>OX101721.1:43681090-46181090 GCA_944452665.1 Stenoptilia bipunctidactyla | reverse complement strand
GTATTAATAACAATTTATTAAACTGAAATACTTTTTTACTGTCTGTACGCGCGAGAGTAGACGGCACTAGTGTGCGATCGAGAGAGCGTGATAAACGCGACCATTTTCAATTCCTTTCTTTACTGAACCATGTTATAAGTTATAGATTTGTTTATGGACGCTGACAGATTTGGTGTTTCCTGAGATTTAGAATTAAACTAATGTAGGTACAGAAGGCAGGACAACAAGCGTTACAAATCTATCAAAAAAAAATACTGGAATCTGAACTCCATGCCCTCAACGTAAAGTTAAAATTGGTTCAGGAAATTTGACAGGTAATGTAACTCTTGATCTGCTGGCTTCTGTACCTATAGGTACAACGCTAGAAATTAGGCCGCAGATAAACAAAAACCTATTTAAAAGTTTTTTGAAGAATTAAAAAAACTAAATCTAGGATGAATTTTTAATGGCAGGATACTTATTCGTTTAAAGGGAGGGACTCAAATGTTTATTTTCATCTCGCAAGAATCAAATGTTTCAATTCTCGGAGTAAGGGAAGCGTTCCTTGATTTCACTTTTAGAAATTGTACCAAATCATCGAAGCAGATGTTAAGTATAGATAGGTACATGGGGATTTCGGCAGCATCCACGAAACTACTTCTATTAGACCGTAATTGTTTCTGCTCATGTCACTCAAAAAGGAGAGTAGCTACATTCCTCTACTCGAAATAATTCAACAACGCTGCTTACATAGCCATGGTGGAATGTGACTACATACCACTGGATGCAAATTGTGTGAAAAAAGCCAAAAACCTAAAGCATCACCCCACAAAAAATATACAATAGTAGGAAGGTCTGCAGTTTTGCCTTTATTTCCTTAGGTTGGGCTTATACAAAAGAGCTTATACAGGGCTTATACAGATTTGAAAATGCGCATCTTTTTACATTACATCCATCGATTTGTAATAGTTTCACACTATACAACACTAACGAAAACAATTCTGAAATGTTTATGAAAATTAGAAACAGATTGGCACTTTATGTATAAACTATAAAGTTGTCTTTGGGCTGGGAGCGTAGATTCAATTTATTGATGTTATTTTACTAATAATATACACGAACCAGCTGTTCCGCCTCAAAATAACCTTATAGCGGAGTTGCAAAACGGTCTTTGTTTAGAGTACCACACATTAGGTACCTACCTACAGTATGTTTCCAGCAGTAGTAGAGTGTAAACGTCCTTTGTCAATTTAAGCCGCAAATACGCAAACAGGAGATATAATTGGTGGAGTTTTGAAAATTGGCGCACGCATAGCTTGTACAGTCCAGATTAACATACTAAAAGTCCTCTAGGGTGGAGGGTGTGCTGAGGGTGTAGGGAGGGAACGAAGGACCCTATTTGCATATTTTTATTTGCAGATCTCGAAAATCTGTGAAAATAGCGTAATAATTGCTTCTGACCGAATTTTCTTCATAAAATTTCCTATTGATTTGGTCATATTAGTTTTTATTCTGCGAGATTTCCGTGAGTTCTCGGCTTCTACTGGCGTCCTCACGATGCAACCATTATTTGTGGAGCTTTGAAAATGGGCATAGTTATACCTTATGAAATCCAATGGTGTGGGCTATGCTGAAGAAGTATGGGTTCAGGGTTCCTATTTTTAGATTTTGCTCATAGTTAGAGAAAATTAATAAAATCGGTGGATCCATTAATAGCTCTCGTATGTGCCGAGGGTGTAAGGGGGATGAAGGTCTTTATTTAGGTTTTTACTCATGTCTCAAAAATCTCTGCAAGAATCATCATTATTATTTCAGACAAAAGTTGTAACACAAATTTCCCTTTCGATTTGTTCATATTAGTTTTCACTCTACGAGCTCCAAGGTGTAGAATTTAGAATGAGAGGTTTTCTTATGTTTGTGAGATGTGAACGAAAACCTTTCTTTAATTTTGCTTGTGACTAAAATTTTTACATAAAACCTACTCAATTAATTCAGGTCTTCTACTGCGATATGCCCATCTTCTTTGTCTAGGAGATATATATTTGTACATGTACCTCAGCATCCAAGGCTTACTAAACTAACATCCGCATTTCAAGTGCAAACACTGTTGCAGCGATAAAATACCGAAGGCAGCACTGTGTCAGGAGCTGGAAGATCAGGGTTAGTAATTGGCTCAAGGTTCCATCAGCTCCTCGTTTCCAATTCTACATATCAGGTGGCATTTTTAACCCAGCCACTCTTGCACTTGGTAGAAAACTCTAAAAGCGTGATATTTTGCTGACGTTTACTAGGTGGGCGAGAGGACACATCAGCTTTATTAACTTGAGTAGTGGGTGCACGATATAGTGTCACAAACATCCTTTCTCCCGATTCTGCAATGATTTCATTACAATGTCAAACAATGAACCGTTGCTATGCAGTAAGACTTGATAGCACGGTGTTTTCAGTTAATTTTGTTTGAGGTACTTACGAATAGGTGGAATTATATTATTTACGAGTTTATCTTCTTACTTTTAGAAGTTACTCATCGCAGTATTATAGTAATTAATTATTTATTAAGAATCGTAATTTATTATAAATCGCGAATAAAGTTTTTCAATCAAAAAATGAGTTCAAGCAATTGTGTCCTCTCATGTCTTCTTGTTCTCACACCCACTTAGATAAATGTTTGATTTAAAGATATTGAGGATAAGGAGTATCTTCTGAAGCAATTTAGTTTATCACTAATTGAGCTCTGCTTTAGCTGATACCTCTATCCCATCTTAGAAAAGTCCCTTTGAGGCTATAAGCATACTAAAATGGCTTGCATGGAGAGTGCGCCAGCAAGAAACAGGGTAGAGAGGGGTTAGGAATGCAAAGCTTGTGCGGGAGTTCAACCTTAGTCCAGTTAATGGTATGCTAAGAATTCACGGTAATCTCGCTTATCGCAAATTTCAACACCTTGTAGCTGTTAAAGTATAAGTCGTAGAGTAATAATGAATATAACTAAATGAGCTGGAAATTTTATGTAAAACTTTGCTCAGAAGCAATAATTATGCTATCTGTTACCCCCTCACCCTCAACACACCCCCACTCTTGAGGACTTTTAGTATAGTGATCTGGATGCAACAACGTATTATTGTGCCAATTATCAAAACTAAACGATTTTTCTCCAGCGGCGCTAGCATGCACACATCGACAACGATAAATCGGAACTTTTATCGATATTTTACTTAGAATTTGGCATTTACAGTATGTATTTTTTTAAGAATATGGCATCTTTAGTTCTGTGGGCTTAATCATGGTATCAAATCGAGTAATTCTATGTATTATGGTGCGCA
Source organism: Stenoptilia bipunctidactyla (assembly GCA_944452665.1). Classification (NCBI taxonomy): domain Eukaryota; kingdom Metazoa; phylum Arthropoda; class Insecta; order Lepidoptera; family Pterophoridae; genus Stenoptilia; species Stenoptilia bipunctidactyla. The sequence goes on along the minus strand of OX101721.1, from coordinate 46,177,791 downwards.
TATACAAGCTTACATTATATGATAAAATAACAAAATAATATTTATCTGGTTCGACTATTTATCGATGGTAGCATGCTAGCCCTGCTGATTTTGCTAATTTGAATGGGCTAAAATCAGAAATGTGGCCTAAGAATAGAAGGGAAAAATCCCTTATGGTGCGTACAGATTCTTGTAATGGAACTTGTAATGTAACATTCTGCGCACTACACGTCCAAATACGGAACGTGCGCAGAATGTTACATTCACATTCATCTGTACGCACCATTAAAATAAACATCTTAATAAAATGATAATTTACCTTACATTCAATCAACTCAAATATCGACCAAAGTTACTAAGAACTACAAGAACTTTTTATTATGTTACTTGTTGCTACGGAGCCCTTCATGGGCGTGTCCGACTCGTTCTTGGCCGTATTATTTATACATAGATATAAGCGCAACAAAACCTTTAACCTTCAAGACGGAAATAAAGGGAAAATTGCACACCTTATACTATTCTGTTTTTCTGTTGTGTAATGCTTTAGCTTTTTGCCTTTTTTACACAATTTGCATCCAGTGGTATGTAGTAACTTTCCACTATGATAGATAATGTAAGCAGTGTTGATAAATTATTTCGAGTAGAGCAATGTAGCTACTCTCCTTTTCGTGTGTCATTAGAAGAACAGTTACGGTCTAATAGAAATCGTTTCTTGTGTGATAATAGGCACAGCCTCAGCATCATTACCATTTAGTTTTCAGCAACGCTGGTTTTCAGGTCGAGCCTTGTATAATTGAACATAGTATTTTTACTTTACACAAGAAGTCTATCTTTAGTTTGATTATGTAATAATTTTGGTTCAATTTAATATGAGCGAATTTCTTCTTAATGTAACAAAAATATCCATGCACTAATCAATACAGAAAGTGGTTACGCAATATCCGAATACGTAAAATGATGGACCAGCGGGCTGAAGAACTATATCTATAGTAGCTTACGCACTATATCGGAATTTCATTCATTCATTCATTCGTCATGCGTCATTTCATACAAAATTTCTAGATTTATTTTTCTCGAAAGATTTTTATTTAGATTTAGATTTTTTTTCTTATATTAGAAGTCGTCGTGGCGCCGTGGTTACTGTGTGTATCATACGATATCACAGGTTAAGCAACGTTCGGCGCGGTCGGTACTTGGATGGGTGACCGCCGACCATTCATTTCTCACGACGACTTCCGTGCTTCGGAGGGCACGTTAAGCAGTCGGTCCCGGGTGCTGTATAATTGTATACAGTAGTCGTTAGGGTTTGACAGAAGCCATCTTGGCGCCCTGAAAATACTGGCATCCACCACCCAGCAACTGGGCCAGCTTGGTGGATTATGGCCTATACCTCCTCCTCACCCAGGGGAGAGACTCATACCCTGCAGTGGGCTCATTGCAAAGAGTTGTGATGATGATGATGATTTTTCTCGAATGCGGATCGGATAGACTTCCGTAACAGTAACCGCTCTTACAGTGAAGTGTCATAACTTGCTAAGTTCGGTGACCATGACTGGCAGGTCTCGGCGCCCTGTAGCGTCTTTTAACTCTGGAACTGTGCTTGCTTAAATCCAGATCAAAGTTTGAGATTATTATTAGTGCGTCGAGATTAGAAGTCCAGCTAATGAACGTCAATAAACGCAGTTTTATGGCAAATTAAACTTTATTTCTGACCTGCGTGCCATTCACTGTAGGATGTTTACGTAACTCGAGGAATGCCGGGGTTTCGTTGTGTGTGTGAGGAACAAGGATTATAGGCTAAGGCGAATTCCTAGCTTTCTTGTTACTAGATATTTTTTATAGTAATAACCCAAAGAAAAGTTAAATTAAATAAGGTTATTGATTTATGATCTTTTTGGGCTTCCATACGGTAAAACGGGATCCTATTTAGGGTTGCAAACTTTTTTTTTCTTAACATAAAGTAGGTATATTTGAGTCTGAAATGAATGTCATACAGTATTTTGACAAAGTAAACAGTATCAATTTATTTCATGTCTTAAATAAGTATAAGTCTAGCACATAACATTTTATGCTGAAAACAGTATTTTCAACCGACTTACAAAAAAGGAGGAGGTTCTCAATTCGTCTGTATGTTTTTTTTGTGTCTTTGTTATACGATATTTCGGACAATTATGAATTGATTTTGAAAATTGTTGTTTCATATGATAGAGGATACCTAATTGTTGGTCCCATTAAAATTTCATCGAAATCGGTAGAGTACTTCATTGAAAATTTCAAACTTTTGAAAAATATGTATGTTTTCGGAGAATGTTTACGTTGATCACATTCTCAACTCAGCCAAAGTTTTGACGTGAAGTCGGTTTTTTTAATGCTCTGCATTCGTTGTTTATTATGTATACTTTATTTTTGTTCAACTGTAGAACATATTATAATGTAGTGAAAAACAGTTACCTATAATATCTACTGTTAAAAATATACTAATACCTCCTCGTCACCCAGGGGAGAGTCTCATGCCCTGCTGTGGGCTCATTACAAAGAGTTGTGAATGTATTGCTGTTGCGTTCGTGAGACAGTCTCATACGCTGTCTATTCCCGACCATCCTAATTAGCTCTCCATAGGCTTGGGTAATATCCAAGCCGCCAGCTCTAGTGCCTCAAGAACCTATTACTCTTCACTGCCGGTGATACGTAAGGGAGCCCGCTGGGCTGGCTTTTTAACCCCAAACTCTCACGGTTTCACGGCTCTCGCTCCGATGTCTATCAACTATCCCTAACAAGGACAAGGGTCAGCAAAGGGAATGTAGTCATTCCAGAGTAATCCCACACAACTTAACGTTATCGTAGCCCTTTCATGTCTAATGCATTCAACTTCGCCCAAATGGACGTTTCTCTTATAGGATTCCTAAAATCTATCTTTAAAGAACAATACCTAAATAAAAATGGTATGAGAGTTCTGAATGAAAAAAAAAACAGTTTATTCAAACGGTCGGTTTGTTTTACTGAGTGGAAAGTACGAAACCCTAGTTTCTTTTTACTTAGTTCGCCTGATGGTAGAAGAGTAAATCTCCGATTGGTTATGATTTTTCAATAATTATCTTTGAACCAACACATGCATAGATCAATTGCTTAGTCATTGGCATAGAAACACCAGGTACTTGCTGGTCCTAGGACCAGTAAGTTCAAAGTCTAAATGTCTTTTTTCTAAAATCATTGAGTACAAAAAAGCATTTGTGTCAGTTACATTTTTAAATCATACCTACTCTTTGTCGGGGCATTCTTATTAAATATTTATGTTAATTAAGGATCATTTTGTTCTTGATGTCCCTTCTTTCGTAACGTATTAATATTATATAATAACCAAACTTAAAAGGAGTAATAAGAAACAATATAAAACGTCAAGAATCCCGCATCGATCGACAGCGCCGCTCCGACAGTTGTAGATATTTTAATTGTGGCCAGTTCCAAGGGAATTATTTTTTGGCAGCGAGCCACATTCCGGAGCATGCGGCGTAAATGACTTCGGTCAATTTCATACAATCCCCAACCTCAACAACTATGACTGTGCTGCTGAGTATTAAGTGCTTGCTATTTTCGTACTAATTCACATTACAGGTTGGGGCACAACGATAATGATGTAATTATGTAAACAACCCGACGGAAATGATGGATGGCCGTTCCGCGCGATTTACTCAATTATCCCGGTTGTATTTTCTCGGCTATTAGCAAACGACAGCTATTTCTAGTGAAGCGTCTTGAAGAGCTTCATAGATGGAGACATATTTTTTTCCGCAAGCTCTATAATGATTTGTTTAAGTTAAACAATACATTTAGCGCAAGAAACCATACAATGTCCTTAGCAATCGGGACTATTACACACAAAATATACCTATCTTGTATCTTTTTACAGGTAACGGCTTTGCCATAAAGTAGTTAAATGCCTAATCGTAAGCAGATTTCTTCAATAAATATTTCTTTCGCTTTATTTACGCAATTTACAGGTAAAATGACACAGGACTATCTTGCTTCGGAGGGCACGTTAAGCAGTCGGTCCCGGGTGCTGTATACTTGTATACAGTAGTCGTTAGGATTTGTCAGGAGCCAGTTCGGCGCCCTGAAAGTTCTGACATCCACCAACCAGCACTGGGCCAGCTTGGTGGATTACGGCCTAAACCTCCTCGTCACCCAGAGAAGAGACTCATAGCCCTGCAGTGGGCTTATTACACGGAGTTGTGATGATGATGACTGGTAAAATCTCTATTAAACCCTAAAGACTCCTATTCAAAGTAAATCTACAGCACCCTGATCCGGCAACGCCCTCCTCTCAGCACTAGTATCTAAGGGTGTAACCACAGCAATCAATCGAGGGACGAACGGGACAGTCGATGTTACTAGGCCAAAAAATCTGAGCGACGTCGACCGACGGTCGATAGACAGATTGGTGTGGCAATGCCACTGGCAACACCCTACTAGTGCTACCGCGCGGTTGCACTCTTACATCTTCCGCGTATATATCATACTGATGGTGGTAAGTCCCGAGGATTCGAACAAAGAACCAACTATTACTTCCATACAATCAACAACACCACATCTTACACTGTGTACTGAAACGAGAGGGATCTTTAACTAAATAATATTTAATGTGATTATAACAAGATATATTTATAATTAATTCACTTTTACTAAATACACATGGGAGGCTGAGACGTTCGCTTTTTTTTTTCGAAGAAGATTAAATTCTTCGGACAACACAATGAACTTCCCTTTCTGAAGGAAAGGACGAGAATGTTCTAACAAAATTAAAGCGTCTCTGTCAGAAAGATAATATTCAAATTTCAAATAAAACAATGATATACTGTTTGCTCGCACCATAGCCGACTTTATTTATCAATATAAGGCGCGCTCAAGAGAGAAGGGCGTTCATTTGTAAATTGAAATAGAAACAATTTTAAACGAAAATAGACAAATTTAGAAAGCATACACATTCGCCAAACAAGATGCTAGTAAATTATGAAGAATATTATTAAACTAGGGAAATTAACTAGGTAACTAATACTGGTCGAGCTGGTGCAGGTTGAAGTGGTCGTGGCGCCGTGGCAACTGTGCATATCAAACGATATCGCAGGTTAAGCGCGCTCGGTGCGGCCGTTATTAGGATGGGTGACCGCCGACTATTCATTTCTCACGACGACTTCCGTGCTTCGGAAGGCACGTTAAGCAATCGGTCCCGGGTGCTGACAACTTGTATACAGTAGTCGTTAGGGTTTGTCAGAAGCCATTTCGGCACCCTGAAATATTTGACATCCACCAACCAGCACTTGGCCAGCTTGGTGGATTAATATTTCAATATTTCAGCAAATTAAACTTTAATGTAGTCCAAAACATGTGCTTACTAACAAACAAAAAGTTGAGGTTTATGATATTAAGAGGTCTTATTAGGTATATAGGTCTAGAGCAGACTAACTTATTTCTAGTTTAAACTTGTTAAACATTGTATACTTACTTCAATCATAGTTGCATAATTAATTGCTTACTTACTTCTTCTTTTTTGTTCGAAAGCTAGGTACTGTTGTAAATAATTGGAACTGTAGGTCTATTTATATATTGTTTAACTATTAGTTTCCCTCAATAAATAAAAATAAAATAAATAAATAAACTTTGATGAATGTATAAAGAAATTAAATTTACTTTATCCCCGAGGCGAGTAAGATGTTCCGGCTGGTGTCTGCCCACGCACTTCCAAAAGTACCGAAGTACTTAGTACAAGTTTTGCTGCTACTTCAAATAATAAGCGCTCATATCACAGATGAAAGAAAAAATTCACAAAGGAAAGAAAAGCTTCATGGATTACTCAATAAACAAGCTTGAAAGTTAGCCTACTGCTATGGATTGTTATGTACTTTGTCGGGACGACTCAAAGCTTTCATCATTTTGCTACTCCTTCAGTCAGTGAAATAACGTAGAATCTACAATTAATAATTACTTAGTTGCTCATTCTATGTGGTTAACATGATTGAAGTTTATTTTAATCTGGTTTCTTTAGTTCTTTAATAAGTCAGCCAGTCTCTCGCGATCGCTCAGCGCGGCGGCTGAAAAGTAGACTAAAAACTACGTGCCCTTACGTGATCGAAATTTTTAATGTTGGTAAATAAGTTTAAAAAAGCAGGAAGTTCTATTTATTGATAAAAACGTTCTAGGCTCAGATTTATTAATTTACTCACAGATATTAAAAGTTTAGAGCACAAGCTCATTTATTAACGGAATGGTTCAATTCATTGTTTCTCCGCCCTCGCATTTCTTAAACAAATTCGGTTCGAAATAAAACAACATATTATCCTCGCGATTAAATTATCGAGATTTATAGGAATACAAGATCAAGAGCGTGCGTTTGGCGGGCGGCCACGGCGGCGCACGCGCCGTCACGCCGCCGCCGCCGCCGCGTCAACACGCGTGATCTTGGCCAGCTCTTGATTCTTGACCCATTAACATGGGGACCGGTGTCAGAGCTGTCGCCTTTACGTATTTTTAGATATCGAGCGTTGGGAAGAGCAGTACAGGTTGATCGCTGGAGCGCAGGAGACTCGCGGGAGGATGCGCGCGGGAAGATGACATCGCGGGGCATTCGGAGGAAGAAGTCGTCGTTGTCCGAGGTCAAAGTGGCGGTGCTCGGGGCGCCCTCCGTTGGGAAGAGTGGTAGGTTGTGCTGGCCAGTGACCGTGAGTTTTGAAGTGCAAACGTTCCTATTACAAACTGCTTTAGCGCCGTGCAAATATCAAGCAAGCCGCAAATGCATTTTAATTTCAAATAAAATATTTTAAAGTGTTGAGGTACTTAATTTATTGTTTATGTTTGCAATAAATTGTTGCAGCAAGAAGTCTGTGCTTGGTATGATAAATGTTATGACATGCATTTCAGTTCCAAGGTAGGTATGTGTTTTAGTAAGTAATAGGTATAAATTGTGCTGTTAGTTTTTGAATTTTAGTAGGTACTAAAAGCTAGCGGCAACTAAACACGTGTTTGATTGTAGGCTCGTGTGCTTTTGTGTGTGAAGTGTTGAAGTGTGCATGACAACGAACTGTCACCACATTTACACACACACACACACTTTAAATAAGCCAAGGTGATAATGGCATTAATAAGACGAGCATCAAATAAATAACACTTATAGACCAATTCGATATAGGTACTTCGATTACTAAGATTTTGTGTAAATTTGGTTATTTCTAAATTCAAACTGGATATGAAATAGGTACTTTTTATCCGGACTTATTGCTTATAATTATATTTTTAAATCGATGTTTCGGTGTCTTTGCCTAATCGCAAAAAGTTACGAAGATAAATTTATCATACTTACAGACTAAGCTCCATAATATGAAACCTCATTAAGCGTTGATTCGCAGACTACTTAATACATTCGCATCCAATTTTCTATAGGGGGAGAAGTTAGGATTCAATTCTGAGTTAGTTTTCATAAAACGAACCTTAAAACTCTGATTCTTTTTTACAGAAATATTTCAAAGAATAATTTAAAGTCGTTTTGGCCTTATTATGATATCAAAGCGCAAATACTGACATTTATCATAAACATACTCAACACAACATGCGAATTCTCAAAGTGAACTTACAAAATATTTCTTAATTAAAATGAAAGCGCTTAGTTTGTCTGTTACAATGTTATTTTAAGCTAGCGAGCGATGAAATTAAAATATTTTTATCTATGGCGCACACGCGTGATACGCAAATTACACGATGCCTACGCAATGAACGACATGCCTGTTGCCTTCACCAAAATAAAATGATGAAAAAAAAAAGAAAAAATATTTATTAACCAGGAACACAATTTACAAGAAATACTTAATATCTAGTGGTTGCTTCACTAGGCCATAGCCTGTATCGAAGCAACCATTTGCGGTATTTTGATAACCCACAAATGCTGCCTCGTCGCACTTTTGCCAATCAAAATATTATCAAACTCGGTAAATCCCGATCAATAACATCTTATCTTATGCTGAATGGAATTAATCGTGAGCTCTAAAATGTTGCCATAAAGTAAAATCGATTGAAAAGCTCAGGAGTTCGTAGAATCTCATGTCTCATGGGAACTGATAACTACGGGTAATAATGTTTAAATATATCATGATATTTATTATTTCTTTGATATTGTATTGTATTTATGTATTATTATACCTATATATAACGTATTATTGTTTATATATAAATATACACCGCACCACCTAGTTTCAGCATTTTAGTTATTCTTGTCCATTCTAAGGCTGCCTGGATGGATAAGGCCGCCCATTGTACCCTATCTTTTTCTGTTTTTATTCTAATTGTGTATATACATATACATTTTTTTAATATGTGGTGTGCAATAAAGAGTTTTTGTATAGTATTGTAACGGAATTTCAACCGAAATCCAAAAGAAGGAAGGTCCTCACTGTGTCTGAATATCAACCTTCAATTGTTAATCGATACTTGATTAATCAAATAGATGATAAATTTAATTAAAATACCAAAAAGAGATTTTTGGAGACTGATTTTTTTCCGCCAAAGAAACGTTAGACTACCGACTAGACCCCCCGAAGGAAGTCTCAGAAGGAGAGGAGGTGAATGCTTGATGCACGAAGAGGGGACCTTTGGGGGACTACCCCGCCAGCCAATCCCTAACAGTGCGGGACTCACCGAAGCCCAGTGTTACCCGCTAAACACCCCCTTTTCTGAGAAATCCCGAGTTGGGCTTTTCTCATCATCTGAACGACAGCCAATTCGAGTCAGAGGCTGCGTACGGATATGAAATGAGTGAAAGAATATGTATGAAAGAGGTGTACAGTCATGTGCAATAAGATGTACACACTTCGTAACTTATTCGTTTGTGATAAGATTCAAATTGCAATGAAAATGTATACCTACATATTATAAGAAGTGACTGTACATACAGAGCACGAATGGATGGTGATGTCGGAAGTGGCCAAATAATGAGTTATGAATGCAAATCAATGATTTACACTTTATTTTAATTTGTGAATCTTCGTCAGCATTGTAATCATAAATAACAAGCGGCCATGAGCTTAAAGTTTGGGAGACTTCTTGGAAAGGCAGGATGAACTTCATGATGAGATGATTGTCTGGTTGAGATCGCTTCCCAGCGATAAGACCACCAATTGTATTTCGCAATTATTTCCTTTTTTTGTACTTAATTATGGCATACAATAAAGTGTAAATAAATAAACTTCTTCTTCAAAAAACCAGAACAGAACAAATAGACCTGAATAAGCTTTGGTGGTCGCACTAAAAATGAGATAGATTATATCATAGTCTAAGTAAAAATTATAGAACCGCTTTGAGTGCCTGAGCGAATGCTTCGATATCGATACCGAAGACTTGACAGGTTTATTTATTTAATCAAAAAAGACATGCCAACAACATATATACAATCATCGTGTCTATTCTCCGCAAAAAAGAGCACCTTCACATTAACGCCCACTTTCCAAAATGTATCTGTCCCCATCACTGACCATCTAGGGCTTTTAGGCGTAACTATAACATCTAGTTTAAACTTCGGTCAACAAATTGTGTCCATGGCTCAAGTAGCTTCGAAAAAGTTGGGAATCATCTCGAAGGTACGGCGGTACTTCAGCCCTGCACAGCTTCTTAACTTATATACAGCTCAAGTGCGATCATGCATGGAGTACTGCAGTCATCTTTGGGATGGTTCAGCCAAATATCAACTAGAAGCGCTGGACTCCGTTGACCGAAGAGCCCGTAAATTAATTAACAACGTCGACCTTTCGACCAAAAAACTACAGACCCTAGAGCATCGTCGTAAGGTTGCCTGTTTAACCGTGTACTACAGGATACATTTTGGTGAGTGCGCGAGTGCTCTGTTTGAGCAAATTGAACCCTCACCCTTTTACCATCGGACTACTAGACGCAGACAGAACTTCCATCCGTATGTGGTTGATATTCCGAAAAGTCGAACTAAGCGCTTTGACAGTTCCTTTTTGATACGGGTCGCCAAGGTTTGGAATGAACTGCCTGCGTCTATTTTCCCTGACCAGTATAGTCCTAGTACTTTTAAGCGTCGAGTGAATAGGTTTCTTGTGGATGGACGTGTACCACCTTAGTCTTCATGTTCACTTAACATCAGGTGTCATGGAAGACAAACGTCCCATCCATTTTTTATAAAAAAAAAAAAATACAATCAATCACAATCATAGGTCTCTAATGTCCTAATTCTAATATATATGTCAATTCTAGGCACATACAGCATTCTCAGTATATTTTGCGCATACTCTACCTAACGAGACGAGATATTAACAGCTAAAAATTAAAATATCATCGATATAAATAATACATAATTAAAACGTACAACATTAAAATATAAATGAAAATACAAAATACAAAATGTCAAAAACGAAAACAAAAAGAAAAGAAGAAGCGAGAACCAAAACCAACGAACATCCGCGAAGCACCAGTATGTATCAATTAGTCAAGCAACACTCTAAGCAACAAAATAATAGAAATAAAAATTATAATAATGAAAATGAATGATCTATGTCAAAATAAATACAATCAGAATTGAAAATACTAGGTTAGTGGAAACTGTCTCCTCTATTGGGCCAAAGTCTTTTAAAACGCGTCGTACGGTAGGAATTGGAAATATTTCAGATTCTCTGACGCGGCCCTCAAAGTCATAGAAGAAAGGCTCCGTATAAATCGTTAATTTAGTGGAAAATACATCATTTAAAAATAAGAATATCTTTAGAATGAAAATACTTAGCTAGGTACCAAATTAGAAAGTTTTTTTTGATTATTAAGTTCGTTCTTAAAATCTTCATAATGAGAAGTTTTCTGACAGCTTATTAAAAAAACAGAACGTTACAAAAATGGTACAAAAGGCTTCGATAGATGGCGCTTTACAAAAGGCGAAGTCTTGTCTGTCATATTGCCATTTATTCCACACTGCGTTTTTAAAAGTAAATAAATTAATTAACGTCTGTATCAGATATTGAACTTATAAACAACCATAGATGGTAGATACCACTTACCTTATACAGACTTAACGCCTTCGGCTTTTTAAAAGTGCCATCTATAGAGGTTTTTTGAACAAATTTTTATGATCTGTCAGAAAACTCCTCATTACGAAAATCATTTGGTTTTCTACAAAAATCATTAATGCATCGCTATCTATAATCGAAATTTAAATCGAATTAATGTATATTTTATCGGTATCATATAGACCAACATAGAACAACTCGTTTATTTAATAATTAAACCAGCTAAAACTCCTTATCCAAACTAAAACCATCATTCTACTATCAATAAATCATCCGTTCACCTGCTCTCATATCCTAAATTAGTACCGAAAGAATGAGCTCCATACTAAAGATTCTACTGCGCGTTACGTCCATCAATAACTGGCGCTCTGTTTCCGCCTCTCATACAACGTTTCGGTCGTTGCTAAAACATTGTGTGTGATTCCGGTATTTGTGTACCTACTAACCAAGTGTATTATAAATAAAAGCTATTTCGGCATTCGGCAGCACTCCAGTGGCTACTGCGAGTATTGAGGCACGCGCCGCCGCTTCCTTGGTATATTTACTGGTTTACCTGCGGAAACAAACGGATCCGTGCGTGTATTACTTACAATCAAAATAAAAGTATTTCTGTTTTTTTGTTTGTTATTGAATTATTTGTTAATTAGTGAAAGTAGTCGATGATTGGTAAATTAAATAACTAGATAGATAGATAGATAAACTCGTTTATTGAGGTACTACATGCACACACATTAATAAAAAAAGATACAATTTGAAACAAAACAAAAAAATTATAATAATGTAATGTGCTGTTGCATTGCAATCGGCCATAGCTCAGCGTAATTATTTACTCAAAGAGTAAATCGCTGGTTTTCAGCTACTGCCTTGAGGAGGTACACACGGCACCTAACCAAATTTAAAATAAATAGTTTAAATAAAAAAAAAATAATAATCAAATAATAAACCAATAAATAATAAATAATTATGTGTAAGCCCTTTCATTTTTAAATTTACATAGAATAATAGGTCAAAAAAACTGGATTAATAATAAACATGTTCATTGCCAATGAAGCATCAAAGAGACGGCAGTTTCTGCTTTTCTAGAAGTAATTCTTTGAATTTATTTTTAAAAGATTCTTTATACTTTATCCTCCTTATTGGACTATGGTTAAAATCTTATAGAAACGGTAAGACTGCTTCTCACAAACATCCAAAGTGAGGCTCCAAAAGGAACCGTAGGAATGAAAATGAATTTAATGCGATTTCCTCAATTTTTTTATCAATACAGTAACTATTTATTTTCAACTCATACATCAGATCTAATCTCGGTTGGTTTACCCAAAAGAGAAATAAATCGCTTTAGTGCGAGTATATCTTGGGGTGATAACGTGTAAATAAACAAATAAATAAAAAGAATTTGGCATTACCAAGGTACAGCCAAACTATCTACAGTAATTCATACAAACGGACGAAACGCGAGTAGGTATAACGTGGCTCGATCTCAGCACGCGCTCGGAATGCCGAAACAATTTTTGATTGAGGTTTACATTAAAATAAGGATTTTTATACTTTAAAATTTAATACTAACTCATTTTGTACGTGTAAGTCGAGGCGCAAGTATTTTTCGGTCGCTAATTTAAAAGACCGATTTGTTATTCAAATTTAAACATGGTTTATTGACAAAAAACGCATTTTTGTTGAACTCTTCCTATTTAAAATGTATAAAGTATTTTATTTATTTATATGAATAAGTATATTTACAATCACAAAACTAAATGGAAGTAAACACAAAGTAGGTAGGCAAATATAGGTAATGAAGGCGGGCAGCCCTATCACATGTGAACGGACCGCGGTGCTGTAGGCATTTATTGCAAAGATGCGTAGGTTATTACTGTAGGTATCTGTACTGTGGTTTTATTAACAAGCCCCCGACGATTCGAGATCATCACGAGGCCAAGTAGGCGACGCCACAATTGTTTGTGGTTTGGATTTCGACTTCAACGATTCTCAAAAAGTTTGTTTGTTTGAACGCGCTAATCTCAGAAACTACAAGTGGGATTTGAAAAATTCTTTTTGCATTTGATAACCCAACTCTTGAGGAAGGTTATAGGCTATTTTATCCCGAAATTCCCACGGGATCAAAAGTTACACGGGTAAAACCGCGCGCGGTGGCTAGTATTTTATATGAAGGGGGTTCGCTAGCTAGTCGGACCCTGACGGGATCCTACCACCATTCGGATTCGTCGCCTTTTACAACACGCTTATATTAGGGTTATTCTAATCCAACCCTACACGGACAAAAGGATTTGAATCGAACAGACGTCACAGAATCACGCATAGTTTCCCTGACCGATTTACCACTAAGCGGCCACGAAGTTTCCCGAATAGAATAGGTGTAATAAAAATGATAAACTTCACGTTTCGACGACTTCCGTGGCGCAGTGGTTTAAAACGCTACTACGAACGTAAATCGTGAGGATTTTTCATGTACTCTGCACGGCTTCGATCCGTGCAGAGTACATGAAAAAGAACGTTTCCTGTTGTGATTGTTTATCTATACAAGGTTAAATTTAATTAGTGTATCAACTCTTATAGGCAGCCTCTCCACATTAATCCCAACAACATTTGTTCTACGACTTTTTACATATCTTTATAAATAACTCAAAAAAGAAAAACAAACCAATTTTTGCTTCCTCTGTTATTTATTACGCTGTATTTTGCCGCGTTATCCCGCAACCCGCACCACGCTGTAAGTGGCGTGACGCGAGTTTCGGGCACAGAATAAGTAATAGTACCGGTACAGAAGAATTACTCCGCAAGAAGATCTAAATAAATTCGAGTCTTGCTACGACGCGATACGGTGGAATTCAGCTCGCACAGCATTACATACCTGTGCGTTTTCACAACAAAGTGTACCCCCCACTTTTCGGTTGTCCCTTGTGTTTGAAGTATTACTAACAAAATATGATATGCTCTGGTGAATATTTTAATGACTGTAAGCACTAAACATATATTAAACAAGTAAATGAAGTGTCAGAAATATGAAAAAAAATAACGCAATTAAAATAATGACTAATTTTAATCAGCAAGAAGTCAGTTTTTGACATGTCCCCCGCCCGAATTTCTCGATGTCAAAAGCTATTCTGAAAAATTTTTGTAGGCGATACATTGACTTTTTTGTACGGTTTGAAAGAACTCTTAGTTTTCTATCGTCTCCGGTACTTTTTAATTTAAACCTTAAACAAACAGTTTCACAATTCAATTTCCAACAAACATGTAAAAAGTGGTGCCGGCCGGACATGTCTGGTTTTTTACGGTTAAAACTGCTATTTAAACAATAAATAAGGACTTTTTCATTTCTGAACTGGAAACATTAACTTTAAAATCCACCGTTTGAAATAAAAAAAGCATCAGTTTTGACACGAAGCCGAGTTTAAACCACGTGTATTTTGTCAACCAGCGCCACCTATTGACAGGTAATAGAATTAACGCTATGGGAAGTATACTTTAAACTTTAACGGCCTTACTTATAAAAAACAACTAATCAACATCTTACCGACTACTTAACTAATCACTACTTAAATTCTTAATTAATGCTTAAATATTTTTTACTCATAAACGTTGATTAGCCGGTTATTAACTAATGAACGCTTAATGCAAAGAAAAAAAATCTGCCTATCAATATTTCAAAATATTGACATAAGTATCCCTTCTTAGTCTGTGCATTAGTGTCAGATTTGCGTATAGGTTTGTTTATTTATAATAGTGATATTGTTTTTAATATCGGAATTTTACGAGTTTTAAACGTACGTTGCAAAATGGACAGTTCTTAAAAAAAGAGAGTGCGGTCCTCCAACTGGGACCAAGATGAAAAACCGAAATTACGGCAAGTAAAATACCACGAGAAGAAAAAGAACATACATAACTTCACGCCTGTATCCCTGGGTAGGGATCTGATTCAAATACAGACTCAGTGGAGGAATACCAAGGGCAAGGTGAAAGGCAGGGAGTCTGAGTACAGACATGCTAGAATGATGACAGACGAAGGACCACCACCACCAAGCCCATCTCAGCAGAAGATCTTGCCATCATTCAGGCGTTGCCTAATGATTTTATTATTGATAATAGTAAATTTCATAGTGATGGTCTCTACATGGATACTATAAAAGAGGTAAGATATTGTCTGCTTTTATAATAAAAATGAATAAGTATAGTCCTAAAAGTCGAACTAAGGTAAACAGTCCTTCATTAATACATATATTTGTTTGTTGTAACATATATCTACATAGAGGATTTTTCCTTGTTCCAGAACAATTCTGAAGATTTTGAGCGAGAACTATTTTTACTTTTAAAAAAGTCAAAGGAAAGAGAATTTGAATGAGCAGAAGAAATTCACAAAAAAAGAATGTTAATCATGGATTTAGAAAATGAGTGCTGGCAAAAGAAAATAAATTCTATTTGATTATACAAAGTATTATAATTAAGATTAAGAAATAATTTTCTATAAATACATTTCTTGCTATGTTTGACAAATTATTTCATTCCTGTTCACTATCTGACAAGTCTTCTTCCACATTGCTATAATTAGAGGAATCTGAAAATAAAACAATAATCTATGTTAACAATTATAAAATTAAAGCGCTTTTCTATTACTTTTGCGGAATTCATAAATTCAAAAAGAATAATCTATACAACTTTCCATTTCATACATACCATCTAAATATTCATTATATTCAATGGCCAAATTATGTAATACTGCACAAGCAACAATAGTAGTTTTGATTGTGCTTAGAGATCCTCTCATAACCTCAAGTAAAATCCTAAACCTTTGTTTTAAGACTCCAAAACATCTTTCTATGACATTTCTTGTCCTGATATGGCTGTAATTGTATCGCCTCTCAGCTTCAGTCCTCGGTCTTAATACAGGAGTCAGTAAATATGAAGTGCATGGATAGCCACTATCTCCTATTAGTTTGCCTTTAAATTCATGATCTTCAAACCTACGTTTAAGCGAACATTCACGAAAAATTCGTGCATCATGAGTGCTGCCTCTCCAATGACAAACTATATCGCAAATTTTTAAATCTGCATCGCATACAACCTGTGTTGTTTGGTAGGTATTTAATAAGATTTTCTATTATAGATAATGATTTCCTTATAGTTTGTTGCTAGGTATTTATTATTTAATAATTAATACTACGTATCTATGTACTTGTATCTACTTAGGTACAGGATTAGAATACAGTATAAGTATACCTGGTAGTACCTGGGTATTTAAAGAATAAAATCCTTTCCTATTAATATAATACTGGCCAGCATTGCCACTGACTTTTCTTATTTTAATGTGAGTTCCATCTATAGACGTATCCCCTATTATGTATGGGAACCCACAAATTGATTGAAATTTTCGTATTGTCTCTGTTTCGGCAGTTAAATTTGATGGCATATTTATGTAGTAGGTAACTACTTTTTGCCGCCAATGCAACAGCCACTTTTTGCAGAGACGTGACAATGTCTGTGACTTATGCCATGTCTATCGGCACAATCTTCTTGTATCTGGAAGACAGTTCATCAATAGGATAGGTTAATATTACCGCGAAATAATGAAAAAAAAAAAGGCCATATTAAATGAGAAAGGTAAAATAAATGATTGCTTACCTCGTGCCTGCCCCAGTATCTAATTACAGCCATAACTTGTAATACGATAGGAATACTGCCACCTCGATGGTCTACTTGCAAATCATTCCTTACTAAATCAATAATTCGTAGCATATTGTCCTTTCAAAATCTGTATCGTTGCTTAAATTCCACATCAGTCAAATCTTGAATCGGGTTCATACGTTTTTTATAATTTTTTTGTCTCCTAACCGTCCGTGTTCTCATGCTTCTTAGTTCTTAAATTTCATTACGAAACCTTCTTCAAATAATATCATTTTCATAAATATCCATTTTTTAAATTTGCAAAACAGATTTGTTATCCATTTTGTTACTTAGCGTTTTAAACAATGGTCCGACCCTGATTAATTTGACAACTACTTTAAGATGTTACTTAACAACTGATTAACGCTAAGCAACGTTTATGAGTAAGATTTTTTCTTAATTGGCTCTTAAGTGTTGATTAAATTTTAAGTAACGTTTATAAGTAAGGCCGTAAATGTTTGTAGTGTTACATTAGTTAAATACAGCTGCCTTAACTTTTTACAGGTTTCTAAATAAAGATTTTAAAAAAGTAAATTTATTACAAGTTAAATTTGAAATAAAGTTCATGAAATTTATACCTATAGATATTTATAGTTACAATAATAATTTTAAGAAACGTTGTTAAATATCCAAAACATGAGCTAAGGACCAATTTTAAGACTTTAAAAATAATAGTTTTACGAAAAGAATTATGATTTTAAATATGAATTTAAATTTTTAAGTATACCTACCTAGTTACAAATAAAAAATAAAATCATTTAATATTAAAACAATACGATAAATTAAAAAATAATTGGTATTGAATATCCAATCACAAAACTATAAGACTAAAATGAAAGACAGTAATTAAATTATAAAAAAAAACTAAAATTAGTAAAATACAAATACTTACATATTAAAATTAGTTAAATTTGATTTAAAAATGTAGATCACAAATTTAAATTATTAATTGAAATTAACAAAGTCCTCCACATCGTCTAGGGGAGAGACTCACAGCCCTGCAGTGAGCTCACTATAACGAGTTGTGGTGATGTGATGTGTTGTGAGTCCAAGTTTGGAACCAGAGAATTTCTAAGGTACCTAATGTTTCTTTTCATTTGTTTTAGAGTTTTCTGATCATTCTAGTAGTTATCTTAATTGCATGCTTAAAAATGTATGGCAAATTTTTGCTAGTTTTGTACTATTAATTTATACTTTATTTATTTATTTACTTTATTTTTAAAGGACTACCAGTAGAAGATTACATTTCCTCTTATATTTTAACACTTATTTACAAACCGCATGCAAAATGTGACTGCTGTAGCCACAACATACATACCTACAAAAATCAATTAAATTTGAGTTTAAATTTACACCAGTCACTTTAACAAAACTTAAAATAATTAAAACAGAATTAAATTAAAAGCATATAAATAACAATAAAAAAACGATATTACACAAATTTAAAAAAAATCCATAACTTACAAATAAAAAATACATATATAAGTAGGTATATCAATCAAAATTAAAATAATTCAACGAAATCAAAATATAAATAGAAAAAAATTGTAATTAGTATTAATAAATAAATAAAAAAATAAAAAATAATTATTTAATTATTAAAAAAGAAAGCATGTAAAGTGCCTTATCACTTAATTTTCTTATCTTTGTTATTGTTACAGCTGTAAGTATTCTTAAGTGCATAAAATAAAATTAAATTAAATTCATTATTGTACTTGTATGTATTTTATTATCAAAAATAAAATGAAACATGTAGGGACAAGCAATGTATGCAAAGAACAGTTTTTTTATGAGTCGAAAACTTCTCAAACTTGCTGCAATTTTCCTTTTTTTCTGTTTCTTTTGACCATAACGTGTTTTTTATCTTATAAAAATATTTGTTTGACTTGTAATCTATATTAAAACTCTTTAAAAACTTTTTCTATCTTATGTTGTGTTTTTAGGTCTAAGTCAAATTTATAAACTCTTGACATTAATCCTACAATAAACTAAATATAGATTCAATCAATTATATTTATTTATTAATCCTTTTTATTAAAAATATTCAAAAAGTGATTTTTACCTTATGCTATGTTTTTTATTTGTGGTTAAATAAGACAGAACTAAAGCTTAACGGACTATTAAAGTTTGAATCATAATTTTTAAGTCTCTCTAATGTAAATTATAATTATAATATAATGAATATAATAATATAAGAATGTTATGCCATATACGGCATCCCGTGGGCCCCGATTACTGCTCTCTGATTATTTACAGACCAAGCAAAATGTGTTCAGTCAGTCAGTAGTTCCCACAAATAACCTTTAACAATACATTTTTTATTTGTTCTGACCTAAAAATTTAGAATGTATTTATTTGTATAATTAATATTGATAATGTTTTAAAGTTATGACAATAAAAATTTGCACTATAATAATCTTAAGATCTCGGAATTACCATGTTCAGCCAATAAATTATTTATTTATTTCTGTCTGAGAGACATTTTTTATTTAATTTTCATGTTGTGTAAAACCAACAACACACAACATGTATTGGATTTTTGCGACATCTAGCTATTTGCTTCTAGAGTCGACAATTCAAAAATAAGTTAAATATTTCTTCTTTCTTTCCGTTTTTGATTCATTTTGAGACCCCATAATTCTATTTAAACAAGCTTATGCGCGCTTTAATGAACTATCAGCGCTATCTGATGGTGGGAGAATAAATAAAACACCGTGGTAGCTCTGAAAATTACACACAGAAAATTGTAGTGTACAGTTTGTTTCGGGATAATGGGATAGAGGGCGCTAAGTGAAGTGAGGTGATTTTTCTTTAATATTCTTTATTGAACTCTGATAAAACAAAATAGAACAAAATTCCGTGAATAAAAAAATCTATTCGGTGAAGTATACCTACTTGTATCGAAATCCCCTCGTTTACATCTGAATGAGTCGGTACATTGCGTTAGCCCTTACCTGTGCCTTTTGAAATAAATAAATCATACAATATCATGTGTATAATGTATACAAAATCAGTTATTTATTTTGTTCCAGCGCTGACAGTACGGTTCCTCACAAAACGGTACATTGGAGAATACGACCATCAGGCAGGTTAGTCACAACAATATTTATCATTAATATTGTTAATATCGAGTCGGACTCCCTTACGACTGTGTACATATACAGAAACATTTACATATTTAGTACTCAATTCAAAACTAACAAATAGTTGTTAAGCAATAAGAAAATATTTACATACTACAAAAAGCGCCATCTAGTAGATGCGGTAGGAAACTTTTAACACGTACGTGTGTCTGGTTTAAGGCAGCCCCCTTAAATATTTATTTTGTTAAGGTTTTTATTTGTTGTCATAGTTGCCACAATAAAGAAAAATGTTATAATGGTAGCAGAGTACTTCATCTGTGAAAATTTCAACTGCCTTACTAGTATTTCAGTTCAAGAGTTACAAACTGGAGACAGTCTTAATAGGATCCCGTTTTGCCCTAAAAATAAGATACCTAGTTGTTTCATACCTTAAATAATTGAAAAATATGTTAAATAAAAAGTACCCGACCAGGACTTATACTTAATACCTACTTATTAAAGTAAATACATAAATAAATATGTTTGAACAATGTTTTTGTATACTTCGTTGCTGTATTTTACACAAAAAAAGGTAGGCAAGTAAGTAGGTCACTGGTGTACCTATTGATAAATCTGAAAGTCTAAAATATCAGAAACTTTCAGTTGGATTTTCGCATTCGATAACATTAGCTAGGTATCAAATTTGAAATATATTTTTCGATAAATTGTATTTTAGTAGTACTCGTGGGTACATATTTGGTTGTTAATGCCTTTCACTAGACGGCGCTAGTAGTCGACGTATGAATCATTTATTGAATCCACCCAAGCCCCTCACCACTTCGACGCAGACAGAACTTCAACCCCGTGCCGTGTTTCAATATCAAGCAAACTGTTCGTAGTTATATAGAGTTTCAATATTCAACGTTTTGTCATTTGAATTCGTGATCGAAATTATGTAATACGGTAAGTATTACATCGTTTATCTAAGTATTACGTTAGATATTCATCGTGATGACCGTTACAGATAAAAAGCAGAGCTCAAATACGTGTAAATTATTACTCCAAAATAATAGAAATAATAATTATAGTAGGTAAACAATTTAAAAAAAATCTTGACTGTTTCGTGTGGGATATCAAATAAAAGAACTTCGTTAGCTCATTTCAAATATGTAAACAATATTACTCCAAAACGAGTGAAAAAAAAAGACGTGTGGCACTCGGAGACTACCGCGGTAAAGCTATTGCATAGCATTTTTTATCAACTTTTGTTTAATTGATGTTAATTGTAATGTTTGATCTAATATGAAGTTCCACAAGTTCTACTAGGAATGGTGCTGATTGTTTATTAAAGCCCGCATGTAAAGTTATGAAATCAAAGTATCACCGCTGTGTCGGAGTGGGGGGTGTTAGGTTTTTTCGTTATGGAATTTCTGGATTCGGTCCCCACGCTCAAGGCCCGTGATAGACGCTATGCAATAGCTTAAAAAAATTGAGAACAACCTCCTTTTATGGAAGTCGGTTGATAATATAAAGAGAACTGTAATGGACAAAAAAATTACTTTACAATTCCATTTTCAGGTAATTTTTGAGCTTAGGATGAAAATGAGATGAAAGATGTCTAATTCATTAAATAATTTGTTGCACTCAGAACAAGATCTGTTGATATAAGAATTTGCAGAATAATTAGTGCGGGAGAGAGACGCAGAAGATTTTTTTTTATGATAATCATGTGACATAGAACACAAACCTATTTATGTAAGAATAGCTTGAATTTGTTAACAAATTAATGACAATTTTTTTTATGCAGATCGGTGTAATATGAACTAAATAAACTGATGAATAGAAATAATGGAGAGAATACCTAGGCACTTATACATAGTTCTGGAGTTAAAATATACTAATCATATGTAGAAAATGACCTAGAGCAAGTCGGTAGAGAATTGTCTAGTAATAAAGTTATAATAAACTAGCTGACCCGGCAAACGTTGTTTTGACATATAAATAAAAAAAAAATAGATGTTGGCCGATTCTCATAGATACCGGATAAGCACAAAAAATTTCATCAAAATCGGTCAAGCCGTTTCGGAGGATTATGGCAACGAAAACTGTGACACGAGAATTTTATATATTAGACTAGCTGACCCGGCAAACGTTGTTTTGCAATATAAAAAAAATAGATGTTGGCCGATTCTCATAGATACCGGATAAGCACAAAAAATTTCATCAAAATCGGTCAAGCCGTTTCGGAGGAGTATGGCAACGAAAACTGTGACACGAGAATTTTATATATTAGATAAATAAATAAATATTTCTGACACTCGCACAACATTATCTAGCCCAAATTAAGTTTGAGAACTTGTGTTATGGACACTAGATAACTGATATATTTATGAAATTTAGAAACATACGTATTGAATAAATACATATTTTTTATTAGAATTTATTTATTCGAGTATATCGACGGGTGGTCTCCGTGGTGCGTGGTCTTAGGTTCGAGTCCCAACTGGGCCATTTTAAGTATCGCAACATCGGGTGTATACTGGAGATATGGAGACGCAGCGTAGGCAGGACCCCCGCAAGATGGACTGACGACCTGGTCAAAGTCGCCGGTAAACGCTGGATGAGGGCGGCGTGGGACCGAGCGACGTGGAAACCTTGGGGGAGCCCTATGTCCAGCAGTGGACGTCTACTGGCTGTGGATGATGATGATGATGATGACTAATAAGATACCTAGGTCCACTATGTGGTCTCAATAAGGCAAGCTTAGACAAAAGCTTGCCCCATAGTTGAGGTATCGGTTTGGGTATTTATTTAGGTACTTATTATTTAAGCCCTATTTATTATTTAAGACCTAACATTTAGAGTATCATTTCTTTTGCTTTCAGAAAGCAAGTACAAGCACGAGGCGCTGCTGGATGGGGAACCAGTTCTGTTTGAGATCCTCGACAGTTGTCCCAAGGTAAATTCAACTTTATCTCATTGCGGTGGATTCGATATTGCATTCTCCTAGTTTAAGCCCCTCTAAAACATAAATTAGAGGCTCTAAGTTCAATTCAAACGCTTAATTAAAAACATTATTCAAGATCATAATCATTTTCACGACTCTTCGTAATGAGCCCACTGCAAGGCATGAGCCTTTCCCTTGGGTGATGAGGAGGTAAAGGCCATAATTCACCAAGCTGGCTCAGTGCTGGGTGGTGAATGTCAGAATTTTCAAGGTGCCGAAATGGCTTCTGACAAACCCTATCGACTACTATATACAAGTATACAGCACCCGGGACCGACTTGCTTATGTACGAACGTCGCTTAGATGGCGATACATACCCACAGAGTTATCACGGCGGCGCGGCGCCACGAGCACTACCACGAGATCACAATAGTGATGCTTAATGTTGGAGAATTTAGAGTGAAATATGAATTTTAAAACATAGCCAAATGAGGTTTCTTATTGATGCGTATTAATAAAACGCAGTCAACTCTGGGCAGATCTAACTTGGCGAAGCCAGTTTTGTAGAATAAACTCCTTTACCTTAAATGATTAATGGATACAGCTTTAAAAAAAAAACTAAATAAAGCTTGTAAAATAGAACAAGACAATAAATTCTTACTTTTACAATAGTTTTAAAAACATCAACATCAGAAAGCACTGTAGTGCCTGCGTATATTAGTCATGCAGTAGGAATTGACTTGCCAAACTCTCGGGTATCATCAGGCTGTCCATCAACAGTATAACCACCATGAAGGGGGTCACACCACACTAATCTTACTGCAAATAAGTCATTTGAATTTTCACATCTGTATTAAATGCATTCCATAGATCAGGATGCCCCCTTCATCAGCCATAGGAAATGTAGCTCCCTCCAAATTTTGTATCTTATGGCCCAACCTTATCAATTTATCAACAATGCCATGGCTGATTAAAGGAAAATGACGAGATACCTTTTTGGAAGCCTTATAAAAGCTATTCCTCTTTCGTCAGAGCATAGAAGAGATCCCAGGAAACGAGGTGGTGCAATGGGCGGACGGCGTGTTCCTCGTGTACTCCATAACGGACCGGGAGTCTTTCAACTACATCCGGCGAGTGAAGCAAAGTCTGCAGCTGGACCTGCCACTCGCCCTGGTTGGGAACAAGGCTGACATGGTGCATCTTCGCCAGGTAACCTAAATAGCCCTACCGTCTGCATAAGCGTGTTGGAAAAGGCGACTAAACCGTGTGACCCCCGCTTGGTGGTAGGATGCTGTCAGGATCCAACTGGCTAGCGACCACCCTTCATTTAAAATCTCCCGCCAAATATTACCGCTCCGGTGGTGATGTGTTCCGGCAATATTTTATGAAGAGCCAGTTCTTTCCTGAGCCCGTGTGCTTTCATCTTCGACTTCATCTTCACTATCAGCTTAGGTTGAGGTCAAAAACTTAGTCTATAAAAAAAGGTTATGGTTTCCTAGCTGTTGCCTGCGATTTCGCTCGTGTCGAAGTTTTGAAGTTCCTGTTTAAGAAGTTACGGTCAGAAGAGCAATGGATTGAAACCTTATTTCTAGGACAATCTAGTTCATTGCGCAATTTAATATACTCACTCCGCCATCTAGTGTCAAAGCATGAAATTAAAACATTGATTGTGAAATTAGGTAGGTAATACTGTTAGAGCCATACATTTTTCGGGATGAAAAATATTTCCATATGATATCCAACTGTTTCAACTGTGACAAAAAACGGCACTTTCCGATAGGAGCACCAAGAATCAGAACCGCTGATTATTTTCACGCTATATACGGTATACACGGTAACTAAATAAATAGTTTTTTGCAACATCATGAGAGTTGATGCAGCGTTTTTTTGAGACTACAGCAATGAAAATAGTGGTAGAATTAATCCAAGTATTACCATGAATAAAAAATCATAATAGAAAAGTGATAAATTACATAACTACGTACGAGTACATTAATTCACGCCTGTAAAACCGTCTGATGTCTCGTTTGACAATTTTTTTGGTATTATAATGATGGATAGAGTCTTTTGCAGTGACAGGAGGTCAGCCTATCGCCTACAAAAACGCCTATAAAACCTCTGTCCCTCAACTGACTTTTACAGTATACCCGGGAAGAGAAGCAGCTGGTACATTCTATGCTTTTCTTCCAGTCCAGCATGGAAACAGGGGTAAATGAATGCCGGATTTAATAGCACAAAATATAATTTTACCTTGTCGTTTTGGTGCCTTTACTAACGTTGTCACGACTTCATGAGTGCCTGAGATGGTACGCATATTTGTGAATCTGAAAAAGGTCAGAAAGTCTTTTTTAATGTTAATATATGCAGTGGTTTGCAAACCGAAATATTAAATAACTGAAATATACAGATATCGTTGAGGTTTTGATCGTTGCCATGTAGCTGATTCTAGCTACGTGGCGCGTCTATCTAAGAAGAATTGGTGTATCAAAATCTAGCTTTCTCCACATTGGAAGCACCAATTATTCTGCAGTTAATGGTTGATAGTATTATAAATAGCGAAATAAGACAATTAAAAAAATAAAAAAGTAAAAATGTTTATTAATTTCAGAAAAGCATAAATTACAAATATTGGCTTAAATATACAAGTAAGGATAGAACATTGGTGCCTGAACTAGGATAATCCTGTTTTCCAGGCTGGAGGGTGCTAAAATAACATAAAAATCATTCAAATTAAATAAAACTTCTATAAAATAAAATATGGATCTTAAATACAAACATAGTAGAATCTATTTAACTATTCTTAAGAAATAAAAATAAAATAGGAAATGGTGACAATTTTAAATCTAAGAGATTTACTTACATAATTATTTCATTTACTAAACCTAATTACACATTTATACCATATCAAAAATTAACTTATAACAATCAGTAGCATCTCGGTTTCATCGTACGACAATTCCTGGAGGACTGTTTTTAAAGCCTTTTTACAATTTCTTACGTTTAAGGGATATATATACACTTTAGCGTTTAATTTGTTATACAATTTGAACGCTATCTCACCTGATCACAGTTATGCTACTATTACACATGCTCATTTCAAGCACATAAGCATGCTTCAATTAAGCATGTGTGTCGGAATTTTGCTCAAAATAAGCATACTATACTATAAGAAGTGAGTCCTACCATGAATTGGAGATACAATGCTTATCCTGGAACGGTAGGGGGTAGCGTAGATACCTGATGTGGCTACTAGGGCTATGGTGGGGAAATGGTTTTGTGTACTGGACCATTTCTGTCGTCGGAGGGCGTTCGGCTGAGGCTGAGTGCAACCCGCCGGGGCTCACGGGTAATGCTAATGGCGGTACCGTGAGCTCCACTTATGGCGGATGAGGTACACCTGGAGGTTTTAAGAGGGTGGGTCCGGCCTTCTGCCGGATCATCCCCACATACCTCGCCGCTCACCTTTGGGCGGTCGGGGACATGATTGCACGTTTTCCTCCAGTCAAGAAAAAAAGGGGGTAGCGTATATAAAAACAAAACTTAGTATGAGTTTCAGTTCCTTGTTCAGGTCCTGAGAGTAGATTGCAATTTGCATAATGTGACTAACCAATTAATTCGTCGTCATCTACATTTTACGTATTAAAGTATTTTATTGTATATTAAAATTATTAAAAAATCGGGGGGCACGGTAGTGCCCCCGCCAAGTCGAGCAAAAAAAAGCGGCACGGCCGTACCATCCTTTTCTCGAAGCAATTCAGGCTATTTTCGACCCCCCTGTAATTTCGTTGTGGATAAAACAAGAAGTCTGAATTTTCAGTAACTAATCAGGCATTATATAAACACGGTATATTTAAAATTTCAGTCAATTTGAACCAGTAGTTTAAGAATTACAACTTGTTAAAGTTTCTGAATTTTGTCACTCACTGACTCACCGATCATCAAAAGTCCAAGGCACTTCTAGCAGACATAGAAGCTTAAAATTTAGAATACAAATAGAGTTTAGTGTCTTAATCATGGGAAAACCTAAATGTTTTGTAATTTCGGTCCAGTTTTCTAATTACACCAACTGCATGAATAACTTTGTAATCCCATATAAATGTATAGGATTACAAGGTTACATTTGCAGTTAATGAATCATTATTACTGTATAATAGAAAATAGTAGGTGTAGATACCTACTATATGAGGCATAACGGGAGGGGGTATAGGGTGGGTAAGGGTGTGTTGGCTAAAAGGCTTGCTCATTGGTTTACTGATATTATTTGCTTACGATTTGGATGTTGTTTGAATAGTTTTAAGGTACCTCTACATATAAATAGGAACGTTAGTTGCGATTTAAGTTTGTCATTTCGATTTTAATATTGTAGGTACCTACTTTGACGATTGGAAGGCATTGGTTCACTGATATTATTTGCTTACGATTGGGATGTTGTTTGGTTAATTTTAAGGTACTTACATAAATACGTTAGTTTGCAATTTTAGATTATAATTTCCATTATACATTGACGATTGGTAGGCTTACTTATTAGTATACTTGTTGCTAACGATTTGGACGTTGCTTGGATAATCTTAAAATATAATACTTAATACATTGTAAGGGCACGTTTAATTATAATAATAATTCTTTATTGTACACCACAATTTACATACGATGAACTTACAATTAACATGCGGCAGATTAATGATTCTGACTTTGTTGAAATGCTAAATAGAATTAGATTAGGTGTGACTACACAAAAAGACCGCGACTTACTCTCGACTAGATTATTAACTCTCAAGTCCGATTCAAATGAAAACAGATTAACTGAAATAATTGAACACCTCTCGAAACTTCCTGATGATACCGTTTGCTTACTACCTACAAAAAATATGTGTCAACAATTAAATACTGCAATGCTCAGATCTCTCCCATATCCTGAAATAAAACTTATAGCAATAGATAGCCTTGATTGTCCCAGGTACCTAACAAAAAGAGCTCGTGAATGTATAAAAAAATATGAAGACGATGCTACTATGACTGCAGGTCTGGAAGAGAACATAATTATAAAAATAGGCGCAAAAGTCATGTTAAGGCGAAACATTGACGTGAGTCTCGGTTTAGTTAATGGGTCTATCGGCATTGTGCGAAAAGTAAAGGTTGATCCTGAAAATTCAAAAATAATTAAGAGAATATATATAACATTTAATAATGAACCTAATGTTTACGAGCTTGGTCCGGTCAAAATTAAATTTGAAATTATGAATAGAGCTTATGTTCATAGCGAACAATTTCCCATATGTATAGCCTATGCTATAACTATACATAAAAGTCAGGGCCTAAGTCTAAGTAATACGCTGATGGATATAGGTGCTGCAGTGTTCACATCCGGTCAAGCTTACGTGGCACTTTCGAGAGTTACAAGTCTGGGCGGTTTACATCTCATTAATGTCGACTTTGGAAGTATTAAAGCGCAGGAATCATCAATTTGTGAATACAACAGATTAAGAAGTATTTACCGTCCAGACTTGTCAAAAATTGTAACATCAAAGCCTCCGAGAAAAACCCACAGAGACAGGGAGTAGGCTTTGAGAAAAACTGTAGCTGAAGCTCAAGAAGTAGTACCGGAAAAGAAAAAGAGGAAGACTACATCCAAAAATAAGAAAATATCATAAGACAAAGCCTTTAAGAAAATTCGTTAGAAGTAGATGGTACCAAAAAGTAGGACTCTACAAAAAGAAGTGAGATGCCATCAAAAACAACCTGTAAAAAACCCAAGTCTCGCAGCTCAGTCTTTCTACCGTAAAAAGTTGTGAGATCCATGTAATACCAAGTCGGATAATCTATTTAGTCTCTACTTAAAGGACCTTCTGTCTTAAGTTATTATATCAGTTATTATCATGCCAATATTAAAATATTTTACTTTTAAAACAAATAGATCGACTTGGACATCGCATGAAAACACAATGAATATTACAATCATATTAGATTCTTTAGTCTATCGCGCCTCACGCGATTGAAACTCTCGTCTCCAAAACAAGCTATAAATATATTATCTTTTCCAAGCGACTCATCGGATAACAACATGGCTCTGGGGGCATTTAAACTTCTCAATAAACCGAGAAGTCGATACGTGATTTAGCGCAACCAATTCACTAATACTTTTGTTCGCCATTAAAATTTCAGGAGCATTAACTTCTTTAAGATACTCACCTCAATCATCATATTCGGAAGGACTCTGGTGAGGAATTCGGTTGCTGGCCCGTCGTGCTGTGTAGTGTGATACATACTAATAATCAAATCATGCGATGTCCAAGTCGATCTTTTTGTTTTAAAAGTAAAATATTTTAATATTGGCATGATAATAACTGATATAATAACTTAAGACAGAAGGTCCTTTAAGTAGAGACTAAATAGATTATCCGACTTGGTATTACATGGATCTCACAACTTTTTACGGTAGAAAGACTGAGCTGCGAGACTTGGGTTTTTTACAGGTTGTTTTTGATGGCATAAGTATATTAAAATCTATAATAAATTACCAGATATACTTAAAAACATAACATTAGACAAAGTTTACGTAAATAGATTAAATCCTAATAAACAAAAGCTACTACTCCATTAACGAATACTTAAATGATAATGATTTATATAAAAAAAAGGAACTGAAAGCTTCCTCCTCTCCTTCCAGTATCTTTTTTGTTGTGCCCGAAAGGGTCTATGATGTGAAACTTATTTTATATTTTTATCATTTATACCGTCATAGTATGCAAATAAAGAATATGAATATACATACATACATAACTTCACGCCTGTATCCCTTATGGGGTAGGCAGAACACAAGATAGAGACTATTACAGTGACAGGGGGTCAGCCTATCGCCTGTAAAAGCGCTAACAAAACCTCTGTCCCTTAACTGACTTTTACAGTATGCCCAGGAAGAGAAGCAGCTGGCACATTCTATGTTTTTCTTTCGCTCCCAGTCCAGCATAGAAGATGGAATATGAATATGAGCTCTATATTTCAAATAAAAAGGCATAACTTGCATGTTTTCACTTCCGAACTGCTTTAAAAAGTATTTATTTGATTATCTTCAAATCTGCAGGTCAGTCCTGAAGAGGGCGAGATCCTGGCCAAGGACTTCGAGTGCAGTTTCGGCGAGGTAGCAGCCGCGGAGCAGGTGACACAAGTCGGAGACGTATTCCTGGAACTCTGCAGAGAGGTCCTTGCACTGCGCCGCCGAGCCAAGCACAGCTTGCTGGACCGAATGCTCGGGAGCAAGACCTACCGCGTCTATTCGCGCGGGAAAAGTGACAGCGCTCTACCAAAGGACTAATTTCGACGCCATTTTGTGCAAACGTCACTCAGGACTAGGTTTACAGACAGTGCAGTGTGCATGTTTTGAAAGTCAAAATGGAAGTGTTTTTCTATACAGAGTTGATTTGTAGTCATCGGCCAAATTTTTTTTACACAATAAGTATAATTTATAGAAACGACTTTTGCAAAAAAAAAGTATCTATTTTTTTACAAGGAAATTAATATATCCGCTAACATGCTAAGCTAAGCATGGTCACTCTAAATTACCATTAAAATGAAGTCGACTACGCGCTACTACAAAACATTTCGTAGTACTACGTCTTACTATTAACAATGAAATGCCGCGTCGTAGTAGCTATGTTCATCAACAGCGACTATTTTCAAAAACGTTTGTGGTTCCATATTTCTACTTATTTGTACTGAGCGACGCTAAAATAAATATGCTAGTACGTTTATATTGTATCAAAGAAACTAAAATTTAAATTTGGCTGGTGACCAAAAAACAACCCAGCAGTGCGATCACAGAACTTTATCGAATCGTATATTAACGAATGTTTACGAATGCTCGTATAGTATGGAGTCGGTTGCAAGTTTTGAGTAACATTGTATTTTTTTTATTTTACAGATATTTATGAGTACAACATGTTTACAAACATTCTAAATTAACAAGGCACACATTTATTTAAGCTGGCCGTGCGGCAATGGATAGATTTAAATTTTTTATTAAAAACCGTCTCCATACTATACTTACGAAAATTCGTTAACAAACGATTCGATAAAGTTCTGTGATCGCACTGCTGTATAGCTTAAAAAATGGATGTTGTGAAATATTTGATCACTGGTAAGAAAGCTGAAAGAATTGAAAGTAACTTCTTTTTAAACTTTGCATTTAATGATGAAAAGTTAGTTTCTATGTTAATTTATTGAAAAACACTTTAGATTGTAAGAAAATATGTTATTGTTTAAACAATTATTACATAATTTAATATCTACTTTGCACTATGAATTAATTAAAGCCATTGTGTGGAACATAGTGAGGAAATATTCAATTATTATCATTCTTATCATAAAATAGGCATAAAAATCGATTTTGTATTTAAATTTTGTTTTCACATTTCTTCTATTTATTTGACCAAAGCTATAAGAAACGTGTTTTTATGTGTCTCGAAATTATGTATACAAACAATTCTCCAAATGGACGCAGATTATTAAAATGTAATTTAGGTATCTATGAATGAAACATTTCAACTAAAATAAGATCTACAATAAGTACTACATAATTATGCGTAACATGCGCACTACACGTCCAAATATGAAACGTGCGCAGAATGTTACATTGCTAGTTACATTACCAGCAATCGGTACGCACCATAAGCTTCTATCGATACAGTTATTACCAATGTTGTTTAAGTATTTTACCTACTTATTTTGTTACTACCTAATCACTGTAGTTGAAAAATGAAGTTAGAAATTAAAAAGTTTAACTATTATTACAATCAGGTTCAGAAGTTATTACAAATAGATACATAATTTTGTAATTTAGAGGGGGGCTTAAGTGATTTCCTGTGGCGCTGACGCTGTGTGCGACCCGCACAATGCAATAATTTGATGGAACGCACATGTTTGTTTGCAATGCTCTGGCTGTATAATGTACGATAGATAGATTTATTTATCCTTTCTAGCCGTATTTGTTTCGAAAATCTACTTATTTCTAGATATATGGGTACTTGTAATCGTGAAATTACCAGTCTTCGTTAAATATGCTTAGGTAGGGAGTGCGTCATTTGAAGTAAAAAATTAAAATTTTTCATTTTGTGCATTTGACCTTTGTTACTGACTGTACCTATGTTTTACAGAAATAATTAAGTAGGTACTTACAATGGCAGAATTATTTTATAATTATGGAAAATGGGTTGTTTGACAGAGAGCTTTTTTAGTGATAAGGCTGCCATTATCGTATGAGGCAGCGTTATGATTGTATTGATAGTACTGTCGGTTCTATGTGTGCAATGAGATGTAGATATTTACCTACATGAATAAGGCATCATATTAAAGCTCTGATAAAATTACATTGCAGTTTTAATAATAATAATAAATAATAAATCTTTATTTCGGACCAGATCCATAGTGTGTTAGTAAAACAATTTCTTAACCTAGTGTTAGTATTATTCTAATTATTGAATTTATGGTAATTTTTTAATTATAAATTATTAAAATCAATTATATAAGATTAATTATTTTATTTTATTAATTTATAATATGCACGCCTCTGCGTACAAGCAAATCAGTCCAATGCCTTATGAAAGGTCCATCAATTTTTGCACTGAGATTAATAAGGATGCTGTTGGAACTACCACGTTTTAATAGCTTAAATGCAGTTTTATTACTTCATTTATACATTTTCTAGTTTAACAAATAGTAGCACCAAAACATTGGTTATCCAAAGATTTTTGATAATTTATTAGGTACCTACACTTACCTAACCAAAAGAGAGTAGGTAAGTACGTTGCAAAATGTTTCTTTCTACTTTGCCAATTGGATTCTTTTTGCAACGAATCAATTTGTATTTTACGTACGTAGTCTATGTTATGCAATCAAGTTAACCAATTTAGAGACCAGTCATGTAAACCTTACAAAAGTTTTTAACAATACTTACAGTTACAATTCTTACAGTAGCTTCCATGCTGGACTGGGAGCGAAAGAAAAACATAGAATGTACCAGCTGCTTCTCTTCCCGGGCAAACGGTAAAAGTCAGTTAAGGGACAGAGGTTTTATTGGCATTTTTGTGGGCGATAGGCTGACCCCTTGCCACTGCAATAGCCTCTCTCCATCATTATAATACCTCATTTGTCAAACGTGACATCAGACGGTCTTATAACCACTGGTGTTCTGCCTACCCCATAAGGGATACAGGCGTGAAGTTATGTATGTATGTATGTTACAGTCGAATTCTTTGAATTTGAGTAACAGAGAGATAATACAAAAACGGCCTCAGTAGTGTAATTACCACTGGGCTGTGGTGCCAGATTCCTGGGTAACAAGAACTTTTACAGAAAACTAGCTGTTACGCGCGGTTTTGCACTGCGCCAATTTCATCCATATCCGTTGAGCCGTTATTGAAGAACAAACATCCATATCAACAACACCTATATATAAACTATAACATTTATAATTTTAATGGTGCGTACAGATTGCTAGTAATGCAACTTGTAATGTAACATTCTGCGCACGTTGGGTATTTGGACGTGCAGTGCAGAATGTTACATTACAAGTTCCATTACAGCAATCTGTACGCACCATAATACCTAAGATATAAATGATGTGTATATGATCAGTATGCACTTATGTGACATTTCTTAATTCGATTAAATTGATTTTACGTACCGGTAAAACTACACAACTATGGACCCGGGTCTCAACTGTGGTCTACCGACCTCAACGAACAAAAACCTTCTTGTTGCGGTAGGAAACGACATCTACTTTATTGTTTTGTACTATTTTGTTTGCTTAAGGCATAAGAGATTAGTTTCACGTGCATTTGACAGGTGGCGCAATTGGTTTGATGCCATTCGATGTTCGCAAGAAGAACTTGTTTACGCGGGCTTTATGAGTGTCGAAAACTTTTGTTTATTAGTATTGGTTACATTACAGTGCATAAAAAATAACGAATTGGCCTTAAATTTAAGGTAACTAATTTGTGTTTCTGTCTTAGACTACCTACTCAGTATTCTATAAAATAAAGCTCTCAACTTTGGTAAAATTGATCGCAATTAGCAACTATTGCCATACGTTTTAACCTGGACCATAGTTGTCAACATGCCATACAACTATAGCCCAATATTTATTAAATAAAAAAAGTCAAAATACATATGACTATATATGTACTCAATGACTACGCTTACTATCCGGATGCAAGAAGATTGTTAATTGTTATTGTGTATTTTTAAAAGATGATTGCTGTTGAGTTTCTTGCCACTTCTTCTCAACAGATCGACTTTCCGAAGTGGTGGTAGATTCAGTTCAATTTGTAAATTTTGTGACTTATTTCAAATGTATTCAAATACTTACGAAATAAAGATTCTTTTGACTTTTTGACTTTGACTTAATATAAAAGCTTATCAGATATTATATTTGTAAATTATTAAATCTAAAATAACAAGAAAGTATCCAAAAAATGTGTAATATCTGGACCATAGTTGTGTAGTTTTACGGTATTTGATTTGTTTAAATTTGTGCTTGAACAAAATTTCAACTGTTATGTAAATGAACACACTTGTATCGACGAAATAACTGAAAATAAAGTGTTATATATATACCCTATACTGTTAATAATTTGTCCCTATAAAGTGTTATAAGGTGTTCCTGTTGATTTCCCATAACTTTAAGGTTTTGTTCCTTATTAAAAAACAATACTTTTTGCCAAAGAATATGTGGTTCGAAACAGCATTATTTCCAAGATATCATTAATCTTAATATCATGAGTTTATAAATTATCATCCTTGTAAAGTTTCTTTAACATTCATTCAATAGACGCGTGTCACTGAAGTCAAACAATAAACAACAAAAACATTTTAAACGTTGAGGAACGTCGCATACAATGTACAACGCAAAGCGTTGCGAACTGTAAATGTAAAAAAGGGATAGAAAATGCCAAGTTGTCATACTTCACATAAAAGGTTTTACATAAGTTGTTTTGACTTAATTGAATTATTTTATATGAAAAATGAAACAAAAAAAATTAAAATAGAAAAATGATTCACTTGTTATTTTATTCTATTATAAGGTCCCATTAATACCCTAGAGTTATGGGAAATCAACAGAAACACCTTTGTATATACCCTATACTGTTATTATACTATATAATTATATACTATAATTTGTCCCTATTCAGCTAGTGACCCGCAGTACGAAAGCTCAACGCCTGATTTTACCATGGAAAATAATTCAATGCAGTAAAATAATAGTTCCAGTGTGCCCACTTTAGAGAAGAAAAACACAGTGACGTGGTTTAAGTAATATTGTAATGTATGGAAAAAAAAATATTTTCGCTCACAAGATATTTAAGTTTTTATTGTGCTGTTAGCAAAGGGCAACTATTCTTGAAATTTCATTTTTAACGACAAAACGAGTTTAAAAATAAAGAAGTTATCAAGTCGATTTTACTTCTACTGTAACCGTTTTAAAGCACTTGGTATGTTTGGTAATTCAAATTTCTTTAAAATTTTATGCAAAACAAATGACAAAGACTCGTTCGTTTTCAATCATTCTCAGAAGTTTTTAACTGGTATCATTATTTTTCTATTTGACATTTCGAACTGTCAGTTTACTGAATTGAATTATTTGCCAGAGTAACTATAGCTACGGACATCTGAAGACGATGATGATATGGCCTAGATATATGAGTGAGTATATGAGCTGAGCTATGAAGTGCAAAAATAATATTTCAAACCCAATTGGCAGGTTCCGGGGTTTAAAGAAACCCTTTAGCTTTATTTTATTAGAATAGATTTTAACCACATTACAACTCATACTTTAAGTACTTAGCCATGACTCAGTTATGACTTGCATACTGGCAAAAACCACGGTTATTATTTAAAGAGAATAACTTTAACTTAAAGCTTATCAATACGTTTAAAAATATGTAGTACTAGCCACCGCGCGCGGTTTTACCCGCGTAACTTTTGATCCCCTGGGAATTTCGGGATAAAATATAGCCTATAACCTTTCTCAAGAGTTGGGCTATCAAATGCAAAAAGAATTTTTCAAATCCCACTTGTAGTTTCTGAGATTAGCGCGTTCAAACAAACAAACAAACAAAAAAACAAACTCTTCAGCTTTATATATTAGTATAGATTAATCAAAAAGATTAGAAGCAACCAACCACATTGAAAGAAAATTAAACAGAGAAACAAGTCAAAAAACAGTTAACCAATTATTTAGCGCCTTCCTTCACAAAACAAGATAAAAAATGTCCTCATAAGCAAGTTTTTAAAGTCAGATAGTCACGGAAAAAAAACAGGGTAACTTTTGATAAAGTGACCCCGGTAATAAAGATTCGCTCCCCCTGCACCGAGCGACCAATCACAGCGCGGGGTGTAGATTACGTCATCGAATTGACAGTTGTGGTTGAATGACAGATTTAAAGATGGCACCCCATTATCATTGCCCCGGAGTTGATTGTCTGCATTTAGATATTATTATTACCGATCTATTAAATGGGGTCTTTTACAAAGCAATGAGAGCACTTTTTGTTTTGTCGTTTTATTTGAAAATTGATCCAGCCATAGATTTGCGGCACTGAGTCAATGAGTGGCTTATTTGTTTAAAGGAAATGTCTGATTTTTATGATATAAGGTTTATGGGCTCAGATAACGTTGTTTATCATGAACAAAGTATAAGCCCCTCGTATTAATAGAAAAATAATAATGTTTTCGTTGATATTTGACGATATCATGGCTCAGTAGATATGTGAATACCGGGTGATATGAAATGAGGTTTGGGTACGATCCCCGTAGCGGGACAAACTTTTGTAGGATCTTTAAAAAATAGTTTTATTAAAAAGACTAAAATACTCTAAACGCTATAGCTGCTAGGTGTGCTGCCTGAATGATGGCATCGTAATTTATTTAGCATAATCTCACGCCTGTCTTCCTTTGGGGTAGTCAGAGTCGCCAATTTGATCGGCATAGGCGAACGCTTCCAACAACACCATCCATTCTTGCTCTATGCACCTCTTTCATAAATCTACTTTCACTCTCCTTTCCAAATGTCCAATCCAACGTTGCATTCCCCCTTCAATCTTAGTCATCACATCTTCTTTCAATCCGCATCTCTTTCTTATTTCACTGTTGCGCACCCTATCATTCAATTTCACACCGCACATCCTCCTCTTTTTTTTGCTTGCCATAATTGAGTACAAGGCGCCATTAACACAACTGCCTGTTTTTACTCTCCTTTCAATATCACCGTCATACTTCCCATCTCCATAACCATGATTTTCGTCTTTCCAACATTCACTCTCACACCTTTTATTTTAAATGACTCATACATTACAGAGACCATTTGCTGCAATTCCGACGCTGACGATGCAAGTAGAACCAGGTTGTGGGCGTAAAGCAGAGTTTTGATCACTGTCTCATTCATTTTTAAACCCCATTCAGATTCTTTCAGATCTTTCAAAAAGCTATCCATGAATAAGTTTAACAGCCCTGGAGACGCTACACAGCCTTATCTGATACTCCTTTCGATGCTAAACCGTTCTGTGTAGTCATCCCTCAACCTGACACAGGCACTCGAGTCCTTATATTTATAAGGATTTAAGTGGCCGTATCAAGTCACTGTCCACCCCATACTCGAATAGAGTTGACCTCAATTTATTTAAGTACTTACTTTATAGGTCAATTCTTTAGGTATATTCTACCTTTAGTCCGATTGTGACTGAAGATGGTTCTCGTGAGGTCAACACTTCAATACGCACAAAGTCATGATTGATAGCCGTAAATGCTTAATAAGAGATTTTGGAATTTAGTTCCTAAAATTCATGTTCTATGATTTAGTTTAAAAAAAAAACCAAACAATCACACCAACTACATGGCCCCAAACTAAGCAGAACTTGTCATATGAGATACCACGAGGCGAACTAGGGGGAACCTAGAACCTACGCCCAGACCCGGAACAGTTTTATTTTTCTTGTTCCGTGCGGGCATCGAACCCGCGACCACTGGCGTCTGAGGCAGACAGTGTTACCCCATCGCCAAAGTGATCGTCAACTTATTTTCATACTTATTTCGTATTTCAGCAATATTTTATAAAGAGCCATTTCTTTTAGTGGCGATCCTGTCATGAGGTCTTAAAATTTAATTTGTTCATTTTTTTTCATAGTCTTAAATGTAGTCCATTCTTTTTATTATATTGTAAGCTAAATATGAGTTCATTTAAGATGTATCTAATTAATAAGGCTTAAAGTTTGTTTTTGTACCGTGATTACATTTAAAATAAATACATATTTTTTCGATCCTATAGCACATACAAAACCGTGTTTATCCTTTCCTTGAAACGACCAACTTTTGCACTTTAGTTAGACTACAAAGGGCAAGCAAGATTGTTTTATTGAAAAATATATCGCATTGTAGTCCCTTTTTAACCAACTTCAAAAATGAAGATTTTCTCCCTTTTTGTTTTATATTGTAAGGATTGGACGTTTGTCTTCCATGCCACCTGATGGAAAGTGCCCATGAAGACTATGTTAATGTTATTTTTGTATGTTTATCGGGCGATTTTAATGTCATTTATTTTAATGTTTTTGTTTAATTTGATACCTAATACTTCAGAGACAGCCCCATAAAAAAATATCAACATCATTAATGCGTCTTTTTTTTTAAATCAATGAAAACTAATAAAAATGTCGCCGCCAAGTATTATAGCAACCAAAACACCGAAAAGTATGGCACAATATAGGAAAATGGACCTTACTGCATGCGTCATATGGTTTAATGGTTACATAAATGACGTTTCTTTAAGCCAAACTTTTTTCAAGGACCTAAAAATGTAGTTTAATCTGAGTATCGCGAGTGAAGTTTGTCTGTCAAAACACCAAAAATGTATCCGATTGGCACTTATTCCTGCAGTCTTTTTTCTATATGCATAGACGACCGACTGGTGTAGAGGTAACATACATTGCCTTCTATGCCAGAGGTCCTGGGTTCGAATCCCGGCGACGCTGGATATTTGTGTGATGAACACAGATATTAGTCGTCAAATCGTGGATATCTTTATTTAAGTTTATTCTAAAAAAAAATATGTATTTATTTAATATGTATGTTTATATATTTCTTAAGTATATCAGTTATCTAGTATCCATAACACAAGTTCTTTAAGAAACTTAATTTTTGCTAGATAATGTTTTGTGAGTGTCAGAAATATTTATTTATTATTAATTATTATAGTTATTAAAAATTCAAAAAGTTTAAAACATCATGAGAACTTTACAGAGACTTTATCTCCCCGGATTTTTTTTCTTCTTGTTCCATGCGGGAAACGAACCCGAGACCTTACGCAATGCGTAGTTATCGTCTAGAGCACTGCACACGGAGACCGTCATCACTCATCATCCGCAGGGTATATGCGAGAAGGCAGTATGAATGGGGCGGGCGGTCCCCGCGCCCCGCGCCCCGCCGCGCCCCGTGCGCTCGCGCCGCCGCTCTGTCAGCAACCACCTCTAACGTCAACAACACCAGTTACCCGCGAGTGATTACGTGATATAGTGCAGTTTATTTTGTGTGGTTGACTTTCCTATGTAAAAGGTAAGTTTGTTATAATTTTTTTTCTGGATGCCATGCGAGTTTTGAATTTTATAGTGCGAATTTTTCTTGATACATCGCGAATTTTGGATATTTAGGTTTGAATTGCGTGTGATAAGAAGAGAAAATACAAAAAGTGTAGATTTTAATAATTAGAATTAAACAGCTGTATTTAACTTTTAGTATAGTTGTACAAAATTTAAAGAGACTAATATCTGTGTATGACAGCAGATATATGACACCAGTATTGTAGTGCACATACCTATTTGAAGTTAAGCTTAAGTATTTTAAACCTAATCGTTTTGTTGTTAAGAATCTCTTTTCAATAGACTAACGTGGTTATTTATTATGCTATTGTGTGTTAAGGCTGTAGCCTGTTACATGATTATTTGAGAATGCTATTAATTGACTGCTACACGACGTGGCGTAGTAGGAATTAATCGTAGTCGCCGCGCCGTAGCCGCTCCGACAAGGCTGAGCTGAGCTGTTCAATTATTTTAAAAATAAGATTTACATACGATTAAGAAGTAAATCGTGTTCATTTACGCGTAACTCCGTTTATCGTATCGTATGTTACAAAAGTATATTATGAAAAGAAGCGATAGAAAGTTAATTTATCGTATTGTAAGCACTCTATATTAGGTATATTTTTATTACACTCCTAAACAAAATTAAAAGCATGCGATAGTAATTATAATTTCCTAATTAATTTCAAAATGTCTATCATATAATTCCTTTATGCAATTCTCTCTAGCAATCGATGGATTAAGAGGCCAAAATATTGAAGTCACACAAGCTAGATTTCTAGATTTCCGAAAGCACTCGATGCCCTCATTGGTGATCATCCCTGAAGTCATCTAGAACGCTTGTTGTACATACCTACATGTACAACAAGCGTATATTAATATACACTTTGACGACCGGCTGGTGTACACTGTTAAAAATTTTTTGTGAAAATTACATAAATGTTGATGTAGTTTTACATGAGAGATGTAATACGTAACTGTGTATTTTTTCTATAATTTATAGAAATTCACGTATATTTCGGCAATTTTATACCTTTTTAAAGTACATTTACACATTTTTTATGTATTGCTTCTGTAATAATCCCAGCCCCTGTGTAAAAATACAATTTTTTCTGTCATTATACACGTTTTAGGTATAATTACATAAAATAATTAAATATCTGTAAAATTACCGAAAATTATTTTCTTTTCCACAATTTACGTAAATTCACAGCTGTTTTCGGTACATTCTACAGGTTTATGTACTTTTTTTGCATGTAAAATTAATTTTTAACAGTGTAGTGGTAACATACATTGCCTTCTATGCCAGAGGTCCTCCCGGCGGCGACGGATATTTGTGTGATGAACACAGATATTAGTCGTCAAGTCATGGATGTTTAATGTTAATTTAAGTTCATTCTAATAAAAATATGTATTTATTCAATATGTACCTATGTTTATATATTTATTAAGTATATCAGTTATCTAGTATCCATAACACAAGTTCTTTTAGAAACTTAATTTGGGCTAGATATTGTTGTGTGAGTGTCAGAAATATTTATTATTATTATTATAAAACACTTAGCAACTTATTCGGTTGCAATAAGATTCAAAGTACAATGACAATATATACATATTATTAGACATGACTGTATAGTGATTTCTATGATGTACGATCTGCAATGAGATAAGTGGTTCAAAATCATCGTATACTCCAGTAATACATATACAGATACTGAAGGACAGCACGCTGTACTCGATTCTGATCATAACTATGTAATAAAAGTGTTTGCAAAAATTTTCACTAGAATTCCCTATAAATAAATACTACTATATTACTATTTACTTTACTTAGGCCTGAGTCAATCGTGGCACATAACCTAGTACGCGGATCGCTGCCAACGCGAGTGTAAACATGCGTTGCGAGATCAATTCTTTAACTTTCGGTTAACTTTACTCAGTAAATAATTAATATTTATTTTTATTATATTTTTTCTCTTCATGTAAGATCTCAAACTATCACGTCCTTAAATTTCAAAAGTGACCCACCATTCACCATGTATAACACGCCAGAACGTTTAGTGCATTGTTTTGCAGGTACTGCGGCACTAACTCGACACGTATCATTCTTTGATTTTACTTTCAACTAACTTGTGTCTATTCATTGCACAGTTGCTTTCATACTTCTTCATCAAGAAATGTACTCGAAGATAAGATCATTGTATTTTAAAGTTATCCTTTGGGGGTTTATCCAGAATTAGTACATTTTAAAATTTATACAACGTGTAACAAAATGGAGAGATAATACTTAAGGGTTACCGTGTATGCCATAGTATACAGTAAAAGAATTAGCATGATCAGTGCTGGTATAGACTTTCAAATAGGAAGAATATGTTAAAAGTAGAAGCAAACGTATAAATTTACATTATGGTCATCTATTAATTTTCGACATTATAGGTACTTACCTATTAAATTATTTCTTGACATGTCATTTATATATCCTACTGTAATTATTTTCAGAGTTCTATATTTGTTTTTCTGTACGCGCAAACATTTTGAGTTGGAACCCAGATTATTTAAATTTATGTTGAACTTTTTATTTTTTTTGGCTGTTATATGCAATAAATTTATCCATATTTAAAAGGCAGCCCAAGACTTCCTTTGAACAATAAGACTGCGTGTGGCAAATGTAACCTCTAGCGAAAGGATTTGTCTCGAATATCAGAATCTTGGGACCGCTCCAACATGCGGGCGTCGAGGAAGCATGTTATTCGTTAATAAATACTATCAAATATCCTTTGTCGAGGATTAAAAGCTTTTTCTGTAGTGTCTAAGAAGGTCTTTGACAAAAACATTGCTACCTTGCAACCTTTTGACAAAGACAGAGACCTACCTATATTCAGTTTCGATGCGGGAAAGATTTAAATGTTTATCGATCGAGATTAGTCGACAAATACTTCGTTGGTTGAAATTCAAATCTCAACTATTTAATTTTAATTGCGATTTCCAGTAGATGTGTTCCGGCATCGCTTATTTTGTGTCATCACAATGTAACGAATCTTCAAATTATTATACCTAGAAGATTCAATCAACTTCTCTGATTATTAAAGTATCTGCAATAACTTTTCTGTTAAATTGTCTGAGACGATTCAATTTATCAGTTTCTGTGTTTCCTATCTACACTTACAACATAACTATTCAATATCTGTTTAGGTGGCTGCTTGTAATTATCAAACTTTATAGTTCGCGAAAGTATTTAAGTTTGCGTTAAATTAACTTAGTAACGATAACCAGCGCGGCCTGTTAATGTACGAATTTTAATTTTCAGCTAGTTGTGAAGTCGTTAAAGTTAATATTAATGTTTTCTCGATACGCCTATTGATAGTAACTAACTACCTGTATTCGTAAATTAAAAATTAAATTTAAAAACGCAGCCACCGATTTCGGACGCACGTAAGTTTGGACTTTTTAAATATTTCATTCCTTTGTTATTTTATATAATCTGCTGCCATGCCATATCTACTTTTTTGATATATTTAATTCTTTAAGTATCAATAATTTACTTTCGCAACAACCATGTACCGAATAAAGATGACAATAAAAGAATAATGTTTAATGTATCAGTGCCTTCAAAGAACTATAGGTACCTACTTGCATAAAACTCTTTTCTAAACGGTTTTATCGTAAAACTATATTTTAATTTTATTAT
Source organism: Stenoptilia bipunctidactyla (assembly GCA_944452665.1). NCBI lineage: Eukaryota > Metazoa > Arthropoda > Insecta > Lepidoptera > Pterophoridae > Stenoptilia > Stenoptilia bipunctidactyla. Next base: position 46,134,763 of record OX101721.1, on the reverse strand, counting down.
ATTTACAGTCATTGGGTAAGATTGAATTACGAAAACTTAAGAAAATATTAATTATACTTGGACTAAATGATTACTTTTTACACATAAACATATTGTTTTGTATATAAGATGATGTTCTTAAAAAATAATTACAGCGAGCCGGCAATAGATCTAAAACATCGTTATTTTTTTTTCGTAAATAATAATTATTAAAGTGTATGGTTACAAATCAGCCACGGCGGACCTAGAATGTCGAGTTATAACAGTCAATAATACCTTGAAATTATAAGCCTTAGTCAATAGGTACATACATAACTTGAAGCCTGTATCCCTTATATATTAATATTAGTCAATAATATTAGTATAACCTTATATATTAGTCAATAACTTTCAACATTTTAGAAAATGGCCCAAAATTAAAATTTTGTATTTGAAAGAAGGAAGGGTTTGTTATGTTATTTTAAAATACTCAATCTTTATCTCGTTATTTGCTGGCTGTCTAGTTAACTGTTTATTATTGATTTGCAATGTAACAGTAAAGTTAAAATAAAAAAATAAATATTTTTGACATTCACGCAGCATCATCTAGCCCAAATTAAGTTTCTCCAGAAAAATAAACTTAAGAAGTAAACATGTTATTTTAGCGGTCTTACAATCTGAGTTGACGTATTTGACCTATCGAATTACTTGACTAAATTTAAAATAGATACTTAATATATTTAGGTACATATTTATCAAAAATAAACATATAAACTTAAATAAAACTGTACATCACACAAATTTTCGTCGCCATCAGGATTTGAACCAAGCACTGTAAGCAATGTATTTTACTACTATACCAGCTGCTCGTCGATAAATAAATGATCGGTGAATAATTGGACCTATGTCAAGTGTATTTATGTACTCATGAATAATTCAGTTGGTTGGATGGTACCTACCTACGAAATAAATATTTTTTTAACATTGACTTTGTGGTTAGCCATTCGTGTAAGTATCTACTGACCGGGTGGATCAAGAGATCGATGCTTAACTTAAACTGCTAGGTATAACAGATATTATGCACAGGATACTACGTTAACCAAATATATTAGGTATACCCAGAGTAATAAAATAGCTCGATAGAGATATGTAAAATTTTCGATGACGGAACAACTCGTATCTGTAAATTTTATCTCAATTAGAGTTTTATATAAAGTCACATAATTTAAGACAGATTAGTCTTAAACTTGAATTTATAGCTAGGAGTCACGTCGGTAAGTGTTTTATCATTTTTAATTAAATGGCCACAGAATTAGAGACCCTGGTAGTTCAGTTTATGTTAGATGTGTTTTATTGGGATCGAATTTTCATATGCCTGTTAACTAAAATACCGCTTTATCAATAACGCTGTGTCATGACTGTTACTGGGTAACAGTCAAATAACAGTGAGCGTTTCTGTTCTAGTTCGTAAAATGTACTATATTCATTCTATTATTTTATAACATAATGATTAACGCGCGCTTTGATGACTGCATGCTACGTCACTCGCTGTTATTTGACTGTTATTGAATAACGTAATACAGAAATGTTGGTATTACCGAACATAACATTTCTGCCCTGTAACTGTTATGCTTATATTAGTCACACCTCTAGTTTATACGTTATTCTAGTTTTGGGAAGTTTAAGTGTTGTGTTTTTTTGGCGCGTGAGACTTAGGTACGAACCGAACAGTCGCCGTCAATTGATAGTTTTTACTAGGTATGCCAAAAAATCCGCTCGTCAATCCATTGGTGTGGTAGCACGCTTAGGACGCTAGTAGCGCAGTGTGTGTGTGTCGTGTTATAGATTCGCGTAGAGACAGTGTTCAGTGGAACACAGTTATACAAACCCATATATGATACTTTTCTAAATTAACACGATACATGATCTAAAATGATACACTTTTCAACCGAATTTATCGAGTATAATTTACGTTTTGCGTATTTTTATCCTATTTATATATCTAGTCTGGCTACTGAAAGCAGATACTGGAAAAACCTGGCGAATTAAAAAAAAAGTCCCATCACGGTAACCCCGACAATAGTACGAAATACATGGATTAAACAAACTTGATACTTGATGGCCCTGTCCTACTTTTTATATTATTAAAATTATAGGCAACTAGTATTAATCAGGTGCAAAAATCAAACAACAAAGTACTATAATTTATTTATTCTTCATTGTACACAAAAATAAGGAGTATTTATACAGAACAATTTTGAAGATACAGAGCACAATAGGCGGCCTTATAATTCGAAAGATGATCTCTTACAGGCAACCCTGGCTTGTTTGTGATACATGGTAATTTATAATAGTGATAGTCCTAATTTAAAAGATGCTAAGTCTTAAACTATATACATAATTATACTACATAAATACATGTACATAAACTACATAGAAATAAATATTATATATACATACACACTACTATAATTATTTTTATTCATTGTAATCAAAATTTGAATCCAGCAATTTTATATGGAAGAATCGTCAGAGTCACTGGTATCGCTGTTTCCTACATTGATTATGAAACTATAATAATTTTCATTATTTTATTCATTTCCAAATACGAAAATTCCAAAATCTCAAATACCAAAACCACCAACAACCGATCGATTGACAACAGTGAGACTCATTCTAGTACTACGATTTTGAAATCCATGCTAGTACTGCCATATAAAAAGTTTGCAAAAATCCCCAGTGTCTACTTTCGTTAGCCAGACTCTGTTAACGTTTTTACGTGACGTTGTCTCGACCCTTTGGTAACGAGCGAGTTAAATCGTAAAAAATGTTAAATACCTTATATAAAGTAAATCCGTTTCGAAAGTGTTTTATTTCATACATTCCGAGCGTTTTCCCGCGACTTCGTACACGCATAAACTCAAAAGTCCTATTTTCCGTTCCCGTGGGAATTCCGGGAATTCCTTCCATTATACAAACAGATACTTATTGAGGAACCTTTATACCAAGTATCACATCCGTGCACTCAAAGAATAAGATTTTATCATACAAACTAAAACATCATATATTTCCCGTTCCCGTGGGAATTTCGGGAATTCCTTTCATAACACAACCTGTCTCTTTTTGAAGAACTTTTATGCCAAGTATCATATCCGTACACTCAAGGAATAAGATTTTTCATACAAAATAAAAAGTTCAATAATTCCAGTTCCCGTGGGAATTTCGGGAATTCCTTCCTTAGTGCACCCTTACATCTCCTAAAGAATGTATGTTCCAAATTTCATCTCTCTACGCCCAGTAGTTACGGCTGTACGTTGTCTGTCAGTCACTTAGTAACTCAGTCAGTAACGGAACAGTTTTATATATATTGTGTTATATATGTGTATTAGTGATATATATGTGTGTTATGATAACATCATATCCAGTTAACATACTTAGTATAAACCAGAATAACTCGCGATTATTTCTATATCACTAATTAGGGTTTATATTTTGGTTCTTTGCTCTATTCAGCTTATCTTTCATTTCAAACAATTATTGTAAAATTTAGTAACGAGAAATCAGTTACATATTCCTATATCGATTTTATGAGTTTATCACTTTCCACCTTGGTAGTGTGGAGGACAAACGGCTTTTAATATTAAAAATAGTATGTACACAAAGTATAGAAATATAGGTATGTAATTTTAATAGATCTAGCTATTTTTCATTATTAATATCTTTCTGAAACCCATTTCTTGTAGGTTCATTCGGAAGCATATACGGAAGTATCTAAAACTCGCAAAATCAGAATTAGTAAAAAAAAAACTCTACCATCTGTCAATTCGTGATAGAGTTTGAGAAAAAGATATACTTAATTTTAATTAACGCATCACCTCTTGAGGGCAGCATCTCCACATCAGTCCCAACAACATTTGTTCTACGACTTTTTACATATCTTGATAAATAACACAAAAAATAAAAACAAAAAAATGTTTGAAAACCTTACTCTACATTTTGTAAGATTATTATTTTGAAGCAATATTTTACTGCGCAAAGTGCGTGGCATACCTACGTTTCGGAGGCTATAAATATTTGTTGTATGGAAAAATTAAAATTTTAAAACTATTAATTTTAAAAAGTTGTAGAATAAATGTTGTTGGGATTGACGTGGCCGCTGTCGCTCTCGCTGTCGCTACCGTCCAGTTTGCAGCCTAAAGGATATTTACGTTTACCGAGCGTTTGTGTCCTATGCAACAAGGTAAACTAAAAGTGCACTCCCTTATACAATCAAATAATAAATCAACCACCAAATCAAACATGCAATTTATTAATTTATTGACTTGTTTACAAAATAAACCATCAAATTTCTTACCGACAACAACGATTGCCAAATAATATAGTATGAAATATCCCAAAAAAAAAACACAACAATACAATTGATAGTTAAACGATTTCTGTTGAAAGCTTCAAAGAGGGTACGCACCCAAAATAAGCTAAACAGTTTTTTGCGTCATCTGATGAAAGCAAGAAGCTACCGACTTTTGGATGTTATTATTGACGTGTCTTTTGTGTTGAGGTCTGCGAAGCGCACCGGGCCGCCTTCGTCCGTCCCATTGTGCGTCGCTACTTACCGGGATAATCCGCGACTAATTACCTGTTTTACGAGACGATAATGACGAGGAGGAAAAAATCTGGAATCCTACATCCAAGTGCCGCGGCACAAAGCACAGGAGCTGCCACTGTGCACGCGGCGAGCCTCGCTTGTTCTTGTTGACGCAAACATAATGTCCATTGTGTCTATTGATTTCTGTCATTCCGAGAAAAGATTTCCGTGATTCCTTACGATTATCTTAAAACTTTAAGGATTAAGAATCGCTTGTGGATCTTGACTAATCCGTAACTTTATTAAAAGCATTTGTCCGAATCAAATATCCGGCTTAAACTTATAACTATTTTTGAATTCGAATAATTCAATCACGACAGTTATTACAATCATCAATTAACAGAATTTCGTCAATACTCAAATACCAATTATTATAATTACGGTCACACGATAGTATAATAGGGCAAAGGTAAAATAAAACAAACGGTTAATAGGCAACTAAGCATTCGGTACTCGAGGCACTCGAACCCGGCCCCTGCTCTGGCCGCGCCGATACAATGCCACCACACTTGTGGCTCCACTCAATGCAAAACTAAAAGATGTCAGTTTCTTTTTGCGAATTACTTTCTTGCGTTTTGTTACTCACATTGTTCTTTATTCGTTCTTTTCTTTTGAAACAACTATAAAGTGGAGAGCTCTTGAAAACCGCAACTTCTGAATTTGCCACTTATTAAAAACACATAGTTTCGTGTGAACTTTGGTTTTTCAATACATCGTTATATTTTGTTTTCTTACAGAAGCAAAGCAATGAAATATTAATGCAGCCATGGAAATGCACGCATTGCCGACGTCTTCTAGTGAGTATTTATTAAATCTTATTTATAAGTACAATAAACGGATGCAAGTACAAATTGAAAGTTGTACGGAAAGCTTTATTAGAAATCATGATAAAGTTCACAGTCACATAGAGAATTAGGTGACAACATCAGAAAGTTTTTAACCATAGACATCTTAAGTCAAGGTTCGTGTTATTGTACCAAGTAAGTACGTGGAAGTATTCCTGGCTTCGACCCTAAGGTTGACTCACTAAGTCCACTGAAAATAAAATTTAAAATTATTATCCACTTTAGCACAAATAAGATTTAAATATTAATATGCTAAATTATTTATGAAATATATCAAAAAAGACGTGTGGCACTCGGAGACTGCCGCGGTAAAGCTATTGCGTAGCATTTTTATCAACTTATGCAATTATAATTATTTATTTATTTACGTACCCGTAACCGGCGATCATGTATGAAAAGATTAATGAACGTGGAGGAAGCGAAAGAGGTATGTCTGGATCGAAGCAATTGGTGTTCCCTTGTCTCTGCCTACCCCAAAGGGAGACAGGCGTGAGGTTATGTATGTATGTATGTATGTAATTAATGCAGTAATGTTTGATCTAATATGAAGTTCCACAAGTTCCTTGCTTTTTTTGTCTCTTGGTCTACTGTAATATCTTATTCAATAACTATATTCAACACCTTGTTAAAGCCGAAGTACAAAATTGTGAAGTCATTAAGCGGCCATTCGATGGTCTTATGATGAATAAAATTTTTCATTTCATTTCAGTGTAATATTTCAAGCAGTCCTAAAAACATTTTATCATATCTCTATTAAAAAAGTATCTAAATTAGCATAGCACGCCATTTCCGTAAGCATAGGTATCTAAAGTACGTATGCTTATAGATTAGTTTCAATAGATCAGTGTAGTTTGCGTGTCATGTCATCGGCTAGTTAATGAGGTGCGCGGGAGCTTCGCGGCGCGGCGGGCAGAGGGCGCGCTTCCCACGCTGCGCCGGCGCATCTGCCCGCTCTCACCCCCAACCCCTGCGAATTACTCTAATAAAACCGTTTATTTATTTGTATTTTGTGTTTTTATAAGTTGATCTCGGGTTTAATTAGCTATTGTATGGAATTTAATAAGTACGTGTGATTTGGTTGCTTTTTTTAGCTGCGTGGATGAAAGATTGTTATTTTTTGGTGTAAACTAATTTAAATATATTTTTTGTGAAATTTAATAATATTAAAATTACTGTTTTTAATACGGTGACATCTCGCATTTTTATAAATGGTGTAAATGCTGCACATAGCCATCCAAAAAATGCCTTCTAAAATCATGTGTGTTTAATTATTATTAGAATCTATCCGACACACCAACTTAATTATCGTTGTGGTGTCAATGTAAAGAATATGTATTTATACAATACAAATCAGATTAAAACAACGTTTAATTACTTAATCATAAAACTACAAATTTAGTAGATCTTGGGATTGTTTTGTACAAATAATTTATTCATAAATAATAAATATGGCAGTGTCACCTGTCATAACAATTCGCGGTACTAAACCAATTGGCAACTGCGATCTCACGCGCCGCGATGCGTGCTCCACGCATGTCATCCTACCCTGGGAACTCCCATTACCCCATTCGAAATTCGAAATGCTTATTAGCAAGCATCCAGTATTGCCCACAGTTACATCCATCTAGCTTATCAGTAGGTCGCGGCGTCACGCGAGCCCTCTGCACACAGGTGACTGTTCACATGATTAGCTACTGATAATCAACAGGGGTCACTTTAGGGTGACTAATGAATACCTAATGCGTTTTCAGATAAAAATGAACGGCTTCTATAAATGGCAGTTACAACGACGTAACTGAAACAGTTTTTGGATACGACTCTTAAATAAATAAATAAAATAAAATCCTTAGACAATCACACCAACTGTTATGAGATACCATGTAGCGAACTAGGGGGAAACCTAGAATAGAAATACATATAGGTATAGATAAACTCTTTCTTCTAACTTTAACGTAGGTCGTGCCGTATTTGCGATAGCAGATATCGTTTTCATCGTGTTATTTTCAAATTTCAAATAGCTTACATTGCTAGAGTCACCAGTGCACTATTATCTCCAAAGCTTTTCTAGCAGGGTTACAAAATCAGTGATTCCGTTCCATTGGGCTTATCCTGTCATTATCTGAATTGTAGTTTTATTTTGTCATGTTTGAATTCCCAAGCCCGCTTCGCTTTTATATTTTGCATTGTCTATGGTCGGCGGGTCTGTGAATCTTTTTTTATATTATTTAATTCGACACCGCGCTTCCGGCCGCAAGCAAGTGAACGCATTCACGTGAACAAGAAATGGGATGTCTCTATTGAACGGCAGTTGGAAGTGCCTTTATGCCTTTTGGAGTGAATTTTTATTTGATGTGTGTTTAATAAAGGCGAAATATCTGCCGAACAAAACGACTGAGTCCGTGGGATCGTATTTAGAAGATTGAAAAAAATTGCTAACTTTTTTTTAGGTTAAACAGCGCATAGTTCGAATGAGATGGTGCGTGTTTTTAAATTTAGACCTCTCTCATGGAGATCCGAAAAGTTAAATGCTTTAAAGCTAACATCGTACTCATCTCATCATTCTTTAGTACTTTTTATTTTATTTATTGTTGTATTTTTATTTTGGGTTATAAGTATAAGTAGTAGGTCAAATTTCTATTTAAATATTCTGTTACTTCGTCGTCAAAGACAAATACACATTTTTTACTTGCTCCGTACTTCCTAGTAATCATTTCACGTTTTCGGAATTACTAAAAAATATAAAGATTTTCATGTAGGTAAGTATTTGTTATCTAGCAGTTTTTGTTATCTAACAGTTGGTACACGCGTACCTACCCATTTGAAAAAAAAATGGTGATTTAAATGCTCGTACATTGCTTTGAGTGTTCAATGGCATAGATCTAAAATTGACTTGTTTTTTCATCTCAAAATCAAAATTAATAACTTGCATACAAGGTTTTTGGTTACAATGTTTCAATAAAAACTCGTCGAAATGCTTAATAAATTTCGTCAAAAAGTACGAGATCAATATTAAATCAATTTTCTATTAAGACGAAAATTTCTATACGAATATTGAAATCCACCAAAAGAGCAATCTCATATATTCATTCAATGAACAATTAAAGCACCTAGCCATTTGCGGGTCTGATCTTTTGGCAGTTTGTTTGATTCAGTGACGGTGACAGGGTATAATTGATAGCTACCCTCCGTAGACTGCGGGGGGCGGAGCCTGTCGGGCGGGCGGTCCCCCGGCCGTATTGTACCCGCTGTTAATTGCTCTAGAGCTGTGATTTATGACTTATTCTGATATCTATATACTATTTACAAATAAGCTATGTATTGTTATGTACAGTACAATTGTGATTCCTTGAATTTGGGATCTAGCGCAACTTTTTTGTCACCTAAAAATACTTTGTGTTCACCATGTACCATAAGAATAATTTAAAAAGTTATTCTAAAGTTTCTATTTTAAGAACATTAAAATATTGACAGTAGAATTAAAAAGGCATAATTGTGCAAAAGTAACTTGCAAGGTACTCGAATTCTTATATTGAAATATCATCATCACAACAATTTTAGGCCATAAACTACCAATAACTTTAGTTAGCTCTTTATTAATAGAACCAGCATATTTACATCGATTTCAAATATATCTCTCCCACCAGGTCGCATCCTATACGACGTGCCATGCGTGGTCTGCCGGGACCACTCCTCTGGCAAGCACTACGGGGTCTTCGCTTGTGACGGGTGCGCGGGGTTCTTCAAGCGGTCCGTCCGGCGCGACCGCCGGTACAGCTGCAAGGCGCGTAGCCCAGGCGCCTGTCTCGTGGACAAGGCGCATCGCAACCAGTGCCGCGCCTGCCGCCTTACCAAGTGCCTGGACGTCGGCATGAACAAAGACGGTGAATATCATACTATCCGTAACACTCCTACTGTATATATAGCTATGTAGACGCGCCTTCATCGTGGACAAGGCGCATTGCAACCAAGTGCCTGGATGTAGGCATGAACAAAAACGGTTGCTATCTTACTAGTTTTAACACTTCGAGCGTCATACAGATATAGTCTACTGTAACATTCATAAGACCTTTTTGTAATGTTTAGTGGCTCTGGATCAGGTGATGATAGACTTATGTCTTATCCATCGTCGTTTAAAACAATACAATAAGAACTTTTTACTTAATTAAATATTGTTCACTGTCCCACAATGTGAACCTCAATAATTTAGAGCTTGATTGCTACTATTAACCCGATTAATTTTTGTTGCAGCTGTTCAACAAGAGAGAGGACCCCGCAACTCGACCATACGACGACAACTGGCGTTATTCATGAAGGATCAGTCGGTCTCACCCCCCGCCAGTGGCATATCTCTCACGTCCGCGATGGACATCGCTGCACCAAAGCACAGCTTGCTTCCCCCACCCCCGCTCACCATGTTCCACAATCCATACCATCACTATAGTACACTGAATTTGTTGACAACTCCTTTAGCCCCCTGCCCTCCCAAAGCCCCTTCCATAGCCCCCATGACAACGTTGTTGGCTCCATCGGAGGCGGACGCAATGTGCGAGGCGGCTGCTCGGCTGCTGTTTATGAATGTTAAATGGGCGAAAAACGTACCTGCCTTTAGCGCCCTCTCCCTTCCGGACAGGCTGGTGCTACTAGAAGAATCCTGGAGAGACCTGTTCATAATCGGCACCGCTCAGTTCATGTATCCTGTTGATTTGCAAATAATACTCGATGGTAAAAATCCAAAAGTGCAAAGTAAAGACGTAGAAGCGTACGAAAATGCCGTTGCTGAGATAGTGAAGCTGCAGCCTGACGGCAACGAGTACGCGTGCCTGAGGGCCTTAGCGCTGTTCCGGACGAGCGCCACCCGGCGGCCGGAGCTCGGCGCCGGCACCGGGGCCAAGGCTCCGGAGCCGCTGCGCCTGCAGGACGTGGCTGCGGTCGCCGCGCTTAAAGACCATTCTCAAGTCGTTTTGAATGAGGTGAGAAATTAAATTATTCTTCAAATTCTAAATAAAAAACATATCTTTTTAGGTTGTTAGATGTGTTTGTTTTGTGCGCATATTTGAATATCAAACAAAGCATACTTATAATAATTCCAGGCAGGTCTTCTAGGAAGGCAATAACATAGGCATAATGACAAAAAAGACATGACACATTTGACGACCGCTGTGGCAATGTATCTCAAAACTCCAATGGGCGTAGATTCGATCCCCGCACAATGTTTGCATTGGTCTGGGTGTATTATGTATTATAATATGTATTTTAGTAAAAAAAAATATGCAAATGAATAAATATACAACAATTATTATTATCATCATCATCACAACACAACTCTTTGTAATGAGCGCACCACAGGGCTAAGAGTCTCTCCTTTAGTTTAGGCCGTAAGCCACCTAGCTGTTTCAGTGCTGGTTGTCATGACTCACAACAAGCTCATTTTGGCAAATCGTCTAAATGCTAGTAGGTCGAAATTTGCTTGAAGATAGGTTTCCTTGGTGACGAACTTGTTATCATTTCATTCGACATTGGCATTTAATGAGTACATAATTTTAGATACAAAAAAGTCATAAGTGCATTATACGAGATAGACCTTACAAGTTTGACAGTTTCAAATGAATTGTCAGCAAAATGGGTCATGATTCAGTTGGTTCGATGGTTTTATTAAGATTAGCTTTTGTTTCCAGTACACGCTGCGCACGCGGCCGCTGGAGCCGCAGCGCTGCGGGCGGCTGCTGCAGCTGCTGTCGCAGGCTAGCTCCGTCTCCAGCGACGCCATCGTGGAACTCTACTTCCGAGCCACCATCGGGAACATCTCCATAGAACGAATCATCAGCGATATGTACCGCACGGAGAAAGAAGGACTATGATATAAGCCTTTAGGTCTGGGGTTAATAGCACAGTCATACATATACATAGATAACGCAAATGCATGTACTTCTCGTGGCCGAACCCCGACCAAGCATCAAGGTTGGACACCGCTAGATTCAGTCAGCGCGTATGTACGTTTGTTAGAAAATCGATATCACAATATCAATATCGTTCTAAATAATCGATTTCATCGGTGTCTTTGAATCGGTTTGTATTTCTCATCAGTAAAATTTAGCTGTGACGTCACAGTAGGTTTTAAGAAGTTGGCACTCTTGGGTCAATACAAATCGTGACACTTGCGTTATCTATGTAGATGTATGTCTGTGTAATACAGAGTTGTTTGTTATTGGACCCGCATCCTTTGAGGGGTTACAGAGTAGGTCAAAACAAACCTACGGGATGGAACCGTTTTGGAGTATTTTCACTTCTATGGTAGTAACCTACTTCATTTCTTTTTCGAAAGCGCAAATTTTACAAAAAGCGCTAGATAATTATGATCTACCAAAAAAGCAAGATTCAATAAAATAGATTTTATTGAAGCAGAAATAAAGAAGTTATGAGGGTTTTCAATAACCGTGCGGTTGAAACGGTAACGCAAAGAACATGTGAATTTTCTCCCAAAAAAATGTGCCTTTGTAGTATTTTTTGTATAGATAATCTAAATAAATTAATTTGAATTCAAGTAAATAAAAGAAATACAACTTATTTACAAGTAGGTACTTAAGAAAATAATGAGTTAGGCTCATTTTAAAACTGTGCAATTGTTTGCATTTAAACTAAATAATAATTTCAAATCTATTTTAAGGTGATAGTGGCTGTGTATTATAAAAGCGTTTATCTCAATTAGTACTATTAACAATGTAGAAACATAGGACATTAGTTTTGTAAGTAAAATGAAGTTTAGATTTGAATTTGATTAAGGTATACCGCTACGTAAATAAAAGTGTCAAAAAGATGTTTCTATCTAGTAACTATACGGCCAAGATGTTTCTATCTAGTAACTATACGGCCAAGATGTTTCTATCTAGTAACTATACGGCCAAGATGTTTCTATCTAGTAATTATACGGCCAAGATGTTTTTATCTAGTAACTATACGGCCAAGATGTTTCTATCTAGTTACTATACGGCCTAGTTTAAATCAAATTGTTAAAATTCTAGATAAGTAGGCATAATGTATTATTGTACATAAGTTTATTTGTTAGTAAGTACAACTTTAATGATAAGGTCACGTAAATATAGTTTATATGGTACACAAAAACTTTGCAAAGATTATTCATAAGTAAGTAAATTTAAGTATTATTTTGGATGTAATTATATGTAGACTAATCTTAACATAATAGGCAAAAGTTGCAGTGATTAATGATAAGAAAAAAGTCTTTAAATAGAAAACTATATTATTTTTATGAAAATGTAGATAAATTGTAAATATACTATAAATATTAATAAATCATCTATATTTACCAAGTCAAGTATTTTATTTTTTAAGACTAAAACAATAAAAAAATATTAAAATAAAACAAATTTTTAACCGGATTAATCGCGTATAATTTATATTTTATATTTTAACTCGACGTTTCGGTGTCTTTGCAGACCCCGTGGTCGAGAGCGACCACTAAAATCCGGTTAAAAAGTAGTTTTATTTAAATTATGAATCGTGAAAACTTAAAACAAAAGAAATATTAGATAGCTACAAGATTTTTCTTCAGATTTTGTAGCGTGTAGTTAATTAAGTACATTTTAACTAGACGTCCAGAGTGCCTAGTGCGAGCTTTTAACTTTACCATCGCGTTAAGGTTCACTTAATTTTGTATGGGATCGAAGCAGCGCCAGCTAGTGACGAAATTGGAAAATCGAAAGAACGTGATTGGTTGTTTCAGGTGGATTGCTCGATTAACGTCGATGGCAAAATCATTCGAATAAAGTCGCACTTGTCGCACTAGGCACATTGTTGTCTTTACAGACGCCCCGTGGACGTGTAAACGCCGAAATTTAAATACTAACACGATAAAGTCCCGTCAAAAAGTATCTTATTTATCAATATAGGTATATAAAACTGTTCCGTTACTGACTGATTGACAGAGTGACTGACATACAACGTACAGCCGTAACTACTGGGCGTAGAGAGCTGAAATTTGGAACATACATTCTTTAGGGAATTTAGGGGTTCACTAAGAAAGTAATTTCCGAAATTCCCACGGGAACGGGAATTATTGGACATTTAAGTTTGTATGAAAAATCTTATTCCTTGAGTGCACGGATACGATACTTGGCATAAAGGTTCTTCAAAAAGTGACTGGTTGTTTTATGAAAGGAATTCCCGAAATTCTTACGGGTACGGGAAATATATGATGTTTTAGTTTGTTTGAAAAAACCTTATTCCTGGAGTGCACGAATGTGATACTTGGTATAAAGGTTCCTTAATAAGTGTCTGTTTGTATTATGGAAGGAATTCCCGAAATTCCTGTGGGAACGGAAAATATAGGACTTTTGAGTTTATGCGTGTAAGAAGTCGCGGGCAAACGCTCGTAATAGATAAAACTTAAGACAATATTTACAAAAATAATAAAGTATGTCGTCCAAAATCTGAGAACTACATTTTGGGCAATAATTGTAACTACCTACTCTAGCTTTCTTGACCTCTTAAAGGATTTAACTGAATTTTTGTTACAATTTATTATGCGTTATTAGCATTTTTGGATATGGCTTCTCTTTTTATTTATTTATTTATTCATAAGGTACACCAACAGCATAACATATACCTAATAAAATTTACAAGTAAAATTGTTCTGGTACATTTCTTATATGTATACCTATTATAGGCGTATACACAACTTTGGTAAGAAAAGGAGTAAACAATTGTAATGTGTTTCCAAATACAATAAGATTAAATTAAATAACAATCATAATTAAAAATAAGAATTAAAATTTAAACTAAGAATAAAAATTAAAGATTTATGAATACAAAAATTTCAATAATAAGATTAAAATTTCAAATTAATAACAATAACTACAATGTGATGCAAAATTATACAGCGATACTCTGGGATAAAAAATAATAATAATAATAATACCTAATAATAAATAGAAAAAGTCAAACATTGAATTTTTACTGAAAACTTATAGATTTAGGATTTAAATTTAACAAAAAGTCTATTTTTAAATGCATACAAATTATCATTAAAGATATCCAGCTCAGGTAGTTCAGCAGAAATGAAATTGTATTGGGATAGCATTCTGGAGCATTCTTTTTAACATATTTATTCTTTAACTTCAAGATTTATTTTGAACTCAATCATAAGAGACATTTGGAAAGAGACGTGAAATAATTTCAAAACTTTGAGAAACATCATCATCTCCTGTATATTTTAAGTTTTCATCGATTATTAAAAAAAAAATCAAAAAATACTTTGATGATTTTGTTGGGACCACATCTGATATATTTTCTTCCATATGAAATACTTAGGTATAATTAAATCCATTTATAGTAGACAAAACTATCATGTAGGTACTATAGATACTTAATTCGTTTGCAACTGTCAAACTTGTAAGGTCTATCGCGTGTAATGCACTTAGGACATTTTAGATAGCGCACCTTCGGTAAGACAAGGGCACAATTGCACTTTTCATAATTTTACAGGAGAGTCATTTTAAGTTATTTTTTGCAATCAATGTCATATTTCTCACTGTATATATTAATTTTCACTCATTTGACTTCTACAGTAATATGCAATGATTATTAAGAAATAGAATTATGTCATCTGAGTAGTTTAAAAACTTTACATTTATTTTATTTAAATTATTTTGAATCTTTCTCTCCATACATATTTAAAATTAAGGGCATAAGTATACTAAAAGAGGCTTTGTCCTTCCAGGAATGAAAAAATTAAGACGCGTATTTACCTTAATGACGTTGGCACTCCAGAAGACTATTAAATCTATCGGGTTCCACGGGCGCAACTGACCAATGCGTACTTGTCGCGCCAGAATTATCAAAAAATCTAATAATTCGACATTTTTACGTTATCTAGAGTAAATGTAATAAATTAATGGGTGTCTTTGTCTGTCTAGCGATGGTACTACTATTTATATACCTTTTGGCCTATTTAACTCATTTTCACAAAATTTGGAAGTTATGCCCTTGTCTTACCGAAGGTGCGAAGGTACTGTACGAATTCTGTACTCATTAAATGTCAGTGTCTAATGAAATGATAACAAGTTCGTCACCAAGGAAACCTATCTTCAAGCGAATTTCGACCTACTGGCATTTAATTTCGAGGCGTAACGCCAGGCCCCGGTAGCTCAGTGGGAGAGCACTCGTCCAAAGTCAAAAGAATCTTAATTTCGTAAGTATTTAAATACATTTGAAATAAGTCACAATTTACAAATTGAGCTGAATCTACGACCACTTCGGAAAGTCGATCTGTTGAGAAGAAGTGGCAAGAAACTCAACAGCAATCATCTTTTAAAAATACACAATAACAATTAACAATCTTCTTGCATCCGGATATTTTATGTAAAACTTTATACTTATCCTTAAATCTATCGAAGGGTTAATCTTAAATATTTTGGAATTTTATTATAAAAGCGTACACATTGACGAGTGGTGATCTTCTGGAGTCTACTATTATATTTATACATTAGGCAAGGTCCGACAAACGAGATGTCCCAGGTTCGAGTCCTGCTCGGGTGATTTTTATTTAAAACATTTTCTCATTTATTTAAGAGTAATTAAGCATTTTAAATGCAAAAACTTTAATATATTATCAATATTAATATTAATACCGGAAAATTTCATATTCTGAAAAAAAATCAGTTATGCTACAATAATAAAAAAGGTACACGAATTATTTCAGTATAAATTCCCGTACTGTTATTTTTGAATACACCTAATTTAACAGTATTCATAGTTCATACCGGTATGCAGTCCTTGACGTAATAAAACAGATCTGTTTAAACGGAATTCTTTACTTGCTTTATGGATTATGTATTTAACCGAGGCATGGTTAATTGATAGTATATTAGACTAGGAAGTAATTGCAGGCAACATGTTGTCTGGTGGCGCGTCAGGTTAGGGATGAGGAAAGAAAAGTGTTAACTTGAAAGCGACTAAAGAATTTCTCAAAATACAACTTCACTCACCTCACAGCTTCATTTACAACTCTCCACCAGTTATGTATGTATCATATTTAAGATCGTATTATTAAAAAGCTCGTTTGCCAGAGACATGACCTTTTTAGTTTTTATTTACCTTCGTGATGCGTCCTGCCTGCCTGCCTACGTTAGTAGCCTACGTACCACGTAGCAGCAGTGTCACAAACACATAGTTAGTAACACTGTCACTGACAGGGTAGACGGTTTTTTGATATTGTTTTTAAAGTCGCCAAGCAAAAAAAAGGTCAAGTACTATGAACTCTTTTTTGCTAGGCTTAAATGCTTGGACACTTTGTTGGAAGGTCGTTAAGCCATTGATAAACTTACATGCGCGATTTAATATACTATCTGCGCCATCTACTGGCTTAGCGTGGCTCAAATGTATGGCGCAAGCTCAGTACTACACAGTTCACTGGTGGAGCTCAGCGATTGGCGCGCCCTTACGCCGCTGTGCGCATGTGCGTGAGAAAAACTGTGATATTTCAAGATGACCTATACAGGGTTAATTTTAATTAGCGCATCAACTCTAGTCTTGCAGGTAGCTTTTACAAACCAATCCCAACAACATTTCTTCTACAACTTATTAAAAGTTATAATTTAATTTTTTTTGTTTTCCCATTCAAAAAATATTTATAGCCTCGGATTAGAGGCGTAGCTCTATTAACTCTGAGTGTAGGCTACGAACCTTGCGTAGTTTTGTGTTATTTATCAATATTTGTAAAAGGCCATTGAAGCTGCCTACAAGAGGTAATGAGCTAATTAAAATTAACTCTGTATAAAAAGTGTGTGTGGTGTATACATATTAATGAACTTGACTGTACAACTATTGTAGTTTGTTTGTTGACAATGTTGGCATTTTCGATTTTATTAGGTACACCGCGAATAAAAAAAAAAAATTTAAATTTGTTATTTTAGTGATCGAGATATGTATTTTCAATGTTGATTAACAGTTAGGTCTATAATATGCGTTTCATCGTATCCTATACAGGTTGTTATAAGGAAGAGTTTAAGTATTTAGTAAGGAGGATTTTGGGGGATGAAATTATAAAATACTGAAATCGTGAATTAAAGTTGTAGATTATAACATTAAATAATATTGAAACATCATTTTACTTAATTTTTAATATTATTTACCTACTTTTTAACACAGCTTCAGGTTCTTGTAAAAGACTATGAGATAAAAGATTAAGCACTTCAATTGTCATTAGGTACATGTTTTTGTTTTACCTACTTATTTTTATTTATTTTCCTTCAACAGCGGCTTCACTGGTCGATGTAATGATAAAATATTGAATAAATCAATATTTTTATTGAGGCACCATAACCAAAAAAAAAATCTTTTTGTTTTAGAAACTGGCAATCACTGCAATTTTTTTTCATATGTTTGTATAACTATACTTTCTGCTATAGAATGGAATCAAAATACTTAATTTGTACTGTTCAACTTAACACAATTCAAACTTAGAAAAATGGGTAAAAATCAATACATTATTTCCATTATTTTTATACAAGGTGTTCCTGTTGATTTCCTATAACTCTAGGGTGTTAGGTAATGGGACTATGTAAAAGAATCAAATAACATGTGAATAATTTTTCTATTTTAATTTTCTTTTTGTTTTTTTTTTTCATACAAAATAATTCAATTAAGTCAAAAAATCTTATGTAAAACACCTTTAATGCGAAGTATGACAACGTGGCATTTTCTATCCTTTTTTTACAGGTACAGCTCGCAATGCCTTGCGTTGTACATTGCATGCAACGTTCCTCAACGTTTAAAATATTTTTGTTGTTTATTGTATGGCTTCAGTGACGCGCGTCTATTGAATTAATGTTAAAGAGATTTGATAATTTATGAACTCAATATATTAAGATTGATGATCTCTTGGAAATTATGCCCTTTGGACCATATATTCTTTGGCAAAAAGTATTGTTTTTTAGTAAGGAACAAAACCTTAAAGTTATAGGAAATCAACAGGAACACCTTGTATAATATAAAACGATTCATTTTATTTTTAGTGTTATACCAATAAAAAGCTCAGACCTGCCTTAATGTGCACTATTTTTTCAACTCATAGTCTTCAAAACTTTTAGGTTTCATGATAAGGAACATTTGCTTGGTGGTAGGATCCCTTCTGGGTCCGCCTGGCTAGCGACCACCCTTTATATAAAGTCTGCCGCCAAATGTTACCGCTCCGGCGGTAATGTGTTCCGGCAATATTGTATAAAGAGCCAGTTCCTTCCTAAACCCGTGTGCTTTCATCTTCGATTGAGGTCAAACGCGGGTTTAGTTACTTATATAAAAAAAAAAGGTTTTCGCAGAAACAAGATAATGCTGTACTCGACCGTGCGTAGTGTCTTAGAATATTGTTCAGTAGTATGGCGACCCCACTACGCGTCGCATTCTCTGCAAATAGAACGCATATTAAAAAGGTACGTGCGACATTTACAAGTATCTAATAGTATATCTAAAAGGAAACAACCATCCTATTTTAGACGTTTGAGACACTTCCAGATGATTTCCTTAGAGGCACGTAGAAATTTTCTAGACATGTTTTTCGTGTCGAAAATTTTTACAAATAAAATTGATTGTCCCCAACTACTAAAGCGATTTACAATCAGAGTACCAGTGAGGCTTCCCAGGAATATAATAACTCCTCTCTATCCACCACTTCCAAAGACGGTATTTGGATCCAACTCCCCTATTCCAAGAATTTGCAGGTTGGTAAATCAGCACAGCAACCTTATAGACGTCCATATAGACTCAACAAAAAAGATTATTTCAGTGTAAAGCTCTTGCAATAAATTTCAATAATATATGCTCTACTCTCTATTGGTTTGTTTCTTGTTTTTTTATTTATAATATTTTCTATAATGTGGTTCCTATTTTAAACACAAAAAATGTGACAAATTTTATTCAAAAAGTTTATATACCTACCCACTTTTTTTTAATAGAGCTTGTTGTATTCGCCTGTAATTGTTTGTTTCACCTAGCTTAAGTTTATTGTGATGTATTGATGTAATGTAGGTACTGATGTAAACAACTTAATAAATAAAGAAAAAAAAAACGCTGGTTTGCACAAGTCCAAAGCACAAGTAAGACGAGTATATCTAAATTTAAGCAGCTTACCCAAACTGAAACAGTCACTATTTGGTCCCAGTCTTTTTTTATAAAGTAAGGATGTAAAATTTATCTTCCATGACACCAGATGGTAAGTGAACATAAGTCCAGCTGTTCAAGTTGATATTTAAATAAATAAATATTTCTGACACTCACACAACATTATCTAGCCCAAATTAAGTTTCTTAAAGAACTTGTGTTATGGATACTAGATAACTGATATACTTAAGAAAAATATAAACATACATATTAAATAAATACATATTTTTTATTAGAATAAACTTAAATAAACATATAAACATCCATGACTTGACGACAAATATCTGTGTTCATCACACAAATATCCGCCGCCGCCAGGATTCGAACCCAGGAACTCTGGCATAGAAGGCAATGTATGTTACCGCTACACCAGCCGGTCGTCAATTTGGCTGACCCATCCCAAATATCACTGCAGTACTTTAAGTAAGCAAGTTTTTATATGTATAAGCTTGTGTTATGGAGATTACCCAGCGCCCAGCGGACCTTGGAGATATCCTATAGTTATACATCCAGACTAGAGCCAGAGTGGAAAATTTCGTTTTCTGGGAGTCGGACCCAGAACTACTCTCGCCACAGCCAACAGCCGCACTACTGCGCCACGGAGACCGTCAAATGATAATAATAATCAATGATAGGAATAGGTAGTGCAATTTAGGGTCAATAAACTCCAATATAAGAATGGTATGGATACGCCTGCGGCATTGCGGGATTTAGTGATTTTTGTAGAACAATTCTTGGTCAAACCAACCGGGTTTGTTTTTAATATTTGCTACGAAATTTATACGATTGCTTCAATCATCTTATAAAATATGATAAACAGGACATCAAAGAAAAACATTATGAAATTTGGTAACGTTTTTATTATTTTTTATTTCTTTATTATATACAATTTAAATTTTAAATCAATAAGATGAAAAATATATAAAAAGGTATTATTGACAACTGATTTAAAGTGAGTTGTGTTTACTTACACAAAAAATCATTTTTCACAAAAAACTCCTAATGTTGAGTTGGGTCTCCTAGAGTTCGATCTTATATGCTGAAGTTAGTAATTTAACGAGTTTTTAGAATATTCTAACAACCTTAATATTATATCCACAAAGATATAATATTAAAGATATAACAATAATCCAATGTAAATTATTGAACATGACTAATCCTTAACAATACTAGTATTGTATGTCCGTATTAAGATTTCGTCGTGAAATTCCGCAAAATTGCACTACCTATTCCTATCACTGATAATAATAAACGTTTATTTTCAGACCAATGATCTATAGTTTGTTAGTAAAACATTGTAGAAACTTAAAGACTATAGTGTTAGTAGGCATAATAATAATGACATTAATCCAATTCAAGATAAATGAACAAAATTACAAAGTATATTAAATTATATTCAAATTATTATACATTATATTCAAATTCAATAATGATACTGAATTGAGTTCATAGAACAAACAACCATACATACAAAACTTCACGCCTGTCTCCCTATGGGGTAGGCAGAGACTAAGGAATGCCAACTGCTCCGATCCAGACATACCTACCTGTTTCGCTTCCTCCATGTTAATTAATCGTTTCATACATGATCCGTCGGTTAGGGGTACTTTTAACTAGACCCTTTTTAAGTATGTCGCCAATTTCGTTCGCCTAGGGCAGCCCCTTCCGACATGACCATCGTGCTCTCTACACCTCTTTCGTAAATCTACTTTCACTCATCCTCTCTAAATGTCCAAACCACTTTAGAATACCCTTTTCTATCTTACTTCTTAATAAAATATTTTGAATTTTACAACGATAATGCAAATAATTATGTCTGTGTAACCCAGTTAATATTCTACGAGTGTTTCCTACAGCATCACTTACCTTACAAACTGCCAAAGGCATGCCTTCATCTGCCATGACATGTGTGCGTTCCTCTATATTGTGTCTAAATCCCCGATTAATCTCCAACTTTTATAAGCTTTTGTCCGCGCCCTTTCAATATTTTTTGCATTCGAACCGACTTCATGACAATACCTTCAACGATCTCATCAAATAATAAACCCTATACGCACACAGTTACAGTTCTATACCAATCAACAAATCGATTTGCCAGCGGATTATGGAAACAAGTCCTTATTCATTCTCAAAAAAGATTGAAATTAGAAAGGAGAGTTAAGCCGTTGGTTGGTGTATTAACTTTTAGTTTATAATCTGTCGGGCGCGTCAATTTGTGTATTGTCATTTTGACATAATAGCTTTGCCATCCCCAAGGGTTTATTGGTTGAAACTCGATGACAGTTACTTTGGAATTTCACAAACACGACTCTTGTATCTCGTTCTGTTCCTCTGACTATTTATCTGTAGGAATGAGATAGGATGATTTATAAAGCGTAAAGGTCTACTTAGCGAACTGCGGCTCAATTATTTAGTGAATTTAATGAAGTCAGTATAATAGTCGTTTATAATATTTTTGTGACACGATGGGGAGATCCTCGGACGTGATAATAATTTTGAATATGACTTTATCACTGTTGGATTATGTACGGTTTGATGTGACGCTGTTATGCTAATCAGTCTAGTTTTCTGAAATAAGTTATTATTTATTAAGAACTTGTACATTACTATAATTTAGCATTATGTAATTTTTAATATTTCTATTGAATAAACTAAGTTTATTGTCTGACAGTCTTCATTGGTGTAGTGTACGGAGTACTCCCGGGTTCGAGTCCCAGCCTAGTCGGGCCAGCTTAGGAAACGAACCTTTCTAAACTGGTTCGGATCTTGCTGTATTCTAGGATACCCTCTAGGACCACTGTTTTCTCCATATCATCATCTTCATCATCAACAGCCAGTAGACGTCCACTGCATAGGCCTCCCCTAAACACAATTTTCTCCGTAACACAAGCTTTTTTAAAAAACTTACTTTGGTGCCTCATGGTTGGTGTGTCGGGTTGGGCACTTAAAAAAACGCGGTTTAATAACTGTAAAACATATTTTTTTTCTTGATTTTTACAAAATTTGCCCGTTGATTGAGGTACTCTTCATTGTGATTATTCTTTTGCCACTCAGGCTTTGGTGCACTATAATTTTATTTTCAGATATTACTGTTTAGTGCACAGTAGCAGTACCTGTAGTTAAGTCCTTGTCCGGGACGTTTTTATTTAGTATTTTATACCTAATAAAGCCCGACTGCGCTTAAGGGAAGAAGCTATACCTACAGGGTTGATTTGTAGTCACCAGCCAAATTTGAATTTTAGTTTCTTTGATACTTTATAAATACCCTGCATATTTATTTTACTATAGCTCAGTACAAAAAATAAAGATATGGCACCACAAACTTTTATGCAAATAGTAGCTGTTGATGAACATAGCTACTACGACGCGGCATTTCTTTGATAATACTACGATGTAGTACTATAAGATGCTTTGTAGAAGCGCGTAGTTGTCTTTATTTTAATGGTAATTTAGAGTGACCATGGTTTGCTTAATATGTTAACGGATATATTTATTTCTGTGTAAAAAAATAAATACCTTTTTTTGCAAAAACCGTTTAAATGATACTTATTGTGTAAAAAAAATTTGGCCGGTGACTATAAATCAACCCTGTAGTAGATGCATACAAACAGCTAGGCGCCTCAATCAAACATTGTGTCCAATTCAAATTGCACGCATAAACAAATCTTTCTACGTCCAGTGCCCTGGCAGTTAACTAATTAACAAAAACATTAATGTCAACAACTAATAGATCCTCGGAACATCTATCCCTGGTGCCTCAACATCCCACAACCCCAGTTCCCTTTAAACCAAAAATTCTCCTATAAAAAGTCATCATATCCATGTCTAGAACTCCTTGAATACCTATACCTATGAATACCTATGCAGGTGAATGCCTTCCAAGGCTTCGCAGCTTATTGCTGTTGTCCTCACACTCCTTGTTTTGCTTGATTTCCTTCATCATCGTCATCACCAGCCGGGAGAAGATCACTTCTGTGCGTAGGTATGCATCCCCCAAGGTTTTTCACGGTCCATACTTCACCCAGCGATAACCTCTTAGACCAAAAATGCATAATCTACGAATGCACGAAACAAAGCTCAGATGTTTTTGGATAGAGACGTCGTTATAAAACATTGACATTATAATATGTCAATGTTATAAAATAATGATTTACTGATTTGAATTTTAACTCTTGTGATAAGGTGCTCAACAAACAGATCTTATCATTTATGTAGGTATTTATATTTTTATATATAATTTAAAACAATCCTCAACCCTATTGGAAATATATTCTTAATATATTATATCCTTGTACAAGCAGAGCTTTGAATTCCTTAATTTAGAACAAGCTTATTGTTTTTAAAAAAAAAAATGATTTTCTTTTCTCAACACATTTTGAAAATGTTTTATTGTTATTTTATTTGTTTCTATTTTCCACTGAGTCCTATATGTACATTGTAGGGAAACCTGTTATTGGCATCATTATAGTGTAAAAATGTTTTGTAAAGTATTGTTAAGTAAATAAATTAATCGAAATTCGAATTCGACCAACACCTAGGTTTTGAAGTTGACCGAAATCAAAGACCTTTTACTAATAACTAGGTCCTCTTTGCTTGAACAAATAAGGTCGCAACATCCTACTTGTGGACGCCATAGTTTATATTGAAAATTGAAGAATGTGAACTCCATGCGTTTTATTCCTTTTTAACATCATGTTTCTTCTGGCTGAACAAAAAAATTTTAAACACAAAAAGTTTAAAATCGTTATTAAAATAAAACCACATGGATTTTTAATTTTTAATGGCCACTAATGGCATAGCAGATCACCTATTCTACTGGCCATATCAATTTGGCCGGCGATGCACCAAACCCCCTGTATGAACAAATAAAATACTTTGTGAATGGAAGTGTTCAACAAAAATGCGTTTTGTGTCAAAAAGCCATGTTTACGTTTGAATAAGAATGATTTACTATATGAAATAATAGCCATCGCGCACGGTTTTACCCGCGTAACTTTTGATCCCGTGGGAATTTCGGGATAAAATATAGCCCATAACCTTCCTCAAGAGTTGGGCTTTCAAAAGCAAAAATATTTTTTCAAATCCCACTTGTAGTTTCTGAGATTAGCGCGTTCAAACAAACAAAAAAACAAACCCTTCAGCTTTATAAAGTATAGATTAAGTAAGCGTCCGAAAAATACTTGCGCCGTGACTGTGACGTACGAAATTATTTATCGTTAAATTTTAAAGTATAAAATATCCGCATGCAGACATGTCGCATGTCCGGATCGAGTAGATATGATATAGCTCGCGTTTCGTTTGCGTGTGTATGAAGTTAAAATACTGTATAGATAACATTACCATGCCCCTACCTAAGGCGGGAAGGCGGCGGCGGCGGTGGTGGTGGCGTGGCACGGCAAAACCAGAGTGCAGCGCTTGTCGCCCAATATTTTCGAGGCACAGTGTACTTGATTTCACGCCAAAATATCCTGCCGCACCCACGCCTCCGCCGCGCCCGACGCGACGCCGCGCTGAGATTACAGGAGATATTCTCAAGTTCGTTTGAAGATCATGCACAGAATTATAATTTTATTTTTCAATTAAGGGCAATTGTAGCTGTAAGTAAAACATAATTCTTGGGTTTTATAAGGATTTATTACTTCGGAAAAGTCACGTAAATAAGGTTGAAACATGTAGTCATATACATTATCTACACGTAGTTTTGTGGACAATTCAGAACGTTTGACTGAATTGAAATATTTCGTTAATCACCAATTATTTAGGAACCATACAATCATAATTTTGTGAAAAAACGAATGCACTATGTAAAATACTAGTAGAACATTCCAAAAGTATATACTTAAAATCTGCTTGTCCATGTGTTGTCGCAGTCTTTGTTGAGGAAATCTAAAATGCATGTGCATGTGCATGACTTGCATGGGAATGTGCATGCGTCGCATGTGCTGCATGAGTAGGTGGTTGTTGTTGATTAGTCTCAGTCTTCATTTTAGAGACAATGTCATTTATCTGAAGGGTTAATTTCTCAAGTTTCTTGCACATAAGCTCCACTGTAGCAAGCGACGGGCACTTCCGTGTTTGGTCGAGCGAAGCCTCCGGGCTCACGGCGCTTGCATCGGAACTGTAGTTAACTTCGTCAGCACTTAATCTGGGCCTCACCGTAAACGTGCTTTGCTGAGTTGCTGAGCATCGTTTCCCTTTCGCGTTGCAGCCAGGACAAGGACAAATGACTTTAATGTTTCCACATTTTATTTCCGACACTTTCAAAGCTGAATAGCCCAAACATTTGTAATGTAACCAAGTTTTGCAAGCACCTTGACATTGTACTCCGGTACCCGCTTTAACTACACCACAACACATTTTACATATAGGAGCGACTTTTTTTTCTATTTTCAACATTTTGGTTGCTTTTAGAGATGAAAATAATAAAATCTATTGACTACATTGGGTTGTATTGAAATGTATCTGACAGAATCGGACAGAACTATTGTCGGATATATAACGTCATTTTATGACATGACCACGCTAAAAATCTATAATTCAGCAATTCAGCCACAACAGATTAAACCATATACAAGGCTTATAGGCTTACTAGACCCAGGATGCCGTGCGGGATTATTTGGTAATGTTATAACCCTACTTTCTTATAGTAAAGTCGTATAGTTTTGGAGATGGGTATTATTGTGTTAAGTACACATAATACCCATCTCCAAAACTATATTTTTACAAAAGTTAATATTAAGACTCAAATAGCAATTTTATTTTATTAGCATTTTTTATTGTAATGACGCTCTCGAAGTTATTTTTTTTCCTCGTTAGCTTAGTTTACGCTCGCTCATGGTTTAGTTCTGCTTGACTTATAGTTGATTTTATTAAATATTTACTCACTTTTGACGACCGGCTGGTGTAGCGGTAACATACATTGCCTTCTATGCCAGAGGTTCGAATCCCGGCGGCGGCGGATATTTGTGTGATGAACACAGATGTTAGTCGTCAAGTCATGGATGTTTATATGTTTATTTAAGTTTATTCTAATAAAAAATATGTATTTATTCAATATGTATGTTTATATATTTCTTAAGTATATCAGTTATCTAGTATCAATAACACAAGTTCTTTAAGAAACTTAATTTGGGCTAGATAATATTGTGTGAGTGTCAGAAATATTTATTTATTTATTACTCACTTCAACTTTTTAGAAACTCAGGTCTCGGGCTGTCCCATGTGGAGTTGTTGGTCTGTCATCGGGCGTGTCCTCGAGAGGATAGGATAGGAGAAACGTGTCGACAGTGGTACTCCTTTGATTATCAGAGGGAACTGATGAGGGCGCAGTGGAGGCGGACGATGTCATCGAGCCTACCAGCTGTTCTGGAGGGGCTGCAGACTTCTATTGCTTCGGATTCAGAATCAACCCATAATCCTGGGCAGAATAAGGACCGGGATACCGCGGAATTTGACGAAATAAACCTCAACAACGTGTTGCCACCACATGGTGCATGGAGGAACACTCAGGAGTTTTAGTTGGTGTACCTAAGTACGATATAACATGGTTGCGACCGGGTATCCATTAAGGTCTCGAATTGTAGGCTCATGAATACATACATACATAACGTCACGCCTGTATCCCTAATGGGGTAGGCAGTACACCAGAGGCTATAAAACCATCTGATGTCACGTTTGACAAATTTGGAGGTATTAAAATGATGTAGAGAGACTTTCAATAAAACCTCCGTCCCATAACTGACTTTTACAGTATGTCCGGGAAGAGAAGCAGCTGGCACATTCTATGTTTTTTTTCACTCCCAGTCCAGCGTGGAAGTTATCATGAATATTAATGATATAATTTATTTATTTTACCAACAACAAACAAGTAACATAGGTAGGTTATAAAAAAAAAATTTGAGAGATTTGTGCAAAGGCGGCCTTGGTGCCAAAGCTGCGTTACGCGTTCGAACGCTCGTACCGTACGTCCATATCTTCTAGTAGGCACACTTACTCATAGATTTAAATAACACCTACTAAGAGAGATTCAAACATACAAACTTTCATAACATTGCAGTTTTGTATGAAACGCGAGTTCGAACGCGTGACGCAGCGTTGGCAATTATTGCTATAAAGCGATCTCTTCCAGACAACCGAAGACGCTTGAGCGAATTCACCGCGGCAAACATCTTCCTACTCACCTCAGTAATCTCTGGTATACAGGATAGCGCGCGATCTAGGATTATAAATAAATTTTTCAGTCTAGCTAAAAGGAATGGGAACACCGTAGAACTCTACTTGAGGTAGTGAGTTCCAGTTAACCCGAGGGATCATTTGGTTATTGCCAATTAAAATACATTGCATCTTCGAGGTTTGGCGATAAAACCATTGTTATGAGTCATAACAATGGTCTTATCGCAACTTATGACACATATGGTATTTATCATAACTTATGACACAGGTTATTTTAAAATATTTAAGTAATGTAAATCACCATGTAAATCACCAGCTTGGCTGTGACATGACATTGGCAAGCACGAATAGCTGGCTTCTGTTTGTTTATTCATGTTATAGCTGAGTTTTATTTCTGCCATATTATACCTACTAGCTGTGACCCGCGACTTCGTCCGCGTGGATACCGGTTGTTGGAGTTGGATAAATACTATTATTATATTCTTCTTGAAGTTTAAACTTACCTTATTAAAAATTTGTGTGTGAAAGCGTTACTGATAGATAAACAGACAGAGTTACTTCAAAAACTGTTAAAACAAAGCTGTGATCCGCAGTTTCACCTAGGTGTTTTGTGAAAAAGTATAGGTAGGTAGGTATATTACATAGATGATGCCTGCGACTTCGTCTGTATTGAATTAGTATTTCGAGTAGGTTATTTTCTTCTCCAAGGTCCTAAGTACTATCTTTAATAACAAAAATAAAAATGAAGAATCTTCGCCCATATAATATGTATAACTCCTAACCACAAACATAGGTAACTATATTAGGCACATTGCGTTATAAACAAATCGGGTGCCAAAGTGTCTTAAATTTTACATATTTCATGCAATACCTATCTTCATTAATTATAGCTTATTGTTATTCTAGGTAAAGCTATATTACTGTAAAGTTTCAGAAGAATACATTCGACAGTTTTTGCGTGAAAGAGTAGCAAAGATCCATCCATCCAGCCATTATCAGTGTATAATGTGTATCTATCTATAGTTATGATTGGCTACTTTTCACGGTAAAATGGCTGAGCCAATATTAATGTAATTTATTTTGGTAGTTAACACCTACCTACGGTACTTTTTATTCTACTTCTAAATCTACGGTTTCTAACTTCCAAGAGCTAGAAATGATCACGAAATAAATAAAACCTTGAGGCCCATTATTTTAAGTTTAACTTTCTTACAATATTATCTCTGTATGTACAGAAGGCAGCACATCAAGTCTTACAAATCTGTAGATTTTTTTTACTTGAATCTGAAATCTATGCCCTCGACATTACCTAAGTTAAAATTGTTTGGGGAAATTTGACAGGTAATGTTATGTAATGCTTGACCTGCTGCCTTCTGTACCTACCTATATTAAATCGCGCAAGAAGCTTTATTAATGATTTAGCCCTATCAACATAGCAAAATTTTTTACTGCATACCAACTATTTTTCAGATTTATTATTTTTAAGCCCCTAGTACTTTTACCAGGAGAATTTCCTTAGAATTCTTATTCCCATGTTTATTTTTAGTGTAGTTCAGTTTCTTTTCTTCTGGCTATACGAACGCTTTTACATCTAATCTACTAATGCCACGTTACAATATCAAAAACACTGTTCGTTCGTTGCTTCCACGCTGAACTGGGAGCAACAGAAAATCATAGAATGTACCAGTTGCTTCTCTTCCCGGGCATACCTTAAAAGTCATTTTAGGGATAGAGGTTTTATTGGATAGAGAGTCTTGTCAAATTACTACTTACTATTGTTATAACTACCTACCATTCGTTTGTAGTAGCTTTTACTCATGTAAAATATTGAAACCCAGCATTCATTGATTTTGACGACAATTTAGTTATAATTTAGGTACCCCTAGAATAACCCTACCGCCTCTGAATAATTGACTAATCCGAGTGAGCCCCGCTTGGTGGTAAACTGACTGTCTCGGCTGACTGAAATTTGCCGTCAAATATCACTACTGCCAGCGGTGACGCGTCCCGAAAACATTCTATAAAGAGCCAGTTCTAGACCCGCAAACGGGTTTATGATAGAACTGGCTTGGCTTCGGTATTCGACCTCATTTATACTTAGGTACCATCAGGTGAGAATGAGGTCAAATTCGGGCTTATTCACCGATTTGAAAAAAAACTAAGTATTTTTAATATTTTGGAATAGAAAGTTATAAAATTAAACTCGTGGGTAGTCTGACTCCCAATCGTTACAAAAATTTGGTGGTTCATTCAGAAAAATCTTATTTCCAAGTGAAATAATAAAAGTTGGGTGAATATGGTCATAGGCACCCAGAGTTTGGTAGGTATCTGGAACAATTAACAGCGTGAGTGGCCGGCCATCCCAGCGAATCACTCGCTCGCCCGCCCGCGTCTTATCGAACATACCTACCTATTTTATTACGGAGTTATTTTAAAATTATTACGATATCTCTTTGGATCTTGATTGAAATCAAGTGGTGTCAAAGACAATTTTGTTCACAATTAAATATTTAGGTATTGTAAACAAAATAAAAAAAAATTACGCGAGCAGGATCGAACCCACGACCTTAGACTCATGGTCGGTCTACGCGCAACTGAGCAATGAGTACTTCTGATCTGTATGCAAAACATCTCCACCATATTCTAGTAAGTTAAAAGCATAACTTTTAAAAATCTATTACAATTTTTTTAGATCCTAGATTTTTTTTATGTCTGCAGAATCTGCTCATCATCCTGGACAACTTTTGTTAAGGCATCATATCTATATTTCTTACGGTTTTGATGATCCCTTAAGGGTTCTGCATCAGGTGTTCCAGTAACCGAAATAAAATATACCCTATATGTTGCCCCGGCTTCACAGCTATACATCAAAAAAAGGTTCATTCAAATCCGTCCAACGGTTCCAGAGATTAGCGTGTGCAAACAGACAAACTTACAAACAAACAGACAAATTTTTTTTTTCAGATTCTTACTCCTTTTTCATTTCTTTATAACCCTAGATAATTTTTTTTGTAAAAATATTAAATGTACAGACACGTTTTTTTTACTGTTTTATTATATGTATTGATAATTAGTACTTTTGATAAAAAAGTGGCGAGAGTTTTTTTTCCGCCGACTTTTTTCCTCTCGGTCTACCTAGGGTTCTTATTTCATTTCGTTTCTTAAAGCCGAAAAAGTAGGTAGGGGCGATCATTATCTTCGTGAACCGAGAGACGCACACAGGACAGAGGCACTTTGAACTGAAACTTTAAAATGCCACGGGAAAAATTAGCTAATGAAGGGATGAAAATCACACACGAATATCTCAACTGCTCTTAATTTTGCATATCTCTTAACCATGGAATTAATAAGTAGTACCTATTAATTCCATGCTCTTAACTCTCTGAGGGATCTGGAAAGGTCCGTGGTATTCTTTCACGACACAATTTCTATTCATATCATTATGCACAAGCTTGAAAATTTAGTTATAAGAGGAACCTAACTCAATTTTTTTGCAGATTACTTACACAAGCGTTCTCCATGTGTGTAAAATAGGATACATGCTAAGTTTTGACCTTAACTGAACGAACCGAACTGGTGGTCGTTGCACCCTGCAGATGCTTCTTCGGTTGAAGCGAAACACGTGTCGGTGGTAGCTTGTGGTGTGTGTTACACTTTTCCAAGTGTGTTCATTGCATTTCTTGCTTCTTGCTTGAGGGAGGGAGGGCGGTGAACCAACGCACGAAAATCCTGCATCACTAGTGCAAGTACAAGTCGCGGAATTAGCAAGGTAACTTTGCTAAAGTAGTTGTCATGGATTTCCGCAAAGTAACGCCTGATTCAATCAATTAGGTAATTTTGTGTTGAAACTTTTGTAAGGAGTAATAATAACGCTATTTGTAAGATTTTGGAGATATGACTTAAAAACTGAATAAGTACCCTCAGCACGCCCCCCACCCTCAAGGACTTTTAATATGATGATTTGGACTTCATGAGGTATAAATTTACCCATTTTTAAGACAACACAACTTATGTTTGCATAATGAGGACGCCAGTGGTCTTTCAACACCTTGTAGCTTGTGAAGTATGCGTCGTAGAGTAAAAACTAATATGATCAAATCAATTGTCAGAAGCAACTATTGCGCTATTTGTACAGATTTTCGAGATATGAGCAAAACCTGAATATAGGGACCTTATTGCTCCCCTACACCGACAGCACACCCCCACCCTCGAGGACTTTTAGTATGTTAATCTGGACTGCACAAGGTATACGAGTGCCAATTGTTTCCACTGTTTGCCTATTTTTGGCTTAGTTTGACTGGACTATAGTTGATTATCAATAGTCGCAGTGGAGGCTTAAAACAACATAATTGAGCGAGTCCAAATTCTTCAAATTTAACACATTCAAAACACAGGTGTTTATTTCGCAGAAGTACCTATCTGTATCTAGACTTTCTAGGACTTCTGTACGAAATTAAGTATAATGACCACTTTAAAAAAGTGGCGAATCATCCCTAAGGTCATCATTCCATCGGTTGTACTTTGGCCCTGAACGTCTGCTCAGTTTTCACACAGCTTTGTTCGATCTTGCAAGTACTTTAGAATGCTCTGCAGCGCTCGACTCAGTTGGAAGAAGCGCATATAAACTCGTATAAAAACATTGTCAAGGATGAAATCACTGATAAAATTTGCAGTACTTAGAACATCAACCTGGGATTGCTCCGCTGTTTATTTCAGAATACAATGTGGAGAGTTCGCATGCATGCAATGCACAGTGGTTCATGTTCCTAAGAAAGGCGGTCATAGAGGTTGTATGTCGGATTAAAAATGAAATATTAACTTTTTTATCTTAGAAATGATTGTTTTAAGGTTCTAATGGTAATAACAAGTCAAAGTCAAAAGTCAAAGTCAAAAGAATCTTTATTTCGTAAGTATTTGAATACATTTGAAATAAGTCACAAAATTTACAAATTGAACTGAATCTACCGCTACTCTTTAAAAATAAATCTAAGTAAAACAATAGATATATTTTTAAAGAGTAGATGTATATTCGCGAAAAAAAAAATCATCAATAGTAGGTAACAATAAAATAAGTTTTATTTATAAATTATTTCTGAGGATAGCTTAATTTACATATAAATAATAAAATTTACTAGATTATAGAAAACTGAACATGTATTTATATAAAACATCGTCTTTTTACATAATAGGCAAACATTATAATTCACAATATTTACAGTTTTTTTTTAAGTACTTACATAATAAATCCAACACTTCTCTTGCTAATACAGACTTCTTCTTAAAAGGTAACTTTCTTATGCTAGAAATCAGTGGGTCTGAATTAAGAAGAAGTCTGTTCAAAAGATCCATATTAGTCACTTCTCGGGAATGTTTCCTAGTGTTATCGCGTCTAAATAGTTTAACTAATTTATTACATGATTCGGCCGCCTCTTCAGACAATTCACCGATAGACAATATAACATTATCAATCACCTCTGACCCGTGCATTAAAACTTTATGTACAGATGAAGGCAAATTATACCAAGGATATTCCTCCAAACACCTTCCTGTGCTGCTTCCTGCTTGTAGATTGAAGATACTCCCTTGTCTCGTCGTCGTTTTCATGTACTCCTCTGCCAGAGCTCTCAAGAATGCAGACTTCGATCTCATTTTACCAGTCACCATATTTGCAATCAGCTTAGATTTTGACCTCCCCAGTTTCTTCCAATATGCAGCGAACCGTTTACAGAGATTACAAATTAAATCTCTCAAGTAATCGGTCTGGATATTTTCAGTGTCCGGTAAAGAATTTGCTAGCATTCCAAACACTTCACGAGATCTATCTGCCTCATTTTCTTTCCTTGTCCCATTCATCCACGTAACTAGGACAAGCATTCGAGGAAAATAACACTTGATGGTGGATCCTACAGAATAAAAGAAATGAAAATTACAAGATATCCTAAGGTATCAAATTTACCTATATACGACTTTGTCTTTGCCATGACCTATAAGCAGTCCTCGGCGCACTTTGGCGCACCTAGATGTTACATATTCTAAAACTAGACAAACAAGAGATTATTTTGATATATGTTTCATCTTTGGGGATTCGTTCCTTCCTAAGTAAAAGTCTAATTAAATATGGCAAAGCGGTAAAAATCAATGAAATCGGAAGTCTCTCTTGATGGTGCTGATTACAGATAACGACACAGTTAAAGTAAAGACAATAGGATTTAAAATGTCGTACATACCTTCTATTTGAATATCCATGGCACAAAATTATCACAAACAATCAATTTCCGAGAAAACAACACTTTAAAACAATAGAAATTTTGCCGACAAAGACAACGCTAATTTGCACTATGGAAATGTTATCACTTCGGTTGCACAAAAGGAAATGTTTCTTTCATGTTATTGTAATTTCTTTTATACTTGGGGGTAGAAGGGTTATTTGTCTACCCTGTAGTGTTAAATGACGTCATAATTCAACCATCGACATTTCAGCTCTATGACCTATGGGATTGTGCAATGGGGACTGTGCAATGGGGAGTTTTCTGACAGCTCATAAAAATTAGTTCAAAAAACCTCTATAGATGGCACTTTTAAAAAGCCGAAGGCGTTAAGTCTGTAAACTATAATGTAGGTAAGTGGTATTTACCATCTATGGTTATTTATACGTTCAATTTCTGATACAGACATCAATTAATTTATTTTACTTTTAAAAACGCAGTGTGGAATAAATTCTTCGCCTTCGCTTTTTGTAAAGCGCCATCTATCGAAGCCTTTTGTACCAATTTTGTACAGTTTTGTTTTTTTAATGAGCTGTCAGAAAACTCCCCATTGATTGTGTCCACATTTTATACTCAGGAATAAAGCCTTATAGCTTTGACAGTTTATTTTTGTTTCGGGTCAAAGCGGCTACACACGACCCTAAAATCACTGGCAATATCGGGACAGTGGTGGGGAGGACCCTAGATCGTCTCATAAATCGTCTCGAGTGTAGGCAAATCCTACCTGATTTTTATCGTCCCTAAATCGTTCCGAGCGAGCTCACGATTTAGGGCCAATTATCGTCTAGGGAGCGTTGTCAGTACGTGTGTAGCGAAATCAGGATTGATTTCTACGCAGTCTGCGCTTGAGTGCCGCGACGATACGACGTGCTTGCGGCTATAATTGTTTATTTCGCGCGAAAACATGGCGAAGGAGAAAGATCGAGAAGCGTGGACCAAAGCTATCGATCTATTCAACGATTTACCATATTTGTGGGATAAAAAACATAGAAATTGAGGAAGGTCGAACGGCAGAAAATGGAAGAAGTATTAGTACTGGAAGTATATGAAGTTCGATAAGGAGATATGGGGTACTAGTACTGGAGAGTTTATGAAGTTTGAGAAGATGTTATTCGAGGAAGTAATTATTGTCATGGAATTAATGTATTTGAAGAAGTTGTTGATAATGGAGCGGCGTAATAATTCAAAAAGAAAGCACATTACTACAGAAAAGAAAAAAGGAGCTCTTCAAAACACTCAAAATCCATTCTTAAAAAGTTTCTAAAATCATCTACTTCTAAATGTCTCATCTAGTTCATGTGGCTAAGTTCATGACGTTTCATCAACCAGTTTTTAACTCAGGTCTTCCTTTTTCGTCTCTGCTTAGGTGGCAACGTAGTAAGTGCCAAAACAATGCCTATTTTCTGCTGTTTTGTGAGTGTCGGCGGCATCTCGGAACAACGAGTAGTCTGTTGCACGGTCGGTTTCGTACTGACTGGCAGAGACGTGTGTAGAGTAGTAGCCGATTTCATCCCCACTACCGCTGTCCCGATATCGCCAGTGATTTTAGGGTCGTGTGTAGCCGCTTTCATACAGGTTTGGGTTTAAGACAGCGTCTGGTTCCTGGTTATTTCAAGTGTTAAGATGAATGCACTTGCTTTGACATGATATTTATAATTGTTACCTTCATATGAAATTGTAATTTAGGGTTTACACATCCAAATATTATTTCAAGTTATAAAAGCACTTGTATCCTTGCAGCCATTTATTTCATGGTTGAATTTACTTATAATTTGACTAAGCATTAGGTAGGTATAGGTATTTTAACACTAACTGCGTAACACTGATTATGATAGAGTTGCAATTTCGGTGCTTCATTTTACACTAAGTAATCTGTCTTCATAGCGTGTTGCTCTTGCATGAGTATCTCTGAATAAAATAGTACGAGGGCAGGTCAATAAGTCCGTGACTTTTGGAATAAAACACAGATTTTTTTATTAATAAATCATTTTGTTTTTCAACGTAGTCTCCCTTGAGCTCTATACACTTTGTCCAACGCTTCTCCAATTTTTTATCCCTTCCAAAAAATATGATTTGTCGAGGTCCTCAAAATAGGCCTTTGTTTGCGAGATGACTTCATCATTGGAGTCAAATCATTTTCCACCAAGCCATTTCTTATGGTTTGGGAACAAGAAGTAGTCACTCGGAGCCAAATCTGTAGAGCGGATGAGGGAGCTATTCATAGCCCAATTCATGGATTTTTGCCATGGCAACTGCACATGTGTGCACCCTTGCATTGTCTTGACCAAATGAGGTCGGTTTCTTTTCAAATCGTCATTAAATCGGTTCAATAAGTTGGCATAATATTCCCCATTTGATTGTTCTTCCCTTTTGAATATAGTCAATGTGGATTATCCCGCGTGCATCCCAAAAAGCAGTCGCCAT
This sequence comes from Stenoptilia bipunctidactyla, assembly GCA_944452665.1. Classification (NCBI taxonomy): domain Eukaryota; kingdom Metazoa; phylum Arthropoda; class Insecta; order Lepidoptera; family Pterophoridae; genus Stenoptilia; species Stenoptilia bipunctidactyla. The sequence goes on along the minus strand of OX101721.1, from coordinate 46,098,284 downwards.
AACTTTATTGGCTGACAAACCCACCTTGGCCTTCTTTGGCGCTGATTCACCCTTAGAAACCCACTGTTTTGACTGTTATTTAGTCTCTGGTGTGTTGTGATGGATCCATGTTTTGTCCACGGTTACAAAAGGGCGCAAAAACTCCTCCATATTGCGATTAAACAACGCTAAACCTTCCTGTGAAGTTATTACACGATTGCAAAATTATTACAAAATTGAAACCACTGAGCCATGCGAGATCCCTACGGCTTCCACTATCTCTCGCACTTTCAATCTTTGGTCGGCCAACACCACATCGTGAATTTTTTCGATTGTTTCGGGTGTAGAGACCTCAGCTGGGCGTCTAGGACGTGCGGCATCTTCAGTGCTTGTATGGCCACAACGAAATTCAGTAAACCATTTTTTACCATTGAAATCGATGGTGCAAAGTCCTCACAGTATTTATCAAGCTTAGCCTTGGTCTCGGTAATGGTTTTTTTTCGCAAAAACTTAAGCACTTGAAATTCACTTTTTTCCATTTTTTCCTCAAATTACTGGGTAGTCTGATAAAGATAGCTGTCAAACACAAACCAACTGACGCAGCAAGTTCAAATTATGACAGGAGTCAATTGACAGATGTTACTTTTTCAGTATAGAGGTCAGAAATTCAAAAAGTCACGGACTTATTGACCCACCCAGGTATTTAATACATTTTCCAAATAACGAACATTCATAGTACAATAGATAACTAGTATAGTCTGAAGTAGGCGTAGTACTTGCAAGATCGAACTTCGGACAACAAATTGAGCCTATGGCTCAAATGGCTTCCAAAAAATTGGGTATCATCTCGAAGGTATGGCGGTACTTCAGCCCTGTACGGCTGCTCAACCTATACACAGCCCAAGTGAGGACGTGCATGGAGTACTTTAGTCACCTTTTGGATGGTTATGCCAAATAACAACTCGAAGCGCTAGACTCTGTTGACCGAAGAGCCCGAAAAATTATCAATAACGACAACCTTACAAAAAAAAATTGCAGACGCTAGAGCATCGTCGTAAGGTTGCTTGTTTGACAGTTTTTTATCGGCTACATTTTGGTGAGTGTGCGAGTGCTCTTTTTGACCAAATTGAACCAACTCCTTTTTACCACCGGACTACCAGACGCAGACAGAACTTCCACCCCTATATAGTGGATTTACCAAGAAGTCGAACAAAACGCTTCGATAGTTCCTTTTTCGTACGGATTGCCAAGGTGTGGAAAAATCTGCCTGCGTCTTTTTTCTTGACCACTATAGTCCTGGAACTTTTAAGTGTCGAGTGAAAAGGTTTCTGTAGATGGACGTGTACCACCATAGTCTTCATGCGCACTTTCCATCAGGTGGCATGAAAGACAAACGTCCAATCCTTATAATAAAAAAGGCTATATAGTTCTTTCTGATCAAATTTAAATATTTTTAAATAAAACCAAACCTTCTTGGTGCAATTATTCGTCTTGAAAAAAAAAAATTTATGCTATTCGGGTTACCATTCCTTAAAATATATACTACTATTTTGTCTACATACGCTCTTAGCTGCAATAGTTATTAAATGAGTTACTTTTACTGAAACACTAACTATGTAAGCCCAAAGTAAGTTCAATGAGCTGGTTTTCTGTAGACCACACATCTGGAATATGGGTAAGGTGGTACATCCAGACATTCGCCAATTTACAAAACTAAAATTTTCAAGCTAACTTCGTGTGGTCTCCGTCACAGGACCTCTTTTACCGGAGCAAGTAGGTACTTACAACAACGAAGCTTTTGTGATGACTAAAGAAATAACAAAGAAAGCATACCTAGTTATAAAAACGCATTCTCCATTTGTTTATACAAATTTTACAAGAAAAATATTCAACTTATTTTACTTAAATTAAACAATATCAAAAGGCCTTATTAACAAAAAAAAAATGTCCTAATCATCATTATCTTCATTCTTTTCAAAAAAATGCTACCTTCATTCTTCATTTTTCATGCAGTCTGTACAGAAGTAACAAATCTCCTGGAAAACGTTGTTTCGTAAAGGTAAAATTGAGTATCCGTTGTATAGAGCCAATTATACTTGCAATGGAAAAAGGAACTTACAACGTATCGAACCAGCTGCAGAAGTGACTTGCTTGTTTATCCTAATAAACTATTTTAATATTTTAGTACCTAAAACGTTTTGGTAGAAATAAATACATAAAAACTCAATAAAGCCTAAAAATTAAATATTAAAGTTTTATAGAGCCAGTTGGATCGTTCACCTATAAAAAAAATTATCCTCCTGGACCTGCCCAATAAAGCGGTATTGAAAACACGTCCATGTGCAAACAATTTAATGCACATGGACGTGCAAAAGTCCGAAGCATGAAAGTCGCATGAGAAATTAATGGTCAGCGGTCACCCATCCAAGTAAGTACTTACTTAACCTATGATATCGTTTGACACACACAGTTGGTTGGTGCTTAAAAATGTATGTAACAAATAGGAAATTGAAAATATACAATAGGTATAATGTTTTTATTCCTTTTGCTGTGTCATTCTAATTTCTACATAAATATGAAATTCTCAATAACTCTTAAGAATTTATATGAAGGCGCCATAAATATTAGAGCCTGAGGCCGCCGCTCGAGCGTCGTTTGTCTATACGCGCCCTTATGCGATTTACTTTAGAATAGCAAGATTCTAGACAAGGATACCAAACCGTAGCAACCCTTTCGCTGAAACCGTTTACCTATCGAGTTGCTTGGTTCCATTTGCAGCGCTTCATTCAACTTCTGTTCTCCTCCCTATTCACTCCACTCCAGAACTGTTATTACCACAGTACAAAGTCGTTCATACTTTGGATCTCTACATCTGTATCGTCTATGCTCTACATAACGAGTAAACGGTTTTAGCGTTTACGCCACATTTGCCGTATTTTTGTTATTATTGAAATAAAAAGCACAAAACGGACGGAAATGACATGAGTGACATTATATTGATGGCAGTTAGTTCCAATTTTTGCCACTCACTAAAACTGAGCGAATGTAAATAAAATAGTATTGTATTAAAATTAGCGATAAAAATACTTCCTGTTCAATAAAGGTCTTAATTTCATTTATTTTATGCGTCAAACTCTGTTATACAGCAACAATTCTGGTGTCTTTTGATATATATCATTATATTTTTTTTCTCGGGAGTAATAAATTTCATATTTAAAAATTATATATTTTTTTTGTTGGTATACATTGTCTCTATATAAGTGATAGGATGACAGTGATTCTGTGCAACCATTTTCTATAAAATAAATAATCAAAATTCAAGCATCAAGCAAGTTAACTTTCAAACAGTTAGATACTTTAATTTTGTTGTGCGTTTTATTAATATTTCCTTTATTAAAATAAAGTGTTTTTGTAAACAAGGGCTTTAGAAGATTTGTTTAAAACAGGTATGGCATTTTCATTAGATAATAAGACAAGTTCTTTGTTTGCTCTATTTTTTGAAATTTTAGTTTTTATACTTTTTAAGTATATCTATGTGCAGGCTTATTTAATTTTAATTCATGGTGTTGTTAAGCTAGACTTGTAAGTAGTCGTTTGACCTTCAGGTGACAACGGTAAGGTTAATATGCGTTTATGTAATATTCAGGCCTGTGTATTTTACACTCTGTCCTGGTGTGATCATTGTTGCGGTGTTATTAGTTCGTTGTCCTTGTTTACGATATTCTGCCTCTGTGTTATGTTATGTTTGTAGGTAGTTCGTTATCACGCTTTGTGTTCGTTCCCACCTATTTTTAGATGCTATAGAATTTTAATGTGGACTTTAGAATCATCGCGACTGGTCGTTGTGATCTCAGCTTAGATTGCTTTAAGAATTACAACTGATTTTGTGTTCTTTATTTTTGTGGTAAGTACGTATAAATATTGTGCTTTACTTTTTAATTATAAATCCAAAATTCACTTTAACTATTTATGTTGAGCAAATTCAGCTTATGCTTTTACAGGGCTTGCTTTAGAACACATTGTTTAATATAAGCAATAATAAGGAAATTAAACTATGGTTTATTGAATCTATACTTATGTACATTCCTTTGAATATAAAATATGTGCATTCAATTTCTATACTTAGTTATATAATACTGTTCACTAGAGTAAATAGGTATAATATTATGTATGTATTTTTTTACATAAAAGATAAAAGTACCAAGACACATATATCACTTATATATACATTTATATACCTGTCCGTTTTGATAAATCCGTTGTTTGTATAGAATGTAGAGCACTTTTTTGCAAGTTTATAGAACAAATACACATATACACAATAATAGAATATATTTCATTAAAAGCTATGTTGTTTAAAGTGTGTGAAGCTACTAGTATTATATGACACAAACATATACAATGGCAGGTCCAAAAGTTAGAGTAATGAAGAGGTTTTAAATAAAATTTACTTAATATTTTTTTTTCTATTCAGTAATCATCCTTAAAGTGAATTAATTGATTAAATCTATAATCTCTTATTTCTTAGTTATAGTAAAATATTTTTTTGATTTATAGGTAAAAATGGGCCAAAATAGCCTCTGTAACCACAATGTTGTCAAAAAATTTTCTTCCCCTTAAGTCTTGTTTTAAATTTGGAAACTGATAAAAACTTGGGGCCATATTTAAACACTAGTGTGGTGGGTCCAGTGAGCAGCCATTCCAACTCGGCTCTTGTGCAAGAGCTCCACAACCTCGGTCCATATTGCTCGACATTTTGCCTTGATGGCCTTCTTTCATTTTTATTGTATCATTGTGTTCTCTGGTTATGATACATCCCTTTTTTGTAATCAGTCTGTATTATACCCTTAGAATCCCTAAAAACAGTAGCCATCAACTTTTCAGCCAACTCCAACACTTTGAACTCCTATGGCGGTAGTTTTGCTGTTTTATGCCATTGTATGGACTCTTTTCTGAACTCAGGCTCAAGGTGATGAACCTAGGTTTCACCTCAGGTACATTTCGCCCAAAAATCTTTGCAGGATTGTCTCCAGACAGCTCCAAAATTGTGTTGATGCATAGACGCGCTGCTGTTTCTGAAGCGGCCCGAGCTATACCCAACTCAAACTGACTTTTGTCATACCCAGGCACATAAACAGGTGTCCTCCAGTACAATATGTTCCACTTTTTCTACACAGTTTGACATGAAGGCCTCAACTGGTCTTTCTGAATAGGGGTTGTATTCATTCGACTCCTGACCCTGTATGAAAAGACCATGCCACTTCATTGATTTAGTACTAGGCACCTTACCTAATAAATGTTTACTATTTCGGTGTTCAATTTTACCATAGTTTCAGTTTTCTCCAGACTGACTTGTTTAGCAGGTTAGCAATCAAAAACGAGTGATGCACAATTGCTGAAACTCATTTTATCATTTAATGATGAGCCCCCAATTCATTTGACTCTAAGCAAGCGCACCCTATCCCTACTCCAACCCCTACATTCCACAAACTTTTGGACATCACCTCGAAGTATTAGAATGTTTTAAGGGAATCTTTAACTATTGTTAAGACTTTTCTTATCTGTCACAAAAGTGGCGTGCTTGCGTGATGTTACCATTGTGTTACAATGATATTATTCAATAGATTCAATGAAAATATTAACTAATATTTTATTACATTGCCAGCATTTGCGACTTTTAAATCATTTTTATGCTAAATTTGCTTTGCAGTAGTTGTTGACCAAGTAAAGAAATCAGTATAAACATCTTGTTTAATTACAAAAAAAAACAAATATTCAGTGAGTATTCTTTTGTTTAGACAATAATCTTGTTGTTTACAAATCTTAATTTAATATTTACTTTTTTATTATATTCTTTGAGCACTAGACATGAGTGTATTTAAACTTTTGATGTCACTTTTATTTATAAGGTTCTATTTAATTAAGTTCCTTTATTTTGAATTAAACTTTAACTTTGATCTAACTGCCACAATAGATGTCTTCAGTTACTGAACATGACATGAAAATGTATATTAGGCGTAGCAATTTTAAATAAAATATAGGCATGGTCTACAGTCCTGTTCTAGTAATTTGTAATTGATGAATTTATCGATCTACTAAGTCATATCTTGATCCACCTTGAGGATCTAGTAGATTAGAATTTGAAAATAAGTGAAAATGTAAGAATTTTGAGCCCAACAATAGATTATAAGGAGGGATATTAAAGCTTACTACTAAAGAGGGGTACAGTGTTGCTATGTCTATTTCAATGAAAATGATTTGCTTCATTAGTGTAAAACAGATTCGTGAGGCCCTGAAAAACATATTCAAAACAACTGGATACTTGTATCTCAGTTAGTGATACAGTGATTAGATAGTAAAATGTGATTTTAATCACTATCTAAATATAGTTTAATTATTGTTGTTGAGGACATATTATTACATACCTACTTCTAAAAAGTGTGCAACAAGTACAGTCTATCTTTCATTAATTAATTAACGTAATCTAAAGATAACTTGGATCATTTCTTTTGTTTGCAGGGTGAACATCCGCAGTCATGAGTAAGTTATGTCGTCAAGTGTCCATCGAGACTCCTGGCTCCACGCTCAAGGACAGCGTGTTTTGTTTCGATGTACCCATGCCGGAGGTGCCCATGTACGGGGCTAGGATCCGCGTGGTGTACGCCGGCGCGTGCTACCGAGCGAACAAAACGAGGTCTGCGTCCGTTTGCAGCACGTCATCTGTCTCCTCCATCGGTAGCTTGTCTGGCGAAATGGAGGGCTTCGGTATCCACACGTCGACGCCGGCGCATATCGGGCTCCGAGACGGCGCGCTGTTCCCGGGTTACGAGGTGGCGGGGATAGTCGACGTGATAGGGAAGGCCGCAGAATGCCTGGACGACATAAAGGAGGGGACGAGGATCGTGCTGTATCCTTATGAGGGTGTGCCTCACGGGTACGCTGATTACATTGTGGTGCCGGACTTTAAGTGTCTGGTGAAGGTTCCGGACTCGCTGCCGCTGAGCGTGGCGGCGATGTTGCCCACGGGAGCGTTGTTGGCAATGAACACGGTGCACACCGCGGCGGAGTGCCTCAAGCGCGTCTGGGAGGGCCCGAGCCAGAAGGACAAAGCGTCCCTACTGATCGTGGGCACGGGCGGGCTCGCACTGTGGGCGCTTCGCATCGCCACTCACTACTTCAAGCACACTTCCAAGTCAGACCGCATCAAGGTCACAGTCGCTACACTTAAAGATGAAGGATTCGTTCTGGCTAAAGAATCTGAAGAGTAAGTTTTGACTCCGCTGAACGTTACGACCTTTAAAATGAAATATAAGATGTGTTTTTGCCACTGAAATAAGACGAACAATAGATATTTTAACTTGCACTATTTATACACTAATACAACATCTTCACTTAATAATTAAACATACCAGTATAGTCTGGCTAACGAAAGTAGACACTGGACGTTTTTTGCAATTTTTTTATATGGCAGTACTAGTAAAATGACAAAGTCGTTTTTCTGGCCGTCACTGTTGCCAATCGAATGGTTATTGGTGGTTTTAAGGGTCAAGCTTGTTTAGTACATGTATTTCGTATTCGTCGGGGTTACCTGGATGGTGTTTTTTTTAAATTTGCCACGGTTTTTCAGTGTCTACTTTCATAAGACAGGCTCTATTTATTTTCCATGGAAAAAAAAGTTCTTTTAAATTTGGAGTGAACCCTCGGTTATCCCGTAACTAATAGCTAAAATAATTTCTGTCTCCAGGATCAACGTGGTGCAGTGGAATGAAGATCTCTATGAGAAGCAGCTGATCGAGCGCACGACGGACGCCTGCGGCGGGCCCGTAGACGTCGTCATGAACTTCGGGACCACGTCACGCTCCCTGCACAGGTCCCTGCAATGTTTGGCACCTGTAAGTCTCATTAAAACTACTATATGAAATAGCATTTACAATATTCAAAAGTCTGTAAGGTTAATAGTTCAAAATCTGAACGTGAAATATAAATAAATATAATCCCCAGACAATCACACCAACTACATGGCCCAAAGTAAGCATAGCTTGTGTTATGGGATACCATGTAACGAACTAGGGGGAACCTAGAATATAAATACATAAATAGATAAACACCCAGACACGGAACATTTTTTGTTCTTGTTCCGTGCGGGAATTGACCCCGCAACCACTGGCGTCTCAAGCAGACAGGTTTACCCCATTGCCAAAGTGGTCATTAAAACATACCATTTCGGAATCTGTGTAAAGTAAACTAGTGTTTTATAAACTTGGCTTTCAAGGTGCCATAATTTTTTATAAACCAATGGTGAGTTAATAAAATTCCAGAATAAAATAAAAAAATCATTAAGTTTGTTTAACTCATATTAAAAACAAGCTGTGCTGAGTACCTACTATAAAAATAGTATAAAATAAATATAGTTTTCCTCCGATAGCACATCTATTACTACCAACAAATCAGATACAAAGAAGTCTTCATTTGTAGTCTCGGCGCCAAAAAGAATGTGGAAGGCTGGAAATTTTATTACATTTCGAAAATGACGGATATCTTGGAAACGGAAGGACTTTTACTGAAACATAATATAATTTTTTCTGTATCGGCATAGGTACCGATTTATCCATTCATTACGCCACACCCTGTATAGGTATATTCCGTATATTATGTAAGTCTACCTCTCTATTAGGCTATGAAAAAACAAACACAAAATAACTGTTGGTGTGTACTTAAGTCATGCGGTTCCAAGATTCTTTTTCACTGTATGTTAAAACCTAATCTCTCACGAATTATAAGATTTGCCTGTAGAGACATCAAGTCCTTCTCTTTTTTTATCGTCAAAATAATTAATGACACAACGAAATAAACATAGAATAGATCAAATACACTCACGGACGTCCTGATAAATGATAAGCAAAGTTCAACAATTTGTTTTTCGTAGGCACATTGATAAACCTACTTGTAAAAATCAAAACATGTTTTCCCATTTTATAACCGGTTATTCGAGCCAGAATTTGATCAAGAATTTTCTATGCTGTCAATATTTCACGGGTAAAACTTGATGCTTAAAAAGCTGATGGTAGTTTATAAAGCACATAAGTTCATTTGAAAATGTAAACAGCAAAAGCTATAGGATCTCGCATAGAAACCTATTTATTCTGGTTAAATATGGTATTTTCTTAATACCCTCCTATGCATAAAGCAATCAGACTCCTTCACGGTCAAATATATATTGCAACATACAAGTTTATTTTGGGTTTGGTTTATTACTTTATTGTTATGCGTTTGCATGAACTTTATGCTAGTTGTTTCGCCATCTGATAACAGATGTTACTGACAGTACATTCAGTCGGGCATGTAAGCTTCTGAATTTTTGCTTCTAAGCAAAATTCTCTGTAAGATTTACGGCCCGTGAAAATAACATACCAAAAGATTAAAGTAAAAGAAAAGATATATATTATCCGCCTTACTACAAAAATTAGACGCCTGTTCAACCCTAGTTTAGTATGAAAAGTCCTAGTAAAAAAACATTAAACTAGGGCTGAACAGGTGTCCTTTTTTGTACTAAGGTGGTATATTCCTATACTCTCTTGAGCTCAAGTGACAGATTTGACACAAGCTAGTGTAGGCTTTTTAGAACTTTTTGGTAAATCATTGTGACTGACCTTCAATAATAAATGTTCTGCGCTCCTAGGACACTCGTATTTAATTGAGATAACTTGGTCAGGTATTTTTGGGATTCGTACTTATCGCATTAAAATTTAGAAACACACACGTCATCATCATCATCATCATCACAACTCCGTATAATGAGCCCACTAAGGGGTTATGACTCTTCTCCTCTGGGTGACGAGGAGGTTTAGGCCGTAATCCACCAAGCTGGCCCAGTGCTGGTTGGTGGATGTCAGATATTTCAGGGTGTCGAAATGGCTTCTGACAAACCCTAACGACTGCTGTATACAAGTATACAGCACCCGGACCGACTGCTTAACGTGCCCTCCGAAGCACGGAAGTCGTCGTGAGAAATGAATATTCTGCGGTCACCCATCCTAATACAGGCCGCACCGAGCGCGCTTAACCTGCGATATCGTTTGATATGCACAGTAACCACGGCGCCACGACGATACACACGTCACATATTATATTTATACCAAGCACAAAATATATTTAATAAACTTAACTGATAATAATAAAGTAGATACTTGACACATTACTTCAGCGTTATCCAGTTGTGAGATTGTTTGATATTTGAGATTTGTTATTGTTAGTACTATTATAATTCTAGCTCTAGTATTATTTCATAATATTTGTTAAATGATACTATCGTTTACCCTAATATGCTTCATGAAAACTCCACTGGAGGTAATCTCAGCATGGACAATGTATACAAGATAATACAAAATAATCTCAACCGGGATCATTTTTATTCACTGTAGGTACGTACCTATATTACATACACTTAGAGCGAAAGATAGAATATACTATATCTTGTACTGCTTAGTAAACTGGTGAAACGAGTAATGCAAATTGCACAGTTCTCATCGGCAGAGTCTTTTAACAGCCTTCGATAATTTACATAACTTTTAATAAGTACCTACATGTTAGTGCTATGCCTATGCCTTTTTGCTTTATGTCTTGGATGTTATATTTAGAAATGAACGATGTAGCAGAACACGCAATCTTAAATTAAATATCGCAATTTTACATAATCTTGCCCTAAACTATTTTATAAATGTAGTACATACGTACATAACTTCACGCCTGTATCTCTTACGGGGTAGGCACCAGAGGCTATGAAACCATCTGAGGTCTCGTTTGACAAATTTAGAGGTATTATAATGATTGATAGAGACTATTGCAGTGGCAGGGGGTCAGCCTATCGCCCGCAAAACTGTCAATAAAACCCCAATCCCTTAACTGACTTTTATGGCATGCCCGGGAAGAGAAGCAGCTGGCACATTCTATGTTTTCTTTCTCTCCCAGTCCAGCATGGAAGAATGTAAGTGTAGTAAAGTTTTCTTTTTATTCTGTCAAAACAATAACCGTTGTTTTTACCGTTGTTGTTTGTAACCTTTACCATTTTTTATGAGAAATAGAAGGCCGTAGGTCTATCTCCTGGGTGACGAGGAGGCTTGGGCCATAAAGCTGGCCCTATGCTGTCTGTTCAATATTACATTTTTGAAGCCTCTAAAGATGGCTTTTTACAAATCCTTACGACTACTGTATACATACACGTAAACAGTACCCGAGATCAATGACTTACGAAAACACGGAAAAAGCTGTGATATGTAAATGATCGGCGGTCACCCACCTTTAATGTTGTTTACCAATGTAAAAACATCTTTATTTCAATTGAAATTGATATGCACGCAAGTAACATTTGAAAAAAAATACTATTTGGGCGGCCTTATCACTTTAAAACAAAAGAAACAGTTTAGTTTTTAAATGGGAGAATCTTGAACTGTTTCAATGTGACGGCGCAGTGCAGTGTTATCGTAAAAAAGAAAACTGCGTTTACCCTACTACGCTACAGAGACTTAAATTTAAATTCAAAATCAAAAAATCTTTATTTCATAATTACCTACAAAAATACACTTGAAATGAGTCAAATTATTAACTAATTTAAGTGAATCTACCACCCCTTCGGAAAGGCGATCTGTTGCGAAGAAGTAGCAAGAATCTCAACAGCAATAATCTTTTAAAAATATACTTAAGCAAAATGAAAAATGTGATAAATAAAAATTACCCGACCAGGATTCGAACCTGGGACTTCTCGTTTGGCGGACGAATACTCTTCCACTGAGCTACCGGGGCCTGGCGGTACGCCTAGAAATTACTTACCACATTTTCGTTTTTACGTTATATTGCTTACGTAGCTCCATCTTATGGTATAGCTTTGCAGCTAAGACCATCCGAGACCAATTTCTTTACAGAAATTGTGAATACCAGTTAAAGTGAAGCATTTAAATAAATGAAAAATGTGTTAAATAAAAATCACCCGACCAGGCTCAGTGGGAGAGCACTCGTCCGGCAAACGAAAGGTCCCAGGTTCGAGTCCTGGTCGGGTGATTTTTATTTAACACATTTTTTCACTTATTTAAGAGTAATTAAGCATTTTGAATGCAAAAACTTTAAAATATTAATAAAGTGAAGCATTGCAATGTTTTAATAATGTTTTTAAGTTTTTGCATTCAAAATGCTTTTTCTTAAATAATTGAAAAATGAATAAATGAAATTTTTATTTATCACATTTTTCATTTATTTAAGAATAATTGAGCATTTTGAATGCAAAAACTTAAAAACATTATACTTAAGCAGTTTACAACCAGGGAATCCCTTATGGCAGCCCTATTCACATGCACAACTCTCCTTAAATCTAACGAAGGGTAAATCTTTAATATTTTCTGGAACTTTATTATAAAAGCACTTATATAAAGAATAACATTGATTTTAACCCTTATTTCACAGAGTGGAGTGGTGCTCATAACTGAAGACGTCGGGGACAGAATGTTGCCGAAATTCGCGAAGAAAGCGGAAGAGATGAACGTCCACATGGTGGTGGTCCCCAACGGCACCATCGAGCAGTTGAAAGAGTTAGTTGACTTGGTGGCTAAAGGCGATGTGAGTACAATCCAAATCAAATTACAAAATATATACAGGGTTGATTTGTAGTCACAGGCCAATTTTTTTTTATACAATAAGTATCATTAATAGGCTTTTGCAAAAAAAAGTATTTTTTTTTACAAAGAAATAAAATATATCAGAAGTCGTCGTGGCGCCGTGGTTACTGTGTGTATCATACGATATCACAGGTTAAGCAATGCTCGGCGCGGTCGGTACTTGGATGGGTGACCGCCGACCATTCATATCTCACGACGACTTCCGTGCTTCGGAAGGCACGTTAAGCAGTCGGTCCCAGGTGCTGTATACTTGTATACAGTAGTCGTTAGGGTTTGTCAGAAGCCATCTAGGCGCCCTAAAAATTCTGGCATCCACCACCCAGCACTGGGCCAGCTTGGTGGATTATGACCTATACCTGCTCTTCACCCAAGGGAGAGACTCATGCCCTGCAGTCGGCTCATTACAAAGAGTTGTGATGATGATGATGAAAATATATCCGCTAACATATTAAGCAAACCGTGGTCACTCTAAATTACCATTAAAATAAAGACAACTACGCGCTTCTACAAAGCATCTTGTAGTACTACGTCGTAGTTTATCAAAGAAATGCCGCGTCGTAGTAGCTATGTTCATCAACAGCGACTATTTGCTATACTAAAATAAATATGCAGGTACGTTTAAGAAACTAACATTTAAATTTGGATGGTGACTACAAATCAAACCTGTATATTTATACCGCCAAATATTACCGCTTAATATTAGCTTAATGTAAACGCTGGGTGAGAGCGGCGCGGGACCGAGCCACGTGGAAACCCTTGGGGGAGGCCTATGATGACGATTACCGCTCCGGCGGTGATGTGTTCCGGCAATATTTTATGAAGAGCCAGTTCTTTCCTAGACCCGTGTGCTGTCATCTTCGACCTCATCTTCAGTTACCATCTCAGGTGAGATTGAAGTCAAAAACGGAATAAGTCTTTAATAATAAAAATACATAACCTCGGCTTCGATCGATCTTCAATAAGAATTGTTCCATCATCAAGGTTCTTTTTTTACTGTGTACATTTTTCTAACATTCACACCAAATTATCTAGCCCAAATTCAGCTTCTTATGGATACGTTATGGATTATAGTTCGGCCGTTCAGAGAATGCGTTCCTTACACATCGCGATTGAACTGACGACGTAACTTTGTAATGGCGTTGCAGTTACGATAAAAAAAATTTTTGCTGGTTGTTTACCGCTTTAACAATTGATGAGCATTAAAACAACATTATTATATTAATAATCAATGAATTTTATAATTTTGTGCCAAACTGAGTGTCAAATAACTTGGTAAACAATATTTTTCAAAATCTATACTGCGCTATTACAAGGTTATGTCAAAGCTTTATATTTGTAGTGCTGTGCTAATAATAACAGTATCGTAATCTGTTCTTAAACAGGTATACTTTATGAAATAATACGTTTCGTTTTTCTTTTTAAGAATTTGAAAATAATGGACTATAAGATAACAAAGGTTGTTGAAAGACTAAAAACCTGATAATGGAACATTTTGACCGAGATATTAGGATTGAAACTGTTATTGATAATAAAATAATTATACATGTAGGCGAAGATGATGATGAAGAAACTACCTCCTCAAGCGAATCGGAGTCTGAGTAATATTCTGTACGCACATTCAATTCAATATACTTTATTGCATAGAAATGCAGATTGTAACTTTGTAACAAAAAATAAATAAAACAATTTTATTAAATTAATATTAACTTTTCTTGGTTTCCACTTAAATTACTAAAATACAAATTTTAAATAATTCCGCCAATTTAAAACCGAAAATAATCTTAAAAATAACGCAGCGTTTCATTTTGGAGGAACGGTAACGAACTCAGTGTTATGTTGTGCCCATCACTAGTCGTGACTAACTGACAGGTGTCAGGAACGCATTCTCTGAACGGCCGAACTATAGTATATTAATAAACGTGAAAAAAAAAACTAAAAAGTGTATGAACATTCAATTTGAATATCTAAATATGAGAAATCTATGCATCTATGACTTGAAGGCTAATATCTGTTTTCATCACACAAAAGTCCATCTCATCGGGACTCAAATCTAGGATCTCTACCAGAGAAGGCAGTTTTGTTACCCCTACAAATTCGTTAAATACTTAGAGAAAAATAAGTAGAAAATTTGCAGGTGTTTTATCTACAATTGAATAAAACAATACAATGTGTATTAATATACATGGTCTGACGTAATTAATGGATACCCCGTTATCTGGAGTTGGTCCGGATGTGAGACTGAAAGAAAATCGTATCTTTGTGGCAGGATAGTCAGCCGTATAAAAATGGCGGAGACTTTTTATACTTTTTCATAACTTTTCCTACCTTTTTCGTTCATTTCACTGCCATTTAGTAAAATTTTAGGTATTTTTGAGTAATTTTTACTGAATTATATTCCCAAAAAAATGTGTTATTTAATTTTTATACAATTTTAGGTGCTCTGAACGTTAAACATTATCAAAATTGTCGTTTTAAGACAATTTTTTTTCAACTTCTTTCATAGTGTCAACTTTGATCATCTACTGTGACATAAAAAGTATATAAAAGTGTATCGCTGCCCATAATCTTAAAAACTTGTCTAGTGTGTGTAGATTCTAAAAAGGTATAACAATGTGTAGTTCACAACACTAAGTTACAGGAGCGAGAGCACTGCTCGAGTTCAGAATTTAATTTTTTATGTAATGTTATAATTGATGTAAAACTTGGTGAGTGATAGTTGAGTTATATCAAGATAAATAAAATAAATAAATATTTCTGACACTCACACGACATTATCTAGCCCAAATTAAGTTTCTTAAAGAACTTGTGTTATGGATACTAGATAACTGATATACTTAAGAAATATATAAACATACATATTGAATAAATATTTTACATATTTTTTATTAGAATAAACTTAAATAAATATATAAACATCCATGACTTGACGACAAATATCTGTGTTCATCACACAAATGTCCGTCGCCGCCGGGATTCGAACCCAGGACCTCTGGCATAGAAGGCAATTTATGTTACTGCTACACCAGCCGGTCGTCATACTTCCGGATACTTCACACAATTACTATTGGGCCACTACTATGGATATACAGAAGAAAGCCAGGCTGTTTTATGGAATAAATATACCATAACTCCACTAAATTAATGTAATGAAAGCGAACGCTAATAGTATCATACCAAAAACAAGTTGTATCACCAGGTAATAAATGGACAAAACAGAAATACCATAAATAAATTAATAAATAAATATTTCTGACACTCACACAACATTATCTAGCCCAAATTAAGTTTCTTAAAGAACTTGTGTTATGGATACTAGATAACTGATATACTTAAGAAATATATAAACATACATATTGAATAAATAAATATTTTTATTAGAATAAACTTAAATAAACATATAAACATCCATGACTTGACGACTAATATCTGTGTTCATCACACAAATATCCGCCGCCGCCGGGTTCGAACCCAGGACCTGTGGCATAGAAGGCAATGTATGTTACCGCTACACCAGCCGGTCGTATCCATATCCATTCATTACGACAGACCCTGTTTATTAAAATACTCCATTATAAAAAGTGACCTAAATTACACCACTGTAGTGCTACTATATGTTACGAAGGTAAACAAATAGGAAATGTGTGGAGTACAAAAATACGCTTTGCACAATTTATACCTTCATAATATGCAGAAATTCAGCGGTTACAAAAATAATAGACTTTGAACCTAGGACTGCATGTCCTACTCCTCTGGGAACTTTCACTAGGCATGAGACACTCAAGGGAACTGATAGAGGGATACTCCAAGTCATACACAGAATCGGTAGTATCTCTTATCAAACCCCAACTACGCGCAGTGGCAAGATCACTAACGGGACACTGCAAACTAAACAACCATCCATGTCCAACCTGGGTCTCACTGAGACGGCGCTCTACAGATACTGCGAAAGTGCAGAGGAAACCCCTCTACATCTACTGTGCCACTGCCCCGCAGTTATGAACAAGCGCTCCGCTCACCTGGATAAGCACGAGCTGGATCCAAAAGAGATTAGGAGCATCGCCGTAAGGAAAATTCTAAATTTGCTGGACTCCATTGGAGTGTGCGGCGAGTTATAAATTGGGACTTACACAATAGATCTTTTAGGTCGAAGTGTGACGAGCGGACAAGACTGCTCATATAGTCCCAAAACCCCCAATAATAATAATAATAGGACTGCATATCGGTATATTTTTTTTAAATAGTACCAGTAAAATTCAGTACCCTTATTAATGTACTGCCTCATCGAACACAATACCTGTATAAGTTATTAAAATCTAACTCAATTATATCAATACCCAAATAATGTATACCGGATTAATTTCTGTACCAAAATGTATAGGTCAGCATATGTCCTTACGCTTCATAGGCTTCAACTAAACTATCCAACATTCCAAAGTATACGCGACATTGTTTAAAAATAAATATTTGATATGAATATTAATATTGATACCGGATAATTTCAGTTACCTGAAAAAAAAAACAGTTATGCTACAATAATAAAAAAGGACACGAATTATTTCAGTATGAATTCCTGTATTGTTATTTTTAAATATACCTAATTTAAAGGTATGACTTCATACAGAAAAAAAATTGTTCTGAAATTCATGCCGGTATGCCGTCCCTGCTTTGAACTATATATTTACTTATCAATATATATTATGAAGTGGTATCTGGTTTGTATCAATCTATATACATATAATAAAATGGTAGGAAAGTCAAAACTGTACATTGAATATTTTTTTAAAAGAATACTTGGGGTATGATCTACAATCGAAACAGAAACAAAAAATATAGTTTTTAGAATTTTTGTCTGTTTGTCTTTCCGGGATAAACTCAAAAAGTACTGCATGGATTTACTTCAAATTTGGCATGAAGATAGTTAAGAAGTCGGGTCAACATATAGGCTACATATTATCACGCTAGCAGTGTTATAATCGTAGGTGCGTTTGGTGCTGCATAGCGTTCACGCAGACGACGTCGCGGGCAGCAGCTAGTAAAAAATAAAATAAATACGTTTAGCGAATTATTGTCGAACGCCTTATTGTGTAAATCCTTAAAATATCTAAGGTTTAACACATTAGAGGCCAGTGAACTGCTGTAGCCGTGGTAACAATGAAAAATCTATGGTTGACTGTTCTTCAAAGTGTTTTTCAAAAAAATTTGTATCAAATCTGATATTAAATTTAGTAGCACTGTTTTCTGTGTGAGGGTTTCGGCAGGTCACACTTTTTGATACCGCTAAAGTATTTTAAGTTACTGTGCTGTGGGCCGACATAGAAAAACATCTTTATACGAACTCAGACCCGCCTGATACCCCAATACGAATTTAATAAACTTCGCCTCCATACAGTTTACGTCTGCTTTATACGTAAGTACCTATATATTTGTTTTGCTCAAAACATCCTTGTTTCAGATCGAGCCACCCCCACATTCGGTATTCCCAGCGGAAGAAGCACAAGAAGTCGTTCGTAAACTCTGCAATTCCGAGATACAGGGACGTGCCATTTTGAAATTCCACAACATCGACTAAACAAAATGGCCGACGTGCTTCCGTACGGCACCTTTCGCTCTATCGGTGTTTAGCTATGTCTCTGGGATTAGAGGCTAAGAAAGAAGTATAAGGGAAGATTGATTGCATAAAAGTTAAAGATAGATAGTTATGATAAATGTTCAAATATGTTAGGGCTGATTAGAATTTAAGACAGTAACATATATTCTAAAAATGAACTGCTTTTTATAACACGCTATTATGTTTTATAACTTAATCGTAAGGTTTTGATAGATTATTTGCTTTATACGACGAGAACTTATATATTGTAGTGATCAGTGCATCTTGACGAGAGTAGATTCTACTGACGAAAATTGAATTAATTAAAATTAATAAATATATTAATAGGGTTAAGGTGTATTTAGGTCTGTGGTCGACAATTTCGACTGTCGAGCATTCTTTTTCACGACACTGTAGACACAATAATTAAATATTAAATGCACAAATATCAAAAATAAAACCACAATTAATATTTCTAAATATTATTCATGTTTGTTAACGAACCATATTGTTAATGTTGGACATTGGTCGCCTTGTTGTTACTTCATGTTAGTATAGTTAAGTCAATGTTGACTTTTTTGGAGGAAATATAAATTTCATAAATCAAAAAGAATTGATATGAAGTGGGCACAAATTAAATGTTTTTTTTTTCTTTAAGCACAATTAACAGCATTCGACTTGCCACAAACAAAACATACACCTCACAAACATGGTATTAATAGGACAATTGCGTCTTATTTTATATGACGCAGTTGAAAGTTAAATTTATTTGCAACCACAGTTACAGATTGCTTATATTATTTCAATGTAGTATTCTCTTTCGACGTCATTATTAAAGCGTTGTGTGCATTATTCATTTTCAAAAACTGAGCTCATTATGTAAATTAAGCTTTACTGAAGCTGGACTCCTCTTCATTCATAAAAATCAACTTCATTGGCGATCTGCTTATTTGAAGGATTAACCAATAGTGGAACTTTATTTTAAAACTATATTCACGTCTGTATCCCTTATGAGGTAGGCAGAACACCAGGGGCTATGAAACCATCTGATGTCACGCTTGATAAATATGGAGGTATTATAATGATGGAGAGAGACTATTCCAGTGATAGAAGTTCAGCATATCGCCCACAAAAACGTCAATAAAATCTCTGTCCTCTAACTGACTTTTACAATATGCCCGGGAAGAGAAGCAGCTGGTACATTCATGTTTTTCTTTCGCTCCCAGCCCAGCATGGAAGACTCTAATCAATTTATTCAATCAAATATCAATATTTGTCTGTTGCTTCCAGCGACTTATTGCATATCGAATCCTGCAACTCGTTCTGAAAGCCTTTCTGCTAGTTCGTCATAATGATTAGTCACAAAACCGATTGCTATCCTACCTCCTGGTGTGATTATACCCGCACTTGGCGAGCGGATTGCCGATCACAGTATCAACGCACAGTTATTTTTTATTATAAAGATTATTATTATTAAATTCGGTTCCACTTATAAATATTATAAAATTACACATAAGAACTCTGTTTAAAATCTATAAGAGGTCATCTATGTGTAACATTATATTTTGAAATATCGAGTATAAATAACAAAAAGAACGAACTATAGTTTTCAAATAAAACTGATACCACACCAAAAAGAGATGTTAAGTTATGTTTTTTTTTTTACTTATCTAATTTGATTGCCGTCCGTTCTATGAAACAGCTCTTTACCTAAATGATATTAAATTTAGGATTAACAAATCACTTCTTTTAACCATACATACATACATAACTTCACGCCTGTATCCCGTATGGGGTAGGCAGAACACCAGAGGTAATAAAACCATCTGATGTCACGTTAGACAAATTTGGAGGCATTATAATAGTGGAGAGAGACTATTGCAGTGACAGGGGGTCAGCCTATCGCCCACAAAAAAGCCTACCATAACACCTCGGTCCCTTTACAGACTTTAACAGTATGCCCGGGAAGAGAAGCAGCTGGCACATTCTATGTTTTTCTTTCGCTCCCAGTCCAGCATAGCAGCTTTTAACCAATTCTATTAAATATTTACGCATAGTCGTATGGATAATTTTTATATAGGTTCTTTGTGCTACTAAAATACATATATTATGTACCTAATTTTAGTTAATTAAGACTAACTTTAAAAAATGGTGTATGTACTTTTATTATGTAAATAGAGCAGTTTATATTCATTTTTTTATTAGTCTTTCGTTGTATCTCATGTTACGAAGTCATTATACATATATAATTCTAGTCAAAACATTTTATTAGAACAGTATTTTGGTAAGGATACAAAATCCAAAGTCACGTTTGATGGTAGTTATAAGGTGAAGTCATAATTGTTTTGTATAATAATGAATTGATACAAAGAAAATAAAAAAAATGTTTACAAAAATGTATATTTTATTTCGTTCATATAAATAGATGTAAAAAATTATTGCTATCAATAATATTTAATTTTCAATAACCTTTAATAAAACACTTTTTTGACTGATTCGCTCGTTTCCACAAGGCTTGTAAAGACACCGAGAATCGAGCTAAAATGTATGATATCATTTTATGCGATAAATCCGTTGAAAACAGTGTTTTATTGAAGATTATTGTCACAGTTTATAAAAAAATATAACTTAGTTATGAAAGAGCTGCGATTTCTAATGATAATATCCGCTTAGAATCATTTGAAAGTTCCTCCTTTCTTCCAAAATTCTTGTGCTCCATATAAAACATTTATCGACACGTACCACCATGGCTCGACAGGCAAATATGAGTGACTTACTTAAGTTTTTGTGAAGAAAAGTATTGAAACAAAATTATTTAGCTAATATCTTATTGTAGATTTCTACCTTTGCTTTTCGAAGAGGCTCACCTGACTGGAGCTACCAACGAAGTATGATAGTTGTTCGTTTGACTACATTTCGATGGTTGACACAATCACTAAATATAAAAAACTAACAAGCCGCCGCCGTAGTACGTGTCTGAACTACTGTTTGATATCATACAGTTATCATTAGTGGACACACTAGTAATCTATAAAATGCCTTCTTTAAAGTTTCTTGTTTCGGCCACGCTTAAAATATGTATTATGATTCACGATATTCATTGTGTTGAGAATTCTTTCAAGATTTCTGCTTTCAACATTTACCGGCATAGGAACCGCAGAGGAGTTTTTCGTCCCCCAAATATCCACGATCGACCGGATTTCTTGGTGTGGAGCCGCATGGATCAGTATGATGATGCCGGAGTGGTCCAGGCCACCAGCTTTAAAAGTAGCACTGCCCCCACATGTCCTCAACGCCACGTTATCTACATAGACGTACTTGATGGTATATCCGAGAAACACGTTCTCATAAACATATGTCTGACCTTCTTGAAGCGTCACGGGCTTGTTTTCTACCACTGCTGAATCTATGTGGTAAAGATCTGCGGTCCATTCGCCCATTTGGATAGGCGTCTTAGATTTATCACAAAAAAGTCGGGCGTGTGCATAGCCTAATACTAAAATGCACAAGAGCAAATTATAGTCCATTGTAGCGGAATGGTACTATCAAATTGAAGGTTAATAATTGACGGCGTTTAAATGCGTACTGTTATTGGGTGGTAATTTTGCCTATTGTTTATGTACACAATGTGGTTATACAACCAATATCCGTAACTGCACGGTGTTGTGTAATGTCTGCTGGAAATTTGTGTAAGGTGTTAGCGCTTGCCAAGATAAGTTGGCAGCTGGTTACTTGGTCACTTCATTGTAAAAAATATTCCAGAGTTTATTGGGATTATATATTAGATTTTGAGCAGATTTCTTCTAATTCGATCTGTGGAATCGAATTCAAGAATATTACGTCAGGTGCAACGGTACCAAAGAAACTTATTTATTCCAATACCGGCCTATTGTTAGCTAATGTAAGTTTGTAAATAAATTACGCAAAATCATGATGTATTACTGCATAATCACAGTTGGGTAAGACTGTACCTACCTTCCATTCATAAAGTTTTCCACCAAGTTGCATAGTCTTTTTGGTCCAAGTATATAAGTTTGTCTCGGCAATGTTTCATGACAAGCCAGGCATGATTTTAGTTACAGGTATTAGGTACAGGTACAGGCTTAGATACTTAGGTATTAACACTAAATTTAGCTTCAGGTAACAGCATGTCTCTACAGTACCCGAATGTATGGTATTATGTGTGTGTCTAGGATTTAGTTCCAAACTTGTACTTTCAAATTCGGTAAGGATTCATTTTTGTGCAGTCAAAGTTGCAAAAGGGCACAACTTGTATGCCAACTTACACCCGGCGGGACACTTTTCACTTAGGTACAGAAGTCAGCAGATCAAGCGTTACATTACCTGTCAAATTTACCAACCAATTTTAACTTAATGTCGAGGGAATAGAGTTCAGATCTATAACGTGATGTGCTGCCTTCTGTACCTATAATCTCAGCAAATAGAGTCGTGACCCGTTCATGCACAACCGGAGGGGTAATTTCTATATTTTGAACGTGCGAAGTGGGTGGAAAACGATCGCTGCGCTTGACGCGGCAGAAATGTGCAACAAAAGGTGTCAGTCAATAAGCAAACAAACTTAACGATGTTCTTTTAAAATTTTTGAAATAGGGTTTTAATTGTTGTATCGTAGAGTACAAAATAACAGCAGAAAAAAGTGCCACTTCTTTGATTTTCCTAAAGCAGCCTTAAATTTTTATCAAAGATATAAATGGATAGGTGCTGTAAAAAGGAAAAAGAAATGGATAAGATGTGACTTAAAATTGCAATTTTAATCAATTCAATTATGTTTGCGGTGCATTTTATAGAACATTAAAAGAGTACCTACCTAATTATTGTTTGACGGATCGCCATGGTCTCCAAAATTTGCAAAATCGGACGAGTATGTTGCAGTGATATTCCATACGGATTTTTTACTTACATAAGTAGTTTATAGAATAAACTCCGTTACCCACAAACCTTATTATACTAGATACACGCAGAAAAATATCATAGGTACCTACATCTTGGAATACTTTGAATTTCATTCTAACTTTGCATAGAGTCATACAAATGTTTATATTGTTTTTTGTTACATACAGAATACCAAAATCATCCAAATACTGTCTTAATGGAATCATGCTCCTTTTAAAAAAAAGCTTTATCAGCTTTCAAATGTATTTTCAAGTTTTTACCGTTTTTCGACGGGAGCTTTTAACTGTGCTACATTTCTCAAATACAGGGTGTTTGGTAACAGGGTGCAAAGCTGAAAGGAGGTGGTAGTCTAGACCATTTAGAACATTTTGAGCCATACATGTCTTAGACGAAGTGTGATAGTTTTTTTTAAATAAAAGATTTAAGGTTTTTCCAAGAAAAATCCGAAATTTGACAATAAATCTCTAACAGTACTTCTGTTACTGTAGGGAGATTTTTTTAATTTTCTGTTTTGGATTGTCTAATGTCTATTGTATACATTCACTGTAATTTGAAACATCGGCGACTCAAGAAAAAAAAACTGATTTGAAAATAAAAAATAACAGAATAAATATTTAAGTGTTTTTTTAGGATGGATTAAAAAAAAAACTAAAATA
This sequence comes from Stenoptilia bipunctidactyla, assembly GCA_944452665.1. Taxonomy (NCBI): domain Eukaryota; kingdom Metazoa; phylum Arthropoda; class Insecta; order Lepidoptera; family Pterophoridae; genus Stenoptilia; species Stenoptilia bipunctidactyla. The sequence goes on along the minus strand of OX101721.1, from coordinate 46,074,483 downwards.
TTCTTACTTATTAAAATCATTTTAAAAACATGCTTAGCGATTGCTCTTTCATTTAAGCTATTATTTGATTATACTTATTTTGTTGTGTCGTGTAATTATACTTATTTTGTTGACCTCCATGTTTTATGTTTACAAATGAAGAATACGCCGATATTGTCTTCATGTACGGTAGAGCTGACGGTAACGGAGCAATGGCTCAACGAATGTACCGAGAACGTTTTCCAAACCCGAGATTACCTAATGTGAGAGTGTTCTACAACACGTTCCGAAGACTAAATGAAGTTGGAATAGGTCGTCAACGTGGAGGGAATCCCGGACGTTATCGTCCTGATGTGGAGGATGACATTCTACGTGCATTTGCTGAGGATCCGACTACGAGCGTCAAGAGTGGCAGCTCGCAATCTGAATCTGTCCATATGGAAAGTGTGGAGCACCGTTCATCGCGAGGGAAAGTATCCCTTCCACGGCACTGGAGTTCTAGGTCTTGAAGAAGGAGACTCTGCACAAAGAGTGCAGTTCTGTCGATTTTTTATAAATTCCGATATTGAAGACGGGCGGTTTTTGAGAAGCGTTCTTTGGACCGATGAGTCCAGATTTTCGAGGGAAGGTATAACAAATTTCCATAATCTTCACCAATGGGCTGACAAGAAAAATAATCCACATTGGAAAAAACAGAAGTCTTTCCAAAGACGATTTTCCCTCAATGTGTGGGCAGGAATAATAGTAAGAACCCTTATTGGACCACACTTTTTGCCAGCAATTTTAAATGGAAATAATTAGTTAGAATTTCTGCAAAACGATTTGCCCGAGCTTATTGACGAGGATCAGCTGCCTGAAGTAGTAACGTTTCAGCACGATGGTTGCCCCGCCCATTACACCTTGGCTGTAAGGGAATACTTAGACAACTGTTTCCCGGACAGTTGGATCGGCCGAGGCGGACCAATCCCTTGGCCTGCTCGGTCGCCCGATCTAACACCCTTTGATTTTTACGTTTGGGGACGGGCTAAGGAGCTGGTTCACACAAAAGAAATCAATACTGTAGAAGAGTTGAGACAGAAAATTCAGATAGCTTTTGAAACCATGAAAGAAGAAATGATTTTGGGAACTACTACTACGGAAGTAAGAAGACGAGCTCGGGCTTGTATCAGAAATCACGGGTCCCATTTTGAACACGATTGACGTATGTTTTCTTTTTTGATGTAAGCATAAAAATAAATAATTAACCAAATTTTTGTTGTTTGAGTTTGTCATAACTACAAGGAAAAAATCCCTTTGATTAGTTTAGCTAGCATATTTCCAAAGATACGATAGCTACTGTCGTAAATGATAGCTTAAATAAAAGAGCAATCGCTAAGCATGTTTTTAAAATGATTTTAATAACCAAGAATATTTCAGTTTTTTTTAATCCATCCTAAAAAAAACACTTAAATATTTTTTCTGTTATTTTTTATTTTCAAATCCTTTCAGTTTTTTTTTCTTGAGTCGCCGATGTTTCAAATTACAGGGACTGTATACAATAGACATTAGACAATCCAAAACAGAAAATAAAAAAATCTACCTACAGTAACAGAGGTACTATTAACTTCGTCTAAGACATGTATGGCCAAAATGTTCTAAATGGTCTAGACTACCACCTCCTTTCAGCTTTGCATCCTGTTACCTAACACCCTGTATATAAAATGTATTCTTCTTGGATTTTATGTGTTTGCCTTGATTTTCATTGAAACATAAGTATTAAGTGTAAACATTAGATTACTGAAAAAATATCGTCATTTCTAAATTCCTTGCATAGGTAGGTATCACATGGATATCGGGTAATTTTGAACTATTAAATTTTACCCGACATTCAAATTTTCTTGTATGGGTAACTTAAATATTGGTGTAATTTACGGATCTAACGACGCCAAGAAAATCGGAAAAATCACAGCCAGGTGTAACACCAACTTTTATATATGGCCCCAAGTTAAGCAACGCAACGCTCGTCATAAAGGGATAGCATGTAGCGAACTAAGGGGGAAACCTAGAATATAGTAAATACATGTAAAAATAAACACTCAGACCCGGAACATTATTTATTCTTATTCCGTGCAGGAATTGAACCCTCACGATTTCTTAGAGCACTGCGCCCATGGGAGGTGTCAAAATATGGCGAACATGTCACTGAAAAGCCAGTAAATTTTAGGGTGTTACCGCACCAATTAGTCCACGTCGAATGATAGTTTTTACTAGGCAAAAAAACTGGTCGACGTCAATCAATTGGTGTTGTAGAGAAGTGGTAGGAGGGTAGAACTTCATTTTGTTTCCTTTTTGAAAATTTTTCCCACATGTTTTGTCTCATTTTAAAGCTAAATAAAGAAATAATTTAATGCGTGTCTTTTATTTACTAAGTACCTAATACATTCTTATGCAAACGTAAAACGACTTCTCGAAAAAAGAAAGTTTGCTTCTCCTTTCCATGGTAAATAAAAAGGATCTATGGTGACCACGGATAATTGTAATGTTTTTGGATGAAAACTGTTTCTCATATAGTCAGGTATATTTTTTAAGCTAAAATACATACTTAAAGTTACCCAATCAGATTTATGTCTAAACATAACATATTGTGTGGAATGGTAAACACCATTCAATGTTACCCCAAAATTATAGTAACTTTGTTAGTGATTTTCGCAAAATACTAACTGAAGGCAACATAAATGCTTAAAAAACCTCAGAAAGGCGCAACCAAACCTTACGGTACCTACCTACATAGAATTATAACTCAGTGGTATTATAACTATGATAGTTTGAAAAAAGTTATCAAGATTAAATTTCATGAGTGCGATTCAAACTTTTTACATGTTATAAATTTATGTTGAACCTTTTTATAAGCAGGTAGGTGCTATTATTTAAAGCACAATAATTATACATATATAAAACAGAAAGTCGAATGAAGTCGTCGTGGCGCCGTGGTTACTGTGTGTATCATACGATATCACAGGTTAAGCAACGTTCGGCGCGGTCGGTACTTGGATGGGTGACCGCCGTCCATTCATTTCTCATGGCGACTTCCGTGCTTCGGAGGGCACGTTAAGCAGTCGGTCCCGGTTGCTGTATACTTGTATACAGTAGTCGTCAGTGTTTGTCAGCAGCAACTTTGGCGCCCTGAAAATTCTGACATCCACCACCCAGCACTGAGCCAGCTTGGTGGATTATGGCCTATACCTACTCGTCACCTAGGGGAGAGACTCATGCTCCGCAGTGGGCTCATAACAAAGAGTTGTGATGGTGTTGAAAACAGAAAGAATAGGCATGCCAACAAAACATTAATCCGAAAATGTACTTAGGTACTCTAAAACAGTTTTTGGTAGGTACTTACAGATTCCCAAGGTGTGAAACGAACTGCGAGCGTTTATTTTTTTCTGACTACTACAGTTATGTTACTTTTATTTAAGTGTCGTGTGAATAGGTTTCTTGTAGGTATATTCTACCACAGTCTTCATGCACATTTCATGAGGTGGCATGAGGTGGCCAGGCGGACCCAGAAGGGATCCTACCACCTTCGCTTGGTGGTAGGATCCCTTCTGGGTCCGCCTGGCTAGCGACCACCCTTTATATAAAGTCTGCCGCCAAATGTTACCGCTCCGGCGGTAATGTGTTCCGGCAATATTGTATAAAGAGCCAGTTCCTTCCTAAGCCCGTGTGCTTTAATCTTCGACCTCATTGTCACTTACCATCAGGTGAGATTGAGGTCAAACGCGGGTTTAGTAACTTATAAAAAAAAAAAAAGACAAACGTCCTATCCTTGTAATATAAAAAGAGCGCATAGAATTTAACTATTGCTAATAAGTCCAAACATATTTATTTTAGATATTACATCCATAAGATGTTATAGTTGAATTGTTTTCGAATGATTTTCGTGACCGTTCTCATTACCCACGACGGAACGGAGACGGTATATGCGTTTGGGGTGAGAGGGTGTTTGTGCAAACCAATGTTACCATTTATCTCCAGAACCACTGGTCCGATTTTAATGCGGTTTTCAGTTATCGCTTTGGATTTGATTGATGCATGTTCTTAGATAGGTGTAGCGGTAACAACTCACCAGGGGGCGCTGCAGTAAACATTTGTTTGCAAAAGCCAATGTTACTGTTTATCTGCAAAACCATTGGTCCGATTTAAATGCTGTTTTCAGTGATCGCTTTGGATTTGATTAGCGCATGTTCTGAGATAGGTGTTACGGTAACAACTCACCAGGGGGCGCTGCAGTAAATATTTGTTTGCAAACCATTGGTCCGATTTGAATGCCGTTTTCAATTATCGCTTTGGATTTGATTGGTATAATGTTCTAAAATAGGTTTAACGATAACAACTCAAACCATTCTACGTAATATGATATCGAGGTACGTTACAACAAAGCCCCAGCAAAGTTGAGCCACCAGCAAAGTTGAGTTGTAAATACTTATTATAATACTTCATTATGTATTTAAATAAACTACATGGGTTTTCCGGCGGTGGTGGAGACATTAGAGGGCTGATGAGGAACGAGGTGTTGTGTAATGTAATGTATGGTACCTATATTATGCTCTTTAAAAAGTTTGAAGTAAAAAACAAAATAAAAATTTTGAAAAACCCACGACGCGACGGTTAAAAAGTAATTGAAAAATAATTTAAAATCCCCTGACTGAAATGATTTATGTGACGAGAGATAATTAACATGAAAAGCTTTTTTAAAAGTTCACTTGATCTCACACAGAGTCGGTCATATTATGAACAACATACTATTCGTTTTCATAGCACTTCCCTACGCTTACCTATTCGGTTCTCGAAGATGTAGATGTCGCAATAACATAGGTATTCAACTCCCTATGAACTTTATAAGAAGAGCAAGAAAATCCGTCGAGGGCTGCCATCAATATTTTAAATTTCAATATAAAACTACAAAACGAATTCATTCAATGGCAGCCCCAGACGGATTTTCTTGCTCTTCTTATAAAGTTCATAGGGAGTTGAATACCTATGTTATTGCGACATCTACATCTTCGAGAACCGAATAGGTGAGCGTAGGGAAGTGCTATGAAAACGAATAATATGACCGAATCTGTGTGAGATCAAGTGAACTTTAAAAAAAGCTTTTCATGTTAATTATCTCTCGTCACATAAATCATTTCAGTCGGGGGATTTTAAATTATTTTATTATTTTTCAATTACTTTTTAACCGCCGCGACGTGGGTTTTTCAAAATTTTTATTTTGTTTTTTTTTTCCATTACTCGCAAACTATTTACAACTAATGAAATATAAATTGGCGCGTTAAGAAAATAAAAACTATGTCAATAAAGTTGTTTATTTTAAAATTATAAATTGAACTATTAATAAAGTGTAATTGTTATTATTAACTGTCAATAAATTAAGTAAATGTCATAAAAGTATTCATCTTAAAAAGACAGATTCAAAGAAACGGAAGTTCAGTTGATAGTGCTTGACACTAGCGGCCATCTTGTAATCGGAAGTTTGTATACATTTTTTTCACCAACTGATTCGATACGTCAAAGCCATCGAATGGAAGATAGAACAATTTCATTACGGCAACGTCACAAAGATAGTCTATTTTGAACTGTCACAAAAACCACTTGAAAAAAATTCAACTATAGTAATCACGAAATGACGAAACGTTCATACTTTAGGATGCGTCCGCGCCAATGACTAAAGAAACAATGCCGACGCTAGCCTTCCTAACTGATTATCTGTCACTTGTCTTCATCCTACGTAGTCCGCGGCACGGTGTTTTCACTAAATTTCGTTAGTATCACTAAGATATAGATGGCGCTGTTTATAATTTATAAAGTTAGAAAAATGCCATAGACATAGACTCTTTCATCCTACTTTTCATTCTTCGGTTCATTCAATCAATCACCCAACCGACTCATTAAATCTATCTTTCATTCGTTACCTGTGTTCGTTACTGCGCACCCGTTTTCGAATGTTGTTTTTATCGCTTTATTCTTGGATTCCTTTTACCCACAACCCGGCCACCATTTGGACTCTGAAGCTGCCTTTTTTAATTCTGACGCGGCAATTCGACTGGATTTCGGAAACAACGCTGCAATTTGACCTTTGCATGTTTATTTGAATTTTGATAGTGATAACGATTTTCTGATATATACAAATTTCATATAATCATGATAATATACATATTTGAGGAGTCTTAAATATTCTTAAAAAAAATACAGGGAAAGTTTCCGATTGGTTCTAGTAAAAGTTTCAGTCACTGAGTTCTAGATGGCGCTAGAGCTCCGTTTTGGCTGATATCTCTATCTCAACCTATAAAAGTTACTTTATGGTCCGCGGCGGTGCTGGGATCGAATAATAATTGCTAATTCATTACATTTAGCGCCACCTATAACAGTGCAAATCCCACTACCTATCAAGTAATACGAGCATCTTAACATCACTAATTTGTTGTTTGCGCTGACATTATATTTAATTTTAAAATGATTGGCCAAATTTATCAATAGGTATTTTGAAAACAACTGATTTCAACTTGGTGCACTAGCAGTGGGTTCACGGGTTAGCCCTGCACCCCACTATGGGTGGACGGGTAACGATCCAGCAAATGTAGATCAGTATCACTTCTACTTCCCTTTATATGTTCTAAGTGATAACAGTGTTATAACATTTATATTATATTGAAAATTTCATATGTGCTCACTTATCAATCCTTTTTAATGTCTTAACCACCAGGTGCCATGGAAGACAAACGTTCCGTACTTATATAAAAAAACTCGTGGTCGGTAAGGTTCAAATGGAATGAACTGCTAAGTCTGTTTTTCCTAAAAAAAATTAACCGTCGAGTGAATAGGTTATTTGTGAAAGACTTCACATCCTCAAAGGTTCCGTTGCATGGCCGCAACCTGTGCCAAATTTCAAACGACGGTATTGGCATAAATCTCCAGTTATCCAAACTTATAGAGATTTGTCTTTTATTCTTGGAATGTATAAAAAAATAACAAAAACTTAAAAAATATATTATTAGTGAGAGATGATCTTGAAAGGTGAATATAGGTACTTAATGTACGGAAGTAACATTTCACCACTACTAATATCTATCAAAAATACACATTATTTTATGAATTCAATTTGCTTTTCTAGTTTCTTTTTATTGAAATCATATTTTACGTCCAGGCAGAAATCAAAAATATAGGAATGTCAGTAAAAATATGACTTCGTCGTCAGTCGCCTGTGGTCATTTTCGATTCAAGTAGTTTTTCTGAATGTACACGAAAAGTAACTAACAATTTAATTAACAGTTATTTTAAGTGTTTTCATAATGGTATTCCACAACTATTTTCTTTGGCACAGGTGCTGGCCAGACGTCCATACTAAAATGAAACGTGTTATTCAAAAGAAAAGGCCTTCAGCCAGTGGGCAACTTGTCTGTAAACAGTTGGTATGCTCCTTAAGTAGTAATACGACAGCTGGAAAGTGGTACATTAAACAATATACAGGGTCAATTTATAATAGTCTGTGATATTTTAAAATTGGGTTAACAATGATGTGTTGGTTTAAATTATGAAGTAAATTTTTTTTTAATATTTTTCATAAATTAAAATTTCAAAATTATTTTTAGTGAATGAAATTTAAGTTTAATCTACACTTCATGACTAGGTACATAGCAAAAAATAAAAATCTATTCTATTCTAGTCTATTTCTTTTAAGAAAATCACTTCACCAAAACAATAATCTTACGCGAATAGTAAATACCTACGCATCCGAGCGAAGGTCGTTGACGCGCGCCCGTGTGTTTGCGTGACCTAGTTACCTACTTAGCGCGGAATCAGCTATAATTACGTCATACTACTGTTACAGGTTTTTGACTATCAATTTCACGTTAAACTAATTGTATCTAAAACTGTTTTAAGCTACGGATACACGACGACACCTGACACTTGACACTCAGTGTATACACCGAGTGTCCGTGTGTGTCATGTGCCGCGACACTCGGTTGCAGCTCTAGGGGCGCTCTAGCTTGGTGTCGCTCTAGCTGCCGTGTAGACGCGACGTGCGCGGTGTCTGAGACCAGTGTCGCGGTTTTCGGTCGTGCGCGAACCTTTTAGCTAGAGCAACATGGCGGCAGAACGCGCCTGCATTTTAAATTTGTAATATCTTCAAAAAAAAAAAAAAACAAAATCATCTTTATTGCGAAAATATGGTATTACAATTATTATTGTGGTAGTAGGTATTTGTTTACAAATGAGTGTTAGTATCACATATTTAACTGTCATACAGCATGCAATATTTTTTTAAATTATAAAGGAATAAATTTAATTTAATCACAAATATAAGAAAGTTTAATGTCAATAGTTTTTAAATTTAAATATTCATTTACAGAGTAAAAACATCTTTCGATTAACCATCTTTTAAGTACAGATTTAAACTTGTTAATTGGTAGGTTTTTTAGTGAAACAGGTAACTTATTATATATTTTTATAGACATTGTCAAACTATTTCTATAGCATATATCAGATTTTATATCTGGTAAACATATTTTGTTAGGAAACCTTGTATTAAAATTACAAATTTGTTTATTTTTTACATACCAATCTGACTCATTTTGGTTAATTTTTACAAAAATACAACATTCAAAAATATACATACTTGGAAAAGTTAACAGTTTCATTTCTTTAAATAAAGGCTTGCAGGTGGTGGTCGAATCTACATCAGCAATACCTCTCACGCACTGTTTTTGTGCAACAAAAGCTTTATTAGAGGTAACAGAATTACCCCAAATCAAGACCCCATATCTTAAAATAGATACAACATATCCAAAATATGCTTTGAGAGCTGTTTCCTTACTGGATATTTTAGAAAGTTTCCATAGCGCATAAGCAAACCTATTTATTTTCAAACATACCTTTTCGATATGTGATTTCCATGTCAAAAAATTATCAAATTCGATTCCGAGAAATGTTGTAATGCTAGCTTCCATTATTTGTTCATTATTACACACAATGTCAAGGCACATAGGTCTAGCTCCTCTATTATGAAATTGTATATATTTGGTCTTATTGATATTTAATGTCAAATTATTTGATTGAAGCCAATTTAAAATGTCAGAAATAGTAGCATTAATAACTTCGGAAATATTCACTTAAATTCCATGCTGTAAAAAGCATATTGATCTATAATAAATACACAATTTATTAAAGGTACTTAATTGGATAAGAATGAATGCTGTGTTGTTTAAAATCACTTTTTAAATAACCATTTTTTATTAAAGGATAAAAATGGTTATGGTGGGTTATCCCTCACAGATAGACATATACCATCGCGAACTTTTTTGTTGAACTTTTTAAGGTGGACAATACTGTTGTACATCATTTTGGTCTATCTCGTAAGGTTCAGCCAGCGTTTGCAATATAAGCGCAAAAGAACGTGCTTATTTACGACATCACATTAGAAACATCTAATATCAGTGTTTCTCTACTATATCATGCATGTATTATACATAATAACCTTCCTTAAAAAACAGTCTATCCATTAAAAAAAACCGCATCAAAATCCGTTGCGTAATTTTAAAGATCTAAGCATACATAGGGACAGATACCTACGGGTCCAATTGATAACCTCCTTTTAAAAGTCGGTTAATTAGAACGCATTTATTCAGCGGGCGTGCCATTTCATTTGAAATTGGAATACATTTTTTGCAACTGATGTCATATTTTAAATAAAAAGTGCCTTTTCGTAAATGCAAACGATATTTTGACCAGGTTTGATTCCCGGTTATGTAAAATTAATAGTAGATATTCATTTCTTAATTTTAACTTAGTCCGTAAATATTGATTCATGGCGATGGAATGTCTGACACTGAATTGCGCATCGCTCCTTGTAGACGGCCAATACACTTCGACCGCGACACTCGATCTCAGAACTAGTGTCGACACTAAAAATTGCTCACCGTGTGGACGCGTCTGACACTTGTGTCGACACTAGTGTCGGTGTCGATGTCACCGTGTATCGGTACCTTTAGTTTTGATCTTCATTAAATTAAAAATGAACTTAAAATAAAGCATTCGTGCTTGAAGTCTTTGTTAAAACAAATAAATTGATTTTACAATTAATTTAATGTTAGAATGACGTGTTTAGTAACTGGAATAACCTTATTTATAACTATGTACAGTGTAGGTATAACGTACAAAAATAACTTACATTTTTACCTTGCGTCCTGTCGCTGATGGTAAATACCGTGCTAAGTATTAGTCAGTGTTTTTTCACTTAGTATTATTTCCCTTTCCTTAGAATTCGCTCTTGTGGTAAAAGTATTGATGCTTTCCGATAGATGGCATTATTCTCAACACGGTAAAGATTATGTTCCATTTTAAACCAATAGATGTCACTTTTGCTCAACGGTTCCTGAAAAAATATATTGTGCTTTAAGTAGTTGATACAAAATTAATATTATTTTATCCGCTATACAATGTGTTAATTTTATACTTGATCAAACGAAATGTGCGGATATAACATTAAAAATTATCGACAAAACGCGAAAAAAAATATTTTTTTTGTACACCATTTTGTAGTTAAAGCCAATGAAAAATTTTTTTTTATTCAATTCCCATTTTCGTTGTAAATTGTTTTCCTAACTAAGTAGACCATGGATTTTTTTTTAATTAGTCTTATTTTGAAGGTAAAGCCGTGAACTAATAATAAAAATTTAAAAAGATCACAATATCAAGCCGGAAAGTTGTAAAAACATTAATTTATTTTTATTTTTTCATAAAAAAAATGTTTTTTTTTTAATGTTTTACCTTTTATTTCGAAACTAGCACGTCAAGGTAACTTTTTTAGCATGTTTTATTAAATTTCATAACATACCCTACAAGTTCACCAAAATAACATAGGTGCTATCTCTCTTCGTTGTTAAGATAGGTACTATCCGAATTAAGTAGGTAATTTTAACAAAATTAAATAAGTACTTCGATTACATCAATAGTGCAATAAAAAACACAATTAAACTAAATCATTTATTTAAATCAAATTTTCAAAGTGTCCACCATTCTCATCCCTGCAAACAATGGCACGCATTGCCCTACTACGTACAGTTTTTTTTAAAACATTGCGTTTTTCTCTTATTTCATAAGCTGCAGGCATTATTTTTTGCAAAAGCTCTTCTCGCGTTGCAACTGGAGTACTGTACACCATCTGCTTCATATGACCCCACAGATAAAAATCAAGTGGTGTCAAATCTGGGCTGCGCGGCGGCCATGCCACTGGTCCGCCTCGTCCAATCCATCTAGTTCCATAACGTTCATTTACTCGTACGTACTCACGTACGATTGTGCTGAAGTGAGCTGGAGCGCCGTCATGTTGGAACCACATCCTTCTCCGTGTTGAAGATCCACATCTCCTGGAACGATGCTGGTCGAACTGCTAAAGGGTTTTCTAAGAGAAAACCTTAATAAGAGAAAAACGCAATGTTTTAAAAAAAACTGTGCGTAGTGTGGAAATGCGTGCCATTGTTTGCATGGATGAGAATGGTGGACACTTTGAAAACTTGATTTAAATAAATGATTTAGTTTAATTGTGTTTTTATTGCACTATTGATGTAATCCAAGTACTTATTTCATTTTGTTAAAATTACCTACTTAATTCGGATAGTACCTATCTTAACAACGAAGAGAGATAGCACCTATGTTATTTTGGTGCACTTGTAGGGTATGTTATGAAATTTAATAAAACATGCTAAAAAAGTTACCTTTACGTGCTAGTTTCGGAGTAAAAGGTAAAAAATTAAAAAAAAAAACATTTTTTTTATGAAAAAATAAAAATGAATTAATGTTTTTACAACTTTCCGGCTTGATATTGTGATCTTTTTTAATTTTTATTACTAGTTCATGGCTTTACCTTCAAAATAACACTAATTTAAAAAAAATCCATGGTCTACTTAGTTAGGAAAAAAATGAACAACGAAAAATGAGAATTGAATAAAAAAAAATTTTTCATTGGCTTTAATTTCTAAATGGTGTACGAAAAAAAATTTTTTTTTCGCGTTTTCTCGATAATTTTTAATGTTATATCCGCACATTTCGTTTGATCAAGTATAAAATTAACACATTGTATAAGATGATATATTTACTATTTAAATTGAATCATAAATACAAAAAAATCGTAGATTTTTCTAATTGGGTGCGTTCTACGCAGTTAGAGTAACTAATTGAGTGCGTTCCAAGCATATGAAAATGTCTTTTTATGACTGCAAAAAATACCTACCCAATACATTATTTAATCCACAATGGATAGTGACATGAAATAGATTTTATGCAATGATTTAAAGTTAGGAAAATCTTGAAGTTTTTAGTAATACTACTATATAATACTAGTTGTCAAAACATTGACAGCTCTACTATGTTGATGCACAAAATGTCAAAACGAAAGTGATTGAAAGACTGACATGAGTGAAGAATTAATTTTGTCATTCCGTTTCCTCCCGTGACTCGTGAATGTGCTCTGGATTGTGTTTTATAAATTTTCTACAACTTTGGCAAGCTCCCGGACTCTGAATTCTTCGCATAACACGTTGGACTTACGCACCTTACGAGGACACCGAAAAAGAAAACCTAATAAATCACACAACTGCTAAATTGTTTTTTATTTATTTCAATACATAGACTTTGATTGAACTGCTGGATTCATCATACCCAAACCTGATTAACCCGTAATTTTATGAATCTAGCTATTCCAAAGTCTAAGTTATTGTTTAAAATTACCCTTCTTGAGAATACAAGCTAGAACGGAGCAGCTGGGTTTTGGTTGTCGAGGTACGGTTGTTTTCCGTTAGATGGCGCTAGTACCGAATTTGTTAGTGACGACTCTATACCAGTATATAAGTTACTCTATGGTATTAGTCACTGATAACTTATCACATTCACAATAACTGCTGTACATGGAGTCCCATTAGCCCATATACTGAACACAAAACCCGTCATGTTTAGCTTATTTATTTTGACTATCCTTTTTATTTTGACTTATATGTGGCGGCTGAATCATTGCTCAAAAATCATGTGAGTGAGTGCAAGGTGTCTTTCAAGTTCCAACCCATAGACACCGGGGATATTATTAAAACATTTAAGACAATTGATATTAAAAAGACAACTGATCTCTGGGGCATATCTGTTGAAATATTAAATTCTATTATAGATGTACCTAATAGCTCCTTGCCTTGTTGAAATATTTAACAACTGTATTATTAGTGGGGAGTTTCCTGATTTAATGAAGCATAGTAAGGTTATTCCTTTATTTAAGTCGGGTAGCACTACAGACCCTACTAATTTTAGACCAATTTCAATTCTACCAACTTGAAGTAAAATTTTTGAAAAAATTATTCTTAATCAACTCTTGGCCCATTTCACCTATAACAATTTACTTCATAATAAACAATTTGGATTCACAAAGGGCCGTTCAACAACTGATGCTGGTGTTGAACTATTTGAAATAATCACTGGTGCCTGGGAGAGGTCACAGGATGCCCTAGGTGTATTTTGTGACCTATCTAAGGCATTTGAATGTGTTCAGCATGACACTCTCATCAGGAAACTCCACCACTATGGCATCAAAGGCACTGAACTCAAACTTTTGAATTCATATCTAAGTGATAGAATTCAGAAGGTTGAGGTAAACCGGAAAAGGTCGGCTGGGTCGGTTGTGAGAATGGGAGTGCCTCAAGGATCAATTCTGGGCCCATTTCTGTTTCTAGTCTATATAAATGATCTACCCTATATGGTAGGCAATAATCACGAGATTGTATTGTTTGCTGACGACACATCATTAATTTTTAAAATGATAAGACAGAAAATAAACTACGACGATGTAAACAATGCTCTCGCAAATGTTGTTCAGTGGTTCAATATAAATAATCTAGCTTTCAATGATAAAAAAACTAAATGTATAAAATTCTCTGCACCAAATGTAAAACAAGTTGAGTCTGATCTGCTGCTTAATGGGAACAGATTGAATCTAGTAGATAACACTGTTTTTCTTGGAATTACCTTAGATTCTAAATTGCAATGGGGCGCCCATATCTCACAACTAGCGAGTAGACTTAGTTCTGCAGCGTTCGCGGTAACGAAAATTCGCTCACTGATTGATGTTAATACAGCGAAGCTGGTATATTTTAGTTATTTTCATAGTATAATGTCCTATGGCATCCTACTTTGGGGCAATGCCGCAGATATTGACACGATATTTACACTGCAGAAAAGGGCTATTCGTGGAATGTATAAACTTGGAAACAGAGAATCTCTACGAGAAAAGTTTAAAGAGATTGGTATCTTGACCCTTGCATCACAATATATTTATGAAAACATTATGTATATTTATAAGAATAGTAATAAATTTAAAACTAGGAAAGATAATCATGATACAAATTACTCTGTAAGAACTAGGAACGACCATAAGTTAGCGTTTCCTAAATTAAGGCTGGCTAAAAGCAGCAAATCATTTATTGGAATGTCAATACGTATATATAACAAAATTCCGAAGTCAATTCAATCCCTGCCATTCAATAAATTTAAATCAATCATTAAAAACACTCTATCTCGAAAAGCTTATTATAAAACTAAAGATTACTTAGATGATAAAAAGGCATGGGATTAAGCACAACAGGATATTTCTAAAAGTTTCCAATTACTTAATAATTTTGTTTACGGCTTGGCTGTGCGGTATATATATGACATGCTGGTGACTTTCCCACTCACTTATTTTCTTGTCAAGACAACAGCAAGAACGTCATGCTCCCTCAGGCGGCATGGCTAGTGGTAGCGTCGGGTATCACATCGGGTCACCCTCTTCCCTAAAATATGGTTGAGGAGGGTGATGGCTGGTGCTTGCGTTAACTCGTGAACGGGTGCTGCTAGCGGTGCCAGGTCGTTTTGCTAATGATACTATGACTATTTTATTCCATTCTTGTTCAAATACTCTGGTCCCAGTATGTCATGTTCGTATTGTGCATCCATAGCTCATTGCATCTGCTATGTAAGCAATTTGGTTGTGGCATGACATTGGCTCTCACAATTAGCTGTCTTGTGTTTGTTTTTTTTCATGTCACGGTCAATTTGTACTGTACCTATTTGTATTAATTTGATAATTCTGACTGAAAAAGAGTGCCAAGAGTTTTTTTCCGCCGGCTTTTTTTGTCTCTTGGTCTACTGTAATATCTTATTTAACAACTATCAACAACTAGTTAAAGCCGAAGTATGTGATGACTGACTTCATCAAGTGTTTTGTGAAATTCCTAAGATGAATAAAACTTTTTGAATTTTTTGAATTTTGAATTTTATCCATAAAGTATCCTTATCACTTTTGATAACAGCGTTAGGTGGACTCGTCAGTCCATAGAATGTGCTTCAGCAACCAACCATAGACTACACACGCGGAGCATAGGTAGTTGCTTCAGTTCTTGCACTTTCGTAAAGTGGTAAGACTTGAGCCCTCTCGTCGCAGCAAGCGCCGCACCCACGAGCTGCTGACTTCGAAAACCTGAGCCGCATCGTTTGTGCTGGCTATCGGATGCTGTTCAAAAAACTCCAGCACGTCTTCTTCGAGTGAACCGGAAATCGAGGTCTGCCGGCGTCTGTGACTGTGGATTAAACGTGCCATAATCGCGTAATTCGACATTTTTGTTAGTTATCGATTTAGTGTTCGCGCGCGCGAATCTCTGGACAGACTGACGAGCGGGGGGCGTGGCGTGCTTTCAATCAAACATAGTAGGCGCGGGCGGCTCGAATTTGACTTTCGGCTCGTTTGCTTGTGCCGCGCAAGAACGTAGGTATAGGTATTGTTTGGTAATGTAACTAATATTTTATTGTTTAATAGAAATAGATGGAAACGTTTTCTCATCTTGCTATGTAGTCGTAAATTAGAGATTAAACTAAAATTTTATGCACTTAGAAGTATTTTGAAATTTTAATTTATGAAAAATGTAGAAAAAAAAAATGTTTTTTTCGAAATTCAGACCCACTCCTCATTCTGAATCTGCTATTAAAATATTATTGACTATTATGTGGCGACCCTATATAGACTGGTTAGACCATAACTTAGATAAGATGTATTGAAGGGAAAACTTGGGTAAGAAGTAAATAAAACAAATCTTTTCTAACGGCACTATTTATTTATTTTATAGCTACCAATAAAGTGGTCCCTTTTTATCAAGTTACAAATCATTCATTCTAGTGCTTTACGGAACTTCCAGAAAAAAAATCAAATTGTCAAAAAAAACTATAAATATATAATTATTTATGAATGTATAAATTCTATATAAATGTGATTTCAAAATTTACTTTAAACTTCTCTCAAAGATCTTTGGTGTACCTAAAAATAAATTATTTTAAAAGAAATAGAAATCACGGAATATTTTTAAAATTTTCTAATGATCCAAACATAAATTGTATAAAATAATTTCTCTGCATAATAGGTCAACGTCAAATACTAAATATAAAGTACATGGGCGTAAAATAATGTTTACAATATATCTTTCTTTACATACAGTTAATATCACTCGAATATCCACAAAAATACTTACACTAAACCGATCAAATAAATCTACAGTACACTTTGTTAAACTGCTATGGACATTTTACAGTATCAACGCACTCGAGTCAAAATAACTGAGGCTATAAGTACTTAAAGAACTTAAGAAAGAGATAAGAAAAAAATGCATTCGGAAAAATATATGAAGCAAATGCTAAATAGAAGACATTGATTGGATTTGTTTTTACATAAAAAAATGAATAATAAAAAAAGGAAGACAATTGATCATTAGGTTTAATTAGTAAATCAATATTTGAAAAAATAATAATATTGAAAGTAAACAGATTATGATAGATTTTTTACAGCTAAATATCTGCTCAAAAAAGGTGACCAAATATAGAGGCTTGACCCTGGCAAAGCCTGGGCTCCTCCTCGTCAATAGTGCCTACTCAGTATCTTTAAACACGATATATTTTGTTCTTTAGTGACATGGCTACATTGACAAACTAATATATTTACTGACATGCATAAAATTCGCTAAAAACGTGTCGATTAGTTGCTATTTCTTGTGTTTTTATATATTAAATATTAATTTTAATTATAATAATTTCAAAAATTCATTTCAACATAAACACTATTTCAAAATTGATTTCTTTTGACATAAATCGACCAGTTTTTAGCTCACACTTAACATGTAATAAATCTTAGTCAAACAATGCTTTCACCAATAAAGTAATAACTACACAAACAAGAAGCTATAATCGAGTATGAGGCTAAATAGTCGATTTGTTTCAAGAAAACACTTCGTTTAATATAAAGAGATTCTAAACTTGAATTAAGAGACTTTTAAGTTTTTAAGTAGCCTCCCGTTATTGTACCCAAGTGAAACAACGGGAGATAGATTACTCCGATAAAGTTACCTTACACGAATACGCATAAAAAATTAAGTAACATTTTAACAACCTTCAATAAATTTGACAACCACAAGCACAATCGTAGCACACCTGTAAATATTTTAATTTCGTCTTTGATAACTGAAAAATACAGATCAATTCATGTTGTCATCGATTGTGCCAAGTATGAGATTTCTTTACACAACAATATAAAAAGGGGACGGAGTTTGGTTCCGAAAGCTGCACACGGCTATATTCCAAGGCACTTAATTATACAATATCTTGCTTAAAATACATAAAATACAGATGAGCGGTCGAAATATATTGTTTAGAAGCGGCCTTTTCATACTGTTTTCAATAGGAGCGCATTCGTTAGTTATCGAAAATTATCGTCGTAGTGTCGTACAGTCGATTATTTATTTGCTTTACCACCTTCAACATAGATTTTGAACATAGATTAACTGTCTCTGAGGTCACTTGCAAGCAAAAATGGACATTATTGTTCTGTGTACAAATGACATTACTGTAAGGGTGGCAAAACAGACAAAAAAGCTCGATTATACATAAAGAAGTTACAATCCAAACACTGGCTCGAAACATGGCACGTTAATTTAATATCAGAAGCTATAAGAAAGGCCGCAGTAAAAAAAAAATATTTCAACCATTCCCGAAAAACAAAAAAAAAACGACGACTTTTGAAAAAACAGCGAATCAAAATTGTTATAATATACATAAGACTTACTGAATTAATAATTATTATCATTTACTTACGATGCTATCAATCTCGATCAATGAGCCTAATTAATCTTTACGTCTGTTTGCCACGGAGCAACTTAGATAAATTTTCCGTCTCATAAGATGTCTCTGGTTATTATTCCAATAAGTCGTCTTCAGTTTCCGAACGGCAAGCGATCTCATAAAGCAGGATATCTTTTAATTGATTTTCAACTTACGCGGTGTTCGCATAGAGATCAAAATGCCGTGGTTCATATACTAGTTTGTATTATGATAACTGTGTTTACATGTGGATTGTGGCGGCGGTGTAGCGAGCTTCTCCTCTGCGCCAGCTCCATTGCGATGGCCGATACTGGATATGAAAAAGAAAACATATAGGTATAAATATTAATGAAAATTAAATGAACACGATGCGATATGGTGTTGAGGTACAGCCCATATTTTCCCCATCTGATAACAAACGGCGCTGTGTGTACATTAAATCGCACATGTAAGTTCCTGAATTGTTACAAAAATATAATTTAAATTCGAAGGCGAATATGCAATCTTTCTATTAACTGTCTTTTTAGTTATTGATTTATACTAAATGGCTTTAAATTAAACATTACCTGACTGAACGATGATGTTATTTTATATTAATTTTTACGTGTATATTATTAATCTTCTTTGTTCCAATGATAATTATTTTTATGTAACTTTAATCAAATTTTATTTTAATTTAATTTATTTTTTAAAATAGTTTCAGTGTTATCGTTGTTTTTTTTATAATTTGGTTATAGGTGTTGGTAATGGTTATTTTACAACATAAAAAAATTGGAAATACGTATCTTGTGAACGTCTTTTTAATTTTTTTAAATTTTAATTTATATATTCACTAGTTTTTAATTAATTTCAATATTTTTTAGCAATTGTGTTTTTTAATATTGTGGTTGTTTAGTTATTATTTGCAGCTTTAGCTATTAGTATTTGTGTTTGCACATATGTTTGAGTTGCAACCCAGCTATAACCTAAGTAATGCTCATGTTTATTAAGTTGATATGGTTGTGATTTGTAATGTGCATGAAATAAATAAATAAGTGAACCCATCACAGCCGGAAGGATGATATCTGGCGGCAGATTTCATAAGAATTATAAATGAAGGGTGGTTGTTAGAAAGGACCTTGAAGGTTTTACAACCTACCCAGCGCGGCGAACCTTGATCCCTATGACACTGACAGTAATTTCCAAAACATAACCTTGTAGTGCCGTCAGCGTTACATTAGAATGGTATTGGAGGCTTCTAAAAATTGAATTTATTTATTTTACGTAGCTATATTCCAATACAATGATATTCCGTTGGAATTATAACATTTACAAGAAATTATCTTGATTACACTTTACGATTACGTTCTGCAAAAGTTACTTCGTAGGGTATTTTTAAATCTTACCCTACGAAGTAACCTTTGCAGAACGTAAACGTAATGTTTGATTGAGATAATTTCTTGTAAATGTTATGAATTGTTATAATTCCAACGGAATCTCGTTGTATTGGTATATAGCTACGTAAAATAAATAAATGCCATTTTTAGACGCCTCCAATACGATTCTAATGTAACGGTGACAGCACTACAAGGTTATGTTGTGGAAATTACTGTCAGTGTCATAGGGATCAAGGAATCAACACTAAGTTGATTGATGTTTTTTTAGCTAGCCTTAAAATCTTAAGCTTGCTTACCTTAATAAGCATCTGTCCGCTCCTCGTATGGGGGTTCTTAAAGGCATACAATAGCCAAGCAGCGAGACTGCACACCATGGTAAGTATAAGGAAGGCAGCCACCACTCCACCGATGGGAGAGTGGGCGTCTGGATGTCCAGCCGTGGGGAGACTCCGGGTTATGTTGCGACGAACCGCTATGTCCGCTGTTAAGTGGGGAAGTTTGTCTAGATTAATAATTGTTATGTATTAGATAGTACATGAAATATGCGTGACAGTTCAAAATTGTCAATCTTAGTGACGTTGCCGTAATTAAATTGTTCAATCTTGGATTTGAATCCACCAAATGATTGGATTTATTTAAAATTACGAATAGAACGCGGCCGCTCATATCCATCGACTCAATGTCGATTCATATTAGTGTTAGTGTTAATTAACTGAACGTTCCATTTCTTTGCATTTGTCAATTTAAGATGAAATTTTTGTTTTAAATGTTTTACAATTTAAAATGTTTTTTTTTTACGTTTTAACCGTAAGTAAATGTTAATTAAATTACAACAAATTAATAGTTTAAATTCAACTTAGTTTCTATGCTTGTTATCGTGCCAAATTTTATTTTATTACTTGTCAATTTGCACGTAATGGAAAATGAGAACTGTCACCCATATCTTTTCTTCCATGCTAGTCTCTCTCCATCTTTATAATACCTCCAAATTTGTCAAACGTGACATCAGATGGCCTTGTGACCTCTGGTGTTCCGCCTACCCCATAAGGGATACAGGCGTGACGGTATGTATGCATGTATGTTAAACGTTGCGATCAACGACTTGACTAATTGTCCTTAAGCCAGTTAAAACGGCCTAGGCGTCCAATTCAGTGGCTAATTTAACCAGTTGGCTACGACATATACACTTAAATAAATAAATATAAATAAATAAATAAAATCCCCAGACAATCCACACCAACTACATGGCCCCAAAGTAAGCATAGCTTGTGTTATGGGATACCATGTAGCGAACTAGGGGGGAACCTAGAATATAAATACATAAATAGATAAACACCCAGACACGGAAAGTGGTCGTCAAACTTAAAACTTAAAACAATACTATGTATACACTTAGCAACTTATTCGGCTGTAATAAGGTTCAAAGTCCAATGAAAATGTATACTAAATATACAGGGTTGTTTTTTTGTCACCAGCCAAATTTAAATGTTATTTTCTTTGATACGATATAAACATATCTGCATATTTATTTTAGTATCGCACAGCACAAAAAATAACGATATGGCACTAAATTTTTTTACACAAATTGTCACTGTTGATGAACATGGCTACTACGACGTTGCAGTTCACTGAAAATACTACGACGTAGTACAAAAAGATGTTTTGTAGTAGCGCGTAGTCGTCTTAATTTAGAGTAACCATGCTTTGCTTAATATGCTAGCGGATATATTAATTTTCTTTCTAAAAATCGTTCCTATATTTTGTACTTATAGATGCGAAGCAGGTTATTAACGATTTTAGCAACGCGGTTAAATATGCATTTTTGTTAGTGACGGTTAGTTAACCGCATTATATGCTTGCTACGGTTAAATACCACCGTGAGATGTCACTAACGGTTTGAAATGTGTATCTTAAGTTGCGTGATGATGCCAGCTTCGACTGGCAAAAAAATCAGTTTAAATTCCTCTCCATCTCAAAAACTATAAAACTGATTTTGTATAAACTTATAGTATACCCTAAGTTGAAAAATACCTAGTACAACAAAAAAAGAATTACTTAAATCGGACGTGTAGTTCCAGAGATATGCGAATACAAACATACATACATACACTATTGAAATTTTTTACATTTCTTCAGACGTTGATATAGACTATCATATACGAAAACTGGGCAATTCTGGAAATATTACGTACTTTCAGGTGGAATTGATAACCTCCTTTTTTGAAGTCGGTTAACAGGAAAAGAAAGAAAAACTTTATCCTCTTTCGTTGTCGCTGTCAGATATTTAACCGTTAATTACTGAATTTTATCGGTAGCCTACCATAAATTAGGTTAGTTAACGGTACCGAACGGGTTTTTTACAACTACATGTACTTATGTACTTATGTGTAAAAAAAATTTGGCCTGTGACCAAAAAGCGACCCTGTTATAGTAATGTAAATGTATTACACGTGGCTGTGCATTTATTTGCGTTATCTATGTCTGTTACAACACGACCTTAGCTTATTCTAGAAAGTACTCACGTTTAGTGACCACACTGGTGTTGTCGGTGACGTCGGGTTCGTTCCCGTACGCGGTGCCGCCGGGTGGCGAAAGACGCGGCGCCGGGCATCCCTCCGTCTTAGACACCGCCGATCGTTCGCAGTCTACGACAAAACGACTTTCAATAAGTATTTGAAAAAATGTGCTAAATAAAAAGCACCCGACCAGGACTCGAACCTGGGATGTCTGGAACCTTAGGAGTAATTTCGAGGCGTACCGCAAGGCCCCGGTAGCTCAGTGGAAGAGCACTCGTCCGGCATACGAGCATATTTTATTTAGCACATTTTTTCAGTTATTTAAGTATAATTGAGCATTTTAAATGCAAAAACTTAATAAAAAAAACATTATTAAAACATTGCAATGCTTCACTTTTACTGGGATTCACAATTTCTGTAAAGAAATTGGTCTCGAAATACCATAAGATGGAGCTACGTTAGCAATATACGAGGGTGGATTGAAAAGTTCGCGGCCTAGTCAAGAAAACAGAATAAAGTACATACAAAAATATTTTTATTTTTCGACGTAATCTCCATTTAGCTCTATGCACTTCTTCCATCTGATTTCCAGAGCTTCCATACCTGTTTTAAAAAAAGATTCCTCAAGGTCTTCAAAATACAGGTTAACAGCGGCTTCGACCTCTTCATTCGTTAAAAATTTCTGCCCACCGAGGTGTTTTTTCAGGTTTGGAAACAGATGAAAGTCCGAAGGTGCCAAATCAGGAGAATAAGCTGGATGTGGCAACAATTCGAAACCACAATCACGAATTTGAGCCATAGACTCGACAGACGTGTGGACTCGGGCGTTGTCCTGGTGAAACAACACTTTCTTTCTCAGTAATCCTGGGCGTTTCTGTTTAATTTCTTCACGTAAACGGCGCAGAAGGGTGCTATAGTACGCAGAGTTTATTTTTTCGCCTTTTGGAAGATAGTCCACCATAATGACACCCTTAGCATCCCAAAAAACCGATGCCATCACCTTGCCAGCCGACAGAATTGCCTTTGCTTTTTTCGGAGTTGGTTCACCTGATTTTTTCCATTGTTTGGATTGTTGTTTTGATTCTGGGGTATAGTGGTGAACCCAGGTTTCATCCATTGTCACAAATCTGTCAAGAAAACCTTGTGGATCAGCCTCGAACATCTCCAAACAGTCGCGAGAAATCGTGAGTCGAATTCGCTTTTGCTCTACTGAAAGCAATCTGGGGACCCACCTAGCCGAAACCTTAGAAAAGCCGAGTTCATGGACAATGATGTTTTGCGTTCGTTCATATGAGATGCCTATAGTGTCTGC
This sequence comes from Stenoptilia bipunctidactyla, assembly GCA_944452665.1. Classification (NCBI taxonomy): domain Eukaryota; kingdom Metazoa; phylum Arthropoda; class Insecta; order Lepidoptera; family Pterophoridae; genus Stenoptilia; species Stenoptilia bipunctidactyla. Next base: position 46,051,111 of record OX101721.1, on the reverse strand, counting down.
AATTTCTCTGATAGTCAATCTACGGTCTTTCAATATGAGATCACACACTTTATTGATGTTTTCTTCGGTCGTAGACGTCATTGGCCTGCCGGAGCGAGGGTCATCTTCGATGTTCTCTCGTCCACGTTTAAATTCTGCAACCCATTTTTTCACAGTGGTATAAGACGGGGCAGATTCCCCTAATGTTGTTTGCATGTCATTATGGATTTCCTTTGGTGTTAATCTTTTTTTAAACAAATATTTAATCACAGCACGTTGTTCAAATTTCTCCATTAGAGAAAATTTGTTCTACACACGTATTTATATTGTTCGTAAAATTTTATTTAAAAAAGATATCAAATTGAAAATTCGCGGGCTGACAATTGAATAATGACAGTTCAAAATGACGGCAGAAAAAATAACAAAAGTTTTTTTTTAATGGCCAGGCCGCGAACTTTTCAACCAATGTAGTAACGTAAAAACAAAAATGTGGTAAGTAATTTCGAAGCGTACCGCCAGGCCCCGGTAGCTCAGCGGAAGAGCACTCGTCCGGCAAACGAGAGGTCCCAGGTTCGTATCCTGGTCGGGTAACTTTTATTTATCACATTTTTATAGATAGATATCATTTTATAGATAGACATCGTATTAAAAAAACACAAGATTTATCAAAATAGCTTCTCCTTACATAGCCATTCACGACACGACACTGACAGTTTTAACAGTTTTAACAGTCATAAAACTAACAAAAATGGCGAAATTTAAAGAAGAACTAGCGTCGCGATTGCCATTTACATTGCAACTTTAACATTTTTGTGCGCCATTTTTGTGTATTTTTATCGAGAACTGCGTAATTTTAGCAATCTTATTGTCCTGTGTTAGTCTAATATTCCAATTTGAAAGCATGACCTTTGGTACAGTGAAAATATAACTTACTTCTGACCAGCCAGTCTTGCTTATTCCTGTCCGTACCACTCGAACATTTCTGAATAGCATCACACCAGGCACACTGAAACCAATAATCGCAATGAGAAAAATAATGTTCTTTTAAGATTATACAACTCTTCAAATTATACCCTATTCACCAACACGAGTTAATAGAGCGTTGTCTCAGTCACAAATCTCATACAAAAGACAAGGACAGAACACGGTCAGTGGGAGTCAACTTATGGCGGGTTTCAATATCATGAAAACTGTTCGATTTGCCTACGAACAATAGAATTCACTACCAAAATTCCTTTCTATATTCAAAATATTGACATCTCAACCACTGCTTACGAACTGTTTGACTGTAATGGGTTGCTAGGTTACATTTAACCATTTACAAAATAAGTCATTTTATCTAGCCAACGACGACGTAAAAAGTTACTAATTTAAACCAATGAGGTGAAGGTGGCATGGCGGTCCATGCAGCCAATAGCGAGTTATGTTTTCATTACATGTGACCAATTACAGGAAAAGTAATTTTATCTAGCCAACGACGTAACATTTTTTTTATTTAACCTAATATCCTATCAAATATCTGTCAACATATCAATAATCCAGTTTTCTCTTTCTAACTTTTCTATAACAGTTTTTTAAAAAAAGGACAAGTATTATTGAATGACATAATTTGTCTTTTGAATATTTACTTTTACATCATAAAAATGTGATTTAACCAATGGCAACATAAGTCAAAGGATTGGCGTTTCACTTTACGCAAGGAATTAAACGCAATTATAAACAAAATCTCTAAAAATATACTATAATGTATTTATCGAATACCAAAACATATCAAGAATAAATTGAATTAGTTTATACGTTTATTTAGTTCAAATATCATACAAATAATTTGCGAATGCGTGATATTCTAAAAATCACGTATCGCCTAGTTTCTTGGAAGAACGTCATGTAAAGAGGGTCCGTGCCAAATTTGAGAACTTACAGTTCGTAGCTAATAGATATTGTGAAACGCTATTTTTTTTCTACCAGTTTTATACCTATATCGGTTACTCATACCAGTCAGTTGAATATTGAAACCCGCCATTAGTGATAGAATAGCAAAGTTTTGTTCATAGGCAATGTCTTTGTGCGCCTTTTAAAATTTTTATTCTATAATTTAAAAAGCGCACAAAATAGTATCACGGGTGCAAATAACAAGCCGGGTCCACAAAATAAAATAACAGATTGCACTTGCACGGTGAGCACGTCTGAACAGTACCTACGGCTACCTTATCACGTAAATATTCGCGATCAGCTATAATGGCGCAGTCATCACGCCATGGACCCGCGATCCATTGCTTTACATCGTATTATGAAAGCGGTAGCTGTTCAATCGTTCGTTGATCGCAGAATGCATTTATTGATACCATACTAGCGCCGAAAACAATTTGGTAGCTAAAAAGAAACTAATAAAATGTGAATCAGAAATTTGCCTTTAAAATTTTGAAGAAAAGTACACACGAAAAGTATGAAAATCAAAGGGATTATATGCACTTTTAGTACATCGATTGTACGATAGAGGCAGCACAGTGGTCGGACTGTTATGGCTTTGTTTTTGCTGTAACGTAATACGAATTAGTTCTTTTTTAGCAAATCTTGGGCAATTCATACCATCGATTTGCTCTTGCAAGTTACGTGATAAGGCAGCGGGTCGCACGAAGAAACTGAAAAAACCTCACATTGCGTATGCAGCCTATGAGTTGATGTTATACACGGGCCGGCCGGTTTTCTTTCATATTAACTCGTTTTACCATTATGTTTATATGAGAAAGAGAGCAACGAGACAAATTTAAACAGACAAAGCTATTTTAATATCGGACTATTACACGCAGACAAAACTTCCACCCTTAATTTCGATTTAGTTGATATTCTAAAAAGTCGAAAGAAATGAAATAGTTATTTTAATAAGTTCATATTTCTACTATCCTTTGACTATGTATAAGGATGTCTTTATTATATATTTCTTTAGTTAATTCATCTCTCCTGTAGTATCCATAACAAAAGTTCTATTATTTAATTGTTACTATTCGCAAAACTATACTGCATGCTGTCTTCACCTATAAGTGTGGTGGCGCTAGAATTGTCTCACAATGCCATATGTTCTTTGTTAAACCTTGTTTTGGTGACCACAGCGTTGGTGAACTATAAATAAATAATAAATAAAAATAATTGTAATTTTTAATCGTTCTGTAGTACACTCACATCGAAGCCAGTCTTGTGGTTGGTGCAGCTGTCGCATGAGTTGTAAGAGAGACAAGTGGGAAGAGCCGTCAGCCATAAGATGGTTCCATTCGCGATCTCATGGTTCTTGAAGGAGACACGGTGGTATTCGTAGATGGTCTTCCGACGGACGTCTGTGATTCGAGAGGAGTTATGTTATAAGTTTGTAAACTAGCATGGTGTTTTTAAAGTTAATATGAAGGGATAATATTGAATTAGGATGCTGGTGTTAGTCTAAGTAAGATATTAAGAGAATAAGTATATTTTTGTCGGCTTCGAAAAGGGCTGCCGCTTCTGGATAAGAGGCCGTTTATGGCCAAGTGGCCTCTACCGAGCCGCTGAGTTAGCGACCACTCTTCCTATAAAATACATACATACATGGACGTAATATATAGAGAAGGTGCTCTAACCAGTTTTCTCTAGGGACTCAAGTGAAGCCGACGCGCGGGTTGCGGGAGGGGTAAGCGGTTGGCTTTTGCCAATCATAGCCAAACAGGCAATAGCATTAGTCACCTAGTAGCGAGTAGTAAAAACCGGTTGAAACATAAGGTTAAAATATTCAAATGATCATCAAAAAAGTTCAGCTATACTTTACTAAGTGGCTCTAGTTTTTTAATAAAATTTCATACGATCGAAATGTCAGAAAAAAACTAGATAGCGCAGCATTTTTTCGCGGCATTAAAATAACCTAGGCAACAAATAACAATCTGGAATTTTGGACGTAAAAAAATCGAAAACAAACAATTTGTAAAAAATAATTATGAATGAAAATATCTTCGTGGTTAGTTAATTTGATTTGGACTGTCAATGTAAAATAGTGGGCAAAGAATCGAACCCTGCGATACAACCCTTTCTATTGAACCAATGTGTTAATATGTTTCACTACCGTCTTGATTTTTAATCTCGAGTATTTGAGATTAAAAATCAATATAAAAAAATTGTTGGTATTAATACTCACACATGATAATCTTGTCCGTGAGGTAGGCGTCACTGATCCCGACTTTCACAGGATGCTCGCTGTCGTTAATCATGCTAATGTTCATAGGGATGTCTTTGTACGCAAACACGATATCGCCCCGCTTATACAGGGTGACTGCGAAAGTGAACTGCTTCAGAGTGTCCTCTTGTAGCGGCACTTTCTCCCAAAACACGGTGAACTTCTCTCCTGTAATGATGTATTTGTTTATTTATGTATTTTTCTTTCAGCAGAAAAAAATATTACTAATATGCAATAAAAATAAGCTGGAGACATTTTATTTCAATGCGCCTGTTAACTAGAATTCAACAGGCAGGTTTGAAAAAAGAAAAATTGCATATGACAGCCTACTTTTAGGGATGGAAGCCTTCGTTAAGAAACTCCCATGGGATCAAAAAGCTCTAGCTTACTCGAAGTAAGCACTTAGTGTTTTTTGTGTATCTAATAAAAACGAATGTAAGAGTAGCGTACAACTCAGTCTTTATAAAATCCAATGTCGAAATAACAAAGGAGCTTTATAACATCTAATATAACGAGTAACTGACCGAAACGTTCAATTAAAACGTCGTCGCCGGTACTGTCAAACGTGGCCTTTTACCTAGGTATAATTAGTAACTAGGCTTAATGATAGGTTACACTAATTGTTAAACTACAATCCTATGGAACGAAGGTTTTTTTACCATTATCTAGTGACACGTATGTACAATTAACCGTGAACAATATTCCGAAATACACAGGGTGGAAATTTTTTAATGCTACCTGGAGAACTTAATAATTGCAATAGCAAATTTTATTTTTTGGAAAAGAAATAAAACCACGTTCAAAGATTTTCCAAAGTTCACTTGCTTCAGCCAGGAATCGAACCGACTAAAATCTAAAAATGAAGATGGTTTCCCTTCCATTAAATTAACCTAGTAACCTCTTGCGTAGCGCAGAGGTTATCTATACAGCAGCCAGGCAAAAATACGATGCGTTTTAAAAATACCTTTGCGCCAGGTATGACTCGGAGAGGCCTATTCAACTAGTTTTTTTTTTTTTTATATGTCTGACACTCACACAACATTATCTAGCCCAAATTAAGTTTCTTGAAGAACTTGTGTTATGGATACTAGATAACTGATATACTTAAGAAATATACAATGTGTTAGGGTTCCGACTTTTGATACTTTACCTACGTGATATACATCAAATTTCATCGACAAAAGTCACCTTAGGGGGGGGCGCACCCCTCACCCCTCGTGATGGGGGTGATTTAAAAATTTCGTTTCTCTGGTTTGCTTTAAGTTCGTAAAACCATTTTTTTTTCATATTTATTGTGTGTATCTTGTTGAATTACATCTCATTTTAAAGCTTATTAAATTTACCAACTTTTGATACCACATTCACTAAAAAGTCATAAGAAGAAAAGAATTAATTTTAATGACTTAGAAAAAAAATCTTACTTTTTTGTAGTATTTTTTTAGTTTTTTGTCATTAAAAAAAAAACGAAGCCCTTAACAATGCATTTTTTTCTTCTTAACTAGTACTATTTGAGTTTATCTTTCTAACGATACAGAATACGACAGTTTAACTTCAAAGAAACAGTCCTAACTGCTAAGCTAAAATGACATCAAAATAAAAGACACGAAATTTACAATCTCTTTTTTATTTAGTTTTGCCGATTTTAAGTCAATTTAACAATTGTTCAAAGTGACCACCATTGTTTAATAAACAAGAAGTAGCCCTTAATGCTACTTGTTGTGTAGCTCTTTTAATCATAGCTCTGTCGGCTTTTAATTCATCAGCTGCGGTCATAATTTTTTGCAGCAGCTCTTCTCTTGTTGTAGGCACCTCTAGGTAAACCCGCTGTTTCATGGTCCCCCACAGGAAGAAATCTAGAGGTGTCAAATCAGGGCTACGAGCCGGCCAGGCAAATTTTCCTCCTCTTCCAATCCAGGGGGTGTAGTGTTCATCCACATATGCTCGTACATTCCGGGCAAAATGGGCAGGAGCTCCATCCATTTGCAAATAAAAAGACCGGCGTTCACGTCTGTACTCCAATGGTAGCTCATGTAGGAAATCCCCTCTTAGAAATTCCAAGAATCTCTCACCATTAAGATTGTTTGGTAAGACGATGGGACCTAGCAGCTCATCATCAATAATGCCTGCCCACACGTTGATTGAGAATTCGTGTTGGAACGAGGCGGGCCTCACAGCATGGGGATTTTCATTAAGCCACAAATGATGGTTTCGGTGGTTGGTTATCCCAGCTCTTGTGAATTTGGCTTCATCAGTCCATAATATTCGCCGTACGAAGTTTGCATCATGTCTCACTTTCCTATTAAGCCACGCACAGAACACAAAGCGAGCAGCATAATCTGGTTCAATTAAATTCTGAACTCGACGAAAATGAAACGGCCGTAATCCTTCCCGACGTAGAACTTGCCACACCGACCAATGCGAAATCCCAAGTCTTCTGGCAATATTTCTAGTGCTAAGTCGCGGGTCACTGGCAATCATTTCAATGATTTCTTCTTCCATGTCTGGTCTCCCCACAACAGCACGTTCATTAGGCGGCTGTCGGATTCCATGAGTGCGCAATCTTGCAAAAACGCTTGCAAAAGTTGGAGCAGAAGGTATGCGCCTTGTAGGGAATCTAATTCGATATTCCCGAACAGCAGCCGCAGCGTTTCCATTGGCGTATCCATAAATAAATACAATGTCGGCCACTTCACTTGGTGAATAATTAACTGCCATAGTATCGAGTAAGTAGTACTTAGCTAAATTCGAAAGTAAAACTTTGTAGCAATCGCAACGAGAAACGAAGGACAACTGATTAGCAAGTAGAAATCCTAACCAGTACCTTAGTATTGTTATCTCATTCACTATTAGACTGAAAGAGATTCATGTTTCGACTCGTACGATGCGCGGGGCGACGTGATTGGTGCGCTCTAGCCTTTCGGCACGGGCCTCGCCCTGATCATCCCTCGCCAACGCAGCGAGCGCAGAGGCAGTCAGGCGAAAACCTGAAGCAACCTGCTACCGCATTGCGCGCGCGCTCTAACTCGCGAGTCTTGATAGTACTTAAATTTTGTAACTAGGACGTATTACCTTAGTAAAATAAACTTTTGATATTTTAATTTCGTGTTTCCTTTTAACTAATTACTGAACCGGGCCTAAATTTTGGCATCGTTAGAAAGATAAACTCAAATAGTACTAGTTAAGAAGAAAAAAATGCATTGTTAAGGGCTTCGTTTTTTTTTTAATGACAAAAAACTAAAAAAATACTACAAAAAAGTAAGATTTTTTTTCTAAGTCATTAAAATTAATTCTTTTCTTCTTATGACTTTTTAGTGAATGTGGTATCAAAAGTTGGTAAATTTAATAAGCTTTAAAATGAGATGTAATTCAACAAGATACACACAATAAATATGAAAAAAAAAATGGTTTTACGAACTTAAAGCAAACCAGAGAAACGAAATTTTTAAATCACCCCCATCACGAGGGGTGAGGGGTGCGCCCCCCCCTAAGGTGACTTTTGTCGATGAAATTTGATGTATATCACGTAGGTAAAGTATCAAAAGTCGGAACCCTAACACATTGTATAAACACACATATTGAATAAAGAATAAACTTAAATAAACATATAAACATCCATGACTTGACGGCTAATATCTGTGTTCATCACACCGATATCCGCCGCCGCCGAATAATAGAGATAATAGAGTTGTATTTTTGTTTTGCTTTCATAATACGACGCATAAACCTCCAACTTATAGGACTCACCGTCATCCGAGTATTTCACGAGACTGTCATTAGTGAGGGTGGTATCGAAGTTGGACATCAGCGGAGCTATGTACTGTGTAGCCGCCAGCCAGTGATGGACGTGGTCTCCGGTGTAAATGAAGCCGCCGGTGGCCACAGTCACATTGTGTATCGCGTGCCCGTAGAACGGAAACTCGAAGCTTAGCTTCTGGTTCTGAAGAGCAGAGTGAACGTTGTTAGTACAGTAACGTGCTGAAAGTTACTTTCGTAGGCAGAGAGTGAACTTGAGTAGGCTGTCATTGTGACAGGTGGAACAAAAGATCACTCTCACACTTGAGATTTCGAAAGGAGATAAAACTAATTATATTGAAAGTATTTTAGACACACTTATGTTTTGAAAATAGAGGAAACTACCTTTTTAAATAAACATCAAAAGTATAATGCTATGGCCTTTTCCATAATAAAGAGTATCAGGAATTTAGTTGGGTTGTTACTAGACTTACCTTTCTGCTAAATAACATTTCATTATAATTTACGATTAAATAAATAGTAAATAAATATTTCTGACACTCACACAACAAATTAAGTTTCTTAAAGAACTTATGTTATGGATACTAGATAACTGATATACTTAAGAAATATATAAACATAGGTACATATTGAATAAATACATATTTCTTATTAGAATAAACTTAAATAAACATATAAACATCCATGACTTGACGACTAATATCTGTGTGTTCATCACACAAATATCCGTCGCCACCGGGATTCGAACCCAGGACCTCTGGCATAGAAGGCAATGTATGTTACCGCTACACCAGCCGGTCGTCATTAAATATGCTGAATATGTAGCCTAAAAACAAAGTATATATGGTTCTGAATGAACTGTAACTATTTTAAATAACAATGTTTTCGATGTGGCTTTCTATTTAAACGACATCAAAGACGTAGACTGCTACTACAGAAATATAAGCGACAGAAAAGAGCCATGCATTCATAAAATTTTAAGTAATTCAACAACAGAATAATTAAATAAAGTAAAGACTAATCTTAGCGGTTTCAGCTCAAGTAGCTTACGTTACAACTTTGAATACGATTAACATAATTCTATAACGATATTAGCAAAAACAAATTCTTGTGGAACGCATACCAATTATCTACCAATAAATGCAGAATGACACCTGAGCACACAAATGTCACACAAATAAGACCATAGATATATGCGTGTAGGCATTATATCTATCATAAGAAATAAGAAATGCTAAATTAGTGGCGCACTGAAATATTTGTTCATGGAACTGCCCATTGGGGATCCTAGGGATAGGCCCACAAAGCAGATATACAGTAGAGCTGCCGTAAGCAAAGATGCACAGCTTCAATTTGGGTTGTCGTGACGTCACAGCCTCAATAGTTCAAGCTGCTACTAGAGGCACTGGCGTCAGTTCGACGCTGACTTCTGTGAAGTGTGTACACGCGTAGATATTAAAAAAAATTAAATCCTACATTGTTTCTCGATGTAAAATTAAGTTTTCTCTACTTTTATAAAGGAATTATACATTGACAATCCAAATCAAATTAACTGACCACGAAGATAATTTAATTCTTAACTGTTTTTTACAAATTGTTTGTTTTCCAATTATTTATGTCCAAAATTCCAGATTGTTATTTGTTGCCAAGGGTTCAATTCTGGTATTTGACAGTGGACGTTATGGAATTTCTATGTACAAAGATGGCATTTTTCAAACATCTTTTTATGTTTTTTTTTTTTATATACGAGATTTGACTTAAATTTCTTGCATAGTTCAGCGCCAGACTCCAACTAAAGGAAAACAAATCCTTTATTCCAGCGACCGTATTCCTTAGCGTCTATCTAATAATTTCAATACTCGGTTGTAAGATTTTTCTACTGAGTCGTATGAATGACACTTTTTGTCATTCATGCGACCGTTTTGAAATATAGCTATGAACAAGTGGCCTACATTTTAGCGTTAAGAAGTCGAACAATGACACTACGTATAAGTCGTGACAAGCATGGTCCACCTTACGTAGCATAATGTTTATTTCATGTATTCTAAATTAAATCTGCAAGCGCAATTGATTGCAGAAAGCATATTTGGCTGAGCTTTTCTATGTATCAAAAGGAAAACTAGACTACATTTCAACTTAACATATTCCTCTATGTCTAATAGTAAGGTCTAAATATGAAAAAATAGCATACGAGGGCCTTTTAAGTTGTGTCGTATGAAATAAGTATAGACAACCTAATAGATTATTACCATTTATTGTTGTTCAAAGAATTCTCTGCAATATTTAGTACACTCTTGCATGCGTTCAAACCAGTTTTTAAAAAATTTTTTTCCACTTCGAAGTGGGGGTAGTCAAAATGGCCGACTTGTATGCGTAAACAGCTTCTACGGGTGAGCCACTGAGAAAGATAAATATACCAAAAGGAATAGAGAGCCTATTCAACGCCTCAACTTGTCACCCTAATTGACGTGCCGCCATTTTTGCTAAGTTACCGTGCTGCCATCTGAATGTCAGTCCAATAATTAATACTATAACATGGCTATATTATAAATATTTTCTAATATTGTAAACACCACATTATCTCGCCCAGATATAGATACATTACTGGGATTCGAACCCGGAACCTCAGCTCAGCTCGCCGCGCATAAATCACCACAAGATAACAAGGAGAACACAAAATACTACATCAACATATGCACATGCAAGGAGGAGCAGCCATTTTGTGACTGAGAGCAGACCTTTTGTTTGATTGGTGTATTACAACTATAGACATCTAGCGTGGTAAAATGACAACATGACCGGTCCCATTTTGTTGCATGTGATAAAAATTAGCTGTCAAATTGAAGTACTTTAAGAGTGACACCCCTGGGGTGAGCTGAAACGATGACCGCGAACACTGCTTAATTTCGGGAAACGCAAAATTCATTGGAGCTGTAAGGCGGATGATCTGAAATTTCGACATTTTGGGTGTTCAAAACGGTAGTGTCGACATGACCACTCTTTGCAACAAACGAGGCAACAATTTTTTTTGAAGTGCTTCGTGAGCCCTTCAAAAATGACTTATGATTTTTATAGGTATGACTTTGGTCGGTTTCGGCTCATACTGGTAGACCCAGACAGTTGACTGCTGCTTAGCATCTGGATCGTAAGCATATATTCAAGACTCGTCACCACTAACCATATCATAAACATGCTTTAACTCTCCTCGGTTGAATCTGCAACAGAGTTTTGCGACACCAACTAACACAGGCTGTTTTTGGTCATTAAATGTGGTATCCAACGAAAGATCAACTTTCTGACGCAAAGTTCTTCGTGCAGGATTCTTTGGACAGTGATCCCTGAAATGCTCACGGTCGCCTCTATTTCACGGTATATTACATGACGTGCTTCGAAGATTAGCTGCCGCACGGCTTCGAAATTTTCTTGCGACATGGTGGTTTTTGTCTTAAAGGTCCTAAGACATAGTGCTGCATCACTAAATACAGAAGTGATCTCCTCAAAGCACTGAAGTCGCGAGAATAACCTTTGAAAGTTGAAGAAAATTATCGCACGCAAATTTTTCTTAGGTTTTTTTTTGTATTTACAACTGCTGCTGACTTCTCACCATTGAAAAGCCGATACAATAAAACTATTCGACTAATCTGAAAATTTTCCTTTGTTTTCGAATTCTAAATTTAAAAATATGACACTGCCCTATGTTTATGTTATGAAACTACATGACTTAAGCAGCCCAGGTGAAGATAGAAAGCAAAAATGTGAACATCTATGGCATACTTACAGATATATGCTAAAAAAAAGATATAAAAAAATTAAGATAGTCATACATGCTTATAAATAATTATCTACGATTAGTCTGTCTGAATAAAAACAAATAACATAAGGCCGTGTCCTCAGTAGACAAACTGTTAGCTGCCGACTGAGATAGCCGCAAATTTGCAGCGAACTGAAATTTGAGTTAGCTGCAAACTCAGATCAATTTAAGTGCGTCGCGTGGGAGTCGGCCGCTCTCTGAGATAGTCGTCGAGAAAACTTGCAAACTGTGGACACCCCATTTCAAATATATTGAAGGGCGTACTAAATCGATACGCTGCAAACTCAGAATTAACTTTTATCCAATTTTAGCCAATTAACTTAGTGGTATAATGAGTCTATAAAGAGATATTACATTAAGGGTCTGGGGTAATATGTTCAAATATGACAGTTATTATTCACATAAAAGTAATATACAAAAAACATGCTGAGTAGAAGTTTATTTGTTTATCTGAGCGAAGCCGAGTTGGGAAGCTAGTACGTGTAATATAAAGTTTAGTAGGCGGTTATTCGTTCTTTAAAAGATACCTTCAGTTTTTCATAATATTTATAGTACCTACGGCACACAAAACTCGTTTTAATATCAAGCAGAATATGTCTAGATACAAGTAAATAATTTTTTTTTTTTAAATTAATACACTTTTTATATTCGGCTCTAAGAAAAACGATTTTCATGTGGGTATGTGTATATGCAAACACGTGTGCAAGACTATTAATCATAATACTTCGAAAAAATATGCAGCAGTAACAAACGTATGCCAGTCATGCAGGGTGTCATTCGGCTATAACAAGCACTGAGATACGGAGGCCGAAAAATTTACAAAAAGCAAAAGAAGTAAGAACATTCGACATGTAATTGAATACAAGAAAATCATACTGTGTAACGGTCGAACGCTGAGTTTGGCGATTAGTCCTGCTATATGTGCATAAGGAAGTGCAAAAGGATATAGTTAATAAAATAAACATATAAACAGAAATCTTTCGGATAAACAGGTCAATAAATTTGTTTTTTTCTATCAAAATCAGACACATTGGTGCTAGTTGTAACGCGTCGGTACGAATTTGATCCTATCTTCTCAGTTTGTAATATTTTTAGTTAATTTCTAGAGTCAAATCAATTTTAAGTGTTTCTCAATGATGGGTAATATACCTAAAATACAGGGTGTCACGCTTACCCTATTTAATACCTTCTCGGAGGTATTCTAGTACCCATAAGGATAACAGAAAAAATATAAAAAAATAATGAAATGTCGAAATTTATTGCTGACATACAAAAATTGAAAAATAAATATCGAATTTTTCTTTTTTCATAATTTTTCTGTAATCCTTATGGGTAATAGAATACCTCCGAGAAGTTATTATATAGGGTAAGCGGGACACCCTGTATAAGCACTGAAATAGATTCTTTTCATCTGCATGACTAACATGGGTCGCCTCGCAGGAGTCGATAAACTGTCATGGCATTATATCTAGTCGTGGCGTAGTGGTTAGTTTGTTTATCTATGTACATAGCCGGTAATTTTTATACCACGACGATTGTTATACCATACTTCGACGTCTTAAACCTCGTTTAAGGACAGGCGGCGCGTTTTCTTTATATCACTTTACTACCAGCGAATGGTTTCACAGTAAATTCAGCTATGTAGCAAGAACGCACGACGCCCCGCGCGATGCGCCGTCTATGCTTTGTATACTCATGAATCTCTCAGTGTATCAACCAGTGAGCGTTACGGTTTATACAACGTGTAAAATAATGAAGAGATAATACTTAAGGGGATTGTATGTTTTGTGATGTAGGTAGTATATAAGTAACAGTAACATAAACTTAGAATCCCTTAATGATTTAAAACTGTTGACACTTGAAAACCGACGCAAGCAGATATATATATTGAGTTTGTTTAAGATAATCAACAACAGAATCGAGTCCATAAGACTGTTGTCAGAAATTAATTTTATTTCTAATGTCAGACTACTCGTTCGCCACTCACGAAAGTTAAATATATTAATGAATTTCTATAATGAAATTCTTTTATACATGCTAATTCTTTTACAATCTACGTATGGTATAAAATCTAACCCTTAAGTTTTATCTCTTCATTTTGTTACACGTTGTAGATTCAGGTCGTATGTTTATGTATCGTGAAAAATAAGGAAAGTTTCCATAATATAATTTTCTATTCACATACCGTAGCTTTCCGATGGGAACTGCTAAGCACCGTGTGAATTTCCGCCTTTGGCATGGTAATATTCGCCCAGTACTCGTCGAAAAACGATCGGTTCCCTATGAAAGTGCTGTTGTAGAAGTTGTGATGATCCTGTGGAAAAAATATACTGTTACATCAACGAATATATAAAAGGATATACGTAATATACATTCAGTTTTATCGAAAAAAATCACCATCGCTAGTGGTGATTTGAACAAACAATTTCCTCGGGTTATCCAATGTTCGTATAACCACGTTTTTCCACATGTATTATCTGTAACACTTCGGCCTCATAACTATACAGGATGTCCCAAAAAGAAAAGCGCATTAATTTAACTATTTTTTAAGATTCTGTGCTGTATCCATGCTATCTTTTTTTCCACAGAGTGCAGTTAAACTTTAGTCGAATTTTTTACCTCTTTTTTGTATAGGGTTCTAGTAACTATCAATTTTTTTTGTGGATTGTCTCAAGTGACTTATGAAGATAGACTTATTAAAGATAAAACGTGCGATAGCAAATATTTATTACAGCTGCAGGCAAAAAAGGAATAAAAACTGGAAATTTCTGTAAAAATCACAAAAGTAGCCATATCTCGAAAACCAGATAACGTTTATTACTCAAGTTATTTGACAGGCCTATGGTCGATCTAACTCCAGTGTCACGGAAATGTCTCGTTTTTGGGACACCCTGTATATAGTTTTAGACTAACTAGGAGTAACCCATCATACATCTTCTTAAAAATTAAAACAATTTCATTGTCGCGGCATCCGGCATTACAATTTCATACAAGTTGCAATTTCATCCGGCATTACTGAAGCCGATCTAGCCGTATATAGTTCAAAAAACATCTTCGAAGTTTATTAAAGGAAGACCAGCGTTGCAACGTTCGCAACATTCATGCTGAGTCAGTGCCCTTTCACCAAGCTTTTCTATTATATTTCGTTTTTGCTTTTATTTTTTGTGTTTTTGTAAGCCTAACTATTTTCTGAATGTTCTATTGTTTGTATTTTTTTTACATACATACATAACATCACGCCTGTATCCCTTATGGGGTAGGCAGAACACCAGAGGTTATAAGACCATCTGTTGTCGCGTTTGACAAATTTGGAGGTATTATAAAGATAGAGAGAGGCTATTGTAGTGACAGGGTGTCAACCTATCGCCCACAAAAACGCCAAGTAAATCTCTGTCCCTTAACTGACTTTTACAGTATGCTCGGGAAGAGAAGCAGCTGGCACATTCTAAGTTTTTCTTTCGCTCTCAGTCCAGCATGGAAGCTCTTTTTTTTATTTAGGAAATCAAACAGTTTTTTACAAATTATTTTAAAACTAAGAACACAAATAAACCTAAAGTTCCATTAAAAACACAAGCATAAAAATGTACAAACTCTAAGCTAAGAGAGAGTGCTCGCCTTTCTCACAAAATAAAAAAAAAACATTACTAAAGCAACAAAATATAAATACAAAAAATACAATTAAATAGTTAATCTAGTAGATCCAAAAACCTTCATACAGAGGCAAGTAAAATAATAAGGTACCTTACAAAATTTATAGATAAGTACTTAATGGAATAATTAAACCTACTTAAAATATTACTTAGATAATGATCATTAAGATTATGTCTAAATTGGAAAGATATTTTAGATATTAATTTCAAGTACAAAACAGCACAACTAAATATATTGTTCCAATGAATATTTATCCTATACATGTTTTTTTTGTTTTTATTATATGTAACTTATTTTTAATGCAATAACTGTGTAAAATCTGCGTTTATATGAGGTCGAAGTGTCATCTACAGAATGGGTTTAAGATGGATCTGGGTAAAACAATGGCGAACATAAGGTCGAAGGAGAAAGCGCGAATTCAGGGAATTACAGTCGAATTGTTTTCAAATGATTTTCGTGATACTTCAAAATTGTCAATCTTAGTGACGTTGCCGTTATTCCATTCGATTGTTTAGAAATATCGAATCAGTTTGTGAGAAAAAGTTCAATTCAATTCTTGTAGTTTTGGCAGCCAGCTGTCGATACTAAGCGACTAGCTATTACTGCCAGTATCATGTGATGGAATAGACACGGTATTTTATCCAGAATTACAATTACAAGATGGCCGCTCATATTGATCGATTCAATGTCGTTTCAATAGAGTCAATCTATCGATTAAACGTTCCGTTTCTTTGCATCAGTCATTTATGATGAATATTTTTATAATATTAACTTAATTTATTTTTAGTTAATAATAATAATTACAGTTTTATTTTATTACTAGGTTAATTTCTATTTTTAGTATAAATAATTATAATTACAAAGCTTTTGTTTTTTTTATCGCGCCAATTCATATTTTATTGCTTGTAAGTAGTTTGCGCGTAATGGAAAATTACAACTGTCACGAAGATCATTTGAAAACAATTGTACTATAGTTCTTCATAGAATATGCCAGGCTTATACAGGGCTAATTTACATTACATCAATCCCACGAACATTTGTTCATAGGATTGATGATTGGGAGGGGGAAACGCTCGGAGTAATAGAGTTACGCCAGTTTGGGGATATTTTTAAGCTATTGCATAGCTTTTATCGCGTGGGGACCGAATCCAGAAATTCCGTAACGAAAAAACCTAACACCCCCCACTCCGACCGGCACAGCGGTGATACTTTGATTTCATAACTTTACATGCGGGCTTGTGGAACTTCATATTAGATCAAACATTACTGCATGAATAAAATAAATAAATAATTATAATTGCATAAGTTGATAAAAAATGCTATGCAATATCTTTACCGCGGCAGTCTCCGAGTGCCACACGTCTTTTTTTTTCTGTATGGGAAAACTTGAATTTTAAAAAGTCGTAGCACAAATGTTGTAGGGATTGCTGTGGAGAGGCTGACTGGAAGAGGTAAATTAACCCTGTATACCTGTCTACCGACCTCGTTAAAGGTTACCTTCACATTCACATTTTTAAGACAAGCTAGTTCCTTCTTGATCCCGTGTGATCCTCATTGTTACTCAGGGGAGGGACTCAAAGCACAGAAGCGAGCTCATCAAAGAGAATTGTGATGATGATGATTAGATTTAATTTAACTATTTAAATATTTATTTAACATCAGCTCTAGGGCCGGTGTTAAGTTAGCTAATATTATCTATACATATAATAAAATGGTAGGAAAGTCAAAACTGTACATTGAATATTTTTTTAAAAGAATACTTGGGGTATGATCTACAATCGAAACAGAAACAAAAAATATAGTTTTTAGAATTTTTGTCTGTTTGTCTTTCCGGGATAAACTCAAAAAGTACTGCATGGATTTACTTCAAATTTGGCATGAAGATAGTTAAGAAGTCGGGTCAACATATAGGCTACATATTATCACGCTAGCAGTGTTATAATCGTAGGTGCGTTTGGTGCTGCATAGCGTTCACGCAGACGACGTCGCGGGCAGCAGCTAGTAAACAAGTAAAGCAATACTTGGATATGAGAAGGATTTATAAACACGGAACTTTGACAAGAACTTAGTGGGCAAAGAAAGATTATACATTTGTCTCTTTCGATGCCACAGTTTGTTTTTGTAACGCGATACTTACATAAGTTAAATTATGGATGTTTTGTTGCGCCTTTATCTTTTCAGGTGTTTCTTTGATGACGTCAGATAAGTCTGAAATGTAACACAGGTGATATCATTTTACAGAAGAATTTTCAAACATTTCTACAAACGAAAGGTAATTAGTTAATTTTATTTTCATTTAAATAATAAGTAATGCAACTGAACCAACTATTTAAACTCGTTTGATGTTTACTTTTTAGCCCCGATTTCCTTCTGAGCCTAGATTAACAAATCTCTGACTGAAGAAAAATTGAAGGCGGAACTCGTTTCAACGCATAAGCCGAGTTCAACTTGAATTGATCGCGTTTTATTACACGGTGAAATTGGGGCTAAGATGGTATATATTTTAAACGTTTGCTGATCAAATGGGAGAGATACTTAAAAAGGGCCTAGTTAATTAATGTACAGTCAGCTACAAAAGTTGATTAACACAGAAAGACATCTTACCATTCTATAGAATTACATGATTTATGTCCAGAATAGGAGGGCCGAAAAACATGAACTAAAATGTATTATCGTTTTATCAGAACCATTCAGTAAATAAGTTTGTACAAATCTTAATATTAAATAAAAAAGATATTTAACTGAATTTATTCTATTTGTTTTGTCATGTCCAACAAGGCTTTTTTTTGTCGCTTCACGTTGTCTATAAGTGTTACCATTTTGTAAAATCACCCAATTCTCAGGGAAAAATATAAATGCATGAACATGTTTGAAAACAGAAAAAGTTTATTTTGAAGAAAAAAGTTA
Source organism: Stenoptilia bipunctidactyla (assembly GCA_944452665.1). NCBI lineage: Eukaryota > Metazoa > Arthropoda > Insecta > Lepidoptera > Pterophoridae > Stenoptilia > Stenoptilia bipunctidactyla. The sequence goes on along the minus strand of OX101721.1, from coordinate 46,032,815 downwards.
GGTAAAAAACACGGCATTCGAGAAATAACTGAAGATTAAACATTAAAAATATTTGTAAACATAAAAGCAATAAAAGTATGAAAATATTTTACTGTAATTGGGTTCTGCAAATATCATATTAATAGATGACGACAAAAAAATATCAATTTTAATGTCGTCATCTTTGTCATCACTACTTTCTTCGATCTTTGAAAATAGTTCAATGATGAAAGGCTTTTCTAAATATTTGTCTTTCTTGGGAAATCCTTCATGTGATTTCTTTACACGTGAACAATGATTGCGCCTTCAAAAGATCCTATGGATGGCATTTAATGCATTTTCAATCATTTTTGGGATTTCACAGGGTTGCTTTCCACTTTGACTTGTGCTACTTTTCTTTTCATGAAACCCTGATCATTTCGATCATGTTAAGATCTCACTGATAGATATGGCGGTAAACGCAATATCTGTACAGTTAGCTGAATTAAACTAAGATGCAAAACAAAGAACCCGTAAGAAACAAAGGAAATAGTGTTTCCTAGTGTTTATTTAATTCCATAATAAATTGTACATTGGAAACCGTCGGAATATTTTATAATTATGTATATCAAGTAGTGCCGTATCAAAAAAGGTTCTTAATTCTTAATCATCGATACCATTTCTTTCTTCAGAATAAAATAATACACCTATGGTGAAAGGTCCTTATAAATATCTGCAGAGTTTAATTCATTTTTCATAAAGCCCTTACAGCAGTTGCCAATGTCTAGGAATCTTAGTTTCAATTAATGGCAGTAGAACAAAAAAAAATACATTTCAAAAATAGAACTTTCAAAGTATGGCAATATGTAAACATTGCAGTGGCAACTTTCTTTATTTGTTGCCTCAAATAAAATTTAAAAAATCATTTAGTGAATGGTTAAGTGAAAAATGTTTTCATTCTATAAATGAATATTTTGACAAAAATAACAGATAGAATAAATTGAATTGTAATAATTTCGTGTAGTAATAATATTTTAAAAACCTTGTATTGGTGGTGGGTTAAATTGATAATGACTATGTACAAAAACCAATGTTTATGGATTAGTTATGATTATAATACCGATTGCATGCTGTCATACAGCATAGTATGTCGAGCTTGATTTATGTATAACATTTTTATGTACCATACTATATAGCAATAAATATATTTAATTTCATTTGACACGACTGTACAAGCACACCTTATGAAAATTTACTAGCGAAATTGCTTTAGAGTTGGCCCGTAGATCTGAATCGCTGGTGAACATCAGCATACTCACTTTCATCGTCATCCTTGATGGGGTTACTGACCAGCGGCGTGTTGGGAATGTCGTGTTTCTGCCCGCTGCCGTTCACGCCAAGCAGCGGGATCTGCGTCACCGACACCGTCGGAATGGCCGTCGTCTCTGAGGAAATACACAAGGGACTGTGTTATAAGGTGTACGTAGGCATTTTCCAAATAGAGCCCTACGTTTCAGAGGGATTCCATGAGAAACTGTGTCAAAAGATGTAACATCTTCAAAAATAAAAGCCATTGTCGGTGGAGTGATTTCCATTCTTCTATCTTTTCTGCTACGAAAATACGTTTTATAAAATACCAGTCGTACTAATAGTCAAACTGCACTATTAGTCGTAAACAGGGACCGGAAAACCCCTTTATTTGATTAAGCGTATTGATAGGGTAACCCTATCAAAATCTTACCATATGGAAGTGTAACCCTATTGATATGGTAAGCCTATCGACGTGGTAACACTTTGAATAAAGTTAACTACTTTCGGATGCGCTTACCCTGTGATAGGGTTGCCTATTTCTATCTCTTTTCCGCGCATGCTGTTGAATTCGGAAGTATAATTCGAAGTGCGAGATTCAATAGATGGTGATATTTTTGATAATTTGATATTCTTAGAGATTAAATTTGCCTGCAGGTTTTAAAACCCTATTGAATCGGTAACCTTCAATAGGGTTTTCGATAGGCTTACTGCTTACATGAAGCTAACTCTATTGATATGGTAAGCCTTAAATTAGGGTAAGTCTTCGATACGGTTACCAAATTGATAGGGTTTTTTAAAACAAGTCTATGAAAAACCCAATCAAAAACCTCTTTAAGGGTAAGCGGTTCCGGTCCCTGGTCGTAAAATGTAGCATTTAAATGTAAAAATCTATTAACCTACAAATGACCCTGTAAAAAAAATATCAATAAAGAGTTTTTATTCTATTCTGTAAGTTATGGTTAGGCGACACTTACACGGTGCCTGCATAGTTTTGGAATAACTCGTACACCATAATATTTGAAATATAATCAAATGATGCCGTTGGCATGCGCGCTCTTTCGCTTTCCAAGACTTTTACGAAGGCTAAATTGAAGCGCAACACCTGATGCAGAAAGAACCTTCAACCCGATTAAAGTAGTGAACTGAACAAACAAACAAACATCATTGATATTATAAATAAATAGACAGTAAAGAAAACAAAAGACAATCGTATTTACCGAGAATATTCGCGCAGTCAGTAGTTATTGTCGAAGCTTATAAAACTGATAAGCAGTAACCTAGCTTCTGAATAATAATAAACGCCGTATAACAAAGGAAAAGCCGTCAAAAGTACTGTGGGACACGTATTTCATATCGGAACTCAATCGAATAGCTAAATCTAAACAAACGACAATCAATCTCTTCTATTAAGAATTGGCGCCGGCGCAGTCAATATGATTATTTCTAGAACGAAACAATAAAACAGATATCATTGTTTGATGAATACCAATCACTTCAAAAGCTAAAGGCTGAATTCGAGAGCGCTGCAATGTAATTGGGTCGTATTGGAAACTTTTCGGTACTAACCGATCTGTTTTATTCCCCTAATGTTGTAGTGTGTTTCGTTTAAGGAAGAGGCAAGAGCTTTTCAAGTGAGTTTTACCTATTCTAAGAATTGATTAAGCCGGACCTTTTCGTAGATCACATTTATGATAAATGATCTTTCGCCTAGTAGAGATCGGGAGACTAAGAGTATATTCATGCAGTAGATATTATTCAGAAGCGTTTTCCTTCAGAGTAATTAGTGTTCCTGGGGGATTTTGGTATATACATATTTCTAGGGACTTAAATCCGCGCGAAGCCGCTTAGTTCTATGAAAAAGCGCCTTAATTACGTTTAAAAATCAAGACAGCTCGGTAATGTGCCTTATTGTAAAGGACATAATACCGAAAAATGCAGAAAACCTTATATACCTACACGAACAAGATAAGCGAACAGTTCAAAACTATTAATTGCGACTTAAAGCGGCATATTTTAATATGGCAATAATGAATGTTTTTATAGATACAATTGCACAAACACAAGCTATTTACAAGCTTTATCTTTTGTATTGCTGCAGTAGTTCATACGGAGGTTATCTCCGTTTACATATGTTTGCAGTGTACGAACATAAGTTAACCTATACATTACAGGATAGACTTAACCTTAATAAACACCATTTTGTTTATCAAGTTATTACTAGACTCTAATTAATTAATAGTTTGTAGCCGTGCAGACGCGCGCAAAATTCTTGGTTTATCGAATGCAAGAAGAAATCTAATCTAAATGGTAGTTTCGTGATTAGGGCATCCAAAAAAATACACACAACCTTCAGATTTTTTATAATAGATAAGGCTTATGCTTTGACGTCGAATGTACTCGGAAAAAAAGTTGATAGATGATAATAAGATTTAAGAAAAAAATGATAAAAGAAACCCAAAGTTTAAAAAATTGCTTATATTTTCAATTGCAACCATGCATAGTTGTATAGTTGGTCTCAGACCCGTTCGCCCGTATTTTTTATAATAACATATAGCATTAGCAATAGCCCCTAATAGCATAACTAGACCCATTCGCCCCTAGTCATACTAAAAAAACCGTTCGTCCCGTACTCATAAATAAGTAAAATATTAAATTACTATAGTAAATTAATTTTAGTAGCACAATAAGAGAAACGAATGAAATGTTAATTAATTTTAATTAAAACAAATCAAATGACAGTAGATTGACATTTCTATACAATATTAAAAATCTTACGGTTAAATAATTTAGAATAGACAAAAGTTACGCTTTTTAATCAAGTGTCTTATTGTAAAACGAATATTAGGAGTATTGAAATGTAAAATTCTATGGCACAAATAGTTGCAGAACAGTAGTTTAATTTTTAAGTGTATTTTTTAAAGTATAGATTTTAATATATAAGTATACTTAAGTTTGACGACCGGCTGGTGTAGCGGTAACATAAATTGCCTTCTATGCTTCCTTCCTAAACCCGTGTGCTTTCATCTTCGACCTCATCGTCACTTACCATCAGGTGAGATTGAGGTCAAACGCGGGTTTAGTCACTTATAAAAAAAAAAAATGCCAGAGGTCCTGGGTTCGAATCCCGGCGGCGGCGGATATTTGTGTGATGAACACAGATATTAGCAGTCAAGTCATGGATGTTTATATGTTTGTATTTATTAAAAAATATGTATTTATTCAATATGTATGTTTATATATTTCTTAAGTATATCAGTTATCTAGTATCCATAACACAAGTTCTTTAAGAAACTTAATTTGGGCTAGATAATGTTGTGTGAGTGTCAGAAATATTTAATATTAATTTAATAATTTATGAAGTTAAACAACAAGTTAAACAAGTCACATAATAAGTTTAACTTAATATATAGAATTAAAAACACTAATACTAATTGGGTTCATTTAAAAGTTTTCAAAAATAAAATTATAATCAAAGCAAATTTATGGGTCAAAATTAAAAAAAAACAGTGGTTTACGCTTTTTAATGTAGTGGCTTATTAAAAAATATTAGAAGACTTTAAAATTTAAGGCACAAAAAATTACAGAAAATATGATTTTTTTCGTTTAAGGGCGGGTTGTATCAAACGGTTGGTTATCGTATCATACGTACGTAACTTTTTGACGATTACATCAGATGTTTAACGTACGTCAAATACAAAGCGTTGTTTCATCACAAAAAAAACTGTTCGTCAATGTCTTTTCTCTTCCTTTCCACAATTGAATCATCATCACTATCATTTAAAATAAATGAAAATAAAACAGAATCCATAATGTTAAAAGCTTTCAACCAAAGATGCCCTGCCTGTCAACTCAGTTTTCACTAGAAAGTTACGTTAACCAGTGGGTGGATGGACGGTCAACGTAATCGTTAATTTTTGACGTCCGTTATAGGTGAAACAACCCGTTTTCTAGCTTGACAGTGGTTAACGCCATTTTTAACGTTGACAGACACGTAAAGTAGTTGTGATACAACCCGCCCTAAAAGAAGAAAAGTATAGAAAACATTTAAAACAGGATATATGTATATGTGTTCTTGGGAAAGGTTTAGCAGATATGGTTTTGTGTTGTATTTTGATATTATACACAACTGTTTTTTTTTATCTAAATATTGCGCCGGGCGTATGGGTTCGTTGACGAGGGGCCGAACGGGTCTTTTTATTCATCGGGGCGAACGACACGAGGGAACGGGTCCGAGAGCCTATTGTGGTCTATAGTTTACGATCAATTTGTTGACAAATATTATCGCCACTTTTTTGGCCTGTCGCATTTAATGCCGCTTATCTCTACTTATCTCCAGTGTCGTACTTTGCCAGCAATCATTCAATCACCTAAGTATTTTAAGTTCAGATCACAACACAAATACCGCTTATTTTAATTGACATTTAATTGGCTTTTTTATCATTATTATCTTAGTTTTTGTAATTTGTGGACAGTATTTTTTTATTTTATCTATCAATGTTTACAATGACTTTAAATAGCTACATTTAGTTGTTACTTATAATTTAAGTATTTAAAATCTAACAACAATGTCTTGTCTATACCTAATTTTGTTGTAATATTTAAATGTCCGGCATGACACCTGTTTTCTGTAGCGATATGTGAGTACCTGTGTTTTCGAGAAATATTTGAATTTAAAACCCTCGTGTAACATTACATGAGAGAGCTCGAACGCGATAATTCTCGACACATATTGATATAGATATCGATACTAATATAATTAAGAAAGACTTGTATAAACGCGCTAATATCTGCCGCTGCCATTCGGATTTTAAATGAAATTTAATTGATATGTTAGGAATACATATATATCTATATATAACGTCACGCCTGTATCCCTTATGGGGTAGGCAGAACACTAGAGGTTACAAGACCATCTGATGTCACTTTTGACAAATTTGGAGGTATTTTAGAGATGGAGAGAGACTATTGTAGTGACAGGGGGTCAGCCTATCGCCCACAAAAACGCCATAAAACCTCTGTCCCTTAATTTTTACAGTATGCGCGGGAAGAGAAGCAGCTGGCACATTCTACGTTTGACTTTCGCTCCCAGTCCAGCAGTGCAGTACCTTAATCAAGAAACACCTCCAGGAAAAATTCACCCGGGTAAAACCACTCCCAACTACTTTAAATAGGTGCATTGGCAGTACAGTAGTACATAATTATCACTGTGAAAACAATGTCAGAGCGTTCTAAACGTAAAGTAAATAGATATATGTAAAATAAACAATGCAGTGTGGAACTAAAGCGTATCAAGGCATTATTTGCACAAGTTTAACCTTCAAGGATATGTACGTACGTTTGTTACATATAATATTGTTTTGTTCTATAAGTTACTAGCTGTTGCCCGCGACTTCGTTCGATTTAAAGTTTTGATTGGTATACCTATGTGGGATCTCACATTTTGAAAAACAATTTCGTTTACTGAGCGATTAAAAATCTTTACCACGGCATCTAGTGTCAAAACAAGAAATTAAGCCTGAAACAAATTGTATTCGAGATTATGAACTAATCTGTCCCAAATTTTATCGGGATCGGGACCCGTTCAGTGATTCTGCCGTGATGAGGAACAAACAACCATAGGTTAAATCCATCCAAACTTTTTAAGCTATTATTGCATAGCTTCTTTCGCGGGCCTTGAGCGTGGGGACCGAATCCAGAAATTCCGTAAAAAAAAAACACCGGCACAGGGGTGATACTTTGATTTCATAACTTTACATGCGGGCTTTAATAAACAATCAGCGCCATCTACTAGGAACTTGTGGAACTTCATATTAGATCAAACATTACTGCATTAATAAAATAAATAAATAATCATAATTGCATAAGTTGTTAAATAATGCTATGCAATAGCTTTACCGCGACAGTCTCCGAGTGCCACACGTCTTTTTTACATTTATATTAGCACAAGCTGTATCTCGTGGTTTTATCCGCGCCATTTCAAATCCCGCGGTAACCTCGAGATAAAGAGTAGCCTATTTGCTATTCCAGACTGTAAACTATCACTATGGCAAATTTCAGCCATATCCATTAAGCCGTTTTGCCGTTTTAGAGGAACAAACATCCAAACTTTCACATTTATAATATTCAAAATTTTAGTTCGCTTTTATTCGATAGATGTCGCTGTACGTCGATTAAATAGCGCAAGAAGAGAGTATAATTATTGTTATAATCTACATGGCCCCAAAGTAGGCATAGCTTGTGTTATAGCGAACAAGGGGGGAACCTAGAATATAAATACATAAACAGATAAACACCCAGACACGGAACATTTTTTTTTCTTGTTCCGTGCGGGAATCGAACCCGCAACCACTGGCGTCTGAAGCAAATAGATTTACCCCGCCGCCAAAGTGGTGAAATAACTTAGGCATATTTACTTAGTAGACAACTTTTGTTCATCCTCATTTTCACAATTAAAACATAAGTAGGAAATTAACAAGACTAGTGGCTGCGGCCGGTTCTGCCTGCGTGCACTCCGATAGAATTATTAAACAGCGTTAATATTTGTGCTATCAATGTCAAAAAATGACTTTTAATTTCAGATAATAGCGCCTACAAAGTAATGAGCAAATTATTCAGCTTTATCATATAAGTATATACAGGGTGGAATTTTCGAATGCCCCCTGGAGGTAAAGTACTCTAAACAATAGATATAACAAATTTTCCTTTATTCTGGAAAAGAAATAAAACTGCTTTCAAAGATTTTCGCTATTTTTTTTTTATTTTTTAACTGACAATTTCATATTTCATGCATTTATTTCGGCTTCTATTTATTTCATATCATACAAAATATTTCATGAATTAGGTATGCATAGGATAACTTAAAACTCAACACAGAACAAAGAGCACCTCGGAAGACAGAAACAAAGGAAATAACAAGATTATGTTAATGACTGACGGGTGGATGCCATATTGACGTTACTGTATGCGCAATACACGGCAAAAAGTTTTTTATACTTAAACCTCAATGGGGGACAACGAGGAGTTTTCACTTTTTACGCAGCAAAGAAAGAAAGAAGATATATATTAAAAACCCCTATAAATATCATACGGGGGGGTAATTACAGAATGGATACCCAAAAATGGGGTGCACATCATTTTTATGATACTATGATATACTAAATTAATTTTGTCACAGTTAAGAAATGTATTGAACATAAAATGCAACTCGATTTTGTAACAACAGAACCGTGCAAACTTATTCACCAAATATAACTTTCGCTACAGCAAATATTACAGTAGGAACAAACATGGCATAGCCAGAGTAACACTAACAAATAACCGTTTTATTTATTTATTTACTCTTCATTGTACAAACACAAAATAGAAAATAAAGGACAATAAAAAAAAGAAAACACAATCGGCGGCCTTATCGCTAGAAAGCAATCTCTACCAGGCAACCAAAAACCGTTTTATGTATATTTTTATTTAGATTCTTAATTTTTTTATCAACATTCTTTCGAGATCTTTTTAGATTCATTTCTGGAATTCAATTATATAACGAGTATCATGAAAAAAATATATAAAATTAGATTGGCATAAACACGGACCAAAAGTTGTGAAAACTTGCACAACATGATAGCTGTTAAAAGGGCTTGCCAATGTAAGCCCTGAACAATTTAAATTGACTTTAAATATAAACTTAACCCTATCAATGTAAATTTTAAAATTTTACAAGAAACTGGTGATGTTTATAAGAACATAAGAGTCGAATACTTTCGACCTCTGACCGATCTTGAATGAAGAGTGTGATTTTACAAAACAGTTCTAAAATATGCCTTATTATAAGTCTGAAGCCAATGAGCAAAGGACCCAGGGGGAACTCTAACGCAATTTTAGCCAAAGGAACCTTTCAAATGGTACCACCGAAGTGAATGAAATAAACCTACGCTTGCAAAAAGAACCAGTTGCAACATCTCTTCTACCCTATTCCATAGGCTTTAAAGTATTTTTTACAGTGCATTTACAACTACAGTTGTACAAGTGACAACCACGCAGATTGAATGCTCTCTCGTGTTTACACGAAATGTGTAAGCGAGCGAGACAGCAAACATTGTCAACTGTGACAGCTAAAGTAAACGGCGAGCAAAGTGGATACAGTCGACGACCGGCTGGTGTAGTGGTAACATACATTGCCTTCTATTCCAGAATAGAAGGCAACCAGGTTCGAATCCCGGTGACGGTGGATATTTGTGTGATGAATACAGATATTAGCCGTCAAGTCATGGATGTATATATGTTTATTTAAGTTTATTCTAATAAAAAATATGTATTTATTCAATATGTATGTTTATATATTTCTTAAGTATATCAGTTATCTAGTATCCATAACACAAGTTCTTTAAGAAACTTAATTTGGGCTAGATAATGTTGTGTGAGTGTCCGAAATATTTTATTTATTTATTACAGTGCGGACAAAAATAATTAATCATGTCGTCAGTGCTAATTTATACCATAGAGAGAAAGAAACTAAGGGGAACGTCCAAGTCTGCAGCTTGTACGCACAGATTAGAAAGTTAAACCTCCACACTGCGTTTTAAATAGTAAAATAAATTAATTGACGTTTGTATCAGAAATTGAACTTATAAATAACCATAGATGATAGATACCACTTAGCTACATTATAGTATACAGATTTAACGCCTTCGGCTTTTTAAAAGTTATCTATATATATCTATAGAGATTTTTTGAACTAATCTTTATGAGCTGTCAGAAAATTCCTCATTGTCTATCTTCTTAATAATTCGCATAGCTTTGCATACATCGTTAAAAGTGAAAAAGTGTGAGCAATAAAAAAATTCGCACGCCTTGTTAATATAACAGTAAGGCGAAATGATAAACACAGCTATTAAATTGTCAACAACTTCGCAGTGGCTGAAGTCACATAATTTCACAATGATATGCTACCATTCATTTGGATTTTGATCACAACAATTCTCGCCGGATGATATCACATCAATACCCAGTTACCCATTCGTCATTAAGGAAAACTTTTTTTTTACAATGTGGCATTGGAAGTATGCATTAAAGTAAATATATGTGTTCAACATACAAATATCCGTCCCAAACAACCCCTTTAAACTCTGGACCTGTATTATAAATGTAATTAACTGACTCTACACCACAAGGTATCAATATCATAAGCAATATACATATCATAAGCAATATAAAGGAATACATCATCGCGGGTAGATTTATTTTTCAGCATGCTTTTATATGAAATTTTAGTCGGAAAAGTTCTGTCCACATACATCCCTATTCAGTAGCGGTTGGGCTATTTTTAGAAGAGCCTACGAGGACTATTGAGAAAACAAATAGAAAAGCAGTCGACCGAACAGCAGTTGTCTTGTTGCAGAAAGCGACTGAGAACCCAAACACCTTTTAAGTCAGGTAAGAGACATTGTAATAATCGTGAATCATGTGATTTTTTTCATCTTAATCGTTACTAAAATGAAGTTATAAGCCTAGCTTTCGATTAGTTATATTATATCAAGAAATTATAAATCTACCTAGGATAAATTGTGATTATTGATGTTCTTTTGTTTTTAATAAGCATGTTGGAGTTTATATTTACCTATGAAGCAATTAAGACAGAAAAACGACAAAAGATCTTAAAGAAGCAAATGCATACGCTCAGGCAAGTCTTACGGAAACTACGCATACACGATGCGAGAGCAACTCGAACAACACAAAAACATAAAGCAGATGTTTAGCAAACAAACTTTCAATCAACAATATCAATAATGTCCACTGTATACACAAAACAACAATACAATATTTAATTTGATATCAATAGCTCATAAATACACTAATTTGCGGCCTTTTTGTTTTAGATAGTCTTTGTATTTCCGACAAGATTTTGTATTTACGAATGACTTTTAATTTGACCGAGATTGGTGGTGGTAAGATTCTGGCTTATTGGATTTTTAACTTGCGTTGTTAGGGAAGGCTCCACCACTCCGGAGTGCAAACGAGAAACTCAGCAGGCGTCGGTCAACATTTAGGTACGTCTTGATATAAGCGATTGGTAGTTGCGACCACTGTGCGTGCAAAGACGCAGAAACGTAAAAATGTAAAATAGAATCAACTAATGCAGAGCATTAAAAATCCGACTTCACGTCAAAACTTTGGCCGAATTATTAGGTCGTCAAGGTAAACGATCTCCGAATTCGATATGGGACCCACTATGAAGTATCCTCTATCATATGAAACAAGAATCATCTAAATCGGTTCACCCACTCAAAAGTTATGAGGTAACAAACATAAAAAAGAAACATACAGACGATTTGAATACTTCGAAAATTATATAAATACGATGAATTTTTGAGTTCATTTATTTGGTACGTCGTTGCATTCAAAAACAAATGTTCTGAAAGTTCCTGCTAGACAATCGGTGTGACTGATAAAAGCACGCTTCAATACTTTTATTTTTTTATTGCCGCATATTAACATTAGTTTTCCGGTCAATATATTTAATAGTCCACGTACGGAATGGCGTTAATATCGAGCCTTAGAAAGAAAAACGCAAACGTAGAAATGAATGGCCGAGTCAAGGTCGAAACACAAAACATGAGGCCTTTGTAAGCAGTTTAACATTGTTTCGTATTTGTTCGTAGGTATCAATGATTCTAAGGTTGACTCGTTGACTTGTATCATTCGCTGTTTACTACATACATCTGTGCCTTATTCTTATGCATATTGAGTTTTTCCTTGCTAGTTTGGTAAAATCCGCTCAGTTGTTTTGCTTGATTGAATAAGCATCGAACGTCGGCACTTTCACATTTATAGGATGTTAGTAAGGTGAACTGTTGAATGGAAGGTGTTGGACCGGATTTTTCGCATTCATATTTATTATTTTATTGAGAACATAATGTTACCTATACTTTCAATTCTAACGACTTTACCCACACATCTGTTGCTTAAAACCACCTATTATTTAAAATCGGGATGCAAGCATTCCACGTATACGAGATTGGTCTCTACTTGGGAGCGGAATTTCAGATGATTTCGCCATCTATTCATCGTCTCGAACTCTTTCGTTTAAATAGTACGATAATATAGTCTCAGGTCTACTTTTCTGAAAGCTCACCCAAACATTGATGATAACTCAATCACAAAATTGTATTCAGATTACCAGCCGGAGTTCCGGTAATCCGTGTCACATGACTCCGTACACCGTATTTTGCAAAGCAATAAAATGAGATTCATTTTGTGTTTCCAAACGTGTCAGTTACACCGAGAACAGAATGCCTGAGAAAATCGCTAGACAAAGGACGTGACGTAAAGTTGTAGCTACAAGGCAAAACGTAGACTGATTGTTCACCTACAGCGGATTCCACTGAAGTTTTAATGCTTCTCATTCAGTAATTATGGCAATTATATATTATATATGGTAATTATACTTCTTGGCAAGTAATATAACTGTATATTTTGTAATAAACAAATCTGCTGCCCGTTCGACCGAGGAATGTCCGAAAATTGAGTTCACGTGGCGGTGCATTGCGCTCGTAATATATAATTGAACTAGGTGTATCGCGCGGTTTATCCGCGCCATTTCAAATCCCGCGGGAATATCGAGATAAAAAGTAGTTTAGTTTGCTTTTATTCGATAGATGTCACTGTACGTCGATTAAATCGTGCAAGAAGAGTTATAAATGACTTAGCTATATTTACTTTGTAGACTACCTTTATTGGTCCTCACTTTCACAATTATAATATTAGTAGGATATCGCAACGAAGAGAACTAATGTACAGGGAAAGACTTGGCCGTGGCGCAGCGAAAACATTGTGGTGCTGTAGCTCTTGGGAAAATAATGTAATTCGATGAAGCAAGTTACTAGTCAACGGTCTACCCGATGGGTAAATTCGTCAACCTCTTTGTCGATGAGCGGAATGGATGTTTGATTTCGCTACATGGTCTCCTTTATCAGAAGCTCCGCTGTTTGGGGCCATGTAGTTGGATTTTATTTATTTTTTGTTTAAAGATGAGTGGCAGCAGACCAATATTTATTAAGATTGGAGAACCCGTTAATCTGTCGGTCCGGGTGCTTCATCCGGGTGCACTTGAAAACACTACTCGTTAGGTTTTGTCAGACAGAAGCCATTTTAGCACCCTGAAAGTTCTGAAATTCACTAAACAGCACTGGACCCGCCTTATGGTTTACGGAGTATTTATCCAGGGGAGGTAATCATGGTCCATGCAGTAAGCAGATAATAAAGGTAATAAAAGACACGTCATAAATATGAAGAATAATTTTTCCGACACGAGACTACGGTGTCTATTTAAAACCAGTTAAAACCGTCTTCTTACATGAAATACAATACTTACACATGACTATTATTATGCGAATAATAGTTGGTATAACATACTCCAAGGCCAAGGTGCTGCTAGATTTTTCAGTGATGGTGACCTATGCTAATTCCGTCACGAGGAAGCGTTTTCGTTTTGCATGTTTGCGATAAACATATTATCGCAATATTATGCGTAACTTTTTTTTACTTGACTACTCAAAGTCAAAATATTATTTACTAGCTGTTGCGCGCGGTTTTACCCTCGCAATTTTGATTCCCGCGGGATTTTCGGGATAAAAAGTAGCCTTTACGGATTCGGAAGAATCCCTCTAAGTAATGGTAAAAGAAATTTTGAAATCGGTCCAGTAGTTTTTGTCCAATACAAACATACAAAAATACAAAGGTTTCCTCTTTATAATATTAGTATAGATTTGACTCACATACATTGAAATGAATCTACCATCACTTCAGAAACTAGGCTTTTTTAGAAGAAGTATATCAACAGCAGTCATCCTTTAAAAATCAGTTCACAGACAAGGTCTTTTCAGTAACCCTTTTGACATAACTTTTACTAATTTTCAAAGAACAAGTTATAGAGGTTTTATATTTAATTCGTGGACTTATGTCAAGAAATAATAATTTGTTCGATTTCATTGTTAGTAAATATTTGCGAAGACGTTACGCTTACTTGAGAATTACCTATTTCTGTAAACTTTAAATCTCAAAGTGACTCTTTGGAGCCAAATAAATAGAGTGCATTTCTGTAAAGCAAGAACAGTCTATATTTCTGTGCCAATATTAATGTCTAGATAACTCTCAACTCAGTCATTTAGAATCTCCAACTTACAAAGCAACATCGCTAATCTTTAAGAATAGGTACCTTAGTATTTGAAAAAATCTAATTGCAATTCGTATTCTGGCAGGTTTGAATCGTTTTATCTGCTGCCTTCTGTACAACACATACCTACTACTCGTATTCGAATAAAATAATAAAACGGTTGTATAGAAAAAAAAACAATTGAATAAATAATACCTAAAATGAGACGATCCATTGTCATCTCGGGTAAAACACAAACAATGATTTCATATTAGTAATTAGTTTTCCGAATTCATTGTTATAATCAAAATTACGCATCAAAATGCAAATAAAGGTACGAGTATTTAAAAACGAGAAAATTACACGATATGCTTAAAAAAAAGTAACTGCTAATTATTTTGAAATTTAGCAATAAAATAGTTGATATTGCACATTAGCGGTCATAGCTCAGTAAATAATAAAATTAAGTACATGGTATGCCTACTATTCTAGAATCCTAACGATGTAGGCAAACGTTCTACGTGGTTTGGTACACAGATTTTATACAGTTTTTTTACAACACAGGTGCTCAAACTTTCAAGTTCAATAAATTTTAAAAATAAAGGCAATGTTTCCAAATTGTAATATTTAATAAGCACTAGACCACAACGTAGCTAAAATTATGTTGGTATCGACAAAAATATTGAAAAATTACCATAAGTTTAATTAATGAATGGCGCACAAAAATGTCAAAGTTTAATGTAAATGGCAACCACCATGCTAGGTCGTCTTTACATTTCGCAATTTTTGATAATCGATTTAGTGTCAAAATTGTCATTGTCATTTCATCTGTCTTGGCATTTGGTACAAATCTGTCACTTGAAGTAAGGAGTAATGGAATGTCTATGTACGGGAGGCGATTTTTAATAGATCCTGTGCTTTTTTAATACGATATCTATTCAAAATAGAGTGATAACTATTTGTTTGTATCTTCAATATATCCTTGTGCTCACATTCTAGCCCCAGATTCGAAGAAATGGAAACATGTCTTTTATTTATTTTTTATTTGTTTAGTGATGGTTTGTAAATTACCAGTCATAGTAGTTGAGATTTTTGAACTGTAATTTAGTAGAACCATTATCACGGAACTCATTTAAAAATATTAGCCTAGAGCTTTAACTGCGGACGCGACGCCTATGAATGTGAAAAAGGTAGGAATTTTTGAAATTTTACAAAATCTGGCGTAGAGCGCAAAAAAACAAATCAAGTGGGTCGAGCCCTCCTCCCCCCTCCCAGCCATACCTACTTGACCATCATTACATTTTAACTATCGCTACATCGCGCTTCGGGGTTGCAACAACGGTCGTGGTCATGAGAACATTGGAGTATGCTTGTGTGACGGAGGACACGTTATGGTCTGTAGAGATTGTTGTAATGTAACATTCTGCGCACTACACGTCCAAATACGCAACGTGCGCAGAATGTTACATTGCTAGTTCTATTACAGCAATCTGTACACACAATTAAGCATTTGGCATTTGCTCGCAGGTGCTGGTTACGTCCTCGTATAATATGATTTTACAGAAGCCATTTCGGCAGCTTGAACGTTTTAACATTCACCTACCAGCGCTGCGTCAGATTGGTGGTTTTACTAACTGCCAAAACTGCAAAATTCAAAAAGTTTTATTCATTATAGGTTTAGAAAATAATCAACGAGTGCAGAGCATTAAAAAAGCCGACTTCACGTCAAAACTTTGGCTGAAGCAGAAGGTCGTCAAGGTAAACGATCTCCGAATTCATACATATAAAAAAAAACCTGAAGTACTAATTCGATTTCGATGAAATTTATATGGGACCAAATGGGAAGTATCCTCTATCATATGAGAATCATCAAAATCGTATGACCTGGTTATGAGATAACAAACATAAAAAGCACATACAGAAGAATAATAATAATAATAATAAAATCCCCAGACAATCACACCAACTACATGGCCCCAAAGTAAGCATAGCTTGTGTTATGGGATACCATATAGCGAACTAGGGGGGAACCTAGAATATAAATACATAAATAGATAAACACCCAGACACGGAACATTTTTTTTCTGGTTCCGTGCGGGGATCGAACCCGCAACCACTGGCGTCTGAGGTAGATAGGTTTACCCCAACGCCAAAGTGGTCGTCAAGAATTGAGTACCTCCTTCTTTTTTTAAATCGGTTCAAAACACGTAATGAACGTCAAACGGTAGATGAGGGCTGCGCGACGTGGAGAATCTTTGGGGAGGCCTCTGTTCAGCAGTGTGCGATGATGATCGCCCATTATCCTTCAATATAGCCTTCGTCACCAACAAAAGAGACTCAGGGCCTGGCAGTGAGCTCATTTACATCTCAACAGATAAGAGAGAGAGAGAGAGAGAGACAGATACACATTGAACACTGACAACGTCTCTCTTTTGCGTCAGGAGTAAAAACGGATTCTGGCCGATCTGATAAGATCTCAAGTAATGAAAGTGTAAAAATATTAGTTTCCGACAATCATTGTTCGTATTTAGGACAAATTCTATGAACCGTATCGCTTTGACAATGCTCATATGTGACGTATGGATTAGGGGACCACCGACCGTAACACCTCGTGGTTAATATGAGGTGAAAACCGCACGGTTACTATAGACAGAATATTTGGTGGACTAATGTTTTATGTAGAACATTAAGTAATTTTAATAAAAAACGAGATTATATTCCTGTTTTATCTATTTTATTTTGTTTTTCTGGCCATGTCGATGACTTTATTTCTGATTCGATAACGCAGGAAAAATCCTCAACCTCTGTATTTTCAGTTGAGCGACATAAGGCTTCTTTATTAAAATTTTAGAGCTATAGTAGGCTCTACTTGTAGGATCGAATTCAAAATTGGAGAAGCCATATTAGCACATAGGAACAAGGGTTAGAATTACCTGCACGAACATTAACTTAGCTGTATTTAATGAGCGTATAGACATCTGAATTGAAAGTGTGTGTGAGTCAGTCAACGGTCGTGCATGAAATTTTAACCCTTGTTGTAATGTGAAAACTCCCGGACACTCGAATCGAGCCACCTTACATTCCCGGGCCTAAAAGCCTTGAATAAAGCTAATATGGACTTGTTTCAACGTAACTCGACTTCTTTAATAAACTGTAGTTCAAATTTAGAACATCGGCACTCTAAATGAATGATGAGTATACCAGCTCCAAAACTGCATCGAAACATTTTCCTTCTACATACATCTTTTGTAAGGTACAGTACTCCAAACCAAAAAATTCAAGGTGGTTCGATTGTATTAGAGAATACGAGTAAAACATAGTTGTCTTACATGGACATATGTCAATGTAAGACAACTATGCGGGGTACTTGGATGGGTGACCGCCGATCATTCATTTCTCACGACGACTTCCGTGCTTTGGAGGGCACGTAAGCAGTCGGTCCTGGGTGCTGTATAATTGTATACAGTCTCATATACAGTAGTCGTTAGGGTTTGTCAGAAGCCATCTTGGCGCCCTGAAAATTCTGGCATCCACCACTTAGCCAGCTTGGTGGATTATGGCCTGTACCTCCTCTTCACCCAGGGGAGAGACTCATGCCCTGCAGTGTTGTGATGATGATGATGATGAAAATTGAATGAGAAGAGAGCTAGGATAGGTGGGTCATTATGAGGACACGTTTATTATAAGGCGTGGATCCATATCTACGACGCCGCACCGTTTGCCGTGTAACGTTACGGCACCACAGCGCCGTGCACGACACATCGCCCATTCTATTGTGATGTCAGCAAAGATCTTTGATCTGAATTTATTTGATTTTGTTTTTCTTCTTTCGTCAAATCAACAGGAGCTGGATACGTCTTTCGCGGTCCATATCTAGCCAAAAACTTTTTTTAACAACTTTAGAGCAGTTTGTAATAAGTTAATATTTGATGCTTATAAGCCAGGCCCTTTTGACATATCAATCGGCTTGTTAAACACACCTCATGGCTATTTATTTACGGAAGAAATTTAATTACATTAGAATAAAGGCACAGATTTAAATAGTTTGTATACCCATTGAATTTGTGTATTCATATATTCATTGACTAGCTGTTGCGCGCGGTTTTACCCGCGCAATTTCGATTCCCGCAGGATTTTCGGGATAAAAAGTAGCCTATACGGATTCGGAAGAACCCCTCTAAGTAATGGTAAAAGAAATTTTGAAATCGGCCCAGTAGTTTTTGAGCCTATTCAATACAAACATACAAAAATACAAAGGTTTCCTCTTTATAATATTAGTATAGATATGAACCGCGAAAGACGTATCCTGCTCCTGTTGCTGTCGACACGACGAATGAAGAAAAAAAAATATTTGCTCAAGCGTTATCTTCACTGTGCTTAATGTTTACAAATAATTATAGAAACTCAAAATGATCTGGCGACGCGACGTGGCTTCAAAACACAAACGGAACTCGCTTGATTATGCTTTCCGTTACTAATTGAACGAGTTAACAAACCTATAATGCGGTTCGACCGGAATAAATAAAAAAAAACTCTTTTTAATATAACCACTTTGATGAATTCAAATTCAAAATTCTTTATTAGTGTTATAATTTGCGTTTACATGACTTGGAAGTCTCCTGTTAAGTTTTAAAAACCTGTATTAGGAGATTTCCGCTCTTACGTACTATTCTATAAAGAAAAACATTTACTTAATAATTAAAGAAACTAACAAAATTAAAAGTAAGGGTAGACATTGATTAATAAATGATAATCGTTGTATTAACAAATTCTTTCGAGATTTTGAAAGATTGCCTAAAATGAAGCTCCAACGATACATAAAATTTTAGATATGAGTATGATATATAAAGTATAATACATAATAGAAATGTAATATATATTTAATTTAGATATTATGTCATATTACCTATGTTTTTGTAATTGTACTTTTTTCTAGTTATTATTTAGTAGTTATTGAAATAAGTAAGTCCCTATGTTGTTTTTTAAATATGTCGTGAAAAATAATGTAGTATTTAATGTGTTAGTGTTTGTGAGTGTGTATGCATTTTTTTTTGATGAATGAGCGATTAGTTCACATAGCTACAGCGAGAACAGTTGAATTACAACAATATTCGTACCTAGGTATTTATCTGCATACCAACCGGCGAGTATAGGTGACAACATTACTACAGACATAAGAGGTTAACTACCTCTGTTAGCCAAAGGTTCCGTTGCATTCCTGGCCGCAACCTGTGCCAAATTTCAGGATCGTGAAAATTATTCACAAATGAAACAAAAATACAACCTTTAAAGTTGAATCAGTAATTTAGGTGTACAAACGAAAAAACAAAACGACGGTATTGCCATAAATCTTCACAGTTATCCAAAATGGCCGGAAGTACTTACTGTATGTAAGTATGTACTCAATCTATCAATAAAATGTGTTCCAAACTTATAGATTTGTCTTTTGCTCTTAGAATGTATAAAAAAATAACAAAAACTTAAAAAATATATTATTACTTCGAAGCATACGAGTTTTAAAACAAAAAGTTAGAAAAAGTTAGAGACGGTTGAATGAGAGATGATCTTGAAAGGTCAACATACTTAATGTACGGAAGTGACATTTCACCACTAATATCTATCAAAAATACACAATATTTTATGATTTCAGTTTGCTTTTCTAATTTTTTTTTATTGAAATCATATTTTACGTCCAGGCAGAAATCAAAAATATAGGAATGTCAGTAAAAATATGACTTCAATATGGCGTCGTCAGTCACCTGTGGTCATTGTCGATTCAAGTAGTTTTGTCTTAATTTACACGAAAAGTAACTAACAATTTAAGTAACAGTTATTTTAAGTGTTTTCATAATGGTATTCCACAACTATTTTCTTTGGCACAGGTGCTGGCCAGACGTCCATACTAAAATGAAACGTGTTATTTGACGTCTTTTCTATCCAGTTTACTAAACTAGAGCTAGAATCTATAAGAAAATTTCCAAACTTTGGACCTTATATATAAATAGCTCAAATAAGATACGATAGGGTCTCCAGGTTAACAAACTAGGCTGAAGTGGTAATTACGCATCTATTATTAACACCGATCAATAAAGATTATAATATGTGTTAATATCTTACTAATATTATAAATGTGAAAGTTTGAATGGATGTATGGGTGTTTGTTCCTCAATCACGGCAGAACCGCTCAACGGATTTGGATAAAATTTGGCAAAGTAAATAAATAAAAAGAAAATCCTCAGACTATCACACCAGCTACATGGCCCCAAAGTAAGCATAGCTTGTGATATGGAATAGCCTGCAGCGAACTGGGGGGAAACCTAGAATATAAATACATAAATATATAAACACCCAGACACTACATTTTTTTTCTTGTTCCGTGTGGAAATCGATCCGGCCACCACCGGAGTCTGAGGCAGACAGGTTTACCCAATCGTCAAAGTGGTCGTCGAAAGCGGTAGTGTACAGTCTGGAATAGCATATAGGCTACTTTTTATCCCGAAATTCTCGCGGGAATCGAAATTGCGCGGGTAAAACCGCGCGCAACAGCTGGCAATATATAAATAACTAGCTGTTGCGTGCGGTTTTACCCGCGCAATTTCGATTCCCGCGGGATTTAAGGGATAAAAAGTAGCCTATACGGATTCGTAGGAATCCCTCTAAGTAATGGTAAAAGAAATTTTGAAATCGGTCCAGTAGTTTTTGAGCCTATTCAATACAAACATCTTTATAATATTAGTATAGATTTAATAAATAATTGCGGTTTATCTACAACTTGATACGTTCGGCTACATGGACGATAAAAATGGACTATTGTTACTGTAATAGAATAGAAGATTGATATCGCTTATTAAAGTCACTTCTCATCGAGTTTCTCAAGTAGATTCGTTATATTAAAAAATACCGGAATGGTTGCTTCGATACAGGCTATGGCCTACTGAAGCAACCACTAGATATTTAACTGTTTTTTGTGTAGGTATTATGTTTCTGGTAAATAATTATTTTTTTAGTCTTATATTAAAACTGAGGAATTTGTACGTTTGAACAGTTTAAATCTAAATCTTAGGGCGACTTAAGGTAGCCGAGCACCTGTGTTGATCCATACTAATCCTGCCAAGCAACTGTGCGCCCTTACAGCTGGATTTGAAATTAATGTTTTAGCATAAATTGATAGCGTAACTTATCTTCTCTATCAAAAATCTCATACAAATGGATCGAAAAGCGATCGTGTTTTCCAAAGTGACCACGAAATAAGCTTTACCTTAGATTGCATGAGAATTAAAAAATACACAGGAACTGACTACAGCACACAATTGCTGTATAAATCACATCAATAAATATTGACAAGTACGATTTGTTATCACGGCCATTACTGACCAATGTCGTTCCGTTGGCGGGCTACAGGTACTTTTAAGCATTCAATCAGCGAAGTCCTTTGGGTTACTATAAAAAGGCAATTAGGAATTACTAGCACTTTCACTGTTACAAAAAGTGAGATAATCTATCGTTGTGAACTATATTGGAAAATACATGTTTTGATTATACTTTCAGGTTGATAAACTAATTCAATATTCCAAAGAAAACAAAACATCCTTGTAGTATTCAATGACTTGGATGTCCGAGCAGAAAATCTTCACAAATGCTGTAACAGTGTTTAATCAATTTCAATTGAAAGAATATTGGCAGGAGTCTGTACTGAGCTGGTACCGTCTTATATGAAGTTATGATGATATGTAGCGTAATGAAACTATTACCAATTTGTTTGTCTTGAATTAACAAACAAAAAATGTAAACATGTTATATCTCTACAACTGTTCAGTAAAAAGTTACATGCATTTAAAGTTAATATGGAGCAAGGGATATACAGAGCACAAAACGTAAAAAAATTAACGATAAAAACATCAAGTATCATTTTTGACACATCTGACAGCCAATGTCAGTGACAGTTGATCAACAATAACATAGAATGGTGATCAGAAAGAATAATTAGTTTCACTTTTTAGCAAATCCCTCATTGTAACTAGGCAAAAGTGGATTAATCGATAATCAATTTTTCTGCAGTACATAAAACAGTTGTGTCACAACCCTAAAATGTAGTACCCTTTGCGTTTAGCTATTGCTGGTCAGTTATTATTCGTTTTGTTATCATATTCCATTGAAAATAAAACTTCCGTTTTTCTTTATTTAAAACGGTTGTAGAAAAATATTAATTCATGAAACATAAGGAGTCAAGTATTGAGTACAAAATACCAAAAATTCAACTTCCTACATCTCCTACTTTAATGGGTACTACGTCTGCCTATATTCTTTTAAATGTTCTACAAAAAGAATTAACACATTTCAAACTCTCTGATGCCGTTTCTTCAAAACAAATTAGAATTAATCAAAAACTAAGCTTATTCTCATGAGCACACGGTTCATTGAACAAAGAAACTACTCAAAGTGAAAGAAAATTGGACATAAAAATAATTGTGCCACGAGATCAGAGGGAAAGCATTAAATTCTCATTTGACCTCGGATTTTGCGCTTTTCTATTTCAAAACGTAGAATGTGCCAGCTGCTTCTCTTCCTCACTGTAAAAGTCAGTTAAGGGACAGAGGTTTGATTGGAGATTTTTTGTGGGCGATAGGCTGACCCCCTGTCACTACAATAGTCTCTTTCCATCTTTATAATACCTCCAAATTTGTCAAACGTGACATGAGATGGTCTTGGAACCTCTGTGTTCTGCCTACCCCATAAGGGATACAGGCGTGACGTTATGTATGTATGTAATTATAAAACCTTATCAACAACTGTAGCATAAAGAAGAGCAGAAGATACAAAGCCGAGTACCTAAATGAATAGAATAATGCTGGCCCTTATTTTCACACAACTTCGTCTAGCCCTAAACTCATAGCTCTTGTTATGTGGAAATAAGATTACGCCTATAATATACTCAATTCAATTCAATATACTAGCCACCGCGCGCGGTTTTACCCGCGTAACTTATGATCCCGTGGGAATTTCGGGATCCTATAACCTTCCTCAAGAGGTGGGCTATCAATGCAAAAAGAATTTTTCAAATCCCACTTGTAGTTTCTGAGATTAGCGCGTTCAAACAAACCAACAAAAAAAAACCAACTCTTCAGCTTTATATATTAGTACTAGCTGACACGGCAAACGTTGTTTTGCCATATAAATAAAAAAAAAATAGATGTAGGCCGATTCTCATAGATACCGGATAAGCACAAAAAATTTCATCAAAATCGGTCAAGCAGTTTCGGAGGAGTATGGCAACGAAAACTGTGACACGAGAATTTTATATATTAGATAGATTGTTTTTGTAAATCTATACTAAAATAAAGAAGGATTTTTTTGTATATATGAACCGCGTGCGGTTATAATAAAACCATCCAGATCTACAACAGATATCTGTAGATAGGTATTACACCCAATTGGGATGCGGGGATCAAACCGCAACCACGCGACAGTTATTACGCCCACACGGGGTCACAACATTCGAGATAAGCGTAGGTTGGTGTAAAACAAGAGTACAAACCAAGGTGACTTTGCTAATTTACAACAGTGTAAACGGCTGCTTGCAACCAAATTGCAAACAGCCGTCAATTGGCGTGGGTTAGCGCGATCTTGGTTGGAAGCTAGTTTAAAACAAGGACTGCATACCGGTATGAATTTCTGTACATTTTTTTCTGTATGAGGTCATACCGTTAAATTAGTTATATTTAAACATAACAGTACAGGAATTCATTCTGAAATAATTCGTGTACCTTTTTTATTATTGTAGCATAACTGTTTTTTTTTCAGTTAACTGATATTTTCCGGTATTAATATTAATATTAAAATTTTATTTTTAAATAACTGTAGAATGTTCGATAGTTTAGTTGAAGCCTATGAAGCGTAGGTATATATGCTGACCTATACATTTCGGTACTGAAATTAAATCGGTTAAAATATTTCTGTACTAAAAACATCTACAGAAATGAATCCGCTATACATTATTTGGGTACTGATTAATAAATTTAGATTTTAATAACTTGTACAGTTATTGTGTTTGATGAAGCAGTACACTAATAAGGGTACTGAAATTTTACTAAGTACTACTATTTAAAACATTTATACCGATATGCAGTCCCTGGTTTAAAACTCTTCTTACAACAGAGTGGATGAGACACGGCGTTGATTGTAAACAAAAGGTTTAGGTGGTGGTTACCAAAGGCACCTTGGTTTGATGTCTTGTTTTAAATAGTCTCACCAGGGCTCTAGTTAACGGTGAACAACGCCTCGTTAACTGTTTTCTTACTAGATCTTCATGACGGTTAGTTGAGTACAAAACAGCATGTAGCTCACACTACACTCTTAGTTTGCCATTTAAAACATTTAAAAAAAACAATCTGGAACCACTGGGCATTCTAATACGAATTCAATGACAACTTATAAAATATTCTGGCACGTCTGTTTGAATATTATAAATAAACTCAAAAATACTACTTGAGATATTTTCATACGGTGCTTTCACATAGTGGTTCATATGATTTGTGAGTAAGGTTAATTGTTCTCCCTAACTAAGCATATAAACATATAAAAGAATGCGTTTTATAAGAAAGACGTTCAAATTCATAATAAGAATTTTTATCTTAATCATAATTCCTAATCAGTTTTATCCATCATTGTTTATTCATGTTTCGAAGTTATTTTCCTTCTGCATTTTTATGGGATTTTAACGATTACATAACATAAAGAGTTCGATCGTACATAGTTTAGATTATGTTAACACTTATCGGAAATTTAAATAAATAATACTAATCATTTCATACATCTTACTAAAAAAGCAAAAAATGTGATATTGGAAAATCAATCGATGTTACTTTAAAATTTTTGTAACAATTACTTTAAAAACACCTACGGCTCTGGAAAGAACAAATATCTGCTGAAGTTATAAGTACCTAGATATTTTTCATGTGGCAAGGCTCGAACCCCTGGATTTCGCTTCTCCATCGATATTTCGGCAACTGCCTTATAACTTATATTTCAATCCGATATTTGCCGTATTGTAACCTATCCTAGCACAAACGCTCTAACAGTTTCCAATACAAAGAATTAGTACTTTAATTAGTTTAAGTACTTGTGTTAGTTGTTATTTAATATCCCTTGTCGGTTGGAACAGATTTAACAGATGAATTAATACAGTGTTTCATGAGACACCGACGGAAAGCCATAAATTACCATGAACATAAACCACGCTTAGTTATTTCTTCATAATCTAACTAACGGGGTCGAACAAGAGTTTATTAAGAGTTAATCTAATGTCGCGATATGACTGGTTGGTAACAAGAAAAAAAAAATCTAATGAGGTCAAACGCTGCAAACTAAAGAGGTTGACTTCGTTTGATACAATGAAAAAAAAAGGTAACGTCATAATTCAGCATGCTTAGGATGCGACGAAAGTTTGTTTTTAGAATTCGAATGAAAAAAAAAGCAACCGTATCGCCGTGGTATCGCACGAGAGCATATCTCTCCGGTTTCACACCGTGGGAAACGTTACTGGTTTTGACAAGGCTGGTGTTGCTAAAACACAGACCGGACTGTAAAATATTTACTCTTCGCATTTCCATTTTTCAAATATTTCTTTAATTTAATTACCGTTTAAGCTTGCTTAGCTTGTGCATTACGATAACGTACCCAATAATTGCCGAAATATAAAAAGACTTTAGTCGCTAGTTGCAATTTATTTGCAATAAATTGATTAGTGTTAGCGAAATTGTGCTAGATTGAGCAAGCAGAGACAATTAAAAATAAAGTAAGTTTTATACCTATATAAATAGTTACGAATTATTTATTTAAAACCTACGAACAGCGGAGGCTAGATCGATTACCTGCTTTATTTCGCAACCCACGAAAAATGTACTATTGAAGCGTTACAAGTTAAACTAATAGTAAAAGTAAAAGTAAAACTAATAGAGTTTGTATTGTTGAATGCACGTAAGTCAGAAAATACTAAAAGCCAGGTCAAATTAGACCAAAAATTAGACCGAAAATCAGTAACATTGTTTAAAATATGATTAAAAATAAAATTTAAAAGTTCCCCATCTTTCCCCTGTATGGATTTTTATTTATTCAAGGACAAACGTAAAAAAAAGAGTTTTTTGCAATTTGCAGCAAAACAATATGTTTTATCATAAAAATACCTAAGACACTATTGTAGATCATAAAATTATCTACTCTTTTCTTTTGACGTTTGACCTTGAATAAAAAAAAAACATTCACGGAAATTTCAAAATTTTATTTTTAATCATATATTAAACAATCTTACCGAGTTTCAGTTAGGTAGGAAACCATGGAACTTCAAATGTCTAAGTTGACCGGGATTTAATTGTATTAGACATATTATTTATGCATTCGACAGTCATACTCTTGTGGATGGTTAAAGGCTAATTTGTTTTCAGTATCCCATAAAAATTACAACGTCATGTAATTTTGCTTGGTGGTAGGATCCCTTCTGGGTCCGCCTGGCTAGCGACCACCCTTTATATAAAGTCTGCCGCCAAATGTTACCGCTCCGGCGGTAATGTGTTCCGGCAATATTGTATAAAGAGCCAGTTCCTTCCTAAACCCGTGTGCTTTCATCTTCGACCTCATCGTCACTTACCATCAGGTGAGATTGAGGTCAAACGCGGGTTTAGTCACTTATAAAAAAAAAAAAAAAATTCCACGACAAACAATATTGATCCGAAATGGCTAAAAGCTGGCAACACATATTAATTATCTTTTGAGGCAACTTCAGGAGTACACTACACTACACAATACCATTAGTACATTTCTATATTTAAAGGTATTTAGTACATAACCATAAAATGAAAAAGAACTGGAAAACAAGAAGAACGGCTTATTCAAGTGGCAAAGGTTAGCAAACGAGTATGCAAATATCCAGCAAACAAGGCGCTTAGATAAGATAACCTAACGTATAACTTTATATCATACTTGTGATATCTACTAACTTAAAACTTAACGAGACTTAATTGATTTATAAAAAAAGCTATCACCTATTTCAAAAACTAGACAGTCTTCACTGTACACGTAACGAATTTTTGGTATAGTTTTCAAAAATTAAGAAACATTTTTTACTTAATCATTTTTCTATGACTGTGTTTTGTCTAAACAACTGTTTTCTAACGTGGCTGGTCAGTCAGATATAGGTTTTGAAAAAGCCTACAAAAAAGTCTACGACACAATGAGTCTAAAGGCATTGAAAATCACCCTTTCCAACCGACTTCCAAAAGAGGAGGAGGTTCTCAATTCGTGTGTATGTTTTTTTTGTGTCATTGTTACACGATATGAATCGATTTTGAAAATTCTTGTTTCATAATAATATGATAGATGATACTTCAGGTCCCATATAAATTTCATCGATTGACTACGTCAAGGATAATTTCAAATTTCTGAAAAAATATGTATGAATTCGGCGAATGTTTACATTGACGACATTATAATTCAAGCAAAGTTTTGACGTGAAGTCGGTTTTTTTAATGCTCTGCATTCGTTGATTATTTTAAATTGAAGTTGACGGAGGCTTATGCAGGTTTTTTGCAAAATCAATTAGAGCAGTATTTCATCTAAATTAGGTCGAGTTTAAAAGTATGATATAATGAAAGGAGCTACATCATCTTAAAATTGTCCTTCACGTAATTTACCTAATGAATTGAGGAAAAATCTTGCCATACCTATTTTACTACTGCACCGATGCAAAGCCGAGTCGGGTTTCTATTCTTACTTAAAAATCACTAAATACACGATTTGATTACCACAGTACAGATATCTACAGTAATTCAACTCGGCCGCATCTTCGAAATAAATGCCTACAGCGCTGCAGCGCCGCGGTCCGTTCACATGTGATACGGCTGCCCACCTTCAGCGTTTAAATTACATTTGCCTAGTTTGTGTTTACTTCCATTTAGTTTTGTGACTGCAAATATACCTTTTTATACAAACAAATAAAATACTTTGTAAACTGAACAGGAAGTGTTAAACAAAAATACGTTTTGTGTCAAAAAAACATGTTTACGTTTGAATAACAAATCGTTCTAATAAATTAGCGACCGAAAAATACATGCGTCTCGCTCGACTGAGAAGCACGAAAAGATGAATTATTAAGTTTTAAAGTATAAACAATCTGCATATTAACGTAAAGCTCAATCAACAATTGTCTCTGTATATAGACACTCGCGACTGGCCGCAAGCCAGATCGAGCCGCGTAGGTATAATTCGCTTTTCGTCTGTTTGTATGAAGTTGAATTACTGTATATATCTGTACTGTGTTATTACGATTATGTAAGGTAGGTAAGGTAACAAAATTGGCAGCTTGAAAAATACGGGTAATAACAATAGCTTTATCTAATAATATTACACATTCCTTATTATACATTCTCTATACTCTTGGGAGAATTAATTGTAAATTTATGGTCGCGTTAGTGTTGATAATTATAGTTTATTAAATAGATTAATAGCCTAAACGCTCTATAGTTAAGGCGTGGTTCATAGTTTTATATTTTTGGAAAAAAGGTTGCTTCCTGCATGAGGCGTGTATTGAAACGTAACTTTTTAAAGGTTTTTGCGTTAAACTAATTTAGAGATATGACATAATGTGACATAAAATACATGTTGTCTGCTGAACATTTAAAAGCCGTTGAACAGATTTTTATGCATTTTTCGCCAATGGACGGGGTTATTTGTTATTAGGTCATATATTTCATTATAGTTTTCTATAAATTTACTGAGACACCATGTCAACAAGTCACATCGTAACAGCCAAAATTTTATTGCATTCCTTTGTAAACATATTCCAAATTTAAAACAATCAGTCACGTCAGAAGCCTTCCGTTAATTAATAAACTAGAATATTACATTCGAATTTGTTTATAAATTACACGCTCGTTGTTCCACACAGAGGCGATTAAACACTAAATTCAGGTTAACTAAAACAACGTGCTAGTTTGTGATAAAACAAATCTAAAGTGCAAGGGTATAAAGTTCAGTATTATAATGAGTTCGTTGGTACTCGGGGCATGCCCAGTTGATTCCAAGTCATTAGTATCGCTTAAATCAATGATATAGCGGCTGTTCGGCTCGCCTAGTTGAACAGTAGACGGATTTTAACCTTGAGGCTAGTGTTTTTTCCTTTTTTTACAACTTCTAACTTATGGTTACGAGATGTTTACTGTGTGATATTTAAATTTCTTCTTTAACTCAATAACAATATAAGCTAGGAAGTCGGTTTTGGTGGCTCTTGTTTATATCATACTAAATATTTAAGCAACGTACAGCTTAGACGGTACATGGATGGGTGACTGACTGCCAAAAATAATTTATCACAACTTCCGTGCTTCAGATATCGTCTTTTAGGTTGTATGGCGCCTTTTCTTTCGGCAATATGAACCTTCAGATATATCCACCAAAGCACTGATCCAGCAAAGGGCGTGGACCCATGTCACAGAATAAGTAATAGTACCGTTGGTACAGAAGAATTACTCCGCAAGAAGATCTAAATAAATTCGAGTCTTGCTACGACGCGATACGGTGGAATTCAGCTCGCACAGCATTACGTACCTGCAAATTTATATAACTAGAAGTTTTGTCTCTTTCTATCGCATGCCTCTTATCTTTTCTTACGCTGTTAGGGTTGCTGCCTAGTGAAGAATAATTAATCTCCTTATTTGTAATTAAGTATCTACTGATGTAGGTATTACTGAGCCTAAATCTACCTATGAAAAAAATTTTATTTCAACTTACCTAAAGCACAAAATGAAAAAAAAAGTTACGACGAATAATTAGTAATACTACCTATGTTTTGTTTACTAAATTGAACATAATCAAATCTAAACATAATCTAATTGAATATTTGTTTCTTTTTATGTCCATTTTTAAATACTATTTGCGACCTCGATCATATAATTACTGTGAGTGCTATTAGGTAGGTAGGTATCTAAAAGGCGCGCGCGTGACACGCGACTGATTCGAAATCCGCCGGCGGAGCGCTTCTGCAGGTATATAACGGATGTACCGTGCGGAGTGAGCCAGGCCTGGTATTGTGTTGATTTACTGAGCGGTGCGCCCAGGCAGCACGCCTCCGTACTGTTGCACGGAAAACGGCGCCGCACAGTGGAGATGGTTCCTAGCCCTAAGTGGTTAATAGCCTAGACTAGACAGGAGCGAGACTGCAATAGACTCATTTACAAAAGAAACATTATTGTCCTGGTTAAGTTAGTTTACGGTTCACAGCTGCCTGGCAGACTCAATTTGCAACAGGCTTATTTACAAAAAAAGGTTTCTACGATGAATAACCCAGTATATACAGGATTGATTTGTAGTCACCAGCCAAATTTAAATGTTAGTTTCTTTGATACGATATAAACGTCCCTGCATATTTATTTTAGTATAGCTCAGTACAAAAATATAAAGTTATGGCACCACAAACTTTTATGCAAATAGTCGCATCAAAGCTGCATTTCTTTGATAATACTACGACGTAGTACTACAAGATGTTCTGTAGTAGCGCGTAGTTGTCTTTATTTTAATGGTAATTTAGAGTAACCATGGTTTGCTTAATATGTTAGCGGATATATTTATTTCTTTGTTTTCCAAAAATCGTTTCCATAAATGATTGTCACCACATAGTTATTGTGTAAAAAAATTTGGCCGGTGACTACAAATCAACTCTGTATACTGTTAACTTTATACTGTCTAAAGATTTCGTTGTTATTACAATTTCCAGGGCACCGACCAATGATGACAGCGGTCAAGTATGCAACTCCGGAGCAACACGCAAACGAAGCATGCCATCTGGAAGGCGTCAAGTTACTGTCGGACGGTCACATATCCGAATACCGTTCGATCGATGCTTCACTTATTAGTAACATTTTAAACGTCAATATTTGGGAGGATAGAGGGATGTTTGTGACTCTTGATGTTGAAACGGAATAATCAACGAATGCAGAGCGTTAAAAAAACCGACTTCACGTCAAAACTCTGGCCGACTTACAGTGTCATCCACGTAAACATTTTCCAAAATCATACATGTTGTTTCAAATTTTCAATGAAGTACTCAACTGATTTCATTGAAATTTATATGGGACCAACTATGAATTAGTATCCCCTGTTGTAAGTAAGTTGTCTATACTAATATTATGAAGAGGAAACCTTTGTATTTTTGTATTGAATAGGCTCAAAAACTACTGGACCGATTTCAAAATTTCTTTTACCATTACTTAGAGGGATTCTTCCGAATCCGTATAGGCTACTTTTTATCCCGAAAATCCCGCGAGAATCGAAATTGCGCGGGTAAAACCGCGCGCAACAGCTGGTATCATATGAAACAAGAATTTTCAAACAAACAAAAAAAAACAGACGAATTGGTCGGTAGAAAATTAAGATTGAGTTAAAATTCCTAACACAGATAGAGTAGAACCTGGGATACGATGTAGAAAAGCGCGACACTTGTAGCACGGTAATATTTGTACCGTAGGTAGTGATAGTTAAAAAAGAGTAGTTGCAGATGAATCTAGCTAGACGACAGCCGATTCATGCCAACTTTCTTGAGCGGCGGCGGCGTTATCCGAAATAAATCTAGATGGAAACCCTACGAACTGTAGTCGAGGCTGTATATGAATAACTATCATCATCATCACAACTCGGTGTAATGAGCCCACTGCAGGGCTATGAGTCTCTCCTCTGGGTGACGAGGAGGTATAGGACGTAATCCACCAAGCTGGCCCGGTGGGACCGACTGCTTAACGTGCCCTCCGAAGCACGGAAGTCATCGTGAGAAATGAATGGTTGTCAGTCACCCATTCTAATATAGGCCGCACCGAGCGCCCTTAACCTGCGATATTGTTTGATATGCACAGTAACCACGGCGCCACGACGACTTACGAGGTATATTATAATTAAATAGGTAAATTTATAATGTTATTCTTCCGGGATTAAAACTAGCTCGGATGAATCAGCTAGTATTTTTTAAACTCAATTTCCTCTACACTTGTATCTAAAACTAGCTTTATGAATGAATGAATGAAGCGATTTGAAAGAAGAAAGAAAGAAAATATTTTCATTCTTAAAACCATAAAGATTTAATGAAATATCGAACGTGTTTTGATAATAAGTATTGGTGTCACAGGCCTAATGGCAACTCACTAAATCGTATGTTGAACTTTTTTCTTACACATCATATTAAATATGCGATACTACACGAGTACTTTCCAAGCTACGTTCATTTGCATCAAACGAAACGGTACATTCAATATGGCGGCGGCGGCGTTTTAAATTTACTCAATGAAACTGTCATTTGTTTGCTTCGTTGTTAGGCGCATTATCATACAGGCCAGTAAACATGTTCTCCTAGTATAGAAGAACGTTTAGGTAAAGAGCGCTTCTCCGTAGAGTTCTAGATATTCGAAATGATACCTTATGTACACAGGATTAGGTGCTCGCAACGTTTTCCTCCATAAAGGCAGTAAACGTTCATACGTACAAGTTGAAAAAACCCATTCTTAATTAGCGGCGGCCACGTGGTCCGAGCCCCGAGTCTATACCCCTTATCTTGTTGGCCATCATTTTATTTTATCTCTAATTTGACTTAAATTAAACAGTTAATATTTAACTAATGCGTGTGCACACAAGCGGTTAAACAAGTTTTAGCGATGACTCGAGACTACATATTTTTTATCATCATTGGTGATATTAGATATCCTTTAACCTGATTCACTCGCTCGAAATCCGCATAGTGGGCAACACTTTACTAAATAAATGACTACACACATGCAAAACGGAAAAAACAAATGCATGTGTATTCTTTGTTTGTAGTCTCTAATGCATGTAGGTTTCGGTGTGTTGTGCATCAAATATTACACCCTAATTTGATAATAATAAGGTTCAGAATGGAATAATTTTAACGCTTTAGTGAACATTATTATGAACGGCTTCCTCGTAGGATGCGCAAGGAGACAGATAAGACGATTTATACGAGATTCTTTGTTCCTATATTGCTTCATAAGACGGCTTGATTGGTCACACATTTGAATGAATTATTCTCTTTAAATACAATGAAGGCGTTCGTTGAAATTGCAATGACGTCTTTATATAGTACATTAAGTAACTATAAGTTATATTTAGAAAAAGACGTAGGTATTTTTGTTTCTCTTTTGTTACAATTTACTAGACTTTAGACAAGTAGGTATTGTTACTATAGCTAAGACCATACTTCTCAAGACAATAAATTATAAATTTAACAATGAAGATTATAATTTATTTAAGTAAGCACTGTGTAACTTAATAATCTTAAACAAGGTCCTTGTCCTGACTTCATCGTTAGAATCATAAATACATGCATGATACGATAGCACGATAAACATCATATTTGGTCCCTTTCATTCGCACACCTCATTCTGCGTAGGACAATGACAGAGATGACCAATAAGAGATGAAATGCGTCAACAACGGATGACCAACACGAGCATTTATAACGTGTTATTCATAGACAAACTTAACACGCTTAAATCAAACTAACAAATACAATGAACAATACACTTATTTGGAAAAAAAAAAAAAAATTCGCAAAGGCTGCAACGAACGATGGAAAATAACTGATCCTTCTGAAAGGTTTCTATGATCAAAACAAATTCCTGTATGATGACTAATTTTAGTATCCGTCCGCGCTGAGAATCAAACTTTGTTTTTTTTTTTATCCAATAACTTCCGAACATATCAACAGCAAATATAGTAGACCGTCGAGTAAAACTTGAATAAGAAAATTACGTTTTAAGTGTGGAACTTACTTGTAACGTTGGTAGTCCTGTTGTTGTCATCAGTAGCATTTGATTGTGTGGTTATGTCGGTAGTGACGGGGTCGACATTCGCCGCGAGAGTCTGTGGGCTGAGCGGCGCTGAAGGCGAGGATGCAGGCAGAGTCGTCGCACTTGTAGTCAACGGGACTGGTTCTGGATGAATGATGGTGCAATATTAATAACATTACTAACTTAAAAATCGGATTTTTCTACCGGTGTAATAGCCCTTTCTTCAAAATAAAACACGGGTTCAAATTCAATTTTTTTCTCTAAATCAAACATTGCTAACAAATATTGGATTCAAAATCTCTAAGGTTCCTAGAGAGGCTTAAAAATCGAAAATTTGCAAGTTTTTCCTTTTGTAATTCTTGTTTGGTCCACAGAGAAGTAAAATAATTTTATCATCAGCACTAAGTACCTGAATACCGTCATACTTGCATGCATAATGTGTTTCGGATACGACGAAAAATTTATCAGTAAATAAACAGGAGCTAAACAGTGCTCGAGCTTTAGATTTATGATATTCTTAAGCCCGTTTTGATAATTTTAAAGTAATAAACAATCGTGGCAAAGACATGGAGCATTATGAGGTACACGAGCATATGGACTACCAGACGTAAAGGCCATGAAGACCTGGGGAATTAGGGTCGGCCCATAGGTAATTAGCTGACAATACTGTTTGGCAGTGGAATTGAGCAGGACTATCAGGGTCTTACACAAACAGGTATGCTACACAAAACTTCCGTATCATAGCGGAAAAAGAGAAGTTACTCCAGTCTAAGTATATTTTAAGTAAATATTATTGGAATATTATTTATGTTGCGCACTCACTAATTTTGCTTTTTTGAAGAAATTTCTTTGAATTAGCAAGTGTCTTATGGAAAGCCTCTTAAATAGAGCACGGCGAGAGTATTGAGCGCATCTAAAGATCATTTATATAACATTTTGGCTTAAAAAACCGCTTTATTATATGACCTTGACATCTAACATGACCCGTTGTCTAAGTTCAAAAAATAGAGTCATCCCATCAAACAGACAATGCATGTTAAATTCAATAAAATATTTCATCGTCAAGACATCTATTCATTTTCATTCTACTGAATCCTTAATTCCTAAGAATGCTGTAGCCAAATATAATGGGGTTGCATGCAAGTACATAAAGGTAAATGTCGAGTTGAAAGGACGACGCATAATTTTGGTATCCACCTCCAATAGCCGTTTAGTATACGCTATTGGATAGGTCTTAGCAACCTGAATCAAAGTTACTCTGGCGCCAAGTTTCGATAGCTAGTCCGTTCAGAGCTATAAGGTCCTAAATGTTGGACTATAATTTCGGTACCCACCTCCAATAGCCATATAAAATACGCCGTTGGATAGGTCTTAGTAACCTGAATCAAAGTCAAACCCCAACTACACTGTTGGAAACAAAACATCAAACCAAGGTGACCTTGCTAGTTTACAACGTGTTTCCAACAGTGAAGACGGCTGTTGACAACCAAATTACATGACCTTGGCTGGTTGGAAACGGCGGTGTTTAGAATCACAGACATACATCTACATAGACAACGCAAGTGCCACGATTTGTATTCGAACCAAGCGTGCCGACTTTTTAAGACCTATTGTGACGACACAGCTGATATTTATTACTGGAAAATACAAAAAGATTCAGAGACACCGATACCGCCGATGAAATCGATTATTAAGAACGATATTGATATTGTGGACTCGATTTTCTAACATACACACATACACGCAAAGGATATGCATTTGCGTTATCTATGTAGATGTATGTCTGTTTTTAGGACAGTGTGTACGCTTGTTATTGTATATTTTACTATGCAACTATAACTAGAAATTACTCGAGTTTTGTAGCTTTTTATCCTGCGTTTCAACCTTTCCTTCTTTGTATCCTCAATTGCATACAAAACTGCCATCGCGAAGATGTTGCCAACGCGAGAGATCAGAGCACACTGACGATTAAGGGGCATGGCCTGGCGTGACCTTGGCTTGTGTTCTTGTTTGTCTCCTTGTTGGAAACCACCGATGACTCGGAATTGGTTGACAACAACTTAACCTTCCTTAACCTTAAGCATTGGTTTTCAACGTGTTTTCAACAGTCTGGCGGCCCTATTACTATTGCGCCAAGTTCCGATCGTTAGTCCTTTCAGAGTCAAAATAGCAGACGGGTCACCGATAGCATAGATAGTAAGCGACACCGCCGCTCTGATTATCTGTTACACTCCTAAATTAAGGTATTTTTTTTTAATTTTGTCTTCGGAGATTTTGATTAATTTTATTAGGTTGGTTATCAGCTTGGACTCAGAATCAAGACAGGCGCCATACCAATTCTTGTTCTAGAAGATGAACTCTTTTCAACGATATATCACACATGTCTATTGAGGCGGGTACCAGCTCCCATACAAAATTATGCGTCGTCCTTTTGTCATGTAACCTGCTGTTGTACCTAATAAATAAATGACCCGAGCAGCTTATGAATCGACAACCATTTCGAAATACTGAGATAAAATAAATAAACACAATTATTGTCAGTGTAAAAGATCCACAGTAAACTTATCTGCAATAACATTTCAAAACAGATAATCTTTATACAAGGGCCTTGCTACAAATATAATACAACAACCAAAACACAAAATTAATACGAACATATTATTATACTGATTACGAGTTATGTGCACTCATTATTTCATGTTGCATTTAGTGTGAATCAATCTATATTGCCAGACGGCACTTTCAATAAAAATCCCCAATATGGGAGGGGTCACCCTTAATAATTGGTCGTAAAAAAGTGCCCTTATATTTATATCGACATTTGCATTTCTATTTTCAAGAAATGATAGCAAGAAATCCATGTAATCCTATCAAATGTCCACTATATTTGGTTATATCGACAATGACTATCACGCAATCTTCATATTAACAATGTATGGCAGTTGTATGAGAATATATGACGTAATTAAAGGTTTTTTTCTTAGCATTGTCTAAGTTTTCACGTTTTTAACCGGGTTTTTGTGGCATTTATATTATATTCAATCAATAGAGTTCATTTTGGCTCGTTTGCCGGTCGGTAGTTTCACAAACTGTGTTTTAAGTTTTTACGATTTGGTAGGTTAAAAATAAGATAAATACAATACGTACACAGAATACAAAACGGTTGAATATTAAAATATTATTTGGCATAAAAAAATAACATAATATTTATGACATATTAATTTTCTTAACCGTTTATTGGACCTTCACAAACATTTCAATACTGGGCAAGTTAAAAAACCTACATTTAGGCAAGTCGAAGAAAAAATGTATTATGTAAAAACTAAAACATCGATCACATATTATAGTAACCCTGAAATTCGATACTTGCTCTGTCAAGTCATCAATGAGATTTATAATTATAATATAATAATTATTATTGTTCTCTAGTTTATTATGTAACAACTGCCAGCGACCCAGACAAAAAGTCAAGGAAATACCCTTTCCTTTGGAGACAATGTAGGTGACGTAACTCAAGGAATTGCCGCCGCATTATCTACATTATTTCCTGAATGATTCGATCCAATTTGTTTATCAACATCGTGAAACTGACCGACCGGTCGGTTGCGAACAATTAGTAGTTTTTCTACCGGATCTAGGTGCGCGGCGGTGATATTTTATGGTTAACGAGAAAAACACGGTTATCTGAGAACGCAGCCGCGGTTTTATCCGTGTAACATTAGAACACGTTGGAATTCCTTAACACACAGCTTATTAAAAAGAATTATAAAATTAAAGAAAAAAAATCTTTGCATTCGATCGATTGTTTCAAAGAGGCATTACTTAAACCTTGAAAAAAATAAGTTTTCAGCTAAAAATTTACACAGAATCATAGCCTATTAAATAAAAAACAGGAACCGCCGAGTTAAAATTTAAAATGAAATTAAAAGCGAAATTATTTGGTTTAACACATCTTTTTTTTTAATATTATGAACCGTGGAAACTAAGATAACCCTTTAAATTCTAATAGAATAAATATAAAATATTCTGACGAAACTTAGTGGATGTGCATGTAATGGTCAGCCACATTAGCTCTAACGAGTTTTAGGTGACTCAACCCTTTTATGACTCAACTATCTCTGTCCCATAGTTCGTAACTATGAGGACAGAGTACATCAACCTACCTAACAATTATAAGACACGATGAGAACTGGCTTTACAGGCTTTCCCTAATATGAGAAAGAACTCATTTGCAATCAAATCAGCAAGGCTAACACATACCTAGGATACACTATCCCTTTAATATAAAAACTTACTGCTTATCAATTATGTTAAAGGGAGATCATACTTGGAGGTGCTTAACCATGATCTTACCTCCTGAAAAGACCTCGCTATCAGAAATAAATATCCCTGGGGATAAAATTATCGTTTTTCATATAGGCATCCTATAGCAGGTGCAGAGGATAAGCTTTGTTTGATGAAATTGGGTACAACCATTTAAAATCTAATTATACGCAATGCATCCGGTTAAAAAGAGTTTTATTTAATAATATGAATCGCACAAACTTAAGACATTTTTATGGGTACAACCAGCTACAAAAATCATGCTAGGCACATAGCTTAGGTTAAGGTAAAACTGTTGAGACCAATCACCATGAAAAGAAAAAGTAAACACAACATAAGGGACTTATCAAATGGATTGAAATTGTTTATTTACAATTCTTTTTAGAAACACATAGTATTTGGTACCAATGGTAAGCCGTACAAATAGTTACCCAGTTTTTAAACTTGTCACATCAACACAGTGGAGAAAACAACAAAGACTAACCACTAAAATACTAGAACGTGAAGGATAATAATTTCAGAATGTTAAAGTATTATCTCTTAATTGGTAAAGTTATGCATAGTATAATGCCGTCTAATGAAATTGGATTATTATAAAATTGGATCCAGGAAGAGTAGTTGGAAAGGTAACCGTTGTAACAAAAATACAGTTTATTGTAAAAGACTGTCATGTTCAGTCAGTTTTACATTTCAACCATATTTCAACTACTTACTTAGCAATATTAAATTTTAATATTACATGCACTTTTAAAACAGCTGCCATCTCTTGTGATATTTCTATGAAACAAGAACACTTCAGCTAAATTAATACAGTTTAAGGCGCATAGCTTCACACTTTATAAAAGTATAATGCAAGCTACCGGTTACTATTTAACTTTAGTTTACGTAATCTAATTATTACTTTGTTTGATGAGCAATGTGTTGTTACATTGTACAAGATGTTTTAATGATCATAAAACATTACATATTGAAAGTGATAAAGAATTTGAAAAGTCGAAATTACCACCACAATTACAGTTTTTCTAAGGTATTGAGAATGATTCATATTACTTTAGTGCTTTTTTTCTTGCTGCCTATCCTTTACAGTGCCCCATCAATAATTTAGATGCTCTGTAATTGAATAAAGGTCACTGCAGTGGCATTTTAAAGGCTGATACTGGAAGGTCCAGAACTTGCAATTTGCAAAAGTTTGGTTTCAAAATAAAATTCATTATGTTGCATGACAGTAGTCCAAACATTTCTTTTTTTTTATTTATGATTGATATGTTATCTTATTACTAGACTTAAGATGTGTAAAGTAAGCAAGTTAGGTTAAGAGAAGCAGTCAACTTTTTGGATCCGCAGCTTTTACATATATATGAAGTGTAAACCTATTGTGGTTTGTAAAAATTTTTTTTTTAAAGGATGGTAGATTTAAGATCAATAATGGTCACTAAATGCGTTTGAATCTTAATGCTAGTCACAGCAAGCAACTGGATCCAATATAAAAAACTGCAAAAATAAACTAGACATTATAAAATGTGTACTACGAAAACTGACATTCAATTAGCATACATATTTAAATAATACCTACACTTAAATGTTGAGTAAGAAAAATAGAATAAACAGTTCAAAAACTAGGCCAGCCAAAGTTTAAAATTAATATCAAAATACATTTCACTTGCAAATATGTTATTATTCAAATTATAGTGTCATTTCAACCATACTACCTCCAAATAAAATACAGTTATGAACTAAACTGTTAAATCGAAAAGTAGGGATTTCGTTTTTTTGTGGTTTTTATGTACAAAGTTAAATCTATAGACAGATGGCGTGAGAGGCAACTTGTTACTTCGAAATAATTGGTAAACTTTTGTAAATATACTCACAACAGAATGTTTTGAGTTTACATTGAGTAATTTAGTGGGGAGTACAATGACATTTAAGTACGACTTACGGAGACTACAAAATAAGAGAGTAGGTACCAAATTAAAGATGACCTGACCCAGAATCAGTCGAACTAAGTTTTTATGTTTTTGGTGGTAAATATTTGAAGTATAACAAATTAGTCAATGATTTATCTTAACAAAGATGAGTTCTGACTCCAAGTTATTTGCATATTAATTATGCGCCCTGAATCTCAAATCACACAAGTTTATTTAGCGCGAGCAGAATAACTTACCACTTAATCCATATGTAGAATAAAATACTGCCAGCACATATATCACAGGAAATAGTCTAGTTTTTAGCTTCACATGCAATGAATCCATTTTGCACTATTGCTAAACGTTTATTTTCTCCACGACCTCCGAAATGACTAACGTCATTAGCCTCAAGCAAAGTACGTTCCGTTCAACCCGTTCAACCGATCACCTAAACTTTACTTGACGTTGTTCAGTCACGGTGGCGTCAAAAAGTGTAGTAAAAAAAATAAACAGGTTGGCATGTCGGAATAC
This sequence comes from Stenoptilia bipunctidactyla, assembly GCA_944452665.1. NCBI lineage: Eukaryota > Metazoa > Arthropoda > Insecta > Lepidoptera > Pterophoridae > Stenoptilia > Stenoptilia bipunctidactyla. The sequence goes on along the minus strand of OX101721.1, from coordinate 45,991,806 downwards.
TGTGTGTTGCTACTATACAAAATTCAATATACTGACAATATTATTGAACTTTAGGGTAGGGTTACTTCATAGGTTACTTGAATAGATAATAGAAATTCTTTAATCAAAGCAAAACATATAATAAAATCTCTTCTTCTTTTATTTTATTACTACATATTAAACCTTATTTAAAATAAGAAATCCCATGATGTGAGTGTTTATGTTTAAGTCGGATTTTCCAATTCGAAAAAGTACTAGTATTTAGCATCAGGTGGCGTTACTTGTATTATATCTTTACATTTTCAATGTTTGTAAAGTTTTCGTGAACTTCATAGTTGCATCAAGTTACATATTGAATACAGACAGTTAATTTGTAAATATGAGAAAAATATTTTTATGTGAAAATAAAGCGAATTTTCTACCGAATTCGATGAACCTACTCATTATTGTTTCGATTGTATGAAATGTGAATTAAAAATAGGTACCTACTTTGAAAAGAAAACCTACCTCTAAGTTGGATGTTTCGTAAAGCTACTATTTATGTTAATTATGAAGCATTATTTATCAAATCATAAGTGTACAAAAAGACGGTTATGTTTAATAGCAATAATAAAAGTCAAAGTTAAAGTCAAAAGAATCTTTATTTCGTAAGTATTCATACATTTGAAATAAGTCAAACAATTTACAAATTGAACTGAATCTACCACCACTTCGGAAAGTCGATCTGTTGAGAAGAAGTGGCAAGTAACTCAACCGCAATCATGTTTTAAAAATACACAATAACAATTAAAAGGTACCTATTTATTAAGATCTCATCTATGAAATGAATTTTCCGGTTTAGAAAAACTTTAACTTGGTTATGTTAAGAATACCTAGTTATAATTAAATATGTAGGTAAACAACATTATTGCTACGATGGATTGAGCAAATAATAAAAGATTTAGCCTGGGTCGTTGGCGGCTATTCAGATTAATTTCTCAGTGACTAAAAAATACTAACTAAAATCTTATGTGTACAGTTGTTTCGATAGTATATCCTATATGATTTCATTTAAGTACAAGATAGTCAGAATTTCTAGATTAATTTGAACCCGAGCAAGAATTTCTAATTGCAGTAGGTAAGAAGCTAGGTACACAAAAGCAAATGATTATGGTGCCCGGCACTATAAATTATAGGTTGCTATTTTAACCTAACTATAGGTAGGTAGGTGCTTTTGTCGAGAATGCGATGAACTGAATGTTCAGAGCTTAAGAACAAAGTAAAACCAGTGTTTCCAGCTTTTAGCATTAAATTCCTTTAAAAAATTGAAGATTTGCACTAAATAAAAGTTCCGTGAAAAGGGTCACTTTGAAATATCTGACCATATTGGATGATTAACGTCCTTGTTTGTAAACTGCTTGTTAAAAGATGATTAGATGGACGATTGGATGTTTGTTTTAAACTATCGCGGTTATTTTCACTATGATTTAATGTATTTACGGCATTCTTACCAGGATTTTCGATTTTATTTTCGCACGTCCGATATTTCGATGCTGTTACAAGCACCATGATTGCGGACTGATCCCGTAAATACATTAAATCATCACTGGTAATGTTTTTACAAGGCTACGGGGAAGCAAGAATAACTTTTATGAATATTCAAGTTTGACCTGTATGAATGTATGTGGGTATGGATGTTCATGTGTTGCCTCAGAACTTCTAAATTAGTAATCAAAATTAGCCAAATAAAGTTTCTTTGGAAGCCTGTCGCGATCATGGTGCTTGTAACAGCGTCGAAATATCGGACGTGCGAAAATAAAATCGAAAATCGTGGTAAGAATCCCGTAAATACATTAAATCATGGTTGGACGTTTGTTCCTCAAACACGGCAGAATGACTGAACGGATCTTGGTTAAATATTGCATACCCACTTAGAATTAGTTTCTAGTCTGGAGTAGCACATAGGAATGCAAAAAATACTGGTTTTCAAAGATTTGTTTCAAGAATAAATTTCATTTTACGCTTTGATGCTAGATGGTGATGTAAGTATTTTTCTACCGACTTTAAAAAAAGGAGGTTATCAGTTCGACCCATATGTATGTAATATTTCCAAAACTGCCCAGTTTTTGCATATGTTGCTCTATACGAGTATCAGCGTCTGAACAAATGTGCCAAATTTCAAAAGTGTATTATGTATGTACCCACGTGTGTATGTTTGTGTTCGCATATCTCCGGTACTACAAGTCCGATTTAAGTCATTCTTTTGTTGTAAGTAAGTAATTTTTGTTGTACTAGGTATTGTTCAACTTAGGGAATACTGCGAGTTTCATTAAAATCGGGTCAGAGTTTTTGAGATAGGGAATTTCAACCGACCAAAGAAAGGTATAGGTACATATATTTACCTACAATACCAATATCAGGTACCTTTATGGACTTACCTAGTTTACCCTACAACTTAAGTTAAAAAAAAATAAGAAATAAAAATATTCTGAAAAAATAAAACCGACTTCAAAATTGAACTAAAAAGTAAAAAATAAAAACGATAACTTCTATAGTGAATAAACTCACTGTAATATACCAACTAAGTATTCTTTGAAGTTGGTGCCTGTCCGAATTAAAATAAGAGTAATGCAATTAAAACATACAAATCAATCGTAAAAAGGCACCGACTTCAAAAAAATATTAAAGTGATTTTATTTTAGACAGAAGTTATCGTTTTTATTTTGTAGTTCAATTTTCAAGTCACTTTTATTTTGTCCCGTCATTCCCGTGTAATACGTTTATTAGTCTGTTCTTAAATTAGATGTTACTCTTAAATGTGAAATAACATAATAATTAATTTATTTGCGACCCTTGATGTAAGTAGTATACATAGTACATACATAATTTCACGCCTGTATCCCTTACGGGGTAGGCAGAACACCAGAGGTTAAAAACCACCTGATGTCACGTTTGACTTTGGAGGTAATATAATGATGGAGAGAGACTATTGCAGTGAAAGGGGGTCAACCTGTCGCCCATGAAAAAGTCTCCAATAAAACCTCTATCCCTTAACTGACTTTTACAGTATGCCCGGGAAGAGAAGCAGCTGGCACATTCTATGTTTTTCCTTTGCTCCCAGTCCAGCATGGAAGTAAGTAATAGACATATCATATTTAGGTATGTTCCATCAAATGAACTTAATTTCAGTTGAGCAGTTGCAAGTATCACATGGTTTGTTTGTTGACGTGTATTTTTTTCATCGTGGGAAAACATACAGTTATTGAACAAGTATAGCTGTGAGATTGTTTTCAACTTGGTTTCAGGTTATATTTGTTTGGATGTGTTGCAGTAAGGCAAATAATAATAATAATAATTAAGAGGCAATTATTTCCTCTCAGATGTGGTAACTTTTGACAAATTGTTTTTCAGGTTTGATGTTGCTCGGCTGAAAGTCTCTTCGAGATGATGCATTGAACTCCCTTGGTGGTTGATAATGCTTCGCTGTGAAAAACGGTTGTTTTGTCGTGGTAACTGGTTTTAAGGTCGTGAATTGTCCTTTTAAGGTCATTAATTCTTCATAAAATTGGTCGTTGAATTTTAGTTCTTAAACTATCATAGTTTTAAAGATATTTAGCTTTTGAGTTTTTGATATTTCGGCACTGTTGCAAATGATACATCGACAGTTATGAAGCCACGATACTTTTCCAACGTGGAAAACCTTGGGGGAGACCTATGTCCAGCAGTGGACGTCTACTGGCTGCTGCTGCTGATGATGATGATACTTTAGCTGTTTTAAGCGGCTGCATGTTCTAAAGGTTTTCCATTCTTCAATAACTGAAAATAAATGCCAAATATAATCACCCGATAAGGACTCGAACCCGGGACTCCCGTTTGCAAAGCTAGTATCTATACCATTAGATGGAGCTATGTTAACAATATATCGTAAAACTAAATAATATGCTAAGTAGTTTCGAGGTAGTTAACAACTATTAAATCATTTTTATTAATTTACCGAATTAATTGTGGTATTGGTCAAATCACTAGATTTGTTTAGGAAAGTGATGAAATCCTGTTGTTATTTTAACAGCCTCATTTAAACAGTTTCAATATTATGAAAACTGTTCGTTTTGCCTACGAACAATAGAAATCACTGCCAAAATGCCTTTCTATATTCAAAATCTTGACATCTAAACCACTGCTTACGAACTGTTTGACTGTATGGGTTGCTAGGTTACATTTGACCATTTACAAAATAAGTCATTATATCTAGCCAACGACGACGTAACAAGTTATTAAAAAATTGTAGAGAAAAATTAAGAACCTAATTTTATTACATAATTAAGTATGACTAGAATCGAGTACAGGGTGCACTCCTTCAATATCAAAAAGTTTTCACCAGTCACCTTGTATAAACCAGATATAGGTAGTATGAGATTTCCTTAACATTTACTAGACCCGCGTTTGACCTCAATCTCACCTGAAGATGAGGTTGAAGATGATGGCCCACGGGTTTAGGACCAAGCTGGCTCTTCACCAAACATTGCCGGAACATCACCTCCGGTAATATTTGATAGCCATTATCACAACTCTTTGTAATGAGCCCAAGTATACAAGTATACAGCACGGAAGTCGCCGAGAGGAGTTAAGGCGACATATTGAAAAAATGCATTGACTTTCATCGCAAACTATGAGAATAAGACAAGACGAGTGGATCTGACATTTTGATATGTGTAAATTCATATCTTTATCTATACTTTGCCTGCTCAAAAACATGATTTGATGATTTTAACTCGATAGTTTTATTTTTCGAAAACACGTCTAAAAACATACTTTTGTTAAAATTACTACGTAGTTATGCAATCCACATGCTTAGAATTAACTTAAATTCAATCTTCACATTATTGTTCGGACTTTGGTTGCTCAAAATTTACATAGCATTTACTGTTATTTTTTTATCGATTTTTGAAACGATTTCAGTGTCTGAGCGGTGTAGTAAATAGCGGTGTGTAAATAGTAATGTGTATTTCATCATCATCATCATCACAACTCTTTGTAATGAGCCCACTGCAGGGCATGAGTCTCTCCCCTGGGTGAAGAGGAGATATAGGCCATAATCCACCAAGCTGGCCCAGTGCTGGATGGTGGATGCCAGCATTTTTAGGGCGCCTAGATGGCATCTGACAAACCCTCACGACTACTGTATACAAGTATACAGCACCCGGGAACGACTGCTTAACGTGCCCTCCGAAGCACGGAAGTCGTCGTGAGATATGAATGGTCGGCGGTCACCCATCCAAGTACCGACCGCGCCGAACGTTGCTTAACCTGTGATATCGTATGATACACACAGTAACCACGGCGCCACGACGACTGGCGTTCATATCGAGATATGAAATCTATACTGGAATTTGTATTTCCATTATAGATTTCATATCTTAATCACTTTGTAGCTACATCTAGCAATGCTTCATATTCATCGTTCTTACAATCCTCATTCTATCAATCTCATCTTTTTGTAATATAAAATACTGTTTATTAAAACGACTTTCTTATGAAACTCATAGCATGAAGTCAACAAGTCTGTGTTAATATTTAAGTGCAGTAAATTAAATTAATTCAGTGGTAAACAGTTTGAAAATATTTACTTTTCATTTAGTGCTTCAGACAGAGTTGTTCGTATCTATTGTAGTATTTGCCTAGAGTCAACTAAGTAGATCGTTTTGCTTTGTGAGGAAGCACGCCACTTTTGGAATACCGATTACTTACTTACATTAAAATAGGAATAAATATTTGAATGTACGTAAAATACATATTATGTGTAACACCATAGTCTTCATGCGCACTTTCCATCAGGTGGCATGGAAGACAAACGTCCTATCCTTACAATATAAAAAAAAAATGAAATTACTTTGTTTTACAAAAAGAAATAAAACTCAAAACTTTCATTGATTACATAATTAATGAGATTAAAAAGTGCTATGAATTCTTAATAAACGTCAGAATATCGAAATCGAATTAAAAGCAGACCGAGAAGAAAAAAGCCGAATGAAAGAGATGGCACTCTTTTGTCAAAAGTGCTCTCCAAATAAATTGACAGAAATACAACTCGGCCAAGACATGAAAGGAAAAACGCATTTCTTGCTTGATAATCTATACTAATATATAAAGCTGAAGAGTTTGTTTTTTTGTTTGTTTGAACGCGCTAATCTCAGAAACTACAAGTGGGATTTGAAAGATTTATCCCGAAATTACCACGGGATCAAAAGTAACGCGGGTAAAACCGCGCGCGGTGGCTAGTGTAATGTAAAGTTGTTTAAATCGAATCCTAATAAATAACACATGTAAACATAAATTCCCCGCTTTTTTTTAATCTTAAATTTTTTCGTTTTTATTAGGTTTGCTTAATATCTCAATAGTAGTTTTTTTTTTTAAATTTATTAACGGCATGGATACAGGTCCTTAAGCCTTCTCAATAGTAGTTCTCTTACGGTGTTGCCACACCACTCACTCGTCCGTCGATACACGCTGTCGAACGACGGACGAATGGAACAGTCAAAGTCAATCAATAGTTTTTACTATGCCAAAAAATCCGATCGACGTCGATTTGGTCCTACTACAAGAAGATACAGAGTACATAAATATAGTGGACATTGCTAATATGTCAATAGAGTATGTAATCGAACTATGCGCGACTGAATTACCTTTATATAATATTGTATTAGTTAATATTTATTGGAATAGTAGAGAGGAGGATATGTTTTATATTCAATTAAACAAAATGCTAGTATATTTAAATAAAAAGTATTCAAAAAGAAATATTATCATAGGCGGAGATTTCAATACCAACTTTTTAATTAATACACCAAAAAAAAGACATCTAGAGGAAACCATGTTAGAATATCGCTTCACACAACATATAACTGAGGCTACACGTGTGACAGAAACCTCGTCTACATGTTTAGATCTTATATTTACGAACTTTCACTCAGAACACTTCTCCACAAGTGTGCAGGAGTTGGGCTTCTCTGACCACGCTGGAGCTATAGCACAGTTGTATACAAACCATCTTAATAAACAACAAAACTGGTTCACCTTTAAAAGACTATACAATACTAAAAATATAAATAAATTTAAAATCGAACTTGCTAACATAAATTGGCAAAATGTTTTTCTCAGCACTAAAGATATAAATGAAAGTTATAATATGTTCTACAAAGTAATAAAACAGCTACATAATAATTGTTTCCCAAAACGTAAAATTAAACTAAAAACTAATTTAAGAAAAAATTGGCTTACACTAGGTATAAAAACATCATGTAAAAACAAAAGGCTACTAAAACTACTTAAAATAAAATTCAAAAATAAATCATTTTCAAATTACTACAAAAAATATGAAAAATTACTGAAAAAGTTAATTACATATGCCAAAAAAATTAATAATAAAAACAGAATGAAAAAATCAACTAATATAGTAAAAACAATGTGGCAAATTGTAAATGAAAATACTAATAAAAATAAAGCAACAAAAAAATTTAACATACAACTAAAAGAAGAAAATGAAATAATATCAGAACCAGGGAAAATTTGCAATATATTTAATTCTTATTTCGCCTCGATAGGTAACTTAGACGAAAATTGCGAAAGTAATGAAAATAAAAAGACACCGATAGCAAACTCTACATTAAATACAATGTTCCTCAAACCAGTAGAGTACAAAGAAACATACAAACTAATAAAAAACTTAAAAAATAAATACAGCTGCGGTACCGACGAATTACAACCTTCACTAATAAGACAATGTGCAGAGGAATTAACATATCCACTTACTCTACTAATAAATCAGTCTTTTGAAGAGGGCAAGTTCCCTGACCTCCTCAAATCAACACTCATCAAACCAATATATAAAAAGGGGGGAAGGCTGAACAAAAATAATTATAGGCCAATCGCACAGCTACCTACGTTTTCAAAGATATTTGAAAAAGCCATGTGCGATCGCATTTATAACTTCTGTGAAAAATATAATATCTTTGATGATGGTCAAAATGGCTTCAGGAAAAAACGGTCCACAGTATTGGCAACTTATAAATTAATCCAAAAAGTCCAAAATTTAATTAATAATAAAGAATATGCTGTTGGCATTCTGCTAGATATGTCAAAAGCCTATGATAGAGTTCGACATAATATTCTCTTACAAAAATTGTATAGCTTAGGTATCCGCGGAAAAAGTCATCAGTGGTTGACCTCCTATCTAAAAAATAGACAACAATCGGTTGAAATAGAGCATTATGACAAAAACACATCACAAATCGTTAGTATTAGATCAGAAACGAAATCTATAAATGCATCTATTCCCCAAGGAAGTGTTATAGGTTGTCTATTGTTTATAATATACATAAACGAACTCCCAAAAGTGGTTAACGAACACTGCGTATTGTTTGCGGATGATGTTTCAATAATTACTTCTTACCAGAATAATGACAATATACATAATCAATTATCAATAACTTTAAGTAACGTAAATAATTGGTTAGATTCACATAATTTAAAGATAAATTTTTCAAAAACTAAAATAATAACTTTTCACCCATTTCAAAAAGAGCCATTACATATTAAACTTAATTATCGTGACGTAGAGCTACAACAAGTAAATGAATATTGCACTCTTGGACTTACCATTGATACACATATCTCTTGGAAACCACATATACATAAATTAAACTCTAAATTATCAAAATTTTCATATGGCCTTCGTGAAATAACAAAATGTACTGACGAAAAAACAGCATTGTCTGCTTACTACGCATATGCACATGCATGGTTAACTTACGGAATCATACTATGGGGAAACAGCACAGATTCACAGTCCACATTCATCATGCAAAAGAAACTTGTACGCATCATCTCACATATAGAGCAAACTGACAGCTGTAAACCTGTCTTCCAGAATAAAAAGATACTGACCGTGCCATGCATGTACATAATGGAGATGTGTAAGTTTGTTAAAAAATACCCTGAATTCTTCACTAACAGACAGGACCTACCTACTAGATACACACTTAGGAAAAATACAGCTACTAGACTGATGCTCCCCACATCCAGGTTACAACTACACGCAAATAGTCCCGCTGTTATGGGAGTAAAAATATTCAATAATCTGCCTAATGTATTAAAATCTCAAACAAATGAAAAAATATTATTTAAACAGCTCAAAAATTTATTAATTACAAAAAGCTATTATACAGTACAAGAATACTTAAATGATAAATTTGTAAATTTGTAATGAGACAGTAAATTTAATTTATCTATAATATCTCTACGCCTCCTCTCTCCTAATATTGCAATACCCAATAGGGTCATAATGTATCCTAATGATTTGTGTATATTATGAAAGCAATAAAGAATTGAGAATTGAGAATTGAGAATTGAATTGGTGTGGTTATTGAACGGTAGGAATTAAACTAATTTCAGTATTTTATGAAGTACCTAATGCATATACGTAACTTAACTTCACAAGTTATTTTGTGAAATAACAATAAAGGACACTGTCAATTCCATGAAACGTGAAATGAAAATCTCCATTATGAAATCAATCACCAAAGAAAAGACTTTTTAACCAGCTTTTTGACAGATTAATTTTTGGAATCTGACGTCTGTCACCTCCATTACTTGTAGCCGAAAAGTCGATTCAATCTGTAAAACATTAAACACGCAAAATGCGGTTATTTAATCAATCGTTACAGCTTTAAGCGATTAGGTATAATTAATTTAAGAAATGCCAGACTGCGTTTTTTAAATAGAATACCACTTCTGAAATATTTCTTGTTAGGTAGCTTCTTCTTCCATCCTCTTTTTGTATTCTTATTTTTAAAATGGGATTCCTGAGGATTCCATTTGAATGTATATTTAAATGAAACATCGAGTTGCAAGTGTGAAATGCGATGAAATCTAGTTAAAACGCATTTTACTGTCATTTACTACTAGCTCGGTATGGTTGGTTCTGAATAGTTCTAAGCTTGCAATAGAACGCTTTGTTCTCTACAACTATGATACGCTACAATACTAAAGATGCTTACCTACGTGTAGATAATCTTAAAATATCGATATCATCACTGAATTAACTCTGCTCATCGGTAATCTTACTAATATTATAAATGTGAAAGTTTGGATGTATGGACTTCTAGATGTTTGTTCCTCAATCAGAACGGCTCCACGGATTTGAATGAAATCTGGCCTAGTGATAGTGTACAGCCTGGAATAGCAAACATACTACTTTTTATCCCAACAATCCTGCAGGATTAAAAATTTCGCGGATAAAACCGCGTAAAATAGCAAGTGTATTATATTTATTAGCTTACTGTAAGCTTTTAGAACCACTTTTTTAACTGAAGAAAACCATATTTAAATACGTCCAGAATCAGATAAACCGCTATTATACTATCCATACAATCCGAAGGTATCTCTTACTAAACAGAAAGTAGATCAAGTTCTTCATTAATGGCGGGTTTCAATATTCAACTGACTGCTATGCGTAACCGGTACAGGTACAAAACTGGTAGGAAAAAAGTAGCGTTTCACAATATCTATTAGCTACGGGCTGTAAGTTCTCAAATTTGGCATGGGCCCTCCTTGCGTGACGTTCTTCCAAGAAAATATGTGATATGTGATTTATAGAATATAACGCATTCGCAAATTATTTGTATGATATTTGAACTAAATAAATATATAAACTTGTTCAATTTATGTTTGCTATGTTTTAGTATTCGATAAATATATTATAGAATGTTTTTAGAGCTTTTTATTAATAATTGCGTTTAACTGCTTACGTAAAACGAAACGCCAATCCTTCGGCTAATTTTGCCATTGGTTGAATCACATTTTTATGACGTCAAAGTAAATATTTAAAAGAAAAATTATGTCATTCAATAATATTCGTCCTTTTTTTTCAAAAACATTTATAGATAAGTTAGAAAGAGAAAACTGGATTATTGATATGTTGACAGATATTTGATAGGATATTTCGTTAAATGAATAAATTTTTACGTCGTTGGCTAGATAAAACGACCTATTCTTTAATTGGTCATCCGTGATGAAAACATAACTCTTATTGGCCGCAGCAGACTGCCATGCTACCTTTACCTCATTGGTTTAAATTAATAACTTGTTACGTCGTCGTTGGCTAGATACAATGACTTATTTTGTAAATGGTCAAATGTAACCTAGCAACCCATTACAGTCAAACTGTTCGTAAGCAGTGGTTTAGATGTCAAGATTTCGAATATAGAAAGGCATTTTGGTAGTGATTTCTATTGTTCGTAGGCAAAACGAACAGTTTTCATAATATTGAAACCCGCCATAAATTGACTTCAAGTCCGCAAGAGGATCAAGTAAGCAAGTTAGCGACAGTGCCCTCAGTCGGCGTCGCTGATTGCGGTAGTCCCATGGGTATTAACTTCTCCAGCACTGACCGCACAGCAATGAACCAAGACAGCCTCTCTGCAGTATGCTTGTGTAACTCGGACTCGAATGTAACATGGGAATTTGATTATCTGACCTTAGGGCTTGTGACACAGATAATTTAATAAGTAAGACGGAATGTTGGATTAAGTTTTCACAATTGATATAATAACTAAATTAAATTTAAATTCAGAATTTATCGCGTTTAACTTTATTTATATCAACAACTAGCCGTTTCACTCGGTTATGCCCACGCGATTTCGAATTCCGCAGTAATATTGTGTTAAAAAGTATCCTATGTGCTATTCTAGACTGCACACTATCACTGTGCCAAATTTTATCCAAATCCGTTTAGTTGTTATGCCGTGACTGAGGAACAAACATTCATACATCCAGCCATCCAACCAAACATTCACATCTATTCTATACCTACTTATAATAAATCTGTAGAATTAAAAATTCTTTACATTAAAAATATAAAAAAAAAATCTCCGGGGGTGTTACTAGACCGACACCGAATCCAAAAATGTGATTAAAAAACTTTTGTCTGTCTCTCTGTCTGTCTGTTCAGGCATCACGGAAAAACTACCTTATCGAATACAATGAAACTTGGTATAATTATTCTTTAATATTCTGGGCTGGGCTAATATTCTTTAATATTTAATACACTGGGTAGTTTTTATCCCGAAAAAGTATATACAATAAAAACAAACTTAATTTTGCCGTTCGATCTTTAGACCCGATTAGTGTGCTAACGGCAAATAATAAGTTTGTCGTAGGTTACGTCACCCGCAGTGGAGTTCACTAACTTCTAAGACATACTGTAAATGTAGAACAAAAATCACATGGACCAATTCTAAAAAAGCATATTTCTAGAACTATTTCGTTACTAAAAAGGTCCATTAAATTGTAATGTTGCCAACCTATGATATTTTATGAGGACATTCAATATTTTGGATAGTATTTTGATTAAACGACTGTTGACGATGCATGGTATACTTAAAGTTACGCGAATCGCAGTACAGGACTGTGTGAAATACATAGGTGCACCAAGTATTTTCGGCGCCAATATCTTTACTGGCCGATGAAAGATTATCATCGCATGTGACAGCCAACGTTGGATATTTGGAAATGATTATATCATATGATGAACACAACATGGAAAACATGGATATTATAAGAAATATTGACATTACATTTTATAATTTAAAAAATTCGTATGCTTTATGTACAACTATAAACATCAGAAAATGGTGATAAAAAAAACAATAGATGGTCGTCTTGAGAAATATGTTCAGCATGCTCTTCTTGGTTTTCATGTTTGTAGATTTACACACATCGAACAGAGGAAGTAAGTAGACTAAAACTAGAATGTAAAGTTTTGGCCCAAATCATCCCTCCGACGACATGCGTAGTTAGTTGATCTTGAGATCCTTTTCTCGATCTTGGTAAAAATCTCTCTGTAGATATGCATAAATTGATTAGAAGATAGTTTGGACCAAAAACTTGAAGTTCATCGTTTTTGTCCAAATTCATCTTCTAGCCGAGATATGTAGTACAACCTGAAAAAGTCAATACACAATAGACGTAATGCTGTAGAGAACAGAACAATATACAGTGTATCCTCCCTAAAACACAATACTCACTGGTCTATTTTCACTGGAATGGAAATTGAAGAGTAAAAATAAAAAAATAACACAGTCATTCATAATCTTCTTGATAAATAAACCCACATAAACATTTTACCGGGTGTCAGACGAATTCAACATAATCGTCTTATTATTATTTATGGCAATCAGCCGTTGTTATGAGTCAACAGACTATTTTTGCCATTATCGCGTAGAGGGGCGCAGACTATCTTTGACAGCTACCAGCCCTTACTGCTTGTTAAAATTGCTGTATAATATCAGTAGCCGGGGGATTTGAGCTAGCATTATAACCTTATATTGAATTGATGGATGTATTTCAAAAGACGTTTGAGAATAATATGATCTGTGATTGAGAGTAGACACCACATATTGATTGGTCTAGGGACCTGTCGGGGAAGAAAGGAATACAGGGAGGAGGGTGAGAGGGGGCATTTAAGAAAGATGTGGTCAGCTGTCCCAGGTTCCAATTCGCAATCGCACAATGGAGAATTACGAGCGCCGATTTTGTTTAGGAAAACAGGGGAGCAGTAATGGCCAAGCCTCAGTCTACAGACAACTGAGGTGGACCGTTTATCTGCAGCTTTCATTTTAAAAAACTAGGGCTTAGTACGTATGTTTGGTTGAATCTCACCATAATGTTTGGCTTTTAGTTTGCGAGATCGGCCCCATGAAGAGCTCCAGGCAACATGTAGCCGTTCACTGGCTAAGAGGCGGAGATCCTGAGCATAGCACATATAGTGATCCGAGGAACCAATTTGGATGGAGTCTTTAGCGAAGGAGTCGGCAGCTGTGTTGCCGGATATGCCCGAATGTCCAGGGATCCAAGCCAGGACAACATTTATCGAGTTACTACTGCAAGAGATGATGGATTTCCTGATTTGGAGGAGGATAGGGAATTTTGAGCCGAGCTTGAACGGGTTGGCCTTCAAAGCAAGGAGACAACTAAGGCAGACTGAAAGTATAAGGGCATTAGTGATATTATTGTCAACTACATATTTTAGCGCTTCAAGTATAGCAATTGATTCACCAGTCAAGACCGAGGCTTGCGGGGGGATTTTATAAGATAGGATTTTACAACAACGCCTGATGGGTATAGTTTAGAGGCGTCTGTGTATATTTGGGTCCAATTCGGCCATCTAGCTTTCACTGCTCTGAGGAAAAGAGAGTATGCTTCGGGGCTCTTTTTAGGTATTCCGAGGTCTGTCACAATGGGAGGAGAAAATATTAAGGACTCATAAGGGAATGAGTAGAGATGATGGGAGGAGGATTGAAAGACCGGGGTGGGGGACACGTTAAGGTTTATGGAGCTAGAAACTAGACGTGGAGGAGTCTTGTGTGTCCAGTATGAATTTGAGAGGCAAGATTTAAGGGAGTTAAGTTTAGAGTGGATTGGATGGGATGAAAGCTGGAGAGTTCTAGCTAGGAATCTGTCTGCAAGAAACTGACGCCGGAGGTGCAGCGGAGGTTCTACACATTCAACCTGCATTGCATCCACTGACGTTGACCTCATGGCTTCTAGGATTATGCGGAGTGCCTTGTTCTTGATCTTTGCGACTGCATCGAGAGCTGATTTGTTACAAGGCTCCAGAAAGAAGGAACCATAATCCATGACACTTCTCACCAAAGCATTGTAGAGCAGTTTTTGGGTGTAAGGTTGAGAACCCCACCAGACGCCCAAGAGAGCACGCAGTACATTAATGTTGAGTTCGCATTTTTTTGTAATATAGTCTAGATGAGCCGCGCCTGATAGCTTGGAGTCAAAATTTTGCTGTGTGCTCTGCCTATAGATCTGAGTCAGTCTTACCGGTGGGTGGTGCTATAGAAAGCCTACGTGAATCTTAAAGTGCCTTTAGGAATTATAATCATATTTTTATTTTATCTGATTTTAATGTTGATTTGCTTAACCCTTTAAAGAACAAAGCACCAGAAGTCATGACCTATTGAACCAGGAAGGGTTAGATCAGGTAATTAGGGAGCCCACAAGGATCACAAAAGACTCTTGAGACCCTTTTGGACTTGGTAATTACTGATTCCCCACAACTTTGCAAACCCACTCAGGAACATCATAACCGACTTTTAAGTGACCATGAATTAGTTCTTGCTGAATTTAACATAAAGAAACCAAAAGTGCATAAAAAACTGGTTATTGGGCGAATATTGTCAAAAATTGATACTAAACTATTCTCTAAAGAAATAAAATCATGTTATCCATGGAGTGAGTCATTCACTCAGAAAAATATAGATGATATGACCTCTCAGTTTCACAGAACTATCATCAATGCTTTTGATAAACTCTCTCCTGAGCACATGTCATATATCAAAGATAAACCACAACCTTGGATCACCGATACCATCCGTGACATGATTCATTTTCGAGATAATGCCTTAAAAAGAGCTTTAAAAACCAAAGTAAAATGATGAAAGTGTTAGAAATTACATCACGGGAGCAATTAAACGAGAAAAGATGCTTATTTTGATTTTTTTGTAAATAGTAACTTAAAATATCCTTATGAAATGAGGCATCATCTCAGCAAAATATCTATCTTTACTTCGAATACCCAATCCATACCGGGACACCTGAAAGACCCAAACAAAATAAACAACTTTTTTTTAGAAATACCAGGCAATAATATACTTCATTATGATACGTACAGCTTTTACAATAACAAAAAATTGGGCAGAGCAGAATTCTCACTACATACATTTAAATACGTCCAGAATCAGATAAACCGCTATTATACTATCCATACAATCGGACCGTATCTCGTACTTAACAGAAAGTAGATCAAGTTCTTCATTAAATTGACTTCAAGTCCGCAAGAGGAATAAGTAAGCAAGTTTGCGACAGTGCCCTCAGTCGGCGTCGCTGAATGCGGTAGTCCCATAGGTATTAACTTCTCCAGCACTGACCGCACAGCAATGAACCAAGACAGCCTCTCTGCAGTATGCTTGTGTAACTCGGACTCGAATGTAACGTGGGAATTTGATTATCTGACCTTACGGCTTGTGACACAGATAGTTTAATAAGTAAGACGGAATGTTGGATTAAGTTTTCACAATTGATATAATAACTAAATTAAATTTAAATTCAGAATTTATCGCGTTTAACTTTATTTATATCAAGAACTATCCGTTCACGCGGTTTTGCCCACGCGATTTCGAATCCCGCGGGAATATTGAGTTAAAAAGTATTCTATGTGCTATTGTAGACTGTACACTATCACTATGCCAAATTTTATCCAAATCCGTTTAGTTTTTCTGCCATGACTGAGGAACAAACATTCATACATAAAGCCATCCAACCAAACATTCACATCTATTTATTTATTTATTTCATTTATTGCATGTTACATTACAGATATAGATGGAACATTTTAAGGTAGGTATACATGTAACGCCCTGCAAGGGCATAGCAATATTTGAGGGATTCAGATATTAAATAATAATAATTCTAATTCTTATTTCACTCTAAATACAATTTTTTTTTTTTTATTTATGATAATAAAGTCTTAATTTTATTTAGGACCTTGACCTATTTCGTAGTATAACAAAATATTAGAGACAAACATTAATTTATAGAAGCCTATCTAAATGTGATTAACATTTAATCACATTTAGAATTCTTATAAGTACTTACTACCTCTTATTCTATACCTACTTTTAATAAATCTGTACATTAAAAAATTCTGTACACTGAAAATATAAAAAAAAATGTCAGGGGGTGTTACTAGACCGAAACCGAATCCAAAAATATAATTAAAAAATTTGATTAAAAAATTTTCTGTCTCTCTGTCTGTCTGTTTGTTCAGGCATCACGGAAAAACTACCTTATCGAATACAATGAAACTTGGAAGAATATTAGCCTAGCCCAGATTCTTTCATATTCTGGGCTAGGCTAATATTCTTTAATATTTAATACACTGGGTAGTTTTTATTCCGAAAAAGTATATACAATAAAAACAAACTTAATTTTGCCGTTCGATCTTTAGACCCGATTAGTGTGCCAACCGCAAATAATAAGTTTGTCGTAGGTTACGTCACCCGCAGTGTAGTTCACTAACTTCTAAGTCATACTGTAAATGTAGAACAAAAATCACATGGACCAATTCTAAAAAAGCATATTTCTAGAACTATTTCGTTACTAAAAAGTCCATTAAATTGTAATGTTGCCACCCTATGATATTTTATGAGGACATTCAATATTTTGGATAGTATTTTGATTAAACGACTGTTGACGATGCATGGTATACTTAAAGTTACGCGAATCGCAGTACAGGACTGTGTGAAATACATAGGTGCACCAAGTATTTTCGGCGCCAATATCTTTAGTGGCCAATGAAAGATTATCATCCCATGTGACAGCCAACGTTGGATATTTGGAAATGATTATATCATAAGATGAACACAACATGGAAAACATGGATATTATAAGAAATATTGACATTACATTTTATAATTAAAAAAATTCGTATGCTTTATGTACAACTATAAACATCAGAAAATGGTGATAAAAAAACAATAGATGGTCGTCTTGAGAAATATGTTCAGCATGCTCTTCTTGGTTTTCATGTTTGTAGATTTACACACATCGAACAGAGGAAGTAAGTAGACTAAAACTAGAATGTAAAGTTTTGGCCCAAATCATCCCTCCGACGACATGCGTAGTTAGTTGATCTTGAGATCCTTTTCTCGATCTTGGTAAAAATCTCTCTGTAGATATACATAAATTGATTAGAAGATAATTTGGTGCCAAAAACTTGAAGTTCATCGTTTTTGTCCAAATTCGTCTCCTAGCCGAGATATGTAGTACAACCTGAAAAAGTCAATACACAATAGACGTAATGCTGTAGAGAACAGAACAATATACAGGGTATCCTCCCTAAAACACAATACTCTCCGGTCTATTTTCACTGGAATGGAAATTGAATAGTAAAAATAAAAAAATAACACAGTCATTCATAATCTTCTTTATAAATAAACCCACATAAACATTTTACCGGGTGTCAGACGAATTCAACATTATCTTCTTATTTATGGCAATCAGCCGTTCTTATGAGTCAACTGACTATTTTTGCCAGTATAGCGTGGAGGGGCGCATACTATCTTTGACAGCTACCAGCCCTTACTGCTTGTTAAAATTGCTGTATAATATCAGTAGCCGGGGGATTTGAGCTAGCATTATAACCTTATATTGAATTGATGGATGTATTTCAAAAGACGTTTGAGAATAATATGATCTGTTAATGTGATATGATGAGAATAAAATGATATGATCCTCTAAAAAATTGAAAAAAAAACTGTGCATACTAATGCCATGGGACATGTTAAGCTATTGATGCATTACAACTCGGCAGAATCTATGGAATAAATGCCTACAGTGCCGCGGACCGTTCACATCCAATAGTGCTGCCCGCCTTCAGCATTTTAATTATATTTGCCTACTTTGTGTTTACTTCCATTCAGTTTTGTGATTGTAAATATATTTCTTTCATATAAACAATAAAAATACTTTGTGAATTGAATAGGAAGTGTTCAACAAAAAGAGTTTTGTGTCCAAAATACGTTTGAATTACGAATCGGTCTTATAAATTAACGACCGAAAAATACTTGCGCCTCATCTGAGACGTACGAGATGATTAATTATTGAATTTTAAAGTATAAGAAATCCGCATTTTAATGTAGGTAAAACTCAATCAAAAATTGTTTCGGCATGCAGACACTCGCGACTGGCCGTATGGCGAGCGCAATCCGAGATCGAGCCGCGTAGGTATAGCTCAGGTTTCGTCCGTTTGTATGAAGTTGAAATACTGTATATAGTATTACCGTGCCTTAGTCCAGCTGTGGGTGACTTTACTGCTAGTGACTAATGATGATACCTTTATCAATAAGTATTTAAATATACTAGCCGCCGATAGATGGCATTCTATAGTTTTTTACACGGTTCGTATTTTTTATTTTGTATGGACTTCAATGTCCCTTGGTTACCTTCTTCTTTTTATATGAACGCAGTCTTACACAAAAAATGGTATTCTCCTGTGTTGAAGCTCAAATTAAGGTGAATTTTACTTTCTGTGATGTTTAAAATCAAATTAATTTGAACATTACGTGACATATCCCATTTCTCTAAGTGCACTCATAAAATGATAGACAATAAACCCTATTAATTGGACGTAAGAACAAAACATAAGGACGCTTCCATTAAAAAATACTTTAAGAAAAAACATCGTAAGTAATTTGATTCAAAACAGCCTATTCAAGTGGAAAGTAATACATCAAAATAAAGACCCGTATCTTGAGAGAAAGTACTTATCTACCAATTTCTTTATATTAGTCAAAAAGACCATTTTAGATCAAACGAGCAATTTGTTTTTTTGTTTTTCAATTTTATGAAGTACCTACCTAATACATATACGTAACTAAACTTCACAAATTATTTTGTGAAATAACAATAAAGGACACTGTCAATTCCATGAAACGTGAAATGAAAATCTCCATTATGAAATCAATCACCAAAGAAAAGACTTTTTAACCAGCTTTTTGACAGATTAATTTTTGGAATCTGACGTCTGTCACCTCCATTACTTGTAGCCGAAAAGTCGATTCAATCTGTAAAACATTAAACACGCAAAATGCGGTTACTTAATCAATCGTTACAGCTTTTAGCTATAATTAAGCGATTAGGTATAATTAATTTAAGAAATGCCAGACTGCGTTTTTTAAATAGAAAACCACTTCTGAAATATTTCTTGTTAGGTAGCTTCTTCTGCCATCCTCTTTTTCTATTCTTATTTTTAAAATGAGATTTTTGAGGATTCCATTTGAATGTATATTTTAATGAAACATCGAGTTGCAAGTGTGAAATGCGATGAAATCTAGTTAAAACGCATTTTACTATCATTTACTTCTAGCTCTGTACGGTTGGTTCCGAATAGTTCTAAGCTTGCAATAGAACGCTTTGTTCTCCGCAACTATGATACGCTACAATACTAAAGATGCTTACCTACGTGTAAATAATCTTAAAATATCGATACCATCACTGACTTAAAAAAAACGAGAATAACTCTGCTCATCGGTAATCTTACTAATATTATGAATTTTTTTATGTATGGATGTATGGACTTCTAGATGTTTGTTCCTCAATCAGAACGGCTCCACGGATTTGAATGAAATCTGGCATAGTGATAGTGTACAGCCTGGAATAGCAAACATACTACTTTTTATCCCAACAATCCTGCAGGATTAAAAATTTCGCGGATAAAACCGCGTAAAATTGCTAGTGTATTATATTTAATAGCTTACTGTAAGCTTTTAGAACCACTCTTTTAACTGATGAAAACCATTTTAAAATAAGTCCAGAATCAGATAAGCCGCTATTATACTATCCATACAATCCGAAGGTATCTCGTATTAAACCGAAAGTAGATCAAGTTCTTCATTAAATTGAGTTCAAGTCCGCAAGAGGAAGTAAGCAAGTTTGCGACAGTGCCCTCAGTCGGCGTCGCTGATTGCGGTAGTCCCATGGGTATTAACTTCTCCAGCACTGACCGCACAGCAATGAACCAAGACAGCCTCTCTGCAGTATGCTTGTGTAACTCGGACTCGAATGTAACGTGGGAATTTGATTATCTGACCTTAGGGCTTGTGACACAGATAGTTTAATAAGTAAGACGGAATGTTGGATTAAGTTTTCACAATTGATATAATAACTAAATTAAATTTAAATTCAGAATTTATCGCGTTTAACTTTATTTATATCAACAACTAGCCGTTTCACTCGGTTTTGCCCACGCGATTTCGAATCCCGCGGGAATATTGAGTTAGAAAGTATCATATGTGCTATTGTAGACTGTACACTATCACTGTGCCAAATTTCATCCAAATCCGTTTAGTTGTTCTGCCGTGACTGAGGAACAAACATTCATACATAAAGCCATCCAACCAAACATTCACATCTATTCTATACCTACTTATAATAAATCTGTAGAATTAAAAATGAAAAAAAAATAAAAAAAAAAAAATGTCAGGGGGTGTTACTAGACCGACACCGAATCCAAAAATGTAATAAAAAAATTTTTTTTCTGTCTCTCTGTCTGTCTGTTTGTTCAGGCATCACGGAAAAACTACCTTATCGAATACAATGAAACTTGGTATAATTATTCTTTCATATTCTGGGCTAGGCTAATATTCTTTAATATTTAATACACTGGGTAGTTTTTATCCCAAAAAAGTATATACAATAAAAACAAACTTAATTCTGCCGTTCGATCATTAGACCCGATTAGTGTGCCAACCGCAAATAAGTTTGTCGTAGGTTACGTCACCCGCAGTGGAGTTCACTAACTTCTAAGTCATACTGTAAATGTAGAACAAAAATCACATGGACCAATTCTAAAAAAGCATATTTCTAGAACTATTTTGTTAGTAAAAAGTCCATTAAATTGTAATGTTGCCAACCTATGATATTTTATAAGGATATTCAATATTTTGGATAGTATTTTGATTAAACGACTGTTGACGATGCATGGTATACTTAAAGTTACGCGAATCGCAGTACAGGACTGTGTGAAATACATAGGTGCACCAAGTATTTTCGGCGCCAATATCTTTACTGGCCGATGAAAGATTATCATCCCATGTGACAGCCAACGTTGGATATTTGGAAATGGTTATATCATAAGATGAACACAACATGGAAAACATGGATATTATAAGAAATATTGACATTACATTTTATAATATAAAAAATTCGTATGCTTTATGTACAACTATAAACATCAGAAAATAGTGATAAAAAAGACAATAGATGGTCGTCTTGAGAAGTATGTTCAGCATGTTGTTCTTGGTTTTCATAAGATGTGTTTGTAGATTTACACACATCGAACAGAGGAATTAAGTAGACTCAAACTAGAATGTAAAGTTTTGGCCCAAATCATCCCTCCGACGACATGCGTAGTTAGTTGATCTTGAGATCCTTTTCTCGATCTTGATAAAAATCTCTCTGTAGATATGCATAAATTGATTAGAAGATAATTTGGTACCAAAAACTTGAAGTTCATCATAAATTGATTAGAAGATAATTTGGTACCAAAAACTTGAAGTTCATCGTTTTTGTCCAAATTCATCTCCTAGCCGAGATATGTAGTACAACCTGAAAAAGTCAATACACAATAGACGTAATGCTGTAGAGAACAGAACAATATACAGGGTATCCTCCCTAAAACACAATACTCACTGGTCTATTTTCACTGGAATGGAAATTTAATAGTAAAAATAAAAAATAACACAGTCATTCATAATCTTCTTGATAAATAAACCCACATAAACATTATACCGGGTGTCAGACGAATTCAACATTATCTTCTTATTATTATTTATGTCAATTAGCCGTTGTTATGAGTCAACTGACTATTTTTGCCAGTATCGCGTGGAGGGGGCGCAGACTATCTTCGACAGCTACCAGCCCTTACTGCTTGTTAAAATTGCTGTATAATATCAGTAGCCGGGGGATTTGAGCTAGCATTATAACCTTATATTGAATTGATGGATGTATTTCAAAAGACGTTTGAGAATAATATGATCTGTGATTGAGAGTAGACACCACATATTGATTGGTCTAGGGACCTGTCGGGGAAGAAAGGAATACAGGGAGGAGGGTGAGAGGGGGCAGTTAAAAAAGATGTGGTCAGCTGTCCCAGGTTCCAGTCCGCAATCGCACAATGGAGAATTACGAGTGCCGATTTTGTTTAGGAAAACAGGGGAGCAGTAATGGCCAAGCCTCAGTCTACAGACAACTGAGGTGGACCGTTTATCTGCAGCTTTAATTTTAAAAAACCAGGGCTTAGTAGGTATGTTTGGTTGAATCTCACCATAATGTTTGGCTTTTAGTTTGCGAGATCGGTCCCATGAGGAGCTCCAGGCAACATGTAGCCGTTCACTGGCTAAGAGGCGGAGATCCTGAGTATAGCACATATAGTGATCCGAGGAACCAATGTGGATGGAGTCTTTAGCGAAGGAGTCGGCAGCTGTGTTGCCGGCAATGCCCGAATGTCCAGGGATCCAAGCCAGGACAACATTTATCGAGTTACTACTGCAAGAGATAATGGATTTCCTGATTTGGAGGAGGATAGGGAATTTTGAGCCTAGCTTGAACGGGTTGGCCTTCAAAGCAAGGAGACAACTAAGGCAGACTGAAAGTATAAGGGCATTAGTGATATTATTGTCAACTACATATTTTAGCGCTTCAAGTATAGCAATTGATTCACCAGTCAAGACCGAGGCTTGCGGGGGGATTTTATAAGATAGGAGCACGGAATATATTGGTATCCAGACGGCCGAGCCAACAACGCCTGATGGGTATAGTTTAGAGGCGTCTGTGTATATTTAGGTCCAGTTCGGCCATCTAGCTTCCACTGCTCTGAGGAAAAGAGAGTATGCTTCGGGGCTCTTTTTAGGTATTCCGGGGTCTGTCACAATGAAAGGAGAAAATATTAAATACTCATAAGGGAATGAGTAGAGATGATAGGAGGAGGATTGAAAGACCGGGGTGGGGGACACGTTAAGGTTTATGGAGCTAGAAGCTAGGAGTCTTGTGTGTCCAGTATGAATTTGAGAGGCAAGATTTAAGGGAGTTAAGTTTAGAGTGGATTGGATGGGATGAAAGCTGGAGAGTTCTAGCTAGGAATCTGTCTGCAAGAAACTGACGCCGGAGGTGCAGCAGAGGTTCTACACATTCAACCTGCATTGCATCCACTGACGTTGACCTCATGGCTTCTAGGATTATGCGGAGTGCCTTGTTCTGGATCTTTGCGACTGCATCGAGAGCTGATTTGTTACAAGGCTCCAGAAAGAAGGAACCATAATTCATGACACTTCTCACCAAAGCATTGTAGAGCAGCTTTTGGGTGTAAGGGTGAGAACCTCAGCAGACGCCCAAGAGAGCACGCTGTACATTAATGTTGAGTTCGCATTTTTTTGTAATATAGTCTAGATGAGCCGCGCCTGATAGGTCGGAGTCAAAATTTTGCTGTGTGCTCTGCCTATAGATCTGAGTCAGTCTTACCGGTGGGTGGTGCTATAGAAAGCCTACGTGAATCTTTAAGTGCCTTTAGGAATTATAATCGTATTTTTATTTTATCTGATTTTAATGTTGATTTGCTTAACCCTTTAAAGAACAAAGCACCAGAAGTCATGACCTATTGAACCAGGAAGGGTTAGATCAGGTAATTAGGGAGCCCACAAGGATCACAAAAGACTCTTGAGACCCTTTTGGACTTGGTAATTACTGATTCCCCACAACTTTGCAAACCCACTCAGGAACATCATAACCGACTTTTAAGTGACCATGAATTAGTTCTTGCTGAATTTAACATAAAGAAACCAAAAGTGCATAAAAACTGGTTATTGGGCGAACATTGTCAAAAATGAATACTAAACTATTCTCTAAAGAAATAAAATCATGTTATCCATGGAGTGAGTCATTCACTCAGAAAAATATAGATGATATGACCTCTCAGTTTCACAGAACTCCACAATGCTTTTGATAAACTCTCTCCTGAGCACATGTCATATATCAAAGATAAACCACAACCTTGGATCACCGATACCATCCGTGACATGATTCATTTTCGAGATAATGCCTTAAAAAGAGCTTTAAAAACCAAAGTAGAATTATAAAAGTGTTAGAAATTACATCACGGGAGCAATTAAACGAGAAAAGAAGCTTATTTTGATTTTTTGTAAATACTAACTTAAAATATCCTTATAAAATGTGTCATCATCTCAGCAAAATATCTATCTTTACTTCGAATACCCAATCCATACCGCAACACCTGAAAGACCCAAACAAAATAAACAACTTCTTTTTAGAAGTACCAGGCAATAATATACTTCATTATGATACGTACAGCTTTTACAATACCAAAAAATTGGGCAGAGCAGAATTCTCACTACATAAACTTTACTCCAAAGATTTAACTTTACTCTAAAAAATTGAAAAAAAAAAACACTCGGAAACTGCCGCGGTAAAGCTATTGCATAGCATTTTTTATCAACTTATGCAATTATAATTATTTATTTATTTTATTAATGCAGTAATGTTTGATCTAATATGAAGTTCCACAAGTTCCTAGTAGATGGCGCTGATTGTTTATTAAATCCCGCATGTAAAGTTATGAAATCAAAGTATCACCGCTGTGCCGGTCGGAGGGGGGTGTTAGGATTTTTTCGTTACGGAATTTCTGGATTCGGCCCCACGCTCAAGGCCCGTGATAGAAGCTATGCAATAGCTTAATAAAAAAAAAAATTGTGCATACTAATGCCATGGGACATGATAAGTTATTGATGCATTACAACTCGGCCGCATCTTTAAAATAAATGCCTACAGTGCCGCGGACCGTTCACATCCAATAGTGCTGCCCGCCTTCAGCATTTTAATTATATTTGCCTACTTTGTGTTTACTTCCATTCAGTTTTGCGATTGTAAATATATTTTTTTATATAAACAAATAAAATACTTTGTGAATTGAATAGGAAGTATAACCATGTAACAAATGAAGTGTAACAATAAGCATGTTTACATTTGAATTGCAAATCGGTCTTATAAATTAACTACCGAAAAATACTTGCGCCTCATCTGAGACGTACGAGATGATTAATTATTGAATTTTAAAGTATAAGAAATCCGCATTTTAATGTAGGTAAAGCTCAATCAAAAATTGTTTCGGCATGCAGACACTCGCGACTGGCCGTATGGTGAGCGCAATCCGAGATCGAGCCGCGTAGGTATAGCTCAGGTTTCGTCCGTTTGTATGAAGTTGAAATACTGTATATAGTATTACCGTGCCTAATGATGATGATACCTTTGTCAATAAGTACTAAAATATACTTGCCGCCGATAGATGGCATTCTATAGTTATTTACACATTTCTTATTTGGTATGGACTTCAATATCCCTTGGTTACCTACATCTTTTTATATGAACGCTGTCTTACACAAAAAATGGTATTCTCCTGTGTTGAAGCTCAAATTAAGGTGAATTTTACTTTCTGTGATGTTTAAAATCAAATTAATTTGAACATTACGATGTTCAATCCCATTTTTCTAAGTGCACTCATAAAATGAAAGACAACAAACCCTATTAATTGGACGTTAGAACAAAATATAAGAACGCTTCCATTAAAAATACTTTAAGAAAAAACATCGTAAGTAATTTGATTCAAAACAGCCTATTCAAGTGGAAAGTAATACATCAAAATAAAGACCCGTATCTTGAGAGAAAGTACTTATCTACCAATTGCTTTATATTAGTCAAAAAGACCATTTTAGATCAAACGAGCAATTTGTTTTTCATTAAAAAGAAATCGAATGTTCGAGAGGCCCTTCGACATGATTCCAATGGAAATATTAACAGAATCACTACGAGGACACGATTTTCCCTGTTCACTTCGTCTTCAAAGTGAATCTTAGGGGGCTGGGGGAGTTTTCGTAAACCACAAATTTTTGGAGACATCTAATAACCTCAGGACGGAGGCGAAAACTTCTCTTAACATTATTTACCTGCTAACGAAAATGACTTTTATTTTGACAGGGTATTTTATTCTTAGCTATAAAGGGTGACTGGTGACACTTTTGGAATTCGAGGACGTCATAATTTGAGATCATACATGAAGAGAAAAACTATAATAAAAAAAAAAATACTGAGTAGACTTCGTTAAGAAACGACGCAACCCCATGGTTACACTAGCGTTAGCAGCTATCCGCGTGCCCGCGCACGTGCCGCGATTGACTCAGGCGTAAGTTAAGTAAATAGTTACAACACTTTATTTATTTATAGGGAATTCTAGTTAAAAATTCAGTACCTACATTTATTACATAATTATGACCAGAATCGGGTACAGAGTGCTTTCTCTAAAATTTGTCACCATTTACCGTGTATGCTTAGTACTTAATTACTTTTATATTTATTTTATTCATTGTAAAGTACAATAATTGTGTGACTTCACACATTTTAATGTACATAATATGCTCTATTTAATTTTGTCTGGAAGGGGTCGCATTCTAGCGATGGTGTTATGTTACATACCTACTTCTATATTTATTGGTTGTGCAATAAAGAGTTTATTATTATTTAAAATTTCATCAACATTTTCCCTCCGAGGACGTTAATGAAAAGATTATTATTATTTTCCTTATCAACAAGCCGAAGCCAAATTATTTAAATATCTTTATTTTTTTTTCACTGAGCGGGACTGAAATAAATATGCAGATACGTTTATATTGTATCAAAAAATATAATATTTAAATTATGCCGGTGAATAAGAAAGCCCTGAATTTAGTCCTTACCCGTTAATGGAAAAAAAACTGTTGAAATAGTTCAAAAGTTTTTATTAGTTATTAATATTACTAATAAACAGTATGTTTACTAATGTAATACGTTGATACGTAGAAGGTTTTTTTACCCTGAATGCGGTAATTTCTTAAACATCCATTTTTTCATTTCATAGCCTAACTCTTGACGAAGACTTCTTGATAGTTGATCAGGAAATTTTTACGGGATGATAACCAGACGCAGTGGCGCCATGCTATGATAACTTATTATAATAAAATATTATTTATCTCTGAAATCTTGCAAGTCAAGTGTAGTGTATGACGCACCTTCTCACTATGTATAATTTATTACATCAATATACTGTGTACTTTCAACAAAACAAGACGTGTATCATTTGGCTCCCACGTCCATCCTTGCAAAGTAATTAGTTGATTTTTTAATCGTGACGTCCTGGTGTAGTCGTAAAATACATTACCTTTCTATGCAAAAAGGTCTTATTTTCGAAACCCGTTGGAATAGATATTTATCTATATGGTGAACACAGATATTAGCCGTCAAATCCTGGATGAATTTATTTATCCGTTATTTAGTAGTCATAGCATAAGTTTTTAAATAAATTTAATTAGGACTATGTAGGTATTGTAGTATTATAAATATTGATTGAGCTTACATTCGCGTCATCTCCTTCAATAGTATGGTGAAAGAGAGATTAGGATGATGACAGTGGAAGATGACATCTATCTTGACAGTTGCACCTGCGTGAAACGAAACACAAAAATAAATAATTTCACAACGGTACTATAAAATAAATACATATACAGAACCTACGTTATGATATTACTAGTTATTTAGCTATTTATGAGTCTAATATCATTTTTGTCTTGTTTTTGTGTAAAGGTTCATACTTACGTAACTCGTTCAAATAAAAAAAATCAAAAGAACGAAATGTCAATCATGACTTTATTATACGGGAATGTATATATAGCAATCGTTAATTTACTGTTTATCTCAAAATCATAATTCCGGATGCGAATACCAAATTCCTGAAGTGAAAAGCTTGTAAAAAATAAACCAATAATTTCTATAATTATTTAGTTTTTATACATGCAACATTTTGAGACTGCTTTTGTGAGGTGTATTTATATAATGCAAATAACTATGCACTAGATATGCATTTAAAATAACATTTATACCAAAAACCAACAGGTTTGAAAATCCTAACAAAACAAATCTGTAAACGCTGCCACATAAATGCAATCACTTTCCACCGTTTCAAAACCAACTGCGAAATTCCGGCAATACAGATATGATTCGCGGAATGAATCGTAACACCAATTCAAATGTCCTGTAGAAGGAATAGATTTGAACGGAATACTGGTGTTTTAAATCGACCGTGGCTGACTGGGACGCAAAACGATATTTACTAGAAATGCCAATTCGATGTTTAGTTAGTCCTGTTAAAGTTTCGGGGGCATTTGAATGGCATTTAGCTGTGTTTGGCGTTGAAAATTGATGCAGTTGTGCAATAATATTCGTAGGTTTGATTTGTTACTATTTTGGTTCATTGTAATTTTTTTACATGTTTCTCAACGGCATGATTTTGGTTTCGATGGAGTCGTTACAATACCTCTTTGTGAGATATATACTTAGCTTAACATATGCAATTTCAATAATCCAAGAAAATACCATATAATCAGTGGAATTAAGGTAATATTATGGACGTGTGGGAAATTTTCAAAAATATATACAATACTACTGGATTACATTTGGTTGACAACGATGATATTTTGCGGTCAACGTTTCTTTTTTTAATGATCATCACATCATAAAATATATAATGCATGAAATATTTTTTTGTTTTTACGCCAAGGAAAGTATAGTGCTAGGATCTAGGATCACTAGTGCAAGTGGGAACTGTTGACCCCTTCGGTTGTGCATTTTGGGGACAGATTCGACGGGGAAACCTTGTGACGTCAAGTCCTCTTGAACTTGCTCGTTCGATAACTCAAACGGCACGTCCCTTAGGACAGCTCGAATTTTACGCTTCACAGGGAGGGCGTAAGTGTGATACTCGAGCTTCTTATCAGCAAGAAGCCGAGTAAGATTTCTGAAATCGGAACTGGAATAGATCTCGACCTTAATAGAATCACCCGTATTGGATGCCCTATTATACTGGAACTTGGGACTATGACTACCGCAGAGAGCTGAGGCCGCGGTCCAGCGGCTCTTGTCCCGTAGGAAGACAAGGGTGGAGACTTGGGTTTCGGCGAAGCCGAGACTGATTGCGATGCAGGTTGTGACACCGGGATCGCTGAAACGGAAGGAGCCGCGGGAGCACACGCAGGTGCAATATTGCGCGGACCAGATACAGTGGCTAGAGCAGTTGGAACGGATGAAAGTAAAATAGAAGTCGCGCCTTGCTTCTTTTTCTTCGACTTTGACTTTTTGTGGACTTCTGTAAACTGATCTGAGGATTCTAACGCAATAAAATCGGACTCTCCACCTGGAGGGGTAGTTTTTCGTTTGCATGCGGAAGATACTACCGAAATTGAATCTGACATAGTAGTCAGAAGGATCTGGAGACGGCGGAGCATTGGTTTGAAAACCCTGAGAAAAAGATGACGATGATGTGGTCTGAGTGACCTGGGAAGTAGACGCGACCTTTTTGGCCACGCGATGGCAAGGATGAGAGGATAATTGCTCTTGCAAGGACTTGATTTGAACCTGAAGAATAGCCTTCTCGGCTTTGCAATCTTCTCTGATTTTAGCCTGCGCGGCTAAGTTATTTCTTTCGACGATTTCGCCAGCCATATACCGGGTAGTTGTGCAGGTCAAATTGTCACAATGACTCATTTTAATGGGCTGAAAGGTATTATCTTAGACAAAACTCCTTACCGGTGAACGGCGACGGGACTGCGTGCATTGCGCTGTAAAAAAAACGACCTAGTCCAGACCTATTGCCGGTGAACAGCGGACGATCAGGCTTAATTGTCGAGGTTACGTATCCACCTGATCAGCGATGCTTCGGCTGGCAGCAGTCGAGTCTGATCTAAAATGGGCCCCCGAAACCACACAACCTCCGCGAGAGAAAACTTTCCGTTAAGAGCTTGGCTTGGTAACTTAACCCGCACGAGTGCGTGGGAGGCAACAAGGGCAGCGCAATACGAGAACACGACAGCTCCGGAGCGGATGCAATGTTTATTATGCTGACTACCAAAAAGCGTAAATATTAGCAGGACAATAAGATATCTCTCTTTTCTTATTTAACACGAAATAATAAAATTATGGGTCTCTTTAGTTCATATAGGAAAATGAACTGAACGGGCATCGCTATGCGAACCTAGTGAAGTGAACTTTTTGTCGATATTTTCCTTATGATAGCCGTCTTTTGTTAACTCTCATATTTATGAGACAACATTTCAATCTCCAATATAACAATAACAAATAACCATAAAAAAATATAGTTTAGTACAGCTGTATGTTGATTCAGGAAACAATATCGTATCCAGTGCTTACAAAATCCACCTTTGTTAAAGCTTTGAAAGTCCGCTACATTAAATTATTGGACAAACAGATTCCCTATTCAATGCCTAACATTGTACATGCATTTGAAGGCTCCGAGTGTTAGCGTTTTTAAGTATCTTTTTTTATTTTTTAGAAAACAGTTCTTGTTAAGTTCTCAAACCTCCGGGCGCGGTCATGCCGGATGGTTCTCTTAACTAGAGCGTGGCAGAATTATATCTCCCGAATGCCGCCCGCGTCTGCGCGCACCTTGCACGCTGTGTTTGGACATACCTCAGTACTCTGGTATACTCGTTTTGAATAGTAGCGCCATCTAGCTCTAAAGTAGTCTTGTGTTTTGCAAAAAAAAACAATTTAATCAATATATACACTCACATAATAATCAAAGCATTGTCACTCTAAATTATGTATGAATACCATCTACAAGACGACTACGCACTACTACAAAACATCCACATCGTAGTATTATCAATGAAATGCCGCGTCATAGGAGGCTGTGGTCATCAACAGCAAATTTTTGTAAAAAAGTTTGTCGTGCCATATTTTTATTTATTTTTGTACTGAGCAGTACCTAAATAAATATGTCGTAACGTTTATATCCTATCAAAGAAAATAACATTAAATTTTCGCTGGTGATTAAAAACAACACTGTTTAAATACACAACCATAATACACCCAGACCAACGCAAAAGAATCACGTTCATGCCCACAGATATTTAATAGTGCGGTGATTGAACACACGACTTAGTCTTAGTCAGATAATGTTACTCCATTGCCAAAGTATACAAAATTATTAACATTACTTGAATATTTTCCAGGTACTCAAGTAATGTGATGGCTAAAATTAAAAAAAATAATTACGGAACGTGTTTATTTGAGTATGTATTAGACTAACAATTATCACATTTATAAGTATTATGAAAACTTTCATCAAAGTTTACTCATGCAAAAATTAAAAATAAATACACTTAAATACATAACATCACGCCTGTCTCCCTTTGGGGTAGGCAGAGACTAAGGAATGCCATCTGCTACGATCCAGACATACCTCTTTCGCTTCCTCCACCTTCATTAATCGTTTCATATATGATCGCCAGTCACGGTACTAGGCTCTTTTTAAGTATGTCGTATGTATGATATACGTTTGCTTAGGGTGGCCCTTTTGACAACAAATGAAAAATAGAGCAACAAAATAAGGCAAGCAGTCTACAGTAAGCTTTCGTAAAATGAGCTTAAAAGATACTCAAGTTCCATTTGATCGAACTAAACACGTAACAAAAACAGGCGATCGCTCTTTGGCTCCATCTATCGCTCGCACTAGCACCACCAAATACCGCACGCGCCAGCCTTTGAGATCACCATTACCTATTAATGGAAACACCTCGTGTACCGCGTCTGACCCATTGTTGGGCTACTTTTGAGCCAACAAAGGCTTCCAGCCAAACTTGCAAGATTAATCACGAGAACACAACTTGATGCGTGATTATTCCTACATAAATTATTAGCAAATCTCGAAACGTTGGTAATAGAGAAAGTTGCTAAGAACTTAGAAAAGCTAGTTTCTGCTGGCTGTTAGGTAGGAAATCTTGTGACAGAAAATGTTGTGATTGACAAGTGGTTTTGTTAAATAACATAAAAGGAGGTTTTTTAAAATATGCGCATTTTAAATAAAAAGCAGCTCATTGTTTAAATCTAGTTATTATGATGCATTGGATTCTTAATAAAACGAAAAGCTAAACTTGTTTTCAAATTAGATATAACTTGAATTATCCAAATATGTATATTCAATCAATGAAGTATTGTGAATCGATCAGTATTTTTTTATCGTTATTTTATTTTTAGTTTTTGTCATTTTCGACATTTTAACAGCCAATTCAAAGGGTGTTCTGCAATTTTTATAATAAAGGATAAAAATACTGAGCAAAGAATCTGTCTCGCTTTTTGAATTGCAAATGGAATTTCGAGGTGTCAAAGCGGGAGAGTTAAACTATTTTAAACGACAGTTTGGGCGTGAAATTCTTTTCTGCTCAACTAGCTCCAAAATACTTACCTGAAAAAACTCAATCAGCTGAAAAGGAAACATGTTACGAGTGCACATTCATAGAACACTTTGTTGACAACGGATGTTGAGTTTCACATGGAGCTTCGGAATGTCGCTTACTTACTGAGCTAAAACTAAAATAAGCTTTTTTAGCAAAATCGAAAGTGTAAAAGCGTGGATATCATCATCGCAACCCTCTTTAAGGAGACCACTACAGGGTCATCAGTCATGAAGGCATAAAACATCATCCTTCCCAATATTGGTTGTTGGATATCAGACAGAATTTTCATGGCGTAGCGTCGAAAAGGCTTCTGACATAGGTGAACTGTATTCATGTTTACAGAACCCAGGACGAACTGCCTAAGGCCGTATACAGAAAGAAAGCTGGAAACTTATAGGCACTTACCGGCGCTTGACAGCGCTGGTCCGTTCTACAAAAAGGAAGCAGGTTGAGGCAGACCAAGCAAAACGTCGGACTCATCGGACGGTGATTTCCCAGCGCTGACCAGCGCGTGTTGAAGCTTGTCGGAACTTGTCAGCACCGTTCAGTACTTATCGGCGCGCGTTCATATATTTTCCTGCGCGGGTCACGCTTATAAGTTTCCAGCTTTCTTTCTGTATACGGCCTAACGTGCCCTTCGAAGCAGCGAGAAATTAATAATCGGTGGTCTTCCACCAAGGATGATGATGTTGATGACACACAGGAGGCACTACGCAGCCACGACTTTACTACGACTGTATTACATGGCAAATTTTCCCAACCAATTTTAACTTAATGTGGAGGGCATAGAGTACAGATTTAAGTAAAAAGTTTTGACAGATTTGTAACGCTTGATGTGCTGCCTTTTGTACAAAGTAGTAGGTAGGTATATAATAATAATAACTAAGAGTAGTAAACTTACACTACTCGTATAAAAAATAAAGAAATCAATTGTAAGACATGCATTCACACAGCGCCATTTGTTTGAATATGTTATGTATGTTGAATATAAGAATGGATAAACATAGCATGCATACACTCAAACCATGGTAATATTATCTATACAGTATTTCAACTCGGCCGTATCTTTGAAATAAAGGCCTACAGCGCCGTGGTACGTTCACATGTGATAGGGCTGTCCGCCTTTAGCATTTTAATTACCTTTGCCTACTTTTTGTTTATTTCCATTTAGTTATGTGATTATAATGTAAATATAATTTGTTATATAAACAAATAAAATAACTTTGTATATTTTATTTGTTTAAAATAAAAAATACTTTGTGAATTGAATAGGAATTGTTCAACGAAAATGCATTTTGTGACAAAAATCCATGTTTACGTATGAATAATAAATGCCGCATGCCGAGCGCATGCCGAGATTGAACCACGGACTACTTCCGTGATTCGTCCCACCTCATAGTCCCAAAGAGACAAATCACTGAATTAAAAAAAAATATTATTTTTTAATCTGCATTTCGTCCCATTGAAAGTTCTCATAAATATAAGATCAAGTACAGTCAGCAGGGAAACCAATAAAAAAACGTCAATAAAAGACAAAATATCGAATCGTACCTAATCAATAATGTTACTTACAAGGAATACAACAAATAAAATTAAAAATATGTTACCCTTAAATCATCGTAAAACTTTGACGTAAACAAAATAAAGTATTTATTCAAAAATTAAGAACACTACCACTATCATTATTATTATAATAATGATTGTATAACAAAATATTTCTATTTAACTAATTACTCCCAAACATATAGTAAAAAAATAATATGTTAAAATACACCTAGAAAAATTTTACATCTTAGAAAAAAAAAACAATTTATTTAGCTTTACATAATCAAATTCATTGTTTTACAATAATAATAAAAATATTGGCGACGAATATCTTCTTACACGTTATTTAAACTAGTTTCCAAAATTTTTAATAAATACTTTTTTTTTTTTACTTTTATTGTAGTATTGTAGTTTAGTGATTTAAACGTAACATGTCTGTATGTTTATTGTTGATTTCTTTTTAAACAAAAAATATTGATTGCGAATCCATTTTTGACTTTTTTATTGGTTAATTGGTCATTCATTGATTTTCATTTC
The DNA here is from genome assembly GCA_944452665.1 of Stenoptilia bipunctidactyla. Taxonomy (NCBI): domain Eukaryota; kingdom Metazoa; phylum Arthropoda; class Insecta; order Lepidoptera; family Pterophoridae; genus Stenoptilia; species Stenoptilia bipunctidactyla. The sequence goes on along the minus strand of OX101721.1, from coordinate 45,956,791 downwards.
ATTCATTTTCATTTTCATTTATTATTTTCCGTCCTTTTGGGACGAAGATGTAGTAGGACGAATCACTGAAGTAGTCAAGCCGCGTAGGTATAGCTCGCATTTCGACCGTCTGTATGAAGTTGGAATACTGTGTAGATAACATTACCGTGCCCAAACCAATGCGAACATATTGTACATTCCACAGATTCACGGTCTGAAAATAACTGGCGAGAGGCGTGCGCTGGGCAGGCGCGTGGTCGGATCATGGCCTTATACATACAGGGTTGATTTTTAGTCACCGACCAAATTTTTTTTATACAACACGTATCATTTATAGAAACGATTTTTGCAAAAATAGGTATGTATTTTTTTAACAATTAAATTAATATATTCGCTAACATTTTAAGAAAATCATAGTCTCTCTTAAATATGAATGAATACCTTTAAAACAAAGACGACTACCCGCTGCTACAAAATACCTTGTAGTACTACGTCATAGTATGATCAATGAAATGCCGCGTCGTAGTAGCGGTCGGAAAGTCATGCCAAAAATTATCAAAAATTTCAAAAAATTACCAACAATTAAAAAATGTCTACAAGTATATATTAAATCATCCTTAAAGGTGTTTATTGTAATGAACGTTATGAAAGATATACGTAAATCATGCTAAAATAAACAAAAATTTCAAACTATTAACAACAAGTAAAAAAAATCTTGAAATATACGTTGGAGCGAGTTTAAATCTATTGCGCATACAATAAATTTATATATAGAATAAGTAAATGATGTACAAAATACCTTATAATATATTTTAAAGTAAAGAAATGTTTTTCTTTCATTATTAAGCTTTTTGATGTAACTGTACTGCCTTGAACAATAGATTATTTTATTATTGACTGAGTGTTCCCAATTGACGGAAGATAAATATTAAATTTAAATCATTCCGGCGATCAGGACCGCGGTTCCAGTCAAAGCGGTCCCAATCCACGGCAGCCTCAAAATATCAACGTGTATAGTGAGCATTTTGTTAAGCTTGTATTTTAGAAGGTATGTACGGCTTATTGCTGTTGCATTAGGGTATTATTTAATTATTGCTTCCATCAGCGCTGCACTGCGCTAATATGTGCGCTAAACTACGATGCTGAACACACTTTGTGTCTATGCTTACAAGAATACCTTTTTCCGTTTCTCTATTAGGAGAGTTTATGCACATTTAGTAGACCTAAGTACCTACTTCAAACTATCAATGTTGCAAGTAACTGATATTCTTTGTATAAGTGCTATGCTTATATTCTTTACTTTACTACATTACGTGTAAAATGAACACAAAAAGCTCAACTTAAACTACAAAATGTTACATAAATTGTTATTACATAAGTAAAACTATAAAATTGAAAACTCCAAAACTCATAAATATCCCTTACAAAGTATAGTATTATTTTATCTTATTTCCAAACATAAAACTAAGTTGGATTTTTCAACCTGAACTGTGAGTGTTGCAGTTAGAAAACTTCCAAGTTCTTAACTGTTCGCCTAGTTTCATAAAAAACAGCATCTTTTTGTAGGGTGCTGTGAAAAGTTACGGACAAGGTATATTCACAACTTGAACGCGCCGCCATTTTGTGCTAAATAAGAGAACTGAAAATTTCAAAGCAGATATTTTTCCCGGTTTCTATTTCTGTTTTATTATTCGTAGCCTTTATGAGTTTATCGTAAAGCCGACGCAATGTCTGCGTTTGAATTAATACTAAATACGATAAATGGGAAATGGTCCCGAATCCATCAACCGTTAGTATTATGTGTTGTTTTTTGGGCACTAAGTAAGTATTAACGATACTAATACGAGCTTTTTCCCGCAACTTCGTACGCGCATAACATAAAAGTCTTATTTTTCCCTACCCCGTGGGAATTTTGGGAATTCCTTTCATAATACAATCAGACACTTATTGAAGAACCTTTATACCAAGTATCATATCCGTGCACTTAAGGAAAAAGATTTTTTCGTACATATTAAAAAATCATATATTTCCCGTTCCCGTGGGAACTTCGGGAATTCCTTTCATAACACAACCAGACACACATTGAAAAATTTTTACACCAAGTTTCACATCGGTGCACTCAAGGAATAAAATTTTTCATACAAACTAAAAAGTCCTATTTTTCCCGTACCCGTGGGAATTTCGGGAATTTCATCCTTAGTGCAACCCCACATCCCCTAAAAAATGTATGTTTTAAATTTCAGCTCTCTACGCCCAGTAGTTACGGCTGTACGTTGTCTGTCAGTCACTCAGTCAGTAACGGAACAGTTTTATATATATTGATTTATTAATTGAATCAAAACAGATTTTTTATTGAAAAATAAAAATATGAGATCTGCATTAAATTGAGAATTTTATTTTATTTATTTTATGTTATATTATTTCATGGTTACTGGATAGATTAAAATAAATACATTACAAATTACTGTCAGTCACTCAGTCAGTAACGGAACAGTTTTATATATATTGATTTATTAATTGAATCATGTGATCTGCATTAAATTGAGACTTTCTGGTTATTGTATAGATTAAAAAAATACAGATAGAAGAAAACTCAGTATTTCGTAAATTTCAAAATGTCAAAATGCAACGTAATTAACTAACCTACAAAATAACCAATACTTTATTTATCTATATGTTACTTCTTTTACCTGTCTTGTCAATGCGCTACTAAGATAAGTTTTATTTTAGAAGTTAAGACATAAAGAAAGATAAAGATAACATATTAAAAAAATACATAATTATATTACCCCTGCAATGAACCGTTCACTGAAACTGAAAGGCACTTAGGGTGTAATCACGTAGGTCGACGTCGATTGGATTATTGGCATAGTAAAAATTGTCGATCAACGTGTACTGTTCCATTCGTCCCTCGATCGACGATCGACATGTCCCCGATGTCCCCGCCTGCCGCAACAAGTTTATTTATAAATATTATTTAAAAGCTCTTATAGTAATATTGCTTGTTTTCTACTTTTTAGTTAAAACTTACTGTATTCAGCGGTCGGGTTTTTTAGTTTTTGTTATTACTTTTTTATTTCCCGCTTTTTAGTTAGATAGGTACCTACTACTATTATTTGTGTGACCAGGAACTTGGAAAACCATAAAAAATGTGAAATCCAGATTTATTATAAGTGTATGTATGACGATAAAGCCTCAGACATGGTATAGTTGCATTCAAGTAAACTAGTCAAATATTGCTTCCCCATACAAAATTTGGACTCCGTTGATAATTATTCTTATTCAAGACTAGCTGTGACCCGCGACTTCGTCCGCGTGGATACCGGTTGTTGGAGTTGGATAAATACTATTATTATATCCTCCTTGAAGTTTAAACTTACTTTATTTAAAATTTCGTCAAAATCGATTCAGTAGTTAAGCCATGAAAGCGTTACTGATAGATAAACAGACAGAGTTACTTCAAAAACTGTTACAACAAAGGTGAGATCCGCAGTTTCACCTAGGTGTTTTGTGAAAAAGTACAGGTAGGTAGGTATATTACATAGATGATGCCTGCGACTTCGTCTGTTTTGAATTAGTATTTCGAGTAGGTTATTTTCTTCTCCAAGGTCCTAAGTACTATCTTTAATAACAAAAATAAAAATGAAGAATATTCGCCCATATCTATACATATAATAAAATGGTAGGAAAGTCAAAACTGTACATTGAATATTTTTTTAAAAGAATACTTGGGGTATGATCTACAATCGAAACAGAAACAAAAAATATAGTTTTTAGAATTTTTGTCTGTTTGTCTGTTTGTCTGTTTGTCTTTCCTGGATAAACTCAAAAAGTACTGCATGGATTTACTTCAAATTTGGCATGAAGATAGTTAAGAAATCGGGTCAACATATAGGCTACATATTATCACGCTAGCAGTGTTATAATCGTAGGTGCGTTTGGTGCTGCATAGCGTTCACGCAGACGAAGTCGCGGGCAGCAGCTAGTAATATGTATAACTCCTAACCACAAACATAGGTAACTATATTAGGCACATTGCGTTATAAACAAATCGGGTGCCAAAGTGTCTTAAATTTTACATATTTCATGCAATACCTATCTTCATTAATTATAGCTTATTGTTATTCTAGGTAAAGCTATATTACTGTAAAGTTTCAGAAGAATACATTCGGCAGTTTTTGCGTGAAAGAGTAGCAAAGATCCATCCATCCAGCCATTATCAGTGTATAATGTGTATCTATCTATAGTTATGATTGGCTACTTTTCACGGTAAAATGGCTGAGCCAATATTAATGTAATTTCTTTTGGTAGTTAACACATACCTACGGTACTTTTTATTCTACTTCTAAATCTACGGTTTCTAACTTCCAAGAGCTAGAAATGATCACGAAATAAATAAAACCTTGAGTCCCATTATTTTAAGTTTAACTTTCTTTCAATATTATCTCTGTATGTTCTGTATGTACAGAAGGCAGCACATCAAGTCTTACAAATCTGTAATTTTTTTTTACTTGAATCTGAAATCTATGCCCTCGACATAACCTAAGTTAAAATTGTTTGGGGAAATTTGACAGGCAATGTAATGCTTGACCTGCTGCCTTCTGTACCTACCTGTATTAAATCGCGCAAGAAGCTTTAATAATGATTAAGCCCTATCAAAATAGCAAAATTTTTTTTCTGCCTACCAACTATTTTTCAGATTTATTATTTTTAAGCCCCTAGTACTTTTACCAGGAGTATTTCCTTAGAATTCTTATTCCCATGTTTATTTTTAGTGTAGTTCAGTTTTTTTTCTTCTGGCTATCCGAACGCTTTTACATCTAGTCTACTAATGCCACGTTACAATATCAAAAACACTGTTCGTTCGTTGCTTCCACGCTGGACTGGGAGCAACAGAAAATCATAGAATGTACCAGTTGCTTCTCTTCCCGGGCATACCTTAAAAGTCATTTTAGGGATAGAGGTTTTATTGGATAGAGAGTCTTGTCAAATTACTACTTACTATTCTTATAACTACCTACCATTCGTTTGTAGTAGCTTTTACTCATGTAAAATATTGAAACCCAGCATTCATTGATTTTGACGACAATTTAGTTATAATTTAGGTACCCCTAGAATAACCCTACCGCCTCTGAATAATTGACTAATCCGAGTGAGCCCCGCTTGGTGGTAAACTGACTGTCTCGGCTGACTGAAATTTGCCGTCAAACATCACTACTGCCAGCGGTGACGCGTCCCGAAACATTCTATAAAGAGCCAGTCCTAGAGCCGCAAACGGGTTTATGATAGAACTTGCTTGGCTTCGGTATTCGGCCTCATTTATACTTACCATTAGGTGAGAATGAGGTCAAATTCGGGCTTATTCACCGATTTGAAAAAAAACTTAGTATTTTTAATAGAAATTTATAAAATTAAACTCGTGGGTAGTCTGACTCCCAACCGTTATAAAAATTTGGTGGTTCATTCAGAGAAATCTTATTTCCAAGTGAAATAATAAAAGTTGGGTGAATATGGTCATAGGCACCCAGAGTTTGGTAGGTATCTCGAACAATTAACAGCGTGAGTGGCCGGCCATGCCAGCGAATCACTCGCTCGCCCGCCCGCGTCTTATCGAACATACCTACCTATTTTATTACGGAGTTATTTTAAAATTATTACGATATCTCTTTGGATCTTGATTGAAATCAAGTGGTGTCAAAGACAATTTTGTTTACAATTAAATATTTATTGTAAACTAAATAAAAAAATGTAATAAAAAAAAATTACGCGAGCAGGATCGAACCCACGACCTTAAACTCATGGTCGGTCTACGCGCAACTGAGCAATGAGTACGTGGAGTATGAGAGTATGGTGGAGATGTTGTTCATACAGATCAGAACTGTATGCCGAACATCTCCACCATATTCTAGTAAGTTTTAGGCATAACTTTTAAAAATCTATTAAATTTTTTTTAGATCCTAGATTTTTTTTATGTCTGCAGAATCTGCTCATCATTCTGGACAACTTTTGTTAAGGCATCATATCTATATTTCTTACGGTTTTGATGATCCCTTAAGGGTTCTGCACCAGGTGTTCCAGTAACCGAAATAAAATATACCCTTTATGTTGCCCCGGCTTCACAGCTATACATCAAAAAAAGGTTCATTCAAATCCGTTCAGCGGTTCCAGAGATTAGCGTGTGCAAACAGACAAACTTACAAACAAACAAACAGACAATTTTTTTTTTTCAGATTCTTACTCTTTTTTCATTTCTTTATAACCCTAGATAATTTTTTTTGTAAAAATATTAAATGTACAGACACGTTTTTTTTGCTGTTTTATTATATGTATTGATTAAGTCACTTGAATTAGATTAAGAGCTATATAAAATTCTATCAGGATTTTGTTAAGTAAGCTATAACGGATATTAAAAAATGCAGTTGCTGTTTACCTACATTGCATTTACCTACGTTATACCCAGAAAAATAGTGCGCAAAATGTAAAAACCTATGAAACAGAAGTCCAGTGAATTGACTAAAAAACGAATGGAAATAAAATGTTATAATACTTATTAATTCTTTCAGGCACATGAATAGTTAAAATTAAGAGGCGTATTAATTTAAATTACCATCAGGGTTCAATTTTTTTTTTTTAATGGAAATGTTTAATGGAAATGAAAGGGTATGCTACGGTGGTTTGGACATTTGGAAAGGATGAGTGAAAGTAGATTTACGAAAGAGGTTTACAGAGCAAGAATGGATGGTGCTGTCGGAAGGGGCCGCCCTAGGCGAACGTACGCCGATCAAATTGGTGACGTTCTTAAAAAGGGCCTAGTTAAAAGTTCCCGTAACCGGCGATCATGTATGAAAAGATTAATGAACGTGGAGGAAGCGAAAGAGGTATGTCTGGATCGAAGCAATTGGTGTTCCCTTGTCTCTGCCTACCCCAAAGGGAGACAGGCGTGAGGTTATGTATGTATGTATGTATGTTTAATTTAAAGTACAAATATGTATATACTTAGAATAGGCTAATCTTAAGCTTTCATTTGATACCCATATTGTTGAAACCGGAAATCACTTGTTGTTATCCCCCTAAATCCTATCTTACAGGCGCCATCTTTTGATACCTCATTTGTTTAAATCCCTCCATCCGTTTAGTAAAATTCAGGGAACAAGAAACGCACATACATAAATACGCGTTGAAAACATAACACACCTTTGCGTGCCGCAGTCTTCACTTTACCTACGTGGGCCCACTCAAATTTTTGTAAGTCAAACCTACAGTTTCCAATGCGTCTTAAATAACCAAACCTCACTATACTGCGATTTTTAAATTGTATCCCTGCCTCTATTTTCAAGTTCCTACAAAATAAATGTTATGAACGATGTAACTTTAAAATAACTATCTAGTAAATATATTTTTGTATACTCAGAGAGAACTGTGTGTGAGCATCCATGTTTAGCGCTTTTACTTCATTGTTCGCTTTTATTCAATTGTTACATAAAATGAATGTTTTCGTGTTTGTTAATGAAAATATTTATTTAAATACACAATTCTACGTAAACAATAATAGGATTCCGGTGAAACGTGAACTGGGCAATCGAGTTTCAATGTTTTGAGGTAAATTCTCTGTGTTTTCGAAGCTTAGTTCCCACGACGTATTGTGTGTTCGGAAAAGCGTTTATTTTACAGTACCAACTTAATCGTTATACGTTTTGTTTTTGTGAGCCTGAAAATGGTTGGGTTATTGTTATTCTAATAGGTGAAGAGTAAAGGCCGCTCTTTATACATTGTTTTCTTTTTATTTGTTACTTTTGTTCTGTATTTTTATTGTGTATAATAAAGAGTAAATAAATAAATAAAATAAATATGTAACATTTTATAGAAGAAGTAGCTTTTCGTGGTTTATACCGCGTCATTTAGATTCCGCAAGAATTTTGTCTTTAATAGCTAAGGCAATTGAAAAAATATTGTTTTATGTCGACTGGTAGTAACAGAGATAAGTGCGTTCAAGCCACCTAGCTGATCTGTTTTATTACGTTATTATTAGGGATGCAACGATACCGATACGATAATCGTATATCGGCGATTATCGTAAACCTTTACGATCATTCGTTATCGTAAATATTACGATACAATATTTTTACGATACATTTATTTCAAATTTTATTATTCATTTATATAAATTTCATTTATTTCGAATATTTAATAAGCACTAGACCACAACGTAGCTAAAATTATGCTGGTATCGATAAAAATATCGAAAATTACACTAAGCTTAATTAATGGCGCACAAAAATCTAAAAGTTTAATTTAAGTTTAAGGAAAAAACTTAAAAATGTTGTGTTTTCTGTATAAGAATTTGCCAGTAATAAATTACGATTACAATTAAAATTAATTCATAGTTAGTAAATGTAACAATTTAAAATAAAATATAAGTTAATGATTGATGAAATAAAAATGCATAACTTTTTTTTATATACTTTTACTTTACTTAGTATTATATACAATCACAACAAAGCTTTCAATAAATTCATCAAAATGGTATTAAACAAATATCGTAATGCATTCGTATCGTAATTCGTTATCGTATTTGGCCATTACGATGTATTCGTCATTTGTATTGGTATCGTAATAGCCGTATCGTTGCATCCCTAGTTATTATAATATCCCAGTCATTTAAAGCATTTTAAACTCCAATCTGCGGAAAAAGTCCTAGTGAGCTGAATTTTTGAATACACCTTTATTTCGGCGTTATAATGAAGACGCAAAAAATCGATATTGATATCTTGCCGGCTAAAAAAGTTAGGTCAGAAGGTCGCGAAAATCAGTTGTACGCAAATATCTCCCGATCTCATTGATTCAAAGGTCAATAAAGGTCATTTTAAATATATTTATCTTGAAATTTTCTACTATTTTCTACAAAAACGATTTTCGCGACCTTTTAACCACCTTTTATGCTTTTTATGCTATTCGTGGAATGTATAAACTTGGAAATAGAGAATCTTTAAGAGAAAATTTTAAAGAGATTGACCCTTGCATCATAATATATTTATAAAACCTTATTTATATTTATAAAAATAGTAATAAATTTAAAACAATGAAACATAATCATGATAAAAATTATTCTGTTAAGTTAGCGTTTCCCAAATTAAGGCTGGCTAAATCATTAGCACGGAATCATTTGTGGGAATATCAATACGTATTTATAATAAAACACCAAAGTCAATTCAATCCCTAATATTAATAAATTTAAAAGAACTATCAAAGAAACATTATGCAAAAAAGGCTACTATAAACTTAAAGATTATTTAGATAATAAAAGAGCGTGGGATTAAAGTCTTCACAGATTCTTTCCAAATATTAAATGTAAATCACCATATAAGCAGCTTGGCTTTGACATGACATTGGTAAGAACGAATAGCTGTCTTCTGTTTGTTTATTCATGTCATAGCTGAGTTGTATTTCTGCCAAATTGTACCTACCTATAATGAGCACATTTAATAAAAGAGTGCCGAGCATTTTTTTCCGCCGGCTTTTTTTCTTCTCGGTTTATATAGGGTTCTTATTTTATTTCGTTTCTTACAGCCAAAGAAGTAGGTATTGAAATATAATGGGCGATCATTATCTTCGTGAGCTGAGAGACGCACACTGTTGGACAGAGGCCTCCCCAACAAGATTCTCCACGTCGCGCAGCCCTCATCTACCGTTAGACTTTCATTAAGTGTTTTTTTGGAATCAGATATTTTGTACACAAATATCTTGCTCGCAGATAAGCTGGGCTGTTTTATTCTTTAATAAAACAAACTTTTCTTTATGTAAACATTGTTTTTTCAACATTTTTTTTTCTATAACGTGCAGTTCCTTCATTCCAAAACATTAGTGGTGATGCTATCAAGGCGATTACTAGACGTAAAGCCGTGTAGCGTGGGCTTAAAACAGCCTTAACGCCAAATAGCATAAGCGTCTCGTCAAAGGTGACTGAAACTTTCCAATTCCAAATTTGTAATTTGAAAAATTTCCATGTTTGTTCAGAAACCCGTGTGATGTCATCTAGCTCCTCATTTTCACTAACCATCTAGTGAGATAGGGGTCACACAAAAATAGAGAAGAACATAACTGACTATCTCTGAGGTTTTCAATTTTATTTATTTATTTATTTATTTATTTCACAATTTATGTACACACTTATAAAAAAAAAATACATTTAACAAACTTAGCAAAAAATATTTGTACAAAGGTACAGCTTATTTCTATAGAAATATCTTCCAGCAGACCTGAAGAATGGAGAATTTGATAAAAAATACAATTTCAGTATGTACACTAAATATAACAAACATAAATAATATTATATTATATACATAACTTAATATATATATTTAAACACAATAAAATACTATACATAAACATAGATGAATATATAATAGATGAATATATAACAGATAATATATACTTATATATAGACAATATATAATATATAACCACATGAAAATGAATCTTGTGTGGGTAATCGATGTCTAATAATTATAGTTGAGAAAAAAAGTGCTCTCGTACTTTTTTCTTGAAAATAGATAAGGATTTTGACTCACGGATATCGTAAGGCAGCGCATTCCACAATCTGACTGCATGGACAGTAAAAGAGTAGGAAAAGTAGTTAGTTTTATGGGTTGGCATTTTTAGAAACGTACGTTTATGTGCTCTGCATAAAGTATTCGGAGAATGAGTAAAAGAAAACTTTTCACGCAGATAGATAGGAGCTGATGGACTATAGAGGATATTATATAGGAGACATAGAATTCTAGCATTACGGCGTTGCCGAATCGGAAGCCATCGGAGTTGCTTACGATATTCGGAAACATGATCGAACTTTTTAAGGCCGAAGATGTAGCGTATAGATAGATTTTGCAAACGCTCGAGTTTATCTAGAAGTTCCTCCGTGGCATCCAAGTAGCAAGCATCTCCATAATCCAGAATGGGTTGAATCAGTGTCTGAGTAAGGGAAATTTTGGTCTTTAGAGGTAAAAAGTTTTGAAGGGATTTTAGGGAATGGAATGAGAAGTGGACTTTCCGACTGACTTCACTGACGTACGCGTTCCAAGAAAGGAAAGAATCCATCATGACTCCCAAGTTCTTAGCTGTATCAGTAAAGGCGATCGGAACATTGTCCATGGAGACAGGAGGTAGAATGGAGAAGTCGAGTTTGCCACGAGTAAAGCGACTGCCTATAATCATAGCTTGTGACTTTTTGGGATTAACTAGGAACCCAAAGGATTTAGCCCAGTCACTGATTCGACCCAGATCTAAATTCATAGAAGCAATAGCTGATTCTATGTCAGGAACGGTGAAGTGGCGGTATAATTGCAAGTCGTCTGCGTAAAGGTGGAACTTGGAGGAAATGACTTTGGTTACGGAATTGATGATAATGGAGAATAGTAGAGGGGAAAGGACACCGCCTTGGGGTACACCAGCAACAAGATCACACCAATCAGAGTAAGACTCATCAAGGCGAACCCGCTGCGAGCGGCCTCGGAGGTAGGAGTTAAACCAGGATATAGCAGGAGGTGAGATGTTAATGGATTTAAGTATGCCAATAAGGATATCGAAATCAACAGCATTAAAAGCACTGCTGAAATCTAACAGGATGAGTAAGGTCAGGGACTTATTTTCCATTGCACAGCGAATGTCATCAGTAACTTGCAAGAGTGCTGATACGGTGCTGTGGCCTGGACGAAAACCTGATTGGAATTGGGATATGACGTTATTGGAAGACAGGAATGCGGATAGCTGTTTATGCACGATTTGCTCAAGAGCTTTTGAAAGGAATGGAAGGATAGATATAGGCCGGACATGGGTTATGGAAGTGGGATTGGAAATTTTGGGTAAAGGGATGATATGTGCTCGTTTCCAGAATGTAGGGAAAGTAGAGGACGTTAAAGAATAGTTAAAAATATGGGTAAGAGCGGGTAACAGGAAAGGTAAAATGGGAGTAATCATTCTCGAGGATAGGTTATCTTCACCTACTGCTGCAGAGGAGATGGATAGGATGGATTTTTTGACTTCATCTGACGAAACAGCGGAAAAAGAGAAAGGTGGATGTGTTATCGGAAGTTTCGACAGATGATTCAAGGTGGAAGCTTTAATTTGAGGCTGTAAAAGTGAAGGAGGTTGGGAAAAGTTACTGTTTAGAGCACTCAAATCAAAGTCTTTAAGGGAGGAATTAGGGGACTTGCCAATGCCAACGGATTTAAGGAATCTCCAGACTTCCGCAGAACCACGATTAACTAGAGAATCATAGAAATAGCTTCTTTTAGCATCACGACACATTCGACTGCATTGATTGCGTAAGCTTTTATAGGATGCAAAATTTTGGTCCGAGGAACAACGCTTATATTTGCGAATTGCTTTGTCTCTCAATGCCATGACGTCTTTGATTTGAGTGGTGAGCCAAGGTGCTGGGTTATGTTTAAGTTTAACACGCTTGAGAGGAGCATGCCGGTTATATAGCTCAAGAAGCAGTTCGTTAAAACAGTTGACTTTGTCGTCTATTGATAGTTCAGTAGTTACAGCTGACCAATCAATCGTCTCAGCATCACGCTGCAAAGCCGCTAAATCCATGGTTCTGTAGTTACGTAGGAGTAGAGTGCGAGGTCTACGTTTAGGTACTCGGATATGATAGGATAGGAAGACAAGGTCATGGTAGGAAAAAGACGATGCAAGTTGTCCATGCGTTGCGACCTTGCTAGGGGATGAAACGATCATAAGATCTAATAAGGATGGGATACAGTTTGGAAAATGATGGGTAGGAGAAAGAGGTAGGATATGAAGGTCAAATGATGAAAGTAAGGATTTTAGTTTTTGGGAGCGAGAGTTGTTTTTCACCATGCAGGTATTGAAGTCACCCATCAGGATTACATTACTGTAAGACGGGCAAAGATTGTGGAGTAGGCCATCTAAATGGTCAAAATAGTCGATAGTCAGATTAGGGCTATAGAATACTGCAAGCAATACCTTAGTATGTCGAGAGATGATTTCTATAGCCAGGTGTTCTGCTGACTCCGAGTATTGAGAGGGCGAAGTACTTACAACTTTGTAAGGTAAATCTGCTCGGAGATAGATAGCTACTCCTCCACCACCCTTACCAGTCCTGTCATTGCGAATCAAAACGTAACCTGGCAGAGCAAAATGAGTAGATAGAAGGGAAGGCTTAAGGAAAGTTTCTGAGATTAATATTGCATCAATATTAGAAGTGCCAAAGGTTGCAAGTAGATCGGAATAGTGAGAGGGAACACTTTGGGAGTTTATATGGACAATGTTTAAATTAGATGGATGTGCGTTAGAGAAAGAAGTGAGATGATCATGCAAAGTCAGAGGGAATGAAGAAGTACTATCAGCGCTAGTGAAACTAGTAGAGGAGGATGAGCAAGAGAAGAAATCGTTATCAATAATGTCATCAATGATATCATTCATCAAAGATTATACCAAAATATAAAACGAACACAATAAATAATATATAATAAAATATTACAAATTACTAATAAAAATACTAGCTATGCGATATTATCAAAAATAAACTATAAATATGTAAAACTCACCAAACACTTGAATGCTGGAAAAATAACAAACTTTAAGACATTTAAAAACTTCAAAAAAAAAAGAAAAAGAAAACAAAGTAGTAACAAAAAAAAAATATACACAAATAATTACTATCATTGAACAAGAACCAAAACAAAAAAAAAAAAAGAAACATTATTGTCAATCCTATTGACAAACCGATATAGGCACTATTCATACTGATAGGGCAATGGCATATGTCAATGTCAAACATTCAGACGTCAGAAATTACAGCTAAAAGTCATAATAACAATGTTTTGTTTGTTTGATAGAATCAAATTCAGGAATACCGGCAAGTGTATTTTAAAAATAGAAATAATATAAAACAAGAACCTATAAGCCGTCTAAATTAAGAAGACAAAGTTAGATAGGCAGACTGACCGAGATATACTAATGACGACGTCTAGTTTTTCTTGGAGAAATAGTTTTGGTTTCCAAGGCTGGAGCAGGCGGCGTCATAGTTTCACAGCTAGCCGGATATTGTGCGATAAGCTCGTCCAGCGCCTTCTTGGTTTCAATCTTTCGTCTTGATTTATCTGGAAGATTAACAATGATTCTGCCATCTGAAGACCAGCAATTTCTTGTTCCAAAGTGTTTCCGGCATGAGGCAAATATCTGCTGTCTAGGCTTAGTTAAAAACTCAGAGATAGTTACTCCGGTACCTTTAAGAGAAGTTTTACTGTCCCAGACCTGATGTCGGTGCTCTAGTTGAAAAAATCTTACTAGTATTGGTCGGGTTTTATTCTGGGAAGGTCCACCCAAGCGATGGCAAACATGTAAGTTGTCTTTATGTATTTCGGTCAACTTCATTTGGTCGGTTAACACCTTGTGAGCAATATTATGAACATTTTCATTGTTTGTTTCAGGAATGCCATGTATGAGCAGTACTTTTCGACGCATAATTGTCTCTTGCCGATCAAATCCAAGTGAAAGTATATCAAGTTCTTGCTTCATTGCATAAAAAAGCTGCCATATCATGGTTTTAAACTCTGAAAAATCTCGGGATAGTGATGCTAAATCAGGATGCATTGTAGAATCAGCACTAGTTTTCTGCAATCTAGTCTCATACTCTTGCATACGGGACTCGAACATCTTACCCAGAGCTTCCAAACTGTTGTGTTCCATGTTGTTGATGTGTTGATTAAGAACTTAATTTGTGAGTAAATATGTGCTACCAGGGTTGCGAAATTTATGTTTAAGTGATTGTAGGTGAGTTTTACACTAAACTAACACATTAGACTATAAGAATTTCTATTGTTTATATTTTTAATCAATTAAAAACTGTGCACACACTAAAATTGCTTGTTATTATTTCGACTACCCTCTTATTTTTTATTACTTAAATAACTGAAAAATGTGCTATATTAAAAAAAGTTATTAGTTATTTAAAAATAATTGAGTATTTTAAATGCAAAAACTTAAAAATATTATGAAACATTTAAATGTTTCAATTTAACTGGGATTCACAATTTCTGAAAAGAAATTGGTCTCGTGTGGTCTTAGCTGCAAAGCTATACTCGTATCATTAGATGGAGCAACGTTAGCAATGTAACGTAAAAACAAAAATGAATGAGTCAGTGGAAGAGCGCTCGTCTGACAAACGAAAGGTCCCAGGTTCGAGTCCTGGGCGGGTGATTTTTATTCAGCACGTTTTTTCAGTTATTTCAGAATAATTGAGCATTTTAAATGCAAAATCTTAAAAAAAATATTAACAATTTTACTCATAACCAAGTCCCGTACTCCATTAAGTGAGGCGATAGTACGTTGATGTGATTTAACACCTGGCTCGCCGGCGGCGCCCAGCGCTACACAACGAACCAAGTTCGTAAAAAGCCTGACGTCTAGAAATAAAATTGTATTAGGTATTTAAAACCAACTGACCTTAGAAAATCTCAGAATAAAAAAAATGTGTTTTCTATAGCTTTTTGAATATCCAATTTTTACCAGCAATTGTGACCAAATACTCAGAATACCCTGTAACAAAAACCATTATGTTTTTGTAACTAAAGTTTGTAGAAAAGTACTCAGTATAATTTATTTTTGCGTATTTGTCTATCCACAAGCACTCATTGTAAATCTTTAAAACGTGCCAAACAGATGGACGCTCATCTGCGACAGTGTTTACAAAAGTTTAACCATTTCTTTGCTTAATTTTGGTCCGAGCCTTATTCGAGCCGAGGACCAAATTTTGGCGGATGTTGACACAGATACTTGCGAGGATTAAATCTATATGAATAAAGAAACAATTTTGTTAGTATTTATTTACGTCCAGAGAATTTAATATGTTTAGTTTTTTTTTATCGTTGAAAACATTACTTATTAAACTTTTGGTTTCTTAATGTGTCACTTCCAGCTATATCGAGAAAATATGGTTTTACAAACTTTTTCATCGAAAACATACTTAGCTCAACATCTACCACATAACGTCATACATACAGGGTGTTCCGCCAACCCTATATAATACCTTCACGGAGGTATTCTAGTCTAATAAGGATTACAGAAAAAAATATTTTAATATCTGACACCCTGTACCTATATGAATGGCTGGCTGGTGTAGCAGTAACAGAAATTCCTTCAATGCTAGAGGTTCTAGGTTCGAATCCAGATGGACTGGATATTTGTGTCATAAACAGAAAGAGCCTTCAATTCATAGCTTTTTTTAAATTTCATTTCTAGAATTTAATTTATTAAATGTGTGTGTTTATATATTGCTTAAGTTTATTATTCCGTTATATTTAACACAAGTTCTTTAAGGAAATTAATTTGCGCTAAATATCGTGTTGTGATTATTCCTGTTTATCAGCATATGTTATACAGGAGGTTTTTTTGACGTTTTTGTGGGCGATAGGCTGACCCCTATCACTGCAAGTCTCTCTCCATCATTATAATGCCCCTCCAAATTTATCAAACGTGACATCAGACGGTTTTATAGCCTCTGTTATTCTGCCTACCCCATTAGGGATACAGGTGTGACGTTATGTATGTATGTATGTATCAGCTTATGTGAGTATCAAAACCATCGTTAATATCAATTCGGTAAAATTTTCCCAATTTTTTAAACATAAGACTTTTTACTTTGCTGGATCTAGATCTTGCCATCATCTTAGTGATGACAATGAGAGAGAGCCGATAAAAAATCCCGGCAAGTAAAAGCGTGCAAGGACTCTTGGTTCCGTGGCATTATCGATGAAATAACGGAGTTCATGTTCCCGAACAAATGACCTTGACTGCATGTGCTTAAAATAAGTACTGGTGTTTAAGTTTAACAGTAAGAAGCTTTTAATTTATATAAATAAATAAATAAATATTTCTGACACTCACACAACATTATCTAGCCGAAATTAAGTTTCTTAAAGAACTTGTGTTATGGATACTAGATAACTGATATAGTTAAGAAATATATAAACATACATATTGAATAAATACATATATTTTATTAGAATAAACTTAAATAAACATATAAACATCCATGACTTGGCTAATATCTGTGTGTTCATCACACAAATATCCGCCGCCGCCGGGATTCGAACCCAGGACCCCTGGCATAGAAGGCAATGTATGTTACCGCTACACCAGCCGGTCGTCAATGTTCAAATTGTGAGAAAAAATAAAAATATAGAAGCTAAATCCCGCCAAAACAATGCGCCATATTGAAATTAATGTGACGTCACGTGAACATGAACAAAGTTTTCGAATATGATCACATACGAGCACTATGGCAAAACTAAAAAAATATGAAGCTTCCATTACTCTAAGCTACATACAAATGTTGCAAAGTATATACAACTATTCTAAATTCACAACGTTTACTTGTTTTAATCCTACATTGCGCAGGCTATACAAATATTTGACGTGAAAAATAGATGCAATAGTCATTCGACGCTTTAATTTTGAATTCATAAAAGCGATTGTGTCTGATAAAAAATAAATAAAACTGGCCAGAGTAAAAAAAAAACAGCCAACCTATTCGAATATTTAAATTAAAACATATTCGAATTTTAAATTTCGCTTTGCAACATCATATTCGTAATAATTGTTACTGAGCTAAGTTATATATTTTGTTCTCCAATATAGCTGGAGGGTAAAAAGTACGCAGAAAAGATATGCATTAACTCTGGAAGGTTCTATTCTAAGCGGTGGTAGCTTACCGGAAGCGGAAGCGTGGTCACGGTGGTAGGTGGAAAACGAATTACTGAAGTTCGAGGCTTTGAGGCAGAATCAAAATGTGAAGGAAAAGCACATTAATTTGCGGTTATGAAGATCCCTGTTAAGGAAGTTTTTTGTTTAAAAGGCTTGATGTTGGTGGAATAGTCTAACTCAATATCTTGGTGCTTTTAAATTGACAAGGCGAAAAACATTTGCCTATAAGTTGGCTTAAAAAAATGGCTGCTTTTGGTAAAGAAACACTGTTCTCGCAAAGAAGTAACAAACAAAATTCTAAACTTCCTGTAACTTTCTCAGTAAGTTAAGTTAAATTATGATCTCATAATTGTTATTTAACTTTAAATGTATTTGTTATAAACTTTATTGTCTTAAGCTACATAGTTACTATTTTTGTATTATATTTTTGCTATAGAATGTGTAAACTTAAATGTTGTGTATATCTGTTATAGGTAAACATACCTACAAGAACATTTTTTTTTAAATGTAATAGTTTGTACGTTTATTGTTGATGTACCTTAATAAATAAATAAATAAGGTGGTACCCGTGCACTTTTGCTCGCATCAAAAATTTTAAAAGCTTTAATTCGTGTGAACTGTTTTACCACGCTACCGATTTTTCAATAACGGTTTTAAATATCGTTTCAATCCTATTTTGTAACATGAAAATATATTTTTTTTAATTGAATTGGAATTGTTGAACGTCCAATATTGTCGGTAGGTTTTATCGATATTTTTTTTATTTTTTGGTACAACAAAAAACATAGACTTCTTTTATGATGCTGTAATTCAACATTCATAATTAATTTCCATGCTCATATCCAATGTACAGAAGCCAGCAGATCAAGCGTTACATTACTTGTCAAATTTCTCCTTTCAATTTTAACTTAATGTCAAGGGCATAGAGTTCAGATTCAAGTAAATTTTTTTGGTAGATTAGTAACGCTTGATGTGCTGCCTTCTGTACCATTTATTACCAATTCTAATTGAAATTAAATATATCACCAACTTTGTTACAAATAGAGTCATTCAGAGTGAAACTGTAGAATTCGAAAAAGATTTTATTCTTTATTGTAGACATAATTATGAGATTATTACAAGATACATTTAACAGAGCTCAAATGGCGGCCTTCTAATCAAAAGATGATCTCGTTCAGGCGACCATAGTAATTTTTGGAGATTATTTTATTTACAGTGTCATTTAGCCCTAGGTTAATTTACATGCGTGGTCGAAGTTGTTTTTTTACGATTGTATACTTTAGACAATTTTATATTCAGACACGTTTTCTTAGTATACTGTTGGTTGTAACAACGAACCCTAGACATCTAGTAACCAAGACGTGTTGTCAGCTTTTCACTTGATGGCTTCTTTACAATTCCACCGGCTGAATGCTCGATGCCCTGTTACTCATCTCGACTTCTCCTCGGACCATTTAGACAAAGAAGTTTTGTCTCTATCACAATAGGCTGTAGGTTCTGATTAATTAACTGTTTATTGAAGTACAGACTAATTTGATTTCAAGTTCAATTGTAGGTAATATTTTTGCTCACAGTATTATGTTGCATTATAATAGGGATTTGCTGAGTTGTAACTTATTTTAAGTATTTGCTACGGAGACTATTCAGAGGAATCACTAACAGGGGACTACTCATGGTATGTATTAGCCAGGTCGAAGATATGGCTATATCTTGAGATATTCTTATTATTGTCTGCAATCTGTGAATATTTCATCTAAGTTTGCAAGGTTAAAATGTATCTACGTGGTCATTAATATACTATAGAGCCGTTCTGGATACAAGGAAAAATATAAAATTTATAATTTACAATGTTTGCCAATTTCAAGATTTGTTTCAAGAGAACCGTGACCCATTAGTATCAGAGGCACCTAGTCTCTGAGGAACCCGTATCGGAGGAGCCCAATTTGTTTTTAATTGGGTAAACAGAATCAAAATTCAATTAAGCTCAAAAGTACAGTCAGCAGATGATTGTTTATGTATAAGATTCTTAAGTAAAAATAAAGACTTTTTTAGTCACAGTTTAATTGTTATCACAGAAAAAATCTAGACAGTTATGTTTAGACCTCTAGAACAATCACAGATTTTAATTATTCTCACAAAAGTTTCTTTATATAAAGGTAATCGAAATAACTTAAATCAATTTAACTTCTCTCAATCAATGTTGAATTAGTCTTCTAAAATCAATGTAACGTCATACTTATTTTGAAAACATTATGCATTTAAAAAACAAATCTTATAAATATACATACATACATAACGTAAAAACACCGAGTTCTTTTATTCCAAGCCTCGGCTAAATAAGTGCTTCTGTGCTGTTCTTCATAACAACACCATTTAGCAATTATGCCTTCAGGTTCCAACCATGTTTTATACCATGTTAGGTTTTCTATATACGCTCCTTTTCAAATGGATAAAACGCCCTGTATGTATGCTTCCGTTCATATAAATTCATCCAGGATGAATTTTGAATTCAGGTAAATATTATTTTTTTTCCTTACATTTTAATAAAAGTATTGGTAGATTTATCAGCAAGAAAAATATAGAATATGGGAACTATGTTTATATAATCTTTATGATTTGATAATATGTACAGTAATATTTGTTATTCTACATTTATACAGTATTTAATCTGAAATGAAATTCTTAATTATGATTCGAATAAACTAAATTATTTCAAAGAAATACATTTGAGATCTTTTGTTGACTACAAGTTGAAAACTATAGGAAAAAGTAAAAATAAAAATGTCGTCATATTTATAGTCTTTGAGCTCCTCCCATACAGGTTCCTCGAAGACTGGGTGCCTCCCGATACTAACCCGGTAAATGAATCCCGTTTATGTTGATAATTCAAAAGATCATTATATTAAAATAATACAAGTAGTTTGATTCCAAAACTGGCCAATTTTAGACTTGATATCTCTTACAGCAGCGACACTGAATGGATGCATTAATAATGTACCCACTGGACCCGTGTATGTCGTCAAAACTTTCTTATTGGAAGCTAAGTGAACAAGTTTAAAAGCTTAAGAAATCTATGTAGTTCCAAACTACAGACTTCTTAAGTAATTAGTGCCTTTAGGCTACTTTCAAATGCTTAGATTTTTTTACGGAAAAACTATATGTAAGTCCAAATGGAAAACAGTTTTTTCTAACAGATCTATAATATTTTTTCCAAAGTACTTTTTTGAAATATAGACGAATTGTATTTTTGGAGGACTGTTCATTAGAAACTTTACTGCAAGATCCAAAATGTAAATAAAATAGATACACTTATATATGTTTATCATTTACGTATTTACGTATCATTTAGATATGTTTATCTTCCATGCTGGACTGGGAGCGAACGAAAAACGTAGATAGAATGTGCCAGCTGCTTTTCTTCCCGGGCATACTGTAAAAGTCAGTTACGGGACAGAGGTTTTAAAGGCGTTTTTGTGGGCGATAGGCTGACCCCCTGTCACTACAACAGTCTCTCTCCATCTTTATAACACCTCCAAATTTGTCAAACGCGACATCAGATGGTCTTGTAACCCTTGGTGTTCTGCCTACCCCATAAGGGATACAGGCGTGACGTTATGTATGTATGTAGATACGTTTATTTACTCTGTGTTAACTTAAAATCGTTTACATGTAATAATTTCCGAATGACTTCAAAATAAACAACACTCCAAATTAACAACCGTGTTAATTTGTGGCAGGGCTACCAGGTTCAAAGATAAAATTACGAAAAAATTGGATAAACTCCTGTTCGGTTCAATGTGATAACTTTATTTTATTTTGTATACCTATTTACATTTTACTGTTCAAATTGGAGCCATATTTGGTTTTCATGACGTTTTACGGGTTTTAATTCTGCTTTAATTGTTGGTCTTTGTCAAAATATTTATTTTTATAATTTGGTTTGTTGATTTTAAGTTGGTTTGTGTGGTTGTTATTTACTTTGAACCACCCGAGCCAATTATCTGCCGTAGGCTCATCTTTGTTTCAGAGAGCACATGGAATCTGCGATTCCCAGCACATTGATGATAAACTGAAACATGTTGTGAACGTGCTTCGTCAAAACGGCCTCACACCATCTCGTCGCCGCAGTAGTGACCACGTGAAGCCGCCGACAGTCAAACGTAGATCTGCATTTTTACTTATTGCGAAGGGTGATACAGCTAATATTTCAAAAATTCTTAGGCGCGTTTACAATGTAACAATATTCAAACCTAATCCAAAATTTAGTTAAGATCTTCACCCATTTAAATGTAACATCCCTTTACAAGACCCACATGTTTACAAGATTGACTGTGGATGTGGGCTTTTCTATATTGGCCAAATTAAAAGAAATGTATATCAACCCGCGTTAAAGAATACATAGCTGACATTAAAAGTCGAAGAGTAACATCTGCAGTTTGTGAGCATTCCATAGACAAGGCCAACCACTATTTTAGGTTAAGGACTCTGTGAAAGTTCTATATAGGGAGAAACATTACATACCTAGGATGATCAGAGAAGCCATTGAAATTAAAAAACACCCTAATTTCAACAGAGAAGATTGTTGGAAGATGGTTGGTATCTGGGGATTTTATTTATTACGAGCATTTGCCCGCGACTTCGTACACGCATAAGCTCAAAAGTCCTATTTTCCGTTCCCGTGGGAATTCCGGGAATTCCTTCCATTATACAAACAGACACTTATTGAGGAACCTTTATACCAAGTATCACATCCGTGCACTCAAAGAATAAGATTTTATCATACAAACTAAAACATCATATATTTCCCGTTCCCGTAGGAATTTCGGGAATTCCTTTCATAATACAACCAGTCTCTTTTTGAAGAACTTTTATGCCAAGTATCATATCCGTGCACTCAAGGACGTGGGAATTTCGGGAATTCCTTCCTTAGTGCACCCCTACATCCCTTAAAGAATGTATGTTCTAAGCCTCTAAGCCCAGTAGTTATGGCTGTACGTTGTCTGTCAGTCACTCAGTCACTCAGTAACTCAGTCAGTAACGGAACAGTTTTATATATATTGATTATTTATTTATTATACAGTGTTAATTGTTAGTCACCAGCCAAATTTAAATGTTAGTTTCTTTGATACGATATAAACGTACCTGCATATTTATTTTAGCGTCGCTCAGTACAAAAAAGTAGAAATAGTGGAACCACAAACTTTTTTAATTGAAGTTGATGAACACAGCTACTACGACGCGGCATTTCGTTGATAATACTACGACGTCATACTACAAGATGTTTTGTAGTACGACGTCGTTTAGAGTGACCATGACTTGCTTAATATGTTAGCGGATATATTAATATCCTTGTAAAAAAAAAAAAAAACTTTTTTTGCAAAAATCGTTTCTATAAATGATATTTATTGTGTAAAAAATTTGGCCGATGACTACAAATCAACCCTGCATATCACCAACATGGGACCCTATTCTCAAAGATATTAAATCAAACATGCAATAAACAGTACGACCTGAAACTCAAGACACTGTCACCTCATTTTCTGTCAACCCTGAACGCTACGCTCGAAGACTGAGAAACAGATGGAGATGATGTATAACTTTTTCCACTATCAATCTGACGCCTGACACCTCAGTTGCTCGTGATGACGGGGTCTGCAAAGACACCGAAACGTCGAGTTAAAATGTAAAATATAAATTGTATTTTTCAAGAAATCATAATTTAATTTTCGATTTTTATGCCTGCGTTCCCATTGAGGACCATATTGGAATTTTGTGCTTCTCTTTGTGTCAGCATTTAGAAAACGTTCTTAAACTAAAATTTTAAATTAAACTACAAATTTATTTATTTATACTTTATTTTCACACAATTTCACAATTAGGAACACTTAGAAAATAAAATAATTTAGATAATAAGAGCTAAACCCGAATTTGACCACCATCTTCCCTGTTATGTGATGACGAGGTCTCAGATGAAGGAAGGGATTATTAAGGGCTTAGAAAGGAACAGGCTTCTAAAAAAAACAATGTTGAAACAAAGGGCTAATCGGGAAAAAGAAAAATCAAGACTTATTTTTCTCAGCATAGGACCTTAATGAACGTCTAAATATACAAACTAGGCTTTAAAAAATCCCGACAAACTTATATCAAAAGTGCTAATTATTAAAACTGCCACATATATCTGCTACCAAATGTAAATTTTGTTTAAATACGTTATGACATTCCTATAAACAATTTTCTGCTTTTAGGCAGTCTCAATTTTGGAAACGCTAACTTATATACGGTCATAAATAAATGAAAAATGTGATAAATAAAAATTACCCGACCAGGATTCGAACCTGGGACCTCTCGTTTGCCGGACGAGTGCTCTTCCACTGAGCTGCACGCCTCGAAATTACTTACCACATTTTTTGTTTTTACGTTATATTGCTAACGTAGCTCCATCTTATGGTATAGCTTTGCAGCTAAGACCACCCGAGACCAATTTCTTTACAGAAATGGTGAATCCCAGTTAAAATGAAGCATTGCAATGTTTTAATAATGTTTTTAAGTTTTCAAAAACTTAAAAACATTATTATATATGATCATTTTTAATCCTGCCTTCTATTAGCAAAACGTACTTCAATCAACGTCAGTTATCTCGCCGTGTCCCACTACTAGAACCGAGTCGCCACTAGGTACGTCCCACGACGTCCCACGACGCGACTCGCCCGCCTCTGTATCGGTTTTGTGTTAATCCGTCGTGAAATTGTCACTATGACCGCTGAATGACAGACCTTTTAGTGGCTTTCTATGAGTGAACTATTCAGTCCTTTTCAACCACAATCACTAGTTCAGCGTAGTCACAAATGTTATTCGGTCACGCAACGAAGGATTGTTGCGGTCGTGTCAAACTCTCCTGCTCAATACTCCCGCACACAATATGCATACGATTATACGCTTTCATTTGCAATGAGAATACAGTCGCGTTTTGAAATTCACTGAAAACGAAAGATGAAAGTTGTTATTTGGGATGAGAGTTAATCGGTATTTTCTGTACGGGCCAAAACCTATTTTTAATAAATAAAAAAATGCCTTCCCGCTTTAATAAATAAAAAGTATTATAAAATTAATCCCATTATTATCAAATTGAAATAAATCTAGCAACACTTCCGACGGTCAAACTGTTGAGAAAAACACTATCAGAAATTCCATATAGAACGTCCGTATATTCAGATATTTTAAAGTAGTCTATTTTACTTAGGCGTTACTATATTATTAGCCCTTAGAACCAATAAGGACTAAGATTTTCTGATCCTTGATTTAGAATAACTGAGCAGCACCACCGGGAGTTAAAGAAAAATCAGTTATTGTTACAGTATTTTAATGTTCAAATTAAATCCCATTAATTACCAAAAAGGAATCATACCAGCAAAATACCATTGCAAAAATAAAACATGTATGACATGAACAAATATCTGTGTTTAACTTTTACCAAGATTAGATCCTGGACTCTTCAATATCGAAGGGTGTGTTGCTAAACTCTATAATAACAAAGCTTTCATATATAAAAATGCTTAACAACATCGTTCCCGACCGGGATGTTACCAATTAAAGCTGTAACGGTACCTGAATTTCCATTTACATCAACTCCTACTCTCACACCAGTATAGACAAGTAAAATTATTAATATTCATTTAAAAGAATCTCCCACAATTTTCGAATATTAAATTTTTCGATAACAAATAGTAAATATTCAAACAAAAAACGCGTACTATTAAAAACTATGAAGGTCCTCATTCAGGAATGTTATCTTAAAAAGTGGCTTCTCAAATAAAGAATACAAACCCTGGTCTTTAAATACGAAACCTGGTTTCTATAATATGACACGTTTTTATACCTATAAAGTAACGTTTTACCAGATTTTCAAAGAATTATGATCGGCAGTATCCTTTTTTGCATTTAAATCTAATCATAACAATCAAAGTCAAGCCAATATATTCTCTATAACATTCAACACTGCACATGTCAAACCGCTACACCTCAATCGAACCGCTTACAGACAAATTTCCTTTGATTGATAACCTAGAACTTTGATATGGAACCATTTGCTTCCCCGCAGATAAGTTTCAAGAGTATTGTATCTTCGGTAATATTACTCGATCACCGATTCGAGAAGCACTTGCGAAGCCGTCTCGCTACCTACCCGGCAATCCAAAGTTCCTCCGCGCCCTGCATGGTTGCACAATCAATGCAGAACAGAAACTTACTAACTAAACTTGTCAAAACCACATAAGCTCTCAAGAACTTCGCCTTCACACACTTTCAAATAAATACGTCCCGTTCTCGACCCACTGATTGAGTTACAGCCTCCGAAGTACCGAGCGAAGATCCAATTACAACATGTTCAGAGAAGAAAAATACCCAACTTTTTATATCACATATTGTGATTTAATTGGGGCTTGGTGAAATTCGAAATTTTCTTCATTCTCTTCATGTTAAGTATTCTTTATGTTTTCTTGAGAAACAAACAAAAAAGAAAATTAAAAAAGCTCTAATCGAAACATAATTTTCTTTATCAAGTTCAAGCGAGTTGAATATAGATATAAGTAATTGCAAGATGTTTCGTCTCGCTACTATCGTAGTAAACATCTAGGAATCAATGAACAGAATCTATTTATAGAAATACTACAAGGAGTTCCCTGCAGGCGTGGTGTATTTCCCGATAGAAATGAAGCATTTCCGAGAATCAGGCGTTAGCCCGGCGGTTCATTCAATGCTAATGCCCTTGTTCAGTAAAGTGCATTCTACATTGCACCTGGAATCAATTATTTTGATTTATTATTTTTACGTTTTTAGGTCGTTTGTCTTTTTCTTTGTATTGTAAGTAGGTAGGATAAGATCAGTTCTTTGAAGTCAAAGGTTAGCGTGTTCAAATCGTGTCGCCGCCTGTCGCCGCCAGTTGCAGTCGCTTATCCGCACTTTTACCACTTGCCGAATAGATGGCGTATGTGCGCTGCGGAAAATCGCTGCCAAGATTCGTCGCGCAGCCTTAAAAAGGTGAAAATCTATGAATTGATTGTTCTATAAACAGTTTTATCGTAGAGAGAGTCGTAAAACAGTGCAAAGTTATTAATAAATGCTACAAAATTTATATGAAACATGTTTTTTGAATAAAAATACTTAACAAAAAAAACCGCACAAGTTAATTAGAAAGTTGGTGCAAGCGTGTAAACACGCTAGTTGCAGGAGGCTCGGTCAGTTTGCACGATGACGTCGATTGTGAACGTCACCGTATAAATAAAGGGTGTGCGGTAGTATAGTGGCGCGGCAGAGGCGGGGCGCGCGGGAAGGAGCACTCGCGGTATCGACGTGCGGCCTTCTCGCCCGCGCCCTCTCTAGTCATGCGCGAGTTGTCTCCGTCGCCGCATCGACCGCGCGAATTATAGCGGGATTAAACGCGCGAGTGCCGCGGTGGGTCTCGGCCGGCCCGACGCACCACGCTCCGCTCGGCCTCGCTCCATGTGCTCCGCGATCTCGCTCGCATTGATCGCGGCCGGCCGCCGCGCCGTGTCCCGCTGCTAGGACCGAGGAGCGTCGCCCGCCACGCTGCCGCAGCCGCCGCCACCAGGTACGTCCCACGACGCGACTCGCCCGCTCACCGCCCGAAATTCGCCATTGCACCACTGGCCCACATTGTTCCTTTACATAAGAACCTTCCCACACTAGCAGCAGCAGCGGCGGGGGCCAAGGAACCTCAAACGATGTGCATGTCGTGCAATCTGAGCGTACAAAATAACTATAGGTCATTAACATTCAGAACCGCTTTGCCGAAATTGGGCAAATGTTAATTGTTCAAAATTCCCGAAGGCGCACGCAGGCAGCCCGTTGACACTGCAGACAAGCATTAATTATAAATCAGATGCTGAAGAGACTGGGTCATCGTGATGACTTCGTTTTTTAAGGCATGCGATGCTAAGCGTACTTTCTGCTAGCGATAATTTATATCCATTAATTTTGCGAATTCACCCGTAGGTTTCACCTCGACATACTAAAATTTAATGACTTTGCTGACACAGTTCAGCCACTGCAAAGCGAATAATCGAACTAGGTTCATTCGATGTAGAGGAATTTCACCGATAGTTAAGTATGGGATGGGTTGTTTCAATGCCAAGCTAAAGACTTGTTAGGTAACGGGGCTACTACAGTGACGCAAGAGAATTACTTGTGTCACGATATAAACTAATCTTGCTTGTTCACACAAACGTCAACACCTTTCATTACATGACATCTCTAAAAACATATTCAGGTGGAATTTACTACGTAGAATGACTTGATGTTAAAAAGTCGTCATTACAAAGAATCCTAAGACCTTCAGACAACACTACCCGTACCAGTTCTTAATCAATACTGTCTTCGTAAAAGGCAGAACTATCAAAATATAAAGAATACTATAATTTATCCGAATGGCCAGACCGACTATATAGCCAGCAGTAATCTTAAATGAGTTTGTTTCATGGAGAGGTGACTACACAAGCGGACTATGATGCCTCGGACCCTAGCTAGATGATACGAGATCGCTTACACACGCTAGGCTAAAAAAGATCGCTTTCAAAGTAAGCCCGACTGAGAACGATACTACTCCCAAAATTGTCGCAGCGCGTCGGTCCGTATCATGAATGCTTACTTCAGCACTGATCACGACTCAAACATAGATTCATTGTCCATCCCACATACAGAACTGACAAGAGTCCATATTTAAGTACATTTCAAATTTGAGTTTGAGATTTTTTCCATAACATTATGTAGAATAACTAAAAGCTTAATACATAAAACTAGTCGAACGTAAATATTAATCATCGGATAAAAAAAGATGACAGAATACTTGCATCTACGCAAAATTCTATTAGAATTAGGTATATGGACTTTTATACCAGTTTAACCCAAGTAATTTCTGTCAGGTATCCAATACAACCTTGCTTGAAGTTCGTTATTCAAGACATTGAATTATGTCTCCAAGTTTGATCATTTTCATTCGACAAAATATATCAAAAGAAGAACATCATTACACCACAAAATGATCGAATGTCAACAACATGATAAATTAAACGGGTTATAATCGATTCACTTATCTACTCGATCTCACTGTTAATCATGGCTATCAATCATCGAAATGTAAAAGTATTCATTATTCAAATACTCTTGAAATATCAATTTTAAATAAACAACGTTTTCATTAATTCGGTTTGAAGGCATATTTTGATTTATTGGAACTATTCTGTCAGAATACGGTTGATTTGATTACTACACGGAAATTCATGAAAGTTTTCCGGAAATTTCCAAAACATTTTAAAAATAATCGTGTTTAAATACAGTGATCATATTCGACAGATTGATATTCATGACGGATCACCGAGACAGCTTTTGATCGTGGCGTGTATTTTAACAACTACAAATTTTATAAAACGTGTTAAAATTCGGCCTAAATGCTCTTTTATTTACTTTGATGTTGTTCATAATAAAGACAAAATATTATGATTGAATAATATAAATATAAAAGCTTTCAATAAATATTGAATAAAAGATATTACTTAAATCTATATTTCTTAAATCCTTCCATGCTGGACTGGGAGCGAAAGAAAAACATAGAATGTACCAGCTGCTTCTCTTCCCGGGCATACTGTAAAAGTCAGTTAAGGGACGGAGGTTTTATAGGCGTTTTTTTGCAGGCGATAGGCTGACCTCCTGTCACTGCAATAGTCTCTCTCCATCATAATAAAACCTCCAAATTTGTCAAACGTGACATCAGATGGTTGTATAGCCTCTGGTGTTGCTACCCCATTAGGGATATAGGCGTGAAGTTATGTATGTATGTATATTACTTAAATATTACTGAAGATAAAGATATCAAACTATTTAAAACCTCAGATAGCTCGTATGTTGGATAACCTGTTCAGACGTAGCACTATTAAACTATAGATTAATGACAGTTTTCCTTGAAATAATGACTGTGAATCTATGCTTGAGTCCGGATCCAAGATTAAGTAAGCTTAAATACAGGAGAGCGAAGTATGAACCCATGTATTTAAGGGGGTTATCGTAGATTGAAAACCATATTCTATACAGAGTGGCAACTAGCCAGGGGGGTTCTGTCACTAAACAGCAGTGCGAGCACAGAATTTTATCGATTCGTATGTTTACGAATGTTTGTATAGTGTGGAGTCGGTTGCAAGTTTTAAGTAACACAGTAATTTTTTATCATGTTTACAAACATTCAAAATTAACAAAGCAATTATTTACTAAAAAGCTGGCCGTGCGGCAATGGTTAGATTTCAATTATTGCTAACAAACCGTCTCCATACTATACGAACATTCGTAAAGATACGACTCGACAAAGTTCTGTGCTCGCACTGCAGAAACCTAAATACGCTTTGCTTATTCAGTGATGGGAGGGCTATTTTTAAACGATTGGGCTAACTTTGGATTAATATTGCAATGTTATCAATCACTAAGCCCCGATTTCACCGATTTCCTTCCGATCCTAGATTAACAAATCTCTGATTTGACCGCGTTCAACTCGAATTGATCGCGTTTTATTACACGGTGAAAACGGGGCTTAAACGATTAGCAGAGTTGAAATTATAGTCATAGAAAGCACTTATTCTGTCGTTACAGTCAAAAAGACATTTGTTTCAGGACTTAACTATTCAGGACATAACTACCTGTTTATCTGAAATCTTTCAAATCCGTTAATTTGTTTATACTTTTAATACAATATTGCTTGTAACCTTCCGGTAGAGGTCAATTTAGTCCAAAAATATTTTTTTATATCAGACATATGCGCGTGCCAACAAACATACTTTACACTATAAGATAAGAGTATAAGTTCGTACTTTTAGTATAGATTATGAAGTAAAAATGAAGAAGATAAAGGTCTGCCCAAAATAACAACCCAGAATTAGTAACAATTATTGTAGGCGGCTGTCATGATCGGACAAAGACTTAAACTTTCACTCACATTTTGCGTTCAATGGGGTAGAAAACCGCCTACTTATTCCACTAGAGGCGCTGATTACGCTCGACTTATAACAACTGTCAAAAACCTTAGTAAAAGTTAATTTTATAGTGATTTTTATCAAAAAATTTGAAATGCGTCATTGTGTAGACATAAGTTTTATATAAAACTAGCTGACCCGGCAAACGTTGTTTTGCCATATAAACAAAAAAAAAATAGATGTTGGCCGATTCTCATAGATACCGGATAGCCACAAAAAAAATCATCAAAATCGGTCAAGCCGTTTCGGAGGAGTATGGCAACGAAAACTGTGACACGAGAATTTTATATATTAGATGAATACCACATTTTCATTTTGGGGAAATACACTTGCTTTGTATTATATTGATTTAAACTTTTGTGGAAATGTACATATTACGGTCCATATTTTCGACATTTTGTTACAGAAAAACAAATCATTATATACATTTACTTGTTCATTTGACGATTTGTTATATGTCAAGTGTATGAAGCGACATCTATTTAGAGCTTTTCGTTTTCTTCTCCATTGCCGAAACGATTGACAAATATCTTAATATCGTGTCCTAAAAATATGACAAAGATAAGTTAGTAAGGAATGATACGAACGATGATAGTTACACTTTCCCATTGAAAAGCCATGAAAAACTACGTAGTAGAGTATACGTATACGTTTAGCATAGCTTGAAATTACCCACACTTTTTATCGTGATATATTCATGAGCTATACACGGGTGAAGCTAAAAACAACCAGATCTATAAAAAAGACAATATGCCAACCCGTTGCTCCCGACAATTCTGATTGCTCTTTGTAAAAAAGGAAAGTCCCAACCCTCCTGTCATCACCCTTCTTTACGTTTACGTTTTACACTCGGTTGATAGAATATGACAATGAATATGACAACAAAAGAATATGACCGCTTAACAGACAAGTTACAAAAAAGCAATTGTGACTTGTTTCAAATGTATTTAAATACTTACGAAATAAAGATTCTTTTGACTTTGACTTTGAGCATTCTTTTGACAACTACAACATGATATCTGACCTGACTATCTAATATATAAAATTCTCGTGTCACAGTTTTCGTTGCCATACTCCTCCGAAACGGCTTGACCGATTTTGAAGAAATTTTTTGTGCTTATCCGGTATCTATGAGAATCGGCCATATTTTTTAATTTTTTTTTTACTTATATGGCAAAACAATGTTTGCCGGGTCAGCTAGTACAGAAATAAAATCTTGAACCTCGTAAAATGGAGAACTGTATAAATAATGGTCTTTTTCTATAAAAAAAAATGACTAGTAAATCAATTGTTAAACAATACACTTCTTTAACGACTTATTAATAAGGCTTAAACTTCAAGTCCTAGGCCAATCATTGATTGACGCTGCAATAAACATACAATCTATCTTAGAATATTAGCTCCAAGCTTGCGGTTATTGTACATCGAAGTGTGAAATATCTGTGGCCCACAGTCACACGGTTGTTAAGAGACGCAAGCACAATTATTAACACAGTCCGACAAGGCTTTTTTGGCGTTTGGATGATGACGTCAGAGGAGCATGAGGTTGAAATAAGGGATACCATTTAGTACAATTTCCCTCTTCTCAGGGAAAAATATGAATGCATAAACTTTTATTTTTTTCATATTTGAAAACAGAAAATATTTTCTGTACTACAAAAAGACAAGTCGCGTAAACTTTGAAAAAACGGTAGTGGTACAAAAACGCAGGGTTAAAGATATAAATAGAAGATTAAGCAAGAAAATATAAGTATTAAAAGTAGAGTAACATGAAAATAATATCATGTTTTTATGATAAATTGTTTTCCTCGTCCTCCTCGTCACCGCTACTTTATTTATTAGTAACCTACTCGTATTTTAAAAGGTTTGTAAAAAATCTGCTTATCTTTTTCAATTTTCATACAGTCTTTCTAAAGAGACAATTCTCCTGAAATCATAATTTTTATTGAGATTTAAAAAATGAAATAAATTATGTTCTAAAGTATATTTTTCAAAGTATGGCAATACGTAAACATTGCAGAGGCAACTTACTTCTTTACTCTTAAAAAAGGATTTGTTGAGACGTTAAATTATTTTTCTTTCTGAAAACAAGTTTTTTAATTTTATAACTACAATAAGTAAGCCTTCATTTTGTAAATTTTGGCGTATTTTATATCATAATATTGAATTTAAAAGTACAATTATAAATATGAGGGGTAAAACTTATGAAGTGACATTTCCCAAGACGGTGGTTAGTTCAAATTTTTGCCACACGCCAAAAGATCCTTGTCGGACTATATGTATATGAACGATACGTCACACAGTGGTCAATCAAGGACTCAGTAAGTAGTGAGTCTATTATGAGTCCTTATATTCACAATTTTTGAGCTTAGATTGGAAAAATTGGGCACATCAATATTTTGCTTCTTAATAGAGATTACTTAATATAAGTTTTTCTTATTTTTATGAAAACATATAAGATCCTACTTCACTTAATATGAACCATTGCTCTGTTATGTTATTTCTACTTAACTATGGCCAGTCCCTTGAATCCATCTCATCTAACAATTGTAACATTGTACAATATAACACGCTTAACGAGGAACTTGAAATGCTCTGGTCAAGCCATAAATCGTGTGCGTGCGCAACCTCAGGATCATAACATCGCGTCGACCGCTGCCCCCGCGCCTGACCTAAGAAGCCAATCAAACAAGCCTGTCATGCCGGAGCATCTCTCACTATACAAATAGTGCAAACATATAAACAGACAAAATCTCAAAAAAAAAAAATGAAACCACCAATAGGTGTATTACCCAGTAGGTAAGTCTGCTAGTTTATACGGTTTTAAAAGAATACATGTATTAAAAGAAATCAGATGTCAGTATGCGAAGAGATAAAAATGAACACAAAAATATAGATTTACTTAATATTATTACAATAACTTTTCAATTCAGTCAATGCTCTCATCTGTTTGACGGAAAGGTCATAAAAGCCTAAACCTGGGCCAGTTCGTGGATGTTAGAATTAGGTAATGCACCAAAAATAGCTTCCCACAAACCCTTACGATCACTTATTACGTAACTGATATTGACACAGCAGTCGGAACAGACGGCCTAACGTTAACGGGCAACCACGATCACTTACTAACTAGTCTTGCAAACCTGACTGTACACGAATCACTTTCATGCTTCATGATCCATTCACAACGTTCACTCACTTCCATGCACTCAATTCCTCAAACGCTTATTGCATAAATACGCGACCAACCACACGTGAAGTCAACCGATCGTGAGATGTACCATATACCACATGCACATGCCATGAGCAGCTATCCTTTGTTTGTCCAAACTAATTGGCGCTCTTTGACATAGAATGAACAGTCAATTATTATTAACTAATAATTTACAATTGGTTTAATTAAATTTGTTCAAAGAAGAAGTGCTCCATTGTTTATGATTTTATGATCTTAGTAAAATAATACAAAGAAAGCTAAGTTATTTTTTATATTCTGTTTATCATTTGATTAGTATAGCTACTGAACTTAATATAATATCAGTTTCATGTGGCCGCGGGATCTGTAAATACAACGAAATCAAGAATTGAAATATAAAATAAAATTAAAAGCAAAAAAACTCCGGCTTTCAATGTATTATGAGGATGCGTACTTAAGTGGAGCCTGTTACATATAAAAGTGCCATAATAAACTAATTCAATATAAACGAAAGCCTATCGAATTTGGATCGAAAATTTTCTCATCGGAATATAGGAATATACAACAAAACATGCTCTTTGATCGAAACTGCAAATTTCTGTTCTTTTAACAAGCTTATCTCTGGCATACCAAACTACTCTTTGGTGCTATATCAGAAGCTTTTGTAGACTGTGGATTTCAATTTCAAATACATATCAATCCTCCATCTTAGATTTATACAGGGTTAATTAGCGCATCACCTCTTGCAGACAGCCTCTCCACTTCAATCCTAACAACATTAATTCAACAATTTTTAAAATTAATAGTTTTTAAAGAAGAATGCGGGATGGTGTATCGCCTGTTTAAGTCAACGTTTCGGCACCAAACTTACACTATTGTATAAGAAGATTCTTATCTTCAGTTTTCAACAATTAGATCATTTTTAAAAGTCCGGAGAAAAGAAAATCACAATTTGAGTAGTTTTTGTTTTTCATACACAAATTCTATAACGAAACGTAAATGTACACAATAAACTAAACGAAAACTTTCACTGTGTCAAATCTGACAATTCAAATGTCACTCACCACTACGTCACCCACCTTCATCTTCATTCAATCAAAATCAATCAATAGCGTTTTGGAGTTCGTCAATTTATAATAGTTTCATTTCAACAAAAACAGTAACAGCCATTTTAGTAATATATACTATTGTGACATCTAGCTATGACATTGACAAACGATTTTCATCACAAGCTCAAGTTTACGTTCAAAAGTTGTGTTCAGGATTCCTAACAATACGATGCCAATATTTGAAATGTAAATAACTTTTAAATCCCAACTTCTGAAAATCTGAAAACTTTTGTCATGATTAACCATATGTAATATTTATAAAATATACATGTTTAACATAAAATTGTGAAGTTCCAGAAAGCGATACAGAATCCTCATACGCGCCTGCCATACTTCTTTAAGTTTACTATACTACACTACATATGTATATTAGCGGTGCATGACACCAAACTCTAGATTTCCGTTAGGTTTCCGTCAGCGTTTACGAACGACCTTGACCATATCGTTGAACAGACAGATCGTCCGTGGGACCTTGCGTGAGGTCTACCTACTTGCGTCTCCCAGTACGTGTTCGCCGCTCGAGAACTTTACTGAAAGCCATAACTAAAACATTTATAAAGTGACAGTATTGCCAATAACACATACATACATAAATAACTGCATACCTGTATCCCTTATGGGGTAGGCAGAACACTGGAAGTTATAAAACCATCTGATGTCACGTTTGACTTTAGAGGCATTATAATAATAAATATAATATAATAAATATAAATATTTCTGACACTCACACAACATTATCTAGCCTTATATATATGGATATATAGATATACTTAAAAAATATATAAACATACATATTGAATAAATACATATTTTTTATTAGAAAATAAACTTAAATAAACATATAAACATCCATGACTTGACGACTAATATCTGTATTCATGACACAAATATCCGCCGCCGCCGGGATTCGAACCCAGAACCTCTGGCATAGAAGGTCATACGTTACCCCTACACCAGCCGGTCGTCATACAATGCTGACTATTAGAATCTATTCGAGTGACAGGCCTATAGTCCGTAAGAAAAACCTCCATTAAAACCTCTGTCTCTTTACTGACTTTAACAGTATGCTCGGGAAGAGAAGGTGCTGTCACATTCAATGCTTTTCCTTTTTCCAGCCTAGAGTGAAAGAAATTAAACATACACGTTTCCAACACTTTTAGGTGCGACATAATCTCGTGAGGTGTCATTTATTACAATGAGTCGCTGCTAATTACCTGCGGTGCGATAATAATGAGAAACCTGTTTGTCTGACCGCGATCGAAAATTATAGCATTAATTGTACAATTGTGGAGTTGGTTTCAGCAAAGTGAACAACGGGATGCGATGGAAACATTTTCGAGTACATTCATAAAAATTTGATTGATAGATACAGGCCACAACAATTAACAAAAACGTATTCATTTAAAGGGAATACAACTTATCACATAGCTTAAGCTAACCTTTGCATGCTTAGTATCGAAACATGACGACAATGCTTTCAGTGTAGGCAATATCTATCTTATCTAAATGAAATAAAACAGACTAGGGATATTTTACATGAGACTCTTCATAAGTTAAGAAAATTAATAATAACCCTTAGACCATTACACTAACCCTTAGTCTTTTCGACTAAGGTGAATGTAAAGTTAACACATAATAATAATAAAATCATTTATTTCAGGCAACTTAAGAATAGTACAGGATGTTAAATACTAAATCTAAGGCCAATAGAAAATATATACCTTAACCTAATATACATACAATATACTTAAAACTACAGTTCACTAATTCCCACGTATGGGCTGCGACGGGGGACGCGACATCTTTGTGTCAAGTAACCGTCCTCGGAAACGACGGAATACGACACCCTTAGGCCAGAACTCTTCCTTCATGTAGGTCGACAGACTAAAATAATTGTAACATTGCCAGTTGAAAATTTTACAAGAAATTCGAGCAAGGATTAAATTTAATAGGGATCTAAGAGAATTTTAGAGAATCCTTTCGTAAAATCTTATATTTTTTTCGATATCATAAATAATCAGAAAAATAAATGAAGAGCCTTATCCAAAACACTTTTCTTCGAAGGTCACACATAAAAACTAAGCCCTTATAAATCCTCTAGACTTCAAAAGTATATACATTTGGTAATAGGATTAAGTAGGGTCGGATACTGCTCTGCGAAGGAATAAAAAATTGAAGGTGAAATGACTTCGTAAGGATCTGACCAGCTTAAGCTCCAAATATATTTTTAACGAAAATATCGTTAATAAATAAATACTTCCCTCGATTGGAAAAAGTTTGTGAAAATTTATTTAATAGTTTTTTTAGTGAAACGCATTTGGTCAGGCATAATGGCCGCCGGACCTTCGTTTCAAATGTCTATTAGCTTTAGTAATCAAAAAGTTTTGGACAAGAACAAAATCGAATGCGCAAATTTTCGCCCCATGGTCACCTCGGTTACACCCTAGTGTCGAGACACCCTAACATTACCTAGGTAACGCCTGCTGCGAAGGGAGTCAAACGCTGACCACGCGACCGGCCAACACTTTAATACTATTCATATTTTAATTAATGTAATGAATGACATTCATTACTTTGGCAAATTAAAAGAAAACAAAGGAAAAAGAAAAAACAAAGGTATAAAAATACAATGATATGCCAAAATGGATGAAGCCTTATATTACAAGTCTATGACGTGCTGTGACGCTTAGTTTTAGCTGAAATCATACTAAAGTGCCAAAGCTTAATAATTAAACATAATAATTTAAATGTATATAAAGCGCACGTTTTAAATTATCAAAGATATAAAACAATGTACAATAACAATCTAAAATTAAAAAAACTTAAACACTGTAAGCAATATTTAAAAAACATATTTTTTTTTTAAATTAACGTTTTGTAACAACTATGCATCCAAATAAAATTAGTAT
Source organism: Stenoptilia bipunctidactyla (assembly GCA_944452665.1). Lineage (NCBI taxonomy): Eukaryota > Metazoa > Arthropoda > Insecta > Lepidoptera > Pterophoridae > Stenoptilia > Stenoptilia bipunctidactyla. The sequence continues at coordinate 45,918,843 of OX101721.1, read as the reverse complement.
GAGTTCTAATTGGGCATTTATTTTAAATGTTTTTATTTTTTCAGGAGAAATTTTTTGTAGTATTTAGATAACGGTGGAAGATTTATTACGATAAATCATATTTTTACGGACATACAATATATTTTTTGTTACTTTTGCACATTGTAGCTTCCGAATGGAGTAACAATTTTAATATTTTGTATTTATTATAATAGTCACTTTTAGTCACTTTTATTTAAAAAAATTGTGTCACACGAGGATCAAAACTACCGCTCTGGCAGCTAAAACTGCCATGGATCGTTGAGGTGATTTAAAAAAAATAAAAAAAAACTAGTGTAACAGTGTCAGGCAGGCGCGTCCCGTTCATAAAAAGTAGCCCCAACTCAAAGTACACACACATTTCACCACAGAAGACTTTCTAGTTATTTTCATTAAAAATCTTCAACACAGATTTTGCAACTAATAAACAGTTAGCTTGATCAAAGGCTTTTTCGGGTCACTGATCCTGAAATCCATCAACTAGCATTAACCCGTCTGTACCTTTTTCTCAATATTTAGAAACCTGATAGTGGTACAAAAATTAAGGCAACACAACATTAATCACTCTTTTAAAAAAAGTTACTTTTGAATGTTGAAGTTCTTTGAATTTTTTTGTCTTGATATATTTAAAAAAAAATAGCAACTCTTGTGAATCTAAAACAATAGTTTATTTTATTTCACTAAGTGTTTCAACGTCTCGTTAAAACTGATAAAAATAAAACAACATTCGAACAAAAGACTTCAACTAGTGAAGCATGAAAAGTACAGACGAACAAATGAATAGCATTGTACACGTCATTAGAGATCAAAGTGGGATACAAATCGTTCGACCTTTAAATTTAAATTTCTAGAATATTCCGTTGACTTGAAACAATTGAATCAAACTTCAATGGAACGTTATAAAAATAGGCCAAAGTCCAGTTACTGTTGGCTTTCATGTTCAGCTTTGAGATTATTCTCAGGAAATCTTTTGTAAAAGGAAAGGTTTAATTTAATCGGTTCATAAGAAATGTTCAACGTGACACTATAAGGCCTCCATGGTTTCGTTAATTTCATTATTTGAGCTTCGGATTAACTTTTGTAAAGGCGTTGGCTGCTACCTTGATACTATTAAGTAGTCTTTTATGTTGCGACGAGGGGGAAATTTGCTGGTTTAATTAAAAATAGCTTTCTTCAATATGTTTTTTTTTTAAGGTAAAACATTGCCAAGATAGATGATTTTCGATAAAATTATTTAGTAACACGGAAGCAGCAAAATTATATTGCCCAAATAATTAAGATTTCTCTGTTTTTTCATTGATGTAGCCAGTTGTAATAACAGTAATAGTTATATTTGTCTTGCATGCTTTTAAATAAATTTCATGCTCTTAACAATGTGCTTTTTATTTTCGACCATTACTGTTGGAAACCATTATTGCTTGAACAAAGCTCCTATAACATACTGTCGGTAGTATTAAGTACTAAAAATAGTTATTCATTTATAAAGCATTGATTAAAAAAGAAAAATCCATTTAACACAAGGACTTATGTACATATTGGAACAGAAAAATATTATTCCCAAGATACCGTCGCCTAGCAACTACGAATGATAAAACAAAAGAATTTCTCTTTTTCTATACAAGATAGTACTTATCAAAGCATCCATAGACTGAAGTTTTATTTCAACACGTGAATACGCTTTTCGTACATGATTGTACATTTACACTCGTCGTTACTTCCATGATGAAAACAAAAAATAAACATGTTCAGATATTTTGAAATGAAATGATAAAATTATGTTGCAAAGATAATAGATTCTTAGCGTTTAATTGTGCTGGACACCAGGGATGCAAATCATGTGTCTGAATTATGAAAAATCTAGTTAAAAATACATAAAATAAGAGTGATTCAAAGTAAGTCTTACATCCAAAGTTTTTATTTTTATTTAATGTTAAAACTATTAAACTATTATAATCAAATAATGCAGAGCATTAATAGACCGACTACACGTACAAAACTTTGTCTGAAGTATAAGGTCGTCAAATTTTCGATGAAAATTATACAATTTCTTATCCTTTATCATATGTAACTTAATGTATTTAAATTAAATATTTAAAATCGATTCACGAATTTCTAAAAAAAAATCATGTAACAAAGGCACAAAACAAATACCCAAAAACTCAAACTCAATTATTCTTTATTTCGTTAGAATTTAAATACATTTGAAATAAGTGAAACAATTTACAAATTAAACTGAATCTACCACCACTTCGGAAAGTCGATCTGTTGAGAAGAAGTGGCAAGAAACTCCACAGCAATCATCTTTTTAAAAAAAATACACAATATCGAAGGGTTAATCTTAAATATTTTGGAATTTTATTATATAATAAAGCGTACACATTGACCCATGAACGAGTTGGTGATCTTCTGGAATCTACCATTAACACGAATTGAGAACTTCCTCCTTTTGGAAATTGGTTGAAAATAGCATACATACATAACTAGCAATGTATATTTATGTTCGTTATATATGATAGGCTTTGAAACTATCCAACCGATAGCCCTAAAGCGGCTTCCTTTGAAAAGCCATAATGGGAAAATGGTTTTAGACTAAAACAATACATTAAACATATTCGGCTTTCACAGTAAAGCCGAGGAATCGTAAGTAGTTTATGAAAGGAGAATAATGGATCCGATTATAGTAAAATGCTTATATTTCAGCCCAAATTCTAACCGCCTAACTTTTTGTCGCTTATTATCTTTAGGAAAATTAACTTTCTTGATGTTTTTGTGGGTGATAGGCTGACCCCCTGTCACTGCAATAGTCTCTCTCCATCAATATAATACCTCCAAATTCAAACATGATATCAGATGGTTTCATAGCCTCTGGTGTTCTGCCAACCCCATAAGGGATACAGGCGTGAAGTTATGTATGTATTTATGTATCAGTTAAGTATTTTAGTAAAATAATCACCTGCTTTTCAAAAACCTGCGTATGCAAACCACAAAAAAACAGCCTTTTTTACTAGCTATTTTTCGTCTGTATTTATAATTTATTTCGGTCTAATAGTTTAGATATAATATGCTGATACAGGTTCAATGAACTTAGTTCGATTCATCGATACGATACTCAACCCATGGTTACGGTATCGTGCTATATTCGATTGAGACTGCCACAATTACCATCCACTCCTTTGTCTTGTGGTGGTAATTTTAAATCTACTCAAAACTATTCAATTAAACTATGGGAATGAGTCACATATACTACAATCGTCTTTTAGTAATCTTGGAACTCATTATTTTAAATAAATAATAGTATACATAACGAAACACCAATACTCTCAATGAAACACCAACAATAGACTAATAAAAATCATTTTAAAAGAAAAGATCATTTTAAAAAAAATTATCACAAGCGGCGACAGTAAGAAATACAGTTATATAAGAGGTTGAATCCACACTTACGTCTGACTTTTCAATCATCTGATAAAACTTATCTCACGAATAAAATATCACTCGGCGGAATAATGTTGTTTTATGTTTTTTTTTATTGAATGATAATTACATAAAATGACAATATACTTTAGGTGAGCTCGAAGTCGTCGTGGCGCCGTGGTTACTGTGTGTATCAAACGATATCACAGGTTAAGCAACGTTCGGCGCGGTCGGTACTAGGATGGGTGACCGCCGAACATTCATTTCTCACGGCGACTTCCGTTCTTCGGAGGGCACGTTATGCAGTCGGTCCCGTGTGCCGTATACTTGTACACAGTAGTCGTTAGGGTTTGTCAGAAGTCATTTTCGGCACCCTGAAAGTTCTGACATCCACCACCCAGCGCTGGGCCAGCTTGGTGGATGGCCTATACCTCCTCGTCACCCAGGGGAGAGACTCATAGCCCTGCAGTGGGCCCTTTACAAAAAGTCGTAATGATGAGCTTGAATCTGTTGAGTCTGATACTTAATTCATTAGATAACTTCACGCCTTTTTTTTTTATAAGTGACTAAACCCGCGTTTGACCTCAATCTCCCCTGATGGTAAGTGACGATGAGGTCGAAGATGAAAGTACACGGGTTTAGGAAGGAACTAGCTCTTTATACAATATTGCCGGAACACATTACCGCCGGAGCGGTAAAATTTGGCGGCAGACTTTATATAAAGGGTGGTCGCTAGCCAGGCGGACCCAGAAGGGATCCTACCACCAAGCAAAGCAAAGGGATACCACCTGTATCCCTTACGGGGTAGGCAGAATACCTGAGGCTATAAAACCACCTGATGTCGCGTTTGACAAATTTGGAGGCATTAGAATGATGGAGAGAGGCTAGAGGTAGTGAACAGGGAGTAAGCCTATCGCTCACAAAAAAACCTCCAGTAAAACCTCTGTCCCTTACCTGACTTGTACAGTATGCTTGGGAAGAGAAGCAGCTGGAACATTCTATGTTTTTCTTTCGCTCCCACTCCAGCGTCCTTTTTTAATGGAAAATTGGCAATTTCAAGACCATAAGTTGAAACAAATGTCGCAAATAAAACTCAATATTCCATGCATATGTTATTTACTATCCCGGCAGTTAAACTTAAACGCAAAAGCTTAAATCAAATACGTAGTTCAAAGTTTTGTTTACTACGGGAAATTCTACGGCAACCGTAGTATAGTTTCTACGGCGTAGACTAACAGTGCAATCTAAGTTTCTCGATGTTCTTTTAGTATAGCGATATTATAATAGAATTTAAGACGTTGTTTATTCAATATTTGTAAGACACTTTATATAACATGCGTTTTGGTGCTTATATAGCCACTTTAAGGCACTTTCTATAAATTTTACACATAAAAAATATTCTCTAATGGGTCAAACAAAGAAAAAGAACATCAAATTTACATAAACCAATCATTTTACTTATTGAAAAATCAAAACTAGTTATCTATACTAATATATAAAGCTGAAGAGTTCGTTTGTTTGTTTATTTGAATGCGCTAATCTCGGAAACTACAAGTGGGATTTGAAAATTTTTTGGCATTTGATAGCCCAACACTTGAGAAAGGTTATAGGCTATATTTTATCCCGAAATTCCGACGGGATCAAAAGTTACGCAGGTTAAACCACTCGCGGTGTCTAGTATAAAATATTTCCAATACAACAGTTAACTTTCCTAACTACCTGTCAGTTTTTAATAACTTTACTGAAGTTTAAATATGAACGTCAAACGTTAATCGCCCTAACTTAGACTTCATTTCAGTTAGTTGAGAGTGCAATTTTGAGTGGAGCTTGTTTTACGTGACTGCCGTTAAGGAGGGTAGCAATTTTTAAACAGAATTAAATAACTGAAGATTTCTAACAACTACTACAGCTTCCATGCTGGACTGGGAGATAAAGAAAAACATAGAATGTGCCAGCTGCTTCTCTTCCCGGGCATACTGTAAAAGTCAGTTAATGGACAGACGTTTAAAATGCATTTTTATGGGCGATAGGCTGACCCCTGTCACTGCAATAGACTCTCTCCATCCTTGTAGTACCGCCAAATTTGTCAAACGTGACATCAGATGGTTTTATTACCTCTGGTGTTCTGCCTACCCCATACGGGATACAGGCGTGAAGTTGTGTATGTGTGTATGTATGTACTCCACAATATTAGGTTTATAAATATCTATAAATTATACTAAAAACCTTTTCGGCCTAATTATAAAAAATCTTATTTAAGAGTTGTTTGTGATGTTATTAAATAATAATAAAGAATTGCGAGTTTTTGAAGCCCAGATAAATCCTGCGAGGTTTTCATGGTCCTGCCTTCATACATTGTGAGTAAATATATTTTTTTATCTTATAATAATTTTACAAAAAGAATAATCCGCTGTAACTAGAACTGCATTGCAGTGCAGTTTATATACAAGCGACACGTCCCAGCTTTGTGTAGGTAAGAGATTATATCTCTAGCTCTGTAAGCTTCAAGCGTTGATCATGAATCAAGAATAGATTTGCTGTTAATTCTCAATAGAGAAAATGTATACTTAAGGGCCTGTTGTAGCGCGGTACGTGTTTCCATTCTTTCCGCTTAGATATCGCTAGCGGATTTCACCGACGAAAATACGTTTAACGGGTTTATTTTCAAAAATTGTAACTATTTCAAAATTTTACTTTACACATCAGTTAAGAGAAGTCCGTTTTATGTTTTCATGTTATATTGTGAGGATAGAACGTTTGTCTTCCATGCCACCTGATGGAAAGTGCGCATGAAGACTATGGTGTATAAGTCGTCGTGGCGCCGTGGTTACTGTGTGTATCATAAGATATCTCAGATTAAGCAACGTTTGGTGCGGTCAGTGCTTGGATGGGTGACCGCCGACCATTCATTTATCACGACGACTTCCGTGCTTCGGAGGGTACGTTAAGCAGTCGGTCCCGGGTGCTGTATATTTGTATACAGTAGTCGTTAGGGTTTGTCAGAAGCCACTTTGGCGCCCTGAAAATTCTGATATCCACCACCCAGCACTGGGCCGGCTTGGTGGATTATTATGGCCTATACCTCCTCGTCACCCAGGGGAGAGACTCATGCCCTGCAGTGGGCTCCTTAAAAAGAGTTGTGATGATGATGATTATATTAATTTATATGGTGCAAAAGCCGTTTAGAATGGTAAATTAGTGTTATGTTTGTGACATTTTTGTATCGAGCCAATTTTCATAAATCATGTTTCTATCTTTACTCAGCGGTTGTTTATATAGTTAATTTTCGTGAATATTTTTTTCAGACACAACGTGTATACATTACTGGGTATTTTAACGTTCAGAAAAGCGTAAAAACGCTGAATCCTCGCCTTAAGTTGAATTTAAGTCTGAGTAAGCTTTCGTAATACGGCTTTACTTGTCCCGATTTTTTCCAAAATCTTTGTGATAAAGATTGCCTTGAGGAGATGGCATGCACTGCTCTGTACATGTAAAAATTGTTATTAAAATGTTTTTCACTCCATATGAAGGTACCAAAATTCAAAAAGTTTTATTCATCTTAGGAATTTCACAAAACACTTGATGAAGTCAGTCATCACATACTTCGGCTTTAACTAGTTGTTGATAGTTGTTAAATAAGATATTACAGTAGACCAAGAGACAAAAAAAGCCGGCGGAAAAAAACTCTTGGCACTCTTTTTCAGTCAGAATTATCAAATTAATACAAATAGGTACAGTACAAATTGACCGTGACATGAAAAAAAAAATAAACAAAAGACAGCTAATTGTGAGAGCCAATATCATGCCACAACCAAATTGCTTACATAGCAGATGCAATGAGCTATGGATGCACAACACGAACATGACAAACTGGGACCAGAGTATTTGAACAAGAATGGAATAAAATAATCATAGTATCATTAGCAATATATGATACTATGATCCAGATTCTTTCGCTAAAGAAGAAGCGAAAGAAAAACATAGAATGTGCCAGCTGCTTCTCTTCCCGGGCATACTGTAAAAGTCAGTTAAGGGACAGAGGTTTTAATGGCGTTTTGGTAGGCGATAGGCTGATCCCCTGTCACTGCAACAGCCTCTCTCCATCTTTATAATAGCTCCTTTGTCAAACGTGACATCAGATGGCCTTATGAGCTCTGGTGTTCTGCCTACCCCACAAGGGATACAGGCGTGAAGTTATGTGTGTGTGTATCATTAGCAATATATTATATATATACCTTCATAAATAACCGATAACCCAAATTCAATACCTGCCTCGTGAATTCTTCCTCAATTGGTTAAAACCGATCGTCCACTGCCAACTGAACCATGCTAGTTTCATCTTAGCTGGCATAGTTGACCAAAAACTGCATTAGTTTGCCGTCAAATATGTACTACGTTGTACTACGTCATCATCATCACAACTCTTTGTAATGAGCCCACTGCAGGGCATGAGCCTCTCCGCTGGGTGACGAGGAGGTATAGACCATGATCCACCAAGCTGGCCCAGTGCTGGGTGGTGGATGCCAGAATTTTCAGGGCGCCGAAATGGCTTCTGACAAACCCTAACGACTACTGTATACAAGTATACAGCACCCGGGACCGACTGCTTAACGTGCCCTCCGAATCACGGAATACATACTACGTACTTGTATGAAAAACCAGTTATAGTTATAGTTGAGCCAGAAAAACTGGCAAGACAACCATAAATATGTCAAAAAGTAAGGATCTTATGTTCCGAAACGGCTATTTTTTACAACTTTACATAATTTATTTTACAGCATTTATTCATAAATAGGTGAATATATCCTATTTTATTCTGTTCCTCGGTTTATGCCCTACAATTTCGTGTCCATGTTCCCCGCGGTACACATATAGGCCAAAATGTATGAAGATAAATCTTGTCCATTAAACATAAAAGTGATGATATGTTGAGAAGGTTTGATTTAATTAAAATTTGCTGATAGACTGACAGACGCGGTGGAGAAGATTTCTATGTATGGCTTGAATTGACAAAAAAGGTCTTTATATTTGTAGGCTATTGGTATAACGTATTGGTATAAAAATATACTGAGTCAATATCTATCAAAAACAATTTTAACGAGTTTATTTCAATTTTAAATGCTAACTCAAATAATCTTTAAAGACACTCTACTTCAATACTATTGAACGAAATATGAAAACGAACGAAAATAACAACCCTAAAAATGTTCAATAAAATGAGCATCAAGCTATCGTAGAAACAAAAATACTGCCTCGAACTTCACCGCGATTTCCCGTAATGTTTCAGAATACATTTTGCTGCCCAGCGCCAATATTTCAGAACAATAACATAGAGTCTACCCGTCTCTCTCTTTCTTGTTTAATTACCGCAGATATCGGCAAACGTTCTCACTCTGAACAAATTAATAGAATTTCGACCTTCCACTGTGGAAATAAGGGTTTGCGCTTGAAAGAGTCACCGCGCATGCGTTAGGCGCATTTATACATATAAAGTTATGTAGGTATATGGTATGTACATCAAATATAAAGATACTCCCGAAATACTACAGAGGATTTTGTGTCACGTGTTATATTGGCACCAATGACGCTTACTTTTATTGTAGACTTTGACCTCAATATCATAGTTTTGTTTAAGTAATATTTAGTAATAAGTAAAATTTCAGTGTATCAATCATCTTTTCTAGATCAAATAGAGTTAAATATCTTAATTTTTCATATTCCGTTCAATTTAGTAAATGTCGACGTTTAAATATTTCTTTTGTTCTTCGGTGATCTCCTTTTTGCCATAATCTAGTTTTTTTCATACCTAGGACAGCTTAAAATAAGTCTTTGATTCAGCTTCGCAAATATTAAGGTTTATTACAAAAAAAGTATTTTTTATATTGTTGCTTTGGGATGGAATTTAAGAGGAATCGATTTCTAAATATCAGTACATCAAATAACAAATTTGTTAGCGGTTTCGTATTGATACAAAAACATCGGTTTATTATGACATAAAATGTTCACAATTGGTTATATTAAATACTAGCTAAAGTACTCGGCTCCGCTTGGGTGCAGCTTGGCTTTGCATAAGTTTTCAAATCGATATTTTCATCGAGTGCGTTGACAAAAAGCGCTTTAATTTAATACTGTTTTATGGCATATAGTCATAACCCTAACGACTATTCTTAAACCATTGCAAAACCAAATAAACATCAATACACTAGTTCACAATATAGATAAAAAAATTAAAATGAAAATGTTTTAGCTACATTAAAAAAATTACATTCTTCCATGCTGGACTGGGAGCGAAAGAAAAACATATAATGTGCCAACTGCTTCTCTTCCCTTCTCATACTGTAAAAGTCAGTTAAGGGACAGAGGTCTTATTGACGTTTTTGCGGGCGATAGGCTGACCCCCTGTTACTGCAATAGTCTCTATCCATCATAATAATACCTCCAAATCTGTCAAACGTGACATCAGATGGGTTTTATAGCCTCCGGTGTTCTGCCTACCCCATAAGGAATACAGGCGTGAAGCTATGTATGTATGTATGTAAAAAAAATACAATATTTACAGCTATTTTTTTTTTTATATGTGACTAAACCCGCGTTTGACCTCAATCTCACCTGATGGTAAGTGCCGATGAGGTCGAAGATGAAAGCACACGGGTTTAGGAAGGAACTGGCTCTTTATACAATATTGCCGGAACACATTACCGCCGGAGCGGTAACATTTGGCAGCAGACTTTATATAAAGGGTGGTCGCTAGCCAGGCGGACCCAGAAGGGATCCTACCACCAAGCAGATATATTTACAATAAAACATGTACATGTAAAATTGAGACAATTGAGGAATTTACAAATTCTTCCCAAATATTGCTACTATGTAGGTAGGTCAATGAGCCGCTGACTAGACTTTTCAGTTATTTACGGCCCCAAGCTCATTAAAGCAAAAAATGGCATTTTTATAGATAAGAAAAATATGGGTTTAAATAACTATGAAAAAAGTCCATCATTTTAACAGTTTTCATAAATACTCAAGTTATGAGTAAAATTTAATCCCAAAATTTTCCGATAGAACGAACATAATTAACTATGTAAATAACCGTTTTAACACTTCAGTGAAGATAATGTAATCAGTTACTTGTAAGATAATTTGCCTTGATAAATAATAATTACAATAATGTCTAAATTGGGCACGCAGTGATTGCCTTTAAGTTCCAACGCTGCGTCACGCGTTCGAACGCGCGTTTCATACAAAACTATAACGTCCGTCCGAAATGCGCCAAATTAAGTATTCCATTGACACGACTGTGCAAGCACACTTATGATTTTTTTTTCATATTGTAAGAATCGGACGCTGATGGAAAGTGAGCATGAAGACTATGGTGTTACACGTCCATCCACGAGAAACCTATTCACTCGACACTTAAAAGCTCCAGGACTGCAGTGGTCAGGAAAAACAGACGCAGGCAGATTGTTCCATACCTTGGTAATCCGTACCAAAAAGGAACTATCGAAGCGTTTTGTTCGACTTCTTGGTAAATCCACTATATAGGGATGGAAGTTCTGTCTGCGTCTGGTAGTCCGGTGGTAAAAAGGAGAGGGTTCAATTAGGTCAAAAAGAGCACTCGCACACTCACCAAAATGTAGCCGATAAAATACTGTCAAACAAGCAACCTTACGATATGATCCAGCGTCTGCAATTTAATACCGTACGTCCGTTTCAACGCGTTACGCGTATGAAACGGACGTACGGTATGCGCATTCGAACGCGTAACGCAGCGTTGGCACTAAATGAAGCCTCAATTATGAATGAATGAAGAAATGGTTAATTTATTTAAAGTTATAAAGACTCATGTTGTATTACCATGAATGAAGGAATGGTTTATTTATTTATTATTTTTTCACGATATCCTGTGCCTTGCTGGCAAAACGTTTCTCTACTAAGATGTAACAGGGAATGTTTGTTTTTATACAGAGTTAATTTTAATTAGCACATCACCTCTTGCAAGATTTGTAAAAAGTCGTAGAACAAATAATGTTGTCGGGATTATATTGAGCAAGAGGTAATGCAAGAGGTAATGCGTTATTTAAAATTAACCCTGTATTTAGGGTAATATTTGAAACTACGGATTTTGCACTAGTCTTAGAATAATTTTCGGGGCCCCTTTTAGGCTATTGAATATTACGGTATGTACATTTCCTAAGAGCCGAGTTATCATAGTTTGTGTCAACGATGTCAGTGAAAATGAAAATTTGAAAAGATTGCTTTCACGTTCGCTTATTATAGTGCGTAGAGATTGCTGTAATGGAACTAGTAATGTAACAATCTGCGCACAAATCCCCAGATAATCACACCAACTACATGGCCCCAAACTAAGCAGAGCTTGTAATATGGAATACCATGTAGCAAACTAGGGGGGAACCTAGAATATAACTACATACATAGATAAACGCCCAGACTCGGAACCTTTTTAAGCTATTGCATAGCTTCTATCGCGGGCCTTGAGCGTAGGGACCGAATCCAGAAATTCCGTAACGAAAAAATCCTAACAACTCCCACTCCGACCGGCACAGCGGTGATACTTTGATTTCATAACTTCACATGCGGGCTTTAATAAACAATCAGCGCCATCTACTAGGAACTTGTGGAACTTCATATTAGATCAAACATTACTGCATTAATAAAATAAATAAATAATTATAATTGCATAAGTTGATAATAGCTTTACCGCGGCAGTCTCCGAGTGACACACGTCTTTTTTTTCTTGTTCCGTGGGGGAATCTAACCCGCGACCACTGGAATCTGAGGCAGACAGTGTTACCCCATCGCCAAAGTGGTCGTCGTATTTTAACGTGTAGTGCGCAGAACGTTACATTACAAGTTTAATTACAGCAATCTGTACGCACTATTAGATGTAATATTTGTCTACGACAGACCTTAAAACAGCTCTTTAAAAAGTGTAAGTGCAATCTATCGACCGTCGATCAACGGACGAATGGAACAGTCGACGTTGATCGATAGTTTGTACTATGACATGATGTTCGCGCCCGTTACCCCAAGGTGGCGCTAGTCTGTGGTTTTGGTTGAATGAATGACGAATTGCTTTTGATAAATGTCAGACGTCAAATGTCATGTTGTTGTTGAACACTTTCTTGACTTGGCGCCTCGAATGTAGATTGTTTTTGTTGTACGATTACTGTGTTTTGTAAATCACTTTTTTGTTAGTAAAAAGGCAAATTATTTGGTTTAATCCGAAGATAATCATATTATCCTATTCATTTATATAAGCATAAATATTTCCTTTATCTTTTATCCATTCCCCTCCTTATACTAATATATAAAGCTGAAGAGTTTGTTAGTTTGAACGCGCTAATCTCAGAAACTACAACTGGGATTTAAAAAATTCTTTTTGTATTTGATAGCCCAATTCTTGAGGAAGGTTAGAGGCTATATTATATCCCAAAATTCCTACGGGATCAAAAGTTACGCGGGTAAAACCACGCGCGGTGGCTAGTTATTTATATACACTAGCTGTTGCGCGCAGTTTTACTGGGGATAAAAAGTAGCCTATACGGATTCGGAAGAATCCCTCTAAGTAATGGTAAAAGAAATTTTGAAATCGGTCCAGTAGTTTTTGAACCTATTCAATACAAACATACAAAAATACAAAGGTTTCCTCTTTATAATATTAGTATAGATTGACACACGTGGAGAGCTCCGGATGCCGGTGAGTTTGCATTCTCTCTTTTAATTACGTAGATGTCTTTATAAGCAGTGACTGATCGCTGCGTACGAGCATAATATTAAATGCCCGTACACATAAAATCCGATCGGTGTTGACCGACTAATGTGGTAAGACCACATATATCTAACTTTTACCGGTAAGATAGTTAACAGATTTAAATACCCATCTGTTAGCCATATAGAAATTAGTCATATCTAACGAAAATGTGATATAAATCAGCACTCGCGTCAGGTGCGAGCGCAGACTGAAATTTTGGGGTGACCTCCCCAATAACATTTTTAATCACAAGTACCTTTTTCTAACTTTTTTCTAGATTTGGGGGGGTCATGTCCCCAGTGACCCCCGCTCCCCCTGGGAGCCTGCTCTAGTAGAGCCTGGTACATACTACATAGTGATAGTAACAAATTAAGCAAAAGAAATGTTTTGTATCTCGCTTATCGAACTAATGGCATTTCTCTCGTGAGGGATGTATTTTTATTTATTTTGAACAATGATTGATTTAATGCCAAGAGCTGAAATTCCATTACTTTGGATTGAGAAAATGACTGTTTTATACAGTATTTCATAAAACAGTAACTAACATTAATCATTCCATTTAAGATAACTTCCCTACAGGGCCATGAGTCTCCCAAGCCAGTGCTTAATATATTACCCACTAGCTGCTGCCCGCGACGTCGTCTGCGTGAACGCTATGCAGCACCAAACGCACCTACGATTATAACACTGCTAGCGTGATAATATGTAGCCTATATGTTGACCCGACTTCTTAACTATCTTCATGCCAAATTTGAAGTAAATCCATGCAGTACTTTTTGAGTTTATCCCGGAAAGACAAACAGACAAACAGACAAAAATTCTAAAAATTATATTTTTTGTTTCTGTTTCGATTGTAGATCATACCCCAAGTATTCTTTTAAAAAAATATTCAATGTACAGTTTTGACTTTCCTACCATTTTATTATATGTATAGATAACTTAAGTTATTAAAGAAATTTAATGTCAGCTGTTTTGTGAATCTTAGAATATTTTTTATACGTATTAATTTACAAGTCTTTAATGTATTCGCTTTTTAAATCTGACTGGTATTTTTGAAGATTTGCTCGATTTAAAAAGAATCAAAATCTTCAGCTTGATGCATTATAATGGTACCAATAGATTCGTTCCTAAATTGAATTTCAGGACTCTTAATTTCTTTTCAGAGTGTGGAATCCTAATTTCAGTGGAATGAGCTACATTTCCCATGTTTTTTTAGTTAAAATTTAAGGCATCTTCAAGCATTAAGTGAATAAGTAAGGAGACGTAAAAACCCGGTCACGTACAAGTACATCTCTCGTATTGAGGTTTCCACATCTGAAATACAGAAACTATACGTCAATGTCTAAAAATTTATGTGAATCACCTTTACAGCGTAGTAAATAAAATTCATGGCCGCCTTTTAATGTAAATTGTTGATTTTTGGTCTATCTTAGTTACAGAAGTATTGAGTTTTTGGAGCAAGAATATCTCTCAAATAACCAGTTGGATACCTTGAATTTGATTGTTTAACTTTTGAGGAAGGTTTTTTTTTTATTTGTGACTAAACCCGCGTTTGACCTCAATCGCACCTGATGGTAAGTGACGATGAGGTCGAAGATGAAAGCACACGGGCTTAGGAAGGAACTGGCTCTTTATACAATATTGCCGGAACACATTACCGCCGGAGCGGTAACATTTGGCGGCAGACTTTATATAAAGGGTGGTCGCTAGCCAGGCGGACCCAGAAGGGATCCTACCACCAAGCTGAAAGGTTATATTTTTCCCGGATTGTTATTAAGTGCCTGAGTGCAAATTACGCGCTATCTAGCGACACGTAGAAGTACTTTTAGTTAAGGTGCTACCACACAAATCGTCAACGTCGACGGGAATTTTTTTCATTGTAAAAACAATCGATCGCCGTCAACTGTTCATTTCGTCCGTCGATCGACTTGACACCCTAACTCGGTGTTTCTGACAGAACACGGTCTTATTCAATACGAATGAAGAATGACCATACAGAATGAAAAAAGGAATTGAATTATACTGGTTTAAACTAAAATCTATATTTAAATAAATAAATAAATATTTCTGACACTCACACAACATTATCTAGCCCACATTAAGTTTCTTAAAGAACTTGTGTTGCGGATACTAGATAACTGATATACTTAAGATAACATATTAAATTAATACATATTTTTTATTAGAATAAACTTAAACATATAAATAAAACATCCATGACTTGATGACTAATATCTGTGTTCATCACACAAATATCCGCCACCGCCGGGATTCGAACCCAGGACCACTGGCAATGTATGTTACCGCTACACCAGCCGGTCGTCAATATTTATATAAGAAACCTCTTTTGCATTAGATATGTTTTCTTTTTTTTAATTATTTAAACAAATGCTATGTTCTTATTATATCTGCTAAGTCCATCTCTAGAGCCACGTCATCACATCACATCAGAACTATTTTGATAATTCTTGGGGATTGGGTTTTGTTTGTAACTTCCAAGTTCCACTTCTCGGTACTAGGTGGCTAAACCAATTACATGATTGGAGAACATTTAAAATAAAGCCATCATCCGTAGAAATAACGAGCAGGCCAATTAATACAGGGTTGATTTGTAGCCACCGGCCAAATTCTTTTTAGACAATAAGCATCATTTTAGAAACGATTTTTCCAAAAAAAAGTTTTTTTTTTACAAAGAAATACATTATATCCGCTAACATATTAAGCCTACCATGGTCACTCTAAATTACCATTAAAATAAAGGCAACTACGCGCTACTACAATACCTCTTGTAGTACTACGTCGTAGTATTATCAATGAAATGCCGCTTTGTAGTAGGTATGTTCATCAACAGCGACTATTTTTTTTAAAGTTTGTGGTTCCATATTTCTACTTTTTTGTACTGAGCGACACTAAAATAAATATGCAGGTATGTTTATATCGTATCAAATAAACTAACATTTAAATTTGGCTGGTGACTACAAATAAACCCTATATATAGGGTTATTGGTTATTAGACTGGAATCTTTTTGGTGACATAAAAGAGCTCATTTCCAATCATTTGAGCCCAAATTTTAGATTGACATTTAGTTAATAAATGATTAACAACAATAAAACTGTTTCAATGTGATTCCAAGTAGAAGCTACAGGACGTTATAACATAAAAATGATTTTTTTTGGAGCAACGATCACAAAAAAGTGCTGATGATTTTTGCGTACACTTTTTCCGAAACACTTCTAAAACTCTTGGGCTAAAAAATGAAAAAAAATATCAAAAGCCGACCTTTTTATTCCTTCAAAGGAATTATACAATGTGTTTCTGTCATTAACACGTTAACGTTTCGCTGTCAAAAATAATATTTTCACTTCGGAATTACATGATATGGGCTCAAATGATTAAAAATGACCTCTCCTACATCACCTAACAAGATTTCAGTCTAATTAACAAGCCCTGTTTATGTATTTTGTTTGCAAAACTGCCTGAAACGGTTCAGACGAAATATAAAATATAAATATAAAATCTCCAGACAATCACACCAAATACATGGCCGCAAAGTAAGAATAGCTCGTGTTATGGGATACCATGTAGCGAACTAGGGGGGAACCTAGAATATAAATACATAATTAGATAAACACCCAGACACGGAACATTTTTTTTTCTTGTTCCGTGCGGAAATCGATCCCGCAACCACTGGCGTCTGAGGCAGACCAGCAGGCCTATTACGGTTCTTTCATGACATGACATGACATGATAAACAAGATTTCTATGATACAATAATCAACAATTATGACATAAAGAATAAACGAATTCCCTTTACATTTGCATGCAAAAGGCGTTGCATTACCTTTTGAAATGACAGTTTCAATCATCGTCTATGACTTAAAAACGTCAATTGAAAAAGATGAGATCGCACCCACCTCTATAATATGTTGGTTTCTTGATTTCATTTGTGTTCTTCCATTTCGTTTGCTTTCATAAATAAATTCTTAATTATTATATATGGGGGTTATTGTATTCAATTTACATGGTATACCAAATAATGATCGTATGATAAGTTTTAAGGCCGCTCCACATTCTCGCAAGAATCTCGCGAGTCGTTAATATAATTATCTTCATACATAGAATATTAAGCCTTGAGATCAATATGTTTTTATCACAATTTATCTTTATTTGTTAGTAAATAAAACATATTAGATATTAATTTTTACTTCAAAACTCTCTCTCTCTCTTTAAAGGGAGTTATATGCGGGTGAAACAGCGGACACAAGCTGCCTGTCAATGCATTCAGTCATTCAACTAACCATTCGAATGCTTTCTTTCAAGGTCAGTCGGCCATATTGAGGTCAACCATCGTTAGTAATTACGAATATTAGAATTATCATTCGACTCAGGACGTTTGTATATTACTATCGTTCAAGTCGAATATTCAAGTTAGTATTAGTAGTTTATTCGACTGATATGATAATTCGCAGACGCGCATCGCTGAGATATACTCTGCGAAAAGTGGTCGTCGTATTTCTATATCAATATCCTAGTGAATGTATATTTGTCCAGATATTTCTAAAACTCTTGCAGAGGTCTTTTAATATATCACAGATTTTTACTTGGCATAAGTGCGTAATAAAATAAAATTGAAGAATTTATTAAATTGATTTGAAAAAATATCGTTTGATAGCCTATATTTTGAGAACGGTCTCATATTTTATTAAGAAATTCTTTTGTGATGTGAAGTTGCAAAGGTAAATCTATGCGATATAAGTAAATACATCAAATGTGAAGAACACTGCAGATCAAAATAATTACGTAGAAATATTGATTTTGATCTGCAATAAGTAGTCTGTCTAGTAATCGATTACAATTACCTACATGTTCACATAACTTTTACAAGAGCCATCCTTTAAAAAGCAAAACATAGACTTAAATAAAAAAAAATTACTTATTCAACTTGTGTAAGTGAATGAACATATAGTAGTACGACAAAACTTTATTGAAACAAACATGTCAGCCGCAATACTAGTTAGAGATATCGTTTTAGTTTTCACTATCAGCTATGCACCATTTTGCTGCGTATCTTTTGGTACCGTTAAAAATCTAGACAATAACAATATTTCAGCTTTCAAATGCCAAAACTTGTTATCAAAACCGACTTTCCTTTTTAGATTGAGTTGGCAATCAAAAAATAATCAACGAATGCAGAGCATTAAAAAAACTGACTTCACTTACAGGGTGTTAGGTTATCAAGGTACAATAATTGTAATACACCGTATTGATTTTTTTCAAAGGTTTCAAATTTTTCAAAAAGCACGTAATCTATATCGATCACCACCTCTGAAATATTTTCTGTCATATGAAATAAGAATATTCAAAATCAATTCATAATTGTCCGTAAAATTGTGTAACAAAGATACAAAAAAAATCAAACATACGAATTGAGAACCTCTTCCTTTTTTAAAATCTCAGGTAATCTTCAGGTATATGTTATTTTATGGAGCTAGGTATACAACCTCCATACTTGAAACCTGCAGTAATAATATGATGCTAATAAGCGATGCGTGGAAGCGGTGTTTACCATACCCGCTATAAACAAGTTTGTTACACTTAATGAAAATTTATGAATGATGTGCATTTATTATAATGACGACCGGCTGGTGTAGCGGTAACATACATTGCCTTCTATGCCAGAGTGATGAACACAGATATTAGTCGTCAAGTCGTGGATGTTCTTATGTTTATTTAAGTTTATTCTAAAAAAAATGTATTTATTCAATATGTATGTTTATCTATTTCTTAAGTAATCCAGTGTACATAAAAAAAGTTCTTTAAGAAACTTAATTTGGGCTAGATAATGTTGTGTGAGTGTCAGAAAAAAAAACAATAAAAAATAAAAGCAAAAAACCTATTAATATGAAACCCTGCTTGACATAGATACACGACTTCAATTCTCAAATGAGCCTCATGCGAATGGAAAAATGCAATCCTATTTCAAAGCTTTCATTCATACTAAACCAGATTTTCGTCTCTTTTTCACCAATTTTCAACGTAACCTTTATTGACAGCCTTTTAAAATCCACAACAAATATTTGTTACTATAAATGCAGAACAGATATTTTAACTTTCAATCCATCACCGCTATTTTTAACTGTAACTCGCTTTAGATAGAATTCTATTTCGGTCGATAGCTTGCACCTGAGGTTCCTGTATCTAGTCGAGTGGGGGCCCTGTCGCTCGGCGTTATTTGGTGGCGATTTTCAGGGGCTATTGGAATCGCAAGAGCACGTTGGAAAGGGGAGTATTTCTGGCGACCGCAGTGTGGCGCGTAAGTGGCAGTTATCGATAAATGCAAGTGCTTTTATCATGCGTTGTGAACTTTTATTAAATTTGAATATGAATGATTTTAGCTTGGAGCATGTTATTTCGAAGTTTCGATATCGATTGTTATGAACGAGATTGAAGATATGTTTTATAGTTGTACGATGCTTTGGGTAGATAGCGGTTGATTGATTGATCAATCAAAAACGGATTTATAACACGTTCATGTGCACAGTAGCAAATTTTATCTCTTTTGTCTCAGTAGTTTTAACTAGATATGATTGGACCATATTAGGACCATACAGATTATATTTAAGCCTTTGCAAATAAAACTACTTTAGCGGCAACAAAACACACCCACAGTTAACTATGTATTATATTTTGAAGGATTCATCAGAAGCCTTAGAACTATATTGAGGAAATTAAGTTTTACAACTAGGTTTGTGCCAATACTGTTGAACTTGTCATGAAGCTAGAATCAAACCCGTCTGTACATTGGTTGTAAATTCAACCTTTTTGCAACAAATTCTGCCTCATATTTATCCGATAATTTAGATACTTGATTCATATTCATAGCTACTTTAACCGCTACTGAAAGCGGAGTTATTTCGAATTAACCTTACGAATTTCGTACAAAGGCTTAAATTGTTTCGAGAAAATATAACAAAGGATAAAGTATCTAAAAATATATATTAAATATAATGTTTCAAGAAATATTACAAGAAACGGGGCCTTTAAAGTCGACCTGCCCGTAGGCTGTTTGCGAGCTTTAAAGGCTATCTTTGTGTAAAGCTTTGAGATAACTTGTTTTCATTTTTAGTGCTCATTATTATTTTAATTAAAACAAGAAAATTTTGCATAGGCGCGGTCCTGGGGCGGTAGTCACAGGGGACATGACCGCCCAAAATCATACTCATTAAAAAATTCAAGAAAAGATGGACAACAAAAACGATTCCATACTCAGATTCCATTATCACAATTAAGGATCATTTGAAACTTTAATTTTATGTTAATTTTGTGCCATAAATTTGTTTTTTGTGCAATAAAGTCCAATTAAATCGTAATATTTTTCTTTTAGCGACTCCCCCAAAATTTCAGTCTGCGACCACGCCTTCTTTTGCAACTACTTATTTTAACTACGTTGTGTTAACTGGATACCGTTATGATTCTTTCCGTACGCTGAAATAAAAGTATTGTACGATATATTTTAGGGCTATCTATGGGATGAGTTTCAGCCGAATATACTCAGATTTTTATCGTGAAAGACTCAGCACAATGCTCGGAAGCTTAGTATACAACATACAACATCCACGCGACTATTATGATATGATAAAGCTTTTTTTAAATCTAACAAGTAATGTCAAATATTAACACGTTTAAACTCAGTAGCTGTATAATACAGTTATTTTTTTATAAATATAAATATGATATCGTAAATTCATTAGGTATTTCTTTTTGAAAATTTTAACTAACAAATTTTTTTCCGTCTGAGCAGTCACGAATCTTTAAATTATATACAAAATAACTCAATTAAAATTGTTCATTATAAACTTTTAAAAGCTTCTTGATTTTGTTGACTGAACCCTAGTATCGTATCGTTACTTACAATTAAATTATAAGTGTTTTAAATTAAATTATAAATTATAAGGGTTGGGACGTTTCAGTTTTTTGTAACCTTTACTCAGTGTTAAATGGATTGTCCCTTCAACTGGAGATAGGGATGCTAACCACACTGTTTTTAACTACATTATACTGTTTACTGTTAAACAAAAATAAAGTATACAAAATACTTTTTTCAGCATAAAAAGCTAAAAACTTTATATGCTAGACTTTAACATATGATTTTTGCAAGAAGCTCTAAAAATATGTGTTTAAAACATTAAATAAATTGAATACTGTTAATTTTTCCAAAATACTGTTTGATATTCTTTTCAGACACATGCTGCATTTCTAGAAAAACAAGTTGGGAACCCTAACTGGAGAGTCCAATTTCCAACACGGCTAACACGAAAATCAAGTCGCTAAGCAGTTTATTTTCAACAAACAAATAACATGACTTATTTCAAGTGTTTTTATCACTGCCGTACAAACAACTTGACTCTTATAAAAATATGGTTTAATTTTGGACAAGATTTAAATAATCATAGTTAGCAGCATTTACTTTAGTTCCAAACTATACTTTTTTAGTTTACTCTAACGATCTTTAAAAGTCAATCTTTATTTCGATGTAATACTAGAGAGATATTGGTAATCTAGTAAATAATAAAATGAAATGATTAGTGTCAAAAAAAATACTGAACAGTCACCGTGTACGACATGAGATCTATATATGAAGTCATATTAACACAATAAATAAAAAAAATAAAAAAATCTTATACATATTTTCAACGACTTCCAAAGAAGGAGGAGGTTTTCATTTCATCTGTATGTTTTTTTGTGTCTTTGTTACACGATATTTCAGACAATTAAGAGTCGATTTTAAATATGCTTAATTCATATGATAGAGGATATTTCATAGTTAGTCCCACATAAATTTCATCGAAATCGGTTGGGAACTTCATGGAAAATTTAAAAATTTTGAAACAATATATATGTATAATTTCGGAGAATATTTACGAGGATGACATTATTAGTCTACCAAAGTGTTGACGTGAAGTCGGTTTTTTAATGCTCTGCATTCGTTGATTATTTATATATTCTCATCTTTGTAGTATCTCAAGTCTACACGTCTTCTTTCTTTTTTTTTTCAAAAGTATAAAATGCGGTTTAAAACATTTTTTATTTGATAAGTATCGTTTCCGCCCTAAACAAGGCCGTGGGCTAAACAGACTGATAACTAGCTGATAATTAACTAACATACTAATATGATACCTGATATGCCAGGGGCGGTATCTTAATAACTAATTAATTGAAAGCATCGACAAGCCCCGTCGACGTTGCGATATCTATAAAATATACTCTAACTTGGAAATTAGGAAGTTATCTTAACACTGCTGAAACATGTTCATGTAGGAGATTAATTCTTGACTTTTCCTTGTTCATAACAAAATCTACTTTTAATTTAAATTTCATTTGGTCGATTACTGAGTGTGAAGTTGATGCGATACTTATATAAACCACTAAAGATACTATATAAAGCTTAAAAGACAAAAAACAAGCTTTTAAGTGAAAGACAAAATATTCAAACAAACGCTTAAAATAAAAACCACGTCTAAAAGTCAATCTGTTGGGAACGAGGGTCAAGAAACTCAACAACGGTTAAAAAAGGAACTGATCATGACAAAAAAATATTCAGGCATTCAGACATGTTACAGTAGCCCGTTCAAGTGTATATTACACGCTTGCACGCCATACACGACCACTGCAAGGGGTTCTTTCTTCCATTCTTACACTTCTCACCATCCGTTTGTTGCTATATGCCGTTACAAAGCTACTCATACGGTAGCGGATGTGTCTCTGGCTTCCCACCAATGGGTCACACAAGTTGTATTTAAAAGTCGCATAGTACTAGGATTAGGGCTTAAAAAAAGAAGAGCACTATAGACATACAAGATAACATTTACATTACAACTAATATCTAATTAAAAGCCAAGAACGAAATCAAAAGGATGCTGCGAAATATGAAAAAGGACTCGGCTACAAGGAAGACCAGACGACACTAAAAACCTGTTTATTCCGGCATAGTTAACCCTATATACATATAAAAGACGAAGAAAAAGTTTAATACCTACTATTTCAAAATCATACAAGAATATATGATGACATAAACTACGTAAAATAAAATGATGCTAATTTCACAAGAAAAAACAAGGCAAATAACAGTAGTACCTTTTTATCCTGTCTTCTGCATAATACGGGAATTAGGTGAATCAAACAAAATAACTAATTTAGATGATAACACTAATGCAATCAAAGAACTGTTACATAAGAAAAACGTTGCGAAAGCGAAGTTCAAAGCAGACCCCTCTGAAGCAAACAAAGCGCGTTATAGATCTGTCAGAAATTACTGCAACAAGGTGTGTAGGGATGCACAAAGACGCCACATTCATGCATCCGTAGAAAACAGTGATCCAGCAAAAGTTTGGAAATTTCTTAAGACCCTGGGCATTGGCAAACCAACTAACTCTGTTACTTCACATGTCGATCTAAGCTCACTTAATAGACATTTCTCCTCAGTTACAGTAATGGACGGATCGGTAAAGAACCGTACCTTACAAAATCTTTTTCTTTTGCCACGCCCGGGTATAACTCCTTTCACATTTAAACCATTACCAGATAGTGGTGTTAAGCAGAGTATTCTTAAAATTATGTCTAATGCCATGGGTTGTGACAACATTAGCCGTAATATGATCATTCCTATCCTTGAAATCCTTATCCCGACTTTGACCAAGATCCTTAATAATTCTCTATCCTCATCTACGTTTCCTGAATCTTGGAAAGTCGCGAACCTTATTTCACTACCCAAAACAAACAATCCTCTGAGTCCATCTGATTATCGTCCTATTTCAATTTTACCTTTCCTTTCTAAAGTACTTGAGCGCCTAGTCCATCAAATATTAATTGTTTTCCTTAACCAAAACGTCTCCTTAACCCATTCCAGTTTGGATTTCGTTCCGGTCATAGTACTGTTACAGCGCTAGTGAAAATAACCGATGACATCAGATATGGAGCATCAGCAACTAATATTACTTACCTTACTGGATTTCAGTAATGCTTTTAATGCAGTTGATTTTGACGTTCTACTTGGAAGTTTATGCTCCCTTAACATATCTCCTGAAGTGATTGAATGGTTTCGCAGTTACTTGCAAGGCCGCCGGCAACGTATATCGGCCGATGACAAAGTATCCACATGGTGCAATACTGTTGCTTGTGTGCCTCAAGGCGGTGTGCTCTCTCCTTTATTGTTTTAAATTTTCATTAATACTATAACGACCTCTCTTTCCTCTTCCTACCACTTATATGCAGATGACCTACAAATTTATACGCAAACCAGTTTAGATAACATCGGTAATTCAATAAACACTATCAATAAGGACCTTGATTTTATACTTGAATGGAGCAAAGCTTATGGTTTGAATATTAATCCAACTAAAACTCAAGTTATCTTTATTGGTAGTTCAAAATTCATAAACAAAATTGATTTCCAACAACTTGATCCTACAATGTTTGACAACATCATTATACCATTCAGTAGCGTGGTTAAGAATTTAGGAGTTCTCATGGATACCACACTTCACTGGAAACCATATCTAGAATCTGTCAGCAGAAAGGTTTTCTCTGCTGCTCGATCTCTTCGAAGGCTTCGGAACTTTCTACCAATACCTACCAGAATTGCTCTTGCACAATCACTTATACTCCCAATACTGGATTACGCCGATACTAGCTATCTTAATTTGAGTGAGGAGCAACTAAAAAAGCTTGAGCGCCTTCAAAATATGTGTATTAGGTCATATTTTTTTACGAAAATATGATCACATTTCCGAATTCCGCGTTAGACTCAAGTGGCTCCCAATTCGTCTTCGAAGGAATACTCATACACTTAATCTTTTATACAAAATACTGTTCAACCCTTGTCTGTCAACCTATCTTAAAGAACGCTTTAGTTTTTGCCATCAACTCCATGAACGTAACCTCCGGCAGCCAGCAACTTCTTGCTGGCAACTCCTCGTCACAGTTCCCTCTTTTATCAGCAGTCGTTCACGGTGAAATCAATATCTCTTTGGAACACACTACCATCTTCTCTCCACCAAGACAAAACAATAGCTTCCTTCAAATATCATTTGAAAAACTTCTATCTCTCACACTTATCACATATTATATAGAATAAGTGTTTATATATAGTATATTTTGGTCTATCTATTTAAATTATTGTATTTCTCTCTATTTTTATGTATCCAAGTATATAGATTTATCTATGTATTTATTATATTGTAAGTATATTATATTATTTTAACTATACCTATTTATATGTATACATATTAATACTATTTATAAAATATTGACGCCATGTTATGTTTCTTTTTAAATTCTAAGATTAATCTTAAGGTTGTCTGGAAGAGATCACTTTGAAGTGATAAGGCCGCCCATATTGCACCATTTCATGTAACTATATTACTGTATGTTTTAAAATATTTCTCCATTCTATGCAAATGGCAATAAAAGTGAATATGTGGTGCATCGCGACACCAACACTCTAATTTTATTAGTCTTTTCACTCTTTGGCCGTGAAGAACATACATTACATATTATTCTCAGATTTTAGATAATGTTAGTTCGCTAGCCAAGCTATTACTCTCATCTGGAGTTATTTAAAGTAATGCGCTCTTACGAAACTCTTGCCCAGGGGAGGATTTCTCTACCTTTTGAATTTGACTAAACTCATATTTCAATTCAATCATTCGTGACGATACATGAAGATAAAATCGGAAATGGGATCCTTGGGCCAAGGAAGAAAATAGTTTGCCTTTAAATCAATACCTACATTATGAGTCTGGGTGGACCAAAAATGAAGATATCTCACCTAAATATACTGGTTACTATAGTTTCGCCAATAAAATACTAACTGGTATAAGTTTAACAGAGTGTAGAAATATAAGATTTTGCGTAAGACTAGCTAATCTTCGAGATACATTTAATCAATTTTTTGAAATTTATTTATTTATTCTTTATTGTACATATAATATTGACAGAGTAAGATTTTAATAATACAACAGAAAACAATTGGCGGCCTCATCATCAGAAGATGATCTCTTACAGGCAACCTTTTGACAAAATAAGATAAAAACAAACCCTATAATAAGCTTCTACAAAAAGTACAACTTAAGCCACCGATGTTTAACAAACTGAAGTGAATTTTGCTGAAGTAAAAATAAACATAGCTGAAGAGTGGCAAGTTTTTCGATTTGACCTGACATATGGGGTATTGTCGACGATGAAATAGTGTGTAGTAACTGCCCCTAAAGTTTTATTACTACATGCGCGGACACACTGTATACATATTGAACTGGCTTTCCATAAAGCATTACCGGAACACATGACCGCCAATTCTCCTTATTATATTTAATGTCTTTTTCTATATTAATCTAAATATACGAATACTTTCACCTTACGCTTACCTTTATTTATATCATACAGATTTTAAGCTTAATTGCTTATTAAGCTATCTGGTAGATTTTACTGGTATACTTATTATAAAATTACTACTATTTACGGAATACACTGTTTTTCTAACTTGAAGTACACTTCTTAGAAAGAGAACTACATATTATTTTTTCTGAGATAGTTTTGTAGTATCCGTTTCAGGCATTCTAAGGGAATAAACTGGACGGCAGCGACAGCGACAGCGAGAGCAACAGCGGCACGGGCAGCGGCGCGGGCAGCGATTTCCACGACACGGTAGAAAGTATTGAGTTTGAACGAAACCGCAATAAATCGCTCTCACGCCCGCTGGCGTCGATTACGGCCCAGATTCCCCGCGTCGCCGTCCGCGCCACTGTCGCTGTGTTCACTATGTATTTTCACAAAATAAACCGTAATTCAATCGATTGGGCGAATATAAATTAGCATCTGAACGAATTTCCTAGATCAAACTCATTTGCACTATTCATTGGGGGCTAACCGTGGAATTTCAGTGTTTTCAATCATCAATTTAATTACTGTGCATATGTGGATTAGCGGCGGTTTATTATTGACGATTTGAGGTTATTGTGAATTGAATTTGGAACTTAGTGCAGTCTATTTATACTAAACTAGCTGTAGCGCGCGGTTTCACCCGCGCAATTTCGATTCCCGCGGGATTTTCGGGATAAAAAGTAGCCTATACGGATTCGGAAGAATCCCTCTAAGTAATGGTAAAAGAAATTTTGAAACCGGTCTAGTAGTTTTTGAGCCTATTCAATACAAACATACAAAAATACAAAGGTTTCCTCTTTATAATATTATAGTATAGATAAGCTTCTACAATCTAACTACCAATATATTAATAGGAATCTCTCAATTTATGTTATAACACGCCTGAGCTTTAATTTCTCATCTTTAAATATCTACTTCTCAATTATATCCTTAATTTACCTATTTAAAATGATACCGTCTCATTGACGACCACTTTGGTGATGGGGTAACACTGTCTTAGATGCCAGTGGTCGCGGGTTCGACTCCCGCCCGGAACAAGAAAAAAAAATGTTCCGGGTCTGGGCGTTTATCTATAGATGGTTGATTTGTGGTCACCGGCCAAATTTGTTTTTTACACAATAAATATCATTTATAGAAACGATTTTTGCAAAGAAATTTTTTTTTATTTATTTATTTATTATCATTAACAAAATCCACAGACCTTAAGTATATTTGAATAATGTACATGATTGACAATAAACTTACGTCCAATGACGGATTTACATTTTATAATTATAGCTGGAGAGCTTAATATATACAAGTAATATATACAGAATATAACGTACAAGTTTTGCTTTTATAAGTTTTTGAGAAATAATTAAAAATAAGGAAATAAAAAGTACTATAAACAAATTATCTTAACTTAATTTAAGTGTAAATGGTTGACCAAATTTATTAAGAAAAAAAATATACATATAAGTAGGTACCTATATAGTTAACTTTTGTAAGTGAATAACTGAATTGGAATGTATGTTCATGAATGTGTGAAACATATGTGTGTGTGTGTGTGTCTGCGTGGGTGTAAACGTATGGGTGAGTCTGGTTTTGTATTGTCAATTATTATTTTCTGAGTTTGAGATCAACACTTCTATTAATAGTCTCCTGAATTGATGTTTCCTGGACATGAAGACATCGATAGAATTAAAGATTTTATTATAAGTATTTTGTGTTTGATAGACTATTGAGTTCTGATTATAATTAGTGCGTGCGCTAGGGAGGTCGAAAAGGGCTGTGTGTCTTGTACGGCGTGAGGGGACTCGAAGCCTCAGAAATTGTTCCGTGAGCTCAGTGCAACCGATTGCACCATGTACAACACTGTGCAAAAAAAATATGTCGTTTAAAACTCTTCGTTCTTTAAGAGACAGAATTTTGTGAGTTCGACATGCATTCATAATTTTTAATTGTAAGGTGTTTTCGATAGTTCAATTTTTTTATAAATTTCAGTTGAATTTTTTCCAAATTTTCTATATTAATATATAAGCAAGGAAATTAATATATCCGCTAACATATTAACCAAGGCATGGTCACTCAAAATTTCCATTAAAATAAATATGACTACGCGCTACTACAAAGCATATTGTAGTACTACGT
This sequence comes from Stenoptilia bipunctidactyla, assembly GCA_944452665.1. Lineage (NCBI taxonomy): Eukaryota > Metazoa > Arthropoda > Insecta > Lepidoptera > Pterophoridae > Stenoptilia > Stenoptilia bipunctidactyla. The sequence goes on along the minus strand of OX101721.1, from coordinate 45,890,074 downwards.
CGTAGTATTATCAATGAAATGCTGCTTCGTAGTAGGTATGTTCATCAACAGCGACTATTTTTTTTAAAGTTTGTGGTTCAATGTTTCTACTTATTTGTACTGAGCGACGCTAAAATGAATATGCAGGTACGTTTATATCGTATCAAACAACCTAACATTTTTTTGCTGGTGACTAAAAATCAACCCTGTATATGTATTTATATTCTAGGTTTCCCCCTACTTCGTTACATGGTATCGCACATCACAAGCTCTGCTTAGTTTGGGACCATGTTGATGTGATTGTCTGTTTTTTTTAAATTGTTTTTTATTAATGATATTACTATATATTATTATTATTATCGTATATTTATTATTATTATCTTATCTTATTATCTCTTAGTATGTCTCTAATGATAACTGAACCGTATACATGAAATCGTATTTGCCCAATTTACCGAACTTAACATTTACAATTATTTGTGACTTAGGCAGTTGCACACACGGTTTAACCGCTAACAATTATGCCATATATGTCTTTTTATTTATTTACACTTCAGTATACAGTACAGATAGTAAATGAGAAAAAAAATCTGTGTGTTGTGTAAGTACTACTAGGCGGTCTTATCGCTGACGAGCGATTTCTTACAGACAACCATATGTCATGCAAAGCAACCACTTCGAACGCTTCGACATAGTGATTGTTAGGTTTCTTACAAGATTTCCTTAGCGTACAAAACGCTTAGGGGCATGGAAGGAGCCTACCCTCAACGTGTGTTATTGTCAACGTTAACACCTCGTTAACCGTGACCATTGCAACGGCATACAGTTTACATGTATGACGTGCATCGACGCCCAGTTTTTCAAGTGAAATTCATGTACGATATTGTTGTAGTTGTTTGTATGTTTATTTAAATTTATTTGTTGTATCAAATAAGTATGAATCAACGAAAAAAAAATATTTCCACTTAGTTTTCTAACTGTTCATGCGATAAAGATCAGGTTTACTCATGAATAAAGAAAAACGAGAATTTATATAATTATCTACATGTACACATGTTTCACAGTCTTAAAATAGCTTTAATATTTTCCAAACCAGAGCACCTCTTATAGATATCGCTTAAGACAGGTCTCGACGATGCTTTCAATTAATTAGTTATTAAGATACCTCGCAGGTTTCTCGAATATGTCACTTTTAATGATATCAATTTAATTTTACGATATGTTTTCCATTTTCGGCTAAAAATAGCCGTATCACGCTTGTATATATAGGCGTTTCATAAAAGACTGCTAATCCAGGTTATCTAATGTAGTGTGTGTCACACGTACTCACTATTTATGTTTTCTTTGACTCAATATACTGTTAACTTCAATCATAACAAGTCGTGTCTTATTTGGCTCCCTCGTCCAACAGTACATGGCAACTCTGCCAGTGCTGCCTTATGGCAGCGCGGCGGAGCTGGCACCATTTAATATAAAATAAATATAAAACTTTATAAAAATTAAAAATATTATTTACTTATATAGAAAATGTAAGAAGAAAAAAAAGACATGTGGAAAAAAAAATATAGCAATGAAACCGATACAAGAATCCGTACAGTAAAAATTTTGGAGAAGATACCTACATCAATTTTTCAGATGTTAAATTGAAAATATTTCTGATAAGAAAATGAAAGGCGACGGAATTTAGACAATAATAAAAAAGTGTGATGATGGCGCAGAGGAAGGCGCCGGGAGCTGTTCGAGTCAGGATGCAGCTGGACGAGTATGGGTACTGAACGAGTCACCGCAACGGCAGGTGAAGTGATAAGTGGTACGGAAAATTGGAAGCGAGTGAAATGTGAAAAGTAATGTGCTAAAAAGTTAAATGACGGGTTTTAAAGTGTTAAGTGTCTTATATATATATTTTTTCTTAATTATGATTTCATTTTACCTTTAAACTTATACTATTTTTTTAAATAGCGCATTGACAAAACAGGTGAATGAAAGCAGTAACATCTAGCTAAATAAATTTTAAATAAGGTCTTGGTTCTAATCTCTAAATTAATTTTGATAGCCTTACGTTTTATTTATAGAGTTTTGAGAGTAAGGGTGTTAGGTGCACATCAATATTTTAAAATCATTTAAGACGTAATTAATTTCGTCTTGTATCAATATCTTTTATAATAATATTTCGTATAGGTCCATAAATAGGTAAATCAAGGTCTTCATATTTCATATCGAAGGTTTGTTCGTGAGAATTTAAAATTACTGCGTAAGGATTATGTTTAGTGCACAAGTAGGTACAGAGGTTTTCATTACTCATTAACTTATTCAAACCAAAAATTGAATAAGTTTATGAGTAATGTTAGTCTTAGTTTTAGTCTATAATTTTCTTTTGAATCTTTATTTATATTAATATAGTAGTTTAAATGACTTATAGATAAATTTTCATACCGTCATATTGATAACATCCTCCCTTTTGTAAGTCGGTTGAACAAAATTTCTATACTTTCATTAGAATATAATATATATAATCGTTCGTTATAATTTCATAGAGTATGTATTATTCCACTGTTATCTTTTTGTTGCCGAGAGTTTTTAGAATCAAGACTGCACAAGGTGACTGTATAACTGAGTATGTTTTTATAGGTCAACAATTTGCTGTTGCTATCAAATATAGCGTACGGACATGTGTAACATCAATTTAATATTTACTTTTCAAAATCTTGGTATGAAAAATTTCATAGCAGAGACGATATTTTTGTTTTAAATAATAACGAAAGCATTTCAACTTAATGCGTCGAATAGTATGTTTTATTATCTTTGTAGTTAAATAGTTGATCGGTTTTGGTGGATTTAGTAAGTAAATAACAGGCTGCTGAAAATCTTCAATAATTTTAAAAATTAAAGACCATTGGACTGGCCATCCAAGAAGTTTTTCCTAATTTCATACTATTGGAACGATTTGCTTTGGAAGAGTCTTAAATAATTGATTTTTGAATGGTAAATAATGATAGTGAATAGTATTACGAATGATAAGTATTTGGCACACTATAAGGGTACACAAAATGATCCTTCAGTTTGATCATGGTGTAAACGAGATTTCTCTGTGAAAACTAGTTGGAGACAAAATGTCTTAAAACAGTGACCCGAAAGAAATGAATAAATTATGTACAAAGTAAAAGTTGAGAGTCGCGACTCAATGAAAAATTATATTATTCTGTACCCAAAAAATGATATACTGAAATAAATGTATGAATAATAAATACGGTGGCCACCGAGTAATAAAAATATCCCAAAATACGATATAAATAAGTGTAGCCAATACTGAAAGATGAAATAATGAATGTAGAACTTATGTGAAAAGGTAAATGAATTAATGGTATTAAAGAGTTACAAAAATTTGATAAGTGGATGATAATATACCTCAAGAAAACTCATAGAAGAAAAGATTTATGATAGGAATACATGTTTTTTATAATATTTAAATATTTTATGCCTTAATTTTTACTACTTAATTTACATTTATATTTTTTTAGTACGTTTTGATTAAGGAAAAGTTTAATTTATGCATAACGTTTTAATATTTTAATTCCCATTTTTTTAAAGCTATTGATAGGTATTGATAACGTACCCATATTGATTTTCTTATATTATTTAAATATTTTATGTCTTAATTTTTACTACTTTAATACAGCTAATAAGTATATTGTTTCAAATATTTTTCTTTGAACTTTTGAACATTTCTAAAATGCGTCTCTGTTATAAAAACAAAACCATACAGAATGACGAAGTAATGATTGTGTTTGATAGCTGCTGAAATGTTATTTTACAACTTATAAATACATCGTAACTTGAAAACTAAAATAAATAAAAGGAATGGAGTGCAAGTAAAGATTTTTTTAATGACGTCTAAATTTCTTTTTTATGTAGCTAAAAATCTTGTAATTTTTGTTTTTGAACTACCTTTATAAACTGTCAAATATAAGATTTTCATTTCTACCTAGGTTTTGTCAATGCTTCTAAGTAAGTTAGTAAATAGGATAGTGGATAAGTTCGATATCTAAAGCAATGTAGGTAATCAATGTGAAATTAATTAATTCAATAGAAAGTTATGTTACTTCCAAAATAAACCAATTAAATTTTTTAAAATTATACTATTGTATACCTAATTATTCTTTTGGACTTTTTATTATTGCAGAATGAAAAGGTAGAATAAGGTTACATAAATAAATAAAATTTGGTTGTTCACAGTGTTATTTTTAGTACCTACTTGTTTTAGTTTATCAATTTTCAATATAGTAAATAAAATTATGGAAATATTTCCTGTATGTTGTTCATAAAATTTGATTAATTTGTTTAAAAAACACATATACTATATATTGTCATTTTATTTTTATACAACTCACATTTTATTCATTTCATGTAGTTCACAAGCTTTAGTTAAGATTTATAAAATAAATGTAATTTGATATTTGTTACAAAAAAAAAATATATGATTTTTTTTTGTTAAAATTGCCAGGGAGGTGTAATGTGTGTCACACGTCCTCACTATTTATGTTTTCTTTGACTCAATATACTGTTAACTTCCATTATAACAAGTCGTGTCTTATTTGGCTCCCTCGTCCAACAGTACACTAAATAGAGACCACAATTTGTAACTAATCTGCTGCCAAATAGAGACCACACTTCATAACTAATCTGCTGCCAAAAAGAGACCACACTTCATAACTAATCTGCTGCCAAATAGAGACCAAACTTCATAACTAATCTGCTGCCAAAAAGAGACAAAACTTCATAACTAATCTGCTGCCAAATAGAGACCACATTTCATAACTAATCTGCTGCCAAATAGAGACCACACTTCATAACTAATCTGCTGCCAAATAGAGACCACACTTCATAACTAATCTGCTGCCAAATAGAGACCAAACTTCATAACTAATCTGCTGCCAAATAGAGACCACACTTCATAACTAATCTGCTGCCAAATAGAGACCAAACTTCATAACTAATCTGCTGCCAAATAGAGACCACACTTCATAACTAATCTGCTGCCAAATAGAGACCAAACTTCATAACTAATCTGCTGCCAAATAGAGACCACACTTCATAACTAATCTGCTGCCAAATAGAGACCACACTTCATAACTAATCCGCTGCCAAATAGAGACCACACTTCATAACTAATCTGCTGCCAAATAGAGACCACACTTCATAACTAATCTGCTGCCAAATAGAGACCAAACTTCATAACTTATCTGCTGCCAAATAGAGACCAAACTTCATAACTAATCTGCTGCCAAATAGAGACCAAACTTCATAACTAATCTGCTGCCAAATAGAGACCACACTTCATAACTAATCTGCTGCCAAATAGAGACCAAACTTCATAACTAATCTGCTGCCAAATAGAGACCACACTTCATAACTAATCTGCTGCCAAATAGAGACCACACTTCATAACTAATCCGCTGCCAAATAGAGACCACACTTCATAACTAATCTGCTGCCAAATAGAGACCACACTTCATAACTAATCTGCTGCCAAATAGAGACCAAACTTCATAACTAATCTGCTGCCAAATAGAGACCACAGTTCATAACTAATCTGCTGCCAAATAGAGACCAAACTTCATAACTAATCTGCTGCCAAATAGAGACCAAACTTCATAACTAATCTGCTACCAAATAGAGACCACACTTCATAACTAATCTGCTGCCAAATAGAGACCAAACTTCATAACTAATCTGCTGCCAAATAGAGACCAAACTTCATAACTAATCTGCTGCCAAATAGAGACTAAACTTCATAACTAATCTGCTGCCAAATATCACCACGCCGGTTGTAATATTTTGTCAAGAGTAAATCCCTTCCTTAACCCATGTACTGTCATCTTCGACCTCATCGTCACTTACCATCAGGTGAGGTTGAGGTCAAACGCGAGCTGTATCTCTAATAACTACATTTCATAACGACATAGACATATTTATTTCTTTGAAGTAATTCCCCGACTCTTTCCTTTTTACTCTCGTATCGGGTGAGTAACGTTATAACGTTCATTTTCTTTCTGAATGAGTTTTCTATTTAAAAATAATTGATGTTTGCAGTGCTTCCATTTATTCTACTTTCATTTGGATTGTTCAACTGGGTCTGTGAGGTTTTTCAGACAAATTTTTATTTGTGGCTGCAAAAGCTCTTGCCTTTATGTAGTTAAACTTATTATGATAATTTCATCTCTTGTTGTTAAGCGTCGTAGCAGCTTAATATATTTTCAAGTATTACTTACATGTAAGATTATTATGTCACTATGTTATTTGATATGCAAATCGTTATGAGTAGAGTATTCTTAATTAATATGAAGTGAGCTATCAAATATCACAATTTCACAACCTTTTACTCAGTCGAGGAATAATCTGTTACTGTGTCTTTGTCTTTGAAACACGTCCTTTTAAATTTAACTAAGGATACACTTAAGTGTTTTAAGCTCTCAATGAAGAAGAAAACGAAAAGCTCTAAATAGATGTCGCTTCATACGCTTGACCCATTACAAACCGTCAAATGAAAATGTTGTTATCGAAATTGCTTATTTACTGTTCTTTTTTTGCGGTAAATCTATATGATCATTTGTTTTTCTGTATCAAAATGTGGAAAATATGGACCGTAACATGTGCCATGTGCATAAAAGTTCAAATCAAGTACATCCACAACTTCCACATGTGTATCTCCACAGATAAACTGTGGTATCCAATTTCTATAAAACTTAAGACTACGCAATGATGTATTTCTATTTTTTGATAAAAAAACAGTATAAAATTAACTTTTACTATGGTATTTGACAGTGTTATGAGTCAAGCGTAATTAGCGCCTCTAGTGGAAAAAGTAGGCAGTTTTCTACCCCATTCTTTATGTCTATCGTTCTGTCTATCGTCTTATTTCTTTATAAGCATCATTTGCTTTTTATTCTTTCTATATTGTAAAAAAGCTAGAATCCGTTCGAATTTCGAAATAACGTTTACAAATTGGAATTTTGCGCATTTTCGTTTATCATTGCCGAGTTTCGTCTGTTGCGAGTGCACTTGTACTGGAACACTGCATTTGCATACTGGCACGCAGGCTTCATAACTACGACATATGTTTTAATGAACTCGTGAAGTTGCTCACTTTTCTGGTTCCAGAAGTATTAAAATTAACAATTTTGTTATAGGGGCAGCGGTGACAGTTAAATTACAGGTTAAAAGTTAACTTTTGTTTACATTTTTTTAATTTCTAGGGCTGCCAACGTGTCATAAGAAAAATAATACAACTAATAAATGCAAATATAAATTTTTACTGAAGTTTATCCTGATTTTGATGAAGTTTACTTAGCTTTGAGCCGCAATTAAAGAGTTAATATTATAGAAATAAAGCAGTGAAATAACACAGAGATTTGTTAATTTAATTTTTACTTGACTATAGTACTTAAGTACTTGAAACGTTTTACATAATTAAATTATTTAATACTAAATCTTTTTAGGGTAAAATACTTTTAAAATGTGTACTTGTTTACTGATGTTGACTATACTACAATATTTTATTGTATTTTGGAACAGCCTTTCTTGCTGAAGTTACAATAAACATGACATATGTTTTATTAAGTTGTATTATTCGACGCTCATAGTACTTGTCAATCACAACGACTATCTTTAGTCAGGGGAACTTTTTTAGCTCACATTTAAATTGGGCCGTACTAACATTGTAGACTACTTTTTTTTTAATTTATTTGGTAATCAACTTTACACTGCCAAAAACTGAATGAAGGCAGCTTTTTGTTTAGTAACATAGTCACAGGGCTATCAAATAGTATTCAGTAGAAAATATTTAATACAGCTTAATAATGGGGGTCTACATATGAAATTGGAGATTTTATAACAGACATCTGTGGATTGAAATTCAAATAAAAAAAAATATAAAACCAATTTTTTATTTCAAATCCAGTAATTTTCCTTGCTTATTATTTTGTTTTTGTAAAATTATGGTAGTTTTTGCCGCCAAGAAACTGAAAACTTGTAGAATTTTTGAATATGAGTTCTTAGGTGGTATTACCGCTGCGAAAACTAAACGAAACATTAATAACTCCTAACACTGCTTGTAAATACGATTCTTTTTGGTTTGGTTTTAAACCTAGAATATAGTTAAAGAACGAGTTCCGAGTTTTGCTGGTAACTGTTATTGATGACGACAAATCGGAAGTGATAGCGGAAGTGGATACAACTCAATCTATGACCGAGCTAGCTGCTCGCACAAAACTGAAGCACTTGCGTCTTTTTGTTTTAGGTTTTTTATCTTTGCCACATGAACTAAGTGAGCAACAGCGAGACTTACGCTTTAAAGTAGAATTTTTCGGATGTTCTGTATAATACATATTATAACATATTGATTTTTGTGTAACTGAATCTGTCATAGCATAGGTTGCTCGCCCTCCGGCACTCTGCGATGGCAACAGCTGAAAATCAGCGACTCAGTCTAGACTGTGGCATAATGCTGAGTTGTGGCCTTTTCGGCAAATTAGTATTTAAGGTGTAAAAACTGTATTTTTGTATATTCCGGAGTAATATTTTTGTATCCTTGTTTTGTTTACCGTATAAATGTTTTTCTTTTCATTTCATTTTCATTTCATAAAGCATGCATAGCACTACTGAATCGGCATGAAATATAAATACGATAAAAAGTGGATTGCGTACGACAACTGCAAGCGTTCTCCGATAGAACTATAATGGTGACTGTCTGGTAGACTAGTGCCAGACTTGTAAATCATAGCTTATCGCTGAATAGCACCACAGTGATGGCAGATATCTATTGCTAAGAATTGCAAACAATGATAAAGAAGCTCCCGTTTCAACAACCAAGACTAGTCAATAGCTTTTCTCCATTGCTTCTCACGACTTGCAAGCTCACAGCAACCAGATGTATTTCTTGAATTGTTGAGGTATTCTTCACGACAAACTATCCCAAAGCTACAAGAAATACAGCTGAAAGCTCTCCGAAACCCATCGGACATTACCCCAACAGGTATCTGCTTCTTTCTAAATTTAAACATCTTTTTTTGGCGGGAACAAATCACTCCAGTGGCTTTGCCAAACGCTTTTGTTAATTTCATCGCCTCGAGTTAGACCTCCACGTAAATAGATACATAAAGTGCCAACCAAATAGCCAACATTTTATAGACCATTTAGTCTACTTTATTAAGCTAAAATAAAAATATACCATTTTCTTATTTCTCATAAGTCTCCAATTTCATACGTACAATTCTAAAATTTAACTCATAGTTCAGCTAGTATTCAGTCCGATTCGGTTGGTTAGAATATCAAGTGTACAGACGTATTCCCCGACCACCACAGTCATTGTGGTCAAACGTTGTTGGTCGCTGCAACTTAATACAAGCCACGAGCAACTTGCTATTGAATGTTTTACAAGTTTCATTCGACCACCGAGAGAAATTCAATTAAGAACTCTTCGAAAGTTTACTTTAAGGTCACTTATGGATATATAGTCGGTGTCGGTATTTATTCTTTTATAAGAGAGTCCATTATTTAGGGGTAGTATTTTTTCGAATACAGATATAGTTACTGTTATTTTTAATTCGAATATGTTCGTGATGTAAGGCTTTCTATAATACGGACCTGTATCTATGTCTACTAGGTTATTTAAATAACGAAATGGACTATAATGCTGTATTTACAGTAAAACAGTAGGTAGTTCTCCTAAACCTGAAAACCAAGTTTACACTGAACAGAAGACATATATAATAGGCACAATATATTGTACCCAAACATTCACCACGAGAAAAGTAAAGCTGTGTGTATGTCATAGCAAAGCAAACATTCTTTTAACTTATCTACTAACACATAAATTAAGATAGTTTCCGTCATTAAATTTAACGTTCAGTTTCATGATAATCACAACTTTTTGTATAAATACAGAAAATACATGTAGTATGATTATAAAATATTTAAGGCTACACGGTAAGTTTGTTAAGTTAGGTTCGGAAGGAGTACAAAACAAACTATAGTAAAATATGTGTATGCGCTAAGACAAATCGATCCCTTACAATATTTCATTGATAGGTAAGATGATTGTCATTAGGTAATAAATAACAATAGAGTGACATAGTTAAATTTAAAAAACTGTAATCTATTTGATAGAAAATAATAAATTTAATTAAATGATACATAACTAATAGATCTTGGTAATTGCCACGGACAAAAGTCGTGTACTAAATTGAAGAAAGCGTAAAATACGTAAAAAGTAAGCGTATAATGCAAACTCGTAAGTGTTAGGGTGTTATCGATCCACGGTCGATAGTCGATATGTAAAAACTATCGATCGAATTTAACTAATGCATTCTGCCAACGATCAACGCCGCCGTCGACCAACGATAATTATTATATAAAGTTTCAAGGTTATTCAAGAAAAAATATGTTCACGTTGCCTTCACAAAACAAACAGTTCGCTTAAATCTAGAATTTGCAATTTCAAAGGAAACGTTGAGGATGGCAAGAAATCAGGTGTATACAAATTCAGGTCTGCAGCGGTGTGTACGCCAATCGGGAGCTTTGAAACTCGGTATAAAGAACACATTGCAGCTTATAGACTAAAACACCCTACAAAATCCCATTTCGCCAAACACCTGCTGGAGTCAGACCACAGCTTGATCACACTTATCAGATTTTACACAGATGTGATAAAGGATTACGTTTGAATATTTTAGAACAACTAGAAATCCTGAAACATGGAAAACATAGTCAAATTTTCAATGAGTCCTTTATTACACTTATTTATTGACAATGGTGAGTCGCAGAGTCATTGAAGTTGGAATATTCCATTTCAATTACAATGTGACTCATAATACCCTTCATAATGAGTAGGTGGGGCTTTACCTTAGTATATAAGCTGACTTTTTGGTGGTAGCTTGTGGTATGGGTTACAGTTTTCCAAGTGTGTGTTCATTGCATTTCTTGCTTTTTGCTTGAGGGAGGGAGGGCGGTGAACCAACGCCCGAAAATCCTGCATCACTTGTGCAAGTACAAGTCGCGGAATTAGCAAGGTAACTTTGTTAAAGTAACGATCGATCGATTGATGGACTTTGTTCCGGGCTATATTTTTGTCGGTATAAGATGAGATGGGTGACAAATCTGTGTACGAAAGAGTACAAATTGGCACGATTAAAAACAAAAAGTAGATTTTTTATTCAAAATATTCATCACTCGCTCCTCGTTTACAGATGCAACGGAACGTCATTAAATCGGAAATGCACTAAATCGAAATTACATCGACGAATATGAGCGGCCATCTTGTAATCCTAATTCTGATTCCATTTTATTTATCAACCGGCTCGATATTTTCAAACCATGTTCATTAAGGCAACATCGTTTTGACTTTTTTGACGACCACTTCGGCGCTGGGGTAACACTGTCAACCTCAGATGCCAGTGGTCGCGGATTCGATTCCCGCACGGAACGAAAAAAAAATGTTCCGTGTCTGGGTGTTTATCTATTTATGTATTTATATTCTAGGTATACCCTAGTTCGCTACATGATATCCCATAACACAAGCTATGCTTACTTTGGGGCCAGGTAGTTGGTGGAATTGTCTGGGGATTTATCATCATTAAACGTGTATAGTATCTAAATTGATTGTTGTCACTTTTAATGTACGTCTCTTTTGTCTAGCTCATCTGACCGAGGTTACAGTATTTACGTGGAGAACAGAGAAGGCTATTTCTACAAACTTTATATCCGATTAATCTTACCTTAACATCTCCTGGTTGAATGAATGATGATGATGAATCTTACCCTGTCTCTGCCTACCCCAAAGGGATACAGGGGTAAATATATGTATATATGTACTTATACAGGGTTAATTTTAATTAGCACATCACTTCTTGCAAGCAGCCTCTCTACATCAATCCCAACAACATTGGCACCTTCAGAATTGTATAGACTCAATTCAAAAATCCAAGAAATCTATTTAACATGATAGAAGTAATTTTTTTGCTCTTATTTCACGAAAGATAAACTTAATTTTATATAGAAAGCAAGTAACTAACATGTTTCATACATTATTAGTCAATGAAATCAGTTCAAAGTTGAAAGTTTTTGATTTGCCAAAAACAAGTATTTTTGAAATATGCCACTACTATTCTGAAGGTGTGTTGTTCTACGACTTTTGAAATTTAATAATTTAAAAAAATTAAGTTTTTCCATACAAAAAATATTTATAGTCTCTAAATTGGCGTTACTCTATTAACACTGATGCCACGCACCTTGCGTCACACCACGTGCAGGGGCCGCGGGATTGCGGGGAGACGCAGCAAAATACAGAGTAATAAATAACAGAGGGAGCAAATATTTGTTTCTTTTCTTTTTTTTAGTGTGTCCGCGCATATAGTAATAAAACTTTAAGGGCAGTTACTACACACTTTTTCATCGACGAAAGTACCGCATATGCCAGGTCAATTCGAAAAGCCTGCCAATCTGCAGCCATTTTTATGTTTACTTCAGCAAAATTCACCTCAGTTAGTAAAACATCGGCGGCCTAAGATGTACGTATTGTAGAAGCTTTTTGTTGGTGTTGTTTTAAAAGCATATAAAGGTATATCAAGATTTGTAAAAAGTCGTAGAACAAATAAATGTTGCAAAGCCTGCAAGAGGTGATGTGCTAATTAAATTTAACCCTGTATATGGAAAAAATATATCAGTACTGAAATAACTCAATGCTCAAATACCCAAAGGAGAGCTTACAGTAGCTTGTATTACGAAGAAGCTTTCTAATTATCCACTAACTCAAACTAAACTAACTCAAAGCAGTTTGATTCAGTTTTCACACTGGACCTGAAACTCGAATAACAAATACGGAGCTTATCGCTCATAAAAACAAGCATATTTTTAAACTAATACTTTCTTTTGTATGTTACATAACGGCACAGATTACCTGCATCATTAGATGGTATGCCAGTCAGACTGCGTAGAGCTGTTTGGTGGAGATTACGAGAGCTACGACGTGCGGGCACGCTTCCCAGAGCGCACCCTGTCTCTAGTGAGTTGTGTTGTTCTTCGGCATTTGGTCCTTCCTAAGTTCGTGCACTAACTAAAGACCATCATCACTTAAGAGCTTGAAGTACAAAATGCCTTTTCAAACTCCTGTTTTTACAAAGTGGTTATAACCCACCGCCAATTTGTTCTACATTACGAGTACAGCACCTCAACGCATGCAAATGTTTCTGTTCAGTTTCTAAATAATCAAAACAGCAATACTTCCGTCGGTAATGGATTATTCGGATGGTTTAAGTCCTTACTTTGCTTGTCTTCTTGTTGAGGTGCTTGTAATTGTTTTTGAAATGTCCAATTCTTAAGCGTAAAATTTGGCTGATATTACCCTTGGTTAACTTTTTGTGTAACAAAGTTTTGTGGCAAAAAAAACTGAACACGCGCAGTCAAAAATAGCGTTTCTAAGACATAATTGTGTATTAGCTAGGCAGCCTTCCTACCGAATACGTTGAACGAGTACTAGAAACTAGTGATTGCGCGTTCAGTTGTCGCGAGTGCGCAGTTTCAATAGTTTTGTCGCTGAGTTATAAATGGGTGAGTTGAAGAGTAGTAAGATTAATCGACAGAGAGTAGTAATTCAAATGTTTGTTGATGTTAAAAACATATAACAACACGTGTACTTTTAGAGACTCACTGTAAACAAATGATCGCTGGTTGGTAACTCGGTGTGTGTTTTGGCTGCCTATTTTTAATAGATCTTGTTGCTCAGCGAAAAACTAGTGAAACGATTACTCGCCGATTACTTATTCACTCTTTTTTTAATATACTCGTAGAATGTATATTTATTGTACGTTTCTTGAGCGAGAAAATCGCCAGTAATTAGTTGTTTCCTCGCCGGCGCGGTTGCGGCGGCGGTGGGAGAAAATCTGTCAAAAAAACCGAAAAAGTGCCCGAATTTACAAAATTACAATCATGATGTCACTTTACTTGATTTTTTATATGTAATGATCTATATTCTTTTTATTGAGTATATTGCAGAGCCTCTGGGTGACGTCTCCTGTATGGGCCGTACACCACGAAGCTGCCTTTGCTGGTTAGTCCTGCTCTTTGAAGCACTGAAGTCATCGATTTTCAAAAAATTACTTAAAAATAAATAAATGAAAAAAAGAAAAAGTCAAAAAAGCCGGGTATTGGCAAAATGATGAAAAAAATGAAGCATAACCAAACTTGGTTAGCCACGTTTTTTATTCCAATAACACACTGAACTCAATTCGACATAACACTCTCTAAATATAGATCTCTCTTATGTCAAATAAGACGATTTCAAACTCATTCACTTTAATTTTTCCGTCGATCAATGGACGAATGGAACAGTAGACTTCGATCGATAGTTTTTACTCTGAGAAAAAATCCGTCGGTTGATCGACGACGGTCCATTGTTAACACCCTAACAAAACTTGATTTTAAAGTCTCCAAGTTTGACATTAGAGAGGCTTCCAATTAATGTCATGTCGAATAGAGCTCACTTTGCCCCTTTCTGTGAAGATTGTGGTGATGTATGGAATATTGATCTATTATTGCATACAAGGTTAATTTTAATTATCTCTTGCAGGCAGCCTCTCCACCTCAATCCCAACAACAATTGTTCTAAAACTTTTAATTTTAGTTTTCCCATATAAAAAAATATTTATAGCCTCTGTTTAGGGGCGTAACTCTATTTACTATAAGCGTTGATATACCACCTACCTTGCGCAGTAAAATATCGCTTCATAATAATAATAGGTACTTCTTACCAAAAGGTGGAGTAAGGAGCAAAAATTTTATTAAGATTTGTAAGAAGTCGTAGAGCATAATGTTGTTGGGATTAATGTGGAGGTTATGCGTTAATTAAAATTAACCCTGTATACAAACAATAAAGGCGAAAAACCATTTGAGATATACCTAACTGGAAGGTTCGCGTTAACTTTTAAAGTCAAATCTATTGAATTTTAGTGCCAAAGGCACGTATTGACATCTTACTACGATTACAAACTCATGAACACACATTACTAAAGAGATAATTTTTTAATTTACGCATTTATTTTTAATTGTAAACATGTATATCATGTAAGTGTTCATCGCTTAATAAAATAGTAATGATTGTGTTCCATTGTAAGTTGTATTCTTATTAGTTGATATTTTGTTTTTATTAATTATATATTTCATAAATCACAGATCCAGATAGGTGTATGTATTTACTGCCTATATGTATGTATGTTTGTATGTACCATAATTATTTCCTTTAATTTGCCGAGCATTTTCGGAGCAAAGGAGTGCTATAGCCTTTTGACGATCTCCGTGGTGCAGTAGTTTAGACGCTAACACGCCTATCGTGAGGTCGTGGGTTCGATTCCCGTAAGGAACAAAATAAAAATTTTACGGGTCTGCTTGTTTGTCTATATTCTAGGTCCCCCTAGTTCACTACATGGTATTTCATAACACAAGCTTTGTTTAATATGAGGCCAGTTTGTGTGATTGTCTGGGATTTTTTTTAGCGAAGCAGCGGTGCGAGCACAGAACTTTATCGACTCGTGTGTTAACGAATTTTCTTAGAGTATGGAGTAGGTTGCGAGTTTTAGTGACATTGTAATTTTTTATTTTACAGCTATTTAAGAGTACAACATGTTGTAAAACATTCAAAATTAACAAGGCTCACATTTATTAAAGCTGGCCGTGCGGCAATGGACTGATTTCAATTATTGCTGACAAACCGTCTCATTACTATACGAAAATTCGTAAACATACGAGTCAATAAATTTCTGTGCTCACACTGCTGGTAGGTTACGCCGTAGATATCATGATCACTGCTGTGCGAAAACTAATCAAATACTAGGTTTTACGTAGGAAATAAAATCTTGTTTATTAAACAAAACAAATGAAGTGTCCTGATAGTTTTTTAATAAATTTCGCTTGGCGTTGGTTGCGCTCAGCCGATAGGTGTGGTGAACTTGAGGGGAATCTTTTGTCAAATGACCAATATACAGGGTTAATTTTAATTAACGCATCAGCCCTTGCAGGCAGCCTCTCCACATCAATCCCAAACACATTTGTTCCACAACTTTTTAAAATTAATAGTTTTTTAAATTTTAGTTTTCCCATAAAAAAGACATGCACCTTGCGTAGTAAAATATCGCTTCATAATAATAATACATATGTACTTCTTACGAAATGTAGAGTAAGGAGCAAACATTTATTTTGTTTTTCATTTTAGCCTTATTTATCAAGATTTGTAAAAAGTCGTAGAACAAATATTGTTGGGGATGGTGTAAAGAGGCTAATTAAAATTACCCCTGTATGAAAAAAAATAACTGAAGTTACCGTTGTGAACGTCCTATTTTTTAATACAGATTATTTCCTTTTAAGTGGTAAGGTATTGATTTTATTAAAAATATGCTTCCATCTAAGAAACTGTCTGAAATTATGAAGCTTTAGGTCAGTTTTCGCTTTCCAAGCTGCATACAGTATGTGGCAGGTCGGTCATTTAAGATTGACTAGGCATGTATATCGATCACAAAGATGTCGTGGTCAAATGGGGCAGAAAACTGCCTTCTTATTTCACTAGAGGCGCTGATTGCGCTTGACCTATAACAACTGTCGAATACCATAGTAAAAGGTAATTTTATAGTGAGTTTGATCAAAAAAATTTGAAATGCATCATTGCGTAGACATAAGTTTAATAGAAAATGGATACTAAGGATATACACATGCGGAACTTGTGGATGTTTATAAATTTTTCATATTTTGATACGTCCTTACATTATTTTATAGGCTTACCCCAAAATAGAACACAGAACAAGCAGTTTCGATTACAACTTGTTCATTTGATAGTTTATGTGTCAAGCGTATGTAGCGACATCTATTTAGAGCTTTTCGTTTTCTTCTCCATTGTGAAATTGAACAAATCACTCAAATTGTAGTTATTTCATGAATTTGTCTATTGCCTGAATTAATGAAATTTAGTGTACAGGGTTATTTTTTAGTCAACAGCCAAATTAAAATGTTATATTCTTTGATACAATATAAACTTGCCTGCATATTTATCTTAGTAACGCTCAGTACAAAAAAAAAATGTCACACAAACTTCTTTAGAAAGAAAGAAAGAAATTTCGCTGTTGATGAACACAGCTACTACGATGCGGCATTTCATTGATAATACTGCGACGTAGTACTATAAGATGTTTTGTAGTAGCGCATAGTCATCTTTATTTTAATGATATTCATTCATAAATTAAAGTGACCATGCTTTGCTCAATACGTAGGCGAATATGTTAATTTCCTTGTAAAAAAAAGGTAACTTTTTTTGACAAAAATTGTTTCTATAAATGATACAAAAAAAAAAACAATATAAAAAATATAAAAAAACAACCCTATAAGTACTTAATCTTTATTTGTATTTGTGAACACTTATTTACTTTAGAGTTACAGTATGGTCAATACTGTGACGTTTCATAATATGTTCATTTTCCTGACCACTTTAATTGTGGTTTTTTAAAGCGTCGAGTGCAAAGGACTTTTGAAGATAGACGTAGACTACCTTGTTTTTCATGATTACTTTCCGCCATTTTCCATGAAAGACAAATATAAATATCCTATCTTTATTTGATGAAAATATTGCTAGGTATCTAAAACTCTAGCTCAAAACTCAGTTCCCACTGTTATTCCTCTCACACCGTTTCTTCATATTTTTTTCTTATATCATACACTTGATTTATTTTATATTCTGATGATTTACATAGTTCAGTTCTATATTTTATTCCTCAGGGAAATGGGGTAAATGTAGTTGTCATGATCCTATAGAATATGTTATCTGCTATACAGCCTAAAACAGTACACATTTCAACAAGATCAAAATGAGCTGCCTACACTGAACAGTTTTTTTATTTTTACACTTTTATGATGATTTCCGGGTGACAAACAAAGAAAGTTTTAAAATTTTATTAAAATAAAACCTCATGGCTTTTGGATTTTCAATGGCCACTAGGGCCTACCAGATAACCTATTCTACAGGCCATAATAATTTGGCTGCCGATGCACCAAACATCCTGTATGTTCTTATCCGATTTATATAGCATTCTATAATTAAACTTTATTTAAATAAAGGTTTCGTAGCATTTAATTAAGTATTTAATTCATGTCCACTTCCGAGCTAATTTACTATCCAGAGTAATATAAGACGCCATTTCGGCTCTTTCTGTTTTGCAAATGCAACATAGCTTGTATTTACTGGTGTAGATACTCTAAAATCTCACCGTGTACTGAAAGCACTTCAGTTGTTCTATCGTAACTCTGTTGGATTCCAGTTAACTATTAACATGTTGAGTGTGATACAAAGGAAACACAAGGTGTCGCAATTGCAGTGTGCAAGGCAAATCGTCTCCATCAAGTGGAGGATGTAATAGATAAATCTATTTGATATAGTGTAGGAAAGTAATCGATATATTTGAGTGTGCTATTGACTTTGAGGTATCTGGAATATGTACCAAATGTACATACGAGAATTTTGTTTTGACTTAACGCTAAATAAGTCTTTAAAAAGCCAAGTTAAATAAATAATAACAATTAAATAAATATTTTGGTGGACATAACTGTCCCGAATGACGAGAACCTCGTGAAAGCCGAGACCGAAAAGCAACGCAAGTAATTGGACCTTGCACACTAGGTGACCGAAATGTGGTAAGTTATGTCCACTAAAATCATCCCAGTTGTAATATCCGCACACGGTTTGACCCTAGCCACACTAGTAAGACACCTTAAAAGGCTGGGATTCGGCAGTGGTTCGCTTCCAGCACGCAAGCAAGAGCGGTTGTTTCTGGATACTGCCCGAATCGTTCGCCGGTTTCTTTCTCTCTTGTCCTGATACCCGACCGACTGGTCCGATTGTCGAGTCTTTTCTGCCGAAAGGCGTGTTGATTTTAAAATACCAAATAATAAATAAATAAAATCTCCTGACAATCACACCAACTACAAAGCATAGCTTGTGTTATGGTATACCATGTAGCGAACTAGGGGCGAACCCAGAATATAAATACATAAATAGATAAACACCCAGAAACGGATTTTTTTTTCTTGTTCCGTACGTTAATCGAACCCCCAACCACTGGCGTCTGAGGCAGACAGGTTTATCTCATCGCCAAAGTGGTCGTCGAAACAAATTTCCGAAATCACAATACCTAATGGAAAATATACTGCGCCACTACGAACGTGCATCCAAATGCATTGTCTGATAAATAAAATGAGATAAAGATCGTTTTTCAGTCACTTTTTTCACTTTTTTGAGTGACGAGACCCTTGAGTAACTATAAATCTCAAAAAGCATCTCTTTGCAAGGGATATTTCCATTACTGGCCTCAGATAGAGTTAGAAACTCTGCTTGGTAGACAGCTGAAAAATTCTAGAGCTTTTTTTTCATAACGCAGCAATAAACTTACCACCTACATGCTGCCGTCTGTGGCTTTTGAAAATGTGACCTTATGCTAAATAATCACCACACCGCTTATTATAATGTACTGAAACCTGCATCTTCTGGAGAGCTACGGGTGCGTTGCCGAGGACATGAGATGGTAAGTACGAGTCTACGGACCAAATAAACACAAAACTTTAGAAATATCATGTCGATAGCGTTGTAGGTAGGCTAGTTACATAAAGTTTATTCAAAGGAGAAACCCACCTTCCCATACATGTCTGGGCCCAGGCCTTTTGTTGAGTTAACATTATGAAATTTAAAGCTACAGACATAAAATACTCTCAAAAGCATAATAAAAAGTTATACATACTTGAAATATGTCGAGAAAAACTAACAGAAAAGATAGTGAGTATTAAGGCTATTGAGTTTTTTTTAGAATATTAACTAATGCAAATAGTTCATTGATAAATCTTTCATCAGTTAGTTTAAAGAAGGAAAATAAATGCCATCAAAAACAACCTGTAAAAAACCCAAGTCTCGCAGCTCAGTCTTTCTACCGTAAAAAGTTGTGAGATCCATGTAATACCAAGTCGGATAATCTATTTAGTCTCTACTTAAAGGACCTTCTGTCTTAAGTTATTATATCAGTTATTATCATGCCAATATTAAAATATTTTACTTTTAAAACAAAAAGATCGACTTGGACATCGCATGATTTGATTATTAGTATGTATCACACTACACAGCACGACGGGCCAGCAACCGAATTCCTCACCAGAGTCCTTCCGAATATGATGATTGAGGTGAGTATCTTAAAGAAGTTAATGCTCCTGAAATTTTAATGGCGAACAAAAGTATTAGTGAATTGGTTGCGCTAAATCACGTATCGACTTCTCGGTTTATTGAGAAGTTTAAATGCCCCCAGAGCCATGTTGTTATCCGATGAGTCGCTTGGAAAAGATAATATATTTATAGCTTGTTTTGGAGACGAGAGTTTCAATCGCGTGAGGCGCGATAGACTAAAGAATCTAATATGATTGTAATATTCATTGTGTTTTCATGCGATGTCCAAGTCGATCTATTTGTTTTAAAAGTAAAATATTTTAATATTGGCATGATAATAACTGATATAATAACTTAAGACAGAAGGTCCTTTAAGTAGAGACTAAATAGATTATCCGACTTGGTATTACATGGATCTCACAACTTTTTACGGTAGAAAGACTGAGCTGCGAGACTTGGGTTTTTTACAGGTTGTTTTTGATGGCATCTCACTTCTTTTTGTAGAGTCCTACTTTTTGGTACCATCTACTTCTAACGAATTTTCTTAAAGGCTTTGTCTTATGATATTTTCTTATTTTTGGATGTAGTCTTCCTCTTTTTCTTTTCCGGTACTACTTCTTGAGCTTCAGCTACAGTTTTTCTCAAAGCCTACTCCCTGTCTCTGTGGGTTTTTCTCGGAGGCTTTGATGTTACAATTTTTGACAAGTCTGGACGGTAAATACTTCTTAATCTGTTGTATTCACAAATTGATGATTCCTGCGCTTTAATACTTCCAAAGTCGAAATTAATGAGATGTAAACCGCCCAGACTTGTAACTCTCGAAAGTGCCACGTAAGCTTGACCGGATGTGAACACTGCAGCACCTATATCCATCAGCGTATTACTTAGACTTAGGCCCTGACTTTTATGTATAGTTATAGCATAGGCTATACATATGGGAAATTGTTCGCTATGAACATAAGCTCTATTCATAATTTCAAATTTAATTTTGACCGGACCAAGCTCGTAAACATTAGGTTCATTATTAAATGTTATATATATTCTCTTAATTATTTTTGAATTTTCAGGATCAACCTTTACTTTTCGCACAATGCCGATAGACCCATTAACTAAACCGAGACTCACGTCAATGTTTCGCCTTAACATGACTTTTGCGCCTATTTTTATAATTATGTTCTCTTCCAGACCTGCAGTCATAGTAGCATCGTCTTCATATTTTTTTATACATTCACGAGCTCTTTTTGTTAGGTACCTGGGACAATCAAGGCTATCTATTGCTATAAGTTTTATTTCAGGATGTGGGAGAGATCTGAGCATTGCAGTATTTAATTGTTGACACATATTTTTTGTAGGTAGTAAGCAAACGGTATCATCAGGAAGTTTCGAGAGGTGTTCAATTATTTCAGTTAATCTGTTTTCCTTTGAATCGGACTTGAGAGTTAATAATCTAGTCGAGAGTAAGTCGCGGTCTTTTTGTGTAGTCACACCTAATCTAATTCTATTTAGCATTTCAACAAAGTCAGAATCATTAATCTGCCGCATGTTAATTGTAAGTTCATCGTATGTAAATTGTGGTGTACAATAAAGAATTATTATTATAATTAAACGTGCCCTTACAATGTATTAAGTATTATATTTTAAGATTATCCAAGCAACGTCCAAATCGTTAGCAACAAGTATACTAATAAGTAAGCCTACCAATCGTCAATGTATAATGGAAATTATAATCTAAAATTGCAAACTAACGTATTTATGTAAGTACCTTAAAATTAACCAAACAACATCCCAATCGTAAGCAAATAATATCAGTGAACCAATGCCTTCCAATCGTCAAAGTAGGTACCTACAATATTAAAATCGAAATGACAAACTTAAATCGCAACTAACGTTCCTATTTATATGTAGAGGTACCTTAAAACTATTCAAACAACATCCAAATCGTAAGCAAATAATATCAGTAAACCAATGAGCAAGCCTTTTAGCCAACACACCCTTACCCACCCTATACCCCCTCCCGTTATGCCTCATATAGTAGGTATCTACACCTACTATTTTCTATTATACAGTAATAATGATTCATTAACTGCAAATGTAACCTTGTAATCCTATACATTTATATGGGATTACAAAGTTATTCATGCAGTTGGTGTAATTAGAAAACTGGACCGAAATTACAAAACATTTAGGTTTTCCCATGATTAAGACACTAAACTCTATTTGTATTCTAAATTTTAAGCTTCTATGTCTGCTAGAAGTGCCTTGGACTTTTGATGATCGGTGAGTCAGTGAGTGACAAAATTCAGAAACTTTAACAAGTTGTAATTCTTAAACTACTGGTTCAAATTGACTGAAATTTTAAATATACCGTGTTTATATAATGCCTGATTAGTTACTGAAAATTCAGACTTCTTGTTTTATCCACAACGAAATTACAGGGGGGTCGAAAATAGCCTGAATTGCTTCGAGAAAAGGATGGTACGGCCGTGCCGCTTTTTTTTGCTCGACTTGGCGGGGGCACTACCGTGCCCCCCGATAATTGGTACACATCCTGTCAATTGATATTGCATATTGAGATATTACTGCAACCAGTAGCAATACTACAGTTCTCACAACGATCCATCGTTTTTATCGGTGTTCAGTATGAAAGCAAAAGTATCAGATGAAACAGGTAATCGAAAGTCCGTATGTGAAAGCCAAATTAGTATAAAATCACAAGAAACGCAGAAAAACACAATGAGAGCATTCGTAACGCAAAAGAAACGAAACGAACGACATCATGTCGGAACGCAACTAGGTTACTTGGCGGCATGGTTTTGTCTAGTAGTCGGATTACCACCCGATTTTACTGCTCGTTTAGCACAACCCAGGGACCACTTACTCTATCGATGGCTAAACCTTGCGGATGCGAGCAGTTTTCAGTCCCCAAAATATTAAATTTGAAAATTTAAACGGTTTCATGAACGTTGGTTTGATTCATGAAGTTTTTAAATGTTAGGAATTTGTAGGGCTTCATCATATTTCAACAATACGCTACGTCCGTATTTGTTTATTCTTTAAAAAAAAATTCCCAGACAATCACAGCAACTACATGGCCTCAAAGTAAGCATAGTTATGGGATACCATGTAGCGAACTAGAGGGGAACATAGAATATAAATACATAAATAGATAAACACCCAGACATGGAACATTTTTTTTTTCTTGTTCCGTGCGGGAATCGAACCCACGACCACTGGCTTCTGAGGCAGACAGGTTTACCCCATCACCAAAGTGGTCGTCAAATTATAGTTTACTAGCTGTTGCCTGCGACTTTGTTCGCTTGAATATAGGCTATTGCAATTGAATAAATAAGGTTAAGTACCTCCTTGAATTTCAAACTTACTCTATCTGTGGGAAAGACCTACAAAAATGCTGCAGTAAAAATAAAACAGTAATACCTACGAAAGGCATAGGTACTGGGTAAAAGTACTGGGAGCTTATACATATGTGAGTTTGTATAAATTAGGGATAACAATATCTAATCATAAATACATAATCGCTTACAGACATTTTATAAGCGACCAGTACATTTACCGTTTCTTAAAATTTCCTATTTTCTATTCCCATGCTTATTTTTACTGTAGATACTTTAGATTACTTTATGTCTTTTGCATAAAACCCAGGTGAATCCGCGGAGCAAAACTATTGTATAAAAAACTTTTTGAAGTAACTCTGTCGGCCTGAATATCTGAAACGCTTTTAGAGCAACTAATGCCGCGTTTCAATATCATAGAACTGTTCCTTGAGCCTACCATACATACATACTAAACTTCACGCCTGTACCCATTATGGTATAGGGTAGACAGAACACCAGAGGCTATAAAACCATCTGATGTCATGTTTGACAAATTTGGAGGTTTTTTTGGAGCTTGGATGATGACGTCAGAGGGGCGTGAGGGTGAAATAAGGGATACCATTCAGTATAAATTCCCTCTTCTGAGAGGAAAAATATGAATTTATAAACATTTAGTTTTTTAATATTTGAAAACAGAAAACATTTCATTTTATGTACTACAAAAAGACAAGTCGCGTAAACTTTGAGAAAAACGTTAGTGGTACAAAAACGCAGGGTTTAAGACATAAATAGAAGATTAAGCAAAAAAATATAAGTATTAAAAATACTTATATTTTTTATTATATTTATAATTTATTGAGACGTTAAATTGTTTTTCTTTCTGAAAACAACTTCTTCAATTTTATAACTATAATAAGTAAGCCCACATTTTGTAAATTTTGGCGTGTTTCATATCTCAATATTGTATTTTAAAGTACATTAATAAATATGAGCTTTTAAATTTGCATTTCCCAAGACGGTGGTTAGTTCCAATTTTTGCCACGCGCCAAAAGATACTTGTCGGTCTATAGGTATTATTATGATAGAGAGAGAATGTTGCAGCGGGTCAGCCTATCGGCCACAAAAATGCCAATGTCCTTTAACTGACTTTTAGAGTATGCCCGGGAAGAGAAGCTATGTTTAATTTTGCTCGCAGTCCAGCATGGAATTATACTCATGACAGCAAGTTTAATTTTTGAAAACGGGCAATAATCGATTTGACCAAATTAAGTAGGCAAGTGTACGAAATTTTTTGACTAAACAGGGTTGGCTTAGATAACCCTACCATCCCTGGATAAACGTGGCGGTAGAAGGATCTCTTGAAGGTCGGCTGACTGAAATCTGCCGCCGAATATCACCACTCCAGCGGTGATGTGTCCTGAAACCGGTTTATGAAGAACCAGTTCTATCGTAAATAAACCCGTTTGCTATCATCTTCGACCTCATCTACTTACACTTACCATGAGGTAAGATTGAGGCAAAACTCGAGCTTAGTCACAGATTTAAAAAATGCAGTGTATACGCTACAGTTCACATTAATCATCAGAATGACGAGAATTCCATATAAATAAGTATACATAACATCAGCTATAACAACAATGGAGGATCTTATTTTCATACCTATCCCCAAAGTAAGCGGAATTTCAGATATGAGGATCAAATAATGGATGGAATACTTATTTTTTATACGTATAAATATTATTACACACCAAAAATTCCATTCCGCATTCATTGGGAGACTTAGCAAAGTTTGTTTCTGAAACTGCAACAACGGTATAGTCTGACTAATGAAAGTAGATACTGGAAAAACCTGGTGAATTAAAAGAATAGCATCGTGGTAACCTCGACAATAGTATGAAATAAATGGTTTAATCAATCTTGATACTTGATTTTTTTTTAATAAATCGTAAGAAATACCTAAATTGGTGCTGTTCTACTTTTTGATAAGAAGAATATTATTCAAATGATAGGCAACTAGTATTAATCACACAAAAAAAAATATTTCTGTTCATTGTAATCAAAATCTGAATCCAGCAATTCTATATGGAATGATTCGTCAGAGTCACTGGTATCGCTGTTCATTGATTATGAAACTATCTAATACGAAATCAAATAACCAACAACCGTTCGATTGACAACAGTGACACCAGAAAAACGACTTTGACATTCATGCTAGTACTGCCATATAAAAAGTTTGCAAAAATCCTCAGTGTCTAGTTTCGTTAGCCAGACTCTGCCAATCTCGATCATCTTCGAACTAACGTAAAGTTAGTTAAACTGTTGTGGTGGAAAAAAGGATGGGCGCTTATAAAATAAACTTAGTTAGTTACACGATTCGCCCTGATATTACAGGCCCAGTCGGGAAAATTGTCCCCTTTCAAAAATATATTATTTTCTTTAGGCAATCCGGGCGAACGCCATTTGTTCGCGTGCGAATTGTCCCTTCAAAAATTTTGCAGTAGTCAACTCAGACGAATTAAAAAAAAATTTAATACAGTACCGTAAAACTACACAACTATGGTCCAGACTTAACACATTTTTTGTTTACTTTCTTGCGATTTTACAATTAATTTACAAATATAATATCTGTTGAAGTTTTTATATTAAGTAAAACGTAGTAATTGCGTACCTACATATGTAGTAGTTAAATGTACTTTGAATCATATTTTGTATGTATTTTATTTAATAAATATTGGACTTTAGTTGAATAGCATATTGACAACTACGATCCAGGTTAAAACGTATGGCTAAAGGTGCTTATTGAAGACAATTTTACCATAGTTGAGAGCTTTATTTTAAAGAATACTTAGTACTTTAAGACAAAAACACAAATTAGTAGCATTCAAATGGGTTTTATTGGTAGGTACCTAAAATAACTTTATCTTGATATATGAAACTGTTCAGTTACTGACTGAGTGACTGACACACAACGCACAGCCATCACTACAGGGCGTAGAGAGCTGAAATTTGGGATATACATTTCTTGGAAGATATAGGGGAGCACTAAGTAAGGAATTCATGCAATTCCCACGAGAACGGGAAACATAGGACTAATGTTAAAAAATATGTGTTTTAAAGGGAACAATCCGCACGATTCGGGCCAGTAAAATTCGTGCGAATCGTTCACTAACTCAAAAAAGTACATAGAAAAGAATTACATCAACTTTATCACAAACCGGGAGACGCCCACGTTATTATATGCAATAGGGGAAAAGATACATATTGTCTCTCACATGAGATCAAAGGTATAGTCATCGAATTAACCAAACGATTTTATAATAATCAACGAATGCAGAGCTTAAAAAAACCGACTTCACGTCAAAACTTTGGCTGAGTTGAGAATGTCATCAACGTACATTCTCAAAAATCATACATATTTTTTCAAAAGTTTGAAATTTTCAATGAAGTAGGTACTCAACCGATTTCGATGAAATTTCAATGGGACCAAATATGAAGTATTTTCTATCATATGAAATAACAATTCCAAAATCAATTCATAATTGACTGGAACATCGTGTAACAAAGATACAAAAAGAAAAATAAAAAAAAACGTACAGACGAATTGAGAACCTCCTCCTTTTTTGGAAGTCGGTTGAAAAGAAGTCAATTTTATCTAGATTTTAAAGGAGCATTTAGTATAAACGAATCTGAAGAGACGTCGAGTAAAAAGTAGAGTGTACCTACTAAAAAGCCATTATATTAATCAAATCAACTTAAAAAGTATTTTATTTAAGACTAACTGCTAAAATGCAGTTTAATTTTAAGTTATCCCTGTAACTGCAGTTGAACTCTGTTCAAATCTATTTATTGCAGCCACTCACTTAACAAAAACCGCGGTACGCCTATCTGTCTCGACTATATTTATTTCATCGGTATGCTGGTGACAAATAGGAATATCAAAATCTATCTAATATATAACCAGTTCCAAATAATTTCTCGGACATAAAAAACATTCTCTTGTATAAAATGTAGAGATAGTGAATCGTTCAAAACTCGAGGCTGTACAACTATTTCAAAATCAAAATAATTATTTCTTCAGCAACTAAGTACTTGTTTTATTTAATAATTAGCTGAATAAACACTGTTCATACACTACCTCCTCGTCACCCAGGGGAGAGACTCATGTCCTGCAGTGGGCTCATTACAAAGAGTTGTAATGATGTTATGATGATGAATCGAATATCGAATACATCGAATACAACGCATACAAACTCGTAGAGAAATTGAGATAAAAATCCATTTTTAACATTTCATTTCATTAACACAAACACTGCTAGGCCTTCACTATGATTGCGATGGTTTTAAATCTCGCCTCATGTCTTGCTTTTAAAATTATAAAGAATTTTATCAGAATTATAAATTCTGCTGAAACTACCTTTTGAAAATCTGCTGCTTCATGGAAGCAAAATTGTTTTCGTTGAAGCTGAATGACTGTCAGACAATTCATGCAAAATTAGAGATGTGTTTAGATAAAGAAAGTTGTCTTATGTGTTTAATCATATATAGCTGAGCGAATTACTTTCCTATCATAAAAATATATCTGATGTTCACATTAAAACCTTCAAGTCAAACCTTTATATTTTACTATTTATTTTTACCGCTGTGGTGATGGGTATCAGTGTCTACCTCAAAACTCCAGTGGTGACAGATTTCATCCCCTCACAGTGCACATGTTCATGAACCTGTTCATACATGCACATTGGTCTGGATGTTTTTTATATGATACAGCTAGCTGTTGCACGCGGTTTTACCCGCGCAATTTTGATAAAAAGTAGCCTATACGGATTCGGAAGAAGTAATGGCAAAATAAATTTTGAAATCGGTCCAGTAGTTTTTGAGCCTATTCAATACAAACATACAAAAATACAAAGGTTTCCTCTTTATAATATTAGTATAGATGTATGTAGATATAGAAAAAAATAGAATAAGTATACTTAGTCGGGTCATTCGTTCTGTCAAACACTTTTAATGTAATAACTGATACACCTTATGACATTTATTTAAAAATTATATATAAAATGAAAGTTTATTAAATTTGCAATATGATTTTATTAACATTACTCGAAAAGTCTTCCCCAATTTTGGACACAGATCCTTAATCTACGCATCCAGTCATCAGCATCGTTTATATTAGAGGTGTTATATTAGGATCGAGTTTTCATATGCCTGTTAACTAATATAACGCTTTATCAATATCATGGTGTGCTACTGGGTAACAGTCAAGTAACAGTGAGAGTTTCTGATCTAGTTCGGAAAATGTACTAAGTATATTCATTCTAATATATTATAACATAATGAATATCGCGCGCTTTCAAATTATCTATTACTAATATACAAAGCTGAAGAGTTTGTTTGTTTGAACGTGCTATTCTCAGAAACTATAAGTGGGATTTGAAAATTTTTTTTTGCATTTGATAGCCCAACTCTTGTTAGGTTATAGGTTATATTTTATCCCGAAATTCCCAAGGGATCAAAAGTTACGCGGGTAAAACCGCGCGCGGTGGCTAGTCTAATAATATAACTCTGTTTACGAGATTTAAGAAACACCCACTCTATATAAGAGCACTTGTAATTTTGACGTGACGTATGCACAATGAAAACATTAACATGATTACTCAATCATTATTAGGCGTTTAATAGGCGTTATTCCTTTCATCCATATTATACCTAAAACTATTGCACTTTTTTACAATTTTTATTTAATCGATATCGATTGCTTGCTGTCGTTCTGTTTATCCACGAACCTTCCATACAAAACACGAAGAAAACAAAACACATTATAGCCAACCACTGTGCGTCGCAAGGATCTCGGAATGATAGATAAGTATGGCAACGTCGCATTTTGCCAAAACGCGAGACGCGCGGGCATAAGAACACGATGACTGCATGCAACG
Organism: Stenoptilia bipunctidactyla; assembly: GCA_944452665.1. Classification (NCBI taxonomy): domain Eukaryota; kingdom Metazoa; phylum Arthropoda; class Insecta; order Lepidoptera; family Pterophoridae; genus Stenoptilia; species Stenoptilia bipunctidactyla. The sequence goes on along the minus strand of OX101721.1, from coordinate 45,860,597 downwards.
TCGCTCACTGTTAATTGACTACTATTCAGTAACATGATAAAGAAATGTTCATATTCTGTAATATAACATTTCTGCCGTGTAGCAGTTACATAACTGATATGAATATATTAAGTTCATGTCTCTAGTTCATGTCTATTTCGTCGTCGTAACAAAGCGCGGGATCTTTCTAATCTATTTTTTAAACGCTTCTTATTTGGTATAGTTTGATGGTACGATAAACGAACCGTGAGATTATTTTCAATCTTTGTAGAACGTTGAAAATCTCTTTGGCACGTAACGATGCAACGCGATTGTATCTTCTTTATTCGACCATTTCATATTCGAATTTGTTTATTTTTGACAAACACAAACGTTCTATTTTCAAAATTTGTCGAAGTATTTCTGGCCAGTATTCAAAAATAAAAATATAAGGTTTTTGACAGAACTTATGACCTGACTAGGTATATATCCGTTCTACAAATAAAAATACCAAATTAAACTGTTTCCGATCGGAATGATTTTGATCTTCATCTACAAAAGTGGTATCATCTATAAGCATTGTAAAATACAAAAAATAACGTATAAAATGTTTGTAGATCCATTATAGTACCTATTACATATAGTACTTATTATAGAAGTAGGTATATGAGCTTTACTATAGGGCTAGGTGACGCTATATAATAATAAATCTTATTTCTTTCTTTCTTTCTATGTATATAAAAATGTCCAACAATTATTTATTATTAAAAAAATATTTAAAAAGTAACTCCATCAAACGCAAACAGAATTTTTCACATTCGACAAGTTTAAGAGAAAGAGGGGTTTAAATAAGCAAACAAGCTCATTTACTTTATTATAGGTAATAGAAAACGATGATGTCTTTAGCGTCTTTATTAGGTGCCAGAAAAGAAGCTTACGAAAATGTACTAGCTGTGAAGCGCGGTTTTACCCGCGCCATTTCAAATCTCGCTGGAGTATCGAGATAAAAAGTAGCCAATTCGCTATTCCAGACTGTAAACTATCACTATGCCAAATTTCATCCAAATACATTAAGCCGTTTTGCCGTGATAGAGGAACAAAATTCTCGTTTGCTTTTATTCGATAGATGTCGCTGTACGTCGATTAATTAAATTAATGACTTAGCCATAGTAACCTAGTAGACTTATTTTTTCATCCCCACTTTCACAATTATAATATTAGTAGGATAAAAGCCTGTGTTCGTAATGATATGGTTCAGTTTTGATTGACAGGTTTTAGGAGAATTGAGAGACGTACACATAGTTTAATTTCGACTGACTAAGAAAAATAAGGTTAAGATACACACGCACATGCACTTACACTGTCCTTACCGAACCCTTTCACACACAGGTATTTTATTCAAACAGCCTGTCTATGACTTATATTATATACTCATATATACAGGGTTGATTTGTAGTCACCAGCCAAATTTAAATGTTAGTTTCTTTGATACGATATAAACTTACCTGCATATTTTTTTAGTATAGCTCAGTACAAAAAAATAAAGATATGGCACCACAAACTTTTATGCAAATAGTCGCTGTTGATAAACATAGGTACTGCGACGCGGGATTTCTTTGATCATACTACGACGTAGTACTACAAGATGTTTTGTAGTAGCGCGTAGTTGTCTTTATTTTAATGGTAATTTAGATTGACCATGGTTTGCTTAATATGTTAGCGGATATTTATTTATTAATTTGTAAAAAAAAATACTTTTTTTGCAAAAATCTTTTCTATAAATGATACTTATTGTGTACATAAAGATTTAATGACTATTGGAAAATAACTGTATTCTTTATAATCGCAGGTTCGATCCCCTGTTTAGTGAGTGTAAGTTAAGTGCACTATAAATATGTGTTCAGATCGTGAAACTTTAAAAACTGTTTCTAGAAACATTCTATTGAATATTTAATTACAAAACTTCATTGGAAATCCCAAGTACAGTCATGGGCTAAATGCTTAACCTCGAAGTCAGTAAGAGAGGACGTGCATTAATTGAATTTATTACGTGGCTACCGCACGCGAACTTACTAAACTCAGCAAGCTATGTCTACATGACTCGTTTCAAAATGAACTTTGTTGTTCTTAGTATACAGACTAATTTTGACAGAAACTACCACTGTAATTACTTTTTTTACTTGTTATGATCGTTTCAGTCGTGCCAATCTGATTCGGAATAGCCCTGCTTGATAAAAGCGTTGTAATAAGCATCTATTTCAAATATTGCATTTTTTGGTGGTGGGAATTATTTATATAACAGTCAGTTTTCAAATGCGGTCAATACTTATTTCTAAGATGATATGATTTATCTTTAATTATGTAATAATAATAGAAAAAGAAGTTTGATTGAAGATGCTAGTCACTCATGATTGAGACAGATTTCAAACAATTTTTTAGTATAAGTCTTTAACTGTTCTTGAGAGTTGGGTCACAGCACTCTCAAAATTGATTGTAGGCTAAATTTTATCAAGAAATCGCAATGGAATCAAGATGTAAGCGACAACGGCCTGTGTTTTGTGAAGAGAGATTTCGCCTCATCTAGTTTAACTAAGGTAAGGTTAAGGTTTGGAAATCATGAAATCATTTATGCACACTCGGTATTGAAAATCATGATCGTAACTTTGACTTTAGAAAAGTTTTTGATATGGACAAAAAAGAGAGAAAAATATAGGTACAGAGTCTTTCTTCTAAGATTTCATTGTCATAAAGCTGAGTGCCAAGGAAGGTTATGAATTTACCATTATGCATTCTATAGTAAATCTTTAACCAGTGAGTCATCAACAAAGTGGAATAAACCCACTAAACTATTATAAGAGACGACCCACAGAAGTAGATCTGGTAGATGGGGTTGAAGGTGCTTTCATCCTTCAGGTAGAAATTTTACTGTGCTAGTCTTTTCCTAAATTTAAAAGTAGTAGTTACTTTTAAGTATAAAAAAATGCAACAAGGAAGTTCCATTTATTCATATTTTGATAAGTTTATTGAATTTCATATACGTAGTGAATTAAGAGGCACGTTAGTAGTCATCATGCATCATAAAATATATTATAAAAACTAGAGTTCATAGTGCATTAATTACGCGCTTGTCGTGAACTAACTTTTACTTAAGTCCTATGTACTCTCAGAATTAAGTAAGTATCTTTATTTTAGCTGGCAATAAGTTTGAAAAGCAAAAGTTTACATGTAGACCGTTTCGTTGCTGGTTATTACGGGTAAAGAGAGGAAAAGTTTGGAAAGCGCTCAGTAAACCAGGCTTTACGTTGAAACTGTAAACTTTTGGTTCTCACAACTATTAATAGATGGCGTTATTTTACACGAATATGTTTCATGGATTGTGAGAACATTTTGATAGTGGATTTCTGTATTGAATGTTAACTTTAAATGAACGGTTTTTGATAGCAAATAGAAATGTGGATTCTATGTTATATGGAATTGAAGAAATGTGGATTCTATGTGGAATGAAGATTCTTTTTTGTTAATTGACGGTCGAGATTTGAGCTTTAATATTGAAATTCACCGTATGCCATTTCTGTAAACTTTATAATCAACAACTGTATATATTGTTTTAACTGTATATATTGTTATACTTTAAATCATCAAAAACGAGAGAAATTAAGAAAAACCCTTTTGTAATTTACATGTTAATTCTAATAACTTGGACATCATAATCTAAGGCCAGAATTTGAACTTTACCTACTTGTACCTTTTGGCAGTTCTCAATGGAGAATTAACTGCAAATCTATGCTTAAGATGGGTTTCAAATACGGGCTTGAGACTGATATTTAAATTTAACTTTGTAAATCTTTATTAGAATTAATTATATGTATGTACAGAAGGCGGCATCAAGCTTTACAAATCTGTCAAATTTCCTCAACCAATTTTAAAGTTAATGTCGAGGGCACAGAGTTCAGATTCAATTCCAATTTTTTGACTGATTTGTTTGCGGTCTTTTGTACCTACTTGTATAGTAAAAAAATATATATTTAGATGACCGCTCCTCCGCCTAGGATTCCAGTGATTGTGGGTTCGATTCCTGCAAAACGCAAATACGTGTATTTAATTTATTTACCTCTGTTGTATTATTTATCTTTTGGATTTAATTCTTAAAGTCTTTCCTAATGCATTTATGCCTCGAAGCAACTAAAGCTTAGGTTTTAAATGCGAAGAACTTAAAAAAATATAGTACTTAATTGTTTTCGTAATTTTTTGTCGTTATATCATTGTTTGTAGTCGAAATGAAACAAAAACAATATGAAAATGACAAATGTTTGTTAACATTGCTCTGGTTGTTCTATTATAAATTCGAAAGAATTATAAGATCGACAGTTTTTACCAGACCAATCTGATCAGAAAATACCGTTACACCCTTAGACTACAGTTTGAATTTTTAAAAAACCCAACCTAACCGTAACGTATTTTTAAGCCGCGCCTGTTACTATGTGAGATGTAAAATTTTAAATTTCGGCAAAACGTTCTATCGGAAAAGGATGTTTCGGTCGACTAATCGCATTGAGCTGGTTTCAAATTATACTTTTTAGCTTTGCAGCATATCATGGCCGCTAACATTCCTTTCCTTAGTAGATATGTTATATTTTAATTGTAGTTTTTTTTATATGCTAATGGCAATAAACAGTATTCGTTTTTGTATTGTATTCACGATATTGTCTTCTATAGAAATAAAATACATATGTTTGCAAACGAAGTTTATCCCTTTACACTATGTTATATTTTGACTTGATACAAACATGATTGATTATATCTGATTGAAAAAGTATTTTATTAAATTATTTTCAATGTCCTCTAAAACCACTGTAATCACAAAAAAAAACTCTAGGCAGCGACCAAATCACTATCGACATACGGAACGAATCTACAGTACCTCTCTTTGAAAAACTGGACACCAAAGGAAAAAAGCCTTTATTTATAACAGCACACGTCTGTGTTACTGATTAGAGGTTTTTGGGCATGTGCCGAAGCCTACTTGTTCTCATGACTCATCTATTTCAGCCAAGAGAACAAGTGGGCTTTCGCACAAGTCCTACAACTACAACCTCAATTAAACGGATCTTACAAATCATATTCAAACCTCAAGCAAGCAACGATTCAAGAAGAGAACATTCGAAGAGAAGATTTTTGCTGGAAATTGGAATTAATACTGGAGATATAGCGGCATCACTTTTACAGTGAATTTCAATACTAAGGGCCAACGGTACCTCCCGCGTGTCTATATGTCGCCGCCAAGTGGTTGAATTAGCCACTCAATTGGACGCCTAGGCCGAATCAACGGCCTAGGCCGAAAGTTGATTGAACTCGAAACAACATTTTTTTATATTAGATTTTTTTTTATTATTTTCAATTACAAGGAAATAAAATCCATTGTGGCGCATCGCCGGGTGCTGCCGCACCACGCTCGTAAATATAAATATCATAAATATAATAAAATAAGTTCCGTTTTAATGTTTTAATATTTAAAAATATATAATATCGGTTTTTATATAAAAAACTATTAATTATCTTCTTTTATGTACGACTATTCAATACAATCACAACACCCTAACCAAACATCCTAAATTTAACAATATCTAATTTAACTAAATGTCTAAACAACGTTTATCCAACTGGTTAGACGTTGCGATCAACGACTTGACTAATTGTCCTTAAGCCAGTTGAAACGGCCTAGGCGTCCAATTGAGTGGCTAATTTAACCAGTTGCCTACCACTTATGTCAATAACACGTCATATCAATAACAATAACATGTCAATAACACGTCATGTCAATAACAATAAAATGTCAATAACACGTCAACACGGACACGGACGTACGGCACGCGTGGGACGTGGCTAGCTCCCACGAATACTGCAAGTCCGTACATCGTTTTTCGATTTAAATCCAAATAGCAAAGGGTTCAGTATTCCATTGACATGTCTGTACAAGTACACTCATGAAATTTTACTAGCGAAAAATTGCGTACGACACAGACGTACGGTTACGTAGCGTTGGCCCTAAATCTCTATTCTTGATCTTGATTGATAAATATAATATAGAAGCCCAAAATTAATATGGTGTTCATTTTTAAAATGGAAATATTTGTAAAAAGGATATTAAAGGCATTTATTTTTATTCATTATTTTTAGAAACATTTGAAACTGCATAATGTACTTTCTTAAATAGGTCAGCAGGCCTATTATGGATCTCAAAACCATGCGATGATATGAAACAGTTTTGACGTTAAGGCCGCTCAACATTCTCGCGAGAAAGCCATTTTCGTATTCTACTCAATTTCTCTCATTTTTCTCTACTTTTTGTGGGTTTTGGGGTTTGTGGGGAGTTTCGAGTTTTGCGTAGGAGTCACGATCGCATGTTTCTCAGTAACAGCGATGCGATGCAGTAACAGCGATGCGCGTCTGCGAATTATCATATCAGTCAAATAAACTACTAATACTAACTTGAATATTCGACTTAAGTCGAGGACTTACGTCACGATATTAGACGAATATTAGAAGTATCATTCGACTCAGGACGTAAGGACGTAAGTCCTGACTCGAATGATACTTCTAATATTCGTAATTACTAACAATGGTTAACCTCAATATGGCCGACTGACCTTGAAAGAAAGCATTCGAATGGTTAGTTGAATGGCTGAATGCATTGACAGGCAGCTTGTGTTCGCTTTTTCACCCTCATAACTCCCTTTAGAGAGAGAGAGAGAGAGAGAGTTTTGAAGTAACTCGTAATAGATTTTAAGAGTTTTTGTTAATTTTTTTATATTGTTAGTATTGAAAATGTTCCAGGAAGATAAAAATTAATATCTTATATGTTTTATTTACTAACAAATAAAGATAAATTGTGATAAAAACATATTAATCTCAAGGCTTTATATTCTATGTATGAAGATAATTATATTAACGACTCGCGAGAATCTCGCGAGAATGTGGAGCGGTCTTAAAACTTATCATACGATCATTATTTGGTTTACCATGTAAATTGAATACAATAACCCCCATATATAATAATTAAGTATTTATTTATGAAAGCAAACGAAATGGAGGAACACAAATTAAATCAAGAAACCAACATATCATAGAGGTGGGTGCGATCTCACCTTTTTCAATTGACGTTTTTAAGTCATAGACGATGATTGAAACTGTCATTTCAAAAGGTAATGCAACGCCTCTTGCATGCAAATGTAAAGGGAATTCGTTTTTTCTTTATGTCATAATTGTTGATCATTGTATCAGAAATCTTGTTTATCATGTTAGTGAAAAAAAAGTAAAACAAACTCAAGTTTGAACTTTGTTTTCAAACATTGTGCACTCCGAAGTAGTATAACATAAACTATAGATAAAACTTAAGATTCAATTTAAAATTGTAATAGTTTTTTAATTCGAAAATGTTGTATCAAAGCTTAGTTCAGTCAATACTGTCAATACTTCAATCATGCCGGCGGCGCGCAACATGCATATTTCAATTATCGTTCTATTCTTGTTCTATTCATGAAAGCCAGTAATAAGTTATTGAAGGCTGTTGGTACAGACTATAAACATATTTATATATAGCTGAACTGGCCTTGTCGTGCAGGATTTTAACATGTTATTATGGAAAATAAAAACAATAAACAAAAAAGGTGCTGCTAGCTTTTTAAGAGCGGTGCAACAGTGATTGATTATTTGTCTTCACAAAACCCGATTGCATTTTTTGCTTCTTTTGAAATAAAAGTAAAGATGGAGTATCTTATAGGTTCAAATAATCAGTCGGTACTATTATATAAAAATACATTTCTTTGGCAACATGGCCCAATTGAGAGTATTATAAACTTTACAGTTATTTTGGTAAATGTCTTAAAATCTAAACGTTCTGTTATAAAGCTTATATTAAATTAACAATTTTCATTACTCAGGTAATACACATGTACAAATGTATAATCTAAATGTGTAATGGGCCCACTGCAGGGCTATGAGTCTCTCCTCTGGGTGACGAGGAGGTTTAGGCCGTAATCCACCAAGCTGGGCCACCAGTGCTGGTTGGTGGATGTCAGATATTTCAGGGTACCGAAATGGATTCTGACAAACCCTAACGACTACTGTATACAAGTATACAGCACCCGGGACCGACTTCTTTACGTGCCCTCCGAAGCACGGAAGTATTCGTGAGAAATGAAAATGTGGAAACTAATAAACAATTTATCCAAAAATAAAATTAAAGACGAAACTGGACCAGATAAACTTGAAACAGAAAATGGAACTATAGAGGATAAAAAGGAAATATGTGAAAACCTTAACACCTACTTTTCATCTATAGGATCTTCTCTAGCAAACATGATTAAAAAATCAAGTAGTGATCATTCATGGATGGAACCAGAAGTCAGTAATACACCTGAACTTAAGTGCATAAAGCCACAGGAGAAGTAATTAAAGTTATTGATAGCTTGGACCCGAATACTGGTGCTGGTATTGATGGTATCACTACAAAATCAATAAAGTGTGTTAAAAATGTTATTGCCCCTGACCTTACTAAATGTATTAATTTATGTTTTGAACACGGTGTTTTTCCCGATGAACTGAAAATTGCTAAAGTTATCCCCATTTATAAAAGTGGAAGCAGGTCTGACCCGTGTAATTACCGACCAATATCTGTTCTTCCAGTGATATCCAAAATTTTTGAAAAACTTCTTTATAATCGGCTAGAAACATTTCTGAATCTAAAAAACTTTTTTTATCCCAAGCAATACGGATTTAGACCTCACTCGAATACTCTTTCTGCTACAATAGACTTAATAACTAAAATTAAAAACAAAATAGATCAAAAACAAATAGGCCTTGGTGTTTTTATTGACCTAAAAAAAGCATTCGACACGATTAGTCCAAAATTATTACTACTAAAGTTATCTCAAGTCGGCATAAAAGATAAAGCACTAGCAATTTTTGAATCATATTTGCAAAATCGTATGCAACTAACTAAAATTGAAAAACATCAAAGCAGCACCCAACCTATCACTTTTGGCGTGCCTCAGGGCTCGATTCTGGGGCCGCTATTATTTCTAATTTACATTAATAGTATAAGCCAAATTGGCCTAAAAGGAGAAATCTCACTATACGCTGATGATACAAGTGTTTTCTACTTTGGTCATTCAGTTGAGACAATAATACCACGAGTGCAACATGATCTTAATTTATTAAATAACTGGTTTCAATCTAATTTACTCACCATCAACACATGCAAAACAAGTTATATTAACAAGCCGCAAAAAACAAAAAACTTACCGACAATATTCAATTAAAAGTAAACGACCAATTAATAGAAAGAAAATTTAAGGAAAAATATCTTGGTCTTATTTTGGACAATTGCCTTAACTGGAAGCCCCACTTAGAAAAAATAAAGTCTAAATTAATTTCTCTTACTGGCGCTCTTCATAGCATAACCAAATTTCTACCAAGAAAAGTTCGATATATTATTTATAACTCGCTCGTTAAACCCCACATTGACTACTTAGTTGAAATATGGGGTACCGCGGCAAAGACTAATTTGGAACCTTTACAACGAGCACAAAATAAACTAATTAAAATCTTATTCAACTATAACTTTCGAACACCCACGGAAACAAATTACAATGAAACTAAAATAATGAATATTTCGCAAACATACAAATACTACACATGTATTCTTATACATAAAATAATAAACAAGGAAATTCATACGACATTAAATTTTACTCAAAAAAACCAAATACAAAGAATGAAATTACGAAATGCAAGTTATTTAGTAACACGCAAACCAAGAACAGACTACGGTAAAAAGAATATTGAATTTGAAGGTGTTAAAATATATAATAATCTTCTTACTAAAATGAAGGAAGCAAAAAGTATGCATAACTTTAAACAAAAACTGAGAACATACTTAATAAATAATTAAAAATTTCAATAGTTCACACAATACGTATGATGCGATCAATACAACATCCAGTTGATTTTTACTCTAGATCTGTGTTCCGCTCGGTCTTTTTAGCATTCAACGTTTGTTGTTCAACTTTATTTAAAATTACCCACTTTTTATTTTAAATTGTTTACTCTCTTAATTTTGAATTGTATAATGGTCAAGATAATATATCCAAAGATAATAGCACTCTCGTTGTAAAATTATATACTTAGTAAAGTTTCTCAGTAAGCGAATTATGTAATTCTTATGAGAAATAAAGATGCCATCAAAAACAACCTGTAAAAAACCCAAGTCTCGCAGCTCAGTCTTTCTACCGTAAAAAGTTGTGAGATCCATGTAATACCAAGTCGGATAATCTATTTAGTCTCTACTTAAAGGACCTTCTGTCTTAAGTTATTATATCAGTTATTATCATGCCAATATTAAAATATTTTACTTTTAAAACAAAAAGATCGACTTGGACATCGCATGATTTGATTATTAGTATGTATCACACTACACAGCACGACGGGCCAGCAACCGAATTCCTCACCAGAGTCCTTCCGAATATGATGATTGAGGTGAGTATCTTAAAGAAGTTAATGCTCCTGAAATTTTAATGGCGAACAAAAGTATTAGTGAATTGGTTGCGCTAAATCACGTATCGACTTCTCGGTTTATTGAGAAGTTTAAATGCCCCCAGAGCCATGTTGTTATCCGATGAGTCGCTTGGAAAAGATAATATATTTATAGCTTGTTTTGGAGACGAGAGTTTCAATCGCGTGAGGCGCGATAGACTAAAGAATCTAATATGATTGTAATATTCATTGTGTTTTCATGCGATGTCCAAGTCGATCTATTTGTTTTAAAAGTAAAATATTTTAATATTGGCATGATAATAACTGATATAATAACTTAAGACAGAAGGTCCTTTAAGTAGAGACTAAATAGATTATCCGACTTGGTATTACATGGATCTCACAACTTTTTACGGTAGAAAGACTGAGCTGCGAGACTTGGGTTTTTTACAGGTTGTTTTTGATGGCATCTCACTTCTTTTTGTAGAGTCCTACTTTTTGGTACCATCTACTTCTAACGAATTTTCTTAAAGGCTTTGTCTTATGATATTTTCTTATTTTTGGATGTAGTCTTCCTCTTTTTCTTTTCCGGTACTACTTCTTGAGCTTCAGCTACAGTTTTTCTCAAAGCCTACTCCCTGTCTCTGTGGGTTTTTCTCGGAGGCTTTGATGTTACAATTTTTGACAAGTCTGGACGGTAAATACTTCTTAATCTGTTGTATTCACAAATTGATGATTCCTGCGCTTTAATACTTCCAAAGTCGACATTAATGAGATGTAAACCGCCCAGACTTGTAACTCTCGAAAGTGCCACGTAAGCTTGACCGGATGTGAACACTGCAGCACCTATATCCATCAGCGTATTACTTAGACTTAGGCCCTGACTTTTATGTATAGTTATAGCATAGGCTATACATATGGGAAATTGTTCGCTATGAACATAAGCTCTATTCATAATTTCAAATTTAATTTTGACCGGACCAAGCTCGTAAACATTAGGTTCATTATTAAATGTTATATATATTCTCTTAATTATTTTTGAATTTTCAGGATCAACCTTTACTTTTCGCACAATGCCGATAGACCCATTAACTAAACCGAGACTCACGTCAATGTTTCGCCTTAACATGACTTTTGCGCCTATTTTTATAATTATGTTCTCTTCCAGACCTGCAGTCATAGTAGCATCGTCTTCATATTTTTTTATACATTCACGAGCTCTTTTTGTTAGGTACCTGGGACAATCAAGGCTATCTATTGCTATAAGTTTTATTTCAGGATGTGGGAGAGATCTGAGCATTGCAGTATTTAATTGTTGACACATATTTTTTGTAGGTAGTAAGCAAACGGTATCATCAGGAAGTTTCGAGAGGTGTTCAATTATTTCAGTTAATCTGTTTTCATTTGAATCGGACTTGAGAGTTAATAATCTAGTCGAGAGTAAGTCGCGGTCTTTTTGTGTAGTCACACCTAATCTAATTCTATTTAGCATTTCAACAAAGTCAGAATCATTAATCTGCCGCATGTTAATTGTAAGTTCATCGTATGTAAATTGTGGTGTACAATAAAGAATTATTATTATAATTAAACGTGCCCTTACAATGTATTAAGTATTATATTTTAAGATTATCCAAGCAACGTCCAAATCGTTAGCAACAAGTATACTAATAAGTAAGCCTACCAATCGTCAATGTATAATGGAAATTATAATCTAAAATTGCAAACTAACGTATTTATGTAAGTACCTTAAAATTAACCAAACAACATCCCAATCGTAAGCAAATAATATCAGTGAACCAATGCCTTCCAATCGTCAAAGTAGGTACCTACAATATTAAAATCGAAATGACAAACTTAAATCGCAACTAACGTTCCTATTTATATGTAGAGGTACCTTAAAACTATTCAAACAACATCCAAATCGTAAGCAAATAATATCAGTAAACCAATGAGCAAGCCTTTTAGCCAACACACCCTTACCCACCCTATACCCCCTCCCGTTATGCCTCATATAGTAGGTATCTACACCTACTATTTTCTATTATACAGTAATAATGATTCATTAACTGCAAATGTAACCTTGTAATCCTATACATTTATATGGGATTACAAAGTTATTCATGCAGTTGGTGTAATTAGAAAACTGGACCGAAATTACAAAACATTTAGGTTTTCCCATGATTAAGACACTAAACTCTATTTGTATTCTAAATTTTAAGCTTCTATGTCTGCTAGAAGTGCCTTGGACTTTTGATGATCGGTGAGTCAGTGAGTGACAAAATTCAGAAACTTTAACAAGTTGTAATTCTTAAACTACTGGTTCAAATTGACTGAAATTTTAAATATACCGTGTTTATATAATGCCTGATTAGTTACTGAAAATTCAGACTTCTTGTTTTATCCACAACGAAATTACAGGGGGGTCGAAAATAGCCTGAATTGCTTCGAGAAAAGGATGGTACGGCCGTGCCGCTTTTTTTTGCTCGACTTGGCGGGGGCACTACCGTGCCCCCCGATTCTTAAACCATTAGAAATGAATGGTCGGCGGTCACCCGTCCTAATACCGGCCGCGCCGAGCGCGGTTAACCTGCGATATCGTTTGATATGCAATGTAACCACAGCGCCACGACGACTTCCGAAATATCATATTATAATAAATAAATAATAATTTATTGTGGACATTATTTCACAAAGCCACCTCTAACGCTAAAGTAAGTTTATATATTTTTTTCGTAAACATGGCTGTTGAGTCATTTTCAAAATTCAAGGGCGTGATAGTTTGAGATCATACTTAAAAAGAAAAAATAAAATAAAAACTAAATATGAATTATTTACTGAGTAAACCGAAAGTCAAAGAATTCATTACGCAACGCATGGTCACACTGGTAAATATTTACCACGGACGTACTCATGGCGCTGTAAACATTGAATAGGTATACGCCCAATTTCGGGAGATCAATTTTGATTGACATATATCACTAGCTTTAACTGCCAGATACGTTATTGAAACCACATTGAAACGCACTACGTTTTTTTACTACCAAATTACTTATCTATGGTAAGTTCAAAGCCCTCCCGAAGAGCAAAGTAGAGGTCTATAGTAAAGATAGGAATTCCTAAATTATTGTGTGTTATTGAAACGCAAATATGGCAAAGATAATTTAACAGTCAGTCAAAGATAGTATGGTTATTGAGACCGGCCGTTAGACGAATTCACGAACGGTCGTCGAGCCATGAAGCATTCGTGAACTCTTTATTTATTTATAGGGAATTCTGGTGAAAAATTAAGTTCCTACTTTTATTACATAAGTATGAACAGAATCTAGTACAGAGTGCTCTCCTTCAATATCTAAAATTTTTCACATTCTACCTGTATACAGAGTTGTTTTCTAGCCACGAGCCAAATTCATATGTTCTTTTCTTTGATACTATATAAACGTAACTGCATATTTATTTTAATATCGCTCAGTATAGAAAAATAAAATAATGGCACCACAAACTATTTTACAAATAGTCGCTGCTGATGAACATAGCTACTACGACGCGGTATTTCATTGATAATACTACGACGTAGTAGCAGAAAATGCTTTTTCATTCATAATTCATAATTTTCATAGTAATTGTTCATTCATAATTTAGAGTGACCATGCTCTGCTTAATATGATAGCGTAAATATTTATTTCCTTGTAAAAAAAGGTACCTTTTTGCAAATACCGTTTCTATAAATGATATTTATTGTTTAAAAAAAGTTTTGCTTGTGACTATAAAGCAACCCTGTATATCATACAGCACAACCAGAACAGAAATATTTGCATTGCGCGGGGATCGAACTTGCCACCAATTCGACTTCCGAGATGGAGAGTCTTACCTCATTGCCACAAGGATCGTCTGACCAAGACAGATTTAAAAAAAAAAAAAACAAAAAGTAAACCAAAGATAAGGCAGATTCTTGCAACTCAGGCCAGACAAACATCTCATGTAAGTATAATATCAATAAAAGCTTCTATTTATTAACAAAATCCTGAAATTGTTGTATAAAGGCAATTACAAAATAGTCAAATGTACTGTATTAATTGAAAAACTAAAAATTATACATTTTAAATCTCCTTCATCAATTGATCCAACGAGATTAATAGTTTTGATTAAATAAAGTCCTATTAACTAAACGGAAAGAGGCAATTTAGATTTTTATGAACATAACTTTTACAGAATGTAATGAAATTTTGTGGCTCTAGTAAGATTACTCATCCGATTTTCAAATGATTAATAGTTCCCTAAATATGACTGTGTCATTGATCTACCTGTAATCATTTAATATAAGAAAGAATACTTCCCATTTATCTGCAGGAGAGATTGTCTACTCAAATGAAAATTTACAAAAGCAAACCATTCTGTGCATGAAAATCCTCTGATTCAAACAAATAAAATAAAACAAAATCCTACGTGAAGGGCCTTTTTCGGAACTCCGATTTAACCGAATTCCCGATACGAAAATCGCCTTTGGCAAATGCCAATATTAAATGAGTTGTAACCGGCTTTGCCAGACTCTGATCAACATGCACTGAATCACCGAATAGTACTCATAATGAACACTGAATATAAGCTACGGGTCGTGCTTACTGTTTGAAAGAGTAAGTACTATAGAACCAACTGCATAATGAATGACCCATTTTGCATATAATTCGTTTGAAAGTGTCAAACTTGTAAGGTATATCACCTATAATGCACTTAGGACATTTTAGATACTGTACGATCTCTGTACTCAGTAAATGTAAGTGTCGAATGAAATGATAACAAGTTCGTCACCAAGGAAACCTTCAAGCGAATTTCGACCTACTAGCATTTAGACGGTTTGCCAAAATGAGCTTATGGTGGGTCACGCTTGATTCAATAAGTAGAATTGTGAAGTGTAGGTAAGTGGCTACTTTAAAATATGCTTCTAACCTTCACGTTATCTAGCCCAATGTAAGTTTCATTGCGAACTTGTGTTATCAATACAAGTTCATAGGTCAATTAACCAATAAAATATATTGAATATACAGAGCTATTTTTTGTCGTCAAAAAATAGTATGTTTATTCAATACAATATTATCAAACCTGCATATTTATTTTAGTATCGCTCCGAGGAAAAAAATAAAGAATAAATAAATAAGTTAAAAAAAAATAAAGTTATTTTTTTTCTCTTATTTTGTAGTAATAGTGTTAAACTGTGCTAACAAAGCTCTTACAATTGATACCCTACACGAAACCGTCGAGCATTTTTTGTTTTTAAGTTCTTTATTTTAAGTCCCCTAGAGGACGCTTTGGTCAATTTAACGGTACGTAATGTAGCCTATAATTAAGAGGTTTCCAAACATACTTCATTTGTCTACTTTTGATAACTAGTTTAGAAGTTCTGAGGCAACAGATGAACATCCATACCCACATACATACATACAGGTCAAACTTCAATATTCATAAATGTTATTCTTGCTTCGCCGTAGTCTTGTGAAAAAATTACCAGTGACTTAAAAAAAACCTTGTATATTATAGGCACTTATCATGTTTGCAGAATCAATGATTACTTTGCTGTAATAAACAAAAAATGAAATCTAGCTCCAACTGAAACTTAATTTTTGCCAGAGAATAGAAGAACCTCCTATTTTCAATGGCTTTTACAATATGAACAGCGACTAAGACACGACTAACAACACTTCTTTTTTCTACACGTCTAACAAGTTAAAAAAATTAAATAATTATTCAAATATTTATACAGGGTTGATTTGTAGTCACCGGCCAAATTTTTTTTACACAATAGGTATCATTTAAAGAAACGATTTTGCAAAAAAAGTATTTTTTTTTTACAAGGAAATGAATTTATCCGCTAACATGTTAACCAAGGCATGGTCACTCTAAATTACTATTAAAAAAAAGATGACTACGCGCTACTACACACATTTTGTAGTACTACGTCGTAGTATTATCAAAGAAATGCCGCGTCGTAGTACCTATGTTCATCAACAGCGACTATTTTTATAGAAGTTGGTGGTTCTTTTTTGTACTGAGCGACGCTACAATAAATATGCAGGTACGTTTATATCGTATCAAAGAAATTAACATTTAAATTTGGCTGGTGACGAAAAATCAACCCTGTATAACGAACACAGCATCATGTTTACATTCAGATACTGCGCAACTAATAATTTTCACCGCGCCGCAGGCTGCTAACCTAAAAGTGCTCCTGAACTAATAAAACTAATGTTAAAGCTTAAAACCCAATATTTATGCTATGTTCAGTGCGGGAGCGATACCCAAGTTGAGTTTACTTTCTAACTAAGTATTAAAGTTTTTAAATCTCGAGTCTCCTCGCGTTCGGATAAGTGGGAAAACATTAAAAATCTCATGAGCGTGATATGGAGAAGCCCTGACAGATTATGCCTCGCTCCACTCTCGTGCAGGCATAGAAACTGAAACTTACTTTACGTAACTAGTTCTCGCTGTTTGCTGAGCGAGTGAAGAGTGACCTTGAACTAAAGTTGGAGCTCTGTGTTACTTTACTGTGAGTAATTTTTAATCGCTACCTTGTGAACACTTAAAAAGTTTTGTAAGTTGACTAGCTGTAGTACTAGCTAGACTTCGCTCGAGTACAGTAACTGAGTTTGACTAGAAGTTGTTGCTGTTAGCTAAAGTATTTTCAAGTCTATCGACTTTGTTGACTAAAACCACCTGATATGTACAGTTATTCAACTCGGCCGCATCTTTGAAATAAATGCCTACAGCGCCGCGGTCCGTTCACGTGACAGGGCTGCCCGCAGCAGCATTTAAGTTTCATTTGCCTACTTTGTGTTTACTTCCATTTAGTTTTGTGAATGCATATATTTTTTTTATATAAACAAATAAAATACTTTGTGAATTGAATAGGAGGTGTTCAACAAAAATAAGTATTGTGTCAAAAAACCATGATTACGTTTGAATAACAAATCGGTCTTATAAATTAGCGAACGAAAAATACTTGCGCATCGACTGAGACGTACGAAAAGATGTACTATCAAATTTTAAAGTATAAACAATCCGCATAGTTTCAGCATCGCGACTGGCCGCATGCCGAGATCGAGCCGCGTAGGTATAACTCGCGTTTCGTCCGTTTGTATGAAGTTGAATTACTGTAGATATCAGTACCGTGCTAGAACCATGATAACTCGGTTCGTTGATAAGGTATCGTGATGTTTAATAGCTCACAATGAGCACCGAGAAGTACCCTCAGACTTTTGAAAACTAGGTTATTTATGCGGTAGTTCCCGAATTGTCCAAACGATACAGATTGCAAAACTGTTTTCTTTTATAAGATGAACAGGTTAGCTATCAGGCCTACCTGCCGATGGGTCAGCTATCTGCCTTAGGGTGTTACCACATCAATCGATCGATCGTCGATCGACGGCTTCGATCGATGGTTGAATGGATTAGTCGACGTCGATCGATAGGTTTTACTAGGCCAACCCGATCAACGTCGATAGACGCCTTCGGTCGACCGTCGATAGATGCCATCGGTCGATCGTCGATAGACGCCATCGGTCAACCGTCGATAAACGCCGTCGGTCGACCGTCCATTGACGCCGTCGGTCAACGGTCGATAGACGCCGTCGGTCGAGCGTCGATAGACGCCATCGGTCGACCGTCGATCGAGCATCGATCGGTAGGTGTGGTAACACCCTTAGACGCCACTTGTCCCGGGTTTAAGCCCCAGACAAACCAATTATTAGCATCCGAGTATACAACGTGTAACAAATTGGAGAGATAAAACTTAAGAGTTAAGTTAGGTTAGGTTATATTATGGAAGCTTTCCTTATTTTTCACGATACATAATCTTACGACCTCTACTCTGAATCTACAACGTGTAACAAAATGGAGAGATAAAACTTAAGGGTTAGCTTCTATACCATACGTCAAATATACAGTAAAAGAATACAAATTTATTTAATTAATTATTATATATTTAATTATTTTACAACAAAATATTTTGACAACCCTAGTCAACCTCATAAGCTAAAACAAGACTTGTGCCGCAGTCAGTGACCTTATGACCTTTCTCGCACCGGCCGAACTTTGTGGTATCTGTCTTAGTTACCCATCTGTTATCGAATAGATTCCATCAAAAGCTAACAGCTGTTTTTAGGGTTGACACTTAGATATTTTGATCTAAACTTTGAACATGTTTTTCGGCCGAATCGTAAGGATAACAAATTTATGTTACTGTTAATTATAAACTACATCACCAAGCATACAATCCCCTTTAGTATTATCTCTTCATTATGTTACACGTTGTATACGACGAGTATATACGTCGTTGGTGTGTAGAAAATAAAAATAATACTAGAATTTAAAAAGCTTTGTCTGAGTTGGCGCTATTGAGTCCAATTTTACTTTGGAGTCTAATACCAGCAGCTTCATGCGATTTCTTTAAGAATTTATTGATAAAAAAAGAAGGCTATTTTGTCTGGTAGAGATCGCTTCCCAGCGAAAAGACCGCCAATTTTATTTCAAAATTTTTATTATGTATTTACTTTTTTGGCAAACAATAAAGTGTAAATAAATAAATATTTTGTAAGTTTACCCAAAACACAAATATTATCAATCTTTACTCTTTATAAAAATAGGTAGGCCTATAATATGAAAGCTTTCACAGCCTATAAAGAAGGTTTAATGAAAAGATACCATAGAAAAGAAATCTGCTTAATTTTGTTTTGGGTTTCGCCTGTTGCCACCTCCGCATGTTCAAACTAAATTCAAACAGTAAAAAAACTAATACTGCAATTTACTACTTGCAATTTACTCTCACGATATAAGGTTAATTACTTACTAACATAAAGAGATTCATTTGCAAGGAATGTAATCACATAACACCGTGAACGAAAATCTACTCATACAGGAATATACAGGGCGCCCTAAGGGACAGTACCTTAAATATCGTAGTTGTTTTGCTGAAAGAAAACTGTATTTGAATTTAAATATGAGTAATTCTGCATTTTTTTTTTTTTTTTTTTTTATAAGTGACTAAACCCGCGTTTGACCTCAATCTCACCTGATGGTAATTGACGATGAGGTCGAAGATGAAAGCACACGGGTTTAGGAAGGAACTGGCTCTTTATACAATATTGCCGGAACACATTACCGCCGGAGCGGTAACATTTGGCGGCAGACTTTATATAAAGGGTGGTCGCTAGCCAGGCGGACCCAGAAGGGATCCTACCACCAAGCGATTTAAATTTAAAATTTTTCTAAGAATTAACACTTCATTGACTTCAGCAGTTTTATGTATGTTTTTATTTTATTAAAATGATTAATTTCATGTTGTTTCTTTCTTTTAATTTCTTTTTGTATTTCTTACACTCACACATTATCTAGCCCAAATTAAGTTTTTTAAAGAACTTGTGTTATGGATACTAGATAACTGATATACTTAAGAAATATATAAACATACATATTGAATAAATACATATTTTTATTAGAAATAACTTAAATAAGCATATAAACATCCATGACTTGACGGCTACTATCTGTGTTCATCACACCGATATCCGCCACCACCGGGATTCGTACCCAGGATCTCTGGCATAGAAGGCACTGTATGTAATACTACACCAGCTGGTCGTCTATTCTATTCTATTCGTATATTTTCTATTTTACTTGAGAAGAATTATTATTCTCCGTCCATTTTTTGCTTGGCATCATATGGTCTTTTTTCATATTTGATTCCTATTCTCAGAAAATCTTTAAATTCAGAATTACTGCTATTAAAAATTCATTTAAAGTCTTGTTTCAGCAAAATATCTTATCTACGGTATTTAAGGTACTTTCCCTTGATGTCCCTTGGGACGCCCTGTATAAAGAAGACGAAATGAAAAGCCCTACTGCGCGGGCGCTAGTCTTGTTAACACGACGCCGGGCATAATTACCTACCCACCTTTGATAAGACACTTAATGACTTTCATAGAAATGCCGAGGAAACTCTTTGAACAGTCTTATATTAAACTTTAGATGAAGCTTATTAACAAACCGTCAGCTAAGATTTTCGTATTTTGCGTAAGAGTAAGAAAATAGTTTTATAAAATGGAAAATAGCGTTATCGAAACTAAACTTAGGAATCAAAAATACTGTTGTTTGTTCATACAAGTAACAGCCCGGTCACACGTGGTCCGTTTTACTGGATACGTTTTTGTATGGTAAATACGTATACTGAATACTGTGCCATATGTGAAGTCGCACATACAACTCCATGCACCATCGATAAAACGTATCCGGTAAAACGTATCAAGTAAAACGGACCATGTGTGAACAGGCTGTTAAATAACTTTAATGAAGTGGATCAGTATAGAGCTTTTCCAACTTTTACCCGTAGTGTTTCAGATTTACAGATATTAGTTATGAATTAGCAACACTGTTGAAATACGACCGTGTAGAATAATGTACACTAATATAATTAATATGAAGGGTCAGTTTAAAAGCGCTAATTTTAAGACTCACTCAGATTTAAAAAAAGAATGTTGTGTTTGGTAACGTAGCTTCTGGGAAATGTTATAGATTTTTGTGATTGTTATAGACTTTATTCACGGGGTTATAATTATTACAGTAACGTGTGTTAATATATTAGCATAAATGGAATTAAGTTTTGTATTTTATCTGTTATTACAAGTCGTAATTGGCTTTATTGATGGCATAGTGCCAATATCATGATTGGTCAATTAGATTTAAGACTAATTCAATCAAAATAAATAAGAAAAGCTATTTAGCCTCTTTACACTAAAATAAAATATGAAACGCATTGAACCCACACTTTAAGTTATTAGATTTCATAATTGTACGATTTAGTGCTCTAAGTTATTAGCTTCATCAAAAAAGCTTTCATCTTACATTCATCGACATTTGAAAAGAATCAGATCCATATCCCGATGTTCTCATAGGGTATAAAATACAAAAAATGTTTCTCAAATTCTCCGTTAAAGGCTTTGAAACTACCCAGATGCCTACCAACTCCGTATTCATACACAGGCTGTAAGTTATATTCAAAAGCTTTATATTATCAAAAGCTTCGAGTACGTTAGAAGTTACATTTGAAAAACATTTTAAAATGATTTTTATGTAGAATATAAGAGGTACGTATCCTTGTATCTACAAACGCCGGTGTCACTGCAGAAATGCGCTGCGGATAGCCAGGCTGTTACGGGAGGGGGGTGGCTGTCGCATCTCACGTGGGTTTATTCACAACGTAACGCCGACTTAACTGCCTTATTCTGTACAGCAGTGCGATCACAGAACTTTATCGAATCGTATATTAACGAATGTTTACGAATGCTCGTATAGTATGGAGACGGTTTTTAAGAAAAAAATTGAAATCTATCCATTGCCGCAAGGCCAGCTTAAATAAATGTGTGCCTTGTTAATTTTGAATGTTTGTAAACATGTTGTACTCATAAATATCTGTAAAACAAAAAAATACAATGTTACTCAAAACTTGCAACCGACTCCATACTATACGAGCATTCGTAAACATTCGTAATATACGATTCGATAAAGTTCTGTGATCGCACTGTGAATAGCTGCTCCGGGTTATCGAAACAGTCCTGGTTGCTGTATAATACACAATCGTTAGGGTATGTCAAAAGTTTAAGCCACATATTTTTGATCTGCAGCAACATCTCCACATCTCCATGGGGGCTTTTATAATAATAATAAATAAAAATAATAATAAAAAAATCCCCAGACAATCACACCAACTACATGGCCCCAAAGTAAGCATAGCTTGTGTTATGGGATACCATATAGCGAACTAGGGGGGAACCTAGAATATAAATACATAAATAGAAAACACCCAGACACGGAATTTTTTTTTCTGGTTCCGTGCGGGTATCGAACCTGCTACCCCGTGCATCTGAGGCAGATAGGTTTACCCCAACGCCAAAGTGGTCGTCAAAGTCAAAGTGGTCTTTTATAGCCTTGTAATTTAAAAAGATTAGTAAAAATGAGGTTGCCTTTTCTATTCTAATAAATAAATAATTGTTGGACATTTTATTAACACGTCTAGCCCTAAAGTGAGCTCATAGAGTCTGACCAATGAAAGCTGTCCACGAAAAAAAGCGAGAATTTTAAAAAGTCAAGATCAGGCAATGCTGGTTTTACCCTGCCCAAATGAAATTGATACTATTTGTTTATCGACTTCGATAAAGGAGGACGTTATTTATTCGATGTATGTGCAAATAGTAGGTATTAACTTCGTTTAAGCAGCGTGAAGCCAGGTGGCGCATCTTGATTTTCAAAATTACCTCCTTTTTTCTTGGACAGCTTTCATTGGTCAGACTCTATGCTTGCGTTATCAGTATTAGATTATGTACACATGATATTGACTCCTATTATTTTCAAACAAAGTGCAAAATGCAAGTGAATGATTCGGTTGTTTCCGGGAACACGAAAATTAGCATGAACATCTGCATGTGCATTATTAATTTGGGAGTATGTTTTTAAAAAAAACATTCATGTCGTACATAATACACCCAGACCAATGCAAACAAATATGTTAATGCCACTAATAATTGGATTCCGAGGGGATTGAACCTGCAACCACTGAAGTTTCAAGACAGACACTATTACACCATCATCGCTACAGAGGTCATCATTAGATGGAAAAAAAATAAAAAAAACTATTGTTTGTGTTTGTTTTTTAAAGTTTTACTCACTTAATCGCAAATAACTTCATCGATTTTACGCTGAATTTTTAATACAATACTTTACAATTTTTAGATTCAGGTTACAGCGCCATTTCATATCATTGCAAGTTCTAAAAATCCAGTCCATCGTTATATATTTTCAAATTTTATGTTTTTATCGAAAAAACAGTAAGTAAATCAAAATATTGTTGCACATAATTTTGGTTCCATGTACGTTTTACTTTGCAAAAAAGTTGAACCATCAATTTTTCTTCAATATATTAAGTTTACATCAAAAACACGATTTACGTGTTGAAATTTATTAATTATACATATATTCCTATGCAGTGCATTATTTAAAACCATAATGAGTTTCAACAAAAAAAAAACAAATCGAATGAGTTTTACCCGGTTTCATTACTACTGCACTTCAAATTACGAATAAATCACGATATGTTCGAAAGTAAAAAATATGTTAAAAAGAGGTACGATATTCACGTTAGAAAATATTGTAGAAACATTAAGAGCGAAGCGAGTAGGAGCGGTCACGGCATTGACAATCGAAACATTTTATTCAATTTCGAGAATTTGGCCATAGCAACAATTTTAACGGTTGGTGGCGCCACTTATTACTGGCAATAACAATATATTATGAGTTACCAGTATTATAAGTTACTCTTTGTTATGAGTGAATTGAGTGAGTGATAGACAATCACTCGCCATTTGATCACAAAACGCTGCCGGCTTGTAAAAATTCTATGCATATCTGTTGTAAACTGCACATATCTGCTGTGTTTATATAATTTCCAGCAAACTCAGAAGTAGCGTCAAGTGAACTTAAATTTATCATTTATGTAACTGAATTGTTGTGATGCTTGATAGACTTCATGATTTACATATTTCGACGAATAACTTTATATCTATCAAACATGCTAACAAGTTGGTGGTTCCTTAATTCGTTGCGATTGTACTGTAAAATTACTGTACACCCTGTCTTTCACATAAAAACAATTATTTATAAACAATAATAATAAAAAAACCACTAGTGCATAATCCATTCGAAAAACCTCAAGCACATAAGCTCCGCCAAGCGGCAAAAAAGCTTGCATTCCAAACTCCATATAATATTGATGTGTTCTATCTGTACTTGTACATAATACTTTCTAATCTGTGGGAGCGGTTAGGTTTAAGCAGGGCAGAAGTGCGCGAGTTGAGCGAGCGAAACGAGCGGTGCCTCCGCAGCAATCGGCGAAGCGCCATAACTAAATAATATGCTCACACAGTTTATTATATCTTCAGACGTAATAAAAAATATGACCAACATACAACAACGATGTACGTAACTAAGCTTTAGTTGGTTCTGAAGTTTTAGTAGAACAACAAATTTTATTATCAACAGGCCAATGTATCGTTCGATGAAACGTCACTGCGAGCAAAGTTTTATCGATACTTATAAGCTGTTATGAAATTAAGTTTCGATGTATCCTGTTTGGTAAACAAATTAATTTTGAATCTCTTTTTAATCTCAACGTTGTTCGATAATATGAAACATGGGCACATATAAAATATCGTGGAATAGTTTTCTGTGAAATGAAAATTGATGTAATAAAAATCTTTGTTCTAATAGATACCTATTCTTTTTTCTGTATCATGGCCTACCTATTCGTTTTTTAAAGCTGAGAGGTAATACGTTCTTATGTTCATAAAGGTGTATGCTATGATAGTATAATATTATGATTTTGATGTTGATATTTGGTAAGCTACAATATATCAAGTAATTCTTATGGGATCAGAATACATATATGTATACGGTAAACTGGGCAAAACATCTTGATTCACTTAAGCATGATAATTTTTGTGGTTTTACATTTTGTAAACTAAAAAATACATTTAAATACGAAAAAATTGTGAGAATGGAAGAATGTTTACTGCTCTTGCATGTTGAACTACCTGAACAGTTTCAGCTAAAACATTGCACTTAGGCATATCCGTAAAGTTGAAACAGCGTCCTCACACTTTCTGTTGCCCGTGACTTTCCGCTTAGATCAGGGTGTTTGTCAACCAACGATTCTCTATTGCTTAAAGTTATTCTTTGAATGAAAAATAGACGTTAAAATGTAAACTTCGCGATCTAATGTCAAAGCGTTAAATCAAATTCTTTCTTGGAACAAATCAATCCTACTAAGCCATTATTTTATTGGCTAAAATAGCCTCTGTGCTATTTCAGTCTATAAACTATTTCTCCTCAAAAAGAGACAAGTTTTTGTAGTCTCAGAGCACTAACTGACTTACTAGTACTATACATATAAAAAGAATAAAAATTTAGTTCTAAATCTTATTTATTAGGAATTTATTTCACCCCCGATAAAAAGATACGAAAATTTAAAAAATGTGGGAAAAATATTCATTTAATTAGATTTCGCCATTTTTAGATAAAAATTTCAAGCCAAATATGACAATGACATAACTTAACCTAAGATCATTTCAAATAAGATTATAAAAAAAAATATTTTAAATAATGGTTTGACGAAAATAATCAAATAATACGACAACTAGTTTTTATTTGTTCGTAAATACTTATTATATGTTTATAAACAACCTACTTTGATACTGAACACCAAAATCTGATGATTGAAATCTTGTTACTGTAAAATGCTACGGTGAATTTGAAATTGTCAATCGTCATCAAATGGACTGTCAAACGTTAAGAACTTCAGTTTTGCTGATAATCAACTTATTAGATTGAACATAACAAATCACTATCAAATTTTATTTTTTAACTAGCTGCTGCCCGCGACGTCGTCTGCGTGAACGCTATGCAGCACCAAACGCACCTACGATTATAACACTGCTAGCGTGATAATATGTAGCCTATATGTTGACCCGACTTCTTAACTATCTTCATGCCAAATTTGAAGTAAATCCATGCAGTACTTTTTGAGTTTATCCCGGAAAGACAAACAGACAAACAGACAAACAGACAAAAATTCTAAAAACTATATTTTTTGTTTCTGTTTCGATTGTAGATCATACCCCAAGTATTCTTTTAAAAAAATATTCAATGTACAGTTTTGACTTTCCTACCATTTTATTATATGTATAGATAATAAAACTGTTGTGATATAAAGTTTTTGGTTAAGCCTGCTCAAAGATAAAAGTCTCAACATTGATTTGGTGCACAAACCAGAATTTCAGTACTAGAATGTAGGCAAAGAAAACCGTCTCTTTTTATCAAGATCTATTCAGCTTTTCTTGCGTGATTGAGAAACAATAGTACATTCAGTCCAAACTTTCGCATTTATAATTTTTAGTAGGACTCTAAGAGATGAAGATGTAGGTACCAAAACTGACAAAGTGATTAACTCCAGTTAGAAGACAACCACGAGAATGATTTGTAAATGTCAGAACTAAACCGATATTAATAATGATAAATTCCCCAAACTCAGACCCCAACTACATGTAGACTCAAACTGAAGCAAAGTTGCTGGGATCAATCTAACCGAAACAAACTTAATATTTCATTGTTTTGAGTTGTTTCGATTCATTGTATTAAATATAATAAAATAAAATCCCCAGACAATTACACCAACTACATGGCCCCAAAGTAAGCATAGCTTGTGTTATGGGATACCATTTAGCGAACTAGGGGGGAACCTAGAATAGAAATACATAAATAGATAAACACCCAGACACGGAACTTTTTTTTTTCTTGTTCCGTGCGGGGCTCGAACCCGCAGCCACTGGCGTCTGAGGCAGATAGGTTTACCCCATCGCCAAAGTGGTCGTCAATATATTTTAAAAGAATGTCTTTACAAGTCGCTCATTTTCGTACCGAGGTACACTCCGTGGATTGTAAGACCCTGCAAACTATTAAATACGAATGCATTAACAGTTTTGATCAAGTGTCATTAGGCGATGGGTAACACTGTCTGCCTCAGTCGCCAGTGGTCGTGGGTTCGATTCCCGCGCAGAACAAGAAAAAAGGAAATATTACAGGTTTGGTCATTTTTCTATCTAATATATAAAATTCTCGTGTCACGTTTTCGTTGCCATACTCCTCCGAAACGGCTTGACCGATTTTGATGAAATTTTTTGTGCTTATCCGGTATCTATGAGAATCGGCCAACATCTTTTTTTTTTTATTTATATGGCATAACAACGTTTGCCGGGTCAGCTAGTATATATATATGTTTATTCAGGTTCCCCCTTAGTTCGCTAATGGTATCTCATATCACAAGCTGCACTTAGTTTGGGGCCATGTAGTTGGTGTGATTGTCTGGGGATCCACACTGAAAATCATTCTCTCATACATTCACAATCGTTTTTTAATGCTACGTTCAACGCTTCCTGTGGTATTACTAAGGTAACAACCATATATTTAACTACTTTATAAATTTTATTTTATACTGTTTATCGCCTTTTTGTAAATATTTGAACTCTATGATGTTCCTCTAGTCATTTCCAAAAATTTGGTGCTCATGTACTTTTGGTACGAAAATGGACGAGCTTGTATGAATAGAAAATGACTTCCTTTAACTGCATATTGAGCTCAATGTGACAGTTCTCTCTAATTTTAGATGCCGTTTTTATTAACCGCTCTCAACTCTAAAACCGAACTTAAGAGAGTGGACTCCATAAATTAAGCGAAACTTAAAAGCGATCTCACTTTTGTCACTGAACTTTCATACTTTGATATTATAAGGACTAAAAATAATTAACCTATAAATTATTAGATAGTGTAATATCAAATACAGTCCTACAAGGATTTTTTCCGTCTCATATTTGTTAATTTACTTCTAGTTACAATATTAAATCATAAAACCCGCCAAAATTTATAAATTTTGGGCTTACAGTGCATGGTGCTACTAAAAGCAAAGAAGTTTGTGAAAGGAAGAAAAACAATCCGTTGTATAAGTAATTCATCTATTTGTAAGAGTAAGCATGCGTCTGCCGTGTTTACATATTGCCGTACTTTAAAAGTTATTTAATGTGCTCTGTATTAAATATTATAGTTTTAATTGCAATAAATTAAACTACGATGTCTGGTGTTAATCTTGTAAGGTCTGTATGAAAAGTGAAGCAGCAAATATTTATACAGGGTTTATTTGTGGTCACCGGCCAAATTTTTTTACACAATAAGTAAGTATTATTTATAGAAACGATTTTTGCAAAAAAAGTAATAATTTTTTAAAAAGGAAATTAATATATCCGCTAACATGTTAAGCTAAGCATGGTCACTCTAAATTACCTTTAAAATAAAGTCGACTACGCGCTACTACAAAACATCTCGTAGTACTAAGTCGTACTATTATCAATGAAATGCCGCGTCGTAGTAGCTATTACTATCAACAGCGAATATTTTTAAGCTATTGCATAGCTTCTATCGCGGGCCTTGAGCGTGGGGACCGAATCCAGAAGTTTACATGCGGGCTTTAAGAGACAATCAGCGCCATCTATTAGGATTTTGTAGTCGAGAGGCATCCATTCTAGGCAACATGACAATTTTTAGAGTTGACAGGTAAATAAACAATAGTTGGCTTTCATAACAAATCCTTTATTTCGCTAATTTGGGCAGATCGATGAGTGGTCGAGTGGTAACGTCAAAAGGTTCCTGATCAAGAGTTACGAGTTCAAGCCAATCGCATTGGCATGAATTCTTTTTTATGTTTTTCTTTTCTCCTTTTAAAATTATAAATACATTTTTTTTAAGTTTTTTTATATTGGAAGCTTACTTTATTTTAAGAGGATTAAATAAAAGAAAAGGCAGTTACAAACAAATTGATTGATTGACTAGTTAAACAGAAATGATGACACCAAAAAACGACATTAAAAAAGAGACCCCGCCATTGACGGCTACCATTCCTACCATTCTATAGAATTACATGCTTTTTTGTCCAGAATAGGAGGGCCCGGAAACAGAAACTAAAATTTATTAATCGTTTTATCAGAATGATTCTGTAAATAAGTTTGTACAAATCTTAATATTGAATAATAAAGCTATTTAACTGAATTTATTTTATTTGTTTCGTCATGTCCGACAAGACATTTTTGGCGCTTGACGTTGCTGTTAGCATGAGGGTGAAATAAGGGTTCCCATTCTATAAAATCACCATATTCTCAGGGAAAAACATAAATGCATGAACATGTTTGAAAATAGAAATTATTTATTTTCAAGAAAAAAGTTAGATCTGAAAAGTTAAAACTCGTGATCAAACATTAAAAATATTTTTTAATAAATATTTAATAAAAGTATAAAAATATTATACTGTAATTGGGTTTGGCAAATATCATATAAATAGATAACGAGATAAAAATATCAATTTTTAATTTCGTCAACTTCGTCATCACTACTTCGATCTTTGAAAATAGAATATTTAGCCTTCAATGATGAAAGGCTAAATATTCTAAATATCTGTCTTTCTTGCGAAATCCTTCATGTAATTTCTTTACATATGAACAATGAATGCGCCTTCAATAGCTCCGATGGCATTTAATGCATTTTCAAACATTTTTGCTTTCTAAGTTTGACTTCCGTTACTTTTCGTTTCATGGAAACTCTGATAATTTCGAACATGTTATGATCACACTGATATGGCTGTAAATGCAATATCTGTAAAGTTAGCTGAATTAAACTGAGATGCAAAACAATGAACCCGTAAGAAACAACAGAAATAGTGTTTCCTAGTGTTTTTTTAATTCAACAATAAATTGTATATTAGAAACCGTCAGAATATTTTACAATAATTGACTACCTAATTACAATAATTAAATATAATTGACTACTATATCAAGTGCCGTATCAAACAAAATGTTCTATTATTCTTAGTCATCGTTACCATTTCTTTCTTCAGAATAAAATAATACACTTTAAATATCTGCTGACTTTAATTCTTTTTTCATAAAGTCCTAACAGCAGTGGCTCATCTCCTGGAATCATAGTTTCATTTAAGCATAAGAAAAAAAAATTACGTTTCAAAAATACAACTTTCAAATTATGGCAATATGTAAACATTGCAGAGGCAACTTTCTTAATTACTCTTTTTATGGATTTATAGGGACTTTATATTGTTTTTCTTTCTTAAAACAACTTTTTAACTTTTACCACCACCATGAGTAACATTTTACATATTATCGTGTTTTTTAATTTCTTTTTTGAATTTAAAGTACCTAAAACAATAAATATGAGACGGCAAAAGTCATGAAGTGACACTTTATAAGATCGCGGTTAGTTAACTTTTTTGCCACACGCCAAAAGACCCTTGTCGGCCTATACATTCATAGATATATACGGCATATTATTAAGGTAAGGTGTGTGTGTATAATGTTTGTGTATAATGTAACCTTGCGCGATCTATCCCTTGAATCTTGATCTTAAGTATAAAAAAAACCTATTAATTACCTAGTAGGTATTACGCATTAAGAAAGCTCCTATTCAAAAATGTTCTATAAGGGTAGGTATTACTTGGTGGCAGGCAGGTGTTCTTTTTCATGCAACATGACTTATTTTTGTACAAAAGCATGTTATAGGCTGGTTATAACATTATTTCATTATTACCATAACTTTATTTTCAGTGGAGTAGCTAACTGTACACTTGGTAGCCGGCAGATATATAAAATATGGTGGAAAGCCTTTGACAAATGTAAAAAGAATATATTGAATAATGAAAACCTGACATGTACAAATTGTAAATTAATTTATCACATAGAATGCGAAAATATTTCGACTCAAAGGTTTTATAATACCATAACAGCTGAGCACAAAAAAAGCTGATAATTTTTTCCCGATCAAGAGTTACGAGTTCAAGCCCTGATAATCGCATTGACATGAATTCTTTTTTAAGTTTTTCTTTTCTCCTTTTAAAATTATAAATACATTTTTTTTAAGTTTTTTATATTGGAAGCTTACTTTGTTTTAAGAGGATTAAATAAAAGAAAAGGCAGTTACAAACAAATTGATTGATTGACTAAGTTAAACAGAAATGATGACACCAAAAAACGACATTAAAATTTTTTACAAATGTAAAATGAATAAATTGAATAATGAAAACACATGTACAAATTGTCAATTAATTTATCACATAGAATGCGAAAATATTTCGACTCAAAGGTTTTATAATACCTTAACAGCTGAGCACAAAAAATATGGCAGTGCATTAAATGTTTACGGAAGTGCTCCAAGTCAAGAAAAAAAAGATAAAGCTAAAAATAAGCCGGGTACATCAAATAGCCAGATAAGTACCGTCACTACTTGGAGGAAAAAGGCTTTAAAACCTCCGGCAGCCAAGTTGCCTAGCATCACGCACACACATTCATGTGAATACCTGGATCACAATTTGTCTCTAGACACTATTGATCTTGACACAGCCTCAAAAAGTTTTAATTTATCGACTGATATAAGTGCGGACCAAACTGGAGACTTGAAACATGAAATAATTAATTTACAGAGGCAGTTGGAAAGCACGTACATGGAAATGGAGAATATTATAATTGAAAACATTGGCTTAAAAAAAGAAGTTAGTCAATTATCTCGACAAGTGCACTTACTCAAAAATATGTGCACCAAAACAAAACAAAACAAAAAGACAAAAAATTGTCGTCGGCAGACAATAGCTAATACACCAAATGAAAACGTAGAGAAATTACAATCATTGCCACCATCACCATCGTACTCACTATCATCACCATTGAAGGAGAGTAACAAGGATTGTCTACGAGTGGAACCGGAGTCCTCACTACTAAAAACAAAAAAAAATCTCCAGGCAGTGGAAGAGGATAAGGTATTGGTGACATCTAAGAAAAATATACATGAAGAACACAGAATCTTTGTAATTGGTGGACAGCAATGTAAAGGTCTTCGTAACAGATTAGTAAGATCAAGATTTAATAATCCGAAAAATATGAATTTATATCTTTTACTCCTAAACCTTACGCAAGCACTGAAGAAATATTGACTATGTTTAAGTGGTTTGACCCAAAAGAAGAGGACAAAATAATAATCTGCGTAGGTGAACACATGTTTAATTTTAAATAAATATATTAATTGCAATATTATACTTCTGAGCGTAATTAAAAATAGATTTCTGAACGAAAATAAGTTGAATGACATGATACATAATTTAAGTAAAAACCTTTTTAATAGTAAATTCGTACGATTACAAGAATGCGTTTGCTACACATGGTTTGCTATATGTAAGAAAATAAATTTAATAATTGATGAATGTGATTATAGAAAAAAATTCTTGTCATTTACTAAGTATCATATTAAGAATAAACATTCGAAAATTAAAAATATACATTCAAGTGCAGATTATAAATATAATTCAACTACTACTCAGGGTGTAAAAAATGACTGAAAATAAAATAGACATAAAAATTGGACATTCAAATGCGAACTATAAATCTCATCCGAATACTACTCAGGATATAATTAAAAAGGGGACGATTCCGTTCTACTTTCTTAAAAAGACAAAAAATAACTTGTAAAATAATGAATTAAATTTTTTTCGTAAATAAAGTAAATTTAAATAATAATAATGATAGCAACTCAAATCAACTAAAAATATTTCATCAAAATATTGCGGGTCTCTTGTCTAAAACTAACTTGTTGGAAATTACCTTAAATTAATTACAGAAAAATCACAATATGCCGAATGTGCCTACTTTGCTTCTCCGAGACTTTTGTTAATTTGAACAATAGTAATTTATTTTTGCATGCCCTAAAAAGGTAAAATATGTATGACCTATTTTTTTTATTTTAAGTCCTAAATCTGTACCATATTTTATGCAAATAAATGATTGATTGATTGATTCATAACTTTACATGCGGGCTTTAATAAAAAATCAGCGCCATCTACTTGTGGAACTTCATATTAGATCAAACATTACTGCATTAATAAAATAAATAAATTATAATAATTGCATAAGTTGATAAAAAATGCTATGCAATAGCTTTACCGCGGCAGTCTCCGAGTGCCATACGTCTTTTTCAGTTTGTAGGATTTATTTATTTAATTAGTGCAGGTTAGCGATAATAAGGATCCATTAAAAAAATTACAAGACCTATAAGTAAATGTTTACCCTGAAAATGGGGAGATTTTACTTAATGGTAACCCTAATTACACTACCACGCCCCCTGAAATCAGCTAAGGGGTCTTTGTAAATTATTTTGTACGTTTCATACGTTTATTCACCGTACCCTAAATTAGATTAGTGATCTCTATCTACTACAGGACAACTTTTTTTTTTTTCCGCGGACACTCGACTGCTGTTCCACGAAGTTTTATGACTCATCATCATCATCATCACAACTCTTTGTAATGAGCCCACTGCAGGGTATGAGTCTGTCCCCTGGGTGATGAGGAGGTTTAAGCCATAATCCACCAAGCTGGCCCAGTGCTGGTTGGTGGATGTCAGAATTTTCAGGGTGCCGATACGGCTTCTGACAAACCCTAACGACTACTGTATACAAGTATACAGCACCCGGGACCGACTGCTTAACGTGCCCTCCGAAGCACGGAATTCGCCGTGAGAAATTAATGGTCGGCCGACCGCGCCGAACGTTGCTTAATTTTGATATCGTATGATACACACAGTAACCATGGCGCCACGACGACTTCGTTTTATGACTAAAATAATCTACTATAAAAAAATCAAGCTGATTTGTTTGAATCTCAGAAATTAATCTATCCAATTTATTAAATTTATTTTGTACCTTATCAATATTACGAGATCAATATTAATGAGCAAAATTGCGCGCGAGTAGGTATTAGTACTTAATGAAGATTCACATTATTAATGTGTGTTCCAATATAACCCACAGAACATAGGTTTCCCTATTGATTAAGCCTAGATTGAACCTATTGTTCTGAGACTGGCATGTAATTAAGGTGTTCCAGTGAGCCCATGTATTCTATCTTCCTCATCATATTTCAGTAATATTACGTATTACGTCATATGTATTACGTCATATTGATAATATATTGAGCTACCGGGGCCTGGCGCTACGGCTCGAAATTAAATCACCTGGTCGGGTGATTTTTATTTATCACATTTTTTTATTTATTTAAGAATAATTAAGCATTTTAAATGCAAAAACTTAAAAAATTATTAAACATTGCAATGCTTCACTTTAACTGGGATTCACAATTTCTGAAAAGTAATTGGTCTCGGTTGGTCTTAGCTGCAAAGCTACACCATAAGATGGAGCTACGTTAGCAATATAACGTAAAAACAAAAAAAAGGTAAGTAATTTCGAGGTGTGCCGCCAGGCCCCGGTAGCTCAGTGGAAGAGCTCTCGTCCGGCACACGAGAGGTCCCAGGTTCGAGTCCTGGTCGGGTGTTTTTTATTTATCACATTTTCATTTATTTCAGTTTTAAAGTATTTCATCAAATGAAACTATTATCATCGAAATCATTTCATAAGTAATGCATAGCAAAAACTCTTTTTGCTTTGCATTCGGTTAATAAGTATGTTCGGTTAATAAGTAGTCGGTTAATAAGTATGTTATTGAAACTGTAGAACAACTGTGAAACTAAGTTTAAAGTTGCTAGAAGTTGTAATAAAAATCTCAAAGTAGCCTAGTATATGATGGCAATATCTTTTTCCACGATAACTTTTAAAAAATAAATAAATTTATGATTTTTCGAAGATTAAGAAAGTCGTCCGAAGAAGTTCGATTATGTTCATGTTTTTATTTTTCCCTCTTCAATCTGGTTTTCTATTATCACGGGTTTTCCGTTTAGCTAGTGAAAGAGGCTGTATTGTGTAATTATTTTATTATTCATTTATCATAGTGATGCAAGTTTTTATTAAATGGAACAAAATAAAAAGCTGTAAAGCAACTTTATGCGAAACTTGAACATTGTATATTATGATTTTATTAAAAGAATCATTACCCCGTGTATTGGTTTTTGTATTTCACCGCGAAACAGATAGTAATATAATAAATTGAACTTATCCAAATTCAAATGTTAGATAATTTGAGTAAATATCAAAGTGTTAAAGCGAGGCCACATACATTTTCGGATGTTATATATAAAATGCTCTTATTTCTAAAAAAAAAAAGTATTTAAAAATAGAATAAGTACTTGCAGTTTCGAGCTCCCCCGCGTAGTTCTGCCAATCTTCATAAAATACTATAACTTCTACTTAAACTACTTCTTAATAACTGAAAAGAGTCATTAAACATATTCCGGTAGTTGTAAAATAAGTCTTACGAAACAAAGAACAGGGTCTAATCTGTCGTGTTTTCGAGTGTGATAAGCGGTACTCGAGCGACTGTTTGCGCAGCGGGCGCAAGCGGAACTGCAAACCTATTCAGTGCGACCGCTCTGCTCGTGGGTTTAGCGGGGGCGTCAAGGACGCGTAGGCTTAAAATGTAAGGAAAATATGGAAATAGCTATTTATAATTTCAAACATTTAATAAATAGTAATAAATATTTCTGACACTCACACAACATTATGTAGCCTAAATTAAGTTTCTTAAAGAACTTGTGTTACGGATACTAGATAACTGATATACTTAAGAAATATGTAAACATACAAATTGAATAAATACATATTTTTAATTAGAATAAACTTAAATAAACAAAGAAACATCCATGACTTAACGACTAATATCTGTGTTCATCACACAAATATCCGCCGCTGCCGGGATTCGAACCCAGGACCTCTGGAATAGAAGGCAATTTATGTTACCGCTACACCAGTCGGTCGTCAAACATTCAGTCCAGCTATGCTTCCATGCTGGACTGGTTAAAATCAATTAAGGGACAGAGGTTTTATTGGCGTTTTTGCGGGCGATAGGCTGACTCCCTGTCACTGCAATAGTCTCTCACCATCATTATAATACCTCCAAATTTGTCAAACGTGACATCAGATAGTTTTACAGCCTTTTGTGTTCTGCCTACCCCATAAGGGATACAGGCGTGAAGCTATCTAACATTTACAATTTATTAGCTAGCTCAAATTAAAAACTATACAGAAATATAGCAGTTTTAAGATTATTATGTTTGGAAATAATATATTATAAATGATATTTTTTTTAATTTTAGATGTTAGTTTAGTA
Organism: Stenoptilia bipunctidactyla; assembly: GCA_944452665.1. NCBI lineage: Eukaryota > Metazoa > Arthropoda > Insecta > Lepidoptera > Pterophoridae > Stenoptilia > Stenoptilia bipunctidactyla. The sequence goes on along the minus strand of OX101721.1, from coordinate 45,824,362 downwards.
TTAAAAACCACTGCCACAGTGATAGATAAGCAATACGATATTTTAAAACGAATATACCTTTACTTACATGATCCATATATATGTAATAAAACAGTTTTTAAGCCAGGAATTGTGTAATAGAATTCCTGGAGCTAGAGGTCACTTTTTATTCATTTATTAAACTGTGTATACCTACTTATTATGTCAGCAGAATAATTGACACAAAAAAGTATATATTCTTACAAATACATACATAACTTCACGCCTGTATCCCTTATGGGGTAGGCAGAACACCAGAGGTTACAAGACCATCTGATGTCACGTTTGACAAATTTGGAGGTATTATAAAGATGGAGAGAGACTATTGTAGTGACAGGGGGTCAGCCTACCATCTACAAAAACGCCTCTGTCCCTTAACTGATTTTTACAGTATGCCCGGGAAGTGAAGCAGCTGGCACATTCTATGTTTTTCTTACGCTCCCAATCCAGCATGGAAGAATATATATTCTTTTGTAAAAACTATTTTTAAACTCACGAAAACTTTATCGATTGACAACCTCTGCAGTTTCCTTGAGTGACTACCTGAAATCCTGAATTTGAGCTCAAGCTAGGTCAGTTTGAACTTGACCTGGATTTGAGTGTTTACGAAGATATACCCTTTTAAATTGTATAAATCAACGTTTACGACTCACTTGTTGAAAACATAGTTTTATTCAATTACATACATACATACATACATAACTTCACGCCTGTATCCCTTATGGGGTAGGCAGAACATCAGAGGTTATAACCAACTGATGTCACGTTTGACTAATGAGGTATTATAATGATTGCGAGAGGCTATTGCAGTGACAGGGGGTCAGCCTATCGCCCACAAAAATGCCAATAAAACCTCTGTCCCTTAACCGACTTTTACAGTATGCCCGGGAAGAGAAGCAGCTGGCACATTCTATGTTTTTCTTTCACTCCCAGTCCAGCATATTCTATTATTATACAGGGTTAACGCATCAGCCCTTGCAAGCAGCCTCTCCACATCAACCCCAACAACATTTGTTCTACGACTTTTTAAAATTAAAAGCTTTTAAATAATTTAGGTACTTAATAGGTATATGCAATATATGTAAGAACTTTTAAATTATTTTTTAATCAAGTGAATGTAATTGAGACATATTTATTTTTAAATTTAGCTGTTTTTATATTTTGTGTATGACATTTAGAATTATGATTGAATTTTATTTATGTTAATCCAAATGTTTAATGTATATTATAGTTGGGACATTATTTTCTTTATTTTAATTTTAATTTATACGATGACTTAATATTTTCCTGTTATTTCTGTTTTTTTTATTTGCTTCTTTGACGTTTAATGTCATTATTATTTTGATGTGTTTTATATACTTCTATGGGTCTATGCAACTCGAAAATAAATGTTTTTTTTTTATTTATTATAAATTGACGTGAGCCCAAAAAAAAAAATATTACAGCCTCGATTAAGAGGAGTTACTCTATCTACTCTGAGCGTAGGTATGCCACGCACCTTGCGTAGTAAAATATCGCTTCATAATAATAATATGTACTTTTTACAAAATGTAGAGTAAGGAGCAAACATTTTATTGTTTTTAATTTTTGTGTTATTTATCAAGATTTGTAAAAAGTCGTAGAACAAATGTTGTTGGTATTGATGTAGAGACGTGATGCACTAATTAAAATTAACCCTGTATATACAGATTTGCGGTTTGCAAGGGGGGTTCACAAGAGAAAAATTTGCGATTCTTACAACTAGGAAACTTGTGTATGACTTTCTTATTAGTAATCTATTAAGACTTCTGATTGAAAAACATACATCCCTATATTTATTTATTTACTCTTTATTGTTTATTAAAAAAAATACAGATAAACATAAAAGGATAACAATGTACAAAAGGCGGTCTTATCGCTCTAGAGCGATCTCTACCAGACAACCTAAACAATACAAAACAAAAACTTATAATAATTACAAACAAAAGAAAGTAGGGACATTTTATCATGAGTCAATATGTGGGCTCAATAAAATATATAAATAAAAATAATATACAATAAAATACAATTACTCGATATTCTTAATACATAATTTACAATATAACATATATAATAAACATAATACATTAATAACGAATACGTCTATTAATCTTGCGCTAAAGTTAAATAATGTTTTTTCAGTTTTAATTTAAATGAGTTCAGCGAAGAGGCAGATTTTATTTCATAAGGAAGCTTATTCCACAGTACCACGGCTCTTACAGAGAATGAGTTATTAAAGCAGTGCGATTTATGAACAGGAGTGCTTAGCATGTAATTATTAGTAGATCGTAATCTTCTGTCGTGGCCCTCGTGGCGGAATTGGAATAGGTCTATATTTATATAATATCTATAGAAATTAAACTTTCAGAAATTCGCATTTAAATCAATACTTTTCAGCTTTGTATTACTTACTAGTAAAGATACCCTAAGCCCTTACAAGGCCAACACTAATTAACCCCTAATTATAAAATTAACTTTGTCGCTAAAAACCACTTCATGTCAGAGTGCATTAATTAATCATTGCCCGGACGTAGCACGTAGTCCGTAGCCTCGTAGTCCGTAGCCTCGTAGTCAACCTTGATAATAAATTCTATTGTAACTTGCAATCGAGTTTGTTTTACGCTATTTGTGTAATAAAGCTATTTATTGATATATATTTCCAGAAATAAATAAAATATAAATAAATATTTCTGACACTCACACAACATTATCTAGCCCAAATTAAGTTTCTTAAAGAACTTGTGTTATGGATACTAGATAACTGATATACTTAAGAAAAATTTAATAAATACATATTTTTTATTAGAATAAACTTAAATAAACATATAAACATCCATGACTTGACGACTAATATCTGTGTTTATCACACAAATATCCGCCGCCGCCGGAATTCGAACCCAGGACCTCTGGCATAGAAGGCAATGTACGTTACCGCTACACCAGAAATGCTATGCAAAAGTTAACTATACATATAATTGTATTACGCATTTCATCGTAAATGGTGTGAACATTGGTAAGCAGTCGTTAATGAGATGAATTGAATGAGAATTTAATTTATTCTTAATACTCGTATAAAGTCGTGTAATACTGAATGTATCGACGCCTCTTTATATAATCATCATCATCATCATCATCATCACAACTCTGTGTAATGAGCCCACTGCAGGGCTATGAGTCTCTCCTCTGGGTGACTAGGAGGTTTAGGCCGTAATCCACCAAGGATGTCAGATATTTCAGTTCAACGACTACTGTATATAAGTATACAGCACCCGGGACCGACTGCTTAACGTGCCCTCCGAAGCACGGAAGTCGTCGTGAGAAATGAATGGTCGGCGGTCACCCATGCTAATACCGGCCGCGCCGAGCGCACTTAACCTGCGATATCATTTGATATGCACAGTAACCACGGCGCCACGACGACTTCATATAATATATGTCGCTAAATATCACCACTTCGGCGGGAATATACTGACATCTTCAACTTCATCTTACCTTGTGGTATATTGTAGTTAAATGCAGCTTTTCACAGTTAGCACAAAACAAATATTTACTCACACTAATATTTACATTGAATGGCAATCGATCTCATCACCACTGATTTCCGAGGCAGATAGTACTCATTGCAACAGCGGTCGCCATATGTAAATAAAAAAAAAAAGTTCATAAAACCAAAATGAAAGCAAATTCTTTGACGACCACTTTGGCGTTGGGGTAAACCTATCTGCCTCAGACGCCAGTGGTTGCGGGTTCGATCCCCGCACGGAACCAGAAAAAAAAATGTTCCGTGTCTGGGTGTTTATCTATTTATGTATTTTATATTCTAGGTTCCCCCCTAGTTCGCTATATGGTATCCCATAACACAAGCTATGCTTACTTTGGGGCCATGTAGTTGGTGTGATTGTCTGGGGATTTTATTTTATTATTATTTATTATTCATTATTTCTTTTTCACAAAAAGTGAACCGCCTTCAAAAAACCGACCCACTAAAAGTGTTTCAATAATTTTTATAAACGCCATCCTATTCCTGTTTCTATTCCGTCCATGTTATTTCTCCGTATAGTAAAATACTGCCAAAAATGAATTAATACTAAATAATGTATTAAGAACATTAATAATTTAACTGAGAACCTCCTTTTTGTAAGTTGCCTGATAAAAAAAACATATATGTCCGTGACTGGCGCAATAAAAAACTAAAATCTTTTTTTTTTTTCTCTTTATTTAATATAGCCTTACACCTTTGCTACTTTTATAATAAATGTGAAAGTTTGGCATAGTTAATAATGTACCTACAGTCTAGAACAGCACATTTATTAGAAATCGCAGGTAAAATCACGTGAAACTGCTAGTACTGGGTAATTATTCAGCAAATCAATCAAACATACGGCTGAATACAAATGTCGAATGTACGAAATACGAATGTGCGGCCGAACATTTGGCTCATCTCTGATACAAAATAAACAGATAAATTTAGAACTTTATTTTTTGAAGTCGGTTATATACTAAAACCTCTTAAACACGACAAATCTGTTTTAGAAAATCGCATCCAAATCGGTTGAGTCAAACGCGAGATAATCGATACAAATATACAAACACACATATTCACAGGTCAAACTGAGAACCTCCTTTTTTTTGAATTCAGTTTAAAAATATCACCAAACTTATTCTAAAAGGTAGATTAATTATTAAACCGACAGTTGAATGAATGAACTTAAAATCATTAAAATCCGGAGCAAATCTCTACTTTTCAAACCTGAACTGTCACAGTAAGATTTGAGGTGTTACCGTAATTCCCAGTACGCTGCTCGGGACACATACGGGAATCAATGCCAATCAGTGTCGGCGCATCGATGCCGTTTTCCATCCTATGCTCTTTGTAGGACTTAGCGTCCAATAGGACAGCGCTCTATAAATAGCACAAAGAACATGCATCCAGGCTAATTATTCAATCACGTAAATGCAAGTTCTGATGAAATATGCTATTCATTTTATGGGCTCCTTTGACTGAGGACTGAATCGGGAATAGATGATTTCTATTGAAAAAGGAAAAGTATAAAGTTCTTTGAAAGTTTTCTGCATATTAATTTTTTATTCGTTTCATTTTATAAACACATGAGTCGTAATTGCAGTGATTTTACTTTTATTTATTGAAATAGGTATTTATTTATTTATTTATTCATAAGGTACACCAACAGCATAACAAATAATTAAATTTACAAGTAAAATTGTTCAGGTACATTTCTTATATATGCCTATTATATGCGCACACAGCTTTGGTAAGAAAAGGAGTAAAAAATTGTAATGTGATCTCAAATACAATAAGATTAAATTAAATAACAATCATAATTAAAATTAAAAATTAGAATAAAAATTGATAATAATAATAACAATGTGATGCAAAATTATACAGCGATATTCTGGGATAAAAAAAAAATAAATAAAAAAAGTTAAACATTGAATATTTACAAATTAATAACTTTTCTTAAAGATTTAGTATTTAAATTTAACAAAAAGTCTATTTTTGAATGTATCCAAATTATCATAAAAAATATCCAGCTCGGGTAGTTCAGCAGTAATGTAATTGTATTGGGATAGTATTCTGGTGATTGGGTGATGAAAGCCCATATTTGATCGCAGTTAATATGCATTAAATTACTGTCAGCATAAAAACTTATATTTGCATTGGTTTAGGTGTATTATTCATTCTGTCAATAAATTAATCAAATGATAATTACCTTATTTATCTCTACAAAATGTATCTGAATTAACTGTATGTGCTACGGCGGTTGTGGCGATGTGGTGACACTGTCTGCCTCAGAATCAAGGTTTTATTCACGCACAGCTTTTTGTGAGCATATACATATTCGTTTGCATTTCTCTAGGTATAATGATTTATACGTATTTATGAAAAAAATATAGTACCATTACGTAAATACATATAAATCAGTTGTCAAGATCCTATGTATAACTCAACCTGTGGGCTAGCAAGTCCAATAGTTATCAATATACTCCGTTTTAATATATTCCGTTTCTGACTGAGTGACTGACAGACAACGTACAGTTATAACTTCTTGGCATAGAGAGCTGAAATTTGAAACATACATTCCTTAAGGGGTGTAAAAGAGTACTAGAGAAGAAATTCCAGAAATTCCCATGGGAACGCGAAAAATTAGACTTTTAAGTTTATATGAAAAATCTTATTCCTTGAGTGCACGGATGTGATACTAAGTATAAAAGTTTTTCAATGGGTGTCTGGTTATTATGGAAGGAATTCTCTGAATTTCCACAGAAAGGTAAATTTAGCGCTTACAAAATAGGAATAAGATAAAGGCGAATGAAGCATTCAGCGACACCCGAGGCCGTGTAGAACGATCGTTTATGTAAATGCCACAGCTGTCACTCTAACCTAGAATCTCTAATGTAAATAATGTTTTGCAGCACATTTTTTCATATCATTTGTCGCATCAAATGTCTGGGTAATGAGTAAAGTAGGATGAGATTATTGCTATTGTGGTTTAGCAGTAATGCTTTCCCTTATTCAAAGGTTGTTGAGTTTAAGACCATTTGTTTTATTGGCATGTGATTAAATTCACATGCCACTTATGTTTTGATTGTGTAAATTCCTAGAGATATCGAAAATCAGAATAACAATTTCAGTAATGAAATGAAAACATCAGTATCGTAATTGAGTAGTTTATCAACCTTTATTTATAGAGATTTAATATTTTTGCACAGATAATTAAGTATCATTTTAAAAGTAGGCATACTGGCATAATACCTTCATTTAAATTCCATGAAGAACGCTCATAAATAATTCCTTAATAAAGTGTTTTTGACAAAGTATTTTTAACTTATTACGCTATACATTGAAGCTTCCAATTAAATTCTATATCGTTACATTAAGCAAAGGATCGCCAGTGAAAAACTTATCTTACAAACTGTTACTAAGGTCTACTTCAGTTACGTCAGCATTCCAAATTTAAACTCATCGACCTCGAAAAGCGCAATGAAAAGTCATTTACCTAAATTTATCCCAAAAAGGGCTTTCAAACTTCATCCCCAATTAAGCCGTCGCAAGATATTTCCTGTCAAATTATGGAAATCAACGCGGGCTTAGACTGGCCGATAATTTACTGGCCGCAACTCAGTGACTATCAAAGTGTCATATGCAAAACCTGGTACAAAGGAACTTAATTCGTATTGCAGCAGGCCGTGTACAGTCGCGTGGGTAAAGCGTAGTTTATTAATGGGAGGGAGGCTCGAAGCGATCGCCTATTTCTATGGCGCAAAGGTTGACAGCTCACGTGTTGTTTGATCAAAGTGATTTTCTTTTATTCGTAATGCAATGTTGATGTTGGGAGCTTTTAGAAAAGAAATAAACTGAATATAAAGTAATATTGTCTTAGGTTTTCAAAATTCATTAAAACTCACGTAAGTTTAATGTGTATAGCAAGATAACGAAACTTAGAAGTAAAATCCAGATATGAATAAAAAAAAAATATACAGGGTTGATTTGTACTCACCGGCCAAAATTTTTTTACACAATAAGTATAATTTATAGAAACGATTTTTTTATAGAAAGTATTTTTATTTTACAAGGAAATTAATTTATCCACTAACATGTTAACCAAGGCATGGTCCCTCTAAATAAAAATAAAAAAATAAAGATGTATTTTATAATACGTATGACGTACAATATTTAATACGTATATTTAAAAATGAAAACTAAAATAAAATCTGGGGATCACAATCACACCACTTACACACAACTAAGTTTAACTTGTGTGATGGGGTACCATGTAGCAAACCTAGAATATAATTTCATACTATATAGATAATCACCCAGACCCACTACATTATTTTTTCTTACTTCGTGTGGGAATCGAAAGACTAACGTAGTAGTGACATAACACAGCACCACGAAGGTTGTCAAAACGATTAAAAATTTATATACAGGGTGGAGTTTTTGAATCGAGGGAAAGTACTCTAAATAATAGTGATAGCAAATTTTAATCCAAAGAAGCATTCCTTCATTTTGGAAAAGAAATGAAACTGCATTAAAAGATTTTTCGAAAATTTGCTCGCTTCACTCAGAAATCGAACTGACTAAAATCTTTTGTCACCAGCCAAATTTAAATGTTAGTTTCTTTGATACGATATAAACCTACCTGCATATTTATTTGAGCGTCACTCAGCACAAAAAAGTAGAAATATGGAACCACAAACTTTTTGAAAAATAGTCGTTCTTGATGAACGTAGCTACTACGACGCGGCATTTCCTTTATAATACTACGACGTAGTACTACAAAATGTATGTAGTAGCGCGTAGTCATCTTTATTTTCATCGTAATTTAGAGTGACCATGCCTTGGTTGATATGTTAGCGGATAAATTAATTTCCTTGTTAAAAAAATAAATACTTTTTTATTGCAAAAATCGTTTTTATAATAATATTAATACTAATTGTGTAAAAAAAAATTGGCCGATGACTACAAATCAACCCTTTATAATCCCCAGACATTTTTAATGATGTAGCATCCTTTGGGCCTATGCCAGTTGAACGTAGCAAAGAGGGTGTCCGTGACACTTAGTAAATATATTTTTATAGCGAATCATCCAATGACACAACATTTGCATATTTATATCTGCGGTCATGTCTAAATGTTAAACTAAAGCTAAATAGCAACATATTTTAGTTTTCGACTTAGCTGTTTACCTCAATGAGGAAACAATCCCTACAGTTTACTCTGTCAAAAACCAAAAAGAAAACCATATGAAAATGTAAACACAGCCGAAGACTTGATAGAATGTAGAACAAAGGCCGTCACATTAATATCAAATCCATTTCGTGTAATTTTCAGAATTACTGAAGTTTAGGTAGTGTATTAATGCACCTAAATAAACAACCTAACCTCAATTCCAAAATGGGACAGTAAATAGACAAATGAAGACGAATGGCCACTACTGTTGTTGGACATTTCATAATACGTCCTAATGTATGATCCGGGCCTCCAAAATTAATATAGACAAGAGTACGTCGAAAACACAAACATAATTAACCATGATGAAACATTTCAAATTCATCTAATAAACACTAATATTAAATAAAACAATATTTACACTTAATTCGATTCCATAGTAATATCTGATACTCGTTCTCAATTACAAATTTATGAACACAGAAATTGAGCCTGATGAGTCGGTTCATTAACATTTTGAAGCGGGCTTTATTTGGAATATCAGGCATCGGTAATTTGATAATTATCGTGTTTATTCCGCCGTTACTCAGCTACTGGGTCATAGTTAATAATTCAATGATAATCGGTGTTGTCTTAATTGGTGGGTTAATTTATTAGTTCCTAATTTACGCTTCATTTATTAACGAAAATATGTATTAATAACCAAATTTTAACAAAAGAGCACAAATGGTTTAGTTATTACTTAAAAATGATTTCAACCAGCCATTATGGCATTAGTTAGTTCTATTTATTACTTTTGAATACTATATTTAAAGAAAAATTAACAGGTTTCATGTGTTTCAAAGTGTTTTTTTCCCGTGTAGAGTACATAATGGAAAACATATTATGTATGCCCATAAGAGCGTGGACACATGTCGCTGTGCGGCGCCGTTTACCGTGCAAACGGTATGGCACACGGCGTGAAAAATCAAAATCAAAGTTAAAAACAAAGTTGTCGTTGACGACCGGCTGGTGTAGGGGTAACGTACATTGCCTTCTATGTTAGTGGTCCTGGGTATATTTGTGTGATGAACACAGATATTAGTCGTCAAGTCATGGATGTTTATATGTTTATTTAAGTTTATTTTCTAATAAAACATATATATTTATTCAATATGTATGTTTATATATTTCTTAAGTATATCAGTTAACTAGTATCCATAACACAAGATTTTTAAGAAACTTAATTTGGGCTAGATAATGTTGTGTGAGTGTCAGAAATATTTATTTTTTTGGTGACCGACAATACAATACAATGAGCGATGCGAACTGTGTGGCCGGCATGGCGCATAGCGTGTGCCGAACCATTACACAGCAAACGGCGCCACACCGTAGACATGGCTCCACGCCCTTACTGGAGAGGATAGCAGAGTTAATTTTATGGTCATATACAAAAAAAGTTACCTATTTAGAAAAAAACAGCTTAAAATTCTCATTAAATTTATTATGAATCAATTAATTATTTACCTTATGCTCGAAACATTCCTACTTTGGTAAAAAGGCTCCATATTACAGACCCAGATATATTCTTTAATCTCTCATACATACAATACAATTAATTAATCTACTTACACTAATGTGCGGTAACATAAACCAAATTATTACCATTAATAAACAGTCGATCATATACAGGGTTTTTCGAACACATGGCCAAATTTTTCGAACACATATTTATCATTTGTAGAAACGATTTTTGCAAAAAAAAGTTTTTTTTTACAAAGATATAAATATATTCGCTAACATATTAAGCAAACCATGGTCACTCTAAATTACCATTAAGATAAAGATGACTACGCACTACTACAAAACATAGTACTACGTCGTAGTATTAACAATGAAATGCCGCGTCGTAGTAGCTATGACTATCAACAGCGACAATTTTTTTAAAAGTTTATTTCTGCTTTTTTGTACTCAGCGACGCTAAAATAAATATGCAGGTACGGTAATATCGTTTTAAAGAAACTAACATTTTAATTTGGCTGGTGACTACAAATCAACCCTGTATACTAATCGTGTCCGTAAAAAGCTCACCTAACACTGTAAAGTTAATTTATAAACTTTACATAAAGATACATACTCCGTCACTCCCCCACATAACTTATTAAAGACAAACAGCAAGTTCAACAAGGCGGTTCACAGTCTAGGAGCCCTTTACCACATGGTCTCCGTTTTACTGGTCCGTTTTATCGGATACGTTTTTCTTCATCAGCGACTTCACATATGGCACAGTATTCAGTATACAGTAAAAAAATGATCCGGTAAATTATGACATTCCGTTTTGTCATCGAATACTGGATGAACGGAATCCGTACCTGTCATGTTTCCGTACAATTTTACCGGATTGAAATAGTGTAGGAGTGTGCTATAATAAATAGCGGGCGGTGCAGCTAGCCAAACAACTTCTATCCTGGTAGAATGGTGGCGGTACCTATACTGCTAACATAGAGAAAGATAAATATACCAAAAGAAATAGAGAGCCAACTCGACGCCTCAAATTATCACCTCATTGATGCGCCGCTATTTTGCTACGCTCTCGTGCTGCCATCTCTATTTTGGTTATAATACTATATAACCAAAATAGATAACGTGGCTGATATAATACATATTTTATAATATTATAAACACCACATTATCTCGCCATTACTGGGATTGGACCCAGGACCTCAGCTCAACTCGCGGCGCATAAATCTCCACAAAACACCACAAGATAAAACAGAGATCACAAAATGCTACATCAACGAATGGACACGCAAGGAGAAGCAGCCATTTTGTGACGGACCTGTCATAAATCAGACCTTTTGTTTGATTGGTGGATTACAACTATAAACATATATCATGGTATAATGACAACATTTGCTACACCAATATGTAGCATTTGATATAACTTAGCTGTCAAATTACTTTAAAAATTTCGTATTCAGTAATGACGGACAAGTTGAACGTTATACGGTGCCCATGTATAAACAAAGCATAACTTTTTGTCATATCCGTTAAAAAGGTACCGTATATACGGAGATTCTGTGTGAACGGGCCCTAAGTCAACTTACAGGTAGTCCCTAGTCGCACGTTGATCAACGCCCATAGTTCGATAAGTCGATAGCACGTTAATATTAATAACATTACCTTGTTGATAGTTTGACAAGTCAAACGAACTGAGCTGCAAGTTCACTCGAGCGGTTTCGCTGCAGAACGAACCGCCGCCGCCACCGTCTTGTCAAAGCGGGAGCTCTTTAGAACCACAATACAAAGTCAAAAGCGGCCAAAATTAAGTCAAGTGGATGGAATCTTACAGGAAATTATGATCCATTTAACTTTAGAGGTAAAAGCTTTGTGGCACTGGATTCATATATGGATATTTGTTTGAGAGATTACTTAAAGTAACATAATTATTTTAAAAAGACCCTTAGCTTATTTACGGAGTTAAGGTGCAACTTAAGGTACAATATGCCTACAAGTAGGTAACTTTTCAAGCTGCTTGATCTGTATTGTCAATATCAAGAGCACTTTTTCTAATGTCTAGAAGCAAGTAGAGGCAAGTATAGGCTGGTTATTATTCAAATGAAGATATTGCATATTATTTCTATTGAAATACTATTTGACTGTATATTTCATATATAAGAAATAAATAAGTCCCTTTTAATTAATAATAATAATAAGCGAATAAACCTGATATCGTGTTAATGGAACGATCGTCGTCCAAGGTGTTTTTGGTGGACATAACTATACCGCATGACGAGAACCTCGTGAAGGCCGAGACCGAAAAGTAACGCAAGTACTTGGACCTTGCACACGAGGTGACCGAAATGTGGGAAGTTGTGACCACGGAAATCATCCCGGTTGTAATATCCGCAAACGGTTTGACCCCAGCCCCTTTGGGCAGAAACCTTGAAAGGCTGGGATTCGAAGGGGGTTCGCTTCCAGCACGCATGCAAAAAGCGGTTTTGCTCGAGACTGCCCATATCGTTCGCCGGTTTTTGTCTCTCTTGCCCTGATACCCGACCGACTGGTCCGATTGTCGGGTCTTTTCCACCGAAAGGCGTGTAGTTGTAAATATGCAGAATAATAATAAATTCTTTATTGTAAACCAACAACTTAAAAAAGAAAGTGAAAAAGGTACATTTTAATTTAGTATTGGCACAAAGGCGGTGTGTGTCTTCAAATTAAAAGCCACGTAAAGGTTATTTTGGTTCTAATATTAAATTATTTAAAGTTTTGATGTATTTTAAGGTTTCATAATCTTGAAAAACTAAGTAAGGTAAAACATGCCTAGTAAATTAAAGGTTGTATTAGACCGAATATAAAATACAAATCACAAGTATTTGAAATAAACCAAATAAGCTAAATGCGAGGAAGTCACAGTGGAATGTAGAAGTATCTTAATAAGCACCTTAACCCAAGTTTATTAGGTTCATAATCGTTTTCCAAACTGACTCGCATATTACTTAACCCCCTCCCTCCCGAAACACTGAAATTATTAATGATAATTTAATCTTGTATAACAACTACTATAGTGTGGCTAAAGAAAGTAGAGACTGAGAAAACCTGACAAATTTGAAAAAATACTACCATGGTAACCCCGATAATAGTACGAAATAAATGGATTAAACAAACTTGACACTTGATTAATTTATTTTATAACTATATTATTAAAATGATAGGCAACTAGTATTAATCAGATTTAAAAATAAAACAACAAAATACGATAATTATTTTTATTCATTGTATTCTATATGAAATGAATCTTCAGAGTCACTGGTATCGCTGTTTCCTACATTAATTATAAATGATTTTTATTTTTTTTTATTAATTTTCGAAAATTCCAGAATCTCAATTAACCAAACCACTAACAACCGTTCGATTGACAACAGTGACACGACTTTGACATTCATGCTAGTACTGCCATATGAAAAGTTTGCAAAAACCCCCAGTGTCTACTTTCGTTAGCCAGACTCTAACAACAAATCTTATAAAGCGAATAAGTCCAGACTTATACTATCAGTACCGTGATATGGTTAAATAACGTCGACCTTAAATACGGGTATTAACGTATTATCCTACGCATAATAAATGAAAATGACGACCTTGTAAAACAGCTTCTAATAAAAACTCAACAAACAAAGTAAATTCAATTGTAAAGAGAAGCACGCGCTTCCAGATCTCACAGATTATATCTACTGGAGAACTAGGACGGATTCGTAGAATCAATATTTGAATAAGCTTTGTCTAAAATCAACAATCCTTACATCAACAAGCATATTTCTATAGAAATATTTAACAGAGCTGGGGGTTACCTATGCTTAAGCTCCAGAACTTGATATAAATAGGAATTGATAAGAATCCGGAAAATATTAGATTTACATAATCATGGTCACCTCTTTTCCGCTTACAATGAACAGAAAAAATATAATCATTCAATTCAAACGATTTTAAACCCACACACAAAATTTGTACTGTGTTTGTACATTTAATGTCCTCAGTATCCACACTAAAAACACATGATTATAGCATTCACTATAAACACATGATTATATTTTGTATAAAAATTCAAAGTGGACTGCTATTTATAATTACAAAATTATTTTTAACATTTGTATGGGTGTTATCATAGGCATATCAGAATTTTAGGGGGTCAAAGGACTTCTGACAAACTGAAGCGACTATTCTACTATATTTGATCTCTTTTTGCTGAACAATGATGATAATTTAAGATCGAAAAAAAACTTCAATAGTTAAGAAAAAAGTATTACACAAAGTTCATTTTTATAGATAAATATTCATTAAGTTCAACAAAACCTACAATTTTCGAACAACGATTCTGAAACAAAGATTTTATTCCTTATCAGAAATATATATACTAAGAAATACATAGAAGCATCTTACATAGCTTATTCACGATAACGAGTTATTCGAACAGCAAAACAAAAAACTTGTAATTCAAATTTAAACGGAAAAATACCAAACCGAAGTAATTATTTCTAAAAAAAGCTTCGAAGTAACTGAATAAAAAACGCTGAAACGCTGCAAGTCCAAAAGCTATTCTTAAATTTAATTGAGACTTTTAGCGGTGGAATCGTTAATAAAGGTTGTAGCCACAGACATACACCTACACAGATAACGCAAATGCATGTACATTGCGTGTCCGAACCCCGACCAAGCATCAAGATTGGTCACCGCAAGATTCAGTCCTCGCGTATGTATGTAGTTAAGAATTCGATTTCACAATATCCATATGGTTCTTAATAATTGGTTTCATCAGTGGCATCGGTGTATTTGAATCGGTATGTATTTCCCAGCAATGAAGATCAGCTGTGACGTCACAAAAGGTGTTAAAACGTCGGCAGGCTTGGTTTCAATACAAATCGTAACACTTGCGTTGTCTATGTAGATGTATGTCTGTGGTTGTAGCAGCCTTCGCCCGATACCAAATGTTGATAAAATCGGATTGAATTTCGGTTCACGGATCACGGATTCACCCCACTTTATTTCCGATGCAAGATTGAATGTCGTTTTTAATAGATAACAGGTTTTTAAAGTGCGCGGCCATCGTAGGACTTACCCTGGTTCTATTAGCATGTATTACCTAGGTTGTAAATACTAAAATACAGAAACCACTAACGGTGGATGTAGCTGACTGTTCGTAGCGGTCAGCTCTAGAATTTTTTCATGCATTTTAAAGTGTAGTATGTCTGAATTCAGGTCTATACAGGGAGCTGAGTAATTGAATAGCTGAACTGGAGTTCTGTTGAATAACCTTGACCAGCGGAAACTACCAAAAACTTGTTAAACCCTAACTTTTCTAAAAGGTTATATATAAAACAAGTTGTTAGCTACTTTTTTGAAACTTCTTGCAGTTCTATGGAATATTGTGCAAAGCTTTAAAATAACTCTTTGAGTATGTCATCGCATCGTTATTTATCCTACTGAGGCCCAGAAAATTTTTAATATAGAATTTGAAAAAATCAGTAAGAGTAATGAAAAATATCCTTAGTGGAAAACTAGGATTTTCTCAATGTCATATAAAAACAACATCGGTTTTTAATTACTACTTAATAAGTACTTGATTTTCACCTAAATTAGTAAGAATTTCAGATGTTATACGGAGATATTATAATCAATGAATAATTTTTTGTCGTCTATGTTGTATATATACAACAAGGCCACTTGACGACCACTTTGGCGAAGGGGTAAACCTTTCTGCCTCAGACGCCGGTGGTTGCGGGTTCGATTCCCGCCCGGAACAAGAAAAAAAAAATCCGTGTCTGGGTGTTTATCTATATATGTATTTATATTCTAGGTTCCCCCCTAGTTCGCTACATGGTATCTCATAACACCAGCTTCGCTTACTTTGAGGCCATGGTGTGATTGTCTGGGGATTTTATTTTTATTTTATTTTATATACTACCGTAGGCCTACAATTTAGACGTTATGAAATCTAGTACAATAAAGAATGGTCTTTTTAGATTTTTTTGCGTAAACGAGTAAGTATTAAATCAGACGTCATTCACAAATATAAATTTAATAAATACATCAATATATATAAAACTGTTCCGTTACTGACTGAGTGACTGAGGTACTGAGTGACTGACAGACAACGTACAGCCGTAACTACTGGGCGTAGAGAGCTGAAATTTGGAACATACATTCTTTAGGGGATGTAGGGGTGCACTAAGGAAGGAATTCCCGAAATTCCCACGGGAACGGGAAATATAGGACTTTTTAGTTTTTATGAAAAATCTTATTCCTTGAGTGCACCAATGTGAAACTTGGTGTGAAGGTTTTTCAATGTGTGTCTGGTTGTGTTATGAAAGGAATTCCCGAAATTCCCACGGGAAGGGGTTGGACTTTTTAGTTTGTATGAAAAATCTTATTCCTTGAGTGTACGGATGTGATACTTGGCGTGAAGGTTCTTCAAAGAGTGACTGGTTGTGCTACGAAAAAAATTCCCAAAATTCCCACGGGCACGAGAAATATATGATTTTTAGTTTTTATAAAAAAAACTTATTCCTTGAGTGCATGGGTGTGATACTTGGTATAAAGGTTCTTTCAGTGGGTGTCTGGTTGTATAGTTTCTGACATTTCCACGAGAAGGGTAGTTAAGCGCATACGAAGTTGCGGGATAAAGCTAGTTTCAATATAAAAATGTTTGAGCTGGTTCTTAGGTAAATCCTTCCACAACAATTCAAGTAAGTACTTGCAATTCTTGCAATCAGCAATAAAATACATTTTCAAATCAATTTCTGCAAGCAACAAACATAATACAAAACTAAATCAATGTAAATATTAAAACTTGTTTAAAAAAAGTAGACATCCTAAAAAAGTAAGCTGTTTCAAACAGATAGCTGAAGTTGTAAGTAAAAACAAATTCATAAGTATAATAATTGAATTGTACGAATGAACTACTGCAGGATAATATAATATAACTATAACTAGTCCAATGTCACCCTACTTTCCACGAAGAGCGTTTAATTAGGTCAGGATTTAACTCCTCCACCTCCGCATTACCTCGACTGGGCCACAGAATTGGTTCGCGGGGTCATGTCTGTCTTATGTCTAGCCGTTTGCTCGGTTAACTGCGCTCGTTGCAGTAAATGCCGCTTATAACTGGTATTTTCATCCAAATTTAACCTTATACATGGTTGATTTTTAGTGACCGGCCAAATTTTTTTTACACAATAAGTATCAATTATAGAAACAATATTTGCAAAAAAAAAGTAAATTATTTTTTTTACAAAGAAATATTTATATCCGCTAACATATATAGCAAACCATGGTCACTATAAATTATCATTAAAATAAAGGCAACTACTAAAAGCTACTACAAAATATCTTGTAGTACTACGTCGTAGTATTATCAATGAAATGCCGATTCGTAGTAGGTATGTTCATCAACAGCGTCAATTTTTTTAAATGTTTGTGGTTCCATATTTCTATTTTTTTGTACTGAGCGACGATAAAATAAATATGCAGGTACGTTCATATCGTATCAAAGAAACTAACATTTAAATTTGGCTGTTGCCTACAAATCAACCCTGTATATTACAATATGAAACGTTATTTTTTGTTTACAGGAAACCTGAGAACAGTTTTTTCGGAATCGTTACCTAGAATCGATTGCAAAAGTATGATTTTATTTTTCAACTCAATAGTTTTTAAAGAACATATATTATTAATATATGTTCGCGCGCATCGTAGTAGCACCCAGTTCTACGACAGATATCTGTAGTCATATTACAGGGATCGATCCCGCAGCAACTTTTGTATTTGCCGGGTATTTTCCAATACACTACTGATCTAAACACTATCAGCCTTATTGATAAACTCAGACTAAGATTAAATATTAAATTTATAATTAAATTAATAAACTTAGACTTTAGATTAAAGTAACGTTCATTTTTATCGCCATTAGACTATTATTGAAAATTATAATTGTGTTAAACCAATCTAATCTTATATAATTTTCCGAAGGTGGAGGCCTGGAGTCCTAAGACACAGGGTATCCTAGGTTAGGCTCCAGCCTCTGCAAAACTGTATTTGTGTGTATATTACTGTGCTATCTAAACTTGAGGCCTTTGTATAGGAAATAAAGATTATTATTATTATTTTTCAACTTTTCACTGAGGCTTATCATGCCCTTTATATTACATTCATTCTAGGTTTTGTAGCAGCAAAATTTATACCTTTTTTTTGCCGCTTTATACACCTTGAGGTGAGTAAATTACAATAAACAAATCTCCCTCCCCCTTCGGATTCGGCTTCACCCCCTCTCCCCTTGAAATGTATCCCGTTTTTCAGTATATTTATTTTTTCAGGAAAACTATATAACCTAAGACAAAATTTTCAAAGGCTGAATAATTCATTAATAAATTCCCTACAAATAAGTCTCAGCATCAATTTTCATAGGATTAATGGCTTCAAAGATATGGTGGATCAAAGTTTACTAAAAATGAGTGCTGAGTAAAAATTTAAATTCAACTCACAGTAACTGTTAGGTCTTAACTTTTTTAAAAGTTATATCTAAATAAACTTTTAAACAAATTAAAACAATAAGTATATTGTCGCTAGCTAATATTACACGAACCACTTGGTGCCACTTTTGACCCTTCAATAAGTCAAAACCTCTTTAACGTAAACACATAAAACAACCGAAAAAAATGTTAAAGCCGAAGTACAAAATTGTGCCGTCATTAAGCGGCCATTCGATGGTCTTATGATGAATAAAAATTGTTCATTTTCATTTTCAACATTATATCCATTAAGACATGTAGAAGCCCAAACTTCATGAAGCAAACGGTTATAAAGATATGAAGGTCAAAAAAAATGTCAATTTCAGCACTGACTGACTGTCTGACATATAGTACCTAAATCTTTTAGTCAACTTCAGCGCATTATATCTTGGAAACTTAAACTTCTATTGAAACAGTTGTTGGAACTTATCTGTAGGGAATTTATTAATGAATAATTTCACTCTTAAACATGTTGTCCTAGCTCATATAGTTTTCTTGAAAATTGGAAATAACTGAAAAATGGGACACTTTTCAAGGGGAGAAGGGGTGAAGCTGAACCCTGAGTAATGTACTCACCTCATGGTAAAATATAGTGGCAACAAAACAAAGGTAAAATTTTGCCGCTTTCCCCATACATTGAAATCTAGAATGAATGGACTATTACGTGCCAACTAACATTTGACATTTGACGGTAATATAAACTGAACTATTACAATATACAGTGTGTTAGACTTCGGAATTTCGATACTTCACCCACGTATACTACGTTAAATTTTATCGACAAAATACTATACAAAGGAGGGTTGGAACCCTCACCCCTCTGCATGACAGCTATTTTTAAATTTAATATCTCGTACATCTATGAGTTCACTGAAACGAATTTTTTTCTTATTTTCATGTCGCCCACATTACACAAAAGCCATCTTATTTGAAAGATTATAATATTTGCTAGCATATAAAGTAATTTTGGCTGAGATAAAATTATATTTCTTTTTTTTTATAAATATTATATTGATTGTGCTCTTACCATTTAGCCGCTACATGCCAAACCAAACTGTGAACTGAAGGTGTTGCTATCGATTTTCAACTTAAACAATTAGCACCGTTATTGAACAATACCAAATCGATACGTAGTTTTAAATAAGCATTTTTGATAGTAAAATCTTCACTATTTATCATGGGATATCGTCATGATCTAAGTTGTAAATATCAGCCTTCAGTATTATCATATATAACTACAAATAATTATTTACAGTCTGTATACTATTATTTGTACTCGAAACGTCGGGTTGAAATAAAAAATGTAAATATGCAGTAAAATCCGGTCTAGGAAGACTTATCAGCATCATCATCAGAATTAGTGGGCGTCAACTGCTGGAAAATGCCCAACAAAGGCCTCAACGTCACTCGGTTTAGGGCGGAAAAAAAAGACGTGTGGCACTCGGAGCACATGAGTAGATAACGGTTTATCTACTCATGTGCTCGGAGACTGCCGCGGTAAAGCTATTGCATAGCATTTTTTATCAACTTATGTAATTATAATTATTTATTTATTTTATTAATGCAGTAACTTAATGTTTGATCTAATATGAAGTTCCACAAGTTCCTAGTAGATCACGCTGATTGTTTATTAAAGCCTGCATGTAAAGTTGTGAAATCAAAGTATCACCGCAGTGTCGGTCGGAGTGTTAGGTTTTTTTCGTTATGGAATTTCTGGATTCGGTCCCGACGCTCAAGGCCCGCGATAGAAGCTATGCAATAGCTTAATAAAAACAAAAACATATTTCAAAACTTCAACGGAAATTCGCATACAGCGTTACAATGCTATTGATGTTCTCTGTACAACTTCCAATTAGGCAGCAATGCCTGTACATGGTCTGGACGTCATTGATCAACTGCATTATTAACAACAGGTAGGCAATCGATTACAAAGTGCTAATTGACTTGGTTCCACAGTCCATATATATCACCCGGACTACGTTGGTTCAATAATATATGTATGGCAATCGGGCCCTTGGTAACTAAATCTCACTGTTGTACGATAGGTACTTGGTTTTCTTACAAAGGAAGGTTGCGAAAGCTTACCGTCTTTGTTTAGATTAATCACGTATGTGTGGATAGATACCTATACATATGTTAGTTATGAATAGATCCGAGGTGAAATCTTAGTTGATTCTACATTTGATAAACTGGGGCAGAGTAGTGTAAAATGAGAATGGAGGATTTAAAGCACAAAGTTTTTAATGCCAGTTTGATACGTATAAACTTAATATCTTATTAGTATCTTTATTCTAGATTTCAATGTATGGAGAAAATTTTGCCGCAAAAAATGGTAATCTTTTGTTTACCATATTTTAATATTGATAATATTGAAACTTTTACAAGAACAAAAACATTCAAGATTTTTCTCAAAATAATTTGATTTCTTTTAATAATTAACTGCATCAAGACTGTTACTTTAAACTGAAATAAGATGAACTACTTTAAAATTAATAACTTTAAAAGGCTGAATTTATTAAGAGAAATTGTTTCCGTAAATTTTGTAAAAACTGTATGCCTGTTTTGCTTGTAAATATATATACAGAAATCAACTGCCTTAAAAATCCGCTTCCCTATTCCATACGAACAATATTTTACAGTCAAACAAAACATTTCTTTGACATTTCCTTTGACATTTCCAAAAAAAGATTTTCGCAAATGTCGTCAAATATGTAAATTAAAGAAAGCTAAATTCAAATCTAAAAATACGAGGCAAAGAAAGGTTAACTTCGTGTTACTTAATGCTGTAAGAAATACTTAGAAGGTGCCCTTTTAAGAAACAAAGAAAAAAGTGAAGTAATGCAATCTGTATCTATTTTATAAATAGATATTGTGATCTGTCTTTTATCCAATGTATGCTTTTAAACAATTACTTAAAAAACCATTTGTACTTTATTAATAATGATCTTTTGTGAGAATCAAAATTATATAATACTTGTAAATATAGTTATTGAATATAAATCGTCCAATAAAACCTCCGTCCCTTAACCGACTTTTACAGTTTTCCCGGGAAGAGAAGCAGCTGGCACATTTCATGTTTTTCCTTTGCTTCCAGACCAGCATGGAAGAGGTTCGTATTCGCATTCTATAATATTCGTTCATGTAATTTTAGATTAATATTTGTAATACCTTCATTCTAAGGTCAGAATATGTCTTACAATTGGCCTAAGTTTAATGATTATTATCTTGAAACTTCCTTACACCGAGACTTAAATTTTAAAACATTAAAAATCCTTCATTTAACGTAAAACATTTTCGTTTGAAACAAAAGCCAAAGCTTTGACGATAGAACGTGCTTCTGTCCTGACTTTGAAATATCCCACGCCTACTAATGAACCAAACTTAGCTGTATTGAATCGATACTTAGCAGTACTTTTACAAACTACATAAAACACTATTGAACAGTAACCTTGAAATAAACTTCTGTACAAAGTGTCACTCGGCCCTCAACAATTAAATTATGAAGGTCTATCCCTGTACTACTGTATCATTAAACTAAATACTTGCAATCATGTAGAGTTTATATTGTTTCACAAACTAATTATTTTAAATGACAAAGAGGTTAATTAAAACATCTATAACACTAACTCTCTTTGATTGCAATGAAGGTTTTATAACGATTTCAATCGTTATTTCAGAGCGGTACATAGGCATAATGACTCTTCATTCGAAAAGAAAAAAATAAAATTACCCGACTACTAAAAACACGCTCTAAAAAGTAGGAAACAAGTAGTAGTCTCCGCTGAAATATTTGTGTATTACGTCATATTCATATATGTTTAAAGGGTAGCCGAGATCGTATGCCATTTTTTTTTAATTTTATTATTAAAATGAATCTGTTTTGCTATAAAAGGTGGCATACGACCACGGCTATGCTATAAAAAATTCTATTAGTGTGACGTAATACAAAAATATTACAGCGGAGACGTTTTGGAGTAATAGTGTTTACATATTTGAAATGTACTTAAGAAGAAAGAATTTTTTTTTGAATTTTTCACTATAATTTTTATTTCACCTATTTTGGAGTAATATTTTTTACATATTTGAGCTGTGCTAACACAGCTCTTTCATTTGATACCCCACAGAAAACTAGTCAATTCAACATCAATTCACTAGTCAATTCAACATAACTTTATGTAGCCTATAACCAGCGGACAGTGAGGCTTCAAACGACACCTCATTTGTCCAATTATGATCAGTAGTTTAGAAGTTCTGAGGGAACAGATGAACATACCCACATACATACACACACATCAAAATCATAACCCTCCCTTTTGCTTTGCCGTAGTCGGCTAAAAACTGAAAATATAAAGCCTTTATTACGACAACATGACACGAATACACAAATACACATCAGCGTTAGTAAAATGTTAAAAGCGCGGCTCCCTTTGAAAGATTACTTATGCTTAAACAAAATCCATAAAATTTAAAACTCAATTAATATTACCATTTTCATTTCGTAGACTTTTATACTCGTAAGCCATCGTCAACTCGTTACAGTGGAAATGTAATCTGTTTTTAATCTACCCTCGTCTAGCATTATGTAATTAAATTATTGCATGACCAATGACCAGTTATTATTCATTTATGAAAGCAGTAGTATTCTAATAGGTAATTTCTGATAGGTTGAAATTCGGTGTAAGGAACAAATTTGAGACGAATAAGTCCTGTGCAATTGGAAATTCAAATACGTTAAGTTAACATAGTAGTCACAATAAAAATTTCAATATCATGTACAGAAATCAATTTTAACTCAATATCGAGGGCATAGAGTTCAGATTCAAGTTACCTTTTTTTTTGACAGATTTGTAACGCTCGATGTGCCTTCTGTACCTTAACCAGGAAATAGATGTTCATTTCTCCTTATCTTGTATTCTTTGTAAGCCTCATGCAACTTAGTGGAACAGCCTAAAACGCATGTTCTGCTTCATCGAATTTCACTAAACTACTAGAAAACTCACTCTAGAAAATCACGCTCTGCATATCAAAATCAACACATGCAAAGCATTAAATTTAAACATGTCTATGAGGATTGTACCACATTTGATTTACATGCTTCTTAATTCGACATTTCGGCACCTTTTTAAGCAATGACCATTAAAAACATCTTTGGTTAACTGTGGAAATTGAAAAAGTGCACAAATATAATATCTGAATATTTTTCGTGATGTTCATTTTTTATTGTAAAACCATAACATTAACAAGTTTGGTTGCTATGGAATTTCCAATGAACAGTTTCTACGAATAAGTCCTATTAACTCAAGGAGGGCGATAACTTGAAAATTGGCAAACAAGTTCCGCTAAAGTTTTAAGTAGAACTTGGCAATAATTAAGGCACCTAGGAGGCAAGAACCGATGCAACTGCTTTTGGGTTTAAACACAGTTAACACTTAGGTATTTATTCAAGAGTTACTTATGAAAGGAAGAAGGTGAAGTGCTACATTGATTTCTTAAGGAATTATTTCACACTAATCATGATTAAAAGACTAGATATGCTGATCTTGAGCTTACATGTCATAGTATTAGTTATAATGAATTATATGAATTAAATATAATAAATTCGACAGACAACTTAGTGCTTCTATGCTGGACTGGGAGCGAAAGAAAAACATAGAATGTGCCAGCTGCTTCTCTTCCCGGGCATACTGTAAAAGTCAGTTAAGGGACCGAGGTGTTATGGGAGGCTTTTTTGTGGGCGATAGGCTGACCCCCTGTCACTGCAATAGTCTCTCTTCACTATTATAATGCCTCCAAATTTGTCAAACGTGACATCAGATGGTTTTATTACCTCTGGTGTTCTGCCTACCCCATACGGGACACAGGCGTGAAGTTATGTATGTATGTACAACTTATTGAGTTCCAGTAAGCATAAATCAAACGCAGTGATGCAAGGATAATATTACCAAGAAAGATCCTCATGTAGTGAACTCGACTAAGTCAACTTATAGTGAATACGGATGGATATATCAAACGCAAGCATGCAAGTATAATATTTCCAAGAAAATATGTGCCTCATGAATTCAGTTTGTACTAAACTTATCCAGGCGTCAGCGCGTCGGTGTTCCTCAAAGTAACAAAGAAAAGGTCGCTTCGCTGTTAACGTGGAAAGGATAAATGCATGAGAACTCAGCTTAGCCCTACTTGAGTAGAATGTCGCCCTCAAGGTATCTTTCAAAGGATACTTTTGAATATTGCTCTCATTGAACCGTGAGCGGCTCGCCATGGCTATGAATACTGCAATGAAAACTCACGGAGTGCAAAGCTTTGGCTTCGGGCAAACGAGTATTATACTTTCAACGTACCGTTTTGAGGTTATTTTTCTATTTGGAACTAAATGGAAAGTTTGCATGTGAAAGATAGATTTAACGAAACACGCCAAGTAGGTTTTGGGTTATACTCTGTGTAATTATTGGTTCTAACTTTATTGTTTTCTAGATAGATCCGCTTTTTTTATAATTTTAACCGTTTTTCTTGAGTCTCTATTACAACTATTACCTACTAAATGCAATTGATGCAGAGAGTATCCCATTCATATTAATCAGTGATATAAATGCGTCTCAGGACGTGAATAGAATAGGCAAAGTCAGATAAAGGCAGAAAGGTTCTACATAGAATAATTCAAGCAACGTTAAACTCATTCGAATTTTAAAATGCTTATGTAATGCTGGACTGGAAGCAAAGGAAAAACATAAAATGTGCCAGCTGCTTCTCTTCCCGGGCATACTGTAAAAATCTGTTAAGGCACGGAGGTTTTATTAGAGGTTTTTTGTGAGTGACAGACCCCCTGTCACTGCAATAGTCACTATCCACCATTATAATGCCTACAAAAATGTGACATCAGATAGTTTTATAACCTCTGCTGTTCTGCCTACCCCATAAGGGATAGATGACGTGAAGTTATGTATGTAAATATCTTTCTGTTAAAAATCACTCCGCAAATACCGTAGACCCTAATTAGAAATATGAAGCAACAGTTTCCTTCTTATATTTCCCAAAGCTTTTCAGTCCTCGTTTTATCGAATTTAAATTCGGAATCGAAATGAATGCCTGTACCGTCAAGAAGCTTTCGAAAGTTTCGTTCAAGTGTAAATTATTGAGTCCGTCCAGGAATCAGTTTTGCCCGTTTGAGGTGGTTAAAAATTGAATACCCCGAAACTCTGAACGAACTCGCCGGAAGTTAATAATTCGTTTATATTCTGTGACAGTAAATAAATTACTGGGCATGTTAACCGTGATTACATTTTTGATTGGACATAGTTATGTTTACTCTGTAACAAATTGTGTGAAAAAGGATCAGTGAATAAGCACTAATCAAACGGGCTCAATGTTGATTCGATTAATTATACGCCGATATAATCCCCGATCCATTTTGCCGCCTTTACTCATGCTGTTGTTCCAATATTAACTGTTGATATTTTCATGGAAGCTTAGAAGAGTTGTTGAATCATTCAGTGCTCGGGCAGAGTTTGTCGTGGGAAGCTGATTTGGTTTCGCGGAGATATCATCTTGAATTTATATAATAATGAAATAATATTTAAAGCTTATTAAAATTAAATTAAATTCTTGAACAAAATTTATGTATTTGTTACGGTAATAGTGAATAATTAAAAATTATTAATAATTATCAATTATTATTAATAATTACCGAAAGTCGAGGTTAACTCTCCGTTTAACTCTGTTTTGTGCGATTATAAAAAAAAAACCACGGAGGTGGAAAAAACCACTTCTAGCCTAACCGGTCCATGTCGGTTCTGTGCAACCAGCCTCAGCCTCATAATTACGTATCAAAAACCGTAATTACGGGTGCCTTATGCGACAAAAATCCGTTTAAATTTAGATTTTATTTTAGCTAATTAATTAATCGTGAAATCTTATTTAATTTAAAAGTTATTGCTCATTTGAAGTAACGAAAAGTCGACTTTTTACCGTTTACACACGCGGCTCTCCGCTTGAAACTGAAACTGTCTTCCTCGTTGTTGCTTGCTTCTATAAGCTAGTGTAACGTTATTTGAAAATACCGCCAAGAATCTGTAGGCCTTGAAGATTTCAGGATATAATTTGTGTGGTTCCATGAATCAATATTATCATGTAATTTGAAGTTTTCGTATGATTTCAATGATGGTAGAATTTCATCGCGCATGCGTCTTGTTGGAACTTTATTTGGTCTCGGCGAGGACTGCATTTTGCGGTTCTATAGCAGCAAGTGTGCACGTACATTTGTTGCGAGAGAACACCTCTCGATATCGTTCTTTCAGGTCTGAGCTTCACCATTTCAGATACCAACTCAAGTGACAAACTTTAAAAAAGTAAGTTTTTGAACTTTATTTAACTTTTAATAAATAGGTTTGTTAGTTTAAGTATTTTTTTATCTGAATTAGATGTTAACTAGTTTGAATAATATTTACAATTAAAATATTTTTACCAGAAATTGCAGCTTTGCGGATTTTGAATTTATTTTTAATGGTTTATTTTTTTACATTTACTAATATATTATTAAAATTAAAAATAAATAAAAATATTTTCAAGTTCAAGTTCAAACTCAAACTTTGTTGGCATTAAATGTTTTATTTAAATTTCTACGTTCTTAAAATATATTTAATTTAATCTCAATTTCTGACGCATTGCGCACTGTTTTAGACATTTTAGAGAAGTTGTTTAAGTTAATTAATTAATAAAAGTTGTTCATCAGTTAATTAATTAATTAAGATAATGAAAAACAACTTTTAGTTTGTATCCCTGTGTTGAACCTGGATTTAATTGATGTGGCGATAAAGCAAGGCTCTGACTCTGTTTACCATTCGTAAATATTTCGTTTATAAAATAAACTTAACCTTTTTGAGAATAATAAAAATATCATACTAACACCTTTCTTTAGGTATAATGTTAGGTAAATTGGAATATTTATGTCTGAGCGGCTAATAAGCTGGCTGTCTGAAGAATCGGTTTCTTAATGTGACAATTAAACGTGAACAAACTGATATAATAATTAAATATTAAAAAGCCGAACTTGGCGATATTTAAACACAAAATGTAATCATAACTTATTTTTTTATTTAAATAACTGTGATTTTTTAGTCTATTATAATTGATACTCTATATTCGCCGAACCAAAACGTGTGTGACAAGAATATTTCATTTACATTCATTTCAAACGGCAAACTGGCTAACTGGCTTACTAAGTGATTCATAGTGATATGCAGCACGGGTTCCGGGAATTTACATCCTGAATCCCGGCCTTGGTCTAGTTTTATATCTAAAATAATTATTTGATTATTGCAGCGGATATAGAATTTACATTCAAAAAATTCTCTTAAATGTTTTTGCCTGAACTGGTTTTTTGTCAGCATAAAATGTATTAGAGTCAAACTAACAAAATGGCTGTTGCGAATTCGAATATTTTTTTTAAATCATTATCTATATGAGACAGAGATATACTCGCGTTGTTTAAATAAATATTTCTTTCATTAACTTATTTACAAATTTTTTATACTTTTCCAAAGTCGTTATTAGAAATACACATCACGAAAACTACCTTCTTTTCATAGATAGCCGTGCTTCGAAGGGCACGTTAAGCAATTGGTCCCGGGTGATGTATACTTGTCGTTAGGGTTTGTCAGAAGCCATTTTTGCACCCTGAAAATTCTGATATCTACCAACCAGCACTTGGCCAGCTTGGTGGCCAGCTTGGGCTCATTAAGCGAAGTTGTGATGATTGGTATTATTTACCACATATTTAGATCATTATTATGATGATTCTAGGAAAAATAAAATGTAAAAAAGAAGATAAAAATTCACAATTTTAACATACTTAATATGGTTAATATTACAGTAAAAAAAATTTTTTTTTTTTTTTTCAAATTAACTCCGGTTTGTAGTTTAACTTAACACGACCAGCGTCGGTGGAACGCTTTTTTGAGACCCGAGACATTTATATCGTAAGATATCTTCAAAAGTCTTACTTATATCTTAGGTTTTTAAAAATAAAAAAAACATTCCACATTGAAACGGTATATATTTGTCTCAAAATAAATTATGAAATAAATAAATAATAAAACTATATTTTCCAGTTTCTATAAATATTATATTTAATACATACTCCACATATGCGATTCCTGTCTAAAGAATGGTTAGACATAGCCGGCTAAGCGAGTTGTAGCGCGGTAGGAACAAGGACGTACTTGTGGTTTTTCAAAGAGCACGTAAACCGTCAGACCAGGTTGTTATATGCTGTGGTTGTTAGAATATGCCAAATGACAAAAGTGCGCTTAAAAATTAAAATCGTGGTATGCACTAACCTATGCCAGATTTGTATTGGACAAAATAGATGACTCCCTAGGGACTAAAAAAGATGAAAATAAGAGCGCGTGGTTACACTTTATAAAACAGACTATCATAATATGATAATAAAAAATAATATCCTAAGAGCGCGCGGCGAGCTTAGTTGTGTGAGTGAGCCACCTGTATACGCTATCTCGCTCGCTCAAGTGATGGCTCACTCGTTTATGACCGCTCTGTTTAGAACGCGCACCAACGAAAATGTGTATTTACAATTACAACCACAAATAAAGGCCACGTGAGCTCTTAGATCTGTATTTTTGTACACATTCATATTAATACGAGTAGGTAACGTACAAAATAATTGGATGTCGACCAAAAAATTTAGTTTATAAAAGGAGGTTAACTTTTATAAGTACCTATGTAAGGCTTAAAAAAGTTGACCCAAATAATGTCTTCTCCGCTATGCGGTATTATAAACATCGACATTACGGCAAACAATATTGTGAATCAGACAACAGCGAACAATTTAATGAATGAAACTAAAGAAGCTTTAATAAATAAATAAATAAGCAGTACAATAACTAACAAATTATTTTCTTCTGTTGTAATAAAGTAACTGATATTCAGTTTGTTTATAATTAAATATAAACACTTTTGCTGTTCGATAGATTTGTTTAAATCGGCTTTTCTTTTTTTAAACAAAGAATTTAAGTTTTGTTATAAGTTTTTAATCCAAAATTAAATTAAATCTAAAACCTAATTGACATATATTTTATGATATCAAAAAGATAAATAATTAAAATAAAAGGTTTATTATGTTTTCATAGCTTTCCGGAAAATTTGGGCAAAATATCGAGAATGCAAATCAAGTTCAAAATTATGTTACACCCGTTTGTAAAGTTAATTGAAATAGTCTTATTTCGTCTTAAGTTTTCGCGATTCATACTATTAAATAAAACACTTTTTAACCGGATTTATTGCATATATTTCGCGTCGCTCTTGGCCACGGGGTCTGCAAAGACACCGAAACGTCGAGTTAAAATTTAGAATTTAAATATATGCGGTTAATCTGGTTAATAGTCTTATTTCCCAGCAATTTCATTTGATAAAAGTAACAGAGATAGTCCCATATGTCGAAATCGATAAAAGACTATGTGCGAAATCCGCTTTTGATAACAAACTATGAAATCAAACTTTGAAATAAAAAAAAAAAACAAGTTTTGGGAAGGATTTGAAGATGTGGGTGTAGTCGGTTTTTTATGCTCTGCACTCGTTTGTCATCCTGTAAATATAGTATTTTATACAGACGTTCAATATCATACTTCAGTTAAAACGTTTCTTCCATGCTGGACTGGGAGCAAAAGAAAAACATACAATGTGCCAGCTTCTTTTCTTCCCGGGCATACTGTAAAAGTCAGTTAAGGGACAGTTTATTTCCAGTTTTATTGGGGGATTTTTTGTGGTTGACTGGTCACTGCAATAGTCTCTTTCCATCATTATAATGCCTCAAAATTTGTCAAACGTGACATCAGATAGTTTTATAGCCGCTGGATTTCTGCCTACTCCATAAGGAATACAGGCGTAAAGTTATGTATGTATGTATCTGTAAAAATGTCTGCTTTAATAACGGTCCGTAACAATTCTCTTACACCATATTAAAAGGTGAACTGCAATACTGCTATTGGCCACGATTAGTACCTATTAAGTTATTGTTTTCTAACCATTATTTTTATACAGGGTGACTAGTGACAAAAAGATACTAAAGGAGAGCACTTTGAGCTAGATTCTTATCATAATTATGTATTAAAATTAGGCATTTAATTTTTCACCAGAAATCCTTATGAATAAATCCTTCATTTTTCCCGACGCAATGCCTCAGTTAACACGCACACAGCAGTGTTCCCCCCACACGCACACCTCCACCCGCTAAGTATCTATGCATTACGCTTATGTAACTAACTTTCGGTTAAGATTCCGAAAGTTAGTTACTTTACAACTTTCGGAAACTTAATTCTATTCATTAGAATAGAATAATTAATTCTCTATTCTATAAATATATTATAGAATATTATTATAGAATATTATTATAGAATATAATTATAATTTTTTTCTATTCATTTATGATCTCAAACTATCAGGTCCTGGAATTTCGAAAATGACTCACCAGTCACCCTGTATATTTTATTTACTTTTAAATATTATTTTCTAAGTTCACAGAATAAAATGGAGAATAAATTCATTTTCAACTTTTTTATACGTTTAACAAATTGAAAATATTGCGAAAAAAGTTAAAATAGAATTTTATATTCACTGTATGCGAGCAAAATAAAAAAACGATATGGTTTTTATTAAAAGGCTCAACTTTTAAAAAATTGTTTTATGAATATGGCAGTATTCCAAAGTAATCCTATTATCTAAAGCCCGTAATAAAAAACTTTTTTAAGCGCTTCTCACGTCTCAAGCATAGACTTGCTGTCAATACTCGATGGAGAACTATCAATAGGGTTAGTTCCGCTATGACACCCTCTCTAAATACCAACCAAGAAGTCCCGCTTCGGAACCCGTCTCTTAGATCTATGTTAAGCAATAGGAGGTACAGTCAAAAAGAAAAGTGCTTCTATAACTTTTTGCCCTCTACTGGATTAGGTTTATCGTTTTTTTTTATTTATTTATTAAGGTTCACCACCATTTGTTTACATTAAATCAAAATTATAATTTATAACTAATTAAGCTATTAAACTGAATGTTACAATCTTTTAAGACGAACACGACATGCAAAAAAGTACAAAAGAAAAAACTAAAATATCTACTTACTAAACTATGTTAAACTTCGACAGAACGAAATAGAAGTAACAGTAATAATCTATACTTCTATACTAATATATAAAGCTGAAGAGTTTGTTTTTTTGTTTGAACGCGCTAATCTCAGAAACTACAAGTGGGATTTAAAAAAATCTTTTTGCATTTGATAGCCCAACTCTTGAGGAAGGTTATAGGCTTACGGGATCAAAAGTTACGCGGGTAAAACCGCGCGCGGTTGCTAGTAGGTACTAATAAAATTTTTCTTTATTTTGCAACCTGAAGCCAGGCACGACACAGGGTTGTTTTGAATTTGGTGAATGAATCGGCGTCAATATCTGTTAAATCACTATATCTGTTTAGTAACTTGCATAACCTAGGGACAGTAGAGTTTGTACCTAAAATAGTCTTACGAAAAGGAAGGAGTAGAGGGGTAATAGGAGCACGAGGAGGTCTATAGGGAACGCGTAGTCTAAATTTTTGAAGAAGAGATGCGCAGTGGCACGTATGAATAAAAAACCTAAGTCTAACAAATCTCTCCGATTTTCTAGTGAGATTATTTTAATAGGCATATTCGTTTTTCGTATGATTTTCTTTGAATTCTTTGTGGATTCTATTTGTATCGGCTTAGTTAGGCACACACCTTTTTGTAGCCGTTCCAATATTAATGAGTGTGTTGCGTGATGAGGTCTCCATACAACGCTACAATATTCGGTTATGCTTCGCACGAGACTATTGTACACAAGGATCTTAAGTTGATTATTTTTAAAAACCTTGATGTTTCGCATTACAAATCCCAACATTTTGTTCATGCTCTTTTAGTGACATTTTCTATATGTGGAATAAAAGTTATTTTTTTATCAAACAAGACCCCCAGTATCGTTTTTTGTGTCATATTAAATGGTGTATCTTTAATTTTATATGTGCTACTAAGTTGGTTAGCTTTTCTGCTAAATTTCATATGGAAGCATTTTTTTATGTTTAGATCCAAACTATTGTCTTAGCACCAATCCACCATACGGTCAAATTTCCTTTTGATTCTTGTTTATGTCTTCTGAAGTGTCAGAATTAATGTCAAATCATCCGCATACATGAAAGGTGTAGTATGTAGAAAGCATTAAGGCATGTCATTTACAAAGATATTGAAGAGTAGAGGGCCCAAATGTGATCCCTGCGGTACGCCTGAAGTTATCTTGTGTGGGATGGTATTGTGTCCGTTAACGTAATAACTGCGGTTATGTAGATATGATTCAAACCATGCTAGTTTTATTTATTAGTTATTTAGCTATTTTATTTTAGGACTGGAAATGAAAATGTATAAAAATTATATGTGATTAGAGCGTTAATATTAATGGAGTTACACTGCTTATTTTGGTCTAGGTTTTCTAAATTTACCTACAGTTATTTGAACACACTCACACAAACCAAGGCACTAAATGAATCTTGAAACTTGCGGAGCTTCGATGAAACATGATACCCATAATTTCGTCGTTTATTAGGAAGTCATCGTGGCGCCGTGGTTACTGTGTATATTATACGATATCGCAGGTTAAGCACCGTTTTATTTTTTGTACTGAGTTATACTTAAATAAATATTCAGGTGTGTTTATATCGTATCAGAGAAAATAACATTCCTGTACGTAAAAGAACATTTTACATGGTATACATGTATCAAAATAATTTTGATGTGAAAAACTTGACTGAAACTTTATTATGAAAACTCAGCTTTAATGGGCCAATTTACCATAGAAAGCCAGTAAGATATATATTTCAAAATGTCCGATTTTTAATCGCTATCGAATGAGATCTGTATTTTTAAAATCAAATTCCAAGCTGCAATATTTGGTCAGTAGGTAGTTTCAATAAGAACTGAATTTCTTTGAAAAGATAGCTTCATGCCATTAAACATAGATGTGAAACATCTGACAAACAATATTTTCGATCAAAAAACTTAATAAAATCGGTTCAACCGTTTTAGAGCTATCATGGAACAAGCAGATAAACAAATAACACATTTTTTTAACTGGAAAGTGTTTTCTTTAATAGTGTGAATCGTGAAAACTTAACACAATATTTAGCAGATAAACAGTTAACAACTAACACATCTTTTTTACTGTAAGAAAAAAAATAACAGTGAGGACTATCAAAGAATGCACGCCATTTTTTTAAACTACATGTACTCTGTTTTTCTAGCGAATATTCAAAACTTTGATTATAATCAAAATAATTATTTTCAAAATAATAATTATTCTAAGATCATGGGATAAGGCACTTAAAACTTTAAATGAACGCGATACGTGTAAATTAATGTTTTAATTTAGATCAATAGTCGTGGAAACTTTAGACGATATAATTAAAATTTATTCTCTTATACCGGTTTTCTAGCATTAAATTATTTACACATTGACAAGCAGCATGTCTGCTTAACTATTCCGATTTCTAAATTCCATTCCATGTCACTGCACAGCACACAATCCTCACGCGAGAGTCCTGTCGACACTGAGCAATCTGAAAACCGTAACCTTGACTCACTTACTGAAAACTAGTATGTTGAATAACTTAACGTAATATCGCATTTGGATATTGAGCTTTATTAACTTAAGTTAAAAGTCACTTTTTAATCGTAATCGTGTAATCTTAAGACTTAAATGTCATAATCGTTACGTTTATTTTGACCTAGCACTAGTGAGTCAAATTGGCCGATGTTAATAGTGTAAATTTGTCGTTGCTTAGTGGCTCCTGTGCATATAATATGGTATACCAGGTGCCTATTCAATAAACGGACAACGACAGGTGACAGGCGACAGATGACAATCTGACAATTTGACAATATGTTGTTTAATAAAATTTATTACTGACAAATATATATACGGTGGAAAATCTACAATTATGTCGACTTGTCATAACAATTTGATTATCATTAAATAAATAAATTAGGCAAGTAGACATATTTGTCAAATTGTCAGAGATTTGAACGGTAAAAATTTCATTTGTCCTGGTCGGTACAGAGTGACAGCCGCTCACTAATTTCCCACGACGATTGCCTGTAAGGGCGCGGTTAGCATTCGGTTTTAGTTGCTGTGAACTTCAATGATTAGATATATTTTTCGTTTAGCCATTACGGCACTACAAATGCTAGTCTTAACCTCCTCGAAAACAAAAATCCTATTCGCCCAAAAGAAATGCTACAAGAATTCAAATACTACTTCTGCATTCGATAGTCCAATTCTGAATAAACGTTGCACAACAGGGCCCTGTTTAATAGAGCTGACAATCCAACAAGTGCGACATATGTCACAAAGCGACAATTCGACAATTTTCTGTTTAATGAAACTTTTTAAGCGTCATGTGACAGTTGACAATTGTCCTGAAAAACTTGTCGAATCTGCTTATAAAACGACACGTTGACATATTTGTAGAATTGTCCTACTATTCTGACAGGAGTGGTACTGTCTGTCACGAAATCTTATTTTGAATTTTGAATGAAAGTGTTTATTTATAAAACATGGTACAGAAGGCAGCAGATCAAGCGCCCTTTTCTCATAACACCAACAAGATATAACGAATATCCTAAATCCAATAACATATAGATAATTCCTTCCTTTATTACATTTTTGTTTTCTATCTAATTAAACAAATAAAATACGAATTAATTGCGGATAAAAAAATAAAAATTAACTAAACCTCACCATGGTCCTTTTGCGCCAATTTTGCCATGTAGTGTGACGAAGGTATTTCCAATCCTTATTGAAAATACCTAATGCTATTACTTGAACTGCTATTTTTTTCCATTTTTTTATGTTGACATTACAGATACATTCGTCACTAAACTTGCCGGAGAGTATCTTTCTGTTTTCAAAAATAGGATTTAAGACCGTAAGTTTATTTGTTGTGCATTTCCATTTCACACACGAACAAAACAAACAATCGAAGTTGCACCAGTGATTGATTCATTATCCTAATTTGGTAACATTTTTTCTATTTTACCCACTTTTAGCTTCATAAACTAAAATTTATCGGCAAATATTTCAAAAGTCGACATATTTTTTTCGACAATCCGACAAGTAAGCGACAATTGTTAAATATAATTTAACTGCGGTTTTTTAACAAATGTCGAGTTTTACTAATCGCTTTCTACAATGACAAAAGCAAGATTTCACCGTATCCGTGCGATTCTACAATTGTGTGAGTTTTTGTCATGTATGTCGAATTGTCTGATTTATTAAACAGGGTCCTGGTTTTATTTCGTTTAAAATTAATATGAGGTAACGTCGACACTGTGCGTCCAAGATCACGTTAACACATGCATTATGAGCTTTAAAAGAAGGTATCTACAACTTTGAAAGACGCGAGATAACGAACTAAACCAAAACTTAACTGAAAAAAATATTTTTTTAATAAATAAGTTTGATTTATTTGTCTAGTTTTCTTATAATTAGATTTTAGAACTAATAAGCTTTGGCTTAAGTATAAAGTCATCAAAGTACAGTTCACCGTATTGATGCACATTTTTTTCGAAAGATTCAAATTTTCCAAAAAGTATGAGTTCTTACTTTTTGGAAAATTTTCGATGAAATTTCTACGGGACCATCTCTGAAGTATTCTCTTTCATAAAATATTCAAAACCGATACATAATTGTTCGTAAAATCGTGTAACAAAGACACAAAAAACATACACACGAATTGAGAACATCCTCCTTTTGGAAGTCGATTGAAAAAGACTTCCGTCGATTTTAGATAACCTTAATGCATACTCGCAAAATAAGTTTTATTATAGAGTTTTCTGAGTGAGTGCCCGTTACAAAAACCCACTTTTTTAAGTATAATCCAGGCTTATCCAGCTAAAAATTGATGAACATGCAAGCTTTACGCAATAATAGGAATATTGAATATTCAAAAATTTGCACGCAGAGAACACGTTATAAAACAAATATTACTGAAAACCAGTTACATATCGCTCGTTCAATCTAGCTGTTATTGATCAATCAAAACGTTTCCATTTGAAGAACTAAAGTGCACGAAAAACAAACGAACTACGTGTAAACGCTAAACAAATATATGCGCTTTTAGATTATTTTTTCCAAGTGATTATATTTGATCTGCAAATCATCAGATACTTTAAAATGGATATGGAAAAAACAAGTATATTTTTAAAATTTAAAAACGAAGAAATGTTTTTATTTTCGGAAAGAAAACGAATTTTTCTTCTGACTTTTTTCGTTTTAGGGTCGAAATCGACAGTTCCATTCGTCCGTCAATCAACGGTCGATCTATTGGTGTGATAACACCCTAAGAGATCCCTAGATTATTGCAATATTTAATCAAATTATTAAGGAATTATCTTTGACAAACGCACCAAATAAATAATAAATTTAAAGTTTTTTTAAATTTTTGATGTTTTATTAAGATGCCATTTGTACACAAAATCGATTTCATTTCACGTATGCTGCCTCAGCCGTTTGACATAAAGTGTAAACAAAGTTTGACAAGCAAACCCTATGGAGATCTATTAAAACGTTTTTGTGACAAGTTTTCTATGTTGGTGCTCCCGTGAGAGGTCCTTTATTTGTTCGCTCGCTTCTGGTCCCAGGACATCAAACATTCTCTACAAAAGACCTCGCGTAACAGACGCAAAGCATATAATGCTTTGGAACAAGCTACAACTTAAATCCAAACAGTACTCGAGCGGTGCCGGGAACTATTGCTAGTTAAATAAATGTTGTTGTTATTCAAACACGTGTCATATTTTTTACCTTTATCAACTGACTTTCAAAAGGAGGTTTTCAATTCGTGTGTGTTTGTTGTGTATGTTTGTAACAAAATTATTCGGTCCATCGCGAATTGATCTTGGTGATTCATGTTTCATTTGATAAATGAAACATGATCAACCAAAATCACCAAAATCAAAATAAAATTTCGAAAAAATCTGCAGGCGGGTGGCAAAAATTGGAACTAACCACCGTCTTGGGAAATGTCACTTCATGGCTTGTACCGCTCATATTTATCAGTGTACTTTTAAATTCAATATTAAGATATGAAATACGCCATAAAATGTGAGCTTACTTAGTGTAGTTATAAAAATGAAGAAATTATTTTCAGAAAGAAAAACAATTAAACGTCTCAATAAATCCTCAACCTTTTTAAGAGTAAAGAATCAAATAGACTCTGCAATGTTTACATGTTGCCTTCCTTTAATAGGCTTTTGAACATATTTTTTTTTGAATCTCAATAAAAATTACGATTTCAGGAGAATTGCCTCTTTAGAAAGACTGTATCAAAAGTGAAGAAAGATAAGCAGATATTTTACAAACCTTTCAAAATACGAGCATTTCTAGATACGAGTATGTAGGTACCTAATAAAGAAAGTAGTGGTGACGAGGATGACGAGGAAAACATTTATCATAAAAATATGATATTATTTTCATATCACTCAATTTTTTATAATTATGCTTAATCTTCTATTTACATATATCTTTAAACCTGTGTTTTTGTACCACTAACATTTTTCTCAAAGTTCACGCGACTTGCCTTTGTGAAGTACCTACATAAAACGAAATAACTTCTGTTTTCAAATATTAAAATTAAAAGTTTATGCATTCATATTTTTCCTTGAGAAGAGGGAAATTATACTGAATTGTAACCCTTATTTCACCCTCACGCCCCTCTGACGTCATCATCCAAAAAAAAATTGTCGGACTTTATAATATAAACGAACAATATAGTTGTCTACTCAGATGACATTTCCCTTCAGTGAGAGGTATTCTGACAGCTCATTAAAAAAACAAAACGGTACAAAAATGGTACAAAAGGCTTCGATAGATGTCGCTTTACAAAAGGCGAAATCTTCACACTGCGTTTTCAAAAGTAAAATAAAATAATTGACGTCTGTATCAGAAATTGAACTTATAAATAACCATAGATGGTAGATACCACTTACCTACGTTATGGTATACAGAATTAAAGCCTTAGGCTTTTTAAAAGTGCCATCTAAAAACTCCTCGTTAAAGTGAAATGTCATTCACAATTTCAATCACATTGCTCGATTTTTTTATGCTCTGCATTCGTTGATTATTTAAAACACTATTGAGATCAGGGACTGCATATCGATATAAAATTTTTAAATAGTACTAGTAAAATTTCAGTACCCTTATTAGTGTACTGCTTCATCAAACACAATAACTGTACAAGTTATTAAAATATAAATTTATTAAATCAGTACCCAAATAATGTATACCGGATTCATTTCTGTAGATATTTTTAGTACAGAAATATTTTAACCGATTTAATTTCGGTACCGAAATGTATAGGTCAGCATATGTACCTACGCTTCAATGGCTTCAACTAAACTATCGAACATTCTACAGTTATTTAAAAATAAAATTTTAATATTAATATTAATACCGGAAAATATCAGTTAACTGAAAAAAATCAGTTATGCTACAATAATAAAAAAGGTACACGAATTATTTCAGTATGAATACCTGTACTGTTATTTTTAAATACAACTAATTTAACGGTATGACGTCATACAGAAAAAAATGTACAGATATTCATACCAGTATGCAGTCCTTGATTGAGATGATAATATATTTAAATCCCAAACAAACTGACAAACCATATAGATGTTAAAAAGATAGCATGTGTTATAGAGACCGCATAGCGGAACTTCAGGGCATAGTTACAAGCATATTCTCAACTTAGAAGTTTTGAACATGGAACGCAAGTTAACCTCCACAGACGCTAATGAACATAGAACATAGAGCAGCTGTGTCAAAGATACCTTCCTGTAACATTGATCTCCTGGTAACTTGAGAATCGGAGAAGAATTTAATTATGTAGGTTATTGGAGAATAAAAAATATTTCTTACCTTTACCATATATCTTATATAAATTAAGTCGCTTTCAGAACTATTTGATAATTCAAAAATAAACATAGAAATATAACAAACACGTTAATTTTTTTTGTAAAAATATTAAATGTACAGACACGTTTTTTTTACTGTTTTATTATATGTATTGATATCTTATTTTGTATGTACAACTACATGAAAAAATAAACATTGTTGTGTTGGATTTTCGACTTTTGTAGTTTTACTTTTTTAATTATATGATTATTTTGAAAATTAAGTTCCTCTTCATTTTGATGTGCATTCAAATATATATATGATACTAGCAACCGCGCGCGGTTTTACCCGCGTAACTTTTGATCCCGTGGGAATTTCGGGATAAAATATAGCCTATAACCTTCTTCAAAAGTTGGGCTATTAAATGCAAAAAGAATTTTTCAAATCCTACCTGTAGTT
This sequence comes from Stenoptilia bipunctidactyla, assembly GCA_944452665.1. Classification (NCBI taxonomy): domain Eukaryota; kingdom Metazoa; phylum Arthropoda; class Insecta; order Lepidoptera; family Pterophoridae; genus Stenoptilia; species Stenoptilia bipunctidactyla. Next base: position 45,784,169 of record OX101721.1, on the reverse strand, counting down.
TCTGAGATTAGCGCGTTCAAACAAACAAACAAAAAAACAAACTCTTCAGCTTCATATATTGCAAGAACAAAATTTCTGTGTAATGTAGGTACCACTTCGATTATAAATTTTTGTCAGAATATTAAATATCGAATAATTATAATCGATTGAAATATTTGATGCAAATATCACCACAAAAAGTCTGTCGAAAGTATGCAACAAAACCTCGGTAATTATTAAGACAGAAATGTTAAATAATTATTAAATTATCCCCGTCAGTAGGAAGAAGAATAAAAGCTCATTACTTCGCAGTAAATTAAGATTTTAATAAAAGCTAGTTATGAAGACATTTATGGATCTTGAATCTTGAAAATACAAGTTATTTTTAAAGTAAAAAAGAAACTAGGTATGCTTGCTGCCATTAAAGTATCGGACGAACGGAACTTGGGAACAAGCAATGTTTTATTGAATTTAAACTTTGGCTATTTACATTTAGATATTAGTTTCGAGTGCGCTTATTATTACATTTTGGCGACCAGCAATTGTTTTGAACAATACACTGAATGTTTGACCAGATAATGAGATGACTTCAAGATCTGGCTTGAAGTCACCCTAAATATAATACCCACCTACATACATAACTTCGCGCCTGTATCCCTTATGGGGTAGGCAGAACTCTAGTGGATATGAATTTTTTTTAGGTATTATAATGATGGAGAGAAACTATTGCAGTTTCAGGGCCTATCGATCACAAAAACGTCAATAAACCTCTGTCTCTTAACTGAATTTTAAAGTATGCCCGGGAAGATCAGCGGCTGGTACTTTCTATGTTTTACTTTTGCTTCTCGTCGAACATGGAATATAATAGAATATAAAAACTGTACTCTACATAAAAAATTATACAAAAGTGCCTCTGTGGGAAAACTTGCTAGTTTTATTTGCCTATCTCAAAATAAGCGCTATTTAAAAAGACCACAGATAGAATATTGTCGGCACATAAACAACTGGCAGAGGTAGAGGCGGGGGCGGGGGCGGAAGCGGGGGCGAGATGTCAGTTGTTTTATATACTCTACCTTTTGAACTTCTATTTTGTTTTTCATAAGTTTAAGGAAAATAAGTTTATTATATTTATAGGTGGTCAAAAACTAACATGCGTTGTTTCTTTTTTTTTATAAGTGACTAAACCCGCGTTTGACCTCAATCTCACCTGATGGTAAGTGACGATGAGGTCGAAGATGAAAGCACACGGGCTTAGGAACGAACTGGCTCTTTATACAATATTGCCGGAACACATTACCGCCGGAGCGGTAACATTTGGCGGCAGACTTTATATAAAGGGTGGTCGCTAGCCAGGCGGACCCAGAAGGGATCCTACCACCAAGCTAAGTAACTAAAGTGTTACAACTCTGACGTTTTATTTGATGGATTTTAATAAACACTTTTTTGTTACAGACACGATGTCGTGGACAACATTTCCCGCACCTTTAGTCAAATGACAAAAACTAGAATAAAGGTAAAGACAACATAATATTTGCAAACGATCTGCATATTACATATGCGTAATTATACAGCATTAACCAAATATATCTCAAGGTAAGTTGCCTCTGCATGCTTATAATTATTATAAGAATCAAATAATCAAGCAATATATTTGACATATTGCTTTCAATTAATATACTTAAAAAGAAATATTTTTTACGAAGGTATATTTCCGATAAAATACTTTTACTTTATAAGGTTACAAAATCCCCGGTGACGTTTATTGAATTTAGTCGGCGTTCGGTTAGTTAATAATACATATAACTGTTATATACATGGTGGACCATTAAAATAAAGGACATACGAAGAACTGTTCTTAGAAACTATGTCATCGATTACAAAAAAAAGATAAACTGCATTCACATTTATATAAAAAACTTGCTTTCAGCTCGGGAATCGGATCCGGAACTTTTGGATATTAAATCAAAAACTATTTCCCTTTAGATGTAGCTTGTATAGGTGTAAAGCAATATTATTTACTTAGAAACATGATATCTAAATTGACTAAAATGCATTGTCCTAAGAATAGATTTTCGTATTCCTTTTAGTTCCAATCTTTCCCATACTAACTTGTAAATGGTCCACCCTGTATATTATTCTACACATTTCTTTTACAAGAATTTAGTATTTTATGATTTCACTAACACATTAAAATTCAAGGTTTAATAATAAGCTGAGTTATTTTTATTTCATCGTTCAACACAAAATTAGCATTCTGTGATCCACAAAGACTTCATAGCTTATAAAATCACTGTAAAGACATTTAAAAGCTCTGGAAAGAGGAAAGTTTACAGAAAAAAGATGTTATGAACTCATAATGAAAAAATATAATTTTCGCGTCAGTATTGCTTTGTTCTCGGAAGAAACTAAATTAAATAAAAGTTGGCTTTCCAATGTCGGATGTTTATAGAAAATAATAACTCTAGATCTAGGTTTTCTTCTAATTTACGATTTCTAATTTGATATATATTTGATATTTTGATAACTATTCGTCGATATAAAAACTTGGTTGGACTTTATCCCAACTTTTGGCGCCTTTACGATTAGTTCTTCTTTCGGCCCGAAATTTTATTCCATATTCCAAAACAACTTAGTTTGTCCCACATCGCTATTGAAGAACCTCAAAACTATCGGTGACAAAAAATATAGGTTCTTATTTGAATTTTTTTAAATCATAATTAAATAATAAAACACTTCTAAACATTAAGTAGTCTAAGAATTCGTTGAGACGCTGTGGCTCTTGTGCATATGATACGATATCACAGGTAAAACAAACGTTCGGCTCGGTCAGTATTAGGATGGGTGTACGTAGACCATTCATACTCACGACGACATGATTTTGAGGGCACATTAAGTAGCCAGTCTCGGTTACAATGAGCCCAGCATTGGTGTGGGGGATTGTGATGATGACGATGATTATGGGGTATTTAAAATAATCATGTAAACCGTTCTTTAAGTTAAGTAAAATACTAACATTGCCTTGCATGTATATTTTCGGAGCAGCCGTGTTTGTTAAAAATAATAGTCATTACTTTACCCAGGCAAAGGTTGTATCTAGACCAACACGACATGGAGATCGTCAAGTATATAATGCACTGTCACGGTTAGAACCACAGGCAGTGTTATGGCATTTGTGTAAAAATATTTAATGCTGTACCTAAAGAATACAAATTATTGCCATGTATTCAAATCATGTTTGTATAAATGGTTACTTGAAAAAACTTTTTACAGCGTAAAAGAATTCTTTGATATTTCGATATTATTTAATTGTTATACCTCACTTAATTATGAATATGTTTGTTTAGAAGTAATAATTTTTGCATGCCTTAAAAAGGTAAAATATGTAGGATCCCTTTCTTGGTGGTAGGATCCCTTCTGGGTCCGCCTGGCTAGCGACCACCCTTTATATAAAGTCTGCCGCCAAATGTTACCGCTCCGGCGGTAATGTGTTCCGGCAATATTGTATAAAGAGCCAGTTCCTCCCTAAACCCGTGTGCTTTCATCTTCGACCTCATCGTCACTTACCATCAGGTGAGATTGAGGTCAAACGCGGGTTTAGTCACCTATAAAAAAAAAACTATTTATTAAATTTTAAGATCTAAATCTGTACCATATTTTATGCAAATAAATGATTGATTGATAACATAACTTCATTGAACAGTCAAATAAGAGACACGCATTTATTCAAAAATTCAAAAACGTTTTTTAATGATAGGTTTACAAAAGAAACACTTTATGAATGTCAAATGGTAGATGAGGGCTGCGCGACGTGGAGAATCTTGTTGGGGAGGCCTCTGTCCAGCAGTGTGCCTCTCTCAGCTCACGAAGATGATGATCGCCCATTATCCTTCAATATAGCAACCTACTTCTTCGGCTTTAAGAAACGAAATGAAATTAGGACCCTAGGTAGACCCGGTAGGAAAAAAGCCGGCGGAAAAAATACTCTCGGCACTCTTTTATCAAAAGTGCTCATTATTGGTACAATTTGGCAGAAATACTACTCAGTTATGACATGAATAAACAAACAGAAGACAGCTATTCGTTCACATTGTCATTGTCGTGTCACAGCCAAGCAGCTTACATGGTGTTTTACATTTAATATTTATGTAAATTATCTATGGAGACATCAATCCCACGCTCTTTTATAATTGAAATAATCTTTGAGTTTTTAGGAGCCTTTTTGCATAATATTTCTTTGACAGTTCTTTTGAATTTACGTTAGAGATTGAATTGATTTTGGTATTTTATTATAAATACGTATTGAAATTCCTTTAAATGATTTGGTGCTTTTAGCCAGCCTTGATTTGGGAAACGCTAACTTATGGTCGTCGTTACAGAATAATTTTTATCATGATTATCTTTCATAGTTTTAAATTTATTACTATTCTTATAAATATACATAATGTTTTCATAAATATATTGTGATGCAAGGGTCAAGATACCAACCTCTTTAAACTTTTCTCTTAGAGATTCTCAATTTCCAAGTTTATACATTCCGCGAATAGCCCTTTTCTGCAGTGTTAATATCGTGTCAATGTCTGCAGCATTGTCCCAAAGAAGGATGCCGTAGGGCATTATACTATGAAATTAACTAAAATAATAAAATAATAGTAATAATAATCTTCGCCGTATTAACATCAGTCAATGAGCGAGTTTTCTTTACCGCGAATGCTGCAGAGCTAAGTCTACTCGCTAGTTGGTATGGGCGCTCCATTGCAATTTAAAATCTAAAGTTATCCCAAGAAAAACAGTGTTATCTACTAGGTTCAATCTGTTCCCATTAAGTTGCAGATCAGACTCAACTTGTTTTACATTTGGTGCAGAGAATTTTATACATTTAGTTTTTTTATCATTGAACGCTAGATTATTTATATTGAACCACTGAACAACATTTGCGAGAGCATTGTTTACATCGTCGTAGTTTATTTTCTGTCTTATCATTTTAAAAATTAATGATGTGTCGTCAGCAAACAATACAATCTCATGATTATTGCCTACCATATAGGGTAGATCATTTATATAGACTAGAAACAAAAATGGGCCCAGAATTGATCCTTAAGGCACTCCCATTCTCACAACCGACCTAGCCGACCTTTTCCGGTTAACCTCAACCTTCTGAATTCTATCACTTAGATATGAATTTAAAAGTTTGAGGTCAGTGCCTTTGATGCCGTAGTGGTGGAGTTTCCTGATGAGAGTGTCATGCTGAAGCATCCTGTGACCCCTCTCAGGTACCAGCGGTTATTTCAAATAGTTCAACACCAGCATCAGTTGTTAAACGGCCCTTTGTAAATCCAAATTGTTTATATGAAGTAAATTGTTATTGGTGAAATAGGCCAAAAGTTGATTGAGAATATTTTTTTCATAAATTTTACTACATGTAGGTAGAATTGAAATTGGTCTAAAATTTACTAATTTTAGACCACTTTTAGTAGGGTCCGTAGAGCTACCCGATTTAAATAAAGGAATAACCATACTATGCTTCATTAGAACAGAGAACTCTTCCCTAATAATACAGTTGTTAAACATTTCAACAAGGCAAGGAGCTATTACATCTAAGATAAAACTTAAGAATGTAACAGATATGCACAAATCAGTTGTCTTTTTAACATCAATTGTCTTAAATGTTTTAATAATGTCCCCGGTGTCTATGGGTTGGAACTTGAAAGACTCCTTGCACTCACTTACATGATTTTTAAGCAAAAATTCAGCCACCACATGTGAAGAATTCAACAATTTAGTAGTTGAAACTGGAATGTTAGCAAAACAATTCTCAAATGCTGTCGCAACATTATTATCTACATTAATGGTTTTATTGTCAATTACAAGTTTTAACTCAGTATTGCGATCCTTAACTTTTCCAGTTTCTTTATTAATTATGTTCCATGTTGTTTCAGTCTTATTAGAACTGTTTTTAATCTTATTACTTAGATAGATAGATTTGGATGCGGTACAAACTTTTTTACATAACTTTGAGTAAATTCTAACATAGTTGCAAAAACTGTCACTTTTATCATATGATTTCTCATGATAGAGATCATATAGGTGCTTTCTACTTATATGTATACCGATGGTAGCCCGATCATTGAAGGATTTACAATGGTTTACAATTGAGACATTAACGATATTAACAAGTATCATAATGATAATCACCTTAAACTGTATTAAAAAAATACCTGCACGTTTGCATTTAAATATACAGAATACTTAGTTCTTTCATTAATAAACTACAAAATATGATATTTCGAATTACTGAAACATTAACCGGACAGCAACTAAATGAGACTACAAAAATTTAATAGTAAAATTAATTATATTGAAAAGATATTTAAAATATCTATAGCACCATATATAAGTTAAATAACCAAAAATTTAACTCAACAATAAATAATAATAGACAGTCTTATAAGGTGGTAAATCGTGGACTAAATAAGAATATTAAAAATTAACATTCGTAAAGTATAACTTGGATCAACAGTCAACTAAGAGATACACACATTTAGATATGGATTAATAATTTATTGTTTTACTTATAAACACCAAACTAAATAAAAAAAATGACAATGTTTTAATTTTTAAAATCTATTTCTGCCTGCACAATTTAAAATTGGATGAACAATAAAACAATAAGTACCTAGGTACTAACAATAAACATCTAAAAACGTCTAAACATAGTGACCAGAAATTAAGAAATGAACATATTTAAAAAACGAAATTCTAATAAAAAAAGCAAATAAAATACGAACGATTATCCAAAAATGTTTTACAGAAAACTGACGGAACAACTGAGAATGTGGTTTAATAATGTTAGAGTTACACGAGTAAACACGTAACACAATTGTAAATTAAATGGCAGTTTTATCAGCATACTACGCATATGTCGAATCACTCCTACGATATGGGATAATTTTCTGGGGAAATTCCACAGATAAAGAATGCGTTTTTAAATCAAATCAAATCAAATCAAATCAAATCATTTTTATTGCTATATAGTGGTATACAAATAGGTCTTACATGTAATAAATAGTTCTACACTACACTGTATAACAGCATGCAATATGTTTTTTAAGTAATGTAATACAATTAGAATAGAGAAAAAGATTTTAAAAATTAAAGTTTGAACACAGTAAAATGTCAATAATTTCAACAATTAGCACTTAATAATAACATAATAAATTCAATCTTAATTGCATGTCAATATTATAAATTTGATGTCACACCTATACCTATATTATAAATTCACAATTAGCACATAATAAAATTGTACAATAAATTTAGAGTTTCATTACATGTTAATATTACCTTTATTATAAATTCCATGTCACATTGCTATATTCAAATTAAAAATGATAATGATAGGCAAAATAAGCATGTCATATATAGTTAGGTCCATATATTTTGTTATTCAAAGTTTAGACGCGTTGTATCACGGCTATCTATAATCTCAAATCTACAGATTCTTGCAAAACATATTTGATGAAGTTAAATATTTTGACTTTTCCTTGTCTTTATTTACTCGAAACTGCTTTATTCGTTGAGAAAAACTACGAAATGTTTGAAAAATAAAAAAAAGCGGAATGTTATTCTTCGACTCCTACAGCGCCCAACTACCCTGTATTCAAAGAGCTTTTTTGGGATGGCCCCACGTATTTATAATAAATTGCCAAAATGTATAAAAAATATCAACAATTGTTTAAGGATTTTTGTATGTAATAAAGCTTATTATTTGTCGTATAAATTTTTTAATGACAATGACATGTAATGAAACGTGTACTATCATATAATAACTTGAAATTTAATTGAAATGTAAGTTCTTTCTAATCTAATATTGTACATCTCGTAAAGGTAGAATATGGTCTAGATCAATATTTCTATGTTACACTTCATTTTTACCTATATTCGTGCAAAATAAATGATTTGATTTGCTTTGAAACATTCTTTCACGGAGAAGACACAGAAAATTTGTGTTTATATAATTAATCGATGTACAAAATTTTATATAACGTAAACATGTTTTGCTGTTTTTACTCAAAAGTCAAATAAGTCTGTAAAAAAATTGGTCGTAAGAGGAATACAAAATGGCTCAGAAAAGAGAATAAAATTAATAAAATATATTTTGGTCCGAACGAAGCATATTGTTTGGGCCGTGTCGGAAGATTTTTTTGTAGGCTTTAACTCAATGGTCCGAACGAAGTTACAGACTTCGTTTTCACAGAGTTAAACGTAATAATATTCTGCTTTAAAGTACTTAATAACTCTAACATTTTAAATAAACCATGAAAACTCGAATAGAAGCCCGTCTCATGTTCAATAAAGATATAAATACGCCTTTTCATTAAATATATTTACTAAAGGGTCTTAGAATCTTTCGTAAACAAATGCAAAAATCCGGGATTTAAAATGTCTTGGAAGGCTATTTATTTTCTATCTTTTATATTATCAGATCGTCTTTAATACGTTTATGTAGAGTAACACGATAAGCAGTGATTATGTGAGTGTCAGGCAGGACTCGGGATCAAAGCATACAACATTTGTATAGACTTGCTTTCATCTTCTTTAAGGACACTACTTTATAAAATGTCTTAAGAACGCAGACATTCTTGGAAGCAGTATACAGTTTGTACAATTTATGTCCTTCCTGTGAAATTGTATACTATTCATAAAGATGTTAGTAGACTTTATTAATGACCTAGGAAAGAGCTTAGAGGTTATAAAAGAAAATCGTGAAATGATTTAAGAAAATGTTTGAAATAAAATTGGAAATAGCGGGCCAAATAACAATAGGGTTGCTCTTGAACATGTGCCATATTTGTAATATTACCAAAAAAAGTCCTCTGAAATAAATTGCCTGAACTATTATTTCGTTTTTTTGTAAGTAAATAAGACTGTTAATGGGCCCGATTCCACATTGAATTCACTTATTTTAAGTGTTTCTTAATGCCGTGACAGAAAGAGACAAAAATAGTTTTTGTATGAGGCTTCAGGTCGTAAAATTTGACACTAGAGAGACTTCAAAATAAAAAAAATGCAATGTCAAATACGGCCCAATACGAACATAAAAACAACTAGAAAACTAAGAAACTCACTGACACTCACACTTACTTGAAATAAACTACGGACTACACAATGGAACTAACTTACTTTTTTTTAACTATTATTGTTTATAATTTCATACTTAAGATTCGTAATAATGTAATATAAAATTTACTCGGCACGGTACGTAAGGATTTGTTTTTTTTTTATGTATTGCCTAAAAGGTCATAGATTGTTAGTAGGGTAAATCAAGTAGGTACTGTAAATTACATTAAATAAACAAAAATAAGTCCATAATAACTTAAAAAACATAACTCTTAAATCATTAAAATAATCCTAAAATAATACAAACTTTTAATTACTGTAATGAGAAAGAAGATACTTTTTACACAGGCTTAATTTTAATTAACGCATCAGCCCTTCCAGACGGCCTCTCTACATCAATTTCAACAACATTAATTTGTTCTACAACTTTTTACAAATCGAGACAGGTAAGAAAAAAAAAATTTTTGCTCCTTTAAATAAAAAAATTGAAACAAATGTTTGCCCGCTGCACGTGGCGATATATTGACAACGCAAGTTGTGACAACTCAGCAGTGCGATCACAGAACTTTATCGAATCGTTTGTTAACGAATGTTCGTATAGTATGGAGACGGTTTTAAAGAAAAAATTGAAATCTATCCATAGCCGCAAGGCCAGCTTAAATAAATGTGTACCTTGTTAATTTTGAATGTTTGTAAACATGTTGTACTCATGAATATCTGTAAAATAAAAAATTACAATGTTACTCAAAACTTGCAACAGTTGCAACCGACTCCATACTATACGAGCATTCGTAAACATTCGTTAATATACGATTCGATAAAGTTCTGTGATCGCACTGCAGAGTTAATAGAGTTACGCCAGTTTAGAGGCAATAAATAATAAAAAATGTATGTATACTATTAATTCTAAAAGTCGTAGAATAAAACTTTGTTGGGATTGATGTGGAGAGGCCTGCCAGAGGTGATGCGTTATAATTTACCCCTGTATAAATTATACCGCTAAATTAAAACTCATGATGAATTTCTCTAATTCCAATAACAAATACCAAAAATCAAAGCAGTTGCAGACAATTCAGCGTTGGTAGACAATTCAAATTTTGGCTTATTTAAAGGATAGATTAATTCACATCTGTCCTACAATCTTCAACTGACTTTAATACCTGTGAATTCCTCCAGTGTCTACCCAGTAATTGATTAGTTCCAGATATTGAGACTCAATAATTTAGTGTCTCTTACAATACACCTGTAAGTTGCAGTATCATTTTCTGATCGGGCACTTAACTCAAAATTGAAAATGGCAGCAAAAGTATCTTATTGAATCGAGAAAAGTCTAATACTTACTTTCTAAATGGAAATCCTTTTATTTGAGATAGGTACTTTTAGTTTTCAAAGCAAAAGGAGTATTGAAATGCACTAAGTTAAAAGAGCTTTCTTCGTTTCTGAAACTATATCGAACAATCTTACATATTTCTAGTCGCAAATTATTATTTTATTGTGTTGCAGCTATCGGTTAACAATAACTTGCATATTTATAACAGTTTGCACGTTAGCCATTGTAACAAACAGTTACTGGCAATTATTTGATTACGTTTCATATCGATCCAACTTTGTTTACTGATCCATTAGAAGCTATTTACCTGCAGTAAGTGAAGATATCATTTACGGACCGGTAATGCAATTCTATTGAACTATGTACATATACTTTAATTGGTGATAGATGCTACTGGCTCACAGGAATTGCGATGAAAATATAAACATACAACTAATTCAATTAGTGTAATGGATTTCTTAAATATAAACATTTCTAACTGGCCGAGTCAGGTGTTACTTTGCTACCTCCGTTACTATTAAGCACTAGAATGCAGGATTTCCGTGAATAAGATCTCTGTTATAGAATAAGATAACATATAGGAATCCGAAAATAACACTACAACCCTCACCTCAAGGTCAAAACCTTTCATGGAGGAATAAATAATAGATATCCATACATTAGACAAGTGCTTAATAAATATACTTAAGAGTTTGTTTCGATACTAAAATCCTTAATCGATCCAAATTTGACATTTGAAAACAGGACTCGAAAAAAATTTGGCAATATTTTTACAATAATTTCGAACAATATTGGACGATCATCATCTTCATGAGCCGAGAGACGCAGACTGCTGGACGGAGGTTGCCCCAGGATTCTTCACGTCACCCAGACCCACGCCACTCTCATCTACCGATTGACATTCTTCAAGTGTGATCTTTTTACCTAAAGTAATTAAAACCTTTTTGTTCTGTTTTTTTTTAATAAGTGAAGGCTATTTCAATTTAGTCCTATGTAATTATCAATTTGCACCAAATATCGCTAATGTATAAACGAATAAATGGACACAGAAAGGCTATATCATGACATGTGTACACAAACATCGTAAGTTGGGTTTATTTACCCTTTGGATGGTGGTTTTACCGGGTACGAATAAATGGTAGGTGCATAGGAAGAATAGAATGAGAAAGCCGATTTTGGGCGGTTCAGGGAAAAATTAACGATGAATGTTAACAGTAAACTCAACTTTAAATTAGACAAGTTTCAAAGCTTTGATTGATTGTACATTTTGTAAGACGGATTTTTAAGCTTTCTCATAGAATGTAGTGCTCGATGAAGTTTCTTGAATTTAAAGACCTCATCATTTTAAAATAGGCACAAATTTTTGTCATGGCAAAATAAAGGAAATGAATTTTTAAGTGTACACGGTATGTTCAAACTCTTTCTTTAAAAAGGGGCTGGGCAGATCTCAAGTATTATTTTTAATTAAAATAAATTTTATTCGGTTACTATGCATTATGCATTTCGTTTATCTATTACGCATATTGGCCTATTATAACGCTACTTTTTATATATTTAACCGACTAATTTCAATAACAAACGCCACTTTGGGGATTTATTGCAGTGATGAAAGCAGTGCTAATTATCATTATTCATACTTAGAATGAACATAGCGGTGCCAATAATCAAATAAATAATAAATAATTTAATTTCAGTACTATATATTTTATAATTAGTGACGTGTATTATTTATAGAATAATTTTATACCAATTTAGCTTTATCATTTTCAGCTACGTAATTATTTTGAGCACATAACAAGATCATCACTATAATTTGTTTGACGAATGCTGTAGTGTGGTGATTAAGTAATAATGGAGCCAAACAGAGCCTGTACGAGTCAACCTTCAACCAGTAGTGGTATATGCGAGCCGCAGTACCGTCCATGTTGCAGAGGTACTATGTGCCCGGCATGGCGTGGTGCGCGGCCTCCCTTACGCGGTGCATATTTTGGCGAACCCGCCATGCTCTTTCACGAGCCCTATATTCCGATGCACCTCGCAGAACGAGGCATGTATTTCCACGCGCCTGTACTTCAAGCGCCAGCTGCTGCTATGCGTCCCCAACGCCACGGCACTCCTTGTCAATCAGCAACGACCCACTCTTCGACCGAAAGGTCAACACCTCTTAAACAAAAACCAGTTGACAGTACAGGATCTGATTCAAAGTCAAGTTAGTATTGTCGATAGATGTGTTGAAACAACCTTGATCTTCTAGAATTCACTGTATATGTTCTTCATTCACGTCATTGCCTTCATGATATTCGTCAACAACAAGTGATCAAGCATCCAACTCATACTCAACATGTCATTCATTATTGCATTCCTCATACTGTTTCTTCCTGGACGGTTGTAAAAGTAGTTTTAGATGGTGCAAAAATGAGTCTAATGTTGTAATAAATTGCGGTGGACGCGTTGCTCAATGTTTGGACGCACCTTTGCAAATGTTCTTGGCTACGCAGTATTTTATCAGTAAAGACATCGTTTTTGCACTATTTATATATAATATGTTATCCTAGTTTAGATTTTCAACCTAATCTTTTCCTATACCTTCTATTTCCCTAAATGATTTATTTTATTTAAATATAAATAATAAGATAATTGGCCAAAAGGCACCAAACTGTCAATTTGAAAATAACACGATGATCTCCGCTTAATTAATTTAATTTTATGTGCCGTGAATACAAAGAAATATATTTCAAAATTTCGTGTTTTCTGTTTCCGATTCAAGTTAAAACTATATAGGTTTGATTATTTAATGATGTATTAAATATTTATCATAAAATATATCGACATAAAACATTGTTCTCAATATCCATTACTTTACATCGCTCGCTGCCTTAAGCCGCCACTAACACTTCGCTTACACTAGTGTTTGTTACGCCAATATTTGATTACAAGCATCTGATTACAGAATATCTTGTATAATTTCTATTCGTTGCAGTACTTGATGCAATAATTAACTCTAAATGTAAGTATCACATAATTGGAAGCTGCAATATTACTGAAGTCCGATGTCATAACGTCAATTTCTCGGGCATTAAGATAAAGTGAAATATGTACACAAGAATAAACTGTAAATAAACTCGTTTTTTTTTATTAAAGTTTCAATTGGTATAAAAACTACAATAAATGCTTCTAAAGTTATTAAATTTCATAAAGAAACTTAAGTGCAAGCATCTTAATATTTTAAATAAAAAAAAAGTTTTTGAATATTACAAATAAAATTATCCTATGATACGCAAAATCGGTTTTAATTCTGACGTAATTATTAATACACTACCTTAAAAACTACTTTGTAAATCACACGAAATGTTTAAAAGTAAAGTCATAAATTAAAAACGAAATCTTCTGCGGAGTTTCATTTAAAATAAAATTGAGAGAAAACCTGTGTAATATTGATTGAATATCTTAGTTTACTTCGTGTCAATAAATCTTGAAAAGCAAAGCAACAGGTTCTTTTCAGCGCAGCTCGCGTCTACGAATAATTAAACCTAAAGCAGTACTTCAATCCTATGAGTTGATGGCAAACAAGTGACTAGACATTTTGTAGAAGCATCTCACTCAACTTCAATCTGATGCTTGCTCTTGTCACATTTCAACGTTGAAAATATTAAGCTTTAAAAGTGTTTATTTGCACCGAACTCGCACAATAAATCCGAATCTTTTTTTCCACTATCCGGTAGACCAATCTCCGTTATCGACGTTTTCAGTCTTCCATTTTTTTATTCTTTCTTTTGTTGTATGATTTAGTTTTTAACAGTTTCTGATTTTAATAATGGAATTTTTCATTTGTTCGTTTTTCGTTGTTGTAAATATAGTCTATGTTTAATGTTATATTATAGTCCCCTGCTTATTGTTGCTAAAACTTCCAACAGCGCATGAAGATGGGTGTAATCTATAAGTGTCCGTCCATTTTATACTTGCAATGTACGTTCTAATACTATGGTATCACAAGATCTATGCTTCTTATACAAGACGCTGCTTTGGATCTATGTTTTTAAATGTTGTACAATTTTTATTTTCTAGGTGCCCTAGCGTGATGTCTTACAACAACCGACATTTCTTTCGGTTCTAAATTTAAGCGTACCTATATACCGGTATTTTTTTTATTTAGTTATAAAAAAGGATTTAAGGTTAATATATTTGTGAAACCCCGAATGACATCCAGTTTAAATTTAGGTGTTTATTCAAAATATTTTTATAAGGCTACGGATTCGTCAATTCATGTTAATCTCTAAGTAAACGTTCGAATAAAGCTAAGGATGACTACGTCTTCATAGACGAAGAGAAGTGCGTACAAAAACAAAGGGGTTAAACAAAATTTGATACTTAGGTCGGCAACTATCACTCACCGTCAAATCAAACTTTCTTCACTCTCAAAGTAACTACCTCATTCATTGTCCGTGTAAATTCGAAAAAGTTGATTCCATTAGAAGGACCATTATTTAACCATTTTTGAGTTACAATGTTTAGACTTTTTTCAAATAAGTGAAAACAGCTACATTGCTGCATTTTATAAATATCATTTTAAATTTGATTTGTTCTTCTGATTCATGAAAACGATTAAACACTTAAACACTGATATCATGATATCTGATATATGTATTCATGATTCTGATATATCAATATAATTAAATGTAACAAAAAAAAAACTTTTCCCAAATTCAATGCATATGGGGATTAAAAATATCGCAAATACTCCGCTCTATCAGGTATAATCTAATAAATAAATGTCTCTCAGCGCGAATACGTGGAACTACAAATAATCCCGTATATTATTCGATACCGTGAAGTAGAGATCAGTTTTTATTAGTCGGCGTTATTGAATTAATACAAAAAAACGTTAGTCTGGATAACGAAAGGATGTTTGCAAAATTTTATATGGCAGTAGTAGCATGAATTTCAAAGTCGTTTTTCTGGTGTCACTGTTGTCAATCGAACGGTTGTTAGTGGTTTTAGTAATTGAGATTTTGGAATTTTCGTATTTGAAAAGAAATGAAGAAATAAAAATTAGATGATTTCATAATCAATGTAGGAAACACTGATACCAATGACTCTAACGATTCATTCCATATAGGATCGCTGGATTCAGATTTTGATTACAATGTATAGAAATAATTATTGTATTTTGTTGTTTTATATTTAAAACTGATTAATACTAGTTGCCTATCAAAAAGTAGGACAGCACCAATTTTGTTATTTTTTACGATAGTTTTATTTAATTAAGTATCAAGTTTGTTTGACAGATGTCTACGTAGCATTAAATAGTAACTGGACAAGCTTTTTCATTTTTATCACAAATTCTCGGTGATGAAACATTTTTCTGCTAAACGAAGCACGTATTAAAAAACTAAAGCCTTTAAAATAAAATTTTGAATAAACACAAAATGTCTTTTTTCATTTTTTCACATACATTATAATATTTACACGAATGAAACTTTTGATCAAAAGGAAATATGTATATATTTATGGGAATTTCCGATTTGCTCTTGCGAATATTTTAGAAAAGACATCATGGTAGGGTGACCAAACAGTTGTCAGTTTTGAGACATAGCATGTTTGTGTGTGCGCAGCCTCGGGTCCGCTCATGAGACAGTCGTGCCACCGACTCTTGGAACATCAGCACGGCAGCGGGGAAGAGCCGCCCCTGTACTCTCCCCTTGAGCAAATTTCAGGTAAGCCTTACACTTCTCACTAAACTTCCAAGTATTTAAATCGACCTCCTCTCACTCTTTTCACTAAAATTCAATAGGCAACATTAACTGAAAAGAGATTTTCAATTGTAAAACAAATACTTACAATCGATATGTCCCTGAAGCCAAAATTCCAATGGTTTGAGTAATTTGGTTAGCCAGTTTAAATAACAAACATTACATTTAAATAGAGTTATTTGAAATTGTAGCTTGCAATAAATTCTGCGTCACAAATCAAAATTAAATTCAATCACCAAATGAAAACAATGTTTAGATTTACTTTAATCAAATAACGTGGACTGTTTTACAACAAATTCTGTTTTTAAGTCAAAGTACTAATATTTCACTGCAACTTTTTTTAAAAGCGAATGAAATAACCTTTTTTCCAGGAATATATCAAAACTCATTTTCGAAGATAATATGATTTCCTTTCACTGTTAGCGTCCAACGTTTATTAGATTATTATATTTTCTCTCTACATCAGTTACTTTGTATATTGAAAAGCTTTTATTCGTCACTTTGGCTTAAATGAAACGATGACGTTAGTAGATGACTACGTATACGACGTTATTTTTTGTTTATGCGAATCCCATTATGCAAGTAGGCACGTTGCATGAAGAGGAGGCGTGCGAGCATCTCACTTAGGGTGACCATATTCGCGCGACGAAACCAAGGTACTACAGGAAGCTTGAAACTTGATCAGTTTTTATGATAGCATTATAATTTATATATAAAATTCTTTGAATTAAAATATTTAACCCATGTGTTAGGTTTCGCATAAACAAAAAATAACGTTGTAGATTTTTTGGAAATTGCAAATTTTTCAAAAAGTTCTTTATCGATTTTGATGAAATATATATGGACTTCTTAAGTATTCTTTCTTTCGACGACCAATTAGGCGATGGGGTAATACTGTGTGCCTCAGGCGCCAGCGGTCGTGGGTTCAATTCCCGTATGAGAAGAAAAAAGATATTCCGGGTCTGGTCGTTTCTTATATGTATTTATATTCTAGGTACACTAGAATATTCCCCTGGTTCACTACATGGTATCCCATATCACAAGCTCTGCTTAGTTTTGGGGTGACGTAGTTGGTGTGATTGTCTGGGGATTAAAAAAAATCTTCTATCAAATGAGACTCTCAAAGTAATTGACCAAATAATCACGTTACCAAATCACAAAACAATATGCACACACGAATTGAAAACAGCTTTCTACAAATTTCCAAGCTCTATGAGAAAATAGTTTGCTTTCATCATCATCATCACAACTCTTTGTAATGAGCCCACTGCAGGGCATGAGTCTCTCCACTGGGTGAAGAGGAGGTATAGGCCATAACCCACCAAGCTGGCCCAGTGCTGGGTGGTGGATGCCAGAATTTTTAGGGCGCCTAGATGGCTTCTGACAAACCCTAACGACTACTGTATACAAGTATACAGCACCCGGGACCGATTGCTTAACGTGCCCTCCGAAGCACGGAAGTCGTCGTGAGATATGAATGGTCGGCGGTCACCCATCCAAGTACCGACCGCGCCGAACGTTGCTTAACCTGTGATATCGTATAATACACACAGTAACCACGGCGCCACGACGACTTCAGTTTCCTTTATCGGCTGTAATCTTCAGAGGAAGTGTACCATGCAGTTATTAATTGCATTCAGTGAAATACACATGTCAACACTCCAACTGGCTGAACAAAGTTTCCTTAGCTATTAGTTAGACCAATCAGAGGCAGCGCAAACTTCGTATACCAAGCATCTCTTTCACGGACACATAAAGGACTTAATTAAATCACGTCTAAACTCCGCCAGAACTTTATGTTTGAAGGACAAATTTGTTTGTGACAAAGTCATCAATATAACGGAGGTGTGTGCAAATTAAATTCGATTTAAAGGTCACTTGTTTAAATACGCTTTGAAGTTGAAATCTTTTCAAATTGATTCGATTTACTGGCATTGTTAAATAATCAACGAATGCAGAGTATTAAAAAAACCGACTTCACGTCAAAACTTTGGTTGAATTATAATGTCGTCAAGGTAAACATTCTCCATACATATTTAAAAAAAATTATCCATGTAGTACTTAATTGATTTCAATTAAATTTAAATGGGACCAACTCTGAAGTATCTTGTATCATATTAAATAAGAATTTTTTAAATCGATTTATCATTGTCCGCAATATCGTTAAAAAAGACACAAAAAAACGAATTGAGCTCCTTTTTTGAAAGTCGGTTGAAAAATCCAAAATGAATCTGCTCATAGGTAATGTATTGTGATGTTTAATAGCCTATTATCAGCCCCGACATGTTTTTAGGTTAAGTGATTCCGAAGGTTACTCTCAACAAACAGGCAGACAAAAGTTCCCTTTCACAAGATTCTTGTGTCACCCAAAAACAGCTTTTAGTTAATTTAACTCCTGCGTTCCTGTGGGGCTAGCATGCAACTATCGACATCGATAAATCGGGCTCTTATATCAATATTTTCTTAGAATATAGCACTTGGAGTATATATATTTTTAGAATATTGCATCCTTGGTTCCATGGGCTTAACCATGGTATCGAATCGAGTAATTCTATCTATTATGGTGCGCATGTTAGCTAACAAGATAGGATAAAATAATATTTATCTTATCGATTCGAGTTTTATCGATGGTTGCATGCTAGCCCTGTTGGATAACTAAACTAAGTTATAAAAACCATAACACCTCATTAATATGATACTTTAACGTCATTTCTAAGAGAAAGGAGAAAAGGCAATGTTCATTTTAAATTGGGTCAACATTTCTAGAGTCCCTTCCGTATAGTACAGGTTCTTCATGCTTTGCAGCAACAATCATTGCGGTATTTGTGGAACGACTGAGGGTTGTTATTTTCACTAATGAATCCGTATTGGGTTGCATACAAAATAATATGTTTCCAGTGAAATTGTTTCCTCAAATACGAAGCTTTTGAAGCAGATTTAATGCAACAATGCAAAAATGTATGACTATAATATAATTTATGATATAGACTCTTGAGTATCCTTTGTATGCTACAATAAAGGATCTAGAAGGATTTGTTTTTTGTGATATCAAACCTAGTAGTTTATATTTCTAAGTATATTGAAAAAAATATGAAGATTGAAAAGTAGTTTAACAAATGATATTACGATTTCGTAAAAACATATTGCGTTGGCCATTCTTGCTTTAAAGATATAAATTACTCACACTTTTAATTTAGTCGAGTTAGATACCCAAATAAAAATTTCGTGATTTTGTACAACTTCAACTTAAATTATAATCGAGTGTAAGAATCAAAAAGTTTTCTTCTGAACTATTTGGACGACCGGCTGGTGTAGCGGTAACATACATTGCCTTCTAGATGCCAGAGGTCCTGGGTTCGAATCCCGGTGGCTACGGATATTTGTGTGAGGAACACAGATATTAGTCGTCAAGTCATGGATGTTAATATGTTTATTAAGGTTATTCTAATTAAAAATATGTATTTATTCAATATGTACCTATGTTAATATATTTCTTAAGTATATCAGTTATCTAGTATCCATAACACAAGTTCTTTAAGAAACTTAATTTGGGCTAGATAATGTTGTGTGCGTGTCAGAAATATTTATTTATTTATTTTTATTTATTTACTATAATAAAAAAAACCAAACAATCACACAAACTACATGGCCTCAATATAAGCAAAGCTTGTGTTATGAGATACCAGCTAGTGAACTAGAGGGGAACCTCGAATAGAAAATACATTTATAGATAAACGCCCAGACCCAGAACTTTTTTTTTGAAGGAGTCGTACCGCACGGAACAAGAGCAGATAGGTTTACCCCATTGGCAAAGTGGTCGTCGAGTACTAATAAAAATAATAAAAAAGATTTTACTTATACGGAATGTGTTTCCTGACCACGTTGTAAATTGTAAAAAAAAATATGAAACGCAAAAAAAAAGATTTTTAAGACTATTTTAATACTTCGAGTTC
Organism: Stenoptilia bipunctidactyla; assembly: GCA_944452665.1. Lineage (NCBI taxonomy): Eukaryota > Metazoa > Arthropoda > Insecta > Lepidoptera > Pterophoridae > Stenoptilia > Stenoptilia bipunctidactyla. The sequence continues at coordinate 45,764,040 of OX101721.1, read as the reverse complement.
TATACTAGTCGTTTTCGCGATTAAGAATAACAAAAACATATCCACCAATTGTCACTTTATTAGTGTGACATTTTTTAATGTATTTGCTTTATTTTTTAATTATTTCCTCTGGATAAGGCGTATCATAATAGAACACTAATATCTCCAGGATTTGAAGCCTTTAAAAAACGCCTACTTCCAAATATCACCGTCAGAGTTGAAGAAGGAAGTTACAATAAAACATTGCCACATCCTATGTATGACAATGTTTTATGTATGTTATGTAGAGCAACTTCCTACTTCAACTCATGCGGTACTTCAACTCACTGCGCGCACTTCATCTCTCATCAAGTGAGATTTGCTAATATTTTGAGATTTGATTTGAAACTAGGATTTGACTAAAATTTTCAAAAACTATGCAAGTGATTCGAATAATACATACATCCATAACTTCACACCTATATCCCCTAATGGGGTAGGCAGAACACCAGTGGCTATAAAACCATCTGATGTCACGTTTGACAAATTTGGAGGTATTATATTGCAGTGTCAGGTCAGCCTATCGCCCGCAAAAACGCCAATAAAACCTCCATCCCTTAACCGACTTTTACAGTTCGCCCGGGAAGATAAGCAGAGAACATTTAATTACCATGCCTTGGCGGTAATTAGTTATTCTGTTACGTCATTGTTTAAATGTATGGCAAAATTCTACAGAAAATATATTAATTCATTGTTTAAACCTTACCCAAGGAAATAGTTTTATGAATCAGAAAATATTTCTAAAACACCTTTTTCAGTTTACAATAAAGGTCATACAGGTCTCTTGATGAAGCATCGAAAAAAACAAGTTTGAACCACTTTAGTTGTGGTTAAATCATCTGTTAAATCATCTGGTCAGTGTAAAATACTGTTGATGAAATTAATGAAATAGTGGAATACCGCCTACACTTAAATTATCAAGCTAAATAGTGCTTTTTACATTTAACACCTTTATTAAAAAAATAGCTCCATACCCCGCGATTGTTTTTTTTAACCCCAGACAATCACACCAACTACATGGCTCCAAAGTAAGCATAGCTTGATTTATGGGATACCATACAGTGAACTACGTAAACCTACGTAAGAATATAAATATATAAACACCCAGATACGGAACATTTTTTTTTCTTGTTCCGTGCCTCTGGCATCTGAGTCCGACAGGTTTACCCCAAAGAGGTCGTTGAGATACTAAGATGCTAAATTAAAAAATAAAGCAAATTCTTGCGTGTTTTCCAGGAGCTATTAAACACAACGTTCCACAAATTGATTTAGAGTGCTCTTACCACGGCTTCTCTGTCAAGTACGTACTTTCTTATACAAAATGTCTTTTGTATTACACGTATACTTTCATCATTTAGTTCAAAAGCCATGTTACTGAGTTTAAATATCATTAACTAGCAGTATTGCCCGGGGTTACTGAGGTGCAGTTTTGCTTTAAGATTTTTGTGTCCTTGCAGTTAAATTATTTTCATCGGTGTTTCTTGAGGAAAGCCATGGTAACTCGGCTCATCTGTAATGTGAAATAATGTAATAGCATGTTGTGCGATTTCAGAATTACTCCCTGGAGTATTTCCGCAACTTCAATTTTTTGGGTTCCATAATCAAAGGTTTAACCAAAGAATGGACCCACCATATAACTAAGGCTCCGCTTTTCTACGTAAGCTTTGATACGTTACCCTGAATGGTTTCGTTTCTTTCTATTCATTAGTAATACATTTTTGTTTAGTTGATTTTGACCGATTAACTACTGCACTAAGTGGCAACGTTGCAATTAGACAGGCAGAATGGATATTATGGCGGCACTCCGAAGCAGCAACGTCGCACTAGATCGCGCGTAATTACCATAGACTTTTATTTGCAAGAACTGCAAGGAAACTAAAATAGCTAATAGCAAAAATTTAACTTATTATTTAATATATTATTTATGTAATAAAATTTATTTGAGGTGTCTAAATTCTACGTTTTTTCATTAACACCGTGTATATGTAACCGGAAAATTAAAAAAATCGCAAATTTATAAATTTACTAGGAAATTACGTAGGATTCTACACGGACGACAAATTGACGACAATGAGCTCGGTAAGTTTATCAATTTTCGCAAATTGATAAACTTACCGAGCTCATGCGTAAAATAATAAGTAAGCACTTTTGAATTGGTTGAATAAGTCTCGTGTTCAAATTTCAGCACGGCCAAAGGCCTTAAGTACGCGAGCTGACCGAGCGAAGCGAGCCATAACGCCATAAACCATAAGTGTAGATAAGCCAATTTTTGTAATTTTTTGTCTTCCTGAACAATCAAAAACTTGGGAATTTACATACATAAGTTAAAAACCATGCTTGGATAAAAGGCTACCATACTGCAAGTAATTTGGTTCCTGTAGGGCTGGCACCGTAGCGCTCGCACATTACGTAGGCCTCTGTGAACCGCAAATTTAAACTGCGTCACCACCGCAATATTCGGATAACATCGATTCGCTAAGCAATTAGGTATTTATCGTACTCCGATGCAAGTTCGCCCAATTATTTGGAAGCCTCAATTGAACCATCGCATCTGCGCCTCAATTAGTTTCGTGTTGGATTAAATGGAGTGGTAATTGATAATTGTTTTGAAAGTATTCAGATTAAATATAGTTCTCTTGTAAGCTCGTGTGGTCTTCAATCAATCTTCAAAAACTGAATAACTTAAATTGATAATTTCAAATAAGTGCTCCTGACTAAGAGCATTTTCAGTGTGGTAGAGATAGGATTTCCAACACTTCACCCAGGTAAAGGACGTTAAATTTATCGTCAAAATCCTATACATTTTAAGCAATCAAAAAAATTTGGCCATTTAAAAAAAATTCAAACACTCGTTAAGTATAACGTCCACACAGCTTCGTAAGCCGATTTTTCCGATTCACAGTTGTTGACTTTGTGCCAGAAGTCCAATGCTGTAAGCAACATTAAAAATACATTTTATGAACATTCAAAGAGTTTTTTTTCAAACCTTTTTCGCAAAATAGCTCTCAAATCTTGAAAATTTGTCTGTAATAGGTAGTAAGTATACTCACAATATAAATCCATAATCTTATATTGCTCTAGAAGTTATAACACATTCATGTAACTTGTACATCTATCAACCGTTATTATTTGAACACAATTATGCATTTGTAAACATTTACACGTATTGGGTTAGCGAATACACGTTGTAGTTGAAATTAGTATATCCGCTTAGCGTAACATGTCTCTATGTGTTTAATGTATTATGTCTCATCTTATCAATGAATAGATAATTGATATCACCCTGTATGTAATATAATTAAGCAGATCTATTACAACAAGCTCACAGAATCCTTGTCAATAAATTGACCGATGCAACGTTGACGTTCAATTCAATTAATATCAAATGTAATATAATCAGCAAACTCAATTTACAATCACAAATTGAAATTAAACCTTGAAATATAAGCCCGCATTTAGCTTGAGAATTCTATGAAGTCCACATTGAATTCGTAGCACAATAGCGAAGATAAATTGTGGGTATAACCATTTGCAATATACTCAGAATTATTTACATTGAAATTAATGAAAATCTTTTAAAACTTTTTCTATTCTGTATTTTTATATTATATTATGCGTTTGACGTCAATCTCACCGCGAGTTACAATGACCTCGAAAATTTGAGCACATAGTTTAGGATGAAATAGGCCCTTCTTAGTACATCGCCGGTACACATGTTTACTTGATTGGTGATATTCAGCAGCTTTACATGGAGTGGCCAGCACCCAGCCGCCAGCACAGAATAAGTAATAGTACCGGTTGTACAGATGAATTACTCCGCAAGAAGATCTAAATAAATTCGATTCTTGCTACGACGCGATACGGTGGAATTCAGCTCGCACAGCATTACGTACCTGCAAATTTATATACCTAGAAGTTTTGTCTCTTTCTATCGCATGCCTCTTATCTTTTCTTACGCTGTTAGGGTTGCTGCCTAGTGAAGAATAAATAATCTCCTTATTTGTAATAAGGTATCTACCGATGTAGGTATTGATGTTATTATACCTTTGTCAAAAATATTGTTTCAACTTACCTAAAGTACAAAATGAAAAAAAAGTTACGACGAATAATTAGTAATACTACCTATGTTTTGTTTGCTAAATTGAACATAATCAAATCTAAACATAATCTAATTGAATATTTGTTTCTTCTTATGTCCATTTTTAAATACTATTTGCGACCTCGATCATAGAATTACTGTGAGTGTTATTAGGTAGGTAGGTATCTACAACGTCCCGACGGGCGCGCGCGTGATACACGACCCATTCGAAATACGCCGGCGGAGCGCTTCGCTGTAGGTAAATAACGGATGTACCGCGCGGAGTGAGCCAGGCCTGGCACCAGCCTCCAAGTGGTGTCACTATAAAATGGGATATTTCAAGCCGCCCATATTGAATAGGTATCGCAGGGTGCGGGCGCATTGAAACAACACAGTTAAGATTTTGATATATTAGGAAAATAGTAATTAACAGTAATTAGAAGCTATTTACGTAATATTATATCTTACTGTCCTCTATGTACAGGGTTCATTTGTAGTCAATTTATAGAAAATATTTTTGCAAAAAAATCTATTTATTTTTTTACAAGGAAATTAATTTATCCGCTAACATATTAACCAAGGCATGATCACTCTAAATTACCATTAAAATAAAGATGACTACGCGCTACTACACATATTTTGTAGTACTACGTCGTAGTATTATCAAGGAAATGCCGCGTCGTAGTAGCTATGTTCATCGACAGCGACTATTTTTTTTAAAGTTTGTGGTTCCATATTTCTACTTTTTTGTATTGAACGACGATAAAATAAATATGCGGGTACGTTTATATCGTATCAATGAAACTAACAATAAAATTTGGCTGGTGACTACAAATCAACCCTGTATATGTTATCGCAGCTTACTGACAAAAAATTGAACAAAAAAATTAGGTACTTATAAAATCAAACGATTTTTTATGGTAAAGCATCAAAATTATTATGCAAAATTTAATTGAAAGTGAAAAAATACTGTCACAATTTACTGATGTCGTACTATTTTAATTAAATGAAAGATAAAAGCAAAACATATTGATAAAGTTTTAATATTTTGTTTATGAAATTTTGCTTAATTTGCTCAATATACAATTTATTTTGTAATTCAAAATATATCGTGGGTTTGATTGAGTAGATCAAAGGCTTCATATTAAAAAGAGTAATTTGAATTTCGTGAAAAGCGTTTATATTTAAAATTCAATCACTTTACATTCGCAATCAAGCTGATTAATCAGATTATTTCATACAGATATCAATATGAATAAATAATAGAAATATACTTTATGATTTTTTATTTATACGAGACCTGAAAACTTGTTTTTCTGAATTGGCAAAATAAGCGATTACACTAATTTTTATACCATGCTATATCTATATAAACAGTCTTTAGAGAACCTTAAATAATGTACTTATTAGTAAAAGCAATCACTCGCTCCCAATTTCGTGGTGTTTTATTTAATTCGCAATTTAAACTTAATTCTATACAACACATAAATGACCATCAAAAGCACATGTAGGGATCGCGCCAAAAACCTAGGCCTGAAGCAATGACTAAAGAAACAAGAGGACATGACATAACTACGAAAAAACGTGTGTGTTTAGTCAAAAACAAAGATGGCGGCGGCAACCCGTGCCGTAGTGCTCATAGTTTTTCTTGGGGCAGCCTAACACACTGCATCTAACCATGGTAATGGCAGTATTATGCAAATTTCTGCACTATAAACAACAACGATTTCACATAAAAACACTTTATTTTCTTCATTTGCAAAAAGCAAGTCATTACGACAAACTGACGAATTATTGATAACTGTGTCGTAACATGGCGACTGGCTGGTACTGCTGAGCTAAACAATCAATTGATCCATATAAATGTTGAATAATGTCGGGGAAGCCTGGCTACCCTGCCTTACACTACATTCTAACCTGTATGGATCCGAAAGCCTATCTAACCATTTGACCAGGTTAGTCTGGTGCCCGTACCAATATTACAAGATGTTAATAATTTCACCTGGCACACCTGAATTTATCAGCTTTTTCCAGAGAATTTCATATTTAACCAGGTCAAAGGCTGCGTACACGGATGTCTTTCGGTCCATATAATACCTGGTAGTATGTTTGAGAGACAGAATAGCGCACTCGGTTGACATTTTAGGCCTAAAACCGAATTGAGCATCATGTAGGATAACGTGACGCTTGAGCTGTCTCTCAATCAGACCGTCAAGTACCTTTGCTGTAACGGTAGCTAGTGAAATCGACCAGTAGTTGGTCTTATCAGCAAAATTACCAGTTTTGTTCTTTGGAACTATGACCGATCTCGTTAACTCTGCAGGTAGGTATGGGTATCTTATGCAGATAGTACACAATAAACCTAGAAGTCGTGGTAGGTGTGGTCTAGCGTACAAGAAATGCTCAATGCTGAGACCATCGTGTCTAGGTGATTTTACTCTCGTCATACTTTTAATTATCATATCAACTTCTCGAGCTGTCACGCGTTGCGGCACACTGGGCACGGTGACCTCAACATCGGCATTCCCCGCTTTCAGCGGCGACTGTACCTGAAAGTGTGAGCTGAAAAGGTTGGCTATGTCGGCAGGGTCTAGTAAGCCCTCGATGCTCACCGGTACGCTAGGCTTCGGACTTAACTTTCTGGTGTGTTTCCAAAAGCGACGAAAATCTTTATTTTTGTGATGACTAGTTAAAATATTCATTTGAATTAAATTTTGATTATTTTTGCAATATTTCTGTTTATCTTTAAAAAGTTTTCTCGAATTGTACATTGCCTCATTGTACCATATCCAAGACAGAAACTTCTACCTAGCGTCCCTGTGAGCATCGCGGACATAGTTATTAATAGGCCTACCAGCTTTTCTGCTGCCCCTACCTATACCATGGCTATATCTAATCTGCGCGGCCTCCTGTAATAATAAAATAATATTGTAAATTTTATCTATCGATTTTGTATATTTTATGCTACTATCTAAACAAACTGAATCCCAGCACTTATTAAACTCTTGAGGAAAATCAAGTAATTTTAATTTTGCATTACAAATTCTAGTGAAAGTTTTAATTTGTATCTCGTCCCGCTCACCCCAAATAACTTTATTTACTAAACTCTGCGGAAACTCCGCTGATTGTGTTAAGGCTTTGATGTTGCACTGAATTTCAAGAGGAAAATGATCTGACCATAACACGTCATAGTACACTTTTATATCATTAATGGAACCACGGCAGGCCTCAGTTATCAAACTGTGGTCGAGCCAGCTTTTACATCCGTTTGATTCACTGACATAGGTATTTGTGTTAGAATTTGGACCTAAAATCGTGCGCTCCATGCTTTGATCATTACAATTTTCTACAATTGCGGCTATTTCGCCAAGACAATCAACATAATCCACCAAGTTTTCATGAGATTCTGTAAGCATGAAAACTAATAGAACGTCCCAAAACCAAACCTTAATTGCTTTTTCAACACACTTGCTCGTAAAGTGAGCGTTATTCTATTGAATTTAGAACTATAAACTGGGCTATAAGTCACGCGTGCATAATATATTATACCCTAGTGCATAATATAATGAATCCTACAAAATTGAATTGTACCTTTGTGCAAATTACATGCGAGTAAACAGAGCATATTTTATTGGTCCGGGTCATACATTAAATATTTTCAGAAACAACAAAGAGGTTTTATACCACTTCAAATCCATATACATTTTTAAATGTTTGCGCCTTATATTAGTAAATTAAATTTGTATATCAAAAAAAATATTCACAATTTACAATAATTTGTTATTTAATATTAAATTATTTGCATTTACCACTCCAAATAAAAATTTTCACTTAAAATAGGCTGTATATGCTATACAGACATTGACACATTTGGCGGAAAAAAAAACCTACGCGCATGCGCGAGGTTCGACGCCATTTTTCAATCACAATTCACAGCTTTGTTATCAAGTGTGTTTGTTATTTTATGACCACGTATGTCTGTCGTTTACTCACAAGTGTGTTGAAAAACATCGTATGTAACTCGTGAGCGTTGCTAATTACAGTCTCGGCTCATTATTAAGCCCTCGCCTGCGGCTCGGGCTCAAATCACAGCCTCGACTGTAATTAGCAACTTAGCTCACTTGTTACATAATATACTATTACACGGTCACTCACACACGGTATCACCGACTCACACTCAAATCTCGTGCTTTTCCATAGTACCCTACCATATTGTCTTCCTCGTATTATTCCGCCTCAGTATCTACTGCAGATTTACCGCAATATCCAAAAGCTTTATTTACAATACTCAGTTCTTGAATTTCATGCGGCAGAAGCCAAGTCTCTTGAAGAGTTATATCAGCTTTTGACTCAAGTTACACAGTATAGATCTCTTAAAAGATTTACAATTAAAATAAATAAATGTCATACCGTCCATATTAATTTTTAAATGAACTGTTTTCTTTGCTTTCTTCTCTTCGGTAAAAGTTAACAAAACGCCGAAAACTTATTCCGTCAGGCCACAAGTAACAATTTAAAAACAAGCTTTTTTTATATTTAGGCACCAAAAGCTTGTATGAATTTTAGCCCTTTTCGTACTTATATTTTTTTTTTGTAAACTGACCTGGACATTCGTTTTATCATATATACAGGATTTAATGTTAGTTTCTTTGATACGATATAAACAGACCTGCATATGTATTTTAGCGTCGCTCAGTACAAAAAAGTAGAAATATAACCACAAACTTTTTAAAAAATAGCCTCCGTTGATGAAGATAGCTACTACGACGCGGCATTTCTTTGAAAATGCTACGACGTAGTACTACAAGATGTGTTGTAGTAGCGTGTAGTCATCTTTATTTTAATGGTAACTTTGAGTGACCAAGCTTTGCTTAATATGTTAGCGGATATATTAAATTCCTTGTTTAATAAATATTTTTTTTTCCAAAAATCGTTTCTTTAAATTATACTTACTGTGTAAAAAAAATTGGCCGGTGACTACTATTCAACCCTCTATAACTGATAATATCACTGTCACTGGTATCCTTGTGAACATTATTTATATACAGCGGTATTTTTGTTCTAAATCTTTACATGTTCCTTTTGCACTTATAAAACGATTTCTATACTTTTTCCTCTCTACAACTTTCCATCCCTCGTCCCGGTCCTTGTTTATCCAATTTTTATGATTACTTTGTACAATCTTGGCCATACTAAGGCATTCATTATTATTCTGCATATTTAACGTATCAACGTTACAAAAAGATGCTTGCATCTCTTTGTTTTCGACTCGCATAATAGTTGGCTGTTACACGGGTTATTTGAGGCCCGTACTGTGGTTTCGTCGCCCACTGAAACCGCGGTGGTGTCCTCAGCAAAAGGTGGGGAGCAGAGCGGCGGAGGCAGCAGCGCTGAGACGGCTGTACATTGTGTAGATGCGCGCGACAAAGATGGCAATATCTGCGCTTGAACAGTTTCTAAGGTCGATAAACTGTTACCAGTCACGGTCACGGTACATTCCTTTGTGCATTTTGAATCGATTGTCTCTTGTTGAATCTGTATTATGCCTATTGGTCCACTATCATAATTGTAACTATCTCACATTAATGGCCACTCCGTTTATTATTGACAAAGTAATTTCACTCAAACTTATTCACTATGGAGGCATTTTTCAAATTATGTACTTCATTCTGAAGTAGCATAAACTGATCGAGATGTACATAGGTGTTTTTTAAAGCCCTCGATCTTGTTTCTCATGGTTATTAAATCTTAAAGGATTAACAAGCGAGTAACGTCAATGTGATCAAAGGTTAGGGGAGGTAGTTTCTGCAGATCGCGGGCCAAAAAAGTCGGTAATTCCTTGCAACTCAGCCGAATGTTTGAGATAAATGCCTACAGCCAGAGTACGTTTTGTATCAAAAAACCATATTTATGTTTGAATAACTTACTATGAGGACGTACAGTTTCCCGTGATACCTATTTGACGGCAAATTTCAGTCAAGGGAGACAGTCAGGCTACCACCAAGCGGGTCTCACTCAGATTAGTCACTTTTTACGACACACTTATCCAGTAGGGTTATTTTAGTGGTAAATTAAGGGTAGCCACTAAATTGTCGTCAAAATCAATGAATGCTAGGTTTCAATATTGAACATGAGTAAAAGCTACGTAATTAGGTATAACAGTAGTGAGTAGTAATTTCAATGACAAGACGTTGAAAATTTAAACGCTTTATTAGACTAAACGAATAAACATATATAGGGTAGAACGGAGGCAAAAGTAACAGGGGGCAATTAAAATATTGAGCATATCTGTTTGTCATTTTAATGCGTGTGTGCGTTTACTAGCGGATCGAGGAACGCTTGACACGTGTTAACCGAGTGAGCGCGGGTGCGCGAAGTATTCGCGAGTTAATCGCCATTTCATATTTTGGTCGCTCAAGGTAAGAATTTTGGTAAGTTTCAAAGTGTTTAAAAGTGCGCTTTTAGGCGAAATATTTTATATCAAAGTGAAAAATTGGGGATCTGAATCATTAAATATTATGTATAGACTATCAAATGTTAATATTTAAATGTATTTTAGGGTAAAATTTATATTTCTCCGTCGACCACATAAATGTGCTATTGTAACACATTTTCCTGGGGCAGTTCTAATGAAACAGTCGACCTCGTGTTACTATTGACCCAGTGTTCGATTTATTCAAAATTATTAACGTAATTCCGATTAATGTGAAATATGACAAATACTATCATAATTATCATTATGGAAAAATGTATAAGAACGGATATTTGAATTTCAACTATTCGATACCATTATTTATGCCAAAAAGGCATTTTATTTGGTTCATTTCATTAATAAGTATTCCTTAATTTTTTTTAAAACTTCATTCAATAGTTAAACCATTTAGGCCTTGTTTAAGCACAAGTGGCGCGTCGCGAATTTGAATTATCTGCTCTATCTATTAATTAAATATTAGTATATATCAATAAAATGGCTAGTGTCAAATATTTTTGGAGTTGAAGGGGCGCAGGGCAATAGTTACGCTGGGACAATAGTAACAGGCGCTTTTTATTATACAAACTAAAAACTTGATTTTTTCCGTCAAATCGTGCTTCTAACTGGATTATATTTAGAATAAAACATCTGTGTTCATTTTTTAAGACATTGGTAAAATTTAAGTCTAATATAAGCTTTGGTTAAAAATTTTGCCGAGGTTGCTATTTTTTGTTACTGTCGACATATTTTTTAGTTTTATTTCTACAACTTTATCGCGTTAACGCAAGACTCAAAGAATATTATTTCATTAAAAGTTATATTTTAATACTTACGAGTATGTGTCTCTGAGTTTCGTTGTGTTCAAATGTTGTTACTTTTGCCCCGGACTAGGGAGCATATGTAACACTCTCCCTTCTTTGTTAAACATCCACTAACTCGTTAATAGTAGCACGAAAACTGAAATGATCTTAATTATAGATAAATTTAACGTTTTACACAAATTATTTTTCAATTTGCTGTAAAAATGTTGTAAGTAAAAAATGTTACTTTTGCCTCCGGTGTGCCCTTCACAATATAAGTTTTTGAACTGACATGGTCATTATGATTTAAATTTACTTTAGAAACGGGATATTTACCTTGTTTTTATTTATTTTGAGTTCTCGATATATAGGTATATAAAACTAGGCGAGAGCAAGAGAAAGAGAATATTTCTGCTTATTAATAGGATTTTTTAAAAATTTGTATGTTTCAATCTCTCTTGGTAGGTGTTATATAAATCTATAGTCAGGTGTGCCTATTTGAAGTCATAAAGTTTCAGTTCTAAATTGCGTTCTTTAGAATAGGTACCTTTTGTTTCTAAACTAAAAATGTCATGTTAAAACTTATAAAAGCGCTTTAAAATAATATGATTAGACATAATATTATAATTAGGTAGATATTGGTAGGTACCTAGTTATTGGAACAATTAATGATTTAATGGAGCCTTAGTTAATCATACGTATATGGTTTGTGACTAGGTAGGTATCTGCTTTACTTAATTTTCATAAATTTCATTTTCTCGTAGTTGACTGAATTTTAAGACAAATTCCCCGCACAGCAACCTTGATTCCACAAACAGACTAACAGTCTTTATTAAATTTTAAAACGACGTTTAGTCAAATAGTAAGAAATTAAGTATTCCATTGACACGACCGTACAAGCACATTTATGAAATTGTACTAACAATTGGCACTAATGGTGCGTACAGATTGCTGTAATGGAATTCGTAATGTAACATTCTGCGCACTTTGCGTATTTGGACGTGTAGTACGCAGAATGTTACATTACTAGTTACATTACAGCAATCTGTACCTACCTTAAGGGAAAGCGCGGTGTGAGCACACTCGCTAGACAAAAACAAAGTAGATACCTACCTACTGCAAGAAGCGTGAAACTTGCTGAAATAATATATTTTTTATACCGATTCTTTGAATGAAAATATTAATATTTGACTCGTGTATTTAAGTTTCGCATATCGTTTTATTTAAGAATACATAATATATTTTTTTAATTTAATATTTTTAAAATGTATATTTTACGCCTAATCCGAAGGGCGTGGATCCATCTTTAGGGTACGGCGCCGTATAAATACGGTGCAAATCAATGCTTTTCTATAATAAACCATAATGGATATAATTTTAAGTGCAAATATGAAGCGCTGAGCGTGCACGACGCCGTGGAACGGTACAACACCGCGCCGTACTGTAAGATGGATCCACGCCCTCAGAGCTGCAGTAAACCTAGGATAACCCGAATTACTATGTCCTTTAAAATCTTTAGTTTCTCGGCAAATCACACTGACAACTTATACAGGGTGTCTTAAGCCTCAACCTCACATTCGCTAGTTTTCCTATGAAATATATTTACATATATGAAGTGTATAAATAAATATGTTATTATAAACACCGAAAGTTGCATTGAAATTTTAGTACTTAATATTTATTTATTTATTTATTGCCACATACATACATTCTGGCTACAGATTTTTTAAATGTCCATGAGGCCAAACGATATCACTCAGTTTATTAACAGAGTAGGTTTTTGTTATTTGATGCCAAATAGTAAAGTTATCGGGCTAAAGTTAGATTGTATGAAAAAAATAACTAAATGAGCCTTAAGAGTCCTTACGTGTAAATAAATTCCGCAGGATCTTTTAACTATTAATACCTTATATATCTTGACCCAAAAATAAACAACATAAACCAATCAAAAAATATTCAGATATCTGTAATTCAGTATAGAATTAATAATTATTTTTAGTGTTAAAAGTTACTGTAAAATAGACAAATAAAGATTTTTGCAGTTTTGCCTACAAATTTACTTACTTATGATTTAACATTTCTTCAGACTTATCTATACGACTATATCAATAATATACCGAAATCTGAAGGTGCGTATCTGCACATTCAAACACAACTTGAACTGCTATATTTGCTTATCCCTGTGTGTGCTCATCTACAATACAAAGCCCTTGCTCATATCTTCATGAGAAATCTCTAGTAGAAACACAAACTACTGAATTCAGCATCTCACATGACCCATACTAGGGAACATACCCTAAACAATCACAGAGAGCTCTAAGCTCAGACAAGTTGCATTGTAGGCCTTTGTTTGGACAATTCACATACTTGTCCAAACAAGAACGTACAATGCAATTGTCTGAGCACAAGCGAATGCAGTAGAGCGTTTGCCAATCCACTTGTTTAACTTATGTCCTTAGTTCTCGGGTGACGATCAGTCAATTAGCAACAAGGCGCACTCGACTACTCAGTAATATGATTAATCCGCTCAGCCAAGATCTGCGGCTAACTAATCGAATTACCATTGGTCAACTGCTAAAGTTATTGGACCGGGTAGCAATTTCTTTATTTATTTTATGTTAAAAGTTAACGTACAGTAAGTAGTACATAAAATTAAAGAAATATAATTTCTTGTCTGTCAATTTTATATATAAATAACTAGCTGACCCGGCAAACGTTGTTTTGCCTTATAAAAAAAAATAGATGTTGGCCGATTCTCATAGATACCGGATAAGCACAAAAAATTTCATCAAAATCGGTCAAGCCGTTTCGGAGGAGTATGGCAACGAAAACTGTGACACGATAATTTTATATATTAAGAAATACACAACTTCAAATAAATATACAACTAATTTTATGGTTCGCATATGCTATCCCAAGAAATTAATTAAAAAGGAAGTTGTTATATCTATCGTTGTATTGCAGATTCAGCTATGTCAGGAGTGCAAGGTATGAAATTGCCAATTGTAAATTTTCTAACCCATGTTAGGCTACTATACATTGAAGTTAAATTAAATATTAAACAATTAGTTAAATAATACACGAAATTTAAAGGATATATTGAAGAGAATAAGTATACAAACAAATAGTAATCACTCAATTTCAGATAGACAGATGATTCAAAACATACATTTGTTGGCCATCTACGATCAACATGCTAAGTTAGTTGATCTTATTTTTAGTAATCCCGAGTTTTGGTCAATTATTTCAATGATACACTTATCCTTATTGGTGAAAGGCAAAATTTATTCTTACAAATGTAAGTGAACATTGAAGATCATCATTCTAGAGATATTTTTAAGACGATATTATTAACGCCTAGAAATAAAATAGAGATAAAGTATTGTTAGCGTTGTGTAACACTATTTAAATCCTTACCAAAAAATAATTTTACAAATAGGTATAAACGGCTATAATTGTGTTTACAAAGTAGTTTGTTAAAAAAGCAGATCTATGAGAAACTAGGGCTAAAGATAAAGCGTATGGTTCCTCAGAACAGATATTTCTCATACTGACCGATCTATATATAGCACCCAAAAATACAAAAAAATAAATCTTGAAAGTTTCATATTTTAGTATACCTACCCATTTTTTAAATATTCTACTACAGCAAAATGTATAAAAGAAACGGACTCACGCATCCATATTTTGTGGCATAGCACAAATTGAACCGTACATTTTCGACGGCTACAAAATTTTGAAGTTAAACAAACGAACATCAACTCATGCCTCAAAATTCTGATGATCAGAACGTCATAACGTTCGAGTGGCCATCTCTGTAATTAGTGGATGGTCGTACGCGTTGTTTAGGAACACATCGTTTGGCGTATTCGGACGAAGTGATTAGCGGTGCCGCTTCGGGGCAGGGATGCCAACCGATGCGTCATGTAATTCTGCTGTGTTCGTGAAAAAATACGTGACTGCGAAGTTATTAAAGTAAATTGTCGAAAACAAATACCATTTAACTTCAGTATTTAAATTGAACGTGCTTCTGATAGTATAATAATATTAACCCAGACAATGCGTGGGCGCTGTCGAACGTAATATTCAATATTTGATTCTGGATTCGAAATTTCAAAAATAGAACAGAATCGGGAAATCCTTGGGCTTATAACTCGAGCTTTTAAATTTGCAATATTCCGCGTGTCAGTTTATTTTATTTGGAGAAAAAAAACAGTGATAGAATAACATACGGTGTGTCAGTTTTCAGCCACGGCACCATGCTAAACCACAAGCTCTCACGTCGTCGTGCCAGAGGTAATTTTGCTGCGACAACATTCACTGGGGGCGCGCTACTTGCACTGGACTGCTCTCAGATAGACAAAATAAATAATTTGTGAAATACTAGCAAGTTGCACAGTTTTACCTACGTTACACTTGATCACGTATAAAAAAGCAGCTTTACAAATGTCAATATGATTTGTCAAAGCCAACGGAGATTAGAACCGTCGTAGAAGGAAACTCGTTAGCTGCATTACATTAAAATATAGATTTCAAATCGTTCGTAATATTTTCTCATGTCTCCTGCAGTGAATATCCTTCACGTTTTGAAGCTGTCAGTTAAAACGTAGCTCGTATGGGTACATTCGTCAAAGGTAGAGAGGTTGGAGTGCAACAGGAAGTTAAAAAGCACCACAGGGCTCAATTTATACGATAGTGCAAACCGTGCTCGGTTTTTATGAAAACAGGTCTTTAGTGATAAATACACTTTTTGACAACCTTTATTGAAACTAACGTTGATGGCGTGGAGGTGTTGGAGTATGTAAAATAAACGAGGAGTTTTCACACAGTGGTACCTGACCATGTGGGCCGGGAGGCCGGAGGGAAGCTGACACGATATGCGACGGCGGAGGAGGACGAAACCACTCTCAGGGAGCTTCTACTTAGGTACGTGGACACTTAGCGCCCGACGGCGGACCTGCCGGGAAGCCACTCAACCTTTCATAGCTTTTTCTGCCTGTATAACTGGCTTCATTTATGCATTGTCGTTTCATGTTTCAATGTGTCTCTTCTACATTTCATCTTAGCTTGGCATCCCAAATATCTTGTATTGCAGATATTTATCGATGCGTTGTTTTCGTGGTCGTCGTTCGCCATCACTAACTAACTTCATGCCGGGGCGGCTGGCGGCTTAGCGCACGAACAGGCCTCGCGTGCCTCGCCTCGCGTCGCCTGGCCTCGCCTCGCGTTCACTTGTATGCATTCTTCTGCCTACCACTCTCAGCATAGACCAGTAGTCGACACAAGGCCGCTTGCATGGGTTTTCATGTTGTGTTCATTATTTTAGTTTCCATGGACTTTTAATCCGACCTAGTGTTTAGTAAACTTTCTTATTTTAGAGCCTTTTTAATCATTTAAATTTAATGCACTGTACTAATCGTCCGCTGACTGCGTTTCGGAGCCATGTTCAATTTCCTAAATGAATAAAAGTAACTTTCTACATTTTAGGTTATTTATAGAAACCTAAATTAACATTGCAGTAGCGTTAATGAAAACCAGCTAATTAACGCCTGGGCCAAGCGTAAGTGCAAAGGTATTTTGGTAAAAGCAGCATTGAATTACATGGAATCACACGGTTCCTTTGTGAGGGTATAAATAGATGTAGTGTTGTATGGGCAATCAGCGCAGTGTGTATCTCCGGGAACTACCTAGCTCGCACTGACACACTCATGTCCATTCATAGTGACAGTCAGTTTACGGCCCGCGTGAATACACCGGTAAACTGCTATTCAGAGTTTCCAGACAAAGCACTGTAATTCTAATCTTCGGTGGTGCCTTTTTTATAGACTCGTGTCAGAAACCATCAATAATGAAATTCTGTTTCGACTGCTATTGATTTGAAAACAACGTTGCATAAATGTACATTTTACTGTACAGATGACTTGTATTGTAAATTAAAGCCTTTATTATTAGGCTCGCAATTTTGGATTTATATAATAACACAGTTATAATATTTTTTATAATAAATTGAAGAAAAAAAAAAGCGATACATGCTCATGTATCGTTGTTTTTTGAGCTTGCGTCTATTCGTGCCAACAACGGAATATCAAAATATAAAATTGAAATTTTAATGTTTGTATAGAGTTGAGTTGAACTACGTGCTGGTTTCCTTACTCGCCACGGTTTGCGAACTTCCAATTTCTAAACCCTGCCCTCTTTTATCTGTTTCTTTACTTTTGCAAGAAACCTTTTGACATATGCATAGATATACTTAGAGTATAAAAATATATAGGGTCTGTCGTAATTAATGGATAACCCATTATCTGGAGCTGGTCTGGATGTAAGGCTGCAAGAAAATCGTATCTATTTGGCGGAATACTCAGCCATATAAGAATGGTGGAGACTTTTATACTTTTTCAAAAAATTCCCGAATTCTTTCATTCGTTTCGCTGCCATTTCATTTTGTTTAGTTTCTACTGAATTATATTCCTTAAGTATTGTTTTAACTTATTTTTATACAATTTAAGGTCTTCTTAACGTGAAATATTTTCAAAATTGTCGTTTTAGGGCAATCTTTTTTCAATTTTTTTTCGTAGTGTCGACTTTGATCATCTATCGCTTTAAAACGACCATTTTGAATATTTTTTACGTTAAGAACACCTCAAATTGTATAAAAGTTAGGTAAAGCAATTGTTAAGAAATATAATCTAGTAGAAATTAAACAAAAATACCTAAATTTGATGAAATAGCAGCGAAATTAATGAAAGAATTCGGAAAATTTATAAAAAAGTATTAAAGTCTCCAACATTCTTATATGGCTGAGTATTCCGCCAAACAGGCATAATTTTCTTACAGTCTTACATCCGGACCAACTCCAGATAACAGGTTATCCATTCATTACGACAGACCCTGTATATTTCTTAACCCATACAATTCTTCATTTATAAAAGTCATTTTTAAACATATTTCCTCGTGAAAGGGAAACCTTTTTTAATTGCTACCATTAAAACAATTATTTATAGCTTTTTCACAGTTTACTTATTTGTTGTAATAGACAAGTAGTTCAGGTGTCCATGCAGGCACTAAATATGTACGTAACCGTATATTTAGAACCATACGCAGGGTGTTTCAAAGTTAATAGTTCAAACAAACACAATAATAATACAGAATTTGACCATGTAATTATTTACCTTATTATTTCTTATTTATTCAAACAGTATTATTTTTAAACAAATTTTGTATTTAACGAAACCGACAACATAAATAATATGCTTTGAAATCTCCATTTTGTTTGTTTATTTCGTGAAGTATTTTTTAGCTTTCCATTTTATATTTTTACTTTTAACAAATAAAACCAGATGTAAGGATAGAAGAAAGGTTTGCAGAAGCGTCGGATATTAAACAAACTTATAAAAAGCAATTTTGAGAGCGTAAGAAGATAAACATGAATAAAAGTGAAAAAGTATGAATGTTTATATGTTTGTTTTGTAAAAATCGTATTAATATTTTGATTAGTTAAGATTAAATATTAAAATAGCGTAAATTTCATACAATAACTTAGAAAACTAATGGCGATAATAATACCTGCCGACGTATATTCAGCTTTAACGTGGTTCATTAACGATAGGAATTGAAAATGGCGGCGCTTATCATGTTCTCTCGCCCGCACACTAGAACTCCTAAAAATATTTATGTTTAATAAATTGTTTTATTATTTTGAATAATATATTAATATAATTAATTTATTGGATATGGTCGTTGTCGGTATTTGTCGGTATTGATATACATCGTTCTTTCTCAACTAATTTCCGTTGTTGACATCGTGTTTTTCGCCAACGATTCTGTGATATCTCCACAGATGTTAATGTGAAGCAAGTTTGTTTAAAAAACGTGGTTGTTTTGCATCGTTGCATGGAATGAAGTCTTTGCACATATACTTTGTGTATACAGTGCATACACAAAATATTATTAATTATTATTATAAAATATCTTCTTTTTATCTATTTATTTTTATTTATGTTTGATAAACTTTAAATAAATTAATGACTTTAAATTATTTTTACCAAAACTGAAAATAACTGAATATATTTATATTTAATTATAAAATTTTGATTTGAACGTCTACATCTGAAATAGTGTGTGTAAAAAAATTTCAATAGTGTGCTTTAAAATCAATATTATTTAGAAGCTAAATATCGTATCGGTGTCATCTTTTTCTAGAGCATCGCGTCCTATGTGTGCGTAGTAAAACTAGTTAAACTTGTTCACAAGATTTATTAAAAAAATAAAGAAAAGTTAGAGTTATGCACTTGTCAAATTTTGCAACATATTTGTAATTTTTTGTGTGCAACTACATAAATGGTTAAATAAATAAACATTGAATAAAAGGAAGCTTTTAAGATACGTTGAAAGTCAAAAGCCAACCGGTTTACTAGAAGTTCTATAATTATGAAAAATATAAATACATTCATAAACATTCCGAAACTTTGATACGTGAAAAACTTTAAGGTTAACATTAAAATTGTACCAAGCATCCTACGAGTATTAGGTATAGCCATTGAGATAAAGTATGAGGTATATTCAAAAGTCATTTAGAGAAGCATATTTACAGAAACGCTATGCACTTCGCTGATCAAAGCTATTGTGTAATTTTTTCCTTAACCATTATAGAATTCATATATTCATATTTATATAAAAAAAGCCTAAAAGTGTGTACATTTGACTTAATTTCCACGAACTCGAATAGTTACGGTTCGAGTGACGTAAATATGTTTTGAAAGAATATATTGAACAAAGAAACACAAATGTGCAAGAGGTGCCATTTCATATGTGTTCAACAAGGTGCGCAAAATATTATTTGTGACCTAATTACATGTATTATATGATCAGATTTCCATCGGATATATGTTATGATGTCCAGGGCTTTTTTTAGTCACCAGCCAAATTTTTTATTACAGAATAAGTATCATTTATATAAACGGTTTTTGCAAAAAAATGACATGTATTTTTTTACAAGTAAATTAATATATTCGCCAACATATTATGTAAAGCAAGGTCACTCTAAATGATGAATGAATCCTTTAAAATAAAGACGACTACGTGCTACTACGAAACATCTTGTAGTACTACATCGTAGTGTTATTAATAAATGCCCCGTCGAAATAGCTGAGTACATCAACGGGGACTATTTGTAAAAACGTTTGTGGAGCCATATCTTTATGTTTTTTCTACTAAGCGATACTAAAATAAATGTGCAGGCACGTTTATATCGTAAAAAAGAAAATAACATTTAAATATGGCTGGTGACTTAAAAAAAGTTCTGGATAATGTAATAATTGGTAGTTCAATAAAAATAAAATAACAAGGACCTATCTTAAAACGGTGAGCACCCTTTGTTTGGCATAAAATATGATAATACAACATTTTATAAAACTTCCTAATATATCTTAGGGGCAACAATATGTAATAATTAAAAGTTTTATATACCTACAAACTCTGTACCAATTTTAAATGAATATTTTCTTACAATACAAATGTGGCATGGTTATATGCTTTTGAAGTTGGCTACTAAAACGTAGTGATTACTTGCTCAGTGTTGGCTAGAAGCACTATTCTATTCTTATTTAAATTGGGTGGTACTTAATAAAAGGCGAAAGGTAAAAGATTAATTACTACTGACTTCCTACTATTTATCTAAGACACTATTTATTTAAAAATATAAACGTTTCCTTTGTTATTCCATCCTATTGGCACCTTCAATTTACCGAAACCTGACTACGAAATATAGAAATATTTATTACAAAACCATTTCAAGGTGACTCTGAAAGCTCGTTAAACTATACAGCGCAGTTTTGTATTTCACTTTATCAATTTTTTCATTATTGCCGATAAATTGAAATAAAATTTATATATTTTTCACTATAAAATAAATCTTTCTTTTTTTGAAATTGTTCATTAAGTTTGTTTTCATTTAGATTAATTTGATTGACTGTGATTTGCCATAATTTGAATAAAACTAATATTAGACTAAGAAGTGTATAACTAACAAAATATGGACTGAAATAAAGATTTATTATTATTAAATCAGAGATTACATAAAAAAGCTTGTCATACTTTTCCAAAATCTACGAGCATCAATACTAATATATACAGGGTGTTTGGTAACAGGATGCAAAGCTGAAAGGAGGTGATAGTCTAGACCATTTAAAACATTTTGAGCCATACATGTCTTAGACGAAGTGTGATAGTTTTCTTTTTAATAAAAGATTTAAGGTTTTTCCAAGAAAACTCCGAAATTTGACAATAAATCTCTAACAGTACTTCTGTTACTGTAGGGAAATTTTTTTAATAGAAAATACAGGCTGTCCCGTAAATAGTGGACCAACGGAAAACTGGAGATACACGGGGTTGTCTGGAATCCGCAACACCAATATTTTTACCTAGTCTAATTAGCTTTTGAGATATACCGATTTTAAATATTTTTGTAAATTTTCACCTCTGCGAATACAAAAAGTATCATAATTTTTTTTTCATGCATTTTTTTCCAACTTTTTATTTCATAAGATTATTAAGGAGAGATAATTCTTTTACCCAATGTATTAATAAGAATAAGAATTTCAAACTTAGTTTAAAAAGCCGGTGTAAAAAAATGTATGAATTAGTTTAATGGAACTTTATTTTTAAAACATCTACAATTCATACATATTTCAAAAAGGTATAACAATCTATAAAATAAATACTGAAAATGTATTTTTATCATTATTCAGATATGGATCAGAGACTAAGTGGGTTTTGGTATGGTTTTATAGTAAAAAAATATGTTTCATTATTTAATTCTTTTTTGTACAATTTTATACCTTTATGAAATCTGTACAAATTGTAGCTGTTTTTAAAAAAAGTTGACCAAAGCTGCCATACTTTTTTTTACACCAGCATCATTTTAAAATTAGTTTATTTTGAGATTACATGTTTTAGCTTTTATTTTCACAGATTACCAATAATCCCTCACAAATTACAAATTAGTTAGAGAGATTATTCTCTTCTTAACTATCTGCAAAAATAAAAGTTAAAAAAAGTTATGATACATTTCATATGATTTAGGAGAAAATCCTATAAATATTCAAATCGGTATATCTCAAAAACTACTTAGCCTAGGAAAAAAATTGGTGTTTCGGATTCCAGACAACCCCTTGTATCTCCAATTTTCCGTTGGTCCACTATTTACGGGACACCCTGTGTAATTGCAGTTATTAATTATTAAAATACGAGAAGGAATATTAGTAAAATATTAATTGCAACATTATTTTCACTTATCCCACGTGGCTCAGTAATTAACTAATGCGGTTAATAATTCTGGTAATATGAAAGTAATTAAATAAATGAAATTAACATTCGAAATTTGTAAATAATTTTTTTCAGTATGGTTAGTAAAGTTTGAGAGGTTAAAAGCGAAAAGAAAGCTTATTTGCTGCAATTATTTAGCCAATGTACTTAACGTAAGTAACCTGAACTTCAAGTTAAAAAAAAATACGGATCGAGATATTGGATAGTTTACTGAGATAATTTAAGCCGCGATAGTTTTCCAGGTATTGCCCACAGTCTTATATTAGTTCTGTTTGCAGCCTTCAAAGACAGGTGAGCGTGATGAGTATGAACCTTACGACGAAGCTGGATGAGCTGCAGCGCGGAGACCGACAGCTGGAAACGACGGTGGCACTCTGCGAGATCAGGACCCAGCTGCAAGAGCTCACCAAGAGCGTCGAGTCGTGCCAGAGTGAAGTCTCCGAGGTAAGATATTTTTTATTAATAACTAAGCCTACATTTGAATGAGAAAGGAACTGTCTCTTCAGAAATTATTTGCCGGAACACATCACCGTCGGAGTGAGGCAGATTTTATGTAGGTTGACACTGACGGGATTCTACTCATTCACTTGGATTTTATCATCATCATCAACATCCTGTGGGCCACTTCAAGGTTCTCCAAGCCGCACGGCCCTCATCCAGCGTTTACTTTGACCAGTCATCGGTCCATCTTGCGGGGGGCCTGCCTACGCTGCGTCACCCAGTAAAAAGCCGCCACTCGAGAACTTTTCTGTCCCAACGGCATGCAATGAGCCCAGTCCATTGCCACTTCATCTTTGCTATCCTTCTGGCTGTGTCGGTGACTTTGGTTCATCTATATCTCCGCATTCCTGTTTCGATCCCTCAGGTGGACTCCGAGCATTACTTGTTCTATTGCCCGCTAAGCGACTTTAAGCCTGTTCATAAGGTCCATAATTAGCGACTACGTCTCAGTCCCATATGTCAACATAAACACGCTTATCCATTTTTGGTAGGTCTATTCTATCCTTGACAGCAAGTTGTAGAATTAATAAAATGCCCGATTAACGCACAGAAGTAACCTTTTTTCTTTGTTCGCTTGCTACTGGAACACCTTTACCTGGTTCATCAGGTATCACCCTTATTATAAAGTCTGCCACATTTTTATCTTTGGCGGAGATGTGTTCCGCCAATGTTTTAGTTGTTATTGTTTTAGGGGTTATTCCTTATTTTCACTTACCATCAGATGAAATCAAGGTCAATTGTGCCATTATTGTGCCATTAAAACCAGCAATCAGTCCTCGTTTTTTTTTTTTTATTTCATATATTTTTACTGCCCTTTCTTATGAACATGGGTCTCTCTCCCTAGAAATAGTTCAGACTTTAAACTACCATGCTAGCCTAGTGCTGACTAATTGATATCAAATTTTTCCACCCCAGACCCAAACTACTACTGTTTTCAAGTAAATAGCTCCCAATAACGACTGTTTAGCATGCCTTCCGAAGCATGGAACTCGTCGTAGTCGATAAATGATAATAATCGATGGTCACCCATTGTTTTACAGTCCGACGCTAAGGCTGAATAACGCGCTACATCCACAGGTGCCACTACACGACGATGACCTTAATACTCCTGTTTCCATTATATTTCAATAAGAGTCGTTGTGGTGTGTGTATATATATCGTCTGATATGTATTGGGCATATCAAACGATACCGGTATTAGGATTGGTGACCGCCGATCATTTATTTCTTTCTCGGTCCCTGGGTGCTGTATACTTGTATACAGTAGTCGTTAGAGTTTTTCAAAAGCCATTTTGGCACCCTGAAAATTCTGACATCCACCAACCAGCACTAGGTCAGCTTTGTGGATTACGGCCTGAACCTCTTCGTCACCTAGAGGAGAAACTCATGGCCCGCAGCGGGCACACTCATTACAAAAAAATCCAGCTACTCTTCAAAACTCGATCTCTTGAAAATAACTTAACTAGTAATTCAATAATTCCTCCTTCTTTCAAATCAAAACATTAATATACACTTAAATAAAATTCCAAACAAAAATAAACTGAAAGTTTTAATCGTTTACCAGTTAACTAAGAATAATTGGGTATCGCAATAGTTGGAGTCAAAATGAATATTGGGTTTTGAAATTAATTAATTCTCAGGGAATTTAATATTTTGAAGGTTACTTAAACAGTAATAGCTCTTAATTTATTTTATAATTGGAATATTATTTACCTCGGTTGTTATTTGTAATGGTTTTATACCTATTTTTGCAGTATTCATTACGCGAGCGTCTATATTGCTATCTATTTTAACATACTTATATTATTCAAAACAGAAACACATTTAGGGTGTATTCAGGACAAGTTATTATTTTTCTAACCCATAAATCGCGTTAGACCTTAATACCACTAAAAAAAATACTAAAATAGATAAATAATTACTGGAGCATTGATATTTGGCAGTAGATACACCAATTTTATCAATACTTTCTTATTTATCTAAAGGTAGATATTTCTATAGATAGTTATTCAAACTAAACTTTCCAGCAACAAAAATTTCATGATATTAAACTTTCGTTTCTGCTCACCAAAAATCCAAATCACCGCGAAATTTTGGCGAAAGCGAGTTTTTCACTTTAACCAATATTTCCAAATGAAAATCGTTTTATTCTAAAAGTTAGAAAAAGCGCTAAAACGGTACAAAATCGAGTAAAAGGGTGCAATACCTGTTGCACCTGCGACTCGTCAGAGAAAGTTCAACGATGGAAAATCATTAATCTTCCTTTGACAGACGATAAAAGCCTCGATACCTTTGATGTAGGTATCTCTGTATGTTTTTTGATTTTGTAGAGTTATAAATGTATAGAGAGTTATTAAAAGATTAGTTTTTCTGTAGGTGAAACGCGACATGGTGGCTATCAAGCAAGAGCTGGACACCGTGCAGCAGGTGAAAGAAGAGATCGAGGAGTTGAGGGAGTACGTGGATCGGCTAGAGGAGCACTCACAGAGGAGGAAACTACGACTCTTGGAGCAGGTACATCTTGAAAGAAATTCTTTAGCCGGGTTTTATTGCGTTCAAGTTTCTTTGGCAGTAAACTTTGACTTTGAAATGTCGAGGTAAAATGGTTAAACTAAACAGCGCGATAGAATCCAGTTAAAAACTTACTACATTTCAGCTTGTTGAGGTCTCTAGTGCAACTTTTGATACTGTAAGACCTATCTACAGCACACAAAAGCCGATTTAGCGAGGCTATCAAATTCCAAAACTTGTATTTTTGCTGTAGTTTCAGGCATAAGTGAGTTTAAACAAACGAAATATTCAGCTAGATTTTATATGTATAGATAGTGATTTTTAAGAAATTAGGACACTACTTAGATATTATATATTAACTCATATGAACATAATAGGATTTTTTTAGTTAGAAGTTACCTGAGCTTTTACAACGATCGTTATAAAAGAGGTTTTATTTTTATATACATACTAGCTTTTTCCCGCAACTTCGTATGCGCTTAACTACTCTTCTCGTGGAAATTTAAGAAACTATACAACCAGTCACTCTTTGAAGAACCTTCATGCCAAGTATGACATCCGCACACTCAAGGAATAAGATTTTTTATACAAACTAAAACATCATATATTTCCCGTGCACGTGGCAATTTCGGGAATTCCTTTTATAACACAACCAGACACACATTGAAAAACCTTTACACAAAGTTTCACATCGGTGCACTCAAGGAATAAGATTTTCCATACAAACTAAAAAGTCCTATATTTCCCGTTCCCGTGGGAATTTCAGGAATTCCTTCCTTAGTGCACCCCTACATCCCCTAAAGTTCCAAATTTCAGCTCTTTACGCCCAGTAGTTATGGCTGTACGTTGTCTGTCAGGCACTCAGTCAGTAACGGAACAGTTTTATATACATATATTGATTTTGTGCTATATGAAGTAAGATAGTAGTTATTAGACATAACTAGAAATTTAAGTCTTTCTCGCGTTAGTTTTTAATATACATCTTAAGACATAAGAAAATTTGTCATAGATACCACGTGGAAAAAAATAGGCAGAAGACGACAACGGGCGAAGACAGCGCGGCGTGTCTTCAAAACGCTGAACAACATTTCGATTTTAAGATGTTCTGTGTGTTTAAATGTTAAATTAGTAGCAGTTTCAAGATTTAAAGCCAAAAAAAAATATCATGTTCTGTAGAGTAGTAAAGACAAATATCTATCTAAATGTATTTAAATGTGAATTATAGCAGTTTTAACACTTAAAACCCAAAAAAAAGAAAAAAATATAAATGTTCTGTAGAATAGAAAGACAAAGTTCTATAGGTATATGTAAATTGTGTGTATTTGTTCGTGTTCATCATTAATAAATATATTAAATATGTTTTCTGGATTTTATTTGATATTTTCACGGTCAAATAATACACTTATTAACTGAATCTCTGTAACGTATAATTATATGCAATAAAATCTAATTAAAAGTGTATCTATTATATAATCTAGTAAAGTCGTGTAACTAATGAGCGAATCTCAAAGGCTCTCTCAATATCTATATTTTATATAGAAGTATATATTGAATTTTATTTATATTTTGATATTATTTTGAAAATAAAACGTAGTACAAATAAATAAAATCTTCAAACGGAACGATTTCTATGCTTCTCTTTTAGTAAAAGGGAAAACTAAATAGAACTACATACTACTTAAATATGTTGAAAATATATTTAAGTTTTCCTATTGTTAGAAAATCCTTGCATTGGTACGATAAATATATGTTTCAAACGGTTTTGGGTTGTAGGTATGTATATAAAATAAAGCTTTATTATAGTTTTATTCTTTGAAGGATTTCATTCATTAAATAGAATAACTTCATTTGCTAGTTACATACATACATACATACATACATAACTTCACGCCTGTATCCCTTATGGGGTAGGCAGAACATCAGAGGTTAGAAGACCAACTGATGTCACGTTTGACTAATGAGGTATTATAATGATTGCGAGAGGCTATTGCAGTGACAGGGGGTCAGCCTATCGCGCACAAAAATGCCAATAAAACCTCTGTCCCTTAACCGACTTTTACAGTATGCCCGGAAAGAGAAGCAGCTGGCACATTCTATGTTTTTCTTTCACTCCCAGTCCAGCATGGAAGTCATTTGCTAGTTTTGTTTATATAATAAGGATGGAAAGTGCGCATGAAGACTATGGTGGTAGGTACACGAGAAACCTATTCACTCGACACTTAAAAGTAACAGGACTGTAGTGGACAGGAAAAGCAGACGGAGACAGATCGTTCTACACCTTGGCAAACAGTACCAAAAAGGAACTATCGAATCGTTTTGTTCGACTTCTTGGTTAATCCACTATATACGGCTGGAAGTTATGTGTGCGTCTGGTAGTCCGGAGGTACAAAGGAGTGAATTCAATTTGGTCCAAAAGAGCTTAGAGATATTTTCGCGTGTCGAGATTAAACATGGATATGTCAGTAAAGATATAAACTCAATGTTTCTGTGGTTTTACTGACACCATGGTTTGCTTTATACACCAGTCGTAAATTAATATCATAATAATATAAAAATCTTACAAAGAGCGAGAAGGTCTCCTTCAAAAGGTCTTCGATTTAATATGAATCGTTTAAACATAGGACTCATTCACTCATTAAATAACGGTGGCCCAGTGTGCCTTTTCAGCGCCTTCTCAGTAAAGATCATTTTCGACCCACTGGTAATTAATACAAAGTCCTGAGTCGTGGGTCCTATAGGGCGCACCCTTTGGTGTGTTCTGAAGCGGAGTGTTTTGAGAAGTAAGCTTGCTGTCTATGGATTTGTACGCTTGGTAGAATACAAAGACCTGCGAAATATAAATAGCTTATCAAAATAAGAGCTATTTGGAGTTTGCTAGCTGATAATTTAAATATGTAACAAAATAATTCAAGCTTATTTACGTATGGCAATTAGTAGAATATTGCTGTTTAACGCTTGAAAGCTAAACTGTTTCATTTATCAATTATTTATTTTTATAACTCTATAGTAGTTAGGTTGATAGTCACATAATTTAGCTATATTTAATAGTTAATGCCAGTACTTTTTCGATATATTGAGTATTTTATAAAAGCTTGTCTTAATACAATTTCCTTAAGTTTTCACGATGTGTTTAAATGAAAAACCTAAAAACTGGATTCAATCGCTATTAATTACATTATTTTATCATATTATTGTGGTCCCCGTCTGTAAGGATAACGAAAAGTTGAGTAAAATCGACGTAGGTACTTAATTTATTTGTACGTACAGAAATTGTGAATCCCAGTTAATGTGAAGCATTGCAATGTTTAATAATGTTTTTAAGTTTTTTTATTTAAAATGCTCAATTATTCTTAAATAAATAACTGGGATTCACAATTTCTGTAAAGAAATTGGTCTCAGGTGGTCTTAGCTGCAAAGCCATAAGATGTACCATAAGATGGAGCTACGTTAGCAATATGACGTAAAAACAAAAATGTGGTAAGTAATTCGAGGCGTACCGCCAGGCCCCGGTAGCTCAGTGGAAGAGCACTCGTCCGGCAAACGAGAGGTCCTAGGTTCGTATCCTGGTCGGGTAATTTTTATGTATCACATTTTTCTCTTTTTGAGTGAATTGAACCAACTTCTTTTTACCATCGGAGTAGTAGACGCAGACAGAATTTCCATCCCTACAAAGTAAAAAAAACCTAAAAAATTAAAATCAAAGTCAAAATAAAATGTGAATAAAAGCGCTTCTGGTTCAGGTTTCCGAGGTGTGGACTGACCATAAAAGGCGAAAAGGTTTCACAAGCATAGACGTGTACCTACTACCATACCACGGTAATATTTTCTATACAGTATTCCAACTTCATAGAAACGGACGAAGCGCGAGCTACTACTATGTAAGCAAGTAATTTGGTTGTGGCATGACATTGGCTCTCACAATTAGCTGTCTTTTGATTGTTTTTTTTCATGTTACGGTCAATTTGTGCTGTACCTATTTGTATTAATTTGATAATTCTGACTGAAAAAGAGTGCCAAGAGTTTTTTTCCGTTGGCTTTCTTTGTCTCTTGGTCTACTTTAATATCTTATTCAACAACTAGTTAAAGCCGAAGTATGTGATGACTGACTTCATCAAGTGTTTTGTGAAATTCCTAAGATGAATAAAACTGTTTGATTTTTTTTTTCTACGCCTACGCGGCTTGATCTCGGCATGCAGACAGTCGCAACGCGACTTTTGATTGATCTTCATATTAGAAATGTAGATTTTAAGGCTTCATTTAATAATATTATCACATCGTGCTACTTTATCTGCATAACTTTTGATTCCGTAAGTATATTTATTTTGTAGGATACATCATCATCAACATTCAACCAGGAAACGTGCACTCCTGGACATAGGCTGCATAGGATTCATTAAACACTGAAATATTGTCTCATGCTCTCAGTGGATCTCAGTGGTCACAGACAACGTATAAAGTAATTTTTCTGTAAATATACAGGGTTGATTTTTCGTCCACAGCCAAATTTAAATGTTAGTTTCTTTGGTACGATATAAACGTACCTGCATATTTATTTTAACTTCGCTCAGTACAAAAAAGTAGAAATATGGAACCTCAAACTTTTAAAAAAATAGTCGCTGTTGATGAACATAGCTACTACGACGCGGTATTTCCTTGATAATACTACGCCGTAGTACTATAAAATGTGCGTAGTAGGGCGTAGTCATCTTTATTTTAATGGTAATTTAGAGTGACCATGCCTTGGTTAATATGATAGCGGATAAATTAACTTCCTTGTAAAAAAAATACTTTTTTTGCAAAAATCGTTTCTACAAATGATAGGTACTTATTGTGTAAAAAAAATTGGCCGGTGACTACAAATCAACCCTGTGTGTATAAATATAGCAAACATATTAATTTAATCATATCTCAAAACTTACAGCTGATTCACAGAATTTTATTACTATCAATGTTAGTAAAATAAAACAAAAAATGGTCACAGAAAAAGCTCACTAAAAGGGAAATAAGGAAACCTAAAAATGTATGAGTACCCTAGTTATAGTACCTGGCTCCGTTAGGACGCAGTTTGACGTTAAGTTGTCTTTGCAATTAGTCTTCTTTTAACAGCATCGAAATATTCGACAAAAATCGGAAATCGTGGTAAGAATCCCGTGAATTTATTAAATCATAGTGATTGATAATAATAATATTTCGTGTATCATAGACTCTACAAATCTTGCCTTATTTTGTAGAACTGAGGCTTAAGCATGTAGGTTTAAATCAACATTTTGGTTATGTTTGTTAACTTGTGCAAGTTGGATTTGAATTTTTTTTAGCTCTATATACAGGGTGTTAGGCAGAACGTTGAACATACGCAAATGGTGGATGGGTGGGGTCATGTGCTACTTACTCAGCCCAAATTATTTGACCTTGGCCCCTTGGTTTTTTTTTATAATATTTTTTTGATATTTTTTTCGAATTTCACCACTTTCATGACTTTGAAGGTGAATATTTTTATTTCCAGTGAGTAAAATAAGCAATATTTTATTTTGTTTTTATTATGAATGTTATCAGATTCTCATGTAATGATGGCTTAACGCTGATGTTACCTAAAAAAAAGTTATGCGTCCTCAAAGTTACACAAACATGTATGAAAAAACTTAAAGCTTAATTTCAACTTTAATTTAAAAAAAAGCTTAAAGAGATTGAGGGCTTCCAATTCTAGGAAACAATTTTAACAAACAATTGTTCAAATTGACGTCCTTCTACTTCGATACAAAGGCAACATCTGCGCCTAAGGAATTATAAGTATGCGATTGACATTTCAGTGTGCAGACATTGTGGCCTCGA
This sequence comes from Stenoptilia bipunctidactyla, assembly GCA_944452665.1. Lineage (NCBI taxonomy): Eukaryota > Metazoa > Arthropoda > Insecta > Lepidoptera > Pterophoridae > Stenoptilia > Stenoptilia bipunctidactyla. The sequence goes on along the minus strand of OX101721.1, from coordinate 45,732,510 downwards.
GTGTCTGTGGTGGCATATGTCAAGTTGACAGCTGCGAAAGTTATCAATCATCATCACTGTCATTTCTCTGTCACGAGCATAGTGTCAGGCAGGATAGCATCTAGCTAGAGCTTGAGATCTTGCACCATGGTGCAATTTGAAATCTAATATTTAAAGTTTGGATTGAAAGTAAAGCTTCCAACTTACTCTTCTCAAGTGACATAACAATAACACTTTACAAGTAAATCATTTTTTTACAAGGATAAGTATATAACCTAAACCTTGAAATATTATTCAAAATCTCTTCAAATTAATCACACTGAACTTATTTAACTTTATCTTTTATAATTACAAAAGACACTCATTAAATTAACGTACAGTTTACAAAAAAGGGAATATGGTAATCATTAACAGTATTGTCCTCACAAACATATAAAATAACATAAACAGAACTATAATTACAACAATCATAACAGAAATGTAGCCCGTATTAAAACCAAAACCAAGTGTAACAAACAAAAAGAACAAACGCTACAAAATGCAAACTACACTCAGCGCGATACAACTTTCGGCAAAAAACATAACAAACAGTCGCACCCGGCAAACATTACTTCAAAAATATCACAAATCCTCGGCATAGTCAAATTGAACTAATTTTGTATTCATCTCAGTGTTCCCGCCAGTAAAACTACCCACATGTCATTAATTCGTTCAGCATTAAATTAGCATCGTCCGAACAATTGCTGGGCGCGCGTGGCTTCTCTCCCCGCCGCGGAACTTTTGAAAAGCTTGAAAAGCTCATGTTAAACCTCCTAGTGTTCAAGTGGTATTAAAATCAAATGCTACATTTAGTTTGAAAGCGGATCCGCCGCAAATATGCCCTAAGAATGAGAGGGTAAATTAATTATATTTAGGGTGCGTTTAACTCGTCATGTTTTGTAAATAGCGATTTTTGTACTTTTTTGTTTTGTGGACGTTTTGGAACTAAAACTTATCTAATGATTCTAAAACTGAAGATATGCAACGTTATTTTTTGTTTATGCAAAAGCTACTACATCGGTCAAATATTTTTGTTTAGGGATACGGTATTCAAAAAATATGTTTTATCATAAGTAGAAAGCAAAGGACGACGCATAATTTCGGTACCCACCTCAAATAGCCATGTAAGATACGCCGTAGGATAGGTCTTAGTAACCTGAATCAAAGTTACTAAGGCGCCAAGTTCCGATGGTTACTCTGTTCAGAGCTATAAGGTCCTAAATGTCGGACTATAATTTTGGTATCCACCTCCAATAGCCATGTAGGATACGCCGTTAGATAGGTCTTAGAAACCTGAATCAAAGTTACTATTGCGCCAAGTTCAGACCGTTAGTCCTTTCAGAGTCAAAATAGCAGACGGTTCACCTATAGCATAGATAGTAAGCGACACCGCCGCTCTGATAATCTGTTGCACACATGAATTAAGGTTTTTTTTTTGTCTTCGGAGGTTTTGATTAATTTTGTTAGGTTGGTTATCAGCTTGGACTCAGAATCAAGGCAGGCGCTATACCAATTCCTGTTCTAGAAGATGAACTCTTTTCAATGACATATCACACATGTCTATTGAGCCGGGTACCAGCTCTCATACAAAGTTATGCGTCGTCCTTTGAAGCTTCTTGTAGTGTCTGACTTTTTTCGCCAAACTGTGTCACCACGCCCGATCGCTGCCCTCTTTTTATGTAGATATGTATTTGCATCCAAAAGTCGAAAATTGTGTTTTGTACCGCGTGCCAAGCTAGTAGTTTAATCACCGGCCAATTCTTTTTTACACAATACGTAAGTATCTTTTATATAAACGGTTTTGCAAAATAAGATACGTATTTATTTAACAAGAAAATTAATGTATTAACAACATATTAACCAAAGTAAGTTCACTCTAAATTATGAATGAATACCATTAAAATAAAGACAACGACGCGTTACTACAAAATATCCTGTAGTATTACGTCGAAGTATTATCAATGAAAGGCCGCGTCGTAGTAGCTATGTTCATCAACAAAGGCTATTTTTTTTAAAGTTTGTGGTTCCATATTTCTATTTTTTTAAATAAATATAATAAATATATATGCAGGTATGTTTGTATCAAAGAAAATTACATTTAAATGTAATGTTTCCAAATTGTAATATTTAATAAACACTAGACCACAACGTAACTAAAATTATGCTGGCTTCGATAAAAATATCGAAAAATTACCTTATCTTAAATTGAGTGATTACTTTTTGTTTGTATACTTATTCTCTTCAATATATCCTTGTGCTCGCATTCTAGCCCCAGATACATAGAAACGGAAACATATCCTTTGGCTGGTGACTAAAACACAACCCTGTAGTATTGAGTTAAAATATGGCAAGGTATAAAAACTGATTCTATAACCGTTTGCAGATTTTGAATGAACTAAAAAGAGTATTAATCAATAATAAATATTTCTGACACTCACACAACGTTATCTAGCCCAAATTAAGTTTCTTAAAGAACTTGTGCTATGGATACTAGATAACTGATATACTTAAGAAATATATAAACATACATATTGAATAAATATATATTTTTTATTAGAATAAACTTAAATAAACATATAAACATCCATGACTTGACGGCTAATATCTGTGTTCATCACACCGATATACGCCGGCGCCGGGATTCGAACCCAGGATCTCTGGTATAGAAGGCAATGTATTTTAACACTACACCAGCCGGTCGTCAAAATTGTATGTCAGCCGGTCAGTATTGTATAATATAAAAAATAAAATATGAAAATATTTTTAGGTGAAAGCGCTGGTCACACGGGGGGAGTTCTATTCAACAGAACTTATCTTCTTTTCGCTTCGCTCGTTTCGCCCAACTATAGCAGCTAAGCGAAGCGAAACTTACGGGGCTTATTATTGAAGTGGGTGGCTTTAAAAGTGTAGTGAGGGGAAGAAGGCCAATGCCAGTCGAGAAGACATTTTTTTTTTCATTTTTTCCGCCGCCTTTTTTTGTATCTTGGTCTACTGTAATATCTTATTCAAAAACTATCAACACCTTGTTAAATCCGAAGTACAAAATTGTGACGTCATTAAGCGGTCATTCGATGGTCTTATTATGAATAAAAATTTTCATTTCATTTCAATTACGTGAAATCTTATTAGGATAATAAAAATAACAACAGGACTTGTTCTGCTGGGTGAGCGACAACTGCAACATGGTCATTGTAAATTAATGATGCCTATTTTTTTGTATTGAGATAATTAACCTGCAGGGCTATTTGCGTAACTTAAATAACAGCGCAAATGTAAAATCGATGTGCAGCGATGTTACATTTAGCAGAATACCAAAATCTAAAGAAAATTATCAAACAGTTCGAAGAAAGTTCTTACTTTCGCCGTCATCATCAAATAATTGTTTCAATTTTCGACATGAAACACACGAAAGGAATCTACGATCGTCAAACAACATGCTCTTAGCGACGCCTTTGCATTCCTCTAATTTTAAATTCTAACCTTATGGAATACAGTACCATTCCATATTCACAATGCAAAAACCATAACTTCCTTTAAAAAAGAACTGAAAAATTTATATTTGTCCCTGTAAGGTTGCTATCGGAAGTATCTTGTAATCACATTTGTCTAAATATATATATATATATTTTATTTTTTTTACACAAATCAGTAACTTGCTTTCGGATTTAATATTAATATCTATTTATCTAAAATAATTAATCTATAGGTATATCTGTAATTATTAATATTTGTAACATATTGTGTCTAATAGTTTGTAATTTTAGTAATTTATAGTTATTATGTTTATTCTTACAAGTTAAATGCTCTGCCCTAGTTTAAGTTTGTGATTTCTTTTTAATTGTTTTTGGTTGCCTGGAAGAAATCGCTTAAAGCGATAAGGCCGCCGAAATTGTCATCTCTCTTATTATTATTTTTTTGTTATCATTATTTTTAAGTTTCATGGCAATAAAGAGTTTTTATCATCGACGTGCGCTGTCGTCGCATATTATTATTGGGGGTTTTGGGACTATATGAGCAGTCTTGTCCGCTCGTCACACTGCGACCTAAAAGATCTATTGTGTGAGTCCCAATTTATAACTCGCCGCACACTCCAATGGAGTCCAGGAAATTTAGGATTTCCCTTACGGCGATGCTCCTGATCTCTTTTGGATCCAGCTCGTGCTTATCCAGGTGAGCGGAGCGCTTGTGCATAACTGCGGGACAGTAGCGCAGTAGGTGTAGAGGGGTTTCCTCTGCGCTTTCGCAGTATCTGCAGAGCGCCGTGTCAGTGAGTCCCAGGTTGGACATATGCTTGTTTAGTTGGTGTCGCATATAAGTGAATACCAATTTTGTCACTCATCGTTGCTGCATCGATGACCTCTACGCTGTTGTTTTAGCCCTGCTCTGAGTGAGTATTAGTACGTCAAATCGCGTCATGTTTCGTCCCTTCGCTCACCTAGGATATAGCTTGAAGTACTCATGACCCTTTTCTTTATTGTAGTGATATAAATGAACTGAAACAAATCTTAGTTCATTTCACTTACTCCCTGAAAGGTTGCAAAAGTATGCATTTACATTTCTAGAATATTTTTAGTCGCATTGGTAAGGAATCATCATGAAAGTCCTTTTTAATGACTCCATTGCAGGGGAGAGTCTCTTATGGGCCAAAGATCAAGAACTCGACTAGTGCTGGTTGGTGGATTGTTGGAATACATGAAGCAAAGTATTGAAAAAGTAGTTAAAATTGTTTTTTTCCTTCTTAAGCCCAATAATACTCAATAACAGTAACGAGAAGTTTTGAAGATTTAAGTTTTTGAATTAATCAAATTTAAATGTATGTGAGAAATGACAGACATTGGCATACATGAATATTATTCTTGTGTCTGTTGCTTTCATGTCTCAGTAGATTTGTAACTTGCACTTTTGTCAAAATTTTATCTATCGCTCTACCTTCAATTTATATTTAAGGCGGTTGGTAGTACAGAATAAATACCAATATCAAAAAAATCTCCAGAGCTTCACTACGCTATGACACAGGCCTACAACCGTAGTACTACGGCTCTCGTAGTAAATCTGTAGTTTTCCGTACACAGCAAACTTAAGTTTTATTCTCATATCAGACGGTCAAATGTAAATAAGAATTTCAAGAGATCTTCTGTGTAGACTAAGAATAGCAATACAGCCTGTTGCACAAATACAACCAACTTTTGACAGAGGAATCAAAAAGTTCAAATTAAAAAAGAAAACTAAATTCACATGGTTACAATAAAAAAATGTCTGTAAAAATAGAAGTATAGAATCCAATTTTAAGATGGTCTTGATATTGCATTAAACATACTCCAAGTTTCAGATATTTAAACGACTAATCTTAAAGCAAAAGGAATTATTATTAGTTATCATAAAAGCTGATTTAATAAAACTACTGTGATTTTGAACCAACCAACAAGCTCTTCAAGGTTCAGCCACAGGTTAACGGATAACCAATAGAACAATTTTGTGCTTCATTGGACACCATCAAGCCATACGTGAGTTAATTACCGAAAGGGATACTATGAACACTGCCTCAATTTAGACTGTGGTTGAACAATACCGCCTGAGATAGATAGTTATATTTCAAATTAGCTGTTACCCATGACTTGTGAATATCGGCTATCACAATTGGATAAATATAAGATTACTATACCCTCCTTGAAGATCAAGCTTACTCTATTCAAAATTAAGTTGATTCAGAAGTTTAGTTACTTCATAGATAGACAGACAGAGCTACTTCAAAAACGGTTATAAGACAACTGTGACCCTTCTCCACAAAAACCTCAGTGGAAAAGACCTACAAAACATAACGTCAGTAAAAATAAAACCAAATGCTAAAGATACTGAGTAAAAGTACTGGGTGATCATACGTGCCTATGTGATTATGTAATAATAAACTATGTACGTAGGTATAAATGCCTATATCACAGTAGAACTATCAATCAGTAATTCAACTCAGCCGAATCTTTGAAATAAATGCCTACACTTACGCGGTACGTAAAGATGCGATAGGGCTGCCCGCGTCCAGCATTTTAGTTATAGGTATTTGAATACTTTGTGTTTCAATTTAGTTTTGTGATTGTAAATAAACTTTTTTACATAAATTAATGAAAATACTTTGTGATTAGAATAGGAAGTGATTGATACATTTAATCAAAAACCTATGTTTATCTTTAAAAAACAAATCGGTCTCATAAATTTGCTACCGAAAAATACTTGCACCTCTACTAAGACGTTCGAAATGCTTTATTATATAATTTTAATGTATAAAAAATCCGCATTCTAATATAAAGCTCACTTAAAAATTGTTTTGGGAACCATGGACAAGGTGGAGAAAAAGGAATATCTTTCATACATACATGCATACTTAAATACATAGCTACATACGCGCTTAAAACGTAAGCCTCCTTTGCGTGTCGCAGTTGAGTAAAAAGAAATACTTTATTTGAGAAAATTTCAACTAGGTATGTAGTGAGAGATATATACGGGCCAATTTATTGTTTCTCGTATTATTCATACACACAGTATAAATAACTATTATTAAGTCATAATAAAATACCACGTCTTTACTTTGAATTATAAAAGCTAACAAAACGGAACACACATGCCCCGAGGTTTGCACACAAGCTTACCTACCTATCGTATCATGATTCATGAACTGTCTGTAACTACCTATTTTATTCGTGTCAATTACTTTCCATTACTCTTTTCACTTTATTTATTAAACCAGATATATTTTTTCAATGGAGATAAAATGAAATAACTACTTATCAATTAATAAGACACAAATTATGTATCTACCTACTGGGAAGTAAAATTATTTTTAAGTCTTACCTTTCAGAATTTCCAAGTAATCTAAAAAAAGTTATCTCTAGATGCGTCATTGAGGAACTCATGCAACCAAAAACAGCATAAGATACCCTACTCGTCATATTGAATATGTAAATATGTACTTCAACTTATGTTTAGAAAAGAATCGCGCGGTTATTGTTCAAAACAACTAAGAGTACGTTCGTCACAGCAGCGGCGGCAATCGCGACTATCGGCATGCCGAGCGCATGCTGAGATCGAGGTGCGTAGGTGTAGCTCGCATTGCGTCCGTTTGTATGAAATATATTTTGTATATAAATAGAATTACTGATTGATAGTTTTACTGCGCCTATATAGTTTATTATTGCATATTGCACACCCACATTTTATAAGCCCTTGTACTTTTATCAGGAGCTTTCCTTTAGAATTTCCAGTCCCATGTTTATTATCACTGTATATTTTCATGCTGGACTGGGAAAAAAAGAAAAACGTAGAATGTACCAGCAGCTGCTATTCTTCCCGGGCATACAGTAAGAGTCAGTTAAGGGACAGAGGTTTTATTGCCATTTTTGTAGCCTGACCCCCTGTCAATGCAAAATTCTCTCTCAATCATTATAGCATCTCTAAATTTGTCAAACGTGACAACAGACGATTTTATAGCCTCTGGTGTTCTGCCTACCTACTAAAGAACCCAGGCGTGAAGTTATGTATTTATTTTTACTGAACTTAATTTTTTTTGTATGTCTTGTCCACAAAGCTCAGGTGAAACTGCGATGCGCAGCTTTTGAAATAACTCTGTCTGCCGGACTATCTGTAACCTTTTAACAGCTTAATTACCAATATCGTGTTGCAACATTTAAAAAATTCGTTCGTTAATAAATAAATATTTCTGACGCTCACACAACATTATCTAGCCCAAATTAAGTTTCTTATGGTTTCAATATCATGAAAACTGTTCATTTTGCCTACAAACAATAGAATTCACTACCAAAATGCCTACCTATCTTTGATTATCTATCGACGACGCAACAAGTTACTAATTTACACCAATGAGGTAAAGGTGGCCTGGCAGTCTGCTGCGGCCAATAGCGCGTTAAGTTTTCATTACATGTGACCAATTACAGGATAAGTAATTTTATCTAGCCAAGGACGTAACAATTTATTAATTTAACTTAATATCCTATCAAATATCTGTCAACATATCAATAATCCGGTTTTCTCTTTCTAACTTATCTATAACAGTTTTTGAAAAAAAGGAAGAGTATTATTGAATGACATAATGTATCTTTTATATATTTACTTTGATGTCATAAAAATGCGATTTAACCAATGGCAACATAAGTCAAAGGTTTGGCGTTTCGTTTTACGTAAGGAATTAAACGCAATTATTAACAAAAGCTCTAAAAATATACTATAATGCATTTATCGAATACCAAAACATATCAAGAATAATTGGAATAAGTTTATAGGTTTATTTAGTTCAAATATCATACAAATAATTGGCGAATGCGTGATATTCTATAAATCACGTATCACGTAGTTTCTTGGAAGAAATTCATGAAAAGAGGGTCCGTGCCAATTTTGAGAACTTACAGCTCGTAGCTAATAGATGTTGTGAAACGCAATTTTTTTTCTACCAGTTTTGTACCTGCATCGATTCCTCATACCAGTCAGTTGAATATGGAAACCCGCCATTAAAGAACTTGTGTTGTGGATACTAGATAACTGATATACTTAAGATATATATAAACATACATAATTAATAAATACATATTTTTTTATTAGAATAAACTTAAATAAACATATAAACATCCATGACTTGACGGCTAATATCTGTGTTCATTACATCGATACCCACCGCCGCCGGGATTCCGTCGATTGATTATTGTGGCAACAGCCTAAAAATTACGTTATATACCAGATTTTTAACTTGCAGGAAGTCTTACTTTAAACATTTTACACAAATTTGATGGTTCAAATAAATATTCTTTGTACGTAAAGCTTAAGGAAATATGGCGATGTGCCACCCAGAGTTCGATAGGTATTTTGGAACACTAACAGCGTGAGTCGTCAAGCCGATCATTACTGCTATTTTGACAAAAGACAACTAATTATAGGTGTTGATTAAAATCAAGTGATGTTGAGGGCAATTTGTTCACAATCAAATACTTTCGATGAATAAAGTATTAATTTGGATAAAGATTAATACCATATAATTAGATAAAAATCCATCGTAAATTAATAAATCAATTTTGAGCGCATTTTATAATCATAAAAAAGGATATTGTGAGTCAACCTTAAAAGATAGACATATGCTATCGCGGACTTTCTTTTAGAACATTTAAACAGGAACAATTTCGTCTTACATGTTTTTTTCGTACCTTACTTAATTTACGCAGCTCACGCAATGGACGCTCTCAAAATTGAATAATTTTCCCCGTTTTTGCAACATTTTCCTTTGTAACTTCTCTTCTATTAGTCATAGCGTGATGTTTTATAACCTAAAGCCTTTCTTGATAAATGGACTATCCCACACATACGGAATTTTTCAGTTCGAAATAGTAGTTCTTAAGATTAGCGCGTTCAACCAACAAACAAAAAATCTCTTCAACTTTCTAATGTTAGTAAAACAAGATAATAAAGTCGAAAAAATACTAAATAACTAGAGCATCCGCCCGCAAGAGTGATCAACTCAACCCGGGCTCAACTCCAATCGGGATGAATTCATATAGTATTTTTATTACTTTTCTTTGCAATATCAAATGCAAAAAAAAATGCTTTAAATAAGACCTTGTTTTTCACTTAGAGACCCTAAGAAATATTATAATTTTATAAATCGACAAACACTTGAACAGTAGATTTTACAATTATTTGTAAGCTGTGTTATTGAACCCTAGACCTCTTGGCTATGAGCTTACTATTAGCTTGTCTATTATCTATAAAGAGATATTCATTCTCACATGGTACATTTACTACTACTAACATAATAGATGGTAACCGTGTCTTCATCTGCATAGGATTTATATTTCGAGTATTTTATTCTGCAAGATCCTATTTATCATGAATAACAAAAATAAAAATGAAGAATCCAAATAAGTATCATATAAAGAAACGATTTTTGCGAAAAAAAGTATTTATTTTTTTACCAGCAAATTAATATATCCGCTAACATGTTAAGTAAAATATGGTCACTCTAAATTACCATTAAAATAAAGTCGACTACGCGCTACTACAAAACATCTCGTACTACGTCGTAGTATTATCAATGAAATGCCGCGTCGTAGTAGCTATATTCATCAACAGCGACTATTTTTAAAGTTTGTGGTTCCATATTTCTACTTTTTTGTACTGAGCGACGATAAAATAAATATGCAGTTACGTTTATATCGTATCAAAGAAACTAAAAAATAAATGTGGCTGGTGATTACAAATCAACCCTGTATAATGTATAGACATACACAAATGCAAAACACGTATACGAGCATGTATACGTAAGGTGTCGTTAACACATCTCTTTACCCTACCAGTATTAATATCCTGCTGAAGAAAATATTATATTAGAATTTACAAATATACCTGACTGAAAGGGAAAAATATACTACTAACCTTTTAAGTTGGACTTACATATTTCCGGGATCATACCGAGCTCAACTTAAAAACTAAAATATGAAAAGCTTCATAGGTACTTCGTTATACCGTTTGAAAGTAAACAAGTGATTACATAAGCTTTCAACACATTCGCTAAAATACGTCAATACTTTTACGACATTCTTGCAAGCTGTGGTAGTGCTATAACTGCCACGCTTGACGAGCGAGTTTGCACAGCTCAATGTGAAAAGTCAGCTCTTATTGAAAAAATGACTTTTTAAACTGGCATGGCCATTAACATTTAAATTAACTTTAGAAACGGGATATTTACCATGTTTTTGATTTATTTTGAGTTCTCGATATTTCGGCACTGTTACAATCATGGCGAAATATCGAGAATGGCATGATCATGGCGCTTGTAACAGTGTAACAGTGCCGAAATATCGAAACATGGTAAATATCCCGTTTCTAAAGTTAATTTAAAAATGACTTTTGGACGTAGGCCGCGTCGTCTTGTCCCTCAATATTTTGGCAACTCTATCATAAGGAAAATATCGATCCTTTCAGATACGTCTAATAATTTAATCCAATATTCCTATACACTAACTAACACTGATAGCACATCTTTTACTGTACTCTTTTATGACCGTGTTTGAGAATCACTGCGTTTTTGGACAGTTATCATAAATAAATTATTTATCGGAAGAAATCTGGTTTTTGTAAAATAAATATTGAGGACCAAACAAAAAGTAGTTAAATTTTTTTTTGTGTCGCTGTTGTTTTAGCTTGACTCCATAGAAAGGCAGGCGGTCTTAAAAAAATGTTGCAAAGGAAACTGAGTAAGCCTGGGCCACAGGGTTAACAGGTTGACTCTGGCCTAAAAAAATAGCTTATTTTATCCTTATTCAAAATACATAAAACCCCTAAAAATGTAGTGAGGGGGAAACATTAATTCAAGATATGGAAATCGCTGTCATGGGTTTTTAGTATGGATGAATAACTCATAATATAATTGAAAACGCTGAGTAAAATTGAAGAAATATTAAATGAGAATAATTTATAAGGTTAAATGAATGTAAACTAACCGCGTTAGTTTTATTTTAAATAATTATTTTGTAATTAAAATAGGCGAATTTCTTTATTAGGTTTGGCAATACTGAGTGAATGAAGAACGAAACTATTGTAATTGACTCGTTCAGTAAGTCAATCGATCTATTTGTTCACTTGCTTGTTTGGTTTCTTTCCTTGCGCTTGAGTATTTTCATGGTTTTTTCTATTTTTAACGACTTCATACAATTACTACAACTTGGTTGACATGATGTGAGAGATTTTAATAAAATAAATAGATAGCCCAAAGAAAAGTGAAAGTTGTTAGTATCAATTTATTAGTTTGAATAGTTGTTTAAAACTATAACTAATAACTAAGTAAGTATAGGTAATATCTTATAATGTCCTATTTTATCTAGTATGCTATCTAATTAAAATGTGTTACTATTTATTTTTAATTATAAACTCTCTAAATAATTCAAAATACAATAATTCATTTATAGATCTCAACAAAGAGAAAAAAAATAGCTTTCGGAAGTGATTCTAAGCTCACTTAACTTTTGTGTATACCTATAGACTAAATTATGGACATCTCAATTCCTCAACACTGGTTTATCTTGAAAATTTCGGTGATGAAACATGATTATATTTTAAATAAAAAAAGCAAATGTCAAGTTGTTAACACCGTGGCCCAGAAATGTATGGAGCAGGTTCTGTCTCCTTTCTGTTTGTTACATATCTCGTTGTGGACCTCTATCTCAATTCTTCATGGTGACTGATAAAAAAGTGCATAGCTACAGATGAAACGGATTCTTTATTTATTTTATTTTTATTTTATTTATTCTGGCACAAAACAGTCGCAAATTTTACAAAAGAGAATATAATTTCAACAATTGTGTAAGAAAAAGATAAGGAGTGCCCAAAAAACTTAATTTACAAAAATAATTATAATTTCGGGACACACATATTTCACATCTTATATTCAAAAATAAGTTATAAATATTAAACACTATTTTTTTACAGTTAAACAAGAAGCAGTACTTACTATAATATTATTAAGAAGGTTTACAGTTTTATTGAGATGGCTAGTCTGTTATACAAGTTTTGATTTAGGCTTTTCAAAGAATCATGGAACAAATCTAAGTCATTAAATTGTTTATAAAATATAACCGGAACTACGTCAATACTATGATATTGAGAGTCTGACGTTATACAAGGCGGGGTCGCTAAAGCGATATATCTACAAGCGGCAGTGCCTCGCCATCATCTTTTACAGCACGCAGAGATGAAAATTTAGGTCTTTCAACAGCTTCATACTAAAAGACGGAAAACGGGAAACCAAAACAAAAAATTACACTCTTAAATGACAATTCGATATGAAGGGTTCTTTTTTTGAACAAGCGCAGTTCACTAGCCTTCAAGAATCGGTTACTCAAGTTCACTCTAACTATTCATAGGTGACCCTTCTATACTCGTTATTACGAGTAAATAGCGAACAAGGACAAGGCTTCGTACAGGCGTGGTTAATAAATGTTTGATGAGTTGTAGCGCTTTAAGGCTAAATTCACTTGCACTTTAATAGCTAGGCAGTTCGGTTAGCTCCGCCTTGTAACTTGTCTTATTTGGTAAACAAGACTTTGAGATCAAATCATGTTTTTTTATTTAAATAAAAAAGATATAAAATAAACAAATCATTACATTTAAATGGTTTCACTGTTTAGTTACAATTTATTATTATAGTTTATTGTTATTGTAACAAACGTATTTTTAGATGGATAGTTTTGTTAAATAAAAAGACATGATTTGATCTCGAAATCTTGTTTAACAAAAAATAAAAAAAAAGTTAAAAAAAATGTAGTATGAAATATGAAATATCAAATTAAAATAGCTTATAAAATGTTTTGTTTCTTTCACTCTTTTGCATAATGAAAGAGAGCCAACACATTTAATCAGTGTTTTAATAATATTCGGAGAAAAAGGGATCACAAAAAACCTAACCGGCATCGACAAGGGTTTACCTGCGACTAAGTAAATAACAAGAAGTAAACAAAGTGCAAGCACACCGATGATTATAGATTCTATATGAAATCTATATTGTTTCATTGGCTGCAGAGAAAAGTAGGCGGAGCTTCAATCCAAAAGCCGTTCTAGGGAAAATTTTCTTAACTGGAACACCGGGACGGGATGCGATTGTACACACTTCGCAACTTATGCGGTTGTAATAAGGTTCAAATTCCAATGAAAATGTATACATATTATAAGACATGACTGTACGTTTTGACTTCTCATCAATGAAGTTAGAACTGATTCTGTTAAACTTACTCACCGTACTTAAACCACGGACTGCATATCGGTATGAATTTTTTAAATAGTACCAGTAAAATTTCAGTACCCTTATTATTGTACTGCCTCAGCAAACACAATACCTGTACAAGTTATTAAAATCTAACTTAATTATATCAGTTCCCAAATAATGTATACCGGATTAATTTCTGTAGATGTTTTTAGTATAGAAATATTTTAATCTATTTCATTTCTGTACCGAAATGTATAGGTCAGCATATGTCCCTACGCTTCATAGGCTTCAACTAAACTATCCAACATTCTAAACTATACGCGACATTGTTTAAAAATAAATATTTGATATCAATATTAATACCGGATAATTTCAGTTAACTGAAAAAATAACAGTTATGCTACACTAATAAAATAGGTACACGAATTATTTCAGTGTGTATTCCTGTATTGTTATTTTTAAATAAACCTAATTTAACGATATGACGTCATAAAAAATTGTACAGAAATTCATACCGGTATGCAGTCCCTGACCTTAACGCGAGGTCGGGCATGAATAACTAAACTGCCCCGTATAAGCATGTAGTAGGTATTAATGGGAGTGATATTCGCTTGGTTGTCGAACTTATAGCGAAACTTAACTTACTTAAAGAAACTATTAAACAAAAATTGTGTAATAAAAGGCTTTTATACAATATCTGAGTCAATATATGGACGATAAAAGTCCTTGGTTGTAAATTGTTTTTCAAAAGTTCTCAATCTCCAACTCCAACTCCATCTCCAACTTCATCTCCTTCTTATCGACTATCCTCATCTCCATCCACATTATCTGTATTCTCTCTCACCTCTATCGCTACGTCTATCTCTGCTTCTATCTTTACCTCTATATCTATGTCTACGTTTCTGTCTAATACTTGATTGCCTATTGTATAAATATAATAGTAGACTCCAGAAGATCAACTCGTTCATGGGTCAATGTGTACGCTTTATTTTATAATAAAATTCCAAAATATTTAAGGTTAACCCTTCGATAGATTTAAGGATAAGTGTTATGTGAAAAGGTTAACTATAAGATATCCGGATGCTAGAAGATGGGATTCCCTGGCTGTAAATTGTTATTGTGTATTTTTTTTCTCTTATTTTAAAAGATGATTGCTGTTGAGTTTCTTGCCACTTCTTCTCAATAGATCGACTTTCCGAAGTGGTGGTAGATTCAGTTCAATTTGTAAATTGTTTGACTTATTTCAAATGTATTTTATACTTACGAAATAAAGAATATTTGAGTTTGAGTTTGAGCGAACTGACTGTAAATATGGCGCCAAAAACTTGCAAAATTTTTTGATGTGCTGCAGCAAAGATTTATGTAGGGCTAGTTCTATTCTAAATCTGTGCCATCTACAACATCATCGTCAATTACTGTTATTTGAGATTGAGATTAAACGCGGAGTATATCAAAGCAAAATAATGTGTTACTTTTGTTCTCTAAAAGAGATATTTAAAAAAGTACCTGCTAATAGTCAGTGTATCAAACTAAAGGGCAATTAATATAGATCATCATACATACATTAGTTTATATAAATAATCCTTCCTATCATTGTAAGATAGTTTATAAAATATATCTTTCGCAAATTATTTGTTATTTTTTACAAGATTTTTCAGATTTTAAATCGGGGAAGTTTAAGAGGGAAAAAGTTACTCATGAGTAAATCTTTCATGTGTTCTACTGACCATTAGCAGGTCAAAATCCTATATTGAGTTTGACCATCTATTTTGTAATATGAATATACTAGGTCTGGTATACCGTTTAGTTTTGGCGTCTTTGAGCCGATCGTCCACCACCAACTAAACAAAGTAACAGCCCGTTCACACATGATACGTTTTACTGGATACCTTTTTTGTATCGAAAATACGTATACTGAATACTGTGCCATATGTGAAGTGGCCCATAAAACCCCATGCGCCATCGATGAAAAAAAATGTATCCAGTAAATCGTACCATGTGTGAACGGGGGGTTAGTTTTAGCTTAGCTCGCATAGTTGAGCCAGTTTTTCGTACATGTGCATCCACCTCAAACTACATAGGTCTATTTTACGCAAATGTATAAAAAACTGGCTCGCTAAGGTGTACTAACTTAGTTTAGTTGGCGGTGGTAATTACAGTCACATAGTTATAGTTTGGGTTTCGTTACTTCCGAGTTTGTAGGTAGGTTTACTTGATACTGTCTTAAGGCTTTACGATCCAATATATTAATTAAAATACTTTCCAAACCGAAAAGTATCACTTTATATTTTCTAAACGGACTCACTCACTTGTGTCACTCCTCAACGTAGACCTCAGTTGTAAAATTTAATTATACTAGAATGTATATGCTTCGGGTAGTGTTTTATTTTATGTTTTCTTAAGTTAACTTTCTTCTAAGTTTTTTTTTTGTTGCAGGGCTTAACTTTCTTCCTATCCTACGCTATCCTGGCGGCTGTTTTGGGCATGCTTCAGTTTGGATACAACACCGGAGTCATCAACGCACCAGGCAGAGTAAGTAAACAAATATTTAATGTATATCAAAAGAAATATTCTTATTTGCCATATTGTAAGTAAACAAGGGCAATGAAAACAAAACAAAACAAACACAAATATTATCACGTTTATAATAATAGACATTTTGAAAACAAATGCTTCGCTGTTTCGAAATAACTACCTAGTGTTTGTGTTAAAAACTTCGAATAACAAAAGGGTTTATTCGAAATATAAAACTTGGAAATTTTTTCATCCAAAATCAACAATGCCTTTTACAGTTTCGTTTAAAAAAGTAATTATCATATACCAACAGCCATATCGATTGCGTTGATTCCCTTTGGAGCTGTTTCAAATTTACATGAAGCCTCCTAATGCCCTAGACACAGTTGATCGTTAATTATAATTATTAAGCCTTTTTAGGAACACAAGAGATTAAGTCCCAAGCAAGTATAACTTCAAAACTAGCCCCTATCCTAATACTCATACAATGTATATTTCACCAATGGCAGAACATCGAGAACTTCATGAAGGACGTGTACAAGGACCGCTACGGCAAGGACATCCAGGAAGAGACCGTGAACCGTCTGTACTCCATCGCAGTCAGCATATTTGCCATCGGCGGGATGCTGGGTGGATTCTCTGGCGGCATGATTGCTAATCGGTTTGGAAGGTACGCTAATTGTATCCATAATTTAGCAGATATGTAATGGGAGACGCTGCGTAGGTAGACCCCCGTATGGTCGTTCGACGAACTGGTCAAGGTCGCGGGTAAACGCTGGATGAGGGTGTAGCGGGACCAAGCAACGTGGAGAACTTTGGGTTAGGCCTTAGTCCAGCTGTGGATATCTCCCGGCAGATGATGGTGATGATACTTGAGACATTACAGACATGTGAACTTAGCCATATTTCATTATCTTTTAACCCATGTTAGGTACTCTCAACATTAGCTCAGTTCCTTCAGGCTGATTTTGATTTTGATATAATATAAAAATGAAATATAGGAATACGAAAGCTAATTAAAAGTTTGCACATATATGTTTGCGACAAATAAAATACGGAGTGATTTAGTGCACACGTTTGCTATAGCCTTTGTTTTGTCTGGAGGAAATCATGGTGGCATATCCCCGACCGTCCAAGGCCCAAGGGGAAACGGTGGGGTATGTTGGGATCATCCGCCAGAAGGCCGAAACGACCCACAAAAAACCTCCAGATGTACCTTCCCCGCCATAATTGGAGCTCACGGTATCGCCAGTAGCATTGCACGCGAGCCCCGGCGGAATGCGCTCAGCCTGAGCCGTGCGCCCCCCACGTAGAAAACGGTATAGCAGTTTCTAAACCATTTCTACCTTTATTCAAAGAAACAATAAAAGTGCTTACAGCTAAAATATAAGTATTTTAATACCTTATAATACCTCTTCATTACATACTAACATAGAACCGTTTGGATTTTCCCAAACCATATCTGGTCCAAAAAAAGATAAATATAATCAAAGCTCTCGTGATTAAAAAGACATTAAACGTGTAACTTAAAAGCCAAAAGTAAAAAAAAACTTAAAAGTTAAAAGTAAAATCACCGATTTCAAATTAATCTGTCAAACGTAATGAATCTTGAAAACATCTAATATATAAAATTCTCGTGTCACAGTTTTCGTTGCCATACTCCTCCGTAAAGGCTTGACCGATTTTGATGAAATTTTTTGTGCTTATCCGGTATCTATGAGAATCGGCCAACATCTATTTTTTTTTATTTATATGGCAAAACAACGTTTGCCGGGTCAGCTAGTTAGACTTTATCATTACACTCGAAAGTTAAGTAGGGCTCAAACGCAAGTGGTCTTGCTAAGAAGTTATTTTCCCTTCCTACAAAGAAATTGGGACCTTAATACAGCTAGTTGCTTCCATGTTGAACTGGGCGCAAAAGACAAACATAGAATGTGCCTGCTTCTCTTCCCGGGCATACTGTAAAAGTCAGTTAAAGGACAGAGGTTTTAAAGGCATTTTTGTGGGCGATAGGCTGACCCCCTGTCACTAAAATAGTCTCTCTCCATCTTTATAATACCTCCACCTTTGTCAAACGTGACATCAGATGGTCTTGTAACCTCTGGTATTCTGCCTACCCCATAAGAGATACAGGCGTGACGTTATGTATGTACAGCTAGTCTTAGTAAGTTACCTAACTTAAAGCAGATGTTGAGATTCAAATTCGTTTAAAAAATCATTTCGATTCTTATTTCCCTACGATGTATTTTTCCAGTAATAAAGTGGTGAGATCGGGCAAATTTTACACAACATTCTTTAAAAACTAATAGATAACACTGATAGAAAATAAACAACTTATGAAATATCATATAATTATCACTGAGATTTCAAAAATACAACTATCCAATGTTAAAGCAACAAAATTTTAGTGATATTCAAATTGAGCTCTTATTTCATTACCGCTAAAAGCGCCAATTAAGTATCATTACGCAGCAGCAGTACGTATTAACCCTCAGTTAGTCGCACCTAATTACCTGCACTATTCGTCGCGTAATCTCAATGGAAACCTCGTTTAAAATGTACAATTTAGGACAGGTATTAAGTAGGCTATTATCATAAGAATTCAAGTATTATATTATTACCGTAATGAAACAGCTGCAAAAAAAATATCATTGGGTCACTTGGCTTTTAATCTTGGCATAAAAAGATTTTAGGAGCAAATAGTTTTTATTTAGCTGGTGTATGGATTTAATGTATTTTTTTAATATCGGCTACATTGTTGAGCATTATTCAGTTCTTATTAAAGTAAGTTACAACTGATCAATGGATTCTTTATTAGTTATCTTGGCTTAACCGGTAAACCAAGCCTAAGCATATGAATTACTCGTAGCTATCGTGAACTTTACCTGTATAAAGACAAAGTTAAAAAACTAAAAACACGAAACAGCCTTACAGCTAGAAATCTTCGAGCTGTTTAAGTTCTATACTTAAGCTCTAATAGACAAGAGACGAAACAAAACAGGGTTATAGTTATATCCCTGGCACAGCGCTTCATTAAACGTGCTGAGATGAACACTTGAACAAATATAAAAGATCCTGTAGTTTAAATTACTACAATACTGGTTAACTGGTTAAATCTAGTTTTAAACCGACTTCAAAAAAGGAGGAGGTTCTCAATTCTTCGCGTATGTGTTTTAAATGTTTGTTACCTCATAGCTTTTGACTGGGTGAACCGATTTTGATGATTCTTGACTTATATGATAGAAGATACTTGAAATCGTTTGAGAATTTAGTGTCTTTTTTTAAATATTTATGAATTCGGAGATCTTTTAACTTTACGACCTTCTACTTCAGCCAAAGTTTTGACGTGAAGTTGGTTTTTTAATGCTCTGCAATCGTTGATTATGTTGTGTATTACATGCCGACTGGCCTAGATGTCTCTTATTTTAAATTTTTGCTATTTTTGACGTACTTCATGATGCATTGGTCGAGTGGTCGATGGTGGCGTGAGATGTCGTGGGCTCGAGTCCTAACCAGTTTAGAAAACTAACTTTTATAAACTAGCTCAGGCCTAATGGTATAATAGGATAACCTCTATTACCACTTATCACAGGCTGAACTTGTGTAATACATGTAAACTGTACAAAGGATGAATTAAATAATAAATTCTATCAATAAATTTAGTTTATATTCAGAGTAACTAGTTAATGCAAATCCCAGGATTTATGTTAATGGAAGCAGTGTTTAACACTAAAACTAAAAGCCGTACCATCTATTGTATTTTATGTCCTTGGACCCGGATACCATTTAAAATTTGACGGAGAAAGCGATTAAGTCCAAGATGGTTCCATTCCAATTTTTTATTTTTAACAATAAATTACTGATTTTCGGAGGTACCGGAGTCCTTTATTTATTCTTTGAGGAAGTTTTTGCTCCTGGACAAATTTCTCAATTCTAGGTCATCATCATCATCATCATCATCATCACAACTCTTTGTAATGAGCCCACTGCAGGGCATGAGTCTCTCCCCTGGGTGACGAGGAGGTTTAGGCCATAATCCACCAAGCTGGCCCAGTGCTGGGTGGTGGATGCCAGAACTTTCAGGGTGCCGAAATGGCTTCTGACAAACCCTAACGACCACTGTATACAAGTATACAGCACCCGGGACCGACTGCTTAATGTGCCCTCCGAAGCACGGAAGTCGTCGTGAGAAATGAATGGTCGGCGGTCACCCATCCAAGTACCGTCCGCGCCGAACGTTGCTTAATCTGTGATATCGTATGATAAACACAGTAACCACGGCGCCACAACGACTTCTGTGCTCGCTCAATTCTAGGTAACGGAAAATAACCTACAGGTTTTAAGGGACCTGCGTGCGACAAAACTTCTATCCTATAAAGATTCCGTACTTTTCTTTGTTTGCGTTAATTTTGGTTTTTTTGATTTTTAAACTATTTCGAAACATTGCGGACTTAAAAACTTGATCTGAATTTCAGTTTGATACGTGTTTGAGAAAAAGGGTCTTGACAGACAAACAGTGATCCTATTGAGGTTACGTGTGTTTCTTTAGGATACGCAACCCTAAACAATCGATATCACGCAAAGACTTTTTTGGAGTTGTCGAAAATTATCAACAAATAAACTAACTGTGGACATGGACTTAAAAAAACTCCCCGTACTGACTGCTCCCAATTACTCAAATACTTCGCAATTCCGTAAATGTTGTTGTTTGTTGTTGTCGGGGGTTTTCTCTTAAAGAAATGCTACTTTATAGAATTAAACACGACTTCGGCGAAGTTTGTAATGAGCAAACATGTCTTCAATTTTCTTTTATTGTTTACAATTTCTTAAACGCCTCATCAATTTGCCATCTTTGCTATTATTTTTTCCGTGCATTTAATAATAAATTGATAGACGAGTGCTCGCTCAATCCGCCTTTCGGTAAATGTTCGGGATAAAATCATGTGTTGTTTGAATCTCGGCTGCAGTTGGCATTGTTTTTGTTCTGGAAATTATTCGTTTCATGTATGACTGCGTTGGTAAAATAACAGAAAATATTTTACCTTTAGAACAGAGTTTGTGAACCGAGTATCTGCCCTGTTGGAATTATAACTATTAAATCAGATAATATCTGATGTAGGTACCAGAATTTTCATCTCAGAAAATAATCTAACATTTATTTATCAAATTTCCTATTCATCTACTAAATTAAAGTGAATAATCTACAAATACACCAAAACTTCCAATCATAATGTACTCGTAAAATAACATTAAACCTGATGAGATCTGTTTCAAAGGGTTTTAAAATGATAAGACACCTAAAATTGTTTTATTAATGTATTATTCCATTCTTTAGGAAAGGAGGTCTCCTGTTGAACAACATACTGGGCATTAGTGGCGCTAGTCTCATGGGTTTCACTAAGATCTCTCACTGCTATGAGATGCTGTTCTTCGGGCGATTCATCATTGGCGTCAACTGTGGTGAGTAACTTTATCTTTAACTTTGGAAGAAATCATAATAGGAAATCTGGGGCATGGGTCTGTTAAGCCACCGAGCTGCCATAAATGGGTTTTATGGGACCTTCTTGCAAATATTAATTATCATCCGAATGGATAGCTTGAAATATATACGTGGCAGTAATAAATTAGGACATACATACATAACTTTACGCCTGTGTCCCTTACGGGGTAGACAGAACACCAGAGGCTTTGAAACCATCTGAGGTCTCGTTTGACAAATTTAGAGGTATTATAATGATGGAGAGAGACTATTGCAGTGACAGGGGGTCAGCCTATCGCCCGCAAAATTGTCAATAAAACCTCTGTCCCTTAGCTGAGTTTTACGGTATGCCCGGGAAAGGAAGCAGTTGGCACATTGTATGTTTTTTTTTTCACTCCCAGTCCAGCATGGAACTTACCATAAATTATGATTATTTCTTTAATAAGTTTATTTTTGACTTTGTGTGTTATAAACGACTTTTTTCAAAATATCTTAAGAAGAAGAAAGAAGTAATGCTTGTTTAGGTAAACATTTTGCGGGGATTACTCACTCTTACATCACTCTTATACATACATATAGATACTTAACTACGGAAAAGTGTAGCCGTGAAAACGACTTATTAACTTTGATAGTTTATTTAATAACTTAGAGAACAGTGCTTCTGATAATTTGACCATTATCATCCAGAAAATTTGTTTCTTTTGTGTTAATTCTTTTATTGTTTCTTAGTACACATTTTAGGCTCATTAATTTTGTCTCACTTGGTAACCAAACAGATACATTAACCAGGAACAGGTAATTTTACTTTATCTACACTTGGCATAAAACTTAGGTCTATATGTAAAATTATAAGCAAACTGTGCCTACCTCAAAATGCAACTTTATGAGTATATCCAGTACGACATAAAATTGCGATTTCATTCTGTTTCCCGCGCAGTTTGACATCTTTAGACTTGGAGACAGAATATTTTAAAATGGCAAATGGAATGTATGTTAGTATGAAAATTACATAACTTGCATCTCTAAAATATAATTATATATTAATGAACTGATAAATAAACTGCGCTTATTGGTAGGTATATAATTGTCATTGAATTTAACCAATAATGTTCTTTCTTTTGATGTCCCACAGTCCTGGGACGCCATGTATACTCGTGACTAGATCACGAAAGGTTTAAGAATTTTTATTTTCCCAAAAAGAATTACAAGAAATTCCCTTACTGAGAAAAAATACATTTACAACTTAACATAATGAGCATAGAAATATAAGTTATGATAATTCTAACAAAATATATCGTTTGTACATTACAAAAAAAATATATCGTTTGTACAATAAATATCAAAAAGATATGTGGGTACACGAAAAACATTGGCTACTATGGAATTGAATACATCACCAAGCCACCACAGATCTAAAACGTGCAAAGATTTAGTTTTATGCTAGATGTGACAAATCAGTAAATGGAATATTTGTGAAAAAGTCAAATACGGTCGTAAAAAATAGATGTGTTTTAAGAGTATTTTGAGCTTATTGATGTTCGTTATTTATTTACTTAATGTAATATTCTACGTATATATATATTAATGTGTGAATTTTTTTTGGTTATTATGATTAATTCAAAATATATTTATTTTAGTTGCGTTTTGAAACTGACAAGTGATCTTGCGTTTTTTATTTCGTTAGGTAATTTATTATACATTTTTACGCCTTCAAATTCAATGTTCTTAATACCGTAATTGGTTCTTGGATGGCGACATATTAAATGATTTGCATTTGAGGAACTTTATGTTTGGCTACCTACAGAAGGTTTCAATCGTGACTGGCGTGAGTTTGTCCGGTCTGAGCGTACACACGGGCGAATTTGGTATGGAGCATACCAAATCCGACGTGCGAACCATCGGACCGAGCGTACAGTCACGTCTTATAATATGTATACATTTTCATTGGAATTTAAACCTTATCACAACCAAATAAGTTGCAAAGTGTGTACATATTAATGCAGGTGACTGTACATGATATAATAATAATAATAATTCAGTAGACCATTCTCCAGACTAAAAGTATTAACAGACGATCTAACTTGGTACGGACCGAACATTTGTCTGCAGACAACTCTCCAGAGGAACGGATATGGTATGGAGCGTACCGAATCCGCTGTCCGGCCCGTACCAAGTTCGATCGTCTGTTAATACTTCGACAGACAGACTAAACGGATAAGAAAGTACCTTAAATATCGTATACAGGGTGTTTTGCTGGAAGAAGACTTTAAATGATTGTTAAATATTAGTACCTAATTCTCATTTAAAGATTTCACGTGTATTTTCACTTTATTGGCTTCAGCAGTTTCTTATTTCTTTTTATTTGATCAAAATAGTTAATTTTTTTATTGTACATGTCTTTTAAAAAGACGTGTGGCACTCGGAGACTGCCGCGGTAAAGCTATTGCATAGCATTTTTTATCAACTTATGCAATTATAATTATTTATTTATTTTATTAATGCAGTAATGTTTGATCTAATATGAAGTTCCACAAGTTCCTAGTAGATGGCGCTAATTGTTTATTAAAGCCCGCATGTAAAGTTATAAAATCAAAGTATCACCCCTGTGCCGGTCGGAATGGGGGGTGTAAGGTTTTTTTCGTTACGGAATTTCTGGATTCAATTTCCGATCAAGGCCCGCGATAGAAGCTATGCAATAGCTTAATAAAATACTATGTTTATTAGGAAGAATTATAAGTTTTTGTTCATTCTTTCGTTTGGTATCATAAAAATGGTATTGTTTCTTTTTTCATTATTCAGTCTGTTCGATTCTCAGACGAAGCAAGTAATTCTTAGGAAATCTTCAAATTTAGAATTACTAATATTTAAAAATCAAATATAGACTAAATTCATCACGATTTTTTAAATATGTTTTACCCACTCCTTTCTTTTGTTTGGTGATATTTTTGGTGATTACTGTCGCGGAAACAACAATCGCAATATAAATATAATATTAATATTAAAAAAATATATATATTAATGAATATTTTTTGTATGGGAAAACTATAAAAATTATTAATTTTAAAAAGTCGTAGAACAAATGTTGTTGGGATTAATATGAAGAGGCTGGCCGCAAGAAGTGATGCGTTAATTAAAATTAACCCAGTATAGTATAATAGTATATTATGTAACAAGTGAGCTAAGTTCACGAGTTACATACGACGTTTTTCAACACACTTGTGACTAAAAGACAGACATACGTGGTCATAAAATTTATTTGAAGCAGCTGTTAGCTACTGCGCGTCAGTAGCCCTGTCCCACTACACGTACACACGCTATTGTTGCTTGGAGGCGCTGTGCGTGCCGCTGCTGCTGCACGCGCGCCGCCTGGACAGCATATATTTAATGTATAACCCGGATCAATAAAATATGCTCTGTTTACTCGCATGTAATTTGCACTAAGGTATAATTCAACTTTGTAGGATTCATTATATTATGCACGCGTGACTTATAGCCCAGTTTATAGTTCTAAATTCAATAGAATAAGGCTCACTTTACGAGCAAGTATGTTGAAAACATACTTACTTAAATGTGAGAAAAAAATCTTAAACAAATATATAAATATGACTTGACGATTAATATCTGTGTTCATCTTACAAACAACCCTTCGAATTCGAATCTCTAGCATAGAAAGCTATATTTTCCTGATTCTCCAGGCCACCGTAAATAGACACCTATCCCCAGCTCCTAAAGCCTTATTCACTTTCCAATACCTTCCAAGCCGATAGTGTTGCTATGATAGTTCGTGATATTACAACTTGCTCCGATACATGCTCTAAAGTTTAAGCCGACACTTGACTCGGGCGGCGTCAAGTTTCCACTGGAACTACTCTTTCATTTTTATGGCACATTTAAACTTTTTATTACATTTGCAATCGGTGCTTACTTCGACGTATAAGCAATTTGGACTAATGATAATATGTTACCAAGGTTCGTTTTATGAACGTTATTTTCGTAAAGGTGTCATTTTTATGATGAATTTTATTCGTTTTCATGACAGTAGAATCGTAGTAAACCATTTTACTAAGTTAAGTTTTTTTTTTTCAGAAATAGTTTTGTCACCGAAACAAAACTAGGTAGATTACGTTTTTAAAATTGTTTTTATCGAATATAAAGTTCTTACAAATTAGTATCATTTGATGTGTTTTATTTTATTTAATACTCATTAAAAATCAAGAAGTAAACCCAGATTCCAAAACTATTATACAGGGTTGATTTTTAGTCACCAGCAAAATTAAAATGTTAGTTAGTTTCTTTGATACGATATAAACGTACCTGCATACTTATTTTAGCGTCGCTCAGTACAAAAAAGTAAAAATATGGAACCACAAACTTTTTAAAAAATTGTCGCTGTTGATGAACATACCTACTACGAAGCGGCATTTCATTGATCATACTACGACGTAGTACTAGAAGATGTTTTGTAGAAGCGCGTAGTTGCCTTTATTTTAATGGTAATTTAGAGGGACCATGGTATGCTTAATATGTTAGAGGATTTATTTTTATTTATATCTTTGTAAAAAAAAACTTTTTTCTATAAATGATACTTATTGGGTAAAAAATTTGGCCGCTGACTACAAATCAACTCTGTATAATACAACTTTCCAATTCCTTGACCTCGATCCCAATAAAAAAAGCAATGAAAGTCTGTGACACGAAATAATTTTAGGACCATATTTACAAAAAAATAAATTCATGTCAGTAACTGAAACAATCGTAATATTTCACTATTAACTTTACATGTTATGCCTATAAATACTTCGAAGCAGCTCTGCGTGCATATAATTATTTTTAACACACTTTCCCGCCATAAATCATAGGCAGCCATTTATCAAATGTGGATTGCGCGAATGAAGAACAACAAAGTGGTGTTGCCTACTTCAAGTCCAACGACATATAACTAGTTAAGACCACAACAACTTTATACATGATTTCAACAAAATGACAGACATACCTACATTATTCAACTAATGGAAGCAACTCGGAAAGGAACATTTGCAATTCACGTCATAGAAACTAAAACTTATTTTATCTCGTGAGCTTTAATAGTGAGCATAAACATATTTATTCGAGGAGCCAGATAAAAATAAATAAAATCCCCAGACAATCACACTAACTACACGGCCCCAAACTAAGCAGAGCTTGTGATATGGGATACCATGTAGCGAACTAGGTGGGAACCTAGAAACAATATAAATACATATACAGGATTGATTTGTAGTCAACGGCCAAATTTTTTTACACAATAAGTGTCATTTATAGAAACGATTTTTGCAAAACAAAAGGATTTTTTTTTTACAAGGAAATTAATTTATCCTCTAACATATTAACCAAGGCATGGTCACTCTAAATTACCATTTAAATAAAGACGACTACGCGCTACTGCACACATTTTGTGGTACTAGTATTATCAAGGAAATGCCGCGTCGTAGTAGCTATGTTCGTCAATTGCGACTATTTCTAAAAAAGTTTGTGGTTCCATATTTCTACTTTTTTGTACTGAGCGACGTTAAAATAAATATTCAGGTACGTTTATATCGTGTCAAAGAAACTAACATTTAAATTTGGCTGTTGATGAAAAATCAACCCTGTATAAATCACAAAAGTAAAAGGAGACCAATATCCGCTACACTAGTAAAGCCTTAAGCAGAAGTTCGTCATAAAACATACGTCTGTACCCCGCAATATCTTCGAGCGAACATAATTTTTATGTGCAATTTAAAATCAGCTTCCAACTTCGCTCGAGTAACAACTCAAGTTGCTATTTATGACAGCTTGCGCTTAATATTTGGTGGAGTGTGGTACATTAGTGAACTAGATTCTAGAGAGTATTGCCCTAAATTCATTGCACACTTTACGCGAGCGCTGGCCAACTAGCTGAATACGTAATGTTACGAACCAACTACCCTAAATAATATGAAGTTTATTGTATGCTAGATAGAATAACTAACTAGTTTTGGAAGTGTATTTACTTCAGCTATTTAGCCCGACCTTTACAAGACTTTTAAAAGAAGATTTAATGGATTACTTTGGCTGCTTTGGTTCGCGTTGTTCCCGTTTCGTTGCTGAGATAAATATATAAACAAAGCGGACAAGGGTGTCTTGCGGGCGCGTTTGCGACTAGTGGGACTTGACATTGTGATAATAATGCTACTATTATTAAATGTTTAAAATGATTTTCTGATTTCATATGTTTGTTCTTTTATCTTTATACTTCCGAGCGGGTATAGCAAGTTTTTTCAATGTAGAGCCGGGAATGATACATACGTATAGCTTTTAACATGGATTCGCAACGGGAAATTCATATAAATGTGAGAGTCGTATATGTTTTACGTGTGACACCTTTGTACTAATTTTTCTTTATTCTTGTTTTCATTTTTTTTTCTGTTGTGTAAAACTAACTGTGTTAGTTATGTAACTGGGCACTGTCCGTGTTACTAACAATAAATAAATAAATATCTAAATATCTTAATATTTTGAGTCAAAAAGTAATGAATTAATTGCAAGCCACACAAAGTTGTTGTACGTAAATTTTGATTCCGTAGCAACTTCTTGAAAAAAATATCTTTTCAAATAGAATAATATCTTTTTAGATTTTCTGAGATATGAGTGTTTGTTATATTAGCACAGATTGGTTACTTCATATTTTTATAATAAACTAAAACTTAAATTGAACTCAAAGCAGCTTTACACAAGGTTAAAATTGGGCTAATCTTTGCTCAGTACAGAGCTCCGTAGCGGGGAAATCGATTTCACACTGCAGGTTGCAATCTCTGCATGGCCTGTAATACTCTGCATGTGTTTATGATAATATGTAGCTTTCTAATAAAAACTATTTTTTCAAAAAGGTTTTTTGGAAAACAGTGTCTTTGATTATTAAGTTTAATTCTCAGTACTGTCAGGAAATTGTTAAAAATTATGTTTCTCTTTATTTTGTTAAAACAGTAATTATACGAAAAGTGCTTCGTTAAGAAATTCATATTTGTTGCAAATAAACAATGCATTTACTTATAAAAAAAACCTTTAGCTATAAACGTAAACGGATTTCAAATAAGGAGAAGCTTTATAGTTAAAGCAAAGCCTAATTCAAGGGTGAAGTGAATTGAATATAGTAAAATTATGTCCTGGGTGGAATTCGTTTTACTCAGCTAATCTCGCAATTTTTTTAAAGTAAAACATCGTGTTGAAGTACTCGTTTGATCAATGGATTCAGTAAACTTTAAACAAAATTTGATGAAATAGATACATATTAGATAAAACACTTTTTAACCGGACTTAGTGACCACGATAGGGTGTAAAGACGGCGAAATGTAGAGTTAAAGTGTTAACTGGATACTTAATATAATAACTCGAGACAATATTAACTTACGTTTGGTTCCTTTTAACTGCTTCATAGAAAGACGTTCGTGGAAAATTCAGTAGCATGTCTTACTTACTTTTGCTCCTTGTTCAACAATCTTTTGATATCAAACTTATTGCTTTTCTGTTCAGGTAAATAACGGTCTTTTCAAATACAGAATGTATGAATAGTTTCAGTGTTAATCTTTCAAAATAGTATCATTTTTAATTGTGGATTTGCAAAAACGTTTAGTTAATGCATTATATTATTTCCGTGCTTCGGAGGGCACGTAAGCAGTCGGTCCCGGGTGCTGTATACTTGTATACAGTAGTTAGGATTTGTCAGAATCCATCTAGGCGCCCTAAAAAATTCTGGCATCCACCACCCAGCACTGGGCCAGCTTGGTGGATTATGGCCTATACCTCCTCTTCACCCAGGGGAGAGGCTCATGCCCTGCAGTGGGCTCATTACAAAGAGTTGTGATGATGATTATATTATTTATCCACACACAATGTACAGTCCAAAGCAAAAGTGATCCTCAAAATAATAAAATCAAATTCAATGAAACCTATCTCTTTGGTCCGTGTACTTCGGCTAAGAATAGCAGTACCGCCTATGGATAAGCGTGAGGTAAAGGCGACTAATCCGAGTGAGCCCCGCTTGGCGGTAGGATGACATCAGGGTCCGACTGGCTAGCAACCACTCTTCATATAAAATTTGCGGCCAAATATTACCGCTTCGGCGGTGATGTGTTCCGGCAATATTTTATGAAGAGTCACTTCTTTCCCATGCCCACGTGCTTTCATCTTCCACCTCACCTTCACTTACAATCAGGTGAGACTGAGGTCCAACACAGGCTAAGTCTTTAAAAAAAAAACCTATAAATTTGGCTAAATAAAGTTACATCGTACAGCTCCGCTCACCTGGATAAGCACGAGCTGGATCCAAAAGAGTTTAGGAATCCTAAAAATCCTAAATTTCCTGGACTCCATTGGAGTGTGCGGCGAGTTATAAATTGGGACTCACACAATAGATCTTTTAGGTCGCAGTGTGACGAGCGGACAAGACTGCTCATATAGTCCCAAAACCCCCTTTAATAAAACATCGTACATTTTTAAAGTGCCGGTTTTTGAAGGTCGGAGTCTGAAGTGTAGATCTCAAGTTATCTCAAGATCTCAAAAAGATCTCAGTTACAAAATCGGCATCCTTCGATATAGGTTTTCCAATTTTAAGTCTTTCTGATGTCAATTTAAAATATTTGATATATGAGTTCTAAATGTAACTTCAGAGACACTGAAACCAGTTTCGGTTTATTTTGGAATATTACTTGACCTTTGAATGTTTGTGAGTGATGAGTTTGATTTTACAATTGATGTTTCCTTGTATGAACTTTCATCACTTAAAACGTTATTTTAGACTGATTGAAATTAAAATTTATTAGTTTTTCACTGAGGGTCCAATGCGGCTAATTTCGATGATCCAATTTTCGAGTATCATTTTAATACTTTATCTTACTTGCCTTAAAGCTCGTTTTGTCACGTCATTTTGGATTTGGTGAAGTGGTCGACACCAAAACTACGATTGAATCGGAACATACGATAATATTTAAAAGTGAAATACAAGATTACAAGAAAAAAATTGAATATTTGTTACCAAGCTGGCTTTGAATTGTCTGAAATCCTTTACACTTTTATACGATTTCTATGAAATTTATAGTTTGTTTCAATAAATTGCATTTTTATATTGCATTATAGAGTCAGTTACTGTAAGAACTAATTATTATTGCATATAAGTGCTCTTATTCAGTAAAGCGTAAGGGAGATTCGATGTTCGCGAGTTAGCGCTTGTTCACACGAAGATGAACCGTTGAATCGTTTTTTTTTTCATGATTCGACAATGACGACCTCTTTGGCAATGGGGTAAACCTGTCTGCCTCAGACGCCAGTGGTTGCGGGTTCGATTCCCGGAACAAGAAAAAAAAATGTTCCGTGTCTGGGTGTTTATCTGTTTATGTATTTATATTCTACGTTCCCCCCTAGTTCGCTACATGGTATCTCATAACACAAGCTATGCTTATTTTGGGGCCATGTAGTTGGTGTGATTGTCTGGGTATTTTTTTTAACGTACGGAGATTTTATTTTAAACTAGCTGACCCGGCAAACGTTGTTTTGCCATATAAATAATAAAAAAAAAGATGTTGGCCGATTCTCATAGATACCGGATAAGCACAAAAAATTTCATCAAAATCGGTCAAGCCGTTTCGGAGGAGTATGGCAACGAAAACTGTGACACGAGAATTTTATATATTAGATTTTCATTTTCAAATGCTTTACGAATCGTGAAAAATGATTTTAATGAGTAATTTTTTGACGAATCGTCAATGTTTTATCC
This sequence comes from Stenoptilia bipunctidactyla, assembly GCA_944452665.1. NCBI lineage: Eukaryota > Metazoa > Arthropoda > Insecta > Lepidoptera > Pterophoridae > Stenoptilia > Stenoptilia bipunctidactyla. The sequence continues at coordinate 45,700,980 of OX101721.1, read as the reverse complement.
CATGTGAATGCACCGTAAGGTGTTTAATATCAGGAGTGTGCATATTACAATATTGAATGATTTTGCAGTACTTCAATACGAGATAGCAGGAAAGTCCTTCATATTCTCGATATGATTTAAGTGAAGCTAACTTTCAAGGACAATATTATCTGGATATTTCATTTAATCTTTAGCAGGGTGCACAATTGAAGATAACGAGAATAATAAGAGTCAAGGCGTATTACGCAAATTGAAAATAAATATAATAAAAATAAAAGCCGTCTGTAAATAGAAAATACTAAGAACTGCGACTGTAGTGTACGACTAATTGTAAATCAGTGAAGAAGATCTAATAGATCTACAGCGACTGTTTAGTCCTTATTCTAGTTTCTTTTTTATATTTCACAGACTAGAAAATAAATTTATTTATTTACTCTTTATTGCATACAACTACAAAATGGATTACAAAGAAGCAGAATTATATGTATATTATTGTATAACAATCGGCAGTCTTATCGCTAGCAAGCGATTTCTTCCAGACAACCCGGGTTATAGAACTGGTGAAATACGAGTTGGGATAAGGCATATATAATTTAACTATAAATACACTAAATAAGAATATACACCAATGATGTACTATGATAGACATACATACATAAATATATAAACGATAACGATATATATATAGTTATAGGTTAAATGACTTCATAAGCTGACTGAAAATGCAGTTTTAAATGTTTTTTGAAGTTTAGAAGAGAACTTGCAGATTTAATCTTAGGAGGCAGGTCATTCCATAGATTTACTGCACGAATCATAAAGGAATTTCGTAAGTAGTCCGTTGAATGTATTGGTGTACTAAGCATAAGGTTATTAGTTGATCGTAGGTTACGCTCATGTTGAGCATGGCGATATTTACAATGCTTTTGAAAATAACTTGCAAAATTCACCATTGAAATTTGTTGTTTATAAGACTAAATAAACTAAGGCAGGCGCGTTCTATAAATTTAAAGAATACTTTTTATCACTTGTAAGAAAATTCAAAGCGCTGAATTGTCACTTCAGACTTACTACCTCTGAACACGACTTAAAATTTCAATTGAAGAACCATTAGGCACTCGTCTGAATAATATATTATTTATATATATTTATTTATTTATTCACACTTTCTTGCCAATAAAAAAATACATGAGAGAAAAAAATAAAAAACATAAATTTTGGACAATGTAGGCGAGCTTATCGCTGCCAGCTATTTCTTCTATGCAACTATCTAAACGACTCCACGCTAGATCGGACAAAATTAGAAAGAGCTAGAAAGAGTTCTGTTAGCTCCAGCTCATAGACTATTGAAATTGCAGGTCTGAACACTTCGCTGGTCCCAATGTACATATCGGAGATTGCACCATTGAACCTGCGTGGAGGATTGGGCACCGTGAACCAGCTCGCAGTCACTGTGGGGCTCTTGCTGTCGCAGGTGTTGGGCATTGAGCAGATCCTTGGAACTGATGACGGCTGGCCAATCTTACTCGGTGTGTATTTGAATTTGGAATCGCAGGTATTCTCTGGGATCATCATCGTGGCAGCAACAAGTAAATATGTTTTTTATCTGTTAATTCCCCTAATTTTTAATTGCTTACAAACAATTGCTAATGGACGAATTATTAACAGTTATAATAAATAATCGCGTGCTGGTGACACCCTGTATATAGCAGAATTAGTTTAGGATTAAAGAAAATGCCTGACTTGGCACGTTGCCTGAAAGGTAAAGGGTAAAGAGTAAGGTAGTCTTTAACGGCCTAGCATTATATTTAATATCGAAGAAGCGGAGTTGGTTTTACCTTTATAATAAAAGCTTCGTCCTTTGTACAATCGTGAACCAGCAAGTTTTTATTAAGCATGTTCTTTCAAAAATGCCAAAGTAATGTATAATAATAAATTAATTCCCAAAAAAACTACATAATTTACCACTTGGTCAGTAAACCAAATTGAAATCGGGTTTTAAAATACTTCACAAATAGTTTTCACCAAACAAAAAAATTACTAATTTTACATCGTAAAATTGAGTTAGAGATGGAGCGTAGGCAGACGCCCGCAAGGTGAGCCGACGATCTGGTCAAGGTCGCCGATAAACACTGGACAAACAGTGAAACTGCTCGAAAATGTCTCACATTCCTCGGTTCCCCGTCGTCCTCTACAGTTTTTACCGACAATCTTGAAAAGATATCTGCTACGCTGCGTCTTACGCTTGCGTCCAGTACATGGTCGTAGCTCGACAAACTTACTTACTGTCTCAACGGTCATTTCCTGCGTGTTATGTAAACAATCGTCTTACACAATATGAAGACTAATGAGAACTATGCTGTCACCCAGGGCTGGCCATCTGCCCAGCAATCCTGCAGCTGCTGCTGCTACCAGCATGCCCGGAATCTCCGCGGTACCTGCTCATCACCAGGCAATGGGAAGAGGAAGCACGCCGAGCACTCAGACGACTCAGAGCAAGCAACCAGGTAATTTCGCTTAAGTCGCGACAGAACATACAATTGACGACCGGTTGGTGTAGTGGTAACATACATTGCCTTCTATGCCAGAGGTCCTGGGGTCGAATCCCGGCGGCGGCGGATGTTTGTGTGATGAACACAGATATTAGTCGTCAAGTCATGGATGTTTATTTAAGTTTATTCTAATAAAAATATGTATTTATTCAATATGTATGTTTATATATTTCTTAAGTATATCAATTAACTAGTATCCATAACACAAGTTCTTTAAGAAACTTAATTTGGGCTAGATAATGTTGTGTGAGTGTCAGAAATATTTATTATTTATTTATTTATTTAATTATAAAAACGTTTCACCACCCTTTATATAAAATCTGCCGCAAAACATCACCGCTCCTGTAGTGATGTTTTCCGGCAGTATTTTATGTACAGCCAGGTCCTTCCTAAACCCGTATGCTGTCATCTTCGACCTCATCATCACTTGCCATCAGGTGAGATTGAGGTCAAACGCAGCCTAATCACTAATAATAAACATGAACGTGCTGCTAGTGGTGCCAGGTCGTTTTGTTGATGATATTTTGACTATTTTATTCCATACATACATAACGTCACGCCTGTATCCCTTATGGGGTAGGCAGAATACCAGAGGTTACAACACCATCTGATGTCACGTTTGACAAATTTGGAGGTATTATATAAAGATGGAGAGAGACTATTGTAGTGACAGGGGGTCAGCCTATCGCCTCTGTCCCTTAACTGACTTTTACAGTATGCCCGGGAAGAGAAGCAGCTGGCACATTCTACGTTTTTCTTTCGCTCCCAGTCCAGCATAGTCATGTTCGTGTTGTGCATCCATAGCTCAATGCACAAGCTACGTAAGCAATTTGGTTGTGGCATGACATTGGCTCTCACAATTAGCTGTCTTGTGTTTGTTTTTTTTTCATAGTCAATTTGTACTGTACCTATTTGTATTAATTCGTATAATTCTGACTGAAAAAAGAGTACCAAGAGTTTTTTCCGCCGGCTTTTTTTGTCTCTTGGGCTACTGTAATATCATATTCAACAACTATCAACAACTAGTTAAAGCCAAAGTATATGATATACTTGTTCATGTGTTTTGTGAAATTCCTAAGATGAATAAAACTTTTTGAATTTTGACGTGTAACCACCATAGTCTTCATGCTCGTTTTCAACCAGTTGGCATGGAAGACAAACGTCCTATCCCTAGTACTTATAAAAAAAAATAGATTATGATTATGAAAAGAAATAGATTATAAAACTAAAATAGTCGTTGACCTTTTATGGTATTTTAATGCCATGTAATTAAAACTTTATTAAGTAAACCAAAGGACTTACAATTAATAATAAAAAATATGAGTTATATAACTTTCTTCTTCACACACATATATAGCTGATCACTTCGCAAGCAAGTTCCTGGTTAATGCAATTTCATATAGAGCCTCAGAGCTAAGCCTATACCGAGTCAACTAGGTTATGTGAGCATTTATATTTAAGCATTTGACAAAAAATCACCTACGCTGCTCTCCCGAGGATAATGCGCGGCCGATGCGGTTTTTTGAGAGGTTTTAAGCAAATCTGTAGTACAAGTATTCATTGACAAATCATTTCAAATAAGTAGTTTATTTATAATTTATTCACTCGGTGCCCTTAATCAGGGAGTCCTTAATGAAGTGTGAGCGTAATCGCGGCCAATAGTACGGCAAAAACGCTATAGCAAAAAAGCCAAAAAAAAACCATGACTCACCTAGGATTTGTAGGTGATTTAAATCAAATTTTATTACAATTCTTGAAAATTTCGTCTGCAATGAACCCGCCGGGCAGATAAAGACCACCGAGCCCTACATTCAAACCGAAGACTGAATCAGCGAAATTCCCTCATGAATATAATCCGAATTGAGTCACTACCACAGTTACAGCGATTCTTTTCAAAAGCCGTTCTCTCATAGTTTGCTAAACGACAGGAAAATTAATTTTCATCCTAGGAAATATCGTATTTACTGTGAATATTTTCAATAGATTGTTGGTTATAACGATTTTTAAAAGCTGTTTTCAAACTGACAGCATTATTAGTTTTTGAATTGAGCACTTGAACTTTCTTATTAGATTCTGCCACGGCATGGTTCGGCTGGATTTAATCTATAAAATGAAAATAAGTAGGTTTCGAAGGCACACTCTTGGATATTTTATTGCAATCAAGTGAGATGATTGAAATGAAATGTCTATTCCTGAATGAATGAAGTCGTGGTCAATATCTTATGGCTTCATTAAAATAGTAAAAAAGTAAACAATGATTTAAATGATTCGTATATTGATGTCGATTTAATATGGAAGTTTTATGATAAAACTGTTTTTTTTTACGTTGACTTAAACTGTGTTTAACCTCAACCTCGAGTAGATGAAGCCGAGGTCTAAACTGACAATTAGGTCACACGGGAAGTGACTGACACTATTCGGAGGTAGACTTTGTATGAAGTCCTGTGGACATAGGGTCCAACCTCCAAGTGGTGTCCTCTCAGATGAATCACTTTTTACGCACGCATATCCACGGGCGAGAAGGTTATTCTAAGCTATAGGATTGGCGGTTTATTTCTTGAGTAAGTTTTAGTTTTTTACCGTTGATATCCTATTTGTTTAGTTTAACCGGTATAATAGCGGTATAATATAATAACGTGTAATAGTTGTTTTGATCCGGGTAAAGATATAGATGATCAAAACAAAGAGAACAATGGATACTACAGCTTCCAGCACAACATTAATCATCAATAGGACCACTTTGGCGATGGGGTAAAACTATCTGCCTCAGACGCCATCTGGTTCGATTCCTGCACGGAACAAGAAAAAAAATGTCCCATGTGTTTATTTATTTATGTATTTATATTCTAGGTTCCCCTCTAATTGCATGGTAGAAAGCATAACACAAGCTATGCTTTCTTTGGGGCCATGTAGTTGCTGTGATTGTCTAGGGATTTTATTTAATTTCGATGAATTTTATTTCATCGAAATTGATTAATTGATTAATACATCTGTAATCAATAACGTCTTTGGGCCCTGATGCCACTTATCATCAGAAGGTTCCAGTACACGTCTGATGGCTTTTATGGAATAGTAGCCCCCGTAGATTCCGTGGGAATTTCGTTATAAAACATACTTAGTCAAAATCCAATCAGATATTTGCAATTTACGAATCTCATCGATAGTATCAGAGATGACTTTGAAACAAACTATTATTAGTGTAGATAAATAAATAATAAATAAAATTCCCAGACAATCACACCAACTACATGGCCCCATGCATAGCGTGGGTTATGGGATGCCATGTATTGGGGGAACCTCGAATATAAATACACCAGCTGTTGCGCGCGGTTTTACCCGCTCAATTTCGATTCCCGCGGGATTTTCGGGATAAAAAGTAGCCTATACGGATTCGAAAGAATCCCTCTAAGTAATGGTAAAAGAAATTTTGAAATCGGTCTAGTAGTTTTTGAGCCTATTCAATACAAACATACAAAAATACAAAGGTTTCCTCTTTATAATATTAGTAAATACATAAATATATAACAATTATTTTTCGACCTTATAAATTTAATACTAAAGCATTAATAAAATATACGTATAGGTATTTATATTAAAAATACGCATTAAGTTAAACTACTTATTTCAAATAATAATCATGTCAAATTAAAATAACCTTTAGCCATTTTATATCTTTCCAAAACAGTGTTTTGTTTAACTCCATAGTCAGTAAATGCTAGTTTTATAAATATATGCTCGGAAAAAATATTCAAAATATTTGAATCACGCATACTTGGGATAGTATTGCAAGAGCTTACTCAGAAGTTCACAGACATCACTTGAGTGCAACTTCAGCTAAATTAGTTTTTGACTAAGGACTCTACGAGCTGGCTATCAAACGCAGCATGAATCTTAGAATCTTGCATCAATCAATAAATATCATTAGTTCTATTTATGATACAGCATCACACAACGTACACAACTATAACCGTAACTAGTGCGGGATGGATATTTTAGCAGCTCGGCTGTGACATTACACGAGTGCACATGAGTAACTATCTAGAGTATGTTTCTTTCATGTCTTAGTCGAGTTGTAGCTACAAATTTGTATATTGAGCACATTTTGCGAGGGCGTAAACTCTGATGTTCATTGTACAGTGAACAATAAAGTTATTTTCACACAGGTTGAGGAAGATATTGAGGAGATGCGAGCAGAGGAGCTGGCACAGCAGGCTGAGGCATCCATCTCCATGCGCGAGCTGATCTGCTCGCCGACGCTGCGCGCGCCGCTGCTTATCGGTGTTGTCATGCAACTGTCGCAGCAACTCAGCGGAATCAACGCGGTAATATAGAAAACCCAAAGCAAATCCCCTCTATTTGTAAAATCAATACTATCTCTAGGTACATTTTATTAAGGGGAACGTCTGTCGACTGTATGTTAAGGATATAGAATTCATAGAAAATATTTCTCATCCGGTTTGCACCAGTATTATCATTTATTTCATGCAACTGAACACTAGTACAGGATGTTAAATACTTAATCTTAGCCCCATGACAAATAAATACCTTAAACTAAAATAGATATAACATACTTAGAACTACACTAATACCTACACACGTATAGACTGCGACGTGGGACGCGACTTGTATGTGTCAATTGTCCGTTCTCGGAAACGAAGGCACACGACACCCTGCGGCCAAAACTATTTCTTCTTGTAGGTTGACAGATGTTCGGTAGGCATTCTCATCACAAAGGAGTTGAAACTCACTCTGTGGCATGACTCCAATCTTTAAAGTATAGTCTACCTTTGTAGACACGGCTCCGATAACACTTATTTCCATATCGCAGGTCTTCTACTACTCCACATCTCTATTCACATCGTCTGGTTTAACGGAGGAGTCGGCTAAATTCGCAACCATGGGCATCGGAGCAATCATGGTGGGGATGACTCTGGTCTCCCTGCCCCTCATGGACCGCACCGGGCGACGAACCCTACACCTCTACGGCCTCGGTGGCATGTTCATCTTCTCTATCTTCATTACGATCTCGTTCCTGATAAAGGTGTGTCTGATAAATTTCTATCTTTTCAAAGGTGTCACTTTTCCGAAACAATTACAAGCCAATTCTAAAATATTTCTGAATTGAATATCAACCAGCAACAGATTTCGAAGACTTGTTAATTATTTGAACTGATGAAAGCGAAGTTGATCTCGGGTCTGTCAATGAACCGAGAGCGTCGGAAGCAACAAGAATCGTCTACATCCTTTGTGAGAATGTAGTCAATGAATTTATTTACTTAATCGAGCACTTGAAGGCGACAAGGTTGTCTCTTTGATTATTAAACAAAGCTTGAGGTAAACTGAGAAAGTGAAAATTATCGGTTGTTAACAGATGCTTGTAGTCTCTCACTTTATTTATATAGGTGACTTAGTCCCCGTTTAACCACAATTTTATATTCTGGTTAGCGATGATGATGTGTTTGAATATGGAACCGCATAGGCTTAGAAAGGAATAAATAAAAAACGTCTCCTTGATACATCATCGCCAGAAAAAAGATGTTTCTTGTTAGTCTTTAAATGAAGGATTGGCGCTAACAGGATGTTGCCATTAAACGGGAGACATTAATTTTAGGCGACCCTATGGTCTAAGTAGCTACTATTCTTGATTCTAAGTAGACTAATGGTCTGTTTCACAATGTACTGATAAGTTCTACATAAGTTCCAAATAAGCTATTTATTACTTATTGGTAGGATAAACACTATTGTTGCGTTTCACGACTGTCAGATAGCGCTATTTGTCACATTAGTTATGAGTCCGATGAAGTTTCTTATTTGGAACTTTTATCTTCCAAATAATTTATGTGCTACATAGCTATTTGGTACTTTATCCATACATTGTGAAACAGACCCTAAGTTTTTTCTGTAAACTTACAATCGGATACTTTAGAATTTATTCTAAAGTTAACTATACGAGCTAACTTATCAAGCAAATGGCAAATACTTGTTGACTAAGTTTAAATGTTAGCTCAGTAGCATGAAGAACGCTAATCTAATAGTATTTGATTGTAACATTGATGCTGAAGCTGATTTCTCTTAAGCATATATATCCCCAAAGACGGGCGAATTTGGTGAATGAGCGAGTTTGAAATCGGGTTTCGCTGAAGTACCATTAGTGGATTACTTGAAGACGAGATATCAGTTTCAGTTTAGCTATTAGTTTAACCGCTTGCTCATGCTTAATGCACAGCTTCCTTCATTTACTCACAACTATGATTATTGTATTAAATTTATACTATCCATCAACTTTTGTATGTATAACCCTCATAACTTTCTTCTGATTCTACTTCATTTTACCTTCATTTTTTCTTCGCACTTTTGTCACATTTTTGTGGGGATTTTCTTACTTCAAGACAAAATTTCGATATTCCTCAACAGTTAATTTATTATTGAAGGGTACTTTAGAGATCAAAATGAGTTTGTCAAATGTTGAAAAGCTCAAATATTTAAAGTTTGAATACTATTGGAATTGAAACCGATTAGTTATTTTGATTTGCATTATTATTAAATTTTCGTTTGTTCACGGTACTTAAAAAAAAAACTTAAAAAATAGGACATTACCAACTTATTGATTGCTCGGCACGGTTCCAAATACTCTCGCTCTTTTGCGGATAAAGTCCGTAAATCACAATATAATGCAGCTCGAGGCAAGCGGCGATCATTATTAGATATAACAGAAACAATGCTCGCACTGCATTACTCTTCTTGTTTCCCTCACTCATCACCTTTCATTCCGCTTCGCTTCGCTAGATCACCCTCCCCCCTTTTTACGACTTTCCTGTTTCCGAAACCGGACTCTCGGTAGGAAAGGTTTGTACAAAAAGAAACGAACTCTCAAATATAAATGTTAGGTACATCACTCACATAGCACTGAACACTTTTATTTTTTAACCACCGTTACCGAGACAGAAAATTAAATCTATAATGTCTCGTGGAGTTTTGGTGCACGCGACTTGACAGCGAAGTTACACGAACACTGCTCAAAAGCAGAAAGCACTTTCACTCTAGCATAAGCAGGCAGCGTGCATAGTCCGAGGCGGTACTTCACAGCTCGCACTGGCGGGTCCCTCGCAGCGCAGACGCAGTAGTCTTGACACAACGAACAGACAGTGTGTGATGTGCATTTATGTTTGTGTTTGTTTCTACTCCGGTCGGCCACGGGAAAGAGCGTGGTTGCTAGCCCCTGATAGGAGTTCTTTGGCTATGTGCAGGAAATGATAGACTGGATGAGCTACTTGTCCGTGGTGTCCACGCTGAGCTTCGTGGTGTTCTTCGCGGTGGGCCCAGGTTCGATTCCCTGGCTGATAACGGCAGAACTGTTCTCGCAGGGACCGCGGCCCAGCGCAATGGCCATCGCTGTCTTAGTTAATTGGATGGCTAATTTCGTCGTAGGAATCGGCTTTCCCAGCATGAAGGTCAGTGTTCTAAGATACACAATTCAATACATATTATTTATCAGGATGTGAGATGAAATATGAAAAAGCACTAAATTTATAATATCATTAATCTTTACCCGTGTTGTTCCAGGCACTATTGGAAAACTATACATTCCTGCCTTTTAGTGTATTTCTTGCTATATTTTGGATATTTACGTATAATAAAGTTCCTGAAACCAAAAATAAGACCTTCGAAGAGATTTTGGCACTGTTCCGGAATTCCAACGGAAGGTAAGTACGATTTTATAAATTATTGTTTCTCTTACAAACTTAAACTTATGCACTACCCGTGTTCTTTATCACCATGGGCATTAAATTCATTTTGCCATAACTCACGCCCAGAGCACGTCGTGAGATGTTCACAAAGCCTTCATGACTGCGCCACGCAATGCACAGATCTGACCCTGTGAATATTCCGTTTTTCTCATGAGAAATCTTTGGATTTATACTGATCCACTTTAAGACATCGAACGCATGAGCTCACCTCCTCATTGAAACATTAGGGGGTCGGAGGAATTAAAATTAACCTCCTATAGTAGTAGTTGCAAACAACATTAACGTAGCGTTGAAAGCATTTGAAAGCTTTGAAAATAAAGTCTATCAACGGTTCAAAATTGTTTAACTCTACTGAGATTGTTCTACTATCAGAATATTATTGAATAAATGGGAATAGTTCTAGATTTAAACATGCAAATCCGTAACGAAAAGTTAACAATGAACTAGCAACTTTTGAGAATGCTAAAGTTAATATAGACACGGTTTATAAAATGTTTAAATGAGATGGATACTTGTTTCATAGTTTAACGTACCTGAATTGAGTTGTTTGAGAGTTCTTGCGTCTGTATTTGCGTCAGCATCGATGGTGTTTTTGGACGGCGAGAAGCAGATTCGCTGGGTGTAGTTAGTAATGCAGGCTGTTGACGGCGCGCGCTCCACAGGGACAGTTTCCGCGACAGCCGGCTGTATGGCAGCATGATGAACTGCGTCAACGCGCTGGAGCAGCAGTTGCCGCCGCCACCGCCGCCCGCGCCAGTGGATGACAAACACCATGACTCGCGTAAGTCCAACACTCACTAAATTGGTAGACGGATACTCGTAGATTAGAAGACGTCGGAATTATGATTTGAATTTTGATACTCTTGGATGATAAGATGTAGAAAATTACTGTCGTTATGCGAACTTCGCTTTTAGTTATCCTTTCGGTCTCTTACAAGTTTGTAACTTCGTTTTTGACTGACGTTTATAGCAATACCAAAACAAAATCGTATAAACTGGTAAATTGCATAATTATTGAAAGTTGCTTTTTCAACAGTTCCAATTTTTTATCTAGCTGCAATTTTAGAAAGTGTATTTGTATTTAATGTTGAAAAAATTTCATTGAATGTTGCAGTTGATATTTCTTGTGATCGCTGATTACCTATTCATAAGTTTCAATGCGTTCCAATTTTGTCTTTGTATGCTTGCCTTTAAACGAGACCGTTGCAATGCAAAAAGAATTGAATTGGATCAAGTACAGGAGAGAAATTCATCTCGAAGTCTAACAGTAATGCGAGGCATGTCAATTGCAGTTGTATTGAAAAAAAAACAGATTGTTAATTTACAACTAAACTAGAACCTTAGTATTTTTCATTTGAAATCTAGCTTGTAATTTATAGGTTTGTTGTATTGTTGCTGCATGCTTAATTCCGAATCATAATTTTATTGTATCATCTCTTCATTCAACCATAATTATACTCAAACATTTTTATGATATAAACTGCTTTTCCAAACTTTTTTGTAATATTTTACAGATTTTTTTCCGTGAGTATGTGTTTTAATGGACGCCTGTATAATATATTTGCAGATGTTTTGTTTCGATTTTTGAATGTAGCCGAAGAAGTTTGCGGGTGTGTATTAAGGGTGGTGAATGTTGCAGTTTCGGAGCAGTCGTCGGGGGCGGGCGAGGCTCGGCCGCCGCCGCCGCTACCGCCGCCACGGTTCCCGCCGCTGGGCAATGTCTGACAACGACAGACGCCCCGGGGGCCCCTTGTAGCGCCCCTAAAGGCCGCTGCCAACTTCTTGTTTCATGGACTCAAGCGCCAAACCGCGGCCCGCGCCCCTATCACAACCACACAACAAATGTTCTAAATTGATGTGATTAGCTTAACAAAACTTAGCATTAAGTCACGGCGTAAATTAAACTAAACATACCTAGCTCTTTAGTCTGTCATTTTATCAATGCATAGGTACCTTGTAAAGTGCCAGGTTTCTTGTACCCGTTTCGATGAGGTCTTCATGAAATTTTATTCAAAGTTGTAATAATGGTGATGATTAATATTATTGTATCGGAGATTTTACGAGTGTTCAGTTCCGGCACGTTTCGGTCGGACGGTGATGGAATAAATGGTCTACTGATCCTAGCTTCTGATATTTAATGTACCTATATTTAAACTATAAGTATGTTTGAAGATGACGATATTCATAATGATATGTAGTAGGTTGTTTTGAGTACTAGTGGTAGGCGAGCCGAGGCGCAGCGTCGCCGCTCCGGGGCCGTGGCAATGCCGCGGCAACGTCGCGGTGACGTCGCACTGAGACGTGCCTGTTACGGTCTCCATTTATTTTAATTACCTGCTGTGAATTTATTGTTGATTTTTATACATACTTATATATTATTTTATGAATGTTTTTATTCTCTTTTTACTCAGAATTATTGTTGATATATACACATAATAAATGTCATATCTGATGTGACCCAAATAATTATAGGGTATTCTGACAAATACCAAATTATTTACTATATATAAATTTTATTACTATTATTGTAATTAATTGTAATTAATTGAAATAATCATTATTATTATTATCGAAGAAAGTTTAATTGCAGTTGTGGGAATTGATCAAGAATGTTACAGTAATCTATACATAGCGATCTAGTATATTTTACTTACTCGTAGCTACTCTTACACGCACCTTCTAGAGGCTTGGTTGGATCAGTTCATTGGTTTACCACCCTTTATTTATAGTACTATAAGCATAGGTGTAAGGTAAATATATCTTTTCATAAGAGTTGAAAGGAATAATATTTGTTAGGTTGAAGAGTTTGTGATGAAGGGAAGGAAAGCTTTGGAAACGACGGCCATGTTCGACGAACAGAGTTCATGTCGACGAACAGAGTTCATGTTCGACGAACAGAGTTCATGTTCGACGAACAGAGTTCATGTTCGACGAACAGAGTTCATGTTTATTAGATAGGGTTCAGTAGTTATTACAGGGTTGCAGTCAATTTGTTCGTCCCTGCATCTGAACACTGCTCAATTCTATTTAAGAATATTGGAGAGTTTCGTGGCGGTTGGTCGAGGAGGATGGCTTCCTCAGGACTCGTGTACTGTTGAGTTATGGAGGGGGGCGTGAAAGAGAATCGAAGGTTGTGTCAAACAATCAGATTATAAAGGCAGAGCGCTGTTAGTGCGATGACGCAGGTTTCCGATCGCCGCGGCCTAAGCAGCACCGTGTTGACGGGCCTGACCCCGGCCGGCCGCCGGCTGCCGGCGCCGGGCCGCCGGGCGCGCGCGCCGGCCGCAACGCCCACCAGCCGTCCCGACTCGCGGCGCGCTCGTCGACGGTCAACGACGATAATATCATTTGTGAAAAAGTGCAAAATGAATTTATTGATAATACTTGATATTCTAAATTATTCATTTTAAGGCAAATAGTAAATTGTACATATTAATCAATGTCGATATTTAATTACCTACATGTCAAGTATTGATATAGTTAACATATATTAGGTACTAATTTAATGTATAGCTACGTAATTCGGTTCAGTATCAAAATTCGAATTTGTAGTTCGTTTTCGCAATAAATGCTGTTGTAGTTTATGGTAACTATGATTTCCCGCTCCGCCCTATTGATTGAAAGCTCGAGTGTGCTCGCAGTCCGCGGTCTGGCAGACTTGCTCGGCTCGGCTCGCAGGCCGTCGCCTGACAGACCGGACCGCGGTCGGCTCGCAGACTGGACCGGGCTCAACTCGCAAACTCGCCCAGGCTCGGCTCGCAGTCCGCGGACCGGCAGACTCACAGTTCCTCCGGCCATGGGGCACTCTGATTCAGTTCAACTGTTTACGATATTCGGATTGTTAGCGACTATCGTCATTTGTGTTGCAATAATGTTTTGAAACGCCGACCACTGCTTAATCTTAATAGACAATAATAATTACAACATATATATCTAAAGGTGCCTGTAAAGTTTCGTTCTAAGTTGAGTAGCACACATAATGACATAATTGTAATGCAACGAAGACTTATAGACTGCTTTCAAGCAATAGGGTTTATTTTCGAAAGCAATAAGTTTTTCATCAGTGGTTCTCTCATTTCAAAAATTCAGTTAACACACGTATTTGCTCATGCCTGAGTCTAAGGCGACAAAGTGAACCAACATGCTTTGATGCAAAATGAAAACCCTACGAACTGAAATCACCAGCAAGATATCATGCGGCATTTAAAATGCAAAATTGTAATTAGAATGTTCCCGATTGATTACATAATTGATGAAGTTCGTGTTGAATAATGCAAGCTTTCCATCAAATAGAGAGTTGTCGATGCAGTCGAAACTGTTTAACAAATTTGAATTACGAGAGCAGTGTTGGTTACTACAGCTGTATATTAGTATATACAATATTTTTAGTCGTAATTGATTCTAAATTGCTGACGTTTCGGAGTCTGAAACGTCTCGCATAAAATGAAAACATCAAAGGCACCCTTGAACCTCGTAGCAAGGCCCTTTGCAATGGATTGTAGTATTTAAACATTATTTTATTCAATAACTTAACTATGCTGTCGACCGAAATGAGTATGACGCGACAATAAATATACCCACGAAGAAATAAGAAGAAAAGTAGGTTTAATTCAAATTTATTTCTTTCCTCACAGGCTAGTGTCTAAAAATAGAATTCGTATCCATTGGGCATTAACTTTGTGAAAGGGTTCGACCTTTGAAATAATAATTAAGTTATCTGATCGTAAGGTAACAAAAAAAATTATGCATACGAATAAATTTACGTTTCGATTTGTTTAACTAATGGGAAATACGAGTACTTGATTGCATCTAATTGAGTCAACAGATTGTGAACTGAGTAAATAATGAGTTTACCATAAATCTGTAAACACGTGCAATAAGGTTTGATGAGAATACGACAAAGTGCAATAGTATGATTAAAAGCGACTGATTGAAATGGAAAACAAGATTCTCTTATCATTTAATGTTAGGTTTAGAAACGGAATGTTTTAAAATAATAAACGTTTGCATTCGCATGGTTTAGCTCGAAGTCTTGAACTTAAGGATCGAATACATAAGGTGAAAAGACTAAAATAGTAAGAGGTTTAGCATTTTTTTTAGCAATAATAGTTGATGATAGATGAAGTTATATATAAAGTAATATGGTTAAAAATAAAATATTTTAGGAACGAATACCTGAAGATACCACCTAATTATGTATTTTGTATAAATTTTCGCACAATAATCGCACAGTTGCGTTCTTATTACATCGCCGTTTTGCATATAATGCGAATATTCTAGACCTAGGTTAAATTAAAAAAAAAACACAAATTTTGTTAATACTCTGTTCAAAATATTAATTTTATTTAACTATCATTGTATTGTCCTTTAATTAATATATTTTTTATATTTTAAATTTATTGTATAAGATACTTAATATAATGACTTAATTTAACTTTGACCTACAATATGCCGAAATGATAAATTCCATGTTGATAAAAAGCCGATCAATTTACAGCATTTGTTTTCTTTCTGTTTTGGCCGAATAACTCACATTGCTTGGCGTTTAGTTTTAATTAAGTTAATTTATTTGATGTTTTCCATCAACCGCTTGCGTTTAGTGTCTCGACAAATAAGCGCAGGTTGGTTCGTCAAATAGCGCTTGTGATGATTGCTATTCTGCCAAATACCAATTCGGCCAAATGATATTACTAATAGTTAGGCATAATTTGTTGTTAGTTATGAAATTTGAATCATACAGTTGTTTGTTTGCTTGATATTACGGCAATAAGATGATGTTCTGATAATGAGTTTTATTCTTAGTTATTTTTAGCTATTAAGCATATATTACAATTACATTTTACTATAAAGTTTATGACATGATAATGTAAAAATGCGATGCTTCTATATTCATTACGAATGTTTATGATTTGGTGGAGATGTTGTGCGAATCTAGGATAAATAAGGTATTCTGAGTGTACCTCCCCGGGTTCGAGCGTCTGCAGCTCGCACCCACCAGACGCTCACCTTGTTAACTGTAATTATTTCTTGAATGTAAGGCCTCCGCAGACGTAGTCATTGCATTACATACCTTATTATTACGTAGGTAAAAATTTATTATTGAACTCCGTAAATTTCATCGAAAATAAGCTAGCTAAGTATATTAAATATTACCGCCGTACCAAGAGAGCAAGCTGTATCTGTGAAGGCCTTTACGTAAAGTTAATTTAAAACTATTAAGATTCTTGATAATCTTCATGTTGTTTATGGCACTACTTCCTTCACCAACACTTTAGCAAAACATGTATACCTAACAAGGAAGAGTACCAAATAAAATACCCTGTACTTCAATTTTGAACTGTTATTTATTTAATGTAAAAAATAAACAAAGAACTCATTTACGATACCGTCATTTTAAAATCAATCTTTTTGTGTTTGATAGTTGATGTCAATATTGTGTCTCCATTTTAAATCCAAGATTGTCTTACTATTGAAGCAACTGAATCATGATTCATGACAATCATGACCCACAACTATTTCCTTTTGGAAAATCGTCTAAATGCTAGTAGGTCGAAATTTGCTTGAAGATAGGTTTCCTTGGTGACGAACTTGTTTGTTATAAATCTGGCTAACGAAAGTAGACATTGGGGGTTTTTGCAAACTTTTTACATGGCAACTTATTCTGGTGTCACTGTTGTCAATCGAACGGTTGTTGGTGGGTTTGGTAATTGAGATTTTGGAATTTATTGAAAGTGAATAAAAAAAAATTGATAGTTTCATAACCAATGTACAGCGATACTAGAGGCTGGCTGGAGAATTGCTGGCTTTAGATTTTGATTTAAGCCTGATTAATACTAGTTGCCTATCATTTTAATTATATACTTCTCATCAAAAAGTAGGACAGTACCAATATTGTTATTTTTTACAATAATTTCATTAAAAAAAAAAACAAGTATCATGTTTGTTTAATCCATATGTTTCGTACTATAGTCGTGGTTACCATGATGGTATTTTTTTAAATTGGCCAGATTTTTTCATTCTCTACTTTTATTAGCCAGACTATATCATTTCATTCGACACTGATATTTAATGAGTACCGAATTATACGCGATAGGCCTTACAAGTTTGACAGTTTCAAACGAATTTCCAGCAAAATGGGTCATGATTCAGCTGGTTCGATGGTACATACATGCAATTCGCATTTAGATCTTTCACAGCACCGCTCAACTTTGCAGCAATCTACGATCAAGGTTTAAGATTGAATATTGAAATTGACTATAGAACAGCTATCGTGTACATTTCTTGTGAGATTATCAATAGTTTTATTACACCAAGTTTAGCGAAGATGAGCGAGGTGTCCTGGGCAGGGCACTGCGCCAGGTCGCCAGGGCCATTCTAGCCCAGCACGCTAAAAGTACTGTTTCGTTATTATCTGAAAATGTTTTTGTTTCAACTCGGAGGAAACTCCGCGGCTGTACAAAGAAACTTGTAAAATTTTATTGAAACTAATTGTTATAAAAACTTTAAAAAATATCGCCTTTTATTTCGCTGCCCTTTTTTAAGATTAGAAACATGACCTTTAACCGGGTTTTATAATGTCTTTTTGATAAAAAAGACGTGTGGCACTCGGAGACTGCCGCGGTAAAGCTATTGCATAGCATTTTTTATCAACTTATGCAATTATGATTATTTATTTATTTTAAAGTAATGTTTGATCTAATATGAAGTTCCACAAGTTCCTAGTAGATGGCGCTGATTGTTTATTAAAGCCCGCATGTAAAGTTATGAAATCAAAGTATCACCGCTGTGCCGGTCGGAGTGTGGGGTGTTAGGTTTTTTTCGTTACGGAATTTCTGGATTCGGTCCCCACGCTCAAGGCCCGCGATAGAAGCTATGCAATAGCTTAAAATGAATGTAAAATTAAACTTTTTATATAATTCATCCGGTTAAAGTCACACTGTTCCGTGTAACTAAACTAATCACCTTGGAATTTCTTTTAGAATATAGCCTTTGTTACTCAGGAGTAGTGAAACTTATTCAAGGAATTTTAAAAGAAGTTTAATAGTTTTTCTTTATTAAAATTCTTAACAAAATCTTCCCTCTATATTCTATTAGTATAAAAAGGTTTACTTACCCACTTCAAAGGAATAAGCACAGAGACTCCTTTGTTCATTTGATCTATATTTGAATATTACTAATGTCTAATGTGCGGTGCGAGCACAGAACTTTGACGGCTCGTATGTTTACAAAATAGTTTGAAGTCGGCTGCAAGTTTTTAGTAACATTGTATTTTTTTATTTTACAATTATTTAATAGTTCAATATGTATCCAAAAATTCATAATCAACGAATTAAAAGCATTAAAAAAACCGACTTCAGGTCAATACTTTGGCTGAGTTGAGAATGTCATCAACGCAAACATTCTCCGAAATCATACATATATTTTCAAAAGTTTGCATTTTTCAATGAAGTACTCAACCGATTTCAATGAAATTTAAATGGGACCAACTATGAGGTATCCTCTATCATATGAAACAATAATTTTCAAAATAAATTCATAATTGTCCGAAATATCGTCTAACAAAGTCACAAAAAAAAGAAACATACAGACGAATTGACAACCTCCTCCTTTTTTGGAAGTCGGTTGAAAATTAACAAGGCACACATTTATTTAAGCTGGCCGTGCGACAATGGATAGGTTTCAATTATTGCTTACAAACCGTCTCCATACTATGCTAACATTTGTTACATATATTAGTAGCATACGAGTCGAGAAAGTTCTGTGTTGATGTTGTCAAGTATTGCCAAATAGTATAAATAAAAACAATCTACCGTCTCGTGTTTGAAAGGCGTGGGTAAGCAACCCTGAGGCGCAGCGCAGACGAAAGACTATCCGTGCCGCACTTTTTAGTCTGTGAAAATAGAACCTATGCAATTATATGCAGTAACGCACACGACTCGCAAAAAGTACGGCGCACAATAATTTTACAAACTAAATAATTATCACTAGTATCCGGTTCCTTTCGGGTGCAAATTGACATCAAGTTACAAAATTTGAGAATAAAAATAAAAATAGTTAATCACTGATTTTTGCTAATAACTAAAATCTTTTTGTGCGATCGAGTCTGCGGTCCGGCGCCGCAGACTCGATCGCACAAAAAGTGTGCCGTCTGCGCTGCACCTTTATGAGAGTATCATAAGAGTCTTACCAGAGACTATTGTTTATACAGGATGACTGGTGGGTCACTTTTGAAATTCGAGGACGTGATAGTTTGAGATCATACAGGAAGAGAAAAAATATAATAAATATTAATTATTTATTGAGTAAACTTAACCGAAGTTAAAGAATTGAGTACGCATCGCGTGGTTACACTAGTGTTGGCGAATTTTTTGAATTCTTTTTTTTATGACCAGAATCGAGTAGAGTGCTCTTTTTCAGTATCTAAAATTTTTCACCAGTCACCCTGTATAAAAACAATATATTTGTCAATATTTTTTAATTTTTGAATTTAATAATGCTCAATTACTCTTACATAACTGAAAAAAATATGCTAAATAAAATCACCCAACCAGGACTCGAACAAAAAATTCAAAATTCAAAAAAAAATTTTTTACCTGGAACCTCTTGCTTGTCGGACGAGTGCTCTTCAATTAAGCTACCTTTTTCTCAGTTATTTAGGATATATGTACTCCATGTCACCTGGTGGATAGTGGTTACGAAGACGAAAATGTTACACATCAATCCACGACACAGACTCTAAGGTAGTGGATGCATTTCAACAGTCCGTAGTTTGTTCCACATCTGGGTGATCCGTATCAATAAATAATTACTTAACGCTTAGTTTAACTAGTTGGAGAATCTAGTAGGTAATTTTGTTTGATTGCTATGTATAGTGAAAAGACACCATCATCTCATCCGGCGATGATTGTGTATCGCCATACACCTTCAGAATGACATGGAGGAAGAGGTAAGAAAACTATTGGATTTTCTAGATAATATTCAATGAAACTCACTCACTTTTGCTGAGAAAAACAACTCAGCATGGAAGCTGGACTGGGAGCGAAAGAAAAACATAGAATGTGACAGCTGCTTTTCTTCCCGGGCATACTGTAAAAGTCAGTTAAGGGACCGAGGTGTTATGGGAAGCTTTTTTGTGGGCGAAAGGCTGACCCCCTGTCACTGCAATAGTCTCTCTCCACTATTATAATGCCTCCAAATTTGTCAAACGTGATATCAGAATGATTTTATTACCTCTGGTGTTCTGCCTACCCCATACGGGATACAGGCGTGAAGTTATGTATGTATGTATGTACTCACTTTTTAAGACGTATCCCGAATTTGAGCTCAATCTCACCTGAGGTTAAGTGACGATGAGGTCGAGGGTAAAAGTAAACGGGCTAAGGAACGAAGCAACTCCTGAAAAGACGTCGCTGCAACACATCAGGGCCGGAGCTGTGATACTTGACGACAGCTGGTTTTGTATGAACGATGGTCTCTAGAGTCTGGCAAAAGAACACTGAATTTTTTTGCAATATTTTTATATGGCAGTACTAGAGTCTGACCAATGAAAGCTGTCCACGAAAAAAAGCGGGAATTTTAAAAAGTCAAGATGAAGTTGATACTATTTATTTATCGACTTCGATAAAGGAGGACGTTATTTATTCGATGTATGTGCAATAGTAGGTATTAACTTCGTTTAAGCAGCGTGAAGCCAGGTGGCGCATCTTGATTTTCAAAATTACCTCCTTTTTTTCTTGGACAGCTTTCAATGGTCAGACTCTAGCTGAAATGTCAGTCCTTTTTCTGGTGTCACTGTTGTCAATCGAACGGTTGTTGGTGGTTTTTGTAATTGAGATTTTGCAATTTTCGTATTTAAAAATTAATAAAATAATAGAAATTCGGATAGTTTCATAATAAATGTAGAAAAAGAGCGATACCTGTGACTCTGACGATTCCATATAGAATTACTGGGTTCAGATTTTGATTACAATGAATAATAGTTTATTATGTAACAAGTGAGCTAAGTTGCTAATTACAGTCGAGGCTGTGATTTGAGCCCCAGCCGCAGGCGAGGGGTTAATAATGAGCCGAGACTGTAATTAGCAACGCTCACGAGTTACATACGACGTTTTTCAACACACTTGTGAGTAGAAGACAGACATACGTGGTCATAAAATTTATTTGAAGCAGCTGTTAGCTGCTGCGCGTCAGTAACCCTGTCCCATTACACATACACACGCTGTTGTTGCTTGGAGGCGCTGTGCGTGCCGCTGCTGCTGCAGGCGCGCCGCCTGGACACGCGCGCTCATATATTTAATGTATAACCCTGATCAATAAAATATGCTCTGTTTACTCGCATGTAATTTGCACTAAGGTACAATTCAACTTTGTAGGATTCATTATATTATGCACTAGGGCATAATATATTATGCACGCGTGACTTATAGCCCAGTTTATAGTTCTGAATTCAATAGAATAAGGCTCACTTTACGAGCAAGTGTGTTGAAAAAATAATTATTGTATTTTGTTGTTTGGTTTTTAAAGCTGATTGATTTCTAGTTGCGTATCGTTTTAATAATATACTTCAGATCAAAAAGTAGGACGGTACCAATTATGTTATTTTTGACGATACTTTTATGAAAAAAATAATCAAGTATCAAGTTTGTTTAATCCATGTATTTAGTACCTACTATTGTCGCGGTAACACTGATGGTTTTTTTTGGTTTGCTGCGGGTTTTTAGTCACTGAAGGCTGAAGAGGTCCGACCTTTTGCCATTTTGATCTTTTATCCTGCTTCTACATGTTTATTTTGACCTCTAAGAAGATTCACTAAGATTAGTGGGTGAATTCGAACCCTACGCACCTCACGAGTAGTCAGATAGGGTCTGTAAGAATGGCCCTGCTTCGGCATGACCCTCGCTGGTTGGCGACTAAAACTTATAGTAGTATTCTATTATACGAGTTTGTAATCAGTCTATCAAAGCCTGGATCAAAACTTATGACAAATATTACTAACATTCAATTGTAGACGAGACATTAGAAGTGACTTATAGAAATTACAGCTATCCATAGTTTTCAACAATTAATTACTAACGACACGAAGACGAGGCAGCAGCTGTCGTTTCAGCAGTCTAATTAAATTGCATTTAGCCTTAACTTTGAGGAGTATTTTTTAGGATATGCACATTAGTACAGCTCAAATGTTTCTTAAATTTATCGTTGAAATGCTAAACAAGTGTTTTAGTTCAATACATTCGTTCACTTCCAATAACCAAGTATTACCTAACTTAAACTTAGGTATATGTAGATTAAATTTAATTAGGTGCAATAAATTACCAACAGCCTCACTCATCAACAATTCATCATTCACTCATCATTTTGCTGCTCGCGCTCTAAACACCTTGTGTATCGTTAAAAATCTTCGAATTAAAAATATTCTCCCTACTCTTTGCCAAATAAAGTGCTTGATTTTAATAACAATTTCTACTTTTTACTCGTACAATCTGCTAATATATAAAGCTGAAGAGTTTGTTTGTTCGAACGCGCTAATCTCAGAAACTACAAGTGGGATTTGAAAAATTCTTTTTGCATTTGATAGCCCAACTCTTAAGGAAGGTAATAGGCTTTTATCCCGAAATTCCCACGGGATCAAAAGTAACGCAGGTAAAACCGCGCGCGGTGGCTAGTTAATGATACAACTTGAAACATTGTCTAATGTTTTATTGATACTAAACTCACTCTCTTAATGGTGAGACGTGATGATGAGGCTGGGGATGAAAGCTCATTGCCAGAACACATGCATGCCTGCATGATCTGTGAGGTCTGGTGGAAGGTTTACGACTGGTTGCCAGCGAGGCGGTTACCACCATAAACAATTCAGCTGTCTTTTCAAATAAGTCACTTGTCATGATACGCAATATCCAAGAGCTACAGGGTCATTGCCACCATACGTGATCGAAAATACAGGGTTGATTTATAATCACCAGCCAAATTGAAATGTTTGTTTCTTTGATACGATATAAGCTGCATATTAATTTTAGTATAGCTCAGTACAAAAAATTAAGATATGGCACCACAAACTTTTATGCAAATAATAATAATAAAAAAAGATGTGTGGCACTCGGAGACTGCCGCGGTAAAGCTATTGCATAGCATTTTTTATCAACTTATGCAAAAATGCTGAATTGCTGATTGTTTATTAAAGCCCGCATGTAAAGTTATGAAATCAAATTATCACCGCTGTGCCGGTCGGAGTGGGGGGTGTTAGGTTTTTTTCGTTACGGAATTTCTGGATTCGGTTCTCACGCTCAAGGCCCGCGATAGAAGCTATGCAATAGCTTAAAAAGCTTTTTTTTTTTCAAAAATCGTTTCTATAAATGATAATTATGGTTTAAAGAAATTTGGCCGGTGACTACAAATCAACCCTGTATATTGGTCACTAAAAGCAAATCAATTAAAATCTTCTCAATGGTTCATCTTATATCATTAAATTATTCGAATTATTCACTGCAAGTATAAACGAATGCAACCTTAATAAACCAAGCTTACCCATATTTTCAAATCTTTATAAAACTTTGACTAAAGGAAACCACAAACCAGAAAGCTTTATTGATTTTAATTAAATTAATATAACACATCTCTAAAGTCATCATCATCATCACAACTCTTTGTAATGAGCCCACTGCAGGGCTATGACTCTCTCCCCTGAGTGACGAGGAGGTATAGGCCCTACCCTAATCCACCAAGCTGGCCCAGCGCTGGTTGATGGATGATAGAATCTTCAAGGTGCCGAAATGGCTATACAAGTATACAGCACCCGGGACCGACTGCTTAACGTGCCCTCCGAAGCACAGAGGTATCTCTGTACGGTGTCACGGACATCTTTAAAGTATGAAATAAAAATCATCAAAGTCCATTACTAATTGCGTAAAAAATAAACAAAAAATCATTCAGTGGAATTGAAATATACAATGTACCTTATTTGTATATTTCAATTACAATCGAGACTTCCTTGAAGTTTATACGCCAATAGCTTAAAAATTGTATCTCTATAAATAAATTTCGCAATTTTTAAAGCTCGGTATTGGGAAATGTTATATAAAAATCTCCTCAAATATTTGCAGTGAGTTTTATTTGCAGATGTGATTGTTTACCTGAATCCAACACAAGAAAAGTTGTGTAAATATTCATGGTGCTCGATTTCTGAGAAAGGTGAAAAAAGTGAAAGTGAAGGTGATATTGAAAGGATAGTAAAAGCAGGTAATTTGTGTTAATGGCGTCTTATACTCGGTTATGGCAATCAAAATTATACCGAATAAGGCCGTACTTGAAGGAGTTTTGGCGCCAACACTTATGTATGGTAGTGAATCTTGGGTGTGGCAGAAGAGACTTGAAAGCAGGATTAATGCTGTGGAGATGAGATGAGAGTGTGGAGTGAAATTGAGTGATAGGGTGCGCAACAGTGAAATAAGAAAAAGAGATGCGGATTGAAAGAGGATGTAGTGACTAAGATTGAAAAGTGTATGCTACGGTGGTTTGGGCATTTGGAAAGGATGGAAAAAGGTGTACAGAACAAGAATGGATGGTGTTGTTGGAAGCGGCCGGCCTAGGCACTAACAACTTTTAAGGTTAGTTTGTGATATGGAACACCTGTGGGTTTAAATTAAATCAAGTAAGAATTGAACAGGGTCATGGCCTGCGTCGTCTACCATTCAATACGGAGTCTATAGAACTGTACACTATCTCATTTCCTGAAGAAAATTTCAGCAACAGCTAATTTTTAACCGCGTCTAGGAGTGAGAATGGCACGCTCACACAACCATGACATTATTTTTGGATTCCTGAATTGAATGACAATCGAACAATCGTTGTGGCATAAAGTTATACTTATAGAAACAATCTTAAAGCGACTATAATGCAATGATATAAGGGCTATTTTAGGAAATTGTTGCCAAAATTTAAAATTTCGATTTACGAAAATTTTTGCATAAACTTTTCGTAAATCCTTGTAAAAGTTAAATTTTTTCAGGAAATTTAAGCAGGAAAGTAATTTTATTATTTCGTGTGCTCCCGGCGGGAACCGAATCTTACTCTAGAACCCGATTTACATCTAGATTGCTCTCTTTAATATATTTTTTGAATTAGCTAAATAAGAATCACATAACCACGTATTATGTAACCATTTAACCTATGCCTAACCTGGTAAGTAATTGCTTAAGTTAAGTAAACTTATCGGCTAATTTATTTCACACATTTTGCGCCCACATTGAATGCGCCAACTTCGCCCTACGAATCATTTTAAATTGTAACAATTCATACTTTTAAGTCTAGAAATAAGGAAGTCACATAGAAATCTCACCTATAAGTAGAAAGCTCGTTCTTCTATCTTTATTCTTACCTATGCAGGTCATTTTTTTTTTCTCCGTGTTGGGTCTGCTTAAGCGTGTCGTTAAAGGTGACTGAACCAACTAACCCCTGTCTGGCTGGCTTCGTAAAAAATCTCCAGCTTTATGTGTCCAGGCAATATTCTATGAAAAGCGAGTGTTTTCCTGGGTCCGTGTGCTTCCTCATCTTCACTTACCATGAGGTGAGAGGTGTCGAACGCGAGTTTAGTCTTTAATAAAAAAAAAATCTTTCTCTATATACCAATTTTACATACACACATACATAACTTCACGCCTGTATCCCTTATGGGATAGGCAGAACACCAGAGGTCATCAAACAATCTGATGTCACGTTTGACAAATTTCGAGGTATTATAATGATGGAGAGAGACAATTACAGTGACAGGGAGTCAGCCCGCAAAAACGCCAATAAAACCTTTGTCCCTTAACTGACTTTTACAGTATGCCCGGGAAGAGAAGCAGCTGGCACATTCTATGTATTTCTTTCGCTCCCAGTCCAGCAATTTTCTAGATACTATGTCCATAAATGAGAAAATTTCCATACAAACTTTACGCCCCCATTTTACCCCTTTCGAGGGTGATTTGCTCCATTTCATCGACACAGGTCATTTTTAATTGTAATCGAGAACTTTTGTACCAACTTTCATACTTCTTAGAACAGAAATGAGAAAGTTCAATATAAGCTTCGCCCCCTATTTCACCCCTTTAGGAATTGAATTTCTAAAAATCCTTTCTTAGTGCTGACTTACATCATAAAAGGCTAAGTTGACTGACTTAGGTATCAGCGCACAGCCAAAACTACTGTACAAAAAAAACTTGAAATTTGGTTTAGGGGTTCTATACCAATTTTCAAGTTTTAGGCATAGTGGCATATGACTGAGTCACAACTTATTAATTTAATTAATTTAAGATGTCTGTCAAAAGAATTAACAATAATACGAATTAGTACTGTACGAATTAGTACGAATTAGTACAAAGTAAGGTGCCTAATGAACTAAATTTCAAAAAATGAAATTGTTAAACAAAATCATATAGTTATACAAAAATTGCATTAATGAATACAAATTCTCCTCCAATCCACCACCCACCTCTGGGCCAGCTTGGTGGATTATGGCCTACACCTCCTCGTCACTCAGGGGAGAGATTCTTGCCCTGCAGTGGGCTCATTACAAAGAGTTGTGACGTGATGTGTGGCCTCCTCTATTATTGAGAAGTTGCTGACACCGATTATTCAAAGAATCGATGAGACTGATAATGAAATTTTTGTAGTTCTGTTGTTGTGACGTTATCATTCCATCCAAGTTCTTTAAAACCCGTCTCTGGAGCATGCTCGATGGAGTTGATGTATAGCAATTGTGCAGGCCAAGGCAATACCCGGATTTTTTGCCTTGCCAAGTACTCCCGTGTGTGCAAAGCTGTATGCGAACGAGCATTGTCATGCATCAACGTGACATCGGAGCAAGGCGGTTGTGCGAATGGACGGACATGAGGCCTTAGAACATCCTCAACGTAATTTACTACTGCTATTACTTACATTTACAAAAAACGAGCTCAGTTCGTCTGTTCTTCATAATACGGTACACTCTAAGTATCAGGCAAGAACCCAAATCGTGGCTCATCGCAAAATAAAATTTTATTCCATTGTTCCTAGGGCCATGTAATGTGTTACACCATTCATTTCGACGAGCGTGATTCCCGTGACGTATCGGCGGGCAATTGGCCGACGACGTGCTCGTAGGCCATAGTCATGTCGTCGACTCATATACTCATATCGCACATTTTGGTAGCTTCCAACAAAACCACTTGAATTGGTTAACAGCCGCTGGCGCTGGTGTCTTGCAACGACCACTTTGGCGTTGGGGTATACCTATCTGCCTCAGACGCCAGTGGTTGCGGGTTCGATCCCCGTACGGAACCAGAAAAAAAAATGTTCCGTGTCTGGGTGTTTATCTATTTATGTATTTATATTCTAGGTTCCCCCTAGTTCGCTATATGGTATCCCATAACACAAGCTATGCTTACTTTGGGGCCATGTAGTTGGTGTGAATGTCTGGGGATTTTATTTTATTTTATCATTATATGTTTAAAGAATCGTGATCCCATGATCGTATGCCACGTTGATTTTATTTGTTTTGCTACAATAGGTGGCATACAATCACAGCTATCCTTAAAACATACCTATCAGTATGGCGTATAAAAAAAGTACATAGTATGTCAGTGGCGACTATTTTCTTGTTTCGTACTTTTTAAAGCGAGTTTTTAGTAGTCGGGTTTTAGTGTTTTAACTTTTTTTTTCACTTATTTTGAAGTAATAGTGTTTACACATTTGAACTGTGCTAGCAAAGCTCTTTCATTTAATACCAACACGAACCCTTCGGCAAAAAAATATTTAAGTTATTTAGTTTAAACGAGTGTTTGCCCGCGACTTCGTACACGCATAAACTCAAAAGTCCTACTTTCCGTTCCCGTGGGAATTCGGGGAATTCCTTCCATTATACAAACATACATTTATTGAGGAACCTTTATACCAAGTATCACATACGTGCACTCAAAGAATAAGATTTTATCATACAAACTAAAACATCATATATTTCCCGTTCCCGTAGGAATTTCGGGTATTCCTTTCATAACACAACCAGTCTCTTTTTAAAGAACTTTTATGACAAGTATCATATCCGTGCACTCAAGGAATAAGATTTTTCATACAAACTAAACGTTCAATAATTCCCGTTCCCGTCGGAATTTCGGGAATTCCTTCCTTAGTGCACCCCTATATCCCCTAAAAAATTTATGTTCCAAATTTCAGCTCTCTACGCCCAGTAGTTACGGGTGTACGTTGTCTGTCAGTCACTCAGTAACTCAGTCAGTAACGGAACAGTTTTACATATATTGATAGAGCTAAGTAGAGGGCGCTGTAGTCAATTTAATGTGACGTCATGTAGCCTATGACCAGCGGACAATTAAGAGGCTTCTAACGACAAGGCCTTATTTGTTTCATTACGATTACTAGTTTAGAAGTTATGAGGAAACAGATGGACCTCCATACCCACGCACATACATACATACATACTTACATGCATACAAGTCAAAATCATAACCCTCCTTTTTGCTTCGCCGTAGTCGGGTAAGTAGAAATAGTGTTCTGGTTCGATTCCCCAGCAAGTAGTTTTAAATCATTCGCCGGTTTCTTTCTTTCTTGCCCTGATACCCGACCGACTGGTCCGATTGCCTGGTCTTTCGGCAGCAAAATAATAATAATAACTCTTTTTTGCCAACAAAACAAGTACAGGAAAATTCAAAAATATATCACAAATTTGGAAAATTTGGGCGACCTTATCGCTTCAAGCGATTTCTATCAGGAAACCCGTAAATATGTCAATGCAGTTTATCTTTTTATAAAAATTGATTACACAGTTTCTTAGAACAGATCTTT
The DNA here is from genome assembly GCA_944452665.1 of Stenoptilia bipunctidactyla. Lineage (NCBI taxonomy): Eukaryota > Metazoa > Arthropoda > Insecta > Lepidoptera > Pterophoridae > Stenoptilia > Stenoptilia bipunctidactyla. The sequence goes on along the minus strand of OX101721.1, from coordinate 45,671,888 downwards.
GTATTTCTTTTAGTAACAAAACTTTCCGACGATCTAATTAATACACTCTGTATACCTAACTATACAGGGCGTCCCAAGGCTATGAGGAAATACTTTAAAAATCGTAGATAGGATATTTTTCTGAAAGAAGGCTTTATTTTATTTTTAAATATTAGTAATGCGGCATTCAAAGATTTTCAAAAAATTACTTGCCTCGTCTGGGAATCGAGCTGACTTAAATATGAAAAAAACACCCCATTTTTATGATGCCAATCGAAAGAATACACAAAAAAATATGATAACCTAGTATTTAAAATGATCCTTTCATTAACGTGAAATCAATCATTTTAATAAAATTAAAAACAAATATGAAACTGCTGAAGTCAATATTGTTAAATTTGAAAATGGAACTATTTGCGAATGTGTTTGATTGAATGCATACTATGTGTGGTATGCATTCCAACACGCTCGCAAATTGTTCCATTTTCAAATTTCTTTGTTCAAATTCGCCCTGGCTCCAGGCAATCTAGATTGTTAATAGTAATTATTCGTATATTTTATTGAGTTGGTTATGAGTTTCTATATTGAAAGGACAATTTCCTATCCAAAATATTTATCGAAACTCTTCAAATTCGCCGACATCTTGTTAAAACCATGTCTCTGTTAAACTGTCATTAGGGTTAAACTTCTATTTTTGTCTCCTTTTATTGCATCGATTTTACATAGGTCTTTCACTTTATGATTTGACACCAAAATTTTGTAAAAAAAAAAACAATTATTCTTCATGATCAGTGTTTTCAATTTACATAATAATAACTATGTTAACTACTTATTTTAGCAATTATGTACAATAACAAATTGATACCTTTCAATCAGATGACTTTTGTTATTTAGTACGTCACTTCATCAATCAGTCAATCATTGCTCAATTCGAAATCCACCCAAATAATAATAAAAATAATAAATAATAGTCCGAAAGTTTCTTTCTTTAGCAAATTAATCATAAGTACTTGGCTTCGGCCCGTACCTTTATTAACCTCCTCGGAGAGAAAATATTTTATATATAATAATAATAAATAAAAAAAAAATTATTTCCAAAAACCATATTACAATACTTATCTATAAATCTCGCACTAGGCACAGTCTGTATCGCGAGGTTCACACCAAGGAACATTATACTCTAAAGAGAAGAATGGTAAGTCAATAGTAAATAAATGCGACCATAGCTTATACTCATATACATCACTAGCGCCACTGCATTATATGGGTGAAAACTATATGTGGCGGGAATATTCAAAGTAGTATATTTATATTCCTTCCTACTATTAAAGTTATTTCCAATTTTCCTAAATGACTTTTTAAAATTTGGCAAATAACTTTTCATGTGTGAAACCAAATAGGTAATCTTAAAAATAATTTACTGATAAGAAAAAATACATAAATCTACTATTACTTTTCTACATAACTAACAATATCCTCTAGATATTCGTTTGTTTCAACATTTGATATAATCAAATTGTTTGCCAAATAAGACAAGTAGTAAAAAATGGGTAAATAAAACATACATGTAGATTTTTTATTTATTTTTTTAGTAGACATGGTATTTACACAAGGTATTTACACAATTGCACACAACACAAAAACCATAGTACACCTCACAAAATATATAAAACGTCCTGTCGTAATAGTTGGTTTATCATGAACACACACACAATGCACTCAAATCCGCAGTGTCTGGAAGTATTAATTAATTTCTAAGCACAACGAAAAACATAACGCGTCGAAACAAAATGAATGACCGATATCATGGAAGAAATCTCTGACGGCCATTCAATCAATTTCAATCTATCTATCAATGGTATAGTCAGTGTAACCAATTTTGTATGAAAATTCAAGCAATATCAAATTAATTGAAATAATTTAACAAAACTTATAAAAGAAAATAAAACTAAAGATACTTGTGTTAAACTGTATTTATTTTCAGCATAATGTTGTAGTTTATTTTTTGTGCTGGTTTGCAACACAGGCAACATTTATCACGCACACATTCAAAGTCTGTGCATGTGTGCAATGGCAAATACTCTTCATACAAAGACAAGGGACCCTGGTTCACACCTATTTTTACAAATACAATTTGTAAGTTAGGTTGTCGAATAATTCATGTTTTTACCTATTATTTTTATTGTGTTACATTAATCTTTAACCTATTTCGAGATACTTATTTGAACAGTTTTATTTTTAAGTGTGTCTATAAATGTATTTTGATTTTATTAAATTATTACGTGATGACGTCATCAGAGACATTAACTTAACTTTATGAACATGTATCAGTCGGTAAAAAAATTAACTGTGTGTGTGCTAAAGTCATGGATTGTAAACAAAAACTTTTCAAAAATTTATTCAAATCAACATCTTGAGCGGCTTTTCCCTTCGTTTTTTTTCTTTGTGGTTTGTATAAATAATTTATAACCTCTCCCTGATTTTCACGGTCTTTTGCTGGCGTTCAACATAAACGATGAGGTTACTTTATAATGTAAAGAGTTTCTTTTAAGTTTAACATTTTTTGAAATAGCTTTAAAGGCATAATACTTCGTCGATTTGATGACATTAAAGTTAAATAAAGGTCAAATGTATTTTGTTAAAAATCTATAAAACCCCAATATATTTAAATGTTTAAATCGACTAAATTAATCAGAAACCTTATTCCTCGAAACGGTTTTTCATATGAAGTAAATAAAAAAATGAACTATGCCATTCCGTTATTCCAATTACTAATTGTGAAGTGCTAAGTGGAAATGCGTAACAAAAAGGTTAGTAGTCTTCATTATTATATAAATATTGCTATCACACATATTGTATTAAATTATTTAGGTCCTTTGAAATTCTGGAATTCTTAGGGTTATAATAAAATGTAGCAAATTTCAAAATCCATCCATCCCATTCAAAAACGATACGTGGGATGAAATTAACAGTAATGTAGAACACAAAAAGTATATTTTCACTGTTCCTGCTATTAGGCCGGACAATGTATGAAGCAAAGGCAAAGTCCTTTAACAACAACTTACAGAGGATGTATTTAAATATTTACTTTTATGCATGTGCACTTATAACAAGGATGCTTATACCTACCAATAATAGCTGTGTTAGGAAGTATGTCTTAACTTAGTATCTTATTACGTGCGAACTTATTGCGAATTTGAATAACTATGGAATGATAATATCGTTATTTCTCGAACGGCGGCGTATTCGGAAGTAAATAATTTTCTTGAAATTTGACTCGAACATTTTACGTTGTTCCTTTCATTTAAAATACTATGTCACTTAGGAAGAATCATAAATTTTTGTTCATTCTTCCGATTGCTATCATAAAAATGGGGTGTTTTTTTTCATATTTAAATCGGTTCGATTCCCAGACGAGGCAAGTTATTTTTAGAAAATCTTTAAATACAGAATTACTAATATTTAAAAATAAAATAAAGTCTTCTTCTCTATCTTTTAGTCTCAGCAAAATATCCTATCTACGACATTTAAAGTACTTCCCGTTCATGTCCCATAGCCTTGGGATTATCAGCTACTATAACTTGTGATGAATCTATTTTTGCATTTTTGGGAGATTTTACAAAATATTTTTTTAGAGTACCTAATTTACTTTTTTTATTTAAGAAATCCACTTAAATTGTATAAAAAAATAAAAATTACAATTTTACATCAAAATAAACAATCAAATTGGTGTATGGTAAGTAAGATTTTTTTTTGGTTGAAGTAATACTCTGTATTCATTGCAAAGAAAGTTGATTTTAGTTTTATAAATCATGCAGCGGTTTTGCTTTTCTTGAAAATCTACTATGTGTGATTTGGTATTTTGAAAGTGGTATTTTCTGTAAATCTACGACCTCGAACTTCAGTGTTTTTATATGATACTGTTAGACCTTTTGCAATTACTCGCCGAAATTTAAGGTGGCCATATTCTCCGCCAGTATTCTTATATAATTGCCATGCATTTCGTGAAGTCATATGTATATAGTAACTACCTACCACTTTTTCTTCTTATCGAAGTCCTAGAGACATATGTTCTGATCATTTCTGTCTACTCTTGCTATGTTTTCATTGTTTTTTTTTTCAAACTTTTTTTTTTACAATTGAAAGGCACAGCCACCATACTGTTATCATTCCACTTACACACTAATATGCCAGCTAGTAGGCTTTCTCACGTCTGTCAGTCTTTTACATTTCTGTTGCGGTTGGAAAAGGGCAATGCGAGGTATGTTTTTCACGAATCACACTAGTTTCCTTTAGTTTGCTGTTCGTAAAAAAGAAAAATCGATGAAAAAAAATTCCGATAAAAAAAAACTGAAAAAAACGAACAAAATATTCATGTACGCTGACTTGTGGAAATGGAGTTTGCAAAGCATCAAAGCATCGTAAAACGACACTCCTTTTTATAAAAATCGGGTATTTCGCTACCTTTTTCATGATCCAGAGTCCTCATCCGTGATATTTGAATTAGCATAATCTGTTGCTAATATAGCAATGCTGTTAGGAAACCTTTCATCATCTTCTAAGCAATCTAATTCCTCAAGAATGTCGTTCAGAGACCAATTATTCAGTGAGACATATGATAAGCAGACGTGGATTATACTTCAGCGTGTTATAGCACCCATCATGTTTGCAGGCTAATGACGTGATTATAAAGATGCATTACAACATTAAAATGTTGATAATTTACGTGGTCAAACTATTACTGATACAATCAACGGTTGCAGAGCATTAAAAAAACCGACCTCACGTCAAAACTTTGGCTGAGTTGAGAGTGTCATCAACATAAACATTCTCCGAAATCATACATATTTTTTCAAAAGTTTGAAATTTTCAATGAAGTACTCAACCGATTTCGATGAAATTTAAACAACTATAAAGAGAGACGTCTGTCTGCCTGTTTGTTCGGGGCCATCTTCTGAGCTAGTAAACAGTTTTTGATCAAGTTTCCACTAGTTCAAGAGTGGTTTAAGGGGCTCACTAAAGACTGTTAACCTCTCAGCTGCCGAGAGAGCGTAAAGATTCGTACCCCAGTGTGCCGGGACTTTGCGCCATTTCAGAGCGTTCATGATATGGCTTTGATTGGAATAAACTGATTATTGAAAAACAAACGCATGGTGGACATGTAAGCAATGATTTTATTTGAAAATTAGATAGACACTGTATCTTCCAACATACATATTTACTGTTTTACCATTACTATTATAAAACAGAAAATATAGCAAATTTCGTATCATTTCAATTATTCACAGTTCTATTTATTATTCTTTTTAGTTAAATGACAGAGCAACTTACTTACATATCGAACATTACTGATTTAGAGAAATTTCACTTCTAAATCCTTCACTGGTGTTTACGATTCACTTAGAAAAAATCGCATAAAAAAATTAACGGTTCCCTGTTCATTCTCTAACCATTAAATAAACTTAATCAAATCCCTAGTAGCTCTTTTCAGTGCTTCGTCATTTGAGGACATTTCACTGATAAGTGCTTCGGCAGATGAGTGGTAAAACATGATTAAATACCGAATGTTTATTAATTATTTACAACTCAATGAATACAATATTACATTGAGAAAGAAAAAAGATATAGTTGGTTTAGTGGAAGGTCTTATCTCTGAGGAGCTATTTTTTCTATACACGAAACGAGTAATGGTTTTTGTCAACAAACCATGGCGTCAACAAAGTCGGTGAAAAAAGTTATTTATTTATTTCACTTCTCTGGTTTCTACAGCACAATCGAATACATAATTACATTTTTTCATTAGCAACACAGAAGCCAATTATAAGTATTTTTGTATTAGATAATGTATTTTCTAGTAATTAACCGAATTCAAAAAAAAGGAGGTTCTCAGTTTGACCTGTATGTATGTATGTTTGTCCGTGATTATCTCGCGTTTGGCTGAACCGATTTGGATGCGGTTTTCAGGAAAAGATTTTGCAAGTTTAGGAGAAGGTTTTAGTATGTTAACCGACTTCATAAAAAAGAAGGTTCTCAATTTGTATGCATATTTTGTATAAAAGATGAGCCGAATGTTCGGCCGAACTTTCGTCTTCGGGACATTCGGCATATTATTATAAAATTCGTATTCAGCCGAATGCTTGGTAGATTTGCCGAATACCAGCTGTTTCGCGCGGTTTTGCCGGCGAAATTCCTAATTGCCACTACTTATGCCAAAATTTCACATTTATAATAGTTATCAGTAAGATTTCTGTTTATTACTACGCCAATCACGGATGGCTTAAAAAATTGCTTCGATGTTTTTTTTTTATTAGCCGACTTACAAAAGGAGGTTTTCAGATTAACCTGCATGTAGGTATCTGTGTTTGTCAACGATTATCTTGCGTTTGGCTGAACCGATGTTTATGCGGATATTTTTCACATTTAGGAGAACATTTTAGTATTTTAACCCATTTCAAAAAAGGAAGTTATAAGTTTGATCCGTCTGTATGTATGTTTATTCGCAATTATCTCACGTTTGGCTAAATCGATTTTACAGTTTCTCTGTTTTTCATTAATTTACTTACTTTATGTTTTGGGCTAGCTATAACTTTTATCATAGTTAGTTTCCATATTTATAGATTTTCGTGATAGATTTTTTAGTGATCAGTTTTGGGCTAGTTCTTACCTGACTGTTTGCACGAAGATTTATAAGTATATATCACTTTTCTAGTTTCTGCAGCACGAGCAGGATGCTGACGATTCCTAGACGAGACGATCTCTTGATCCGACTTCTAAAAGTATGAAAATACCTACCCAGGTATATTATTAATGTTCTTATTACATTATTAATTCATGTTTGGCAGAAATTTGCTATCCGGGATATTTATAGGGAAGGAATAGGAACAGGACTAGGACTAGGACATTATTTTTTTGAAGGCGGTTCACTTTTTCTTAAAAAGAAATAATTTGTTCGCTTTCATTTTGCATTAGGTATTCTGACTTTTTTTATTTATTTTTTATTTTATAGTTGTACATTATGTACTTCAATTTACCTTATGTAATGAAAGTAATTTAAACATAGCTCACAATCTTACTTGAATTATAGTTCTTATAGGATAGAAAATCTAACTAGAGTAATAATCTATAATATAATATATAATATAGATAGTTAGAATCGTGCATTAAAATAGAATTAAATTCCATTTCGTTGATAGTAAATAAGAATGTAAAGTAAATAAGTTTATTGTACATTGATAATTTGATTAAATAAAAAAAGAGAGAAATCATGCGCGGCTTTCGAATAATTGCTAAGGTGCGGTACGTGTTTACCAGTGAAAATACTAAGTTTCAGAACAACAAGCGCCATCTGTTGGTTAGTTCCAGTACTAGTTCGTCTAGTCTAGACCATGTCTAAACTGCATTAACACAATTCCATCCAGGTTCCATGAAGTTCAATTAGATTAGTAAAATGCCGCCGCGTATTAGCGGGCGCTACTGTCGAGCTATGTGAATATTTTTTATGGTTATTACCCGATCGTTCGTATGAGAAGAAGGAGTAAAGATTTTGAATTTCATGTGATGATGATGATGTAATCCAGCCGATTTCGACCACGGCGACTGTCTTCAACTCCGGTTTTGCCATTTAGAACTTCCGTAAATAAGTGGTAAACATATTTTTTCAAAGTACCTAAATAGGTATAATAAATCTATAAACTAGGATCCGTACCTCTGACCTCTGTTACAGAAAGCAAAGGCACGAATAAAGCTAAAGTATGTGGGCTGTCATATAAAGAAAAAAGAAAAATATACTTGAAGGGTTGTAATTGTAATTCTAAAGGGTCTAATTAAGTGCCATTTTTATCTTTCAGAGATCTTATGAAAAAAAGTTATAAATAATAATAACAATAAGGTGTTTTTGGTGGACACAACTATACCACATGACGAGAACCTCGTGAAGGCCGAGACCGAAAAGCAACGCAAGTACTTTGACCTTGCACACGAGGTGACCGAAATTTTTTACATAAACCGAGAAGTTATGTCCAACGAAATCATCCCGGTTGTAATATCCGCAAACGGTTTGACCCAAGCCACTTTGGTCAGAAACCTTGAAAGGCTGGAATTCGGCGGCGGTTCGCTTCCAGCACGCATGCAAAAAGCGGTTTTGCTAGATACTGCCCGAATAGTTCACCGGTTTCTGTCCCTCTTGCCCTGATGCCCGACCGACTGGTCAAATTGTCGGGTCTTTCCGCCGAAAGGCGTATAGCTTTAGGTGTAAATAACAATAATAATAAAATCCCCAGACAATCACACCAACTACATGGCCCCAAAATAAGCATAGCTTGTGTTATAGGATACCATGTGGAGAACTAGGGAACCTAGAATATAAATACATAAATAGACAAACGCCCAGACACGGAACATTTTTTTTTTTCGTGTTCCATGCGCGAATCAAACCCGCAACCACTGACGTCTGAGGCAGACAGGTTTACCCCATCGCCAAAGTTGTTGTATAAAATAAACGTTGGCACTTAGACCGCGCCACGGCTTTATTTATGAGAGTATTCAAAGAGACGGACACTTGGATCGATTTGGATATTATTAGGATTGGCACATAGATCGTGGTTTGCAATAATAATGGTGGTTGACGATATTATATACTTGCATACTTTATGAAATTATCACCAATTTAGAAACCGATCTGTGTGGAGAACTTTGGGTGAGGCCTATGTCCAGCAGTGGACTTCTCCGTGGATATCTTTTCATAGAGGTCCTTTACCATCAAAACGGGTAAATGTGTAACGGGTAAATCAATGTGATTAGGCCATTTTGTTGGTTGTTAAGTTAGCCTAGGTAAATTACTAGAAAATTACGTTGAAAGTGAAACACTTATGTAGTGAAAATACAAGTTATCTTCTTAGTGGAAATATTTAGAGTTTCAAAATCTCATCAACCGCAAACTAAATAACATAATTTTTAACGAATTGCCAGAACATAAACCAGAGAACCTAAAAGGCTGGTTACAAAGTTCATTAATAATTTTAAAATAACTCATGTAGCTATGAATGTAAATTCTCTGCATAAGGTTTGCATAAGGTTTGTATTTGGATTACGCAAATACGACCACATATCTGAATTCCGAACTAATCTCAAGTGGCTTCCCATTCGACTTCGTCGGAATACTCATATCCTATCTGTAGTCTACCGTATTCTGTATGATAAAGCCATTCCTGTTTACCTGCGAAACCGCTTTAACTATCGATTCAACAACAACGATCGTAACTTGCGCTCTTCCTCAAACCTTCTCCTTGCAACACCATCACATACTTCCACATTCTTAAGTAAATCCTTTTTTGTGCGATCGGTGTCGCTTTGGAATGCCTTACCCTTAGAGATCCGCAAAGCTCCCAGTCCTCAAAGTCAAAGTCAAAGTCAAAAGAATCTTTATTTCGTAAGTATTTAAATACATTTGAAATAAGTCACAATTTACAAATTGAACTGAATCTACCACCACTTCGAAAAGTCGATCTGTTGAGAAGAAGTGGCAAGAAACTCAACAGCAATCATCTTTTAAAAATACACAATAACAATAACAACAACAACAATTTACAATCTTCTCGCATCCGGATATCTTATAATAAAACTTTATGCTTATCCTTAAATCTATCGAAGGGTTAATCTTAAATATTTTGGAATTTTATTATAAAAGCGTACCTACACATTGACCCATGAACGAGCTGGTGATCTTCTGGAGTCTACTATTATATTATATAGTAGACTCCTTACACCTTCAAAAGAATGCTTAAACGTTATTACCTCGTGAAACACTGCTCATCGTAACTTATTAATAAGTATGTGTATGTATTATTAATATGTAAGTCTATATTATATAATGATATTTATGTATATTTATGATTAATATGTATGATATGTAATTATTTGTATGTAGTCTATTTTATGAAATCAGTACCACCGCCCACCCTAATTTCCTCCATTCATGTCCTGTCCTTACTGGGTTGCCTGGTAGAGATCGCTTTGAGCGATAAGGCCACCTTTGTGCAAATGTTTTAAAATTTATTGTAAAATGTTATTACTGCTGTTGGTGTACAACAAAGAATTATTATTATTATTATCTCGTTTTTTCATTTATCATAACAAATGAGTTCATTTTTCCAATAAATGGAGGAGAAAACACATATTTCTATCGTTCGGTCATACAGCACCAGGCTTTGAATACAATAATTTCAGGCCTGTATTAACATACTAAGATCATCGCTTTCCTTAACATAACTCTTTAATTTTCTTAACACAAATTTTGTTTGGCGGAAGTTCCTTAACTATAATCTAACCCAAATTAAGTTTCTTAACTGATCCATAGCGATGACACGTGGCATTCCAGCACAGTTTAATTTTTTTTTTTAATTTTAAAATTTATTGTAAGTCCCACGAAATATTGACGACCACTTTAGCGATGGGGTAAACCTGTCTGCCTCAGACGCCAGTGGTTGCGGGTTCGATTCCCGCACGGAACAAGATAAAAAAAAGTTCCGTGTCTGGGTGTTTAATTATACGAATATTATAAAGAGGAAACCTTTGTATTTTTGTGTGTTTGTATTGAATAGGCTCAAAAACTACTGGACCGATTTCAAAATTTCTTTTACCATTACTTAGAGGGATTCTTCCGAATCCGTATAGGCTACTTTTTATCCCGAAAATCCCGGGGGAATCGAAATTGCGCGGGTAAAACCGCGCGCAACAGCTAGTGTATTTATATTCTAGGTCCCCCCCTAGTTCGCTATATGGTATCCCATAACACAAGCTATGCTTACTTTGGGGCCATGTAGTTGGTGTGATTGTCTGGGGATTTTATTATTTATTTTTATTATTATTTATATATTTTAGAAGGGACTATCCTGAGCAAAAACTTTCATAATTTTTCACGTAAATCAAGCTTGTAGCCATCGTTTCTAGATATTCTGTGAATTGGAAAACAATAGGACTTGACTGCATTAATAATAACAACAAACGAAACCTCGAAATAACAAAAGACTATTTTTTCTTTACATTACTTACTAAATCAAACGCAATTTAAAGTACAAGTGAAAAACAAACTTATTCGTAATATATACAGGGTTACTGGTTAAGTCGACCTAGATCCGTTAAGGGTGTATAGTACCCGTCTTTTCTAACTTATTTTACTATGAAACACCCTACCCCAAACCTAACCGTTTTCGAGATAATCGACTTTTTTTTAATAAAATCTGCCGATTTCTCGCCAATAAATGTCAATTCAATTCAATTCAATAGTTTATTGCATTCCACAATGGTAAATTTGATCTAAATTATTTGGTAGTACATACATTATGGACCCTGTTGGGCATAGCAGATTGAAAGAGGAGACAGGAGGACATTCTATTTCGTTTTTAAAGTTCAAGCATTTTGTGTATTGAGTTATTTTGTTTTGTCTTCTAAATATTCATGTATTGTATAGTAACTTTTATTTATAAGCACTTTTTTTAATTCTCGAACAAATTGCATGTCATTTGTTGAGTTTTTGATCGAATCAGGGAGTTTATTATATATTTTGATTGACATTACGTATGGGCTTTTTGCATGTAGTTCTAGACGGGATCTAGGGAGCACTAATTTATTCTGTTGTCGAAATGATCGCTTTGTATATAGTTCCGGGTGTTTTCTTACGAACTTGCTCATTTCTAAAATGTAGATGGATGGTAGGGTTAGGATTTTATGTTTTTGAAAATAAGGTTTACAGCTACAAGTTTGCTTAATATTTACTAAAATTCTTAATAGTTTTTTTTTGTGCTATGAAAACACTTGTTGCGTCTGTACTATTTCCCCACAGCATAACGCCATAACTTAGCCATGCGTATGCGTAAGCATAATAGGTTGTGAGAGCTGTTTGCATGTTTGTGCTTATTTTAATTTCGTGGAGTGCGTATGAAAATGAGTTAAGTTTTTTTCATAATTTAAAGACATGAGATTTCCAATTTAAAATTGTATCTATTTCTATCCCGAGTAAATTAAATGAGTTTGTTACTTCAATTTTCTTATTTTTATATAAAAAATCTATATTAAGTGAGGTTTGTTGGTATGGATGGAAAGTTATTATTTTCGTTTTATCAAAGTTAATTTCTAGGTTGTGATCTTTAAGCCAATTTGTTGTTTTATCAAGAGTAGTTTTTAATTTTTCGTTGAGATTGGTCTTATTAACGCTTGAGGTAAGTATGGAAATGTCATCTGCGAATAGTACACAGTGTTCTTCTATTTCTTTTGGGAGGTCATTTATGTACATCAAAAACAATAACACTTCCTTGGGGTATAGAAGATTCCACCGGTCTTAAGGACGATCTGATTTTTTTAATTTCGTTGGTATTTTTATTGTAGTGTTCTATTTCAACCATTTGTTGTCTATTGGTTAAATAAGAGACAAACCAGTCATATGCCGATCCTCGAATGCCCATGCTGTACAATTTGGATAATAGTATTGGGTATTGTATTTTGTCATATGCTTTGGTCAGGTCTAACAGCAATCCGATTGCGTACTTTTTATCTTGCATAATATTTAAGGTTTCCTGAACATATTTGTAGATAGCCAAAATTGTAGACCGTTTCTTACGAAAGCCATATTGGTTTTCGTTAAAAGCTTTAAATTTTTCAAGGAAATTATAGACCCGGTTGTACATTGCCTGTTCAAAAATTTTTGATGCAGAAGGTAATAAAGCTATGGGTCGAAAATTGTTAGGTTAGGTTAAAGAATGCTTTTTGTGTATTGGTTTTACCACAGCCTGTTTAAGAAAATCCGGGAAGGTGCCCTGTTCAAATGATTGATTAATTAATATACGAAAGGGAAGGGATAACTCATCAACACACTGTTTAATTAGTCTTGTTGGGATCTCATCGTAGCCATGACTAACTTTATTTTTAAGGGATCTAATAATTTTATGCACTTCGCTTGTGGTCACTGGCCCAAGGAACATAGTATTAAGAGTAGGCTGCACCACGGACCGGCCGGAAGGTGCAGTTGGCTTGGATTGCTTGCCTTGTTTTCCTAAAGATAAGAAAAAGCTATTAAAAGTTTCAGCCACAATTTTAGGGTCAGATATTATGGAATTATTTATTTTTAGGGTTAGGTTTTTTTTTTTGAGGTATTTTACTTTTGTTTGTACGTTCATTAATAATATTCCATGTCGTTTTTATTTTGTTGTTAGAGTTTTTGATTCTCTTGATGTATTGTAACCGTTTAGATGTAAGGACTATTCTTTTTAAGAGTTTTTCGTATTGTTTATAATGGCTATGAAGTGTCGGGTTGTCTGTTGTTGAAATAAGAACCCTAAGCAATCTTTTATTTTTACAAGACTTTTTTATTCCTGTTGTTAGCCAAAATTTTTTTTCAGTATCTTTAAGCTTAATTTTTTTGATCGGTATGCAATCATTAAGAATATTATTAAGAATGTCATGGAATATTTTATAATTTTCGTTTATGTTTTTTGTGTTTTTTAAATGATGTGACCAATTTATTTCTTTTAATCTTGATTTAAATGTTAGTATGTTTTGGTTGTTAAATAATCGTTTATAAGTGTAACAAACATTTGAATCGTAATTTGGTGCTATTTCTAGTCTTATAGTTGCAATGATCGGATAAACCAAAATTTTGAACCTTGCTCTCAATTGATTTATCTTTAAAATTTGTTAAGATTAAGTGCGCCTTTTTATTATTTCATTTTTTTTTCAAAATCAATTCATTATTGTCCGAAATATCTTCTAACAAAGACACAAAAAAAAACATTCAGACGAATTGAGAACCTCCCCCTTTTTTGGAGGTCGGTTGAAAATTGCCGATTTTTTTTTCATTAAATGTCTTATTTTGAAATTGTTGCGCTTTTTTATTATTTTTATTGGTTTCTCACATGCAGGTTAAGATGTTCTATGATCATTGGGGCCTTCGTTTATTTTACTTTCCTAGGCTAAAGAATGGATTAAGCTTAATAAGCGAAATTATTTTGACGCCCACTATCGCCTATGAAACTAAGACCTTTTCTACGGATTTTAATAAAAGCCTAGATTATTATACCTTGTTGGGTAGATGACAAAACGTAACGCTTTTAAGCGCTTCTGTCGAATATCTTCCATAATAACTTTTTTAGGTAAGTATTCCTCAAAGAAAAGTAAACTGTAAAAAATTTTTTTGATTATTTCAATTTTCAATCGCTCAGAACTCTGTAAGTATTTTGTAATCTTACTTAGAATTTTAGTTACTATGATCATAGTAACTAAAATTAATCTGCATGTAAGATACAAATAAAAAATATAAAAAAGGTACCAATTTCAAAATAAGACATTTAATGGGAAATCGGGGAACCAATTAACGGGAATCCATCCATTTTAATAAAAAAAATTATAAGTCGTTTATCTCGTAACGGTTAGGTTTGGGGTAGGGTGTTTCACAATAAAATAAGTTTGAAATGACGGGCACTACACGCCCTTAACGGATATGGGTCGACTTAACCAGTAACCCGGTAGGTATATATTGACTTCAAATTGCTTTGTTTTGTATTTAAAAAAACGATACAACAAAAAACATCCTATTAAATTATTCAATGAAGGTTACAACTTCACTTCCGAAACCCACATCGATTTGAACAAAAAGTTTGTGACATATGAATAAAAAAGGTAGGTACTTAACTTCTATTTTCATGAAAGCACCATGCAAACCTACTTAAAAACCACTGAAAATAGCAACCGTGGTGTGGCTTCAACTGTGAGAATCAAGGATCAAAACCAAGAAAATAAATCTTTTTCTACATGGCTAGGAGGCCGTGTCATGAACTTCTATGGCGCTTGACACGGGGCAGCCTTGCATAGAAATATTTGTTCGCCGCCACTGTTAAGTTTTTGAAAATATGTGCCGCGACGATTCGGGGAACTTGTGTTATAATTTAAAAAAATATATAAACATACGTAGGTAATGAATATTCTTTAGTAAAAAAATTACTTAAATCTATACTAATATTATAAAGAGGAAACCTTTGTATTTTTGTATGTTTGTATTGAATAGGCTCAAAAACTACTGGACCGATTTCAAAATTTCTTTTACCATTACTTAGAGGGATTCTTCCGAATCCGTATAGGTTACTTCTAATCCCGAAATTCCCGCGGGAATCGAAATTGCGCGGGTAAAACCGCGCGCAACAGCTAGTTAAACATATAGGTACACATCCATGACTTGACGGCTAACAGTTCATCACACAAACACCCACCGCCACCGGGATTCGAACCCAGGATCACCAGCCGGTCGTCTACCTAAAAGAGTTTGATTCATCTTCTGCCTTAAGTATTATCCTCAATAGCGACCACCTAAATTGTAGGACACATGCACTTTTTGAAGCGTGCAAAAATAGCACCGTCCTCTATTATAAGCGTCCGTTCTCAAATAGAAAAGTATTAGACGCAGTTTCTTACCTACGAATATTCCTATTTAAAATAAAAGTTTTCAAACAAACTGTCTGCTAAAATACTATCTATTTTGATTAAATGTATTGTTTTTTGCAAAGTACTAATAAAATGCTGATAAGAAATGTGACTGGGCTGAAAACATAAAAGGGTCCTGCTGGCATGAAAAAAGTCTCACAGGCGATTCCTCATAAAATAATAATTTGAAAGAAGTATAAATAAATTTTTAAGGTACTAAAATGCCTCTAATAGGGGCCGTATACCATTGGTCTGAAGACCTTCAAACGGCTGAGGGTCTTGCTGAAAAATAACCTATGATATCTTTGCAGCAATTAAGGTACATTCTTTTATTTACACTTTTTGGAAGGTACTAAATACTACAGACGTTAAACTGTGGCTGGAGATCAATTTAAAGACAGGGTCCTGCTGCGTATACGGGCATTGCAGGACCAGAGTAAAATGCTCGATGACGTCAGCAGAGCCTTGCAATGAGAAGGTTTTATTTGAACTCTCATTGTTTTCTAGTAAAGTTGGTGTCTTATAGTTAAAATAGACTAGCGACAACTGCCTCAGCAAATGAAGGTCATCTTAAGTAGGATACGGACGCCAAACTTCTTACATAAAATGAATATCTTCGGCTTCTTGATAATTGAGGTACTTAGAGCCTCCTGACATTTGAATAGATGCACTTTATAAAGTCATCATAATAATGTATTAATATTAATACAACTTTTCAGCAAAAAGTGTTTGATTAAAATATTTATCTATTTTTTTAAATAATAATAAATTCACAATATAATATTAGACAAAAAGATTAAGGTTGCAATAAAAAATAACACTTTATGATAACATTTTATTTAGAATTACAGTGACAAAGGATTACACTCTTGTGTTTATTTTATACCATATGTAGTTTTTAATTAAGTCTAAACTAATATTATCAAATATAAATAAACATTTTTATGTATGTGTCAAAGAATTCGTTTGACACTCTTTAATACTAGTGATATATAACATGCAAACATTTAATGAAACATTTAAGTCAATGAAATATTTAATTAAGTCAAGTTACAATAATAAAATACGAATATAATTTATATCCCAAACTGATACAATAGTTTTTAGATTAAACAGTATACATCAAATGTTTTGTGTCAGAAATCTTTCTACATTTTCACAAATAATAATACCCATTTAAATTCAGATAAATAAGTTAAGATCATCTCATTTCATTACAACAAAATAATATATTCATTAATTGTAAATCAACTCATACAAGATTTGAAAAAATAAAACTTTAAACGCAATATTATGTTGGAATGCCAGTTTAAAAATAAAATCCGGGGTCATTATAGTGTAGTCAAGTTAGCTTAGATTAAAAAAGAACGTAAAATTATATTTAAATATTCAAACAAGTTCAGAAGCTGCTTAAAAATAACCCGATGATAAAAAACTTAACGGCATGTTAACAAAAGCGTGTATTTTAAAACAGTCTGTACTTTTAACAGCTTCTGAAAAGATTCCAATTAAAATTTAGAACTTGATACTCATGCCCCAAAATACACGCGTTTCAGGATGTTTAATTTCAGGATTCACTGAAACCTGAGATTCATTACTATTGAAATTAACAAACAAGAAATTTTAAATGCGAATGTATTCAATAAACGCGAGGTTATCGAAATACTTTTATTCATTATATATATTACTTACAAAACTAACATCTAACATTTATGACATTTAAGTATATATTTTATATGAAGCCATATCTGGGGTGGGTTTCTTTTTATTGTCTTTCCCTAAGGAGTTGGTTTCAGTATAAACACAATGTATATATTATTTAAATTGTACTCAACGTCGAATGAAATCGTAGGAACTGTCGTTAAACTTTCCTGTATATTTCAAACCGTTAAGGTTCTCGTTATATGATTATGGATTTATTTCTCCAATATCTATAAAATTAATTGACACGAAAATTTCGCATTTTAGTTGACTACAACAGTACTGGATATCACTCGACGTATTATAAAAACGATCAAATGGCTAAAATTACTTCTTCGACGAAATAAAATACATGTTCGTTCGTTCAAAAATACTTATCTACCCCAGAACGACATGGTACAAAAATAATATATTAAATATATAAATATATAGTATATTATATTCATGTATTATAAAATATTAAACTAATACTCTATAAAGACTTACATTTAATTACATTAGTATGCATTGCGTATATGTACAGGTTACATATCAGAAAACTAAAGTGTTAGAACCGCATGCGGTCTCACAAACATAAACTAAGCTGAAAATCTATGTAGATTTTTTCGTCATAGAAAACAAGTGTTTAAACGTAATGTTTTCGCAATAATAATATGATTACATTGTGGTGCAAAGTTCTTCAGTGCATTGTATATATATAACTAATGATACCCTAAGAACTACATGTTACATATTCATAAATAAACGGATATTATAAACCATTAGATCTGTTTTTATGTCATATTCTACAGTCCATAAAGTAAATTAAAAGCAGTAACAATATATATTAATAGATAGATATTTAAATGCATTATTTTAATGGAGACTGTATAATTTAATTTATTATTAATAAAAAAGCAAGGAATTGATCTGCGCTATCTTCAATACAATAATCAAACGCTAATTATAGTAACATATTTTTAACAAAAATATATGCTTAAATAATAAAAAATAATTACATCTAAGTATGATACTTAAATTTAAAAACATAATTACGACGTAGTTAATAAGGTGCACGAAGTTTATAAGAGGTGTACAGCGTCTGCTGAAATCGTTGGCAAGAATACACAATTTAGGGATATCCTATGAGAACCCGTCAGAAGAGAATCAGTACGTGACTGCTGCAAGAGAAAATATTCAAGTGTTGTTAGATAGCTAAACGGAGAAACTACCAAATCCCATGGAAGTTAACTAGTTAGATAATATGTTTCCAAAAAATAAAAATAGACAAACTACTTTTAAAGTGAAATTATTTGATCAATTACTAAATTAAATTAAAGACAGGCTGCTCTATTATTGTCACCTGTTTCTGCCGTGTGCCTGGAGTTTAGTAAATCTTCAAATTTAATATATATTTAATAATTTTATGAATATATTTATAAAGCCCTGTTTGTTTTCAGTGACAGGACCGGATGTTTCTTTCATTATATTACAACGCACTAAAGGGATGAAAACACCCAAAAGAAGCTCTAACTCCATGATAAATAGGATATGTATACTTTTAATAAACGTTTCTTTTTTAAAAACAATAATTTCTTTAAAATATACCTACACTCCTCAGTCTTGACTCGATTCGGATTTAGGTAATCCCTCCGATTTAAACCTGAAATTAACAAACCGATATTCAAATACAATTTCGTCGCATCCCCACCATTCAATTGTTTTATTTTACATAATATGCCACTCAGGTGTTTATGAAAAGAAATAATATATACTAATTCTGAAATTGTGAGTTTTTGTGTCCTTTTGATATTAGTAATAATCTAGATTTAATGGTTGCGCGACGAGTTAGTCCATCGTTCCCTACAATTCATCAATTTCTTTTCTTTTCGCAATACTTAGGTCGACCGTTACCTAGCTACGTGTAATATATTCATATCAAATGTCATACAAAAATCAGTATAAAAGGAAAAAATCTATAGAAGAATATAGTCTTTCATTTGCAATGTTATATTATATTCTAGTTTAGCCACCACCTCGACGAAACCATCGGGATCTACCGGCTGAGATGCCGCTCCGACCTTACAAGCTTCCGATTCACACTAACTCTAAGAGATAACTTTACCTAATGATCATGCTTGGACCATTGTTTTTATAATGATGACTACAAAACTAGCAGACGCACCCAATTCTGAATACATTTTTTTTTTATAATTCGTTCAGTGGATACGGTTTTCATGTTGTTACAAAAATATCATACCTCCTGCTAGTGTCGGATGTCAAAAGATCTACCCGTGATCATATAAAAACGCGTGCAACTGTTTTTATGCAATAATAATTATAAAATCATCGAAAACGAATATAGTGTCCGTAATAAAAAGCATAAACTTTAGCATAAAGTGCTATTTAAAAAGATTTATAAAAAAAATATTTATAAATATTAAAATTAATTGCATTTTTATGTCAAAAATATTTTAATAGTTTTTTTTTATAAAAGGTATAAACGCTAAAAAGATGCTCTTTTTATTTATATTATTTAATTTTCTTAAGTATGTAACCAGGATACGTAAGAAATATTTTTTTAAATTTCGAATACGCTAATGGTTACTTAAGCAACTCAGTCGCTATTAAAACATTGCGTGTTCTTTAAGTGAATCAATTATGATACCCTAACAAACGCACAGCACATTTTCGCCCAATACTTACGGCCTTTAAAAAATGACTCGGGCTCGGCGCCTAGCCATCACTAATTTCATAGTTCTTTATGTAATTACCATAGAAAACTTAAGTTATATTGGAACATTAAGAAAAATCTTGAATTTACTACGTTTTTTTATATATAAAATATGGATGGGACGTTTGTCTTTTATGACACCTGATGTTAAGTGAACATGAAGACTAAGCGGGTACACGTCCATCCACGTTTTTAATAACCTACCATCAATATTATACTGATATCTATAATTCATATATATGTGCAGAGAAATATCGACCATCATAGTTCTTTCATCACAGATAGGGTCAAGGAGGCAACAGTGGCTCAGTCGGGTACAGTGACTCACTCAGGTTTCGACCTGATAGACAAAGTTGATGCGGCCAGTAACGTATTTAATTCAAACTAGTCGGCGTGCGAATCGAATGCGGATTGTTAATGCCACGACGTTTTACTATTTTTCGCTCCATAAAATTACTTTTTGAGGTACGTTTGATGGGTGTGATAAACTACCATTTTTTGTTATTTATGACGTAAACTAGGCCTAATTTTATTTAAATATTTCATGCGTTAGAACTAATTTGATTTTTATGTTGCTTGCAGCGATGGTTTTTTTAAAAATGGCAGAGACGTACATACTGACTCAATTTGGAAAAGTACACAGTGGCTCAAGAGTCACTGAGTACTTTTCCAATATTTTCTACAGTTTATATTGTGTTTTTTTAAGTAGAAGAGTACTGACTTATTAACAAACTGAAAATGCTTCCTTTAGAAAGCAATAAGGCGTATTTGGCGTCTAATGGGCAATATTAATTAATTGACGCATTATCTATCATCCGACCAGTTAGGACCAAACTAATCTGTCTACAAATTAATCTGGCTACCCTGAAAACATATTTTATAGTTTGCTGCGAAGGAAAGTTGCTAAGTAGCATGAAGTTTAATTTTGATTAGGGTAAATAAAAATGCTCATTATAAATAAGGTTTTTTAATTATTTCTACTACTGAGTCACTGTATACTATTAGAGCCACTGTGTACCTAGTTACTGAGTCACTGTGTACATATAGGAGTGCACAGTTGCTCATTTCTCTGTTTTCCGTTTTTGGTCCATAGCTTACTATCATTTGCATTTTTGAAGAATATGTATAGGTCATGATAAAATATAGTTGATACACTAACATTTGTGCAAATTTCAGATCAATTCTACAAATATTTCTTGATTTTTTGACCTTCTAAAAAATCCGAGTCACTGTTGCCTCCTTGACCCTACTGCTAAGGCAAACCTACTTCAATGATTCCCAGTGATCTTTAAAACTGCAGCATAAGGTCTTGCAATAATAATACTCAGGTCGAAATAACTCAAAATACTGTCTGTATTCTGAAGTTTAAATAAAATATACAAACATATTTCTGACTACAAAGTTGTTTATTTTTCACTTGTTGCTACTATAACATTCATCGTGAAGTTTTGGTGTTTTACCACCGTCTTCAGACGGGCGAGCGAGAAGTGACGGCCTTGCGACGCCTCCAGGACCCTCCACGTCGATTATTTTCTAGCCTACACACAATACAGTAAACATTTCATACATTTATTTTATTCTTATTTATTTTATAGCATTGGGCTTTACAAAGAGTTGATGATGATCCAAGAATTTTCTCAACATTATGAATTATAACTTAAGTCAACCTTAGGGTAGTTACAAAAAAAAACAGTAACTAAATTCATTATACATGACGCAATAATTTAACATGATTAAAAATACTATCATTATAGTATAGGTCTATCATTAAAATAAATGCAATAACTAAATTTGATTTCGAATACATTACTTTATCAATTCAAACGAACGTAAAACGCCTTCAATTTAAATAGATAGAACAATTGCGAAACAAGTGTTCCCAAATGTCAAGTGTAGGTTGTATCTACGTGTGTCCCTAATTATGCAACAGACATTGACAACATATACATAACTAATACACATACTTATAAACAGACACTCAATCACATGTCCAAAGGGATATATGATTGAGACAAAACAACATCACAAAACCGCTTTCGATATTTTCAAACTAGCACCAGCTTGATTGATAGCGATTGAATTGACATTCGCATTTCTTTAAACTTTAAACGACTGTCATTCTCATCTTCATTCATAAAATGAATTGGTGTATAACTCGGCTCGCTCGATTGACATAAACGAAACTTTATTAGCAGAAACGATGAAGAGCGAGCCAGTTTGATTTGCAAAGAGCATTATGCATTACAAATACATCAATGCAGTACAATGCGGATCGCTGGTATGTTTCGAAAAATACTTAAAGCGGTACTATGAATAGCAACAAAAACGTGCTGCATGCAAATATTACAATATCCAACATCTATCTTTCGAATAAAAGGTAATGTATTATGAATGTGTTCTGAGGTTAGTTTGGTTAAAATTGCAAAAAATATATCTAACTGTTATATGGATAGGTGTTTAAAAGCAAGCTGATTCTTTGCTGAGATTCTTGGTAATACTTGGTCCTGTATAGTCATGTTTGTTTGACATGTGTGTCAATGTCAGGGGGACTCAAGAGTGACAAAACTATGCAAGACCGAGATTTTCCGATTGAACCTCTATATCAGTGTCTGTAACCATGTGACAAGCAATCCAATTTCAGTTATCGTCAAAAAAACCTAGTCAAAATGGAAAATCATATAACTCAAAATTTTTATATAATTCAACATGTCATGTCAACGGTCACTTTGCTTGTTGGTTACTCCACAATCCCTAGCATACTGCACTCGGGATCAAAAACTAATACGTTTACACCAAATACACATAAATATTTATATCCTAGCGAAGCAAAAATGTTGTAAAAGCTCTGTATTCTATTTCCTTTAAAACCTATACGATAACTACCATTTAAAAAAATGTGCATGATTCTAAACACAAAATGAAGATACGCTTCTAGCTCAACAATTCATTAATACTCATTCGATATTTAATCAATCCACAGAACCACACTATCCTTAGTGATAGTTTGATTACTAAAGAAACTCTTTTCTAGAAAAAACAAAAAAGGAAAAGAAAATTTTTTAGTCCACCGCTGTTTTACCAGGGCATATCGCGATGCACATACAAGTGCAAAAGCATGAATATTGCGCAGAAACGCAATATCCACCACAGTTAGTGTTTTACATATGCGTAGATTAGAATCCCGGCGAAGAGGAAGCCGAATGTAATTGTGAGTGGTTTGTAAAGTGACCTCTTGATGGATTGCCATTTTTCCACGTTGCGGGCACGGCGCTTCATGGCTGAGACCCGTTCGGCGAGCTCGCGGGTCCGACGGCGTCTTATCGTGTCCGTAGTCGATATGTCCACGCTGCGAATATGCAAAAACACAAACGTTATTATTCTCAACTTTATTTGCTTTGAGCTAAGGACTTAACAAGTTACATTTTGTACTACGTATATAAGTTACATTGGTCTAAGCTGCGTAGCGTTTAGATACCACTATATTAGAATTAACATAGAATCAGTTCTTGAGTCAAGAGAGCTTTCATAATACAGGCCAAAGAATGCGGGAACTAAATCTTGTAGTGAATACTATTGGCCACGTCAAACAGTGTTTCAATAAACGATGGACTCAAAAGGGTACGTCATACTCTAGTTCTTAGGAAAATGACTCGGGTACGCCGAATTCGGCATATCATGGCTATCACATAGTGGTATCGTAGCAAAGCGCAACGAAGACCTATATAGCTGTAAGTGTACTGCCCAGAATAAGATGCCCCCCCACTATATGAATGAATGAATAAAATAAAATAAAACTTTTGTTTGTATACAAGAAGGGTCTCAAACCATCAATTATTTGAAAAGAGCAACAGATTACCATTTACAGTATAGACTAGACAGACCTTTCTTTTTAAGAAAGTTCCAATACAAATTAACCTATATTATTTCAAATAAAATGAAAATACATTTTTTTGAAACTAATTTTTGTGCATTTCAATAAATTACTGATCATCTTATCTGGGGCAACTCAGCAGGCTCATACTCTGTAAAAACCATTTCTTATTTATAACAAAATAAGTTATCTTATAAAACAAAATACCGCTAAAGCATTTTCAACTAAAAGAAACACGTTTTTCACAAACATTGCACAGCGCAAAAGAGGCACAGTGCCGTAACAGACATCACATGACGTAACAAATAAAAAAAAACACAAATAAAGATCGAAAATTCACATGTGTGGGAAGTAGCTTTTAGCAGGAAACCAATATCCTGCTTGCATGTAAAGTGTTTCTGATTTCAAATTGCAGCGCGCAGTGCATTTAATATTTGGAAACATTCGCTATTAGCTTGACAAAACAATAAACTGCTTAGATTGCACTTTTCATTATTTTTTTGTTTGCATCTATGAATAAGTACAATTCATGTAAGATTTATTTATAATAATATTCATTTCATAAAAATCCAATCGAAACCTAAATAGCATGATCAATTATTTCCATTGCACTTTTGAGTAAGAGATATCAAATAAATAAGCATTTTGCTAGAGTGAAATCTCATTGTAAGATTAAATTGTTGCAGAAAATAATACTGTAATTAAATTCGTTTTCTTTTCTATATCCTTCCCCACATGTAAATATTTCGCACGGCACAAACAAAAGGCTTTTGTATTAACTCTCAACAGCTCAGTTGAGACACTACAAACTTAAAAACACATAAAACAATCAGCCTGTTATCATTACCGTCCTCGTAAGCTAAAATGAGAAACAAATATGATTACGTCTTAGCATAATTTTGTAAAGTCTTTTAGACTTTAGTCTACAAATGCGAGCCAATAATTTAGGGGTTACATCGAATCTCTTGCACAAATATATAGTTTTTAACTCTACTTTTTAGGAAAGAAACCTTTTTCATATTGTATATAAACAAAGACTTCTCAAACAAGCGGCATTTCATGATTTATCAAGAATTGAGATGGCGCCCAAAATGGCGTCGCCACTTGTCCCATTTTTAAGTTGACAAAATGTCACATTGGCCTGTCACTGACAACATAACTTGTCGCATATTGACAACGTAAGTGTCACATTGGTCTGATATTGACAACATAAGTAACACATTGGTCCGAAATTGACAACACAATGGTCACATAGGTATGACATGTATGACAAAGGTGACCATTGACCTTAAATACACAACGTTTTTCACAAAATGCCTGCTTGTAAGACAAGAGACTAAGTGCTTTACCAATATTTACTGGTGACATGGAGTAAACTTCAATTTCTTTACCATTTTGTTTGGAAAGAAAGACGACATTACTATAAACAGAATAAATATATGTAAATATACAAATGTATTAGATATACAGCGTGACTGGTGACAAATTTTAGATACTGAAGGAGAGCACTCTGAACTCGATTACTACTTTTAGACATAATTATGTGATAAAAGTAGGTATTTAATTTTTCACCGGAAATCCCTATGAATAAATAAAGAAACCTTACTTTTCTCGACGCGCCGCCTCAGTCAACACGCACACAGCTGTAAGTTTACTCAGTAAATAATTAATATTTATTTTATATTTTCCCTGCATGTATGATCTCAAACTATCAAGTCCTGGAATTTAGAAAATGACCCACCAGTCACCCTGTATATTGTATTAAAATATATATGGATTTATCTAACCTTTGTAAATATAATTTATCTACACTTAATAAACTATGCATAAATATTACTGTTTATCCACAAAGCTCTAAAATATCTCTTTTATTCTTGGAATAATATAATTATTATTATAATAAGGCTCCCAAAACAACCAAACGTCCTGATCGTCCAAAATTTACTGGCGTGGCTAACGTGGCTCTGGTTTGACCCCAGCCACACAAATTAGACACCTTGAAAGGCTGGGATTCGCAGGTGGTTCGCTTCCAGCACTGATGCAAAAAGCGTTTTTGCTCGAGACTGCCTGAATCGTTCGCCTGATTCTGTATCTCATGCCCTGAACCCCGACCGATTGGTCCGATTATCGGGTCCTTCCGCCTAAGAAGGCGTGTAGCTTTTGACATACCAAATAATAATAAACCTCTCACAAACCTAACTCCACGTCGACCATCTGTAGTCACGTGAAGGGCGGATATTGGCAGCTGATCCAGCTATGGGCATGGTTCACTTTTTTTAACCTATTATTTTTATTATGTTATATTAATCTTTAGCCTATTTTGAGAGAACAATTTGAATAGTTTTATTTTTAATTGTATCGTTTAATTTATATTGATTTTATAAAATTAGTACGTGATGACGTCATCAGTGGCATTAATTTTATAAACATGTGTCAGTCAGTAAAAAAAAACATTAGCTGTGTCTGTGTGCTAAAGTCATGCTATGTCACTGTCACCCAATGGATTGTCAACTACATAGAACTTAATGTTGTCAACAGACAACAAACCAACATTTCAAACATTGATTCAAATCAAATCTTAACCGTCTTTATTTCCTCTGTTTCTTTTCTTTGTAGTTTGCATAAATAATCTATAATTAAAATAATTAAATTAATTATTCTTAAAATTTTAATTGTTAATTAAACTTAGATCAATCGCAGGGAAAAATAAAGAAGCTGAGTTTGTTACGTTGAGGTTACGTTAAAATATAAACAAAACAAAACAACCACCATAGAGCTAAGAGTTTAGTTTGACTTTTTTAAAACAGCTTTAAGGCATAACACTTGATCGATTTGATGCCTTTGATGACGTCATCAAGGTTAAATAAAGGTCAAATGTATTTTGTTAAAATCTCTTAAACCCCAATATTTTTAAATGTTTTAAATCGACTAAATTAATCAGAAACCTTATTCCTCGAAACGGTTTTTCGTATGAAATAAATAAAAAAAAATGAACAATGCCCATTGACACATCAATAACCGACGGAGCACTAGTAGTCAAACAAACTGCGATGCGGAAATAATCTACCCCAGGCGGGTACCGGAGCTAATAGCGATGGAGAATCCCTCCCCGCGCCTTCCAGGCCGGGCTGTCCCACGTATTCTAGGGGGGACGCCGTATCGCAAACATCTGCCCAGACGACAGCTGTTGCAGATAATATACACGACTTACCAGCAGTCGATTATCATTCATTAACACCATCTCCATTTGACGACCACTTTGGCGAAGGGGTAGACCTATCAGCCTCAGACGCCAGTGGTTGCGGTTTCGATTCCCGCCCGGAACAAGAAAAAAAAAATGTTCCGGGTCTGGGTGTTTATCTATATATGTATTTATATTCTAGGTTCCCCCCTAGTTCGCTTCATGGTATCTCATAACACAAGCTTCGCTTACTTTGAGGCCGTGTAGTTTGTGTGATTGTCTGGGGATTTTATTTTTTATTTATTTATCTCCGGTATCATCAACAACTAGTATAGGTCAGACAGTGCTTGTTTTGTTTACTTGTTTGATTATTTACTGTTTTTGAGGGTTTTTAATGTGGACACATTTTAGATTCCTTGCTATTGGTTCAGTTGAAATACACATTGGTGCCAAAATAAATGCTAACCGTTACAAAGATTTGTTTTCCAGTGCAAGTCTTCTAAATCTTCATATGTTTCAAGTTATTAAGTTATATATTCATTTGGTGTGCATGCTGAGCTCCTGACATCTGTTTATACTGTTCTTTTTACTTGTTTAAGGCAAATTCTTAGTACAATTTGATTTATTTAAACGAAATATGTATTGACGCTGGTATGAGCGGGAGGGAAGAGGATAAATATGTGTAAATATATAATATATTATTCATTCTATCTTAACGTTCGAAGAAATATTTAATTTGAACTACATTTCAGTACCGAGCAAAACGAAAAATCTTTGTGGCTACGAAATTCAAGCTACGATCTTTCATGAAAACATTCATCAATACACTAAATAAATATTAAGGAATGCAATAAAGTTAAAAGTTGATGAGGTGAGGTGTTATGGGAGGCTTTTTTGTGGGCGATAGGCTGACCATCTGTCACTGCAATCTTCTGCAATCACTGTCTCTCTTCACTATTATAATGCCTCCAAATTTGTCAAACGTGACATCAGATGGTTTTATTACCTCTGGTGGTCTGCCTACCCCATACAGGCGTGAAGTTATGTATGTATGTATATGTATTGATGAGGTGAACATGTAAAATGGGTTTATATTAACCTTTCGAGCGGCGGTATGAGAAGCTCTTCGTCTTCGTCGTCCGCCGAGGATGAGGAGTCGGGGCGAGTCGGCGGAGTCGGCGGGCCTTCATCCGATGATGAAAACGATTCCTGACGAGCGGAGTACTTCAAGTTGCCTGTGTCAATAGGATATTTGGGTTAGCACGCTTAAAGACCAAAATACACATAAAGTATTGTGACTCAAGATTCATATACGAGTAAACTCCTTTTTTAAACCATCGCGTATAATGATTGATATTTTAAATAATTAAATCGACATTATTGTGTCTCTACACACGTAGAAACTAAATCAAATAACCAATACCACTTTTTATTCATTCCTTTACGATTCTCTACATCAAAAACGGAAAAATATTTATTTATTAGTCATTCCAGAAGTTGGCTAATGGAAAATTAAATGAAAAAGAGAAATGTCACCTCCGTTTAACAACAGTCAATCAATGCTGCAGGTTGCTTTTGTATTGTATTGAAAACTAGTAGATTTAAATATTAATATCGGAATTTTAAAAAGGAATTAAAGTGAAAAAAGATTAACTTAAAAAACCAGTACTGTGTTAGGTTGGTGGTTTTTGATTTTAACTTCTTTGTCGCCGAGGGGAGGGACTCATGCAAGCTTGTTGTATGTCTATTGTATCAAGCGTATGTATGTATGTATGTATGTATGGAACGAACTTACCGAGCGAAGTGCTATTCGGTATAGCCGGCAAAGGCCTCACGGGTGGTCGAGTGAGGCTCTCGGCGCGCGGCGGCGGCGGCGGTGGCGGCAGCTCCTCTTCGTTGGTCACAGCGGAATAAACACTCTCATCCATCCCTGGTTCCTCCTTCTGTATAAGAAAATAGAGTTCAAAGTATGTTCACAGGGATGTATACCACCTTAGTCTTCATGTTCACCATCAGGCATCATGGAAGACAAACGTCCCATCCTTACTTTATAAAAATGAAAAAAGTTACTACCTTTTTTTTGGAATCGTAAATAACTAAAACAAAGATACGATGTTGTCAGTTTCAGAAAACGCGAAGCAGATCGAAATCGTTTTACAGGAAAGCTCACGTCTGACTAGTTTAATAAACTCTACATATTATGTGGAATTTATTAAAAACTACCCACATTTTTCGTTGTATGATTTACAAAAATCAATCATTTAACATTGATGATTGATGATCTCCACTTAAATTATCAAGAATATATGAAATAAAGAACGACCCGGGTTTAACGAGAACTAATAAATATCTGAACATCTAATAAATATCATCATCTAAAGCTGTCTAATATTTCAAACTCTTGGGCATACGAATAGGGCTAATATTTCGAAATTTAAAAACAAAAATATCTGAATAGATTTGAATCTGTTACTTCATTAACAACAAGGGAGGAACTCGACAAACTCCACACATTAAAAAAGAAAACAATTAAGATAAAAACTTTTGAAACTAGAGTTTAGTTTGAAGTTAATTCTAAGGAATAATTTCAAAAATATTGACCAGAGTTGTGTCGACCAGAGAATTGTGCAAAAGGCTGATCTTTATATAACATAGTAAGGCCAAAAAACTATTCTTAGACAAGTGCAAACTAGATAAAAACCGGTTTATTAGTTCCGAGAATGATCCCGAAACGTTCCTTTGATAAGTAATAATGAAGTAGAAACAATGATTATATCTCGCTATAGCAACACCTGCAAGATGTTTGTACAGGACGAGACACTGCAATTCGCAAGAAGAAAAAAACGCATTCAACATTCGGTCCGTCAAGAAATTGTAACCAAGAAAATTATTTCAAGCTCTCAATTCTTAGGCTGCGTTTCCACTGACGCGGAGCTGAGCGGAGCGGAGCTTAGCGGCGGATGAATAGACCAATCACTATACAGCGGAGATTTCGAGCATAGCGATTGGTCAATGCAGCTCCGCGTCAGTGGTAACCCAGCTTAAGTCATTAAATGCAATTATCATTGCCACTTTGAAAACATCTGATTTTGTCTATGAGAGGGAGTTTATATAAAGGCTACAATTCTTACAAGTCTTAATAGCGACTTTGCCTGATAACCGATGTTTACCTGCCAGACAATTACAATAGACACATAAAATTGAATGTTCAAAAAGTATCATACAAAATGTTACAACTATCAACCAGAACAAAATTTCTATAATCATAAAATTCGCTGTGCTCGCCAAACAGGCGAGTAAACGTTATGTTAAAACTATGTATTTTATCCACTTGACATTTCGCAGAACTTGGCGTAAGTTTCAGCTTATTTCTAAGAGATTTTTTACAAAGGCGGTTGCAAAAGGAATGCTGATAGACTCAGCTTAAGTCTAAGATATTTTTACAAAGGCGGTTGCAAAATAGATACACTCTTAACATTTATATTTAACATTTTTTTTTCTCCAAGGGATTTTAATACCTAACGGAAAATACTGTCCGAGTAGGTAGACTTTTATTTTCAAATGTCGAAATCAACTTCTTCGGTTCAATCCATAGAGAAAGATAAATATACCAAAAGGAATAGAGAGCCTACTCAACGCCTCAACTTGTCACCCCAATTGACGCGCCGCCATTTTGCTAAGCGCCTCTGCGATCTGAATGTCGGTTCAATAATTAATACTATAACGTGGCTGGTATTATAAATATTTCCTAATATTGTAAACACCACATTGTCTTGCCCAGATAAAGTTAATTACTGGGATTCGAACCCGGAACCCCAGTTTAGCTCGCCGCGCATAACTCACCAGAAAACACCACAAGACTACAAGGAGATCACAAAATACTACATTAACATATGCACATTCAAGGAGGAGCAGCCATTTTGTGACTGGTTGGCTGGACGGACCTGTCGCAAGTCACAGTCAGCAGGTCTTTTGTTTGATTGGTGTATTACAACTATAGACATCTATCGTGGTAAAATGACAACATGACCGGGCCATTTTGTTGCTTGTGATAAAAATTAGCTGTCAAATTGAAGTACTTTAAGAGTGACACCCCTGGTTCAATCTAGCACGGCTTTTCTTGTTTTCTCTGCTTGGGTTTTATCCCCTTTCGATTCTACAGTACGGCAACCTCTAATCTTTATGGCTTAAGGCATTCTTCCTGAAGGAAAGATTGGTCCACTAGGAAACCCATGCTCGCATGGGAGATTCAATTGTCTGGTAGTAAGTTGGACCTAACAACAAGCTAATTCGAATAAATAAATAAAAAAACTTAGAAAACATTGCCGTAAAATTGAATTTTACAAAGTAGGCTTCTTCTCAATAAATGAATTTGATATTTCTTCTCTTTATTGCTTTACTTTGGAATCTCAAATCTCCCGGCTCATCGATGAATTCTTCACCCGGGTTTTCAGTAATGACGTCCTTGTGGAACTGGCAGTAGAAATGGTTTGGCGTGGTTGCAACTCTGGTGTCACGCCTGATATGTGTACGATATAACAATTAAGCATGGCGGCAGAGCTGCAGCCGCGCGAACCCTGGCAAATATTTTAAGGCGCGCTGAGGCTCATCGAACATTTGAATCGTCTTCCAAGGTCAGCACACAATATTGCAGGCATGAGTAATGCACTTCGGTGTTGATTTTGATGCAGCGAAGTAGCGAACGATAACGCTGTAGAATTTTTTACGATTGCCACGACGCGATTGCGTCGCCACCGTCGTGTTTTCATACAAAATCTTCAAAGCTGTGTTGACAGTCCCTTTGATACCAATGCTATTTGCATTGAGGACATCTCAGGTTTTGATCGAATCAAAGACTCCAACATAATGGCTAGATTTCATTCTTCTTTATAAACTTCCGCAACGAATTTTTAACAACCGAATTGTTCAGGAGGCAGAACGCAACTGCAGATAATACATAATTAGGTACTGTTATAAACGCTGAAATTTAAAAAAATTGTCTCTCTTTTCTGATCACTACTATTGCCATATGTGGATCGTTTTGTTACGAAAGGGTTTTTGCCATCATCAACCGGTGCCTTATTACACTTAACAACGTTATTTTTTGGTTTTGCGAACCTAATACACGGGTTAAATGTTTGGTTCAGAGAATCAGTTTAAAAAATAAATTGACTAAGGTTCAAGCTTCTTGTAGTGTCTTGATTTATCGAGGAAGTGTCGTCACCCGCGCGAGCTCGCTCGCTTACGTACCTACTTGCATACTTGGATCGCAAATCGCACTTAGTGTCACGCAACAAGCTAGCACTTGAGCGCGCGGCGAGTCATTGCGACCATTAGTTAAGGTTGAGATTATGAAATTAAAATATAACATGTTATAAACACTTTTCCAAACGATTCTTTTAACGATTCTGAACAAACTGTCTCCAGGTTTCGTATAAACAAAAAATAACGTTGTATACCACTCAGCTACATATGCAGACGGGAATAGTAAGCTTTTATTTTCTTTAGTGAGTTGGAGCCATCATCGGTTTGGTTTGCAATATTTTAACACTTCGATTTAATGACCACTACCTATATAGGGTCCGTTATGAGTCAAAATTTAAGCTTAATCTGTTTATGACTACACAGCAAGTATCAAAAACGTTTCTAATTTCATGTCGACATAAAATGAAGATACAACTTAAATTTTACTCAAATAGACGAATTTTGAATTTACAAAAAAAATTGGTTTTTTGAATTTTACATCCACTCATCATTCTTAATCTGCTTTTAAAATATTGTTAACTATTATAGACGGACCCTATATTGCTGATGGCTAAGTTTCAAAACAGATTTAACAACCGTGTGTTAATTAGATGTAAAATAAAAAGTATAAAATAAAATAACAGCTTATAAAACGACAAAGGAATCAAAAGAGAAAAACCGATTTCAATCATAACCTCAGGAATATTGTTGAACATTACGGAAACTTTTAGAAAATACAGTTATGTAGTAGTTTGAGTATCAGTACTACTGTTAACACTTGGGAACACACGCGAAAATTTCAGAGAGAAATCTTACTGATTCACCAGAACACTGTACGAAGCGAAAAATTTAATGCTTTTAATAAAAAAACTAAAAGGAGTAACAACGGAGTAAGTCGGAGCACGTCTGTACGTTACCGTGGCCAGAACAAGAATGCCCTGCAGGGCAAAGTCGACGCTTTTATACCAGAGCTCGCGAAGCTCTTTCAAAATCCAAAAAGTTTCCAACAAAGGGATGAGGAACGTGACATAGGCCTCCACGTAAAAAAAATCAAGTAGCAACCAAATATAAACGTGACCATAGCTGGTTTCGAAAAAGTTGATCTCAGGAAGTTTCGTAAACATTTCGAAAACAAAGCATTTCAGTTTCGCAATTATTGTTGACTTAATATGGTTTCAGAAATTGACTTATTAAAAACTGACCAATTCTATCGTTAGGAAGAAATTGAATAAAATCTACTGTAAGTCGACCATCGCATGCTAGCTCACAACATAAGATTTGCTTTCTGTTTGAAATTATTATTCAGTAATATTCCAAAATATCTCAGAGACCAATTCTGTTTTCGACATGAGACTCACAACAGACAATTACGTTCTACTGACAATTTGATGCTAAGTACTCCCCTGCACAAATCACTCACTTTTCATCAATCATTTACAGTACGAGCAGTGTGCTTTTGGAATAAGCTTCCCTACAATCATTCCCTAAAGTCGGTTCCTTCATTGAATTCATTTAAATTAAGACTAAAAATACATTATCTTCATTGATTGATCATTAGATGAAGTATTCTTATATGCATTTCATTAAGTGTACGTGCGCGCGCGCTTTTTTGAATTGTTTAGAATTTTTTTATGGAAAAACTATAAGTCCAATTTAAAAATGTTTTATTTTTGGGGAAAACTAGCCCTATCCAGGATACAGGAAGTACTTTTTTGGATACTCTGTATAGAAGGCTAACTTGACTGAGTTAGGTATCAACGCATAGCCGATACTACTGTACCTAGAAACTTGAAAGAGTAATATTCATAGCTGACCTGTCGCATCCTAAATTGACGGTTGATATTAGCTCGGCTTAAATTGAATTTAGCGTTGTAATTGTAAAGTAATTAACGGGACGTACCGGCGAATAAATATTTTGTTGTGAATAAGGCGGTATTGGAACCAAGCCCACACTTTCAGTACTAATTAACTGCCTAGTGATTATTCTATCATGTTAAATAAGCCTCATTGCTAACATAGAGTTCAATAAAAAACAGAAAAGACTTACGAAATCAGGATGCAATCGTTTGGCTCCCTCGATGATGGCCTGGTAGGAGAACCGCAGTTGGTCCGGGGTCTGGATGAGACCCATACGGTCCCTGCGCATCTCCAGCAGCACAGCCTGGATGTTCACACTGTTGAGACCATCTTTCTCAATCTGCGAATAAAAAAATATATTTGTAACAACATTTCCTGACTACTGCAGTCCTGGTACTTTTACTTGTCTGGTGAGGTGGATAGATTTCTGGTGGGTGGACGCGTACCGCCATAGTTTTCAGGCGCACTTAACATCAGGTGGCATGGAAGATATTCATCCTATTGTTCCTATTAAATAATGTTACTTTTACAACAACTGCCAAGTGAGCTATTTTTTAAGAAAACTTAATTATACCTGGCAAACTTGCTAATCAAAAATCAAAATCAAAATCTTTATGTGTGCTAATCCCATCAAGGGTTCAATCAGCGATATTGACCCATGTCTACCAGTGGACATTTATAGGCTGATACAGTACCCTACAATGTATGTCTTAGTGGCAACGCTGCGTCACGCGTTCGAGCGCGCGTTTCACATAAAACTGCAACGTCCGTACCATACTTACGATACGGACGTTCGGAATGAGCCAAGCGCCGCGTATGATATGCGCGTACGGTACGGAAAATGTTAGGAAAGATTGTATATTTGAATCTGTCTTAGTAGGTGTTATATAAATCTATGGGTAGGTGTGCCTATTTGAAGATACGGACGCACGGTACGCGCGTTCGAACTTTGGCACATAGAGTACAATATGTGCGAAAGTGAAATTCTTCAAAATCGGACAGACGCTTGTTCAGGTAGGGCCATTCTATGTCAACCCTACAAGACTTTCAGCGTAGTAGAACACGCCCGATATCTTTTCATAATAACGACGGTGACTTATAACGTCATAATAAAACCTGTAACCTGCCAATGGGCAGTTAATACTGCCAGAAATCGAAGCTAAAGGATATTCAATGACAAGAAAGCGGTGCGAGCACAGAACTTTATCGATCCGTGTTTTCACGAAAGTTCGTATAGTATGGAGTAGGTTTATCAATCAATCATTTATTCATAATCATAGGTATTATAAAGGTGTTTAAGACTAGTGTTATGTACAGCTATGATTCGCCAAAGTTTCATATGAAATTACATTTGAAATTATAATTAAATTTTAAACTAATTTAATTAAAAAGGATTAAAATTTACACAATGATTCATATTTTCAATGACAAAACAACAAAAACACAAGAAATAAACATCAAATTTCAAATAGGTAAAATAAAGAAGAATAGAAACAAAGTGGTCCAAAAAATTAAAATAATGCATTAATACAATTATGCACATGTCAAGTCCTGGAAAGAAATCATTTATATTATAATACGCCTTTTCAGCGCGGAACCATTGAATGCAGATCTAAATAAGTTGTCATCTGTGATTTATCTTATGGACTTTGGAATTTTATTGTAGACCTTTGGAGCCATGCTGCTAATGCTGACTCTTTGCAATAGAGTTTTATGTGTTTGAGTGACTTTGAGAGTACCCTCACGAGGACCTCCTACTGGGTTTGCCTCAAAGTACTGAGAGTGTCGCCTAACAAAATAAGCAATTTCGCTAAGATAAAGCGAAGGTAACGTTTTTAATACTTTATAAAGTATGGTTTACAAGAGTCATCTTGCTTTACTCCAAACATAGACCTAAGGCAGCGCTTTTGAGCTTTAGGACGCTCTCTTTTTCGGTTGTGTTGCCCGAGAACATTATACCGTACCTCAATATGGCCGCAACATATCCATGATACGCCTTAAAACTGTCTTAATATTTGAAACATCTCTCAATTTGTATAATGCATATGATAATCGTTTCAGTATCACAATTAATTGGTCAATATGAGCTTTCCAAGTCAATTTGTTATCTAATGTTAAGCCTAGAAATTTGGCAAAGTTTGTAAGCAACAATTGAAAACTAGCCAGGACAAAATTAAATAAATATGTGCCTTGCTAATTTAAAATGTTTTTGAAGATGTATTGTTAAATAAATGTAATATAGATAAATTAAAATTTGCAACTCCATGCTATACGAACATTCGTAAACATACGATTCGACAAAGTTCTGCCAAATACCAGCTGGAAGCGCTAGACTCTGTTGACCGAAGAGCCCGAAAACTCATAAATAACAACAACCTAACAAATAAAAAATTGCAGACGCTGGAGCAACGTCGTTGCTTGTTTGACAGTATTTTATCGGCTACATTTTGCTGAGTGTGCGAGTGTTCTTTTTGACCAAATTGAACCCACCCCTTTTTACCACCGGACTACCAGACGCAGACAGAACTTCCATCCCTATATAGTGGATTTACCAAGAAGTCGAACAAAACGCTTCGATAGTTTGGTACGGATTGCCAAGGTGTGGAACAATCTGCCTGCGTCTGTTTTTCCTGACCACTACAGTCCTGGAACTTTTAAGTGTCGAGTGAATAGGTTTCTCGTGGATGAACGTGTAACACCATAGTCTTCATACACACTTTCCATCAGGTGGCATGGAAGACCTACGTAGACCTATCCTTACAATATTTAAAAAAAAAAGTTTTGTGCTCGCACTGCTGCCAAATTTCGTCGAAACACGAGTTAAAAAACGATTTCGAACTCTCACATCTTCACAAACGTGAGTTCAGTCACGTTGGCGTGGTAGTCGACATTTCGTTAACGACGACATCTGCAAAGCGAATACCTACAAGAGGCAGGCTTGAAAAAAAAAGGTCTAAATCAAAATATATTTCAAACATTCGGAAGACCGTCAATATTCTTAGTTTATTTTCCTTTTGGCACACGTAACCATTGTTTGCAACGTGATTGGTTGTGTAAGTTAAAAAAAAAACAAAGTTGAGATAATTCAATACATCTTTCACGCGGTCTTATGTGTGAGTGAACCGTGCATACACTCTGTATAGACTGTGTGGGTGAAAAGAGGTACAGTCTAGTACAAAATAGTATTTGTCTATACTGTTTTTCATTTAGCTGCGGGCCGACTCTACCAAGTTTAAGTTAAGAAACTTAACTTAAAAATATCACTTCGTGTTTTATAAAAAAAAATCATCGTCTGTACTGTCGCAATCTGTTATTAGTATATTATGTAACAAGTGAGCTAAGTTGCTAATTACAGTCGAGGCTGTGATTTGAGCCCGAGCCGCAGGCGAGGGGTTAATAATGAGCCGAGACTGTAATTAGCAACGCTCACGAGTTTCATACGACGTTTTTCAACACACTTGTGAGTAAAAGACAGACATACGTGGTCATAAAATTTATTTGAAGCAGCTGTTATAGCTGCTGCGCGTCAGTAACCCTGTCCCATTACACGTACACACGCTGTTGTTGCTTGGAGGCGCTGTGCGGGCTGCTGCTGCTGCACGTGTGCCGCCTGGCCGCGCGCCGCCTGGACGCGCGCGCTCATGTATTTAATGTATAACCCGGATCAATAAAAGATGCTCTGTTTACTCGCATGTAATTTGCACTAAGGTACAATTCAACTTTGTAGGATTCATTATATTATGCACTAGGGTATAATATATTATGCACATGTGACTTATAGCCCAGTTTATAGTTCTAAATTCAATAGAATAAGGCTCACTTTACGAGCAAGTGTGTTGAAAAGACTATAAATTATTGATTATGTTACAGTTTTCAATCATTTAACTATTCAAACCCAAAATAAAATAAAATTTAGGTTACACGTTTTCATTATCAAGCGTCTTTCAGTATTTCAGAGTCGTTTTTACAAAAGGCGTACATTGATAGAGAGACTTCAATGCCCTTTTATTCGTTTTCGCGTGCGCCATAGCATAACAGTCATTATATTCTATTTAAAATGAAGAAATAAACAAATTCCTGGGTGACGACTTAGCAACTATTGTAAGTTCAATTTACATAATATACTTAAACCTTCTTTGTATTAAAAATTATCGCATGGTTCATTTTTTTCTGATAGACAAACTCGTCAAGTCTCGTTCTTCGCTCTCAAAACTACATGCTAGTGCTGTACAAAAAACTTTTTCAGTCAGCTTATCTAACGAACTCTCTTATTATTTATTTATCTATTGTAGATTTCTTAGCGGCAAAATTTTTACCTTTGTTTTGTTGCCACTATATTATACCTTGAGATGAGTAAATTAAAATATACAACTCTCCCCCTACGTTTTCGGCTTCACCCCCTCCCCCCGTATTTCGTTTATCAGTTTATTTAAATTTTCAGGTAAACTATACGGGTTCATTTGTGGTCACCGGCCAAATATTTTTAACACAATAAGTATCATTTACAGAAACGATTTTTGCAAAAAAAAAGTATTTATGTTTTTTGCAAGGAAATTGATATATCCGCTAACATGTTAAGCAAAGCATGGTCACTCTAAATTACCATTAAAATAAAGTCAACTACACACTACTACAAAAAATCTCGTAGTACTACGTCGTAGTATTAGCAATGAAATGCCGCGTCGTAGTAGCTATGTTCATCAACAGAGACTATTTT
This sequence comes from Stenoptilia bipunctidactyla, assembly GCA_944452665.1. Lineage (NCBI taxonomy): Eukaryota > Metazoa > Arthropoda > Insecta > Lepidoptera > Pterophoridae > Stenoptilia > Stenoptilia bipunctidactyla. The sequence continues at coordinate 45,633,160 of OX101721.1, read as the reverse complement.
TAAAAACATTTGTGGTTCCATATTTCTACGTTTTTGTACTGCGACGCTAAAATAAATACGCAGGTACGTTTATATTGTATCAGAGAAACTAAAATTTATATTTGGCTGGTGATAAAAAAAAACAGGCTGAATTATTCATTAATAAATTCCCTACAAATAAGTCTCGGCATTCATTTTGAAAGGATTAATGGTTTCAAAGATACGGTGGGTCAAAGTTGATTAAAAATGAGTGCTGAGTAAAAATTTTACTTCAATTCACAATAACTGTTTAGTTTCGAAGTTATATCTAAAGAAACTATTAAACAAATTAAAACAATAACAATATATCAGCTGTATGAGTATATTGTCGCTAGCTAATATTACACGAACCACGTGGTGCCACTTTTGACCCTTCAATAACTCAAAACCTCTTTAACGTAAACCTATAAAACGACGTGTGATTAATTATATCCATAAAGACATGTAGAAGCCCAAATTTTATGAAGCTAGCTCAAATGGTTATAAAGATATGAAGGTCAAAAAGTCGAAAGTTTCAGCACTGGCTGACTGACTGACATATAGTACCTTAATCTTTTAGTCAACTTTAGCGCCTTATATCTTGGAAACTTTAACTTCTATTGAAGCAATTATTAGAACTTATCTGTAGGGAATTTATTTATGAATAATTTCACCCTTAGATATTTTGTCCTAGTTCATAGATTTCCTGGAAAAAACTGAAAAATGGGTCACTTTTCAAGGGGGAGGGAGTAAAGCCGAACCCGGAGGGAGAGGGAGAGTTGTATATTGTAATGTACTCACCTCGAGGTATAATATAGAGGCAACAAAACAAAGGTAAATATTTTGCCGCTTTCCCCATACATTGAAATCTAGAATGAATGGACTATTATACAAATTAAGTATTCCAACATTGTTTTTATCTTCCAAAGTAGCATTCTTTAATTTTGACAATAATTGTCACTTATTATCACACAAAACGACACAGACCATCAAGTTGGAAAGCGTTACACGAAAGACAGTAGACAAAAGATCGCACACAAGAATTGCGCAAATAAAAGTATAAAATCGCAAAATATAAAGGTCCGTAATCATTTCATTTTCATTTAGTTGTAAACAAGTTGACTATAATAAGGATGTTCGCTTCACACTCCACTGAATGCATGCATCTTTTTCCTCTAGGTTATAATAGTTTTTTCTAGTTACTCGTTAAGTCGACCTAGATCCGTTAAGGGTCCGTTACCTGTCTTTTCTAACTTATTTTACAATGAAACACCCCACCCCAAACCTAACCGTTTTAGAGAAAATCGTCTTTTGATTTTTTTTATAAAAATTGCCGATTTTTGGCATTAAACATCGTATTTTGAAATTGGAGCAGTTTTTAATGATTATTATTTGTTTCTTACATGCAGATTAAGATGCTCTATGATCTTAATAACCAAAATTTTACGTAAGATTACTAAATACATAGTTCTGAGCGATTGAAAGTTAAAAAAATCTAATTTTTTTCTGACTGGTGACAAATTTTATACAAGGTTAATTTTAATTAGCACATCACCTCTTGAAGGTAGCCTCTCTACATCAATCCTAACAAAATTGTTCTAAAATTTTTTACAAATCTTGATAAATAACACAAAAATTAAAAACAAAAATTTTTTTGCTACTTACTCTACATTTTGTAAGAAGTACCTACTATTATTATGAAGTGATATTTTACTTCGCAAGGTGCATGTCATACCTACGCTCAGAGTAAATAGAGTTACTCCTCTAAACTGAGGCTATAAATATGTTTTTTATGGAAAACTAAAATTTCAAAAAGTATTAATTTTAAAAAGTCGCAGAACAAATGGTTTTGGGATTGAAATGGAGAGGATGCCTGCAAGAGGTGATACGCTTATTAAAATTAACCCTGTATACAGAAGGAGAGCACTTTGTACTCGATTCTAGTCATAATTATGTAATTAAATAAATTTTTCACTTGACTAAATAAATAAAGTTTTGTTACTATTTAATTTGCTTACGCTTGAGTCAATTGCGGGCATGTGACCTTGCAAGCGCATCTTTCCCAAGTTGGCAGCGCCAACGCTAGTGTAACCGTGTGTTGCGTAATCAATTCTTTAACTTTCGGTCAAGTTTACTCAGTAAATAATTAATATTTATTTTTTATCACATTTTTTCTCTTCATGTATGATCTCAAACTATCGCATCCTCGAATTTTAAAAGTGACCCACCAGTCATCCGGCATAACAATGTGATATAAGGAAAAAAACTGAACTATTATCTCTGACTTGTGTAGTAATAGTATAAGTTCAGTTAATCAATATATATAAAACTGTTCCGTTACTGAGTGACTGAGGTACTGAGTGACTGACAGACAACGTACAGCCGTAACTACTGGGCGTAGAGAGCTGAAATTTGGAACATACATTCTTTAGGGGATGTAATGGTGCACTAAGATATAAAGGTTCCTAAATAAGTGTCTGTTTGTATTATGGAAGGAATTCCCGAAATTCCCACGGGGTCGAGAAAATAAGACTTTTATGTTTATGCGCGTACGGAGTTGCGGGAAAAAGCTCGTATATTATAAAATACTGACTTCTTACAAGATTTTCAACTAAATAAAAAGGAAAAGTAACATAATAAAATTTAAAACTTCGAAAAATCCGGATTATCCGGATTTTCGATCAAAGAAAACCTTGAAATCCGGGTTTGAAAAATTTCGCATTTTGCAATCCCTAGGTACATCAGTTTGTTTTTATACATATGTTACTGGCTCTATATTTTAACTTAAATGCAATGTGATACCAATAGTTACGTATCTTAGCATACACCCAATGCATTTACGTTAAAGTATAAAATAAATATCCCGTTTAATTAATTTATACATTGTAACACCAACATATTACAATTTATTTATAATTATTTTACTACATACATACATACATAACTTCACGCCTGTATCCCGTAAGGTGTAGGCAGAATACCAGAGGTAATAAAACCATCTGATGTCACGTTTGACAAATTTGGAGGCATTATAATAGTGGAGAGAGACTATTGCAGTGACCTATCGCCTACAAAAAAGCCTCCCATAACACCTCGGTCCCTTAACTGACTTTTACGGTATGCCCGGGAAGAGAAGCAGCTGGCACATTCTACGTTTTTCTTTCGCTCCCAGTCCAGCATAGAAGCAATTGTTATACTATAATTTATATAATCAATATATATAAAACTGTTCCTTTACTGACTGAGTGACTGACAGGCAACGTACAGCCGTAACTACTGGGCGTAGAGAGCTGAAATTTGGAACATACATTCTTTAGGGGATGTGGGGGTGCACTAAGGAAGGAATTCCCAAAATTCCCACGGGAACCGTTTTCTACGAACCGTGACTACGCGCTACTACATAGCCTCTTGTAGTGCTACGTCGTAGTATTATCAATGAAATGCCGCGTAGCTATTATCATCAACGGCGGATATTAAAAAAAAATTGTGGTTCCATATTTCTACTTTTGTACTGAGCGACGCTAAAATAAATATGCAGGTATGTTTGTTTATATCGTTTTAAAGAAACTAACATTTAAATTTGGCTGGTGACTAAAATCAACCCTGTATTCTTACAGAAATCGAAACACAAAATTTTGAAAATGTACTTGGGGCTTTTGTTTGTATGACAAAATTATCAAAATAATATCCAAAAAAAAATACTAATTTGTAGTAAGAGATAAATAAACTAGGTTTATAGAACATATAACTTTAATAATATATTCCTGAATAAATACGAATTATTCATGCCTTAAGTGGCGTTTAAACTGGGGTCGAAATACGAAATATGGATTTTTCAATGACCATAATCTAATTATGTTTTCTTTAAGCATCATGCTGACTAGCAACAAACTTTAATATCAACAATATCCAACGACAGTTTACTTATTTTTGGAGTTAAACATCAAATAATGACGTTATGAGACTCCTATGTTTGTATGGAAAATTTAACTAAATGAGAACTCTTAATAAAAAAAAACGCAACGAATAAATACATATTAGAAACAAATATAGTTTATCTACGCTATGGTTTCGACGTATTCATTATAATGCATCTGATGTGAATAATTAAAAAATTACAAATAAAAAATACTGTTTCTGTAAATATTGCGTAAAAGGAAAAACGATTTCTCGTCCTGTTTTAATATCTTAAACAATCAACTAAATTTTCTTTGATTAGAAAAAACATTTAATAAATTGATCGGTTCAGATTGGATACAGCGTAAAAAATTTAATTGCAATTTTGTAACAATTACTTTTCCTGCGCTAAGGAAGCCTAAACAATTTAAGTGCACTTAGTGCAGAGGTTTATTAAAAATCGTATAAAGCTAAGCTATTCTTGTAGGCGATGCCGCCTTAGTCCACCTATGTCACCTATGTCTGCCTCTGGACGTTGTTATCTTCATTCTAGTAAGGGTATTTCAGTGGTGATTTATCAAGATTACACCTCACATTAATCCATTTCCTATCTTTTGGAAAAATCTACATGAGTCGCTCATGAACCGACATCATTCTGCTTCAATTCAACAGTCTTAAAAAGGCCTGTCTAAGGAAATGTAGGTGAATCAGAACTCCTGTGCCAACGCTGTCCTGACCTGGCTACAGGCTCTACATGATTCAGAGTACTTCAAACATTTACAAAGAATTTGTCTACTGCTAGAGTTCTCTCCCAAAAAACGAGTTTCGATGGGAAGATACTACAATTATGGCCACTATTGGAAGGCGAATCTATCGCAGTTTATTGCAGCTGACAGAAGACTACAACGAACTTGGATAAATTGCGAAGGTGCTACTTTAGACCCGCACCGAACGGTAAGCGATAATTCAAACCGCACTAAAAAAGTCATCGTGGCGATATGGCAGATTAAAATAAGTTCAGCGCGGGCTCGGCACCGTTTATCACGAAGACTTAGGCACAGAATAAGTAACAGTACCGTTGGTACAGAAGAATTACTCCGCAAAAAGATCTAAATAAATTCGAGTCTTGCTACGACGCGATACGGTGGAATTCAGCTCGCACAGCATAACGTACCTGCAAATTTATATACCTAGAAGTTTTGTCTCTTTCTATCGCATGCCTCTTATCTTTTCTTACGCTGTTAGGGTTGCTGCCTAGTGAAGAATAATTAATCTCCTTATTTGAAATTAAGTATCTACCGATGTAGGTATTACTGTTATTCTACCTTTGTAAAAAATATTGTTTTAACTTACCTAAAGTACAAAATGAAAAAAAAGTTACGACGAATAATTAGTAATACTACCTATGTTTTGTTTGCTAAATTGAACATAATCAAATCTAAACATAATCTAATTGAATATTTGTTTCTTTTTATGTCCATTTTTAAATACTATTTGCGACCTCGATCATAGAATTACTGTGAGTGCTATTAGGTAGGTAGGTATCTACAACGCGCGCGCGTGACACACGACCTATTCGAAAGCCGCCGGCGGAGCGCTTCGCTGTAGGCAAATAACGGATGTACCGCGCGGAGTGAGCCAGGCCTGACTTAGGCACTTCAGTGAACACACTTAGCAGTCGAATGGGACTTGCTGTGTAATTGCATACAGTAAGATCATAAACAGCGACCTAAAAATTCTAACATCCATCAATAAGCACTGGGCCACCTTGGTTGTTCACGGCACTAATCTCCTCAAGAGAACCATGCATGACCCATGATTTACGCCAAATCTTCAAATATTTCTCACATACCAGAGAATATTTTATGTTATAAACCATAAATTGACCAATAAACCAATAAATTGAATATACTTTCATCGGAGTACAGCTGAGGAAAAAAATCGGGATGATAACCATATTTTATGAAAAAGGTCAATTAACTAATTACAAAAATAATAATAAAAAACTCTGGAAGTCTATTCGTAATATTACCAACTCTGTGAAAAATAATGACACACCACATGAACTTTTGAGTATCGAAAAAACCGCTTATGAATCTGCAAATCGTATTAATAGTTTCTTCACTGGTATTGGCAGTGCGTTGGCTAACAATATTCCTAAAAATATTTCACCTCCTCCACTGGAATCAATGGTAGATTCTATATCTTCGTACAATTCGTTTGTTATGCTAGATGTAACTGAAGAAGAAGTTAAAAACCTAATATTTAATGTGAAAACCGACTGTGGACCTGGATAGGATGGCATTTCGGGTAAAGTTCTCAAATGTATCGGTTACAGTGTTGTGCCTCCACTAACTGCTCTCTTTAATCAGTGCATCAGTTCTGGTGTTTTCCCAGATGTGTTTAAAAAAAGCGTGGTAATCCCAATTTATAAGGGAGGGAAGAGGGATTGTGTCAGCAACTATCACCCTATTTCAATATTACCGGTATTGTCCAAAATTTTTGAGAAAGTTATTAATAATAGACTCAAAAGTTATCTGGAAAAATATAAATTACTTTCGGAGAATCAATTCGGTTTCAGAAAAGATAGGTCATCTGAAGAAGCAATTCGACTTTACACTGACTTCGTTGCAAATAAGTTGGACTCCGGTGTAAAATGCCTAACTATATTTTTAGATCTGGCGAAGGCATTTGACACAGTCTCTTTTCCAAAATTGTTAGAACTCTTAGGGAGCTTAGGAATTAGAGGACATCAATTAGCTTTAATTGCAGACTACCTTAACCACTGCACTCAGTCTACTAAAATTAACGATATCTTAAGTTCTGAGTCCTCAATAAATTGTGGCATTCCACAGGGTAGCGTCCTGGGCTCAACACTGTTTCTATGTTACATTAACAACTTATGCCAAATCAAGCTTCCAAACTGCAAGATCATGTGTTATGCTGACGACACTGCTCTCACATTTTACGGTGACACATGGGACGAGGTGTATAATAAAGCACAATATGGAATCATGCTAGTAAAGCAATGGTTGGCAACCTACAGTCTTACTTTAAACTCAACCAAGACTAAATATATAACTTTTGGCATAAATAAGACTTTATTGCCCAACAACCCCAACTTAAAAATCATTACACACGAATGCCAGTCACCTTCCGATGGTTGTAACTGCCCTATCCTAAATAATACACCGAGTATTAGGTATTTGGGAGTAATTATAGACCAACACCTTAGATTTGACGAGCATATTCAAAATCTTGCTAGCAGAATACGGAGACTCACTTACATCTTCAGACATCTTCGTCATGTAGCTGATGCAAAATTAATAAACTGCATTTATACAGCGCTCTGCCAATCAGTCATTGCATATGGTATAACATCATGGGGAGGTAGTGCCAAAGGTTACATGATGAACGTGGAGAGAGCTCAGCGACTTATTTTGAAGATATCGTTCTGCAAACCCAGACTTTATCCCACTAAGGAGCTGTACAAGCTATGTGACGTGCTATCGGTACGGCAATTGTACATACTAGGTACTGTCTTACTGAAGCACAAAATCATTGGTTTTGATAAAGATAACCCTAGTCTGTCCCAAAGGAGACACCATGATATCTGCTACATTCCCATTACACAAACATTTTTTGCACGAAAATTTTTTAACTACAGTGGAGCAAAATTGTATAACACAGTAAACAGAAAACTTAAAATATATCCTCTACACAAAACCGAAACAAATTTCAAATTAACCAACTGGCTTAAATCAATTGATTACTTAGAAACTGAAAATATTTTTGAACGGCTACAATAGTTAGAGACATCTCACTCAATTCCCACCCACACACACACACACATCCAGCCACACTTCATCACATACACTAACCCCATACACATACAGACATCTCTCACACACATACTCATATACACACTCCAAATAAATAGCACACATTTAGCTTTTAAGAAAAATCTCCTGTCAACGTAATGTAAAATAAACTTAATGTAGCATAATAGTTGTCATTGTTTAGTCTTAGTTTAAGAACTATTGTATCGTGAACTTGGCACGAGGGAAGAGCCTGGTGATCCCCTAGTACAGGGAAACCTAAATGGGGCACCAGTCTCCCACTTCTCTTAATATTATCTCTTATAATATAGGTAGTTTTTAATTATAGTATGTAAAATATTATTGTGGGAGAAATAAATAAATTTATTATTATTATTATATTATTTTGTCAGGCGATATGTTAAGTTCACATCCTTGAAACTCGTCTGCGACGAGCATAAAGTTGCGCGAAAAATTATCAGATAGCGAAAATTGCCGCGGTGCTGAATCAAAATGCATTGATTTATCAACATCAGCTAACAAAACATAGATGTTTTTAAACACTTTTTCCGAATGTCCGCCATAATAACTTTTTTAGATATTCTTAAAAGAAAAGTTACCTGTAAAAAAATTACTTATATTTTTTACTTTTATCCGCTCAGAACTATGTACCTATTTAGTAATCTTACGTAAGATTTTGGTTACTAAGATCATGAAGCATCTTTTAATTTGCATGTAAAAAAAATTAAAACAATAAAAAAGCACATCAATTTCAAAAAAATGATATTTAAAGCCCAAAAATAAGAACTTTTTATAAAAAAAATAAAATTCGATTATCTCGAAAACGGTTAGGTTTATGGTAGGGCCTTTCACAGTAAAATAAATTAGAAAAGACGGGTGTAACACGCCCATGACGGGTCTAGGTCTACTTAACCAATAACCCTGTATAATCTTTAAATAATTAACAGCCAGCACCACTTTATAACGGGTGAAATCGATACGTCATGCAGTAGAACAACAAAACTTAGTATGTACATAGTAATTAACTTTAAGTCGATCGTTTGTTCTATTTTCATGTCAGTATGTAGTTTCGAACGATTAATTTTCCAATAATGCATAGAGAACGTTGTATGGAAAACAGTTGTTTGGATTAAATAACTGAAAAAATGCGCTAAATACAAATCACCCGACCAGGACTCTAACCTGGGACCTCCGGAACGCATCAATGGAAGATGATGCAGTTCCCAAGTTTATGACTAACACTTCATTCAAAACAGCTCTCATCTTTGAAAGACAATCATTTCAATTTCATCATCTTAAAAATCATCAATACAAATCCATTTTTATGTACAAACTGCAGGTCCTGAATCTCTCCCCTAGATGAAAAGGATCTTTAGCCCATAAACGGATAAGCTGGCTCAATGGGGGTTGGTGGATGTTAGAATTTCAGGGTGCTGATGTGGCTTCTTACATGTCCTAACGACTGCTGTAGGCACACAAGAATACAGCCGGGACTAACTACTTAACGTGCCCTCCGAAGCACGGAAGTCGTCGTGAGAAATTTATGATCGGCAGTCACACATCCTTGCACCGATAGATACTTACAATGAAGCCACTGCACCACGAAGACTCCTTATTTGTGCCGAAAAAGCATAGAATCGCTACCAATTCATCAAAAAAACCGCCAATCCATAAGCTTTCAGCTTCAGCGCTATGTGAAAGGGCAGCAAAAAGTAATGAAATCTGCCCGATATTTTGCGCGCTTAACATTTCCAAAAAGCCTAAAAAAACATTTAAAAAATCACAACTTCCACGGTTTGTCCGAATCATGCAACCCGGGCGGTTCAATTAACGCGTCGACTACCCGCCAGTTCACTTCAAAGGGTCAATGTTGCAATATCGCATTTCACGGAAACTCCACGATTTCCATTCGTCTCCTAGATGGGATTTTATTAAAATCCAACTGTACGTGTGACAGTATTTACACTGTACTGCATTTTTCAGATCGCAATAACCTCCACAAAAAGCTTCAATCAGGATTCCGCGCTTCAAAAAAATACAGATTTATTTCTTACTCGTCTCTGCAGACCCTTTTTTAGGAATGCTTCGAGGATCTAGAACAAATTTATATCAATTTCTTAAGTCTGCAAATTCTTGATTCAGCGATGAAAAATAAACTTCTGAATTCTTACCGTACCAAATTTTACGCGGTTATAACCGTGCGAAACTATCAGTTCAAGAAATGAGAGTAATTGTGGTTGGTGGACTATGAGAAAGCCTTCGATTCGATTGATGTGTTGCCAGTGATGACTTATGTCACTGAGACGTGGTCGCTAACTATGGGCCTTATAAAGGGGCAATGGAAAGGGCTATGCTCGGAGTTTCCCTGCGGGATCGAATCACTAATGAGGACATTCGCAACCGACCAACGCGAACCAAAGGCACATAGCCAGAAGGATGGCCATTAGTGCAGAAAAGTTCCCGAGTGGCGGCCACGTACTGGAAGACGCAGAGTAAGAATGCCCCTCCTCAAGAGGACCGACGATCAGGTCCAGGTCGCCGGTAAACGCTGGATGAGGGCGGCGCGGGACCGAGTGACGTGGAGAACCTAGGGGAGGCCTATGTCCAGCAGTAAGCGGCACCAGGCTGCTGATAATGATGATAATTCGCCAAGTGCGCCAATGAGGCCTAGAGTGTAAAGTGCTTGCGGAGTGTAAAGTGTGTGTACAGTGTGAGATGCTTGTAGGGTGTAAATTTCTTGTACAGTGAAAAGCTTCTTTCATGCTCGACTGGAAGCAAAGGAAAAACATAGAATGTACTAGCTGCTTATCTTCCCGGGAATTCTATAAAAGTCAGTTAAGTTAGGGACAAAGGTTTTATTGGAGAGGTTTTTTGTTGACGATAAGCTCACCCCTGTCACTGCATGAGCGTCTCTCCACCATTGTAATGCCTCCAAATTTGCAAACGTGACATCAAATGTTTCTATAAACTCTATTGTTCTGCCTACCCCATAAGGGATACACCCGTGAAGTTTATGTGAAAAGCGCTTGTAGAGTGTATTTAATATTGTCTTAAGTTCACGATTCATACTATTAACTAAAACACTTTTTAACCGGATGTATCGCGTATATTTACATTTTAAATTTTGAACTCAACGTTCGGTGTCTTTGCAGATCCCGTGGTCACGAGCGACTGGTAAATCCGGTTAAAAAGTGTTTTATTTAAGTGTATTTAATCAACCAGCCAGGTTTTCGATGGTTTTAATAGTCAGATGCGCCGAAAAAGTGACAATAATTCATGATATAATCAAATAAAGTCAAATATAACGTACGTTCCTATTTTGTCACCCCCCGCACCTCGGAAGAGTAAACAACCATAAGAATCGCTCCAAGTGTATTAATTAATTACTCACGTAAATAAGTGTATTTAGTGCAAATAAATTCAAGAAAGTTCAAGAAAGTACCCCGACTGCCATTTTACGAATCATCTGCTGCTGAACTAGGAACTTCACTAAGAAATACCTCGATGTTTTTGTCAATAACGGTTAGTGAATAGCTTTGTCCATCTTTCATAACAAATCGTTGGCCAATTGGAGTCAAACTTTGGTGTTTCGTCATCATCTAAAACCTTTTGTTTACTTTTATTTAACCTCCAATCAAAGACAACACAAAACTTTTGACAGAACTAGCTACAAAGAGTAAAAGCTATAGAGATATAGGACAGGCCAATCTGCCAATCTGTGAACGATTGAATGAACTTCTGGAATTTGATTGAACAAGATATTATTCCCGAGGAAATAATTAAATCTAATTTAATCATTGAAATAATTTAAATAATATAATAATGTCTACAACCTGTGGCGCCTGCGGTAAGCAAATTCTTACACTTAACTACATGGAATGCAGCAAATGCCAAATACTATATGACTTACAGTGCCTTACTATCCCCTCAAAAACGTACGAAGAATACTCAGATGAATACAAACAAATCTGGACTTGTCCAGTTTGTGTTGCTGACTTACCTAAACGCGATAACTCGGGTACTCCAGTACGAACCTATATCGGGCTCAACAATACATTCACAAGAGCAGAAACATCTAACATAAATATGACCCGAGGCAGTGACTGTACCAAAAGCTCTAGTCCCAACATCTCTGACGGTTACAAAGAGCTGGTTTTGCAAATTTAAAAATTACGCGTGGAGGTCGCCGAAATCAAACAGCAAGGCATCGAAATACTAACACTGAAAACTGAAATTGAAGAACTTAAAACTGAAATAGCTAACATACCATCTTCTTTTCAAAACAAGATAACAGTCCTGGAAACAGAAGTCGAAAATAAGAAACATGAGCTTACTCGAATGAACCATACTATCGGTGATCTGCAATGCCAAGTAGCATCCCTCGAACAAATGAGTATGAGGAATGAACTAGAAATACATGGAGTCCCTGAGCTGGACCAAGAGAATATAGAGCACATTGTCATGGTGACTGCGAACAAATTTGGTGTTACTCTATCAGATGCAGAAATCGACGGTGTGTTTAGAGTAGGTCAAAGGTTGCCAAGGAATCCGGGGCCAATTAAAAAAGACTGGAGACCACGTCCTATCGTTGTTAAGCTTGCCAGGCGAGCTAAGAGGGATGAACTAATCAAGGCTGCAAAATCAAGGCGAACAGTTACAACCGAGCACATTGTGTCTGGCGTTCCCAGCAAGATCTCAATGTTTGAGCGACTAAGCAAACACAGCCGTAGCTTATTTCGTGAAGCTCGTCAACGCATCAAACAGCACAATTTCAGCTACTGCTGGGTTCTTAATGGTCATATTTACGTACGCAAAGCTGAAAGACATCCGCCTCTACTTATACGGTCACTTCAAGAACTTGCAGGCAAAGTGGGAGCTGAGTCTAAGGAACCTCCAGAAAACTTCCAGCAGCGATCGAAGACTGTCACAATCGAGCCACAGCACGCCTGAACTTATTTTAGTCAACAAAATTTTATTAATACTTTTTCGTAATATACCAATCACACTTTTCCATACACACACGTACACACTCAGCACAAACACGAACATATCAAAAATGATCGAACAGTACCTAGTCAAACGCTACTCAATGGTCAAACTCTTTTCATCCGGCGGAGGTCTCATCCCTTGTAATCTTTTCTGTAATCTTACATTCTTCATGTTTGTCTCTTCTAAATGGCCTCCATAAATATAGATATTGTCAATGAACTGGATGAAGCCTTTGCCATTGATTGTAAAGAGTTTGATACGCTGGAAAACTGTAGTGCCGTGCTCGATAAGTCTTACGGGCTTAGGATAGTGACATTCAATATTCGCAGTATTAGCCGTAACTTTGATTCCTTCTTGGTGGCTTTGAAGAGGCTTGACATTGCTTTTGATGTGATTATTTTGACCGAATGTTGGCTTGATTGCGCTTTCTCTGTCGGCCAATTACCTGGATATGATGAATACCGAACTATTAAGAATTTAAATAAATGTGGTGGTGTTACCGTGTACGTGCAAACAACTTTAAATGCTATTGTGCAAGAGTTGAACATGTCTGAATCGGAGGGCCTCGCTATTGAAATTCCCAAAGTCGGTACTATTTTATCGGTATACCGCTCCCCGTCTTTCACCAACAAAATGCCTTTTTTAAATTCACTCCTTTCATCGCTGCAACTATTCGAGAGCTCGCCATTACTTATTCTCGCAGGTGATATAAATATAAATATCCTAGACCCAAACGACGAAGGAACGGCTCAATATCTAGATATCATGGCTAATTTCAACATGCTTCCCGCCATCACACGCCCTACTAGATTAAGTTCATGTCTAGATTATATATTTTTAAAAAGCCCTACAACTAACTCGGTTGGAGTGGTCGGCCGCTCCGATATTACTGACCACAGTATTTGCATGCTGGGCACTTGGACGCTCGGCAAGAAAACAAAACCGCAATTTAGGGAAATCAACAAGATAAACTTCCAAGCTGTTGTTGAAGAACTTAAGCAGGTAGACTGGGATCCGGTAATGTCGGAACAAAATGTGGACATAGCTACTGAACTATTTGAGTCAGCCATATCCACAGCGGTAAGCAAGCACTCCTCTAAAAAACACATCAATCCCAGAAAGTTAATCTTTAAGCCATGGATGACTCCCGGTTTGGTTAGATGTACTAAGCATAGAGACAGGCTTCACCTTGACTTTAGAAGGCACCCTCATGATAAATTAAAGGAACTGGTCTATAAAAGGTATCGTAACTACCTAATGAATCTTTTACATCGCCTTAAAAAAGAGTTCGAATCGAGGGAACTTGCCAAAAACAAAAATAATCCAAAAGGCCTCTGGAAAGTTATCAGGACAATCAGCAACACAAAAATAAAATCAAGCCCGGCTATTGAACTGACATATGCTAAGTCAAGCAACGCAAAGGACTCCATCAATTACTGCAACGCTTATTTCGCAAATATCGGCGAACAACTCGCAAATCAGTTACTGAGCCAAACAAAAATGTCACAGCATGATTTAATAAATAACCTTTGCCTAGAACACCATGCTCCTGTGTCATTCTTCATGCAACCCACCGATACATTCGAGGTAGATGGGATGATATCTCAGCTCAAAAATGATAGTTCAGCTGGAATAGATGGCATCAGCCCTGCTCTTCTCAAGGCCATCAAACCTGAGATAATCTCCCCTCTCACTCATATTTTTAACCTCAGCATCAGCACTGGTGTCTTCCCCACTCGCTGGAAGAGGGCTTTAGTAGTGCCTATTTACAAAAATGGACCTAAAAAATGTCCGGAAAACTACAGACCGATCTCACTCTTGGGTTTATTCTCTAAAATACTGGAAAAAATTGTTAATAAAAGGCTTCAAATATATTTTGAAAATAATAATCTGCTATCACCCAAGCAATTCGGATTCAGATACCGAAAGTCGACTGAAGATGCAGTCACGAGTGTAGTGGAGTTTGTCTCGGATCGACTTGATCGTGGCGATAAGTGCATCGGCGTCCTTTTGGATCTAGCCAAGGCATTCGATACTGTTCCAGTCCATCTATTACTCAAAAAAATGGAACATGCCGGTATAAGAGGTGTGCCCCTGGACTGGTTTCAAAGTTACCTTACCGGTAGACGACAATGCGTTAGGGTAGGAGAGTATGTTAGTGATGACCTTCCAATAAATTTTGGCGTCCCCCAAGGTAGTGTTTTAGGTCCTACACTGTTTTTACTTTATATGAACGACATTCATAGCGTTAAACTACGGGATGCAGAAATTTTTTGCTACGCAGACGATACAATCGCACTTTTTCATGAAAAAACTTGGGAAGGCGCCCTTCATAAAGCTGAAACCGGCTTGACTACTCTGAAAAGTTGGCTTGATGCTAATCTGCTTACATTGAATGCGCCCAAAACTAAATACTTATGCTTTCATAAGACCAAACCTTCAGCCCCCCCTTTTCCCACAAACTTACGACTGCATTCTGGATGTGAATCGAGCCACAACTCCTGCCAAACTATAAGTAGAGTACCTTGCGCAAAATATCTTGGCGTGGTTTTAGATGAGAAGTTAACTTTCACGAAGCACATTGAAACCACTTCGTCCCGCATCAGGAAGTTGATTTATGTTATGAAAACTCTCAGGCACTGCGCTGACAGCGATACTCTCCGTTTGGTATACACAAGCCTTGGGGAATGTCTGCTCAGTTATTGCATCACTATCTGGGGTGGATCCGGAATCACTACCATGTTAGGCCTTGAGAGAGCTCAACGCGGGGTTTTAAAAACAATGCTTAATAAACCTATGATATATCCCACTGACTCTCTCTATACCGCTACGGGGATACTTAATGTGCGGCAGCTTTATATCCTAAAAGCGTCTCTAAAAATGCACCGCAAGATCCTTACGTCTCCCAGTTACCCCACTTTGATTTCTAGAAGAGTATTTAAAGCCCCTATATTCACAGTTAAAACAGCTCTCGCACAACGTATGCCTGCACACATGCTTCCATTCATTTATAATAAAATACTAAAACTCTGCGACATCAAAAAAGCCACAGTAAAACAGGCAAAACACATAATTTTTAGCCGACTGATATCTATGACCTACCTTCAAACAGAAGACCTTGTAAAGCATTTATCCTAGCCCTTCACACATGGTACCATACTTAATACAAAATACTTACCCACTCACCACAAACAACACACTCACGCACACATACACACACGCATGTACACACAGACGTACCCACCATATATCTAGTTTATAAGTCTATAAATGCTTATATATAAATATATGTATAAAAAAAAAGCTTAAGTACTTTGACTGCTGTCTTTAATGATGATTTTAATTTTAAAACTTAATGTTAATGTTTAAACTGTTCTCCTAACTTTATTCTGTTCATAAATATGGATGCCCACGATACAGGTTCTTCCTAGTGTGGGATCCACAGTCCATGCATTCTGTATTGTTACAATAAATTAGTTATGTATAAATTGGTTAAGTCTGCTATTAACAATTATGATATAATTTATGAAACAAAGTATTATTCTCATCTTTTTAGTCGTTAAGTCTAAATGTAACAATTTAAAGTTTAAATAAAGAATTTGAATTTGAAAAAAAAAAAAAAAAAAAAAAATTTGTTCAATAAATAGAATGTTCCAGAATGTTCCAACTTCGACGATCAGAAGCAGTTTTATCAGCCGCAATTAAATTGAACCCGGAGTTTGCATCAACAGAGAATTCATTCATTCGAACATTCAATTTGTCCACGAATGAAATTTCGAGTAAATTTTCCTCAAATTTTCGATTTACAGATCTTCCCAATAAGAACCAATCGAGTCGAACAAACATTGACCGACCCCGTTAATACTGTAAAGTGTATTTTGCTGTATCCACAGCCCAATTGAAATACTTATTGTTCTCTACATTTCAAGTGTATCGGTATTTATTTTTCAGCCTCTGCACTCATCTATACTAATATAATTAAACTGAAGGCTTTGTTTGAACACGCTTATTTTTAGAATTTACCAAAGGGATCCGAAAAATGATTTGTACATTTCATAGGCCACCAATTAGGGAAGGCTATAGTTTGTCAAGATTTTTACGGAGTATAATTAAATTAAAGAGATTTTACAAGTGTTACAAAATCTCTTTAATTATGAACTCATTATATTAAGAATGTTATCTTGGAAAGTATGCACTTTTGAACCACATATTCTTTGGCAAAAAGTATTATTTTTAACTAAAGAAAACACCTCAAAGTTATGGGATATCAACAAGAACACCTTGTATATTTGACAACTTTATACAGGGTGTCCCATAAGTCGACGATATATCGAAAGCAGGAGATACAACAAATCATAACTTATGGGACCAGAGATGTAACTTATCTGAGATACAGATACAAGATACAAAATACGTATTTTGATCTTGTAACTACATATAAAACTTTTTTTAAATTCATTTCGTATCTTGTATTTAAATACCTTTCGTTTGGCATCTTAGTATTTTGCAGATACTATATTTGCTAAAATACTTTTAGTAATAGATAACTGATTTTATTGTATGTAAAAGAACTTATCCTGACTGAAACCGAAAAATTAATCGAACTGGCAAACAAAAATCGGAGGCTCTAGACGATATTGAAGGTGATATAAAAAAAGTCAAAAGATGAATCATATTACATGTTTTTAGAGGATTCTGTTGCAAGTGCCGAAAACACTGGATCTACTGGCAGCACCGCTGACTTAGAGACATTGCAATACTTAAATAATAAATATACCAAAATAAAGAGCTTAAATGCTTTCAAATATAACACCTAACAATATCATTTGGGGGCATGATCATGAGGCCCCATCGAAGAAAAATGAGTGATCAACTGTATGAAGCACTGGTTTTACTTAAGTCTCAATAAAAATCTTAAAAGTATAATATTATTTTGTGTCACGTATGCGCGATCAACGCGATTTACATGTAAAAAAAAAACTTTCATTAAAAAAAAATTTGTTTTATACAAAAGTATTTTATCTATAAAAAGTATTCAAAAGATACGTATTTTATATCTAGTATTTCAGATACAATTCCAGAAAGTTATTTGTATCTGGTATCTGAAATACTTAATTTAAAGGTATTTTGCATTTTGTATTCCAGATACTTTATTTAAGGTATCTTGTACATCACTGTATGGGACCTGTGTGTATGATACTGCATAGACGCTAAAGCAGAGCGGACTATTATCGGTTTCATGCAATTGACACAAGTGAAGCGATACTCCAACTGTACCTATACGATGACCGCGATATATTTTACGCTACGCTTCAATGGGCACGAAAACTGAAACAGCACAGACACGAAGAATTTCATTTTCATTTATGTTTGGCCGCAAATTGTCGATTTTGGTTTGGACGTAATGCTTTCACTTACACCCGGTGTCAGATTCTAGGGACGGTCTTTAATTGTATGTTTCAGTTCGTTAAGTTTATTTATCTGTGTCTATTCTTTATGGAATTAAAATCTCGCTGGATAATAAACCTAATTCGTATTCAAATATAACATTTTAATTTGGCCCTTGGATCAACAGTAGTGATAAAAATAAAAACAAAAGCCGGCCAAGTACGACTCAAATTGGCACATTTACTATTCCAACTCAAAATTGAAACGAAGTAAGGATGACTGATGGTTTATTTCACTTTGTTTCTTTAATTGAATTAAGTTAAAATCTAAAGTATCATTAAGACTGTAAATATGGATTGACTTCAAAAGCTCAAAGACATATTACGAAAGAATACATTGCATTTACCGGCATTTCAAGCTCCACTGGTTGTTCTGTTACGATATAATGCCCCATTAGACTTTACATTAATTCATCTACGTTCGTTTGCTGCGCATCATAATCTCATCGGAAGCTAGGGACGATTTTCGTAGAAAAACCAGTTCTAAATGCAATAAGCAAAGTGCACAATTCCCCGCGCGCTGTCTTAAGAACAATGTTATCTGTGCTCATTTGAATAGAGCTGATACCGTGTAAACAGCGCGTCAAACGATTAGATAGATTACCTTTCAACGTTCTTGATAAAAATGTGTGTGTAAAGTGTGCTTTGGTTACAAATCGGATTGAGCTTTTGGAAATCTGACTTTTTTTTAGATCTGTTTCTCATTTTCTTATGTGTATTTGTTTAGGACTGTTGGACACTGAAATGAGCGACCCATGTCTATGATTTTAAGTTTAATGTAGGTGGTAGTGCTCGGAAACTTTGGTATTGTGGGATGGTAGCTGATTTATCGACATGTTTGGCAATAATTTAGTTCAGATAATGCTATGTTTTTACCTAAAAATCGGGTTCTTATGACTTAAATCTCGTTTAGATACCTTAGAAATGGCTAAGTTTCAGCCATGGCATCTCATGACTAAATTCGCTCCACCTTAACCTCCTACAAAGTATGAATCTATCATATTCCCGCATCATAGTGTCGACTGTATTTTTCATACATTTTGCATTTATTGAAGTACTTTGTTTGTATCCACCATCTTTATTAACCTTGTATCACCTGAAATAAAACAACATTCATATGTCATACTCACAATAACGAGGCACGAGTCCACCAGGCAGAAAGTGCCCGAGCGTCCGATGCCAGCGCTGCAGTGTACCACAGCCGGGCCCACGTCCGCTTCGAGAGCGCCCGAAGCGCGAACCTTGCGGAGGAACTCCAGGAACGCCACGGGAGACGTCGGCACCCCGAAGTCTGGCCAGGTCGTGTAGTGGAACTGAATCACCTCGCGGGTCTCCGAGCTTTCCATGTCAAAGATTCTGTTGGGAGGGAAAAGAAGATTGTTGGTCATTTATTAACACAGCGGCATCTAGACCTAAAGTAAGCCAATGTCAAATGCTTCGAAAAACTCGTCGAGAGTTGGATTTTTGAGGCAGACAGTGCTAATCCGTAGTCATTGCGGTAGTCGAAAATCTATGTCGCTGCCACTTTTTACCATACTGTGAAACATCATCACAACCCTTTTGTTTCTTTTGGCTTACTCCCGAAACTGATTCAATTTCGATTCTGATTTGATTACGATTCTGATTCACATTAGATCCTGGTCGGTACTACCGAACCAAATCGAATCGAGATCTTGATCGAGAGTTATCAGCGCCGTTAGCTGGATCCGGTTGATGACGTCTCCGCAGAGTAAAAGTGTTAAAGATAAGTTTGATGTACCATAGATTTCGTCATTTGTTACAAGGTATAAACAAATATATACAGTCCTGATTAGTAACAATTTGAGCCACCGCTCGATTCGAGGCTAGTATCGGTTTCGGGAGTGCGAAAATCCTTGAGATCGAGTTGATTTGATTCTCGATCGCGTCGGGAGGAAGGCCGCTGATTTTGCAAAAGCTTCGTCTATTTTTAAACTGTGACTGAGCCCGCATTAGACCTATGTCTCATCTAATAGTCTGTAAGTAAAGAGGAGCTCGGAGATAACGCACACGGGTTGAGGAACTGGCTTTTAATAAAACAGCCGAAAATCAACACCGCTGGAGATATGTGGCGGCAAAATTTGTAGGACTTGCGGTCGCTAGTCGGAAGGAGCCTAAAGGGATCTCAATATGAAGTGGAGTTTGTTCAAATTAATCGACTTTACGTTACACTGGCTACTGTAAATTGAATGCTGGCTGATATATTGAAATTTTTTGTACTCGCAATATCCTAGTGGAACATTTATATCAACCACATTCATTAAAACAATACAGGTTGGAATTTTTGAATGCCCCCTGGAGGGAAAGTACTCTAAATAATGGACATAGCAAATTTTACTCCAAAGAAACCTTCCTTTATTTTGGATAAGATATAAAACTGCGTTCAAACATTTACGAAAATTCGCTCGTTTCACCCGGGATTCGAACCGACTAAAATCTGTAAAAATGACACCCTTTAATTTTATTGCATCGATCGTTAGGGTCAATCACAAGAATGAAATCTCTCTAACATACTAAGTTAATTTAATGAAAAGGAAACCATGATATCTTCATTTTTAGACTTTAGTCGGTTCGATTTCTGGGTGAAGCAAGCAAATTTTCTAGAGTACCTACTTTCTCTCCAGGGGGCATTCAAAAATTCCACCCTGTATACACACGAATTGAGAACCTCTACCTTTTGGAAGTCGGTTGTAAATAGACGGTTATTGCCTTACTTATATTTCTATAGACCACAGAAGCATTAAATCTTAAGCTACCATGCTTATATGTTACTGTAATAGCTCGTATATTGGCAATCTTAGATATTACCCGTAAATCTTAGGATCTAGCGACGTGAGTTGGCAAAATGTAGGGATTAATATAAAATACGTAATATCACACTATCTAGCTTTCGTATTGCCATGGTGTTCAAAACCTCCTAATCGAATTCCACCTTTTACCTTCACGAGCAAATATCTATTTGTTACTGAAAATTCTCGAAATTTAGTCCATATAATGTCTATTATTACATTTTACATCGAATAGAATTATGTAAAAGAGATGAGTCATAGACATACATACATACATAACTTCACGCCTGTATATGGGGTAGGCAGAACACCAGAGGTAATAAAACCATCTGATGTCACGTTTGACAAATTAGGAGGCATTATAATAGTGAAGAGAGACTATTGCAGTGACAGGGGGTCAGCCTATCGCCCACAAAAAAAGCCTCCCATAACACCTCGGTCCCTTAACTGACTTTTACAGTATGCCCGGGAAGAGAAGCAGCTGGCACATTCTATGTTTTTCTTTCGCTCCCAGTCCAGCATAGAAGCATAGAATAAATGACTCATAGAATAAAATAAAATGGTTATTTTAAATCACAAGGTTATTATTAATACAAGAAATTATTCTCATGTTATTTGATTCTATTACATGGACACTTTAATACCCTAGAGTTATGGGAAATCAAAAGGAACATCTTGTATAACGATGTACAGAAGGCGGCACATCAAACGTTACAAATATGTCAAAAAATTTTACTTGAATCTGAACTCTATGACCACGACATTAAGTTAAAATTGGTTAGGGAAATTTGACAGGTAATGCAACGCTAGATCTGCTGGCTGCTGGACATCGCGATGTAGGTACGCAAGTTCATAAGTATATGACTTCGATGTACGTTAGTGCGAAAGTTCAGTATGACGACGTATGGAATACCGGGATGGTCAAAAGTTCGACAGTATGAAAGTGTAATGTGCATTAGTTCGGAAGTTCTTTATAGCGAAGAAGGGCATTCCGAAAGTTGTGAGTTCAAAAGTTTGTGAGTTAAAAAGTATGGGAGTACGATAAACGTTAGTTCGAAAGTATAGACTTTCGGAATACCCTTCTTTGCTATAATGAACTTTCGAACTAACGTATCGTATCCACTTTCATAGTGTCGAACTTGTGACCTGCTCGGTATTCCATACTTAAGCACAGTGAACTTTCGCACTAACATACGTCGAACTCCTATACTTTCAAACTTACATACATCGCGATTTTCTCAGTCGAAGTTCAGTAGCGGAGTCTACAAATTTACATAAAGCAAAGTCATAATAATCTTATTAAAAACCATGAGAAATACTTTAAGTTTTCTAATCTAAATCGAGAAAAAAAATAACATTCAAAATCTACTTGCGAATAATACGAACTACTACACGGGGCGGGTTAAGGTTAACCGAATTATTCGAGAAATTCCTATGGGATCAGAAACTTCTCGGGTGAAACTGCGAGAAACTAGTTATCTTATTCTATAATCAATAATTTTCCTATTAAAGGCTTTTGAATGTCAATCATGTGGCTAACTAAAAGTTGAACTAAGCTCTTTGACAGTTCCTTTTTGATACGGGTCGCCGAGTTGTGAAGTTAACTGCCTGCCTCCGTTTTTCCTAAACATTATAGACCTAGTACCTACTTTTAAGGGTCGATTTAAAAGGTGTCTAGTGGATGGTCAAGTACCACCTTGGTCTTCAAGACAAATTATAACGCTTAGGGTTCTCGTCAAATATCAAGGGCCCTTGGGTGTACACCACAGTCCTATAATATAAAGTACACCCTACTAGTCAGCCAACTTTGCTCGCCTCAAACTAAAATACCAAACATAAGTCGCAGTGACTGAGCGTTTACCGTACACAAAAAATCAAGGAAATGGCAGGTGTATACACCGTAGAAAAGAAACACCAGTCTTAATCCACAACAACGTACCGGTACTGAATATAAATCAAAAGCATTTAGTGTGGAAAGGTTATATACAAACATTATTTCACGAAAATAGACCAGAGGTTTTTTAGTAAGAAACAAAGGATGAAACTGGCCCGCCGATACAGCAGTGCAAGCACAGAACTTTATCGAATCCTTTGTTAACGAATGTCCGTATAGTATGGAGACGGTTTTTAAGAAAAAATTGAAATCTATCCATTGCCGCAAGGCCAGCTTAAATAAATGGGTGCCTTGTTAATTTTGAATGTTGGTAAACATGTTGTATCTGTAAAATAAATAAATACAATTTTACTCAAAACTTGCAACCGACTCCATACTATACGAACATTCGTAAACATTCGTTAATATACGATTCGATAAAGTTCTGTGATCGCACTGCAGAAGAGTGAAGTCAGAATCAATCTGCAACCAGAAACGCTAAAACTGGTATAACGCCAGAACCCGATTAGATAATAAACCTTATAGAAGAAGACGATCTAGATATAATCGCCAAGCTCTTTATTCAAGTGTATAACGACCGGCATTATACCAGAACAATGGCTTGTTTAAAAATTCATAACCCTACGGAAGAAAACCAACCGACCAACCGACTCCCAAAAGGAGGAGGTCCATAATTGTCATGTTATTCTCGGCGGCAAACTGAATCAGTCTTTCCCCTCTTTCAATTCTAATACCCAGTCCGTACTTCCCGAGGACCTCACAAAGACAAGTGTCGTTAGTGGTGTCTCCTACTTTCGAGTTGAAGTCTCCGATGATATAAAAATGGCGGGGACTTTTATAGTTTTTCATAAATTTCCCGAATTCTTTCATTCATTTAGCTACCATTTAGGTATTTTTGTGTAACTTTTACTGAATTATATTCCTGAAGAATTGTTTCACCTAATTTTTATACAACTTTAGGTGTTCTTAACGTTAAACATTGTCAAAATTGTCAGGAAATTTTTTTTCGTACTTTTTTCATAGTGTCAACTTTGATCATCTACTCTGACAAAGAAAAGTCCGGATGACCAACTCCAGATAACGGGTTACCCTTTCATTAAGACAGACCCTGTATAAGAAACTATCAAATAAGTTGTAATAAACAGAAATGTTCATTCAATATAAATTAAAGAGAAGATGGTCCTTACACAGTTTTTGAAGAGCGCTTCACAAGAACTCACTGAATCTAACCGGTAATCCTACTTATGAAATATAATTCAGCATCTTCCCGACCAAGTGGCTCGTTCATAAGTAAAGGAATGGTTAGTTTGTAGATATAATAATAATTTGAAGGAATATTTTTTTTTATCTTTTATATTAAATTTCTACAGAATGCAAAATGTATTATTTAATGATTTAGCATCAGCCGTTGTATGTTTCGGGTATAACTATCTATATACATTGCAGTAGAGATAGGTCAACTCATCTATATACCTTGTATACTTCGCAGTCATCTGGTTGAATTAGCCACTCAATTGGACGCCTAGGCCGTTTCAACCGGCTTAATGACAATTAGTCAAGTCGTTGATCGCAACGTTTAACCAGTTGCCTGAACGTTGTTTAGCCATTTAGTTAAATTGGATATTGTAAAATTTATGATGTTTGGTTTCAATATTAAAACATTAAAACGGAACTTATTTTATTATATTTATATTTACACGCGAGCCGAGCGAGCGAAGCGAGCGTGGTGCGGCAACACCCGGCGATGCGCCACAATGGATTTTATTTCCTTGTTATTGAAATAAATAAAAAAAATCTTATAAAGAAAAATTTTGCTTGACTGGTTTTTCCCTCATGACAGATAATTTTACCATGACCTACTTGTTTTATTACTTTATTCAAAACTGTACCAAATTTAAATCACTTGGCTGAATTTTGGCGAGCCATCTTCAAGGGGCTTACTTTCAACACGCCAAGTTGTTAAACGTTGAGTTTTTCGTGTTCAATCAACTATCGGCCTAGGCCGTTGATTCGGTCTAGGCGTTCAATTGAGTGGCTAATTCATCCAGATGACTGCGACATATTCAACGTGTAACAAAATGGAGAGATAAAACTTAAGGGTTAGCTTCTCTACCATACGTAGAATATACAGTAAAAGAATTAGCATGATCAGTGCTGGTATAGACTTAAATACAAATTTATTTAGTTATGTTACAACAAAATATTTTGACAACCCTAGTCGTCCTAATAAGCTAAAACAAGACTTGTGCAGAAGTGACCTTAATATGACCTTTCCCGCGCCGGCTGAACTTTGTAGTATCTGTCTTAGTTACCCATCACTTTATTTTTGCGCCATCTGTTATCGAATAGATTTTATCAAAAGCTAACAGCTGTTTTTAGAGTTGACACTTAGATATTTTGATCTACACTTTGAACTTGTTTTTCGGCCGAACCGTAAGGATAACAAATTAATGTTACTGTTGCTTATAAACTACATCACCAAACATACAATCCCCTTAATTTTTATCTCTTCATTATGTTACACGTTGTATATACAGTTTAAGTGTGTACGTGACCAGAGGTACAGTCTTTAGCAGCTGATCTATTATTCACGGAAATTCATATTAAAAACAAATTTGATTTATAAAAAGCGTGAAGATTTAGAAAAATATTACTAACATTTAAAAAATCTATTGAATTTGACCACATCAATAAATAAACAGGTTTTGCTCCTGACCCTCGTCGTTCATTAATTACTCAGTCAAGAAAAAAAACCTGAAAGATTCAAAAATCCATACTCAAACCCGTGCACAAAAAAGGTGACATAACTCCACCTTAGCTTGTTTTTCTCTAATATAAAGGATAAGTATATCTGAGAGAATAAACAATATAATATTTCCAGTATTAATGTTTGCGCTTAGATATGAGCAAAGCATTTTATTTTGTATCGCATTGTGTTTTTTGCTTCCATTCTGGACTGAGAGCGAAAGAAAAACATAGAATGTACCAGCTGCTTCTCTTCCCGGGCATACTGTAAATTTATTTAACAACTGTAAAGTATCCTATATCACATGAAAAAGAACAGCAAGCCCCTTTAAAAAAAATACTAAAATACAAACACGAGAAATTTCCTCTTACTTTTTTTTACAAAGAAACTTTACAAACTCAAACAGTCAAAATTGCCATGGCCGGAAGCTGGTGAATACCTAATAAACCAACAAAGCACGTTGCAAAACAGGAACAGCATCAAGCCTATCGATGCACAAAAATTTTCCGCTTCTCGAAACTTTTGCATAGCAATTGTTTCCAAGATTGCAAAACGTACTTACTTGAACACGCGAGTCGAGTAGTAGTTGCAGTCCTCCTCAGCGACTTGCTCGACAGTCAGCTTGACGTCAGCCAGCGTCATCTTGTGTTGCTCGCCGACGCCGTGCGGCCAGTACCAGTGGCACTTCATCTCGTTCTTCTCTATGATCTTGTTGAGCATCAGGATAGCTCGGCTGTTCTGCTCCCACACCATCAACCAGAAGTGGCTCACGGTGAACGCTAGCGGCCCTTGGGTCAAGATGTACTTGCGGTTGGCGCGGTCCATCTGTTAGACAAGAAATTTTACTTAGATAAATCAAATTGAAGGCCTTGGAGTGCAGCGGTAAAAGATTTGTCTTTCAAGCCAAGGTCTTGGGTTCAATGTCCCATTATGGTAGCTATTTATCTGGTGAACAAAAATATTAGTCGTCAATTCATGGATATGCTTATTTCAGTTTTTCTCTGATCATTGGTTTTTCTCGGCAGCCAATTTCCGTAATTTAGTAAATTTTGCCAACGAAAATAATTTCCTAGTCCTATTATACCCATATATGCTCCTCGGCTTTCCGAACGTAGGAAAACCAGAGAGAATTCAAAATACCAACAAAACTGCTATGTATGCATGAGTAATGTGCCACTGTTGTTTTTTTTCCAATATTCAGTCGGCGAACTGAGCCAAATTCGTATCGAACGTAGAGACGACGGTAGTTGCGAAAGACCTATACAATCGAACACTTTTAAATCTCCTTTCGGTAGTATAGATTATTAGGTATATTGCTATAAAAAAAGGAGCACACACTATATGATAGTCCGCCCTATTTCATATTTAACCACTCATCTGGGTACGGCAACACGTACCTTCACAACTAAGCTATGCTTTTGTATACGCCCTAAAGTAAGAACATAGCGAGTGTTATATTTATACAAAAAATCTAAAATACATATGTATATCATACATAAAATGTTCATAGACACAAATTGCTGCACTGGGCGGGGATTAAGCCCGTGGCCACAGGCATCAGGAGCAGATAGTATTATCCCAACACACATTAAAGGATTTAAAAGCTCAAATGTAAAAAAGCATCATGTTCGTCTGACATTATCGATTTTAAATGACGAATCTCGACAGCTTTCCAGTTTTCGTGCTACAGACCATCATTCGACAATTAACGAGCTGCTGATCTCAGTTAAAACAACAAATATTTATAGTAAGTAATATGCAGTTATACAGGGTCTTTAGTACACAGTTGTCCAAATTGAAATGGACCCCCCCAGAGTGTCTATTCTGAAAATACTTGCTTTAAGTACTACTAGCTATTCTCATATAGTTTTGGAAATATGATTGTTTTACGATAATTAAAATAAAAAAAACCCACATTTTTACCTTCTAATCTATTTCTCATAGTTAGTAAATATATTCATAATTTTAAAAAGAAACCCAAATTTTCACCTTTTAATCTAAATGAGAATCTTCTCAAAATAATAATGTATTCGATACAGCCTTATTATATGGGTATTTGATGCAAAAATTCAAGAAATAAAATGTTATGAAGCAACAAATTCTCGAGGGCGAGGCAAAAGAGTATCTGATATTGTTTTTAAATTGCGATAAAAAAAAAAAAAAAAAACAAACGATGAGAACTTGAGTCGAGTGTGGTAGCACCCTAATACCCGATCACTCCGACTCCAAATTCACAATTATTTGAGACTTAAGGCACATTATGACGGGCCGTATCGCAGCGCAAAAATCCGCGTGCGAACCTCTGATACATTTAATATGAACTACCACATACTGTGACGGGGCGGGGTGGGCCGCATTTCATATAAAATGAATGAGAATGACGCAGGCGGATTATTGCGCTGCGATGCGACCCGGCAAACTGTGCGCGTACCTTAACGCAACTTTGATGCCACTGTCAAACTTTATCTGCCGAAATTATTGATTCACACATAGATTCCGGTACTAAAAATGAAACTAATCCTACATAAAGCTCAACTAACAACAATAAAAAAAAACAGAAATTTAAAGCGTTCTTCTTCCTATAAAAAAGAGATTAAAATGTATCGAAGCTTTCTTCGCCGCTCAATGTTGACCTCGTTCTGAGATTTCACGACTGCCGGCGCTGATACTCGATTTACTAAGGATTATACAGAACTTAAACAAGCTCTTTGCTTCAGTATTACTATAAGCCCTTTGATAAAAGCATCGAAGCGTGTCTTGATTCAGTGGAAATCCCTATAAAAGCTTGCACGCTCCCAGTTACAAAACAAGCACGAATAACCTTGTCCGTTTTGGTATCAATCAATGCGAGTTTTTTTTTTCAAGATCCCAAAAATCCGTTTCAAATTCACCTCTCTTTCAGAGGCAGAGGTTTTTTTAGTTTCAGCTTTTAAGAATTTCTTTAATTGAATCAGTATTGTAATGCTGTGGACACTTCAAATCTACACTTATATCACAATAATGTTATCTATAAGGATTCCAACTTCATACAAATGAACGAAGCTCGAGCTATGCCTACGCGGCTCATGCATGCGGCATGCGGTCAGTCGCGGCTGTCTGCTTGCCGAAACAATATTTTGTTGAGCATTACATTAGAATGCGAATTTTTCATACTTAAAATTTAATAATAAAGAATTCATGTTTTTTTTCATTTCAGTATTTTATTTGATTATTTAAAAAAAAAGACGTGTGGCACTCGGAGACTGCCGCGGTAAAGCTATTGCATAGCATTTTTTATCAACTTATGCAATTATAATTATTTATTTATTTTATTAATGCAGTAATGTTTGATCTAAGATGAAGTTTCCACAAGTTCCTAGTAGATGGCGCTGATTGTTTATTAAAGCCCGCATGTAAAGTTATGAAATCAAAGTATCACCGCTGTGCCGGTCGGAGTGGGGGGTGTTAGGTTTTTTCGTTACGGAATTTCTGGATTCGGTCCCCACGCTCAAGGCCCGCGATGGAAGCTATGCAATAGCTAAAAATATATGTACAATCGCAAAACTAAATAGAAGTAAACAAAAAGTAGGCAAATGTTATTAAAATGCTGAATGAAGTCGGTTAGCCCTATCGCGTACCGCGCGGCTGTAGGCATTACGGTTGTGGGACTATAAGCACAAATTTATATTATTTTTATTTATTTTATCATAGATAAAGAACCGTAACCTATATATATATAATAAGCAAACGAAAAGTAGGGGGCAGAAAAAAGTTTTAGTTGCGTAACATAAGAGAGTGGACCGGGAAAACTAAAGCGGCTGAACTATTCCGTCGTGCGTCGTGAGTAGAGAGGACATGCTGATCGCTAACCTGGAGAGGCATCCTAAGAATAAGAAATACTATAATCCTAACACATTAATTTTATTATAAGAATTAGTTTTTGAACCTCGATTCGAATAATCAAAATAAATTTATCCGCTAGAATTGAATTGCAACAATGCGGTGAGGACCCAACTTAACGTAAAGAAAAGAGAGAATGCGGAACTTAATGCAAAAATCATTTTAACACAACGAATGTAATTACTTTCGCATTAAGTTAAACTTATAATCGTGCATTAATATCACCTACATCACATCGTTGCAAACATTTTTATTTTTTACATAGGTACATACATAAGTTCACGCCTGTTTCCCTAACAGATTATTCAGAACACCAAAGATTATAAAACCTTATGATGTCACATTTGACAAATTTGTAGGCATTGTAATGATGAAGAGAGACTATTGCAGAGACAGAGGGTCAGCCTATCGCCCACAAAAAAATCTCCTCTGTCCCTTAAGTGGTTTTTACAGAATGCTCGGGAAGAGAATCAGGATTCTATGTTTCTCCGTTGCTCCCAGTCCAGCATGGAATGAATTTTTTTACTTACTATACAACAAGATGTTTATATGTAACCGGAAAATAAAAAATCCGTAAATTTATAAATATATATTTTTAAACTTCCGTAGGATTCTAAACGGGAGACAATGTATTATTTTACGTCCACATTTTCGCAAATTGATAAACTTACCGAACTCATTCGTAAAATAATAAGTAAGCGCTGATTGGTTTAATAAGTCACGTGTTCTAATTTCAAAAAACAAATGCACTGGAAGACCTTGTCGGAACGGTTTGGTGCGACGACGAGCGCAGCGAGGAGGAGCAGTTAGGTTGCATATAGTAATTGTAACCCTTAATTTTCGTTCCTACAATTTTTTTACATTCGGACTAGGCTGTATGGAAATTATACCTCTGCCTGCGTCGAGGGTGTCTTAAAAAGTTGAAAGCAAGATGGCTTCCTTTTTCTTCTCGCTGGCGGCAAGTGCAGCCGCATTTATTTTGTTTTTTTATCCATTTAATTGGAAGTCACCGAATTCTCGTTGTAATTGCGCATGAGATGCACGATTTGTTATACCACAAGTTATCTTCTTAAATAACTGTTTGTACCGATCTTCGGGATCCAAGTCAGATCGGTTGCGGGAAGGTGTTTTGCCGGTCCCAGGGTTTTTTTGCTCCTTAACAGAAGTGTTTGGTAGGGGCGAGAAATTGGCGTGTTCACCTACACTTCTAAGCAGAGTTTTAATTTTAACTTTATTTACACTAATATTTGTCTACCGGGCTTTTACACCATCGCACCTCACACCTAGTACCGACCAGAAGTCACCAAGGTACCACCTTTTTTTACTTGTGAAAATTTATGTAACTTATAGTGCAGATTGCATCATAATAAAATAAATAAATTAAACTATCCAACAAAGAATAATACTTAGATAGACTTTTTAAAATTCCTAGAAAAAATACATTGAAAGGTAATGCAACCATTATGTAAAAAAAATTACAGAAGGCGCCACGGGACGAGTCCAGCATAGAATCGAATTTTTTTTTGAAAAAAAAAATGAAAAATCTTTGTTTTTTCTGTCATCCGTGCGTAGTACAGGCATTTTTTTTTTCAAATAAATTCCGTAAAATAGCGACTTGGCTTGTATTCTGGACTGATTATTTTCTTGATCCTGTTATCTGACATATTACTTATTTACAATATTTACCTATAAAAAAAATTTTGGATCTTCTCTGGCTTTTGATGCTGGCTTAATCATGTATTTACAGGCTTAACATAAGAGAATCCCGGGCAGCACGTCAAGAACTCAGGCGGCGTTATCCAGACCGTCGACTTCCCAATGCGTTGGTATCCCATAGTATCTACTGGTGGCTAAGATTGAGTGGTTCAAAGAGGACAAAGAGGACGAAGAGGATGCGACCCAACCAATGTGACTTCTAACGCAGTTACAAGATCCCTTGGGTTATCAGTATTGAAAGTTTTGCACACCGTGCACAGGGCAAGTCTAATCCCCCATTCATGTCACACACGCCATTTCATGCCATAGGAGAATGCGATCCTGACTCTAAACCTTATTTTCATAATGAACTCGTTATGTCCAAGACTGTTCCTACCATTTTTGAACCAGCATTTTCCCTCACAATAGTTAGTTCATATCTAAGTATTATATCTTGTTGGATAGCTGAAACAATGTACTTTATTATTACGTATTCTGCACAATAAGTTACAAGGACTATTTTGACAGGAGACGCATTTTAAGTGTACGCATTTAAGACTTTATATCATGAACTCATTAATCGTTTACATGATACCGTTAAAAAACGCAGTTAGATAACGAAAACTTTTTTTTTCTGACAAAAACTTCTGAAAAATGGGTGTTTACAGTGAAATCCTAAAAAAGACGTGTGGCACTCGGAGGCTGCCGCGGTAAAGCTATTGCATAGCATTTTTTATCAACTTATGCGATTATAATTATTTATTTATTTTATTAATGCAGTAATGTTTGATCTTATATGAAGTTCCACAAGTTCCTAGTAGATGGCGCTGATTAAGCCCGCATGTAAAGTTATGAAATCAAAGTATCACCGCTGTGCCGGTCGGAGGGGGGGGTGTTAGGTTTTTTTCGTTACGGAATTTCTGGATTCGGTCCCCACGCTCAAGGCCCGCGATAGAAGCTATGCAATAGCTTAAAAGTGAAACAACTCAAAAACGGTAAATTTTAGGAGGGGTGGTTCCATAGTAAAAGTGCTTCTTTTTGACCTACTCTATAACCCCTTAAGAGGTGCGGGTCCAATAAAAAATAGCCCCGTAAATAAATATTCTGGCTTTGATCGATCTGAATACGTTTTTATTTCAAGAAATCAGATATTAAATAAATGCATATCTTTAATAAATATCGCTTATAGGAAAATCTTACCTAGAAACTGAAAAACTTATAACACCCTACACATAAAAATTAACCTGTTCGCTTTACACGAAATACTAACGAATACGAAATACTTATAGATGTATATTTCTTTGACAATAGTCGCTAATTTGTTATGAAAGGTTTGTTAAGAAAGTTAAAAAAGATTTGTAAAGAAACCTTATATAAAACTTCTTCCAGTTAGTTCCTGTTTATTAATTTTTTCCGCAATTATGAAAGAGTTGTTTTTGTTGTACGTAGTGGTTAGGGTTGCCAAAATTTTTTTTATTTTTAATCTGAACAGAATATCAAACAGTATTTTGGAAAAATAAACATTAACGTCACATATTTTAAGAGCCTCTTGCACAAATTATTAATTAAAGTCTAGCTTATAATAAAGTTTTTAATGCTGAAAACAGTATTTTGTATACTTTATTATTGTTCAACAGTAAACAGTATAGTGAATATAATACTGTATGGGTATTATAAAAATTAAAAATTAAAATTAAAATTAAAATTATAAAAATGTTTTTACTGTATGGTAAAAACAGTATGGGTGGCAGCCCTAGTTGTGATCAACTTTCAAGAGAAGCTCTAGAAACATAAAAACAAGAAACAATTATTACAAAGAATTTTATTATTATTTTTTGTACACGTGGAAACGTTCAGATGTTTAGCAACGAGTTTGCGTAAAGCCCGACAATTTTTTTGGCGCGTGGATGATTACGTCAGAGCAGGCCCCTGGTGAGGGTGAAATAAGGGTTACCATTCAGTATAATTTCCTCTTCTCAGGGAAAAATATGAATGCATAAACTTTTAGTTTGCTCAGTTTGAAAACAGAAATTATTTCATTGTATGTATTTCAAAAAGGCAAGTCGAGTAAACTTTGAGAAAAACGTTAGTGGTATAAAAAGACAGGGTTGAAGTTATAAATAGAAGATTAAGCTAGAAAATATAAGTATTAAAAATA
Source organism: Stenoptilia bipunctidactyla (assembly GCA_944452665.1). Taxonomy (NCBI): domain Eukaryota; kingdom Metazoa; phylum Arthropoda; class Insecta; order Lepidoptera; family Pterophoridae; genus Stenoptilia; species Stenoptilia bipunctidactyla. Next base: position 45,599,812 of record OX101721.1, on the reverse strand, counting down.
GAGTAACATGGAAATAATATCATGTTTTTATGATTAATTGGTTTCTTCGTCATCCTCGTCACTACTACTTTCTGTATTAGGTACCTAATCGTATCCAGAAATGCTCGTATTTTGAAAGGTTTGTAAAAAATCTGCTTATATTACCTACTTCACTTTTCATAGAGTTTTTCTAAAGAGACAATACTCCTGAATCGTTTTTGTCAAGATTGAAAAAAAGAGATTTTATTACTTTTTATTATTATTTTTATATAGGTATAGAGCGCGCGTATTGCATTTTCCTCCTAATGCGTAGCGTAGGCAGATGAATATGTGAACCGATAGGGTTGCGAATCTTATGCAAAAATGTTAAACATTTTATCGATAACGCTGCGAATACATGACCTAACTGTGTGCCATACAGGATAATTTTAAAAGGGATATTAGTTAGGTACCAATTGCAAATGAAATAAATATTTCCTCATCAATATACTTTTTTATTTTTTTACATCAAGTAATTAGTTTAGTTGCATATAGTTTGAAAACATAAATTGATTTGATGATATTTTCGATTATTATTTTTATTAAATGCGAGGCAAAAATTAATTTGTTTAGCAACAAAAAACTGTCGGCACAATAAATTAGGTGCGTAGATGATTCACAAAATCGTACAATACATTATTATACGACAGTAGTTTGACATGATGGTAGTGCAAATAACACCTGCGCGATATCCTAGGTGCCTTTGTGTAATCTTGTTACAAAAGAAAAAGGAAACATGTGATTTCAACTTAATATTAGCCATTTGAAAGGATAACAAACTGTTAGGGTTTCAAGTTGTCACGTTCCCCTCCCACCTCTGTTTCTTTAACTCCCACGTGTTTAGACCGAAATAACAATAGCCCCTGACAAACACGGCGAGCTCCCGATGACGACTACTAGTGCTCGCGGTGGGACCACAGCGCAATGTGATTCATTCATAGGCCATAAATCGAAAAATTTCATTGGCTGATACAGATTAGAACATTTTACTACATGACTAGCTTGTAAACAAGTCATTAAAAACTTTAAATATGAAGGTAATTAGGTCAAGTTATCATTCACTTTTGTGAATGGAACAAATCGGAAGTGAGCGAACTTAATCACTTTGTTTTTGAGTGTCACTATTCCAAATCAAGTGTTCACGTGTACTAATAGTATGGAAGCGCAAGAACAAGGTACGTACTTTAATATAACAATTTTTATGCATTATATTGTTTTATTTCTTGTTTTTATGCGAAGGCAGTTTGTTGGTAGAATTTTTTGTTACACTTTTACATAATTTGAACTACAATTTTTCGCTTCCTTTTGCTGCACTTGAGATACATGTTTTCCAAATTGGCAGAATGTTTTTATTACTGGAATATTAGTTCCAGCTGCATCTAGCTGCTCCAACTTAGCTTCAAGGGGTGTCAAAGTATGGTCTTACATAGAATCCAAAAATACCTTTTTTTGCAAATAAAAGTATTTTTTATGTGACTTGGTATTATTTTTTACATTATGGTGTTTAGTTATATAAATCAGCATTATTTTCACCATTTGCCATTAAAAACTGCAGTATAGAATGTTTTAGATTCATTGTCTAAATCAAAATTAAAGCGAGACATTTTTTGTGAGACTTTTAAGTCAATTTTTTTTTAAATGTATGACAATTTTTTTATTTTTATTTATTTAATAATTTTGGTTCAGGTAAACATTATTGAAATGTTTAAAGTGATTTTTTTTTATTGCGTATTAATGACCGCCTTAGTACGGATAGTGCAGCGTTGTTCTCACCCGTGCCTACTGTTCCCATTTGGTTTATGCGTGCTCTATACTTTATTATTATTACTCTAAGGTAAGAAAATTAGCAATTTTTTACGGAATCAACATCATTAATTAGCATATACATTAACAAGATAATTGAATTTTAACACCCCAATGTTGGTTAAGTTATCGAAATATAAGGAAATATTAATTATTTTTCATAAAATTATTTTTTGTAAATAATTGATATGCTATTGATAGTTATTTCATTCAGTTCGTCTTCAATTCAATTCAGAATAAACTCGATTAAAGAAACAAAGGATTCGGCATTAAAATCGTTACTTTTAAATATATAGGCGTCTCCTTTTAACTCAACAGTGTACTCGTACGTAAAAAAGGACAACAGTAGTTTTATCATTGCCTTAAATGACAACAATGCGGCCAGTCTCCATGTTACGATACAGTCAATAACAAGTACGTCAGTTGTCATAACGACTTGCTTTTTGCAAATTTTGAAGTAAACTTAAGTGTTTTTATGTGGAATCGTTGTCGTTTATAGTGCAGAACTTTCCATAATACTGCCATTACCACTACTGGTTAGATGCAGTGTGTTAGGCTGCCCCAAGAAAAAATATGAGCACTACGGCAAGCCGCCATCTTTTTTCTGACTAAACAGGCACGTTTTTTCGTAGTTATGTCAGGTCCTCTTGTTTCCTTTTGTCGATGAATAAACTTATTGCATCTGTGATATTGGCAACATGTCCACCAATGTCAGTTCAGATTTGAAATATACATCGGCAATCCCTCGTTTCACATTATTTAAATTAAAAAAAAAATAAGTAATGATATAAATTGACGAAGAGTCATTGTGAAATGTGGAATATGCTGCAATTGCCTTAAAATATAGGACCGCAAAGATAAATTTGGCCGTCGCGCTTATATAGTGACACTGGTGTGGTTTCTGGGATATGCGAGTCTAACATTATAGCTACATCAGCTTTTTTAGATGTCGTTGTAGTTAGGGTTGGTCAATAAATAACAAAAAAGATCTCTAGTATTAAATTTTTTTCTTTAGTTTCAGCCAATGAAAAATTACTTTCGTTGACACTAGTACCATTAACTGTTCCATGATGGAACTACTGATAATAATTTACCTCACTATTTACCATGATGGATGGAACTACTGATAAAAATATTGAATATCTGTGCCTACTGGCACTTGCGAAATTTTCGACTGTGCTAAAAACCTACGGAGGTAAAAAAACTTAATTGCAACCTAGCTTTATTGAAGCTTTTCTACATTTTAACTAAATAAGGATTTATATCCATTAATTTGAACATAATCACTAAGAGTATATTGTATTTAGATGTTTTGTTACTTAAAATTGCTCCTTTTGAATGGAAAATTTTAAACTTCCGTGAAAATCAATAACCATTACCTTTATATTTCGCACGTTTTTTCAAGTTCAAGATTGCCAAATTAGACTCTCAGTTGATTGAATTTGACTTATAACAATAAAATATGATTTTAATATAACTTTTTTCCTGTATTGTAAAATTGCGTCATATTTTTACGTTAGTGTTATAAATATAACTTATTTGTTTTAATGTCTTTTACATTATAATACATTAGCTCAGTAAAAAGCAGGCTGACAGGTGAATACTTGTATGAACAACGGGCACTCTTCTTTGCTACTTATCAAACACCCGCGACTGCACTCGCCACGTGATCCCAAACCTAAGGGCGCGGACCCATGTCTGCGGCAGACGGCGCCGCGGACAGTACGCGGTGAGGTGAGAAATGATACTAGCCTGAATGGATTAGGATATGTTTGTTTATTATTTGTAGAATATTTTTTTAATTCTGTGTCAGATGCCTGACGAAATTTTAATTGAACAAAGTAGTGAATAAATTCCGCCACAAACATTTTTCAGTGCCGAGGAGCATTGGGATTGCCCTTTTTTTGGCACACACACATCTGGTTTGGTGGCTCCCTTTTGTAAATTAGAGTCTTATAAAAGTTTCACTGTACCTAGTGTACCTAGTTTGCCATGTTTGCATTGCACATATATAGTTGTTCTCCACAGGCTGTTCCTTTAAAATTGAGTGTATATTTTTTTTATGTGATGATATTAGCTGTCTTGTGTTTGTTTCTTTTATGCACTTATTAATGTAAAAATTAGAAAGTAAGTTGAAAAAGACGATTGCTGTTGAGTTTCTTACCACTTCTTCTCAACAGATCGACTTTCCGAAGTGGTGGTAGATTGACTTTAATTTGGAAACATTCTGACGCGATTTAAGCGTATGTACACATACCTATAAATAATAGTTATTTTGTTTTTTATTACTGTCACAAAGTCACCGTCACAATAAAATATATAAAACAAAAGAGTGTTTACCAGAAAGTGGTCAAACGCACATTTATTCACTACTATGTTCAATTAAAATTTCGTCAGGGATCTGTCACAGAATTAAAAAAATATTCTACAAATAATAAACAAACATATCCTAATCCATTCAGGCTAGTTTCATTTCTCACCTCACCGCGCACTGTCCGCGGCGCCGTCTGCGGCACCGCGGAACCGCGCCGCCGCCGCGTCGCGTTGCGGTGCGGCGCCGCACCGCAGACATGGGTCCGCGCCCTAATCGACGAAACCATACATACCTAAGTAACTATCACTCTAGTCAACAAAACATTTTAATGTTTGAATTCACATAGATCAAATGTGTCGTATTACTATTCGATAAATAGTTCGATATACATACATACATAACCTCACGCCTGTCTCCCTTTGGTGTAGGCAGAGAGAAGGGAACACCAATTGCTGCGATCCAGACATACCTCTTTCGCTTCTTCCACGTTCATCAATCTTTTCATACATGAGCGCCGGTTACGGGTACTTTTGACTATGACCCTTTTTCAAAATGTCGCCAATTTGATCGGCATACGTTCGCCTAGGCCGGCCCCCTTCCAACAACACCATCCATTCTTGTTCTGTACACCTCTTTCGTAAATCTACTTTCACTCATCCTTTCCAAATGCCCAAACCACCGTAGCATACTCTTTTCAATCTTAGTCACTACATACTCTTCTCTTTCAATCCGCATCTCTTTCTTATTTCACTGTTGCGCACCCTATCACTCAATATAGTGTCGGCAAACAACAAAAACGAAAAGAAGCGTTACTCATAAAACACGATAGAATTAATCACTGGACAGTTACTTAGTACCGAGTCTGTGGGCTTGGGTATAACCCTGGCTTAGTCACAACAAAATCTTTATTCGCGAGTCCGTTCCGTCAGTTACAATGCCAACTCAATTAATACCGAGCTACTATCGACCGTCAGTCCGAGATACGTCAGCGCACCTAGCCGTCCCAACCGTATCCGCGTCACCTGCCATCATCCTACTTCAAGATACAACCTATGGCGCTGCAATCGAATGTCAGTCATTTATTGCATTTAGCGCCCTCTTTAACAGTACTACCAACATACTTCCGCTACCATGAAGTCATACAAACATCTTAATATCGCAAACTCATCGTTATCGCCAACAATAGTTCGATATGTTCCACGAAAATAAGTCCTATATCAATTAATTTAGTTTAATATTGAAACAACTACTTAAAGTAAATTTTCTGATTTACGTTTTGATTACCATCAGGTGAATCTAAGATCTAACGCGGCATATACATAGTCATCTATACTCCGTTGAGTGGTTATAAAGTAGGTCAAAACGAACCATTTTCACTATGGTACCACCCCTCCTTAAATTCACCGTTTTTTTTAATTATTCCACTTTTTAGGATTTTACAGTAAACAACCATTTTTCCCTAGTTTTTGTGAGAAATAAAAACAATTCGCTATCTCACTGCTTATTTCGACGTTAGCATTTCATTAATAAGTTCATAATATAAAGCGAAAAAAACAGTAGGTACATATATTTTCTGTGAAAATCCATTTAACAATAAGGGATTAAATTTTTAACGAGTATAAAAAGTATCCTGTGTCAATCTTTCAACTTTCGCATTTGTAATATTAGTGGGATGAGTCTGTTGCTATACAATGAAGGCTTCCATGAAAATGAATTTTTTTCAGTCTAATAAAACCAATATCTAAATTTAAACAAATATATTTAGACCAATAAAGTGTTGTGATCTAAACTTGTGATTAAAAGCCTCACATGTCTCCTTCAAAAACTTTCCTAGATTAATTATCGAAGCAAAACGGATACGAGTTAATAATTAGATTCATAAAGGGGACCAGTTGATGATTCGATTTAAACCGAATGAACTTTTAGTTGCCGTGAAGTATGGAAATAGGCGTCTACAAATGCTGTGAACACCTATTTTACATTGATATGTATCGAAAAGGCGGATGAAGCCGCGGAAAGCGACTAGTATGTAATGTGGTAAATTTCATTTTGATGATGTTAACACGAGCATAAATTAAGTAATACATTCAAGTGAAGTTGTTGCTTTAAAACTAAAATGTTGAAAAGGGAATACTTATCTATTCAAATTTTACTCCCGGGAAAGGGAGAGGTAAATTGTAGTATTAAAATAAAATTTCCTACATCAATAAATCACATTTATTAAGTACTCACGGAATCAGTAAATCGTTTTACTGATTCCGTGGTTAAATAGGCATAAAACAAAGTATTCTATGAGTTATTTCACTGTACTATCGCGGTCACCATCGCTTGATCACTTCTAAAAATCGCATAAACGTTGCTGCGGCGGCGAACTGTTTTATTATCTATTCTATTTTTAAGCGCAAGCAAAAATGAACTTAGTTGTGTTCAGGCGCGGATGTCTTCAATTGTACATCAATTTCAATTTCATTTTGTTATCAAAATTCATCAACCGTTTTTGTTTTTCTGAAAATAAAACTTAGCTTCTTTCACGAACCCTATTCTCTATCTGTACCAAATTTCATTAAAATCGGCTCAGTTGTTTAAAGCGTGAAAGCGTAACAGATAGACAGAGAGAGTTACTTTCGCATTCACAATATTAGTACCGAGGGATTATGTTCTTTGACTCGTTGCGCACGTCAATTGTACGTCTCCGATACCAACAAGAGGACCGAAGTTCGATTACCAACCGGGTTAAGAAAATCATATATTACATAATTAAGAGTAAACAGGCGATTATTGGGTTACTATAAAAGACATCTAAAAACTGTAATACTCGAAAGAATATTTGTTACACCTAAATATTTTTTACTGTACATTTATTATTATTTATACAACAGCAAAATCCGCGATTACTCTGTAACCTCACGATTACTTCTTCTTTTCCAGTGCAGAATTTTCCAGTGCTTTATTTAGATTTTTTGGTATACTTTGTAGCGCCGGCATGGCTGCGGGGCAAACGAAATAGCCATACGAAAAATAAACACATGAACATGTCTATGGAAATCCAATTATAACCATCGGGTGCAGCTCGTACAATCATAATTGCAGCTGTAAAAGTGAATTACGTTGATAAAGCCATAGTTTTATTTATAGCCGTTGTTGTTAACAATGTTCTATATTTGAAAAATGTATCCTCAAACACATCGACAGAGAATGTGGAAGTCAACTCAAGGAAAAGCTGGAATGCCCTTTCTACGCGTTGAATATCCGTAACGAAGTGCATTTTATTGAAATTGCCTTCTCTATTCCTGTCCCAGCTATTGATTTCTTGTTTACCTCGTTGCATATCAACTTGGAAAATTCAATCCAGAGCGCAAATGAAGTAACGGCGATGTAAAAAATATTATTTCAGAAATCAGATTTAACTTGATAGCCCGAAGCTAATAAGTAGCCTGACGAAAAATCGGAAAAATACCGTGTTTTTAAACATCGAAAAAACACATATTGCGCTGATAAATATATTACGAAAGTCATATTAAAAACATATGAAAGTTAAAGCTAGCTTTATTGACAGCCTACGTGGTGCATTAGTAGAATGTTCGACAGTGTCGTGAAAGGCTCTGGGTTCGAGTTTAGGAAACGAAATTTTCTAAACTGGATCGTAACAGGATATATAATAGAATACCCAATGTATCCTGTATGGTCTCCGTAACAAAAGCTTATACACATAAAAAGCTAAGTTTTGGAAAACATAGTCGGTGTGAAATTCTGTGCAAACTAGAAAATAACAAATTAATTTCCTTTGCACAATCATCTAGAAAAAATCAATCGTCATAATATAATTATTATTCCATCGATTAGTAGCTGACCCTTTTACGTTACATTTTTTTTTATGGAATCATTGTCACGCTTAGTTATTGTAGTTAAATGCATATTTATAAAAGTTACCATTAAAGGAAAACTATATCTTCATCATTTTTGACGAATCATGCGATATTTTTGTAGCTACGAAGGTGTATTGAAATTTGAAATGTGTGCGTGAGAGTATTTTTTGTAAACTAGACCTAAAATTGACTTCTACATATGTATTCTACATACACATCTCTTCTAAATCTACGCCTAGTTGGCGTATGGTTAGCTCTATCGGCAGCATTTTATTTGGGGGCTTGACAGTTTGAATTTTATCTCATGCTGAGTTATTATAATACCTAATAATCATACATAACTACCTATATAAAGTTACACACACCGAAACTAGCTATACACATAAAGCATGAATTAATATAAACCAGACTCCCCTAACATTTTCTGGATGAAAAACTACACGGAAAGATTTTTACGCCTCAACCCATGCCATGGAAAGAAATCTATCAAATCACGTGTTTCTCGGACGGTTACCCCAAAAAGTACGGCTGAATAGTTAGAAGCACACGCTTCCGCAGATTCACCCACATAAAACTAAATCAAGTAGAAATATCACGATTAATAGTATCCCACATCTTCAAATAGAAATTTAACACGTAATTTCTGTTTTCCGAATGAACAATTTTTCTTGTAACTATTTTCTCTCGGTTTTTTACGAGGTCTACGCTAGTGCATATTAGTGTGTTCGGACGCAGGGTAGGCTGCCACCTAGGTAACAGAGTGCCTTGATTGTTAGAATTTGTGGTGAGATGATCTGTTTCAGTAATTAAGAATTTTCTAACTATGTGGTAGGTACTTAAGATTACAGCTTATTGTATGAGGTGGTAGGAGCAGCTAGTGAAAGTTTTTTAAGGGAGTAGTGAAGCTGTTTGGGGAAGAAGCCTGTAGATGAATTAATAATAATATTTGTTATAATCTCACGTTATAGTCACATTTGAATACAACCAATCGTAATAAAGATGGCCTTAGTCCTTTTCCACCAGAGATGCACGAGGTTACGGAGTATTCGTCGATTCATTCTACGAGTAGCGAATACCAAGGTATGGTAACAAGGAAGTTTATGAATCGACTGTTTCATACCATGGCAGGGTATGAAACGCCTAATATCTTATTTGTGCTTCCTCGATTCATACCATGTCAGATACATTTCAATGGAATTTGAACCTTATGACAATAAGGTTGCGAAGTGTATACATCTTACTAGACGTGACTGTACACGAAAGCTTCATTTACACATTTCTGATAAAAACACAGCTTGAATCTATGCACACAAGCTACACGGACTACAGCTACTGCAATGCGTCGCTATTGTAATTATAAATCAGAAATAATCTATACTAATATTATAAAGAGGAAACCTTTGTTTTTTTGTATGTTTGTATTGAATAGGCTCAAAAACTACTGGACCGATTTCAAAATTTCTTTTACCATTACTTAAAGGGATTCTTCCGAATCCGTATAGACTACTTTTTATTCCGAAAATCCCGCGGGAATCGAAATTGCGCGGGTAAAACCGCGCGCAACAGCTAGTATACGAATATTCCCGTGTAGTTCTCACGTGAATTAGGATACACAAGTCGTTGCAAAGGATACGTGGACACTAAACAATAGTCAGTAGTCTCAATTAAATTACTTTTCCAAAATTATACTATAAATAAAGCGTTCTTTTGTAGTATTGTCTTAAGTTTTCACGATTCATAATTTAAATAAAACTACTTTTTAACCGGATTAATCGCGTATAATTTATATTTTACATTTTAACTCGACGTTTCGGTATCTTTGCAGACCCCGTGGTCACAGTCGCTCGTGACCACGGGGTCACGAGCGACTGTGACCACGGCATTAATCCACAGCATTAATCCTGCTTTCATGTTTCTTCTGCCACACCCAAGATTCACTACCACACATAAGTGTACTCCCTCAAGTAGGGCAAGACGAGCCTTATTCGGTATAATTTTGCTTGCCATAATAATGGAGATACACTTGATGAAATAGGTCACATATCGATCATGTCATTTTCCGCATATTCTTCATGGGAGATAGAAACTCTATCTTTGAGTTCACTAACTTTAAATCTAAGTCAAACGCAGGCTAAAGTGACATGTAAACTAAGCAGTGTTCTATGTAGACGGTTCACAAGACTATATCAAATAATATTCTCATAAAGTAAGTGTTCAGATTTCAGCAATAAAAAATGATACGTAGGTAAATGTATAAGTTTATTATAAGAGGGTGTTATTTGCATCAACTGTTATTAATATCAATCATTATCGCGCCTGCCTCTACATTTTAATTGAAAGGTAAATACTCTTACGATATATTTCAACGAAATGTTTTAAAACCCGTCAGAAATATAAATTGACTTCCGGCAGCGGGTGAAGGAGCAATAATTACCAGCAATAATTACACAGATTTCAAGTGCAATATTCGGGAAAATGGAATCCATATTCTATTGAAAACTTAAGCGAAATTCGTTAAGCCCTTGCACAAAAAAAAAGCTGAAATGAATAAAACACTTTCATATTAACCGAATGAATCGAGCGTAATAATCGGTTTATTTACAGATACTGTGTCAAGAATAAATCGGGTTAATTGATGAACAAACTTTAGGGGTTACCTGCAGAAGGTAATTTTTAAATACAAAATATTTCCTTTACCTAAGCAAAGCGGCTACACATGCACGTTTAGTTTTCCTAAGCAACTTGTTTAAAGAAACTACATTTAAGGACATTTTATTTTTTGTGCAAGTCACCCTAAATCTATGCTAAAAATATATCCTAAAAACAAATTCAAAAATAAAATTAACACACCGATTGAACTTGGGAATTTGCAACCTCAGTTTCAAGTAGTTAAACCGAATAGGGGAAAAGCCAGAATTTAAATGTACTTTCTGTATAATTTTTCACGCTGTTTTTTAAGCTATTGCATAGCTTCTCTCGCGGGCCTTGAGCGTGGGGACCGAATCCAGAAATTCCGTAACGAAAAAAACCTAACACCCCCCACTCCGACCGGCACAGCGGTGATACTTTGATTTCATAACTTTACATGCGGGCTTTACTAGGAACTACTAGGAACTTGTGGAACTTCATATTAGATCAAACATTACTGCATTAATAAAATTAATAAATAATTATAATTGCATAAGTTGATAAAAAATGCTATGCAATAGCTTTACCGAACAGTCTCCGGGGGCCACACGTCTTTTTTTTTAATAACATTATGCACCAATTTTGCGTTCTTGCGTACATGTACATGCACGTTTTGTTTACCCAACTAACAGCAATAAATTAAATTGAATTGAGTTTATCGCGGGTAACGAACGATAACGAGCCGTTTGGGTCGTAAAGAACTTAGCTCTAAGCTTGTAGGTGGATGGCAAAAATATTCGTATTTACCAATCCTTGGGACCTTTAAGTATGTCACAAGCAAACGGGATCTGTGCGACATCTTCTTTTCTCATCGTACCTTCTCAAGCATGAAAGGTGATGAGGTAACTATGTCATACTCGGCGGCTTAGGGGGTTTCCACACCAATAGATCGACAGTCGACCGACGGCGTCAATCTACGTCGACTATGGCGGGTTTCAATATTATGAAAACTGTTCGTTTTGCCTACGAACAATAGAAATCACTACAAAAATGCCTTTCTATATTCAAAATCTTGACATCTAAACCACTGCTTACGAACTGTTTGACTGTAATGGGTTGCTAGGTTACATTTGACCATTTACAAAATAAGTCATTATATCTAGCCAACGACGACGTAACAAGTTATCAATTTAAACCAATGAGGTAAAGGTAGCATGGCAGTCTGCTGCGGCCAATAAGAGTTTTGTTTTCATTACGTATGACCAATTAAAGAATAGGTCATTTTATCTAGCCAACGACGTAAAAATTTATTCATTTAACGAAATATCTGTCAACATATCAATAATCCAGTTTTCTCTTTCTAACTTATCTATAACTGTTTTTGAAAAAAAGGACGAATATTATTGAATGACATAATTTTTCTTTTAAATATTTATTTTGACGTCATAAAAATGTGATTCAACCAATGGCAAAATTAGTCGAAGGATTGGCGTTTCGTTTTACGTAAGCAGTTAAACGCAATTATTAATAAAAAGCTCTAAAAACATAGTATAATATATTTATCGAATACTAAAACATAGCAAACATCAATTGAATAAGTTTATATATTTCTTAAGTTCAAATATCATACAAATAATTTGCGAATGCTTGATATTCTATAAATCACATATCACCTATTTTCTTGGAAGAACGTCACGCAAGGAGGGCCCATACCAAATTTGAGAACTTACAGCCCGTAGCTAATAGATATTGTGAAACGCTACTTTTTTCCTACCAATTTTGTACCTGTACCGGTTACGCATAGCAGTTGAATATTGAAACCCGCCATAATTCTACCATTGGTGTGTTAACACCCTAAGATTCTATAGCAAAAAATATAAACAACGAACGCAGAGCATTAAAAAAACCCGCTTTACAACATTTTTAAATCCTTGTCGAAACCTTTCGCTCCAGTTGGACGACCGGCTGGTGGAGGGGTAACGTACATTGCCTTCTACGCCAGAGGTCCTGGGTTCGAATCCCGGCGGCGACGGATATTTGTGTGATGAACACAGATATTAGTCGTCAAGTCATGGACGTTTATATGTTTATTTAAGTTTATTTTCTAATAAAAAATATGTATTTAATCAATATGTATGTTTATATATTTCTTAAGTATATCAGTTAACTAGTATCCATAACACAAGTTCTTTAAGAAACTTAATTTGGGCTAGATAATGTTGTGTGTAATATATAATATATAATAGTATATAACTATATTATTATTATTGGGCTTATTGTATTCAGTCTAATGGCAAGAGCTTAAGCTAAGAGATTTCGCAGGATATTTTTTACGTCAAAACATTCAACAGTCAAAACGTCAAATCGACGCACGTTTGTCTGAAAACTCGCGTAACAAAAACACAAAACCATACACACGAATTCGGAAGCTCTCCTTTTGGAAGACGGTTGAAAATTGAAGCCGAACCGCGAAGCCTAGGTACTATAGCTATCTTGTTATACTAGAAAAGCAATCTGACATTTACCATTTATGTAATAGCAATTACAGGTTTTTCTTTTAAAAGGAAGGAAAATCTAATTGAAACTACCCACAAGGATGAAGCAAACTTAATCACGATCTCATTTTCCAATAAATATGCGGTGGGAAGAAAATTTTCCACTCACAATCGTTTCTATTTCTATTCCAAGATATTCCCTACCGTCGAGAAATGAGGAGCTTTCATTTGAATAGAATCAAAATGAAAAGATAAGTAGGTACTGAGGCTGTTTGAACGCCTACGCTAGAAGATTACCATTTATTAATATCCAAGCAAAGGACACGTGTAAGATGATTTTCAAAATTACAGAACGGTACACGTAACACGGGAATGTTCAGGACTTTTCACTTTAACAAAAAAAGACGTGTGGCACTCGGAGACTGCCGCGTTAAAGCTATTGCATAGAATTTTTTATCAACTTATGCAATTATAATTATTTATTTATTTTATTAATGCAGTAATGTTTAATCTAATATGAAGTTCCACAAGTTCCTAGTAGATGGCGCTGGTGGTTTATTAAAGCCCGCATGTAAAGTTATGAAATCAAAGTATCACCGCTGTGCCAGTCGGAATTGGGGGTGTTAGGTTTTTTTCATTACGGAATTTTTGGATTCGGTCAATTTCAGCTCGGAACAAGAAAAAAATGTTTATTTATTATGTATTTATATTCTAGGTTCGCCCTAGTTCGCTACATAGTATCTCATAGCACAAGCTATGCTTACTTTACGGCCATGTAGTTGGTGTGATTGTCTGGGGATTTTATTTATATTTTATTTTATACTTAAAATGTAAAATATAAATTACACCTACGCGGTTAAAAAGTAGTTTTATTTAATATGAATATGTTACTATTTAACTTTAGTTAAAACATGCGGTCGTGACAACAGACAAAAATATGCAAACGATGTTTGTTTAGGTTGTAAATATTATGCAAAGCTCTCTATGTTATATTTAGTACAGCTGCTCACCAGTAGATGGCAGCACAGCGCAAATTAGCTCGCACATGTAAAGTGCTAAAATGAATTTCGTAAATACCTACAGTTAAAATTTATTTGTATGCAATTTTTTGTAGAAAACCGAAATGCAACGATTTCACTCGCTGTACTGTTTTTTGTTTGTGAAGATTTATTTGGGATTTGTTGAAAGTTTAATAATTAATTAGTCATAGTCAGTATTTTTCTTCGGTTTTCTTTGCCTCATTCATTCATTGCTACTTTTAACTGTTTAGTATTAGGTAGATTAGTACTAAGATTCATCCATCATTCAACCTTAGGTTGACTATAAGATTGGTGTTTTGGCTAAAGTAAGAAAAATAAATTGTTTGCTATTTTTAATAAAGGCATTGAATTTGCGACTTATGTTTGCCCGTTCACCATGTGTGGTGATCACGGCACCTCTCCACCAACATTTACATTGTACCTAATAAATTTTATAAATCATTTAAAAAATTTGTTGATTCCCGTGAGTAAAATTATATGAAAAGTAGCTGTTTCGCGGACTATTTCGAAACCCGCGGGAATATCGGTGTAAAAAGTACATTCAAGACACTACACTATCACTACGCCGAAATTTCATCCAAATCCGTTGAGCCGTCCTACCGTGAGTCTACCGTCCGCCGTCCTACCGTGAGTGTACCGTCCGCCGTCCTACCGTGAGTCCACCGTCCGCCGTCCTACCAGAATTGACGTAGAAGCACATTATTTTTTATTTATTTATTTAATTCTGTCGCAAATGTTTCGGAGGTAAACTTTTGAATATTCATTAAAGCGATGCACCGAAATTCGCAATCAGCCCCGCAGTGCGCTCATGAAAAGTATTAATTAACAAAGAATGCAGAACATTAAAAAACGGACTTCACTTACATTTTTAAATCCTAGTCAAAACTTTGGCTGAAATATAACGTCATCTACCTACGTAAATTCTCCGTTTTCATACATAGTTTTTTAAAAAGAACGCAATCGATTTCGTATTTGAATGGGACCAACTCTGAAGTACCTATCCTCTATTAAATGAAACTGAAATATTCAAATTCGATTCACAATTGAGGAAATAATCGCGTAACAAACATAAATAATACTAATACTATAAATGTGAAATCTAAATATGAAAGTTTGAATGGATGGATCTATGGATGTTTGTTCCTCAATCACAGCAGAACGGCTCAATGGATTTGTATGAAATATGGCATAGTGATAGAGTACCGTCTGGAATAGCACATGCTTTGTATCTCAATATTCCCACGGGATTCAAAACTGCGCGAATAAAACATACACACGAATTGACAACCTTCTTTTGGGAGTCAGTTGAAAAGTTACGGAAAACGAATTACGCGTTTGCTGAGTCGAGAGTCGATAACTCGGTTTGTAGGTTTTCAGAACGTACAGTCGCATCTAATAAGATGTATACATATTAATTGAACTTTCAACTTTATTACTACCGAATAAATTGCAAAGTGAAAAAAAATTACTAGAGGACACAGCACAACAGAGGCACAAACACATTTATAAATTGCATGTTAGGCGCGTGCTCAAACAAAGCACTGCTTCAACAAAATATAGCCGCATTAGACGCGTATTCAGATATAATCATTATTTTAGTTCTCAATTTCTATACAAGCAATAGATAACAATGCTTGTTGTTGTTTTGTTTGAAAATTGTAAACATACATTTGCTATACATAACCATTTATAGAATTAAGGTAAGTGCATACAATACGATACTTTACAGAAGCATCGTAAATGCACAATTTTTTTATTGTTTAGCTAATCTGGCCCGCTCGGCTCATTTAGCTTATAGGCCCTAGCACTAAGATTAAAATTTCAATATGGTGACGGGCCTTCATTTATTTAATTTCCTTGCAATCTAACTAGCAATGTCTTCAGCTTCGAATGTACGCCTCATAAAGCTCCAAAAACTACTGAACCGATTTAAATGACGTTTTCACCAATACCAAAACTGAGTGGTGCATGTGGTTTTGTGAAAATTCAAAGTATGTATATAACAATGACAGTTGAAAATATCGCCAAATTACATGCCTTTCAAGGAATTGCTATTAATTATCTATACTTTTAAAAATACCTAAAAATTACTAATAATATGCATTTAATTTTGAACTTCTATTTGTTAAGGATTTGCAGATAAATACACATTAATCGACTCAAATCTTTAATAGTTACATCGATTAACATATCTATAAACTTTAATCAACTAAAAAACCTTCCCGCAAAAAATTAAACCTTCAAATTAACGAGTCACAAAACCCCATGATTTTCAGAATCCGAGCGATGCCTCACCGGAATTTCGCCTTTATCTGGTTGTAATTCAGTCTAAAGCGAATCACAGAGGCGGTTTTATACACAACTTTACTGATTCCAAATGATATTCTGCGAAGCGATAAGATAAGGACGCAGTGCCCACGCAGTCATCCAGTCGAGATTCAATTCGATGACACATATTCCGCGACGCGTCGCTTAGTGCGTCTGTTTGGTTTGACACACCCTTTTACTCGTAATGACTCGGTGATGCACCGGTGTGATTTGTGGTAAAATTACTATACGATGCACTGGGTTAGAGCTC
Organism: Stenoptilia bipunctidactyla; assembly: GCA_944452665.1. NCBI lineage: Eukaryota > Metazoa > Arthropoda > Insecta > Lepidoptera > Pterophoridae > Stenoptilia > Stenoptilia bipunctidactyla. The sequence continues at coordinate 45,583,070 of OX101721.1, read as the reverse complement.
CACTGATAAAGCAGTTACGGTTTACATCCGATTGTAATCCGAGAAAATACGGATCTTGAAACCTTGTATGAACAACGGAAGACGGAAGCCGGATAAAGAGCGAAAGCTACCATGGAAATAGATCCACGGCTAAGACATCGTCGGACTGTGATTCAGATCGGATGTAGGGTAAACTGCTGATAAGGTGTGAGCTCGCTTATGATTATCAAGTAATTAAATAAACCACATTCAAGCATTATACAGCCCAAATTAAGTTTGTAAAAGAACTTGTATTATACCTAATAGAAGACGATAATAAATTTAAGAAATATACAAACATATATACGAAATATATTTGTTTAAATTAAACATACATATACTAATAACTTGGCTGGTATAATCTCTGTTCACGACACAAACGTTCAATTGGAACAGTAATTGACTATTAATAATAGGAAATTCATGCCTTCTACGGGAACGTTATAAGGTAGGTATACAGTATTGTATTATCTACTGTCAATGGAGTTCTATCATAAATTTTATGTGCAGGATGTTGTGTCGGATGTTCGACTGCGGCATCAGAGGTTACCGGGCTTAGCTGGGATATCCCTTTTTTGGAATAAGTAAAACGTGCAGATATGTCCCCGACCGCCCAAGGGGGAACGGCGGTGTATGTTGGGATAATCCAGCAGAGGAGCGGACCGAACCACTAACTAGGTGTACCTCATCTGCCATAAACGGAGCTCACGGTATCGCCATTGGCTGCGATACACCTAGTTATATAAAGTTAGGTACTCTAGGGCCATTTATGGGTTTCCCGTGCAGAGTTGCTGTTCTCCCATCGAGCGCGTCCCCGGATGGCGGATAGGGGAATGTTGAAATGTACTGTTTCGACGGCAGGGACCAAAATCAGCTGCGGGGCCCTCATCGGTTCCCCAAAGGAGTATCAGCTCGGTACTCCTTTGGGGAACCGATGAGGGTATAGGGAAGAGGAGCGCTGATTTGAGCCAGTAGCTGCTCGAAGGGACGGCAGGCTTGGATTGCTTTGGCTTCCGAGTTGTCGGCCAACCCGTAATCCTGGGCAGAAACAGGACCGGGGGCCTAACGGCTGCGAGGAAGACAACCTCTGTAAAAAACTACCCCAATCCCCGGGTGTACGAGGTGCCTCATCCGTGGGATGGATTGCTGTGGGGATCAGTCGGTCTGGCGAGAGGAAGCGAAAAGGATACCCACCCTTTCGAATCCCCTTTGCATACATCCGGATTTTATAGATCTAACGCCTGAGCGATTTCCCCGGATGATGGCAGGCCAGCAGGCCCATATGCTCAAGGGAATTCGCTGAGGTGCGGTGTGCCTCGTGTTTTCGGCACGCTGCATATCGAGTGTTCCGCGCAAGCGGATGGTGCCGGCGGTTTCGCGGTAAAATGCTTCGACTTGCCCGTGATCCCGCCACTAGGCGCGGAGGAGGGACACCCTATGGTTTAGGAAAACTAGCGCATGACGCCCCGAAACCCCCAAAACATCCTTTCGGTCCATGCACCCAACACCTTGTATATTTAATAATATTTGCAAAAGTTTTAATAAAGCATGGATTTTATCATTTTTATAATTCGAGGCCACGAAATATTCTTACTGCATCAAATTACAAACCGATAAACTGATGACTGATAATTGTTTTTAACACTTCATCGCAATTAATTTCAACGAATTTTCTTTCCTATAAACCTATTCGCTGAATTTTTATTACATTATTTTACAATTTCTAGAATCAGCTTATATCGCTATGTCATTTCGTCGACTATTTAATAACCACCGATAGTATTGTGTTGTTACAACAACAAGTTACAACAATATAGAATTTTATTTAAATTCATAGAAAAAAATCTTAGTTTCATAGGCGACAGTGGACGTAAAAATAATTACGCTTATTGAGCTTAATTTTTTTTTATTGGAATCGATACATTGGCCTTTGCCATTTAGGTTTTAAAGATTACTTCATGTAAATGTTGTCCGCGGCCGAATTTCAAATGGTCCAATGGTGGGTTCCATTATTTGGAAGGTCCAATTTTGCGTCACTTTTTTGAGCATTACGACCTTTATCCACGAACTACGCGTGTTATGTTATCATGTAAGGCTTTTCCACGTAGACTAACTACTTTACATTACCCCATAGCATGATCTTGGCGGCCAACTCACAGGGGCATCGAGGGATAAGCTGCTCACCAAATTTATCCTTCAACATGTCCATTGTTTCACGAGCTGTGTGGCATGTGGCACCATCCTGATGAAACCACATGTCAACCAAGTTCAACTTATCCAACTGGGGCAACGAAGAGTCGTGTTTCATGCCTCGACATCGTTCGCCGTTAACGCTAACATTTCTTTCACATTCTTACCACCAGGACCACAATTAAACGAAGAAGGTCAATTTATCGATTCCAATAAAAATATATAAATTTGACGCAAAGAACAGTGGCAGCGGGCCATAGAGGATTTTAGTTGATGTTATTTTGAAGCGTTTCACATACAAAAACATATTAGACTATTCGGAATTCATCCCTGTGCTCAGTGCAAAAAATACTCGTAGACGAACGTTACACGAAAAGATATTGCATTTTGAATATTATATGTTTTGTATGTCTTTGGCACTTACAATTCAATTATTGGACAAATTTTATTTATTTCAAAAAAGATACACACTTTAAAGTACTGTGTTAAAAATTCGTAGAAGAATAAGTTATTAAGATAAATGATGATTAGATTTCTAAACGCTCATTAGTTCCACGTAACTAAAGATCCGCCTTTGTTCTTTGAGTGTTTCATTCGATTTTGAAAAAACTACTCTTAAAACGTCAACCGTTATTTAGACCTTTCTCATAATTTGCGATTTTAATTAAAACTTTAGCATGACACCTTGCCTTGAGTAGCTAAAATATAAGTTTTACTATCAAGATGGCGTAGGCAAAACGCAGCAAATTAATTAGGCATAAGAAAAGTAGTAACGAATGTTTATAGGTAGCTAAACAGCTATTCATTAATTCTGCGCTTGGATATATATTGACCCCTCTACCCTGCTTGGATGAACTCGGCACTACTGCCACACATATTTAAAAAGCTCCTAAATTGAAGCTCTCGTTCTCTTTAACAAAATTATCCTCGATGTTACCGAATTTAGTCAAGTAGGTACTCAAAACAAAACTGTACCGGCGTTCGGCATTTTGTGGACGAACACTAGTATATTTTGAATTTCGAATATCCGTAGCATATACCGGCGTTAATTAATCACCAGATAGACGTAAAATCTGACGAATCCGTCCATCTAAAGAGAACTAAACTAAACTAACAAACTAAAAACAAATAAGGGAACAAAAGGGATTTTGATCTGGTTTACACTAGGCCCAGAGCTAACTATAAAAAATATCACAGGCTATAAAAGATCACGATACATTACATATAAGGCCGAATTTTTAATGGTGAAAATTACGATTTAAAGACATCTACAGCAAAGACCAACAACAACTTAAAAGTCAAACTGCACCCCAGCTATTTTCAAGAATTTAATCAACATCAAAAATACCTATTTCCTGGTAGATCAAACAACAAGAATTGGCAGATCAATAATGACATATACGTAATATCTGTTAGTCATTCGCATATACGAGCAGAATATTAAGGCCGGCCATTAGTTGTAACATATAACACGCTTCAGTGTGTGAGTTTGCGAATTCAGTTGACGACACGACGCAACGTGATGTCCAACCCAGTATCTATGAAACCAATTAATTTCTATCGGAGAAATGATGAGTGATCTAATCAAACATATACGAAATTGTTGAAGGCGTTTAGTGACGACGCTACGCCATGTCCAAGCAAGTATCTATGAAGCCAATTAATTTATATCGGAGAAATGATAAGCGATCTAATGAAACAGCATATACGAAATTGTTGAAGGCGATTAGTGTAATAAGTGAACATTGATTACTTAGTATTTGGGCTCTCTCGCATTAGATAAAGCCCTCTAATGGCGTTTTGTTTATTTAGAAATACTGGTTATATGCCTTTCAGGAGCCAACTTTACAAGTGAAAGGCTGTAATGCTCTTGACAAAAACGGGTAACCCAGAATAGAATTTATTTATTTACTCTTTATTGTTTTATACAAAATACAGATAAACATAAAAGGATAACAATGTACAAAACGCGGTCTTATCGCTCTAGAGCAATCTCTACCAGACAACCTAAACAATACATAACAAAAACTTAATTACAAACAAAAGAAAATAGGGACATAATAAAAATAATGTACAATAAAATAAAATAACTCGATATTCTTAATACATAATGTACAATATAACATATACATATAATAAACATAATACATTAATAACGAATGCGTCTATTAATCTTGCGCTAAAGTTTAAACAAATGACAAATTGACAAATATAATATTATATTAAATGACAAATTTAATCAGTGAATTAAGGGGACCTGCGTCCTAGCACATTGTGCGATTGAAAAAGATATTATCTAGGCTTCACCGCTCTTGATATAATAAACTCCTACAAAAATGCAGTATAAGAACGAAATCAAGTCCACCTAGCATAGACTTCTAATAGCTTCAACAAAATGTTGCCATCGCTAAAAACGAATGAAAATGAAAATGAAAATTTTTTTATTCGTAGTCAAATTCTGGATGAGGGCGGCGCGGGTCCGGACGACATGACGAATCCTGGGGGAGGCCTCTGTCGAGAAGTGTGCGTCTCTCGGCTTATGAAGATAATGATCCCCTTTATCCACCAATGTCTTGGTGTGGTCTACTACAACTTCTTCGGCTTTAAGAAACGAAATGAAAGAAGAACCCTAGGTAGACCGAGAAGAAAAAAGCCTGCGGAAAAAAATCTCTCGGCACTCTTTTGTAAAAAGTGCTTATTATAGGTACAATTCGGCAGAAATACAGCTCTGCTATGACATTAACAAAAATACAGAAGACAGCTATTCGTGCTTGCCAATATCATGTCGCAGCCAAGCCAAGAATCGTCATCGAGCACAGCCCTGTAGTCTTAGTTACGCGAAAAAACCTACTGGACCGAAAGGAACATGTCAAACAAACCATATAAAAACGCCTCTTTCCGCTTCTAATAATGGCGCTGAAAATTTGTGTCGATAAATAGATAGATTCCGGACAGAAACACGTGGGCAGATTGGGCTGGAAATTTCCACACAGGTATGTCGCAAGAATAATCTATAGACAACTTTTTTAGATATTCCCACAGGACTAACGAAAGAATCCTCAAACACATAATAAGTTATAAGTTATAATAATGACATCTGTTTATCCAAAAGGACCTATATATTATTCAGTAGTCGGCGGCGGCTAGAAGCGTAGGCTTCATGTCGATCATAAAAAGATGCTTTGCCGCGATGAAAAAATTTTGTTCTTAGAGTGTTACCACAACAATGGATCGATGTTCGAATGGATTAGTCGATGTAGTCGTCGGTCGATTGGTGAGGTAATGATGCAAGTATCTAGTCAAATTCAGTAGTTAAATTCGCTTTCCGTAGAGTTATCATAACGCTGGCTGGAAAAAAAATATTGTTAATACAAAAAAAGTTTATAGATGAATTCCAGATCTTTTCATAAAGTACTTTTTATGCGCTTTTAGTTATCCTCCCTAGCCGCACCACATATTTTAGAGGTTCATTAATTAAAATGAATAGTTTCTTGAGAAAAATAATATATCAACGAAGAGTAGAGAAAAGGTAGTATTATTTGAATGGATTAACAAATAGTTAATATTCAATATTACGAAATTGAGTTGCTGCAGAGTATACCTTCCAGCCGGACCACAGACTACGCCCAGTAACTCCTTAACTAAAGGAGTTTATTGGACCATAGTTGTCGTATGCAAGGTACTCTTTAGGTAGATTTTTTCGGGATATGGATTTCTTAATAGTTCATTATACTTTATTAACTTTGAGTTGGCGCGGCCAGAGAGCTCTGCTTCGCGGCCGGACCACAACGATTGTTAATTAAAAAGTTATCTGTTGAGGTACTTTAAAAATACATATATTCCGATGAAAGTAGACTTTAGGTAGCTATTATTTCGAACTATAGCATCTGGGTACTAAACTGTAGTCCGGTCCCACAGAAGAACACCTGATTTAAGCTTAATGGAACAAACGAATAGATTACTTTCTAATATACCTACTTTAATTTTATAGTCAGTCTACTTCTCAGAGTTAACACCTCCCGTTCCTGGTATTGATGTACTTAGTAGTTAAGGAGACCAATCACGCTTTCAAACAATAATATTATACCTAGTCTTCCGCTTTATAATATTTTAATAGATTTTAATTTTCAGATAAGATAACTTGCTCATATAATATAGTTCTCTCGACAGTACAATTTTCCGAAGAAGTTACGCGCTATGTCCGTATATAGGGAGCATTTTAAGATAGAATTTTGTTCAGGTTGAATCCGGAACTTATGAGCTCGACTTATGAAACTTACGTCTTCGGTTCGAGTTCAAAAATTGACTTTCTCTAACAGTGACTACAGAAATCTATGAAGTAACCTTCTAGCTGTAGGTATTAGCTGTAGCCGACTTTTCGATACCATACCGACAGAAAAACCCCAATCTATGCTGCTTTTCTTGATTTATCAAAAGCTTTTGACCGCGTCTCGTATGACCTGCTGTGGGGTATACTATCGGACGAGACTACCTTACCTGCAGAGTTCATAAATATCTTTAAATATTGGTACTCAAATCAGAGCAACAGAATTAAGTGGGCGAATAATCACTCAGATTCCTACAATTTAAAGTGCGGAGATAAACAGGGGGGATTCACATCTCCTAGACTGTTCAATGTGTATGTGCTAACACAAGAACGATCATAAAGGATCAAACATGGCACAATAAAGGATCAAATTTATTATAAATCTCAGTATTCACACAGTATCTGCTAACAATAATAAATAAATATAAGCAATATTTTAAACAATAGAAAACGGATTGCTGACCACAAGCATTCGAATTGAACTAATTACAACCTATGATAGACGATATACGATTCGCCAGTGCTATTAAATTTAGATAGTCGCAGTAAGTCTTTAAGAAATTAAACAAATCAATACTAATATATAAAGCTGAAGAGTTTGTTTTTTTGTTTGTTTGAACGCGCTTCTCTCAGAAACTACAAGTGGGATTTGAAAAATTATTTTTGCATTTGATAGCCCAACTCTTGAGGAAGGTTATATCCCGAAATTCCCACGTGATCAAAAGTTACGCGGGTAAAACCGCGCGCGGTGGCTAGTAACTTATAATTAAATATTCGGACACAATACAGAAGTGAAATATTGTTTTGTGTTTTGTGAATCTGCATTTGACCTCAACCTCACCTGCAGGGCTACCATGCAACCATCGATAAATAGTCGAATCGACAAGATAAATATTATTTTGTTATTTTATCCTATTATGTAAGCTAATATGCGCACCATAATAGATAGAATTACTTGATTTGATACCATGGTTAAGACTACAGAACTGAATATGTCATAATCTTAATAAATTACATACACTAAATACCATATTCTAAGAAAATATCGATAAAAGGCCCGATTTATCGTTGTCGACGGTAGCTAGCCCCGCTGATGCTAAGTGTAGATGAGGTCGACGATGACTGCACCCGGGTTTAAGAAGAAAGGGCTTAACTTTGAGTTGCTGTATTTGCAGTTAAAGTTTTGCTGTAAGTTTCCCTGGCAAAACATTCAATGCAGTAAACTGACAGTTCGAAATTCCTGAAAGTTAAAAACTTCCTAGTGTAAGCACGGAATGAGAATGTTTGAACATTTTAAAGTATTTTATAAATAACTAGCTGTTGCGCGCGGTTTTACACGCGCAATTTCGATTCCCGCGGGATTTTCGGGATAAAAAGTAGCCCTTCGGAAGAATCCCTCTAAGTAATGGTAAAAGAAATTTTGAAATCGGTCCAGTAGTTTTTGAGCCTATTCAATACAAAAATACAAAGGTTTCCTCTTTATAATATTAGTATAGATTGAATTTGAGGTGTGTACTTTATCTTCAAAGAAACTTTAATGAAAATAATTAATCACATACCTAGTGCTTTAAAACGGTAGCAGTAGAAGTAAAATAGACTTTATAACTTCTATACTCTTTAAACTTCTTTTGTTTTTAAAACTGTAATTTAAAGAATAGTTGCCCTTTGCTAACAGAAACATAAAAAAATAAATATCTTGTGAGACAAAATGTTTTTTCCATACATTACAATATTATTAAAAAATAATATTGTAATTCATGCACTTAAACCAATTCACTATTTCTTTTTCTTCCCTACAGTGGGCACACTGGAACTGTCATTTTACTGCATTAAATTAGTTGCCAGGGTATAGTAATAGCTCGGCTTGTATGTAATGAATCGTGATTAATACCCTAAAGTGAGCCCCTAAGTCGCCTAAGAGCCATTCATTTCTCACGGCGACTTCTGTACTTCGGGTACCTTAAGCAGTCGGTCTGGGATGCAAAATTCTGACATCCAACACCTGTGGGCCCGCTTAGGTGGATTATGATGGGCTATACCTCCTCGTCACCTAGGGGAGAAGAGACTCATAGACCTACAGTGAGTTCAGTACGAAGAGTTGTGATGATGAGTGAGCCCCGACAAATACTCTTAGACAGGTGCCAACTACAACTAAATCTCTTCATAAGTTTCGAAAATTATAACTAACATACAGATACGTGCCCTTAACATGTAGAGATAATGTACCTATATTGAAAACTTTAAACAATATTATTCGTTGTATATTTTATTTACCGTTAATGGAATGTAACAGCAGATTGTAAAAACTTAAATCCCAATGCGGTGTAAACTCAATGTGCCGAAATATCAGCTCAATTTGCCCATTCGATTCAACGAGTGAGAAGCATTCTCATTAAGAGGGCCGCCAGACTGTTGAAAACACGTTGAAAACCAATGCTTCCAACCAAGGTTAAGGAAGGTTAAGTTGTTGTCAACCAATTCCGAGTCATCCACACTGTTACAAACGGTGGTTTCCAACAAGGAGACAAACAAGAACACAAGCCAAGGTCACGCCAGGCCACGCCCCTTAATCGTCAGTGTGCTCTGATCTCTCGCGCTGGCAACATCTTCGCGATGGCAGTTTTGTATGCAATTGAGGATACAAAGAAGGAAAGGTTGAAACGCAGGATAAAAAGCTTCAAAACTCGAGTCATTTCTAGTTATTTACATAGTAAAATATACAATAACAAGCGTACACACTGTCCTAAAAACAGACATACATCTACATAGATAACGCAAATGCATATCCTTTGCGTGTCCGAACCCCGACCAAGCGTCAAGGTTGGTTGCCTCTAGATTTAATACGTATTGTAATATGCGTTTATGTATGTCTGTTAGAAAATCGAGTCCACAATATCAATATCGTTCTTAATAATCGATTTCATCGGCGGTATCGGTGTCTCTGAATCTTTTTGTATTTTCCAGTAATAAATATCAGCTGTGACGTCACAATAGGTCTTAAAAAGTTGGCACGCTTGGTTCGAATACAAATCGTGGCACTTGCGTTGTCTATATAGATGTATGTCTGTGATTCTAAACACCGCCGTTTCCAACCCGCCAAGGTCATGTAATTTGGTTGTCAACAGCCGTCTTCACTGTTGGAAACACGTTGTAAACTAGCAAGGTCACCTTGGTTTGATGTTTTGTTTCCAACAGTGTATTTCGGCTTTAACTCTCACGGTTATGATATTACTAGGAAGGATATAATGCGTATACGTGGAAAGTGTAAATAAAAATTGTAAAGTTAAAAACAATTGACAGTCTGTCACCGTGGGCGAACAACAGTAGCTGCAGATCCTATAATAAATGTTAGTATTACGTATTTTTCTATGTAGGTGTATTAAGTAGGGCAAAAGTATTATATCATGGTATGGAAATCAAATGGCACTGCCAAATTTGTTTATCTCTTGTTTATCGCTTGTTACGATATCAAATACTGAGGAGGTTCTTTTCAAAACTTGACTATTCCACTTTTTTACAAAACAGTTTTTTTTTTGTAGTTGGTGACATTAAAATGAAGGCGCAGCGAAAATACAATGGGACCAAAACTTGATAATAAACACCAGAAAAAATCATAAAAAAAAAACATAATTTCGTCAAAAGTTGATTATTTGTCTTTAAAATGGCATACCTAAAAAACTATTATCTCAAATAACGCAAAACCACAAAAAGTGGAAGTCAAGTTTTGAAAAGAACCTCCTCAACGAGGACCCAAAGATGCTTGTCGCCATGCGATGCATGAACCCTTGACAAAACCTAAAACCAAAATCCTACTTGCGTGAAATTAATAAGTTCAGTGAAACTTAAGATCCCTCTTGAAGTCTCTCAACTACAAGAGGGGTCGTATTGTGAACACGGGCCTATGGAAGACCCACGAATTTCGAACAAGATTTCTTTTATTTGTATCCCTAATAGTCTAGTATAACTTCGACAGCACAAATGTACCAGTCTCAAATACTCACTTAAAACAATAACATTTCACACAGTTTGAGAATACCATCGGAAATGATGAACATCCCACAGTCATTTACAAACACAAATAGTTGCAGTAACTAAATACAGAGTTGAGTTTCTTAATCACCGGATTGACGACCACTATGGCGTTGGGGTAAACCTATCTGCCTCAGACGCCAGTGGTTGCGGGTTCGATCCCCGCACGGAAACAGAAAAAAAAAATGTTCCGTGTCTGGGTGTTTATCTATTTATGTATTTATATTCTAGGTTCCCCCCTAGTTCGCTATATGGTATCCCATAACACAAGCTATGCTTACTTTGGGGCCATGTAGTTGGTGTGATTGTCTGGGGATTTTATTTTTTTTATTTTATTATACTTAAAAAATAACATTTTATTTTAAGGGCCATATTGCCAGATCCAAGAGCTCTGCGAAATAGTTTTACTGTACATATTTCCAAAGTATTCTCCTCTTCATTCTTCCATTCAGGCCTAGTAACTTAAGTACTTACATCATTTTTTCCCCAGGATAATGTGGATTTCCGAGAACTTCGTACGATATCCAATCATTGATATTTTCGCAAAAACTTGGGTTGTATACATAATAGTTACTTAGAATCATTTTGTAATGGACGCGCCGACACGGCGGCGGCCCCTTTATGGCTAAATGGTTATAATTTCAAGAATTAGTACAAAGCATGAAATTAATATGAGCGTTCGTTGATACAAATTTCATGATAAAATTCTTTACTACAATTTACTTTTTAATAGTTAATAGAATAATTTAAAGGTATTATATTAAAAACGCGTCCTAGGTAAAAATTCTTTAACATGAAACATGAAATTCCAAATAGAAAATCAGGTTGAGTATTTAAATTTTATAAAAAACATATGACCGAGACTTTTCTCCTCCCCTTTAACTGAAGACGACTTAGACGTAAAACGTCTTCCATCGTGGAGCCTATTTAATTCACTCTTGCAAAAACCAGAAGCATGTATATTCCAGCTACACAGAAACCATCACATCCGCATCATTTTTATTTATTTTATTTATTCCAGTACTTCTTCCAAGTCCTTGTCGTCCGTTGCATAAACATTAAAATTACACTACACTATTATTACACTATATTAAATTACACTACACTTACACTAAGGCGGCGCTTAAACTTCTCAAAAGCCAAGCTATATGGATGTAAGTTCATAGTGTTGAGTTTCGACTACTCTCCATCGATGTTGAAGAGGTAGGTACACCCGCTGGAGAGGCGACTTATTTGTTTTGCGTAGGGTAATTAAGGATTGGTAAAAAAGTTGATTAATTTAAGCGACTTTTTTGAACTGAAAGGAAACTCGAAGAAAACATGAACTCCTGTATAACTCTTAGTAGAATTCGATGTAAAAATTGATCTCTCATAAATAAAAAAAAATATCTTTATCAGATAAGTGTAAATAATAATATACTTTTAAAAAGTAGACGAGCCATAATCGCTAAGTTTAACGAGTAACCGGTTTTTGGAAATCTTTGTAATACGAAAAATCCTTTACAAGGCCGAAAAATTTAATTTAATCTACATGTATACTTAAATAGATGGGTTAGCCACTTACTGAAGCCTACTAAGGCAGCCGGTTTATTTTCGGAAATACATTGTGACGCAAACTATACGATCACTGTCGCTCTTAAAACTAATTTCAAATATTGCACGTATAACTTCAGTGACCATACGTCTCCCTTTAGGCAGGACATAGTCCCGTTTTAGCAAAAAGAAAACGATCATTGAAAATGTATAATTCCTGGAAATGTGTGACGCGGTGCCACGCAGGAAACGGCAGATTAGAAGGAAATCCCGATATTTTTAAGCAAATTTGTTCAACCTTAAAACTAATTTAATACAAAATACGACTTACATAACTATTTTTCATAAAGTGCTTTGATTGGTTTTTTATATTCAAACATTTATACTAAAAACACAATTCCGCAGATATCCCGCTCTGGCATAAAAAACATATGGTGACGTTACTTATAGCCCCTTTCTGTAGAAACAAAAATAGTTAGGGCATCATTTCCCCACCAGAGAATGTCACAAGTCATAATGCTTTGAAATCACCGAAATATACCAGTAGTACATATATTGAGAACTTTCGATAACCTATCGATATGTGTCACGCCTGGAAATACCGCTGTATTTACGGAATTAAATTCAGTCAAATGTCAGTTATGTACTGAATCAGTACTAGTCTTTTTCCAATATAACATTTGAAACCTGTAAAATTATAGGATTTCGAATCAAACAGGCTCTATTTCCTATCCAATTTATTTCGCCCGGATTTCCGAGCACTTCCGACCTTAAATCTTTTTCATTACCAACACAGCCTAAGTTTAATGGAAATGGACGGGAATAGTCAGGATAATAAAAGTGTGAACTGACAACCTATGATGAGAAGAAGTAAAACTAATCTACACAACACTTATTTATTTTACATATTCTATAGACTAAGAAATTTAAACATATATGATAGAGAAATAATAAGTCCAGTCACAGAATATTTTTTTTGACCACGTGATTTGAAGCTTCTGTTTTTATAACCTAGCCAAGAGACAATAACTTTTGCGAAAAATGTGTCTTGAAGAAATTTATACCATAATTATACTATAATAATTTATACTAAGTAATAAATTCATTAACATTGCGATGAAAAACATTATGCGACAAGAAGGACTCCCGTTCCGGAAGACGTTGTCGGTACGCAGTCGGAGCGCAGCGAGCAGTTAGGTTGCATGTGGAAATATACGTGCGAGCGAAGCGAGCGGTTCCGCGGCAGCGGCCAGCGAAGCGCCATAAACCCTAGAGCTATTTTAAATAACCCCGACGTGGTTTATGGCACGGATTGTGGCTGACATAGTAATTTAGAGGGCAACTGAGATTTTTAGAGGGGCTAATAATGCTATTTAAAAGAAGTATTTTTAATTAGCACCCATATACGAGGGTGGTCCGATAAGTACCTACTTAGCCTGCGAAAGAAAAATAAAAATTTTGGAAAAGCGGCAATTATTTTTTTAATATAGTCTTCTTTTAGCTCGATACACTTGACGCAGCGATGCTGCCAACTTCTTCGACCCGTCTTAAAATTACATTTTCTCGAGGTCTGCAAAGTAGGCCTGCGTAGCGGCGATGACCTCCTCATTGGACTGAAATTTCTGCCAAGCAAGTGAATTTTTCAAGTTCGAAAACAAAAAAAAGTCGCACGGGGCCAAAAGTGGAGAAAAAAATGTTTTGACTGTTCCTTGGTCTGGTGTGTACCAGTGGATCCATGTTCCGTCGACTGTCACGAAACGACGCAGAAACTTCTACGGATTGCGCTAAAACATCGTCAAACACTTCTCTGAAGTGGTCTCACGGTTGCGCTTGTTTTCCGGAGTGAGCAAACGCGGCAGCCGTCGCCCCAACAGCTTTCTCATGCCCAAAAATTTCGTGCAGGAGATCTTTTGAAATGCCTACAGTCTCAGCTATCTCACGCACCTTCAATCGGCGGTCTGCCAATACGAGGTCATTGATGTTTGTCACGTTATCCTCCGTCGTAGCCGTATTCGGGGCACCTCGGCGTGGCTCATCAAAAAGCGACGTGCGACCACGTTGAAACTCGTTAAACCAATTTTTGAAGGTCGCCATCGAAAGAAAAGAACACCGACCGATAGTGCTCTTTCTCCATTCTTCTAAAATCCGCGGACACTCTCGCTTCCCCACACGGTCAAAATAAAACTACAAGACCGATCCGGCTGAAATTTTGCTGTCTACAAGAATGCACTACATTATAATAAATTACTCTTGCAAATCTGGCGTCCTCAGGCAGTGAGCGCTAAGTACTTATCTGACCACCCTCGTAGATATAGGCACAGTGATGGAAAGAAAGTACAAAGGTACAGTTTATTTCCATAGAAATTTCTTTCAGCAGACCTGAGAATTGAAAGTTAAATACAATAAAAGTCTTACAGTATAATTTATATTACGGATTTAAAAGGAAAAACTTAAGCTATGTTGGTAATTACAAATATTTAAAAAGTTGTAAGGTCCGTTCCACATTCAGTGGAAAGGATCCCCATATAAGTGGCCCATTTGAGGTACCAAGGTACACTTGATTCCACAAAATAAAACTGTACTTAGAGTTAAGGTCTTAGCTGAACCTTAAACTGAAAAACAAAACTTACACATGGCTTTGTACACAAGCCATTTTGAAGTAAGAAGACTGCTATCCATGCCAAGAAAATGCCTCTCATAAAAAAAACTAACAAAAACTGTCAAACGGACAGTTTCTCATTATGTTGTTTATTTATTTATTGGAATATCCACCTTATTTGAATGACTAACATTGTGATGCCATCCTGTCATACTTGACATTTGCTGACATATGTCAAAAAATAATGATCTTATGTTATGAAATGGCTATTTTTTACAACTTTGAATAATTTATTTTACAGCATTTAATCCTGAATAGGTAAATATATCCTATATTTTATAGTTCCTTGGTTTATGCTTTACAATTTGGTGTCCATGTACCTTGTGGTACACATATGGGCCAAAATGTATGAAGATAAAATCTTGTCCTTTCAAGAACAAAAAGTATATGTGTTATCCCAGGCTTTGTGTGCGAAATTCGTGGCCGGCTGGTGTTAATAACATTGCCTTCTACATCAGTGGCCCTGGGCTCCAATCTTGATCTGCTGGATATTTGTGAACCGCAGATATTACCCGAACAAGTCATCAATGTTTATATGATTACAGAAGAGGCTTTGTTTTAAATTATATCATGGATTTAAATACAAAACAAATGTCAACAGATTTCATACACCTAGTACTAAAACTAAAAGTAATTTTTTTGGTAATATAATCCACATGGGTGTTTATTTCTTCTTTATAAAATACTAAATTGATGCTCAATATTTGAAATTATATAAAACATTTCTGTGGCAATTATTTTTATATAAAGAAAGCAATTCACAGTGAAACTGGTTTTATAAGTGCAATTATTTATTAGTTTCGCTTAGCAAAGTTACCATAGAACTAATAAGTAAATAATTTATATCTGGATGAAGATTTTACTTTGCTGATCACAAACATGTTACTTATGAGATGTCGAAGTAGATAAGGCCATGTAATGTTACAATTGATCTATTAAAAGTCCTAATGAAGTGAGATTATGTGCTACTTTCGCAATGCTGTAGAATCCTAATGGTTTGTTTAACTTGAGAATGAGATTGTAGGAAGATACAAACAAGAATGAATAATTCACACTCTCCTTAAATGTATTTGATGTAGATTAATGGGATGGGGACTACTCATAAAAAAACCAAATACATTATAAATCTTGTGTAATTTGTGGCTGACTTAAGGTAAGGCTAGCCACAATCACTGAGGTAAAGGTTTATCTACCAACACAATACACAGGCTTACATCTCAAAAGTACAAACATAGTAAGTAGCTGCTTATATAAGTGAGTGCTACTTCAATTATATAAATTACAAGAATAAATTTGCAGAGGTCTTAATATCTCATAGGTTACATGATTTGTGATTTCTAATGTGACATCAAACAATCAACTAAGTGTCTTACAAATTGACTACTAACTATGGCAATTCTGAGTAATCCTTAGTAAATCAAAATAAAAAGTAGACCCAGATATATCTAAGCGCTACTAAGTAACAATATGCAGTATTAACTTTTTCAAAATAAACATATGCTTATCTCTGAAATTATCACAGTGATTGGCGTATTCCTCTGTAATCCACATTTGCTGATAAATATTGACCCAGAACAAAATTTAAAGATTTTGGTTTTTTTCTTTTTTAGTTTAACATATAAAGTTTATATTCTATCGCTGAGCATGAAGTAGGTATAAAATATAATTATGAGCTAACTAGGCGAATGCGCATGAAACTACTGGCACTTACCTTGACCAAATTGGCATTAATGTAGTCGCTTTCGCATCTTTTGAGGATGATACGACTATGGTCGTATGGATTCACGTCACGATAGCGGTTCAAGGGTTTATTCTGAGGCTTCTTAGCTTCAACAAAAGTGTAAGGATAAGACTGACATTCTCGTCCAATTTTCTGTAACAATAATATATTATCACTTTAGTAGTAATATTAAATCAAGAAAAGCGGTTGCCCTGGACGCCACTGAACCCGCATCAGAGCGTGGCAAATATGCAGCTTGGGAACGAACTTAAAATTTTAAAAGTACCTGGTAAACGATGGGCCACGCGTTCCTATTCGCAATGTCCATATATTCTGCTTCAACGCTATTCACACTCATTTTGTCGTCGCTCATCGCAAAACTACAACATTTCAAAAGCGTCTTCCTGGACAAAGTATTTGGTTACAAATCAAATACCGCAACGACAGCAAGTTTCTGGTTTATAAGTTATAACAAAAACAACCAAATATAGTATCACAAACTTCACCAAACACGTAATGTAGAAACTAAATTTCCAACAAATAGTTACTCGTCAAAGTTGAAGAAGTGCAGCACAAAAGACGGGTATGAGCTGTTTGCCATGTAGATCACTCTTGCTTGATTACCGCTTAGGGATGCCCGATCTTTGATCGAATCACCACGATACGGTCTTTCGATTTTTTTAATCGATTCAGAAGGGAGCGATCTTCACAAACATCGATTGATCTGTCTTTTAGACATTTTAGTAGAATTTTAGTACATTTTAAAATTTTTAGATTGTCTCATAGATCGCATAAGAAAATCGTGTAACCCAAAACTGAAACTTATATCAAAAGAAACGTTAATAACTTTGCAGAGTGCACACACTAAACGACAAAAGACAAAGTAATATTACATATAAGCATTTATTTAATGAGATGATTAAGATTCGTTGCGCGATACATCAATAGCGGTACCTAATATATGAAATATGAAGGTAGGCGATTAAAAATACAATATTTTGTTTTTTCAAATGTCGTGTTTTCTAATTTGTAGTTTTTCTGACTTTTCTAATTTGTTTATTTTTTTATTTTTACATTCCTTGTAATGTCACGATACAAAGATCTTAGGTAGGTAGGTATAAGTAAATTGTTTCAACTAAAAGGTAGTTCAAACGAAAAATTTTGACTAACCTAACTTATCTTGTAAAACCCTGATGAAAAATATGTGATTATGTATCATGTTATATTTAAATAAATAATTTTGCATGCTTTTATGTTTTTTTTTTTTTGAAAAATATACGATCTTCTTACGAGCCAAAAAATCGATTCAAAGCAAAAGATCGGGCATCCCTATAACCGCTCCGTCGTCGCCTCCGTCAACAGTGTTGCAAATATAAAAAAAAAACCCTCAGTAAAACATATTTTTGCTACAAAAATAATTATCAACGTCTAACTCATTGACCTTTAGAACTTAATGGTCTAACTGCAGAGATCTAGATTAAACTAACGGATGCGAATTGCTAGAATTAATTTTAAACGCGAATTAAAGTCGCTCGAACAAACAGGTAACACTATTGAATATTTTTCCTTTTGAAACCTTACGATAGGTGGCGCATATTTCAATGATTGTATAGAATAGCATAGACGATACAGTTAGTATAGGTTCGTAATACAGAAAGAGAATCTTAATCATGTAAGGAACACATACAGCAATAACCTGTGCTCTAAACGTTTGATATAGGTAATAGAAATCAAAACATGAGCAGCAACGTATAGAAATAGACCATGGTAGGTAGTAATAGACAGGAGATGCCCTTAGAATGAAAACCATGAAACACTTGACAGTTGCTATAAAATGGCTGCTGAAGAGTTGAGCCCTAATTAAAATTACATATCGATATCGATAAAGTTTTCGTAGTCATTGTGTACATATACTTAATGGATAACCCAGTATTGGCAGGTAAAGGAACTAGAGACTGCTTAAAAAAAAATAGATGTTTTTTTTAGGAAATTCCCTCATTTTCTATCTAAAATAGCCAATATCTCTCATTGAGTAGTGACTTCATTATAAGGTTACATTATTTTTGTAAAATCGCAAACTACGATAACTCTATCCAATTTTAGGTAATTGCCGAAAAATAGCTCTTAACACATTAAATTATCAATATCTTTTATATTTTTTAATCAAATAGTAAATGTTATATCGCTTTAGAATGAGGCAATTTTTTGAGAAGTTCCAAAGTGTGGCAACAAAATTATGAAAACACAAAAATAAAAGTTCTAGCGCTTCTTAAACAAAAACTGCTGAAGGGATTCTGCTTATTCTGATTTAATTTAGTGGTTATTCAAAATTGTTATTCATTAAAAAAAAAGAAACAAAATCCGATACTTGTGGCCAATATGGCTATTTTAGTTAGAAAATGAGGGAATTCCCTCAAACAAATAAAAAAAAACACAGACCTACTTGCTGAAGATTTTTTTTCTAAGCAGTCACTAGCTCCTCTACCTACCACTACTGGGTTATCCATTAATTACTGGACACCCGATATATTATACCTAACTTTCATGTTCTAATCCGCTGTTTAGTAATAATAAAAAACAATTGTCTTATGAGGTAGTGGTAACCACGTGGTAACATACATTGCCTTCTATGCCAGAGGTTCTGGGTTCGAATCCCGGCGGTGGCGGCGGATATTTGTGCGATGAACTATCGTCAAGTCATGGATGTTTATTATTTAAGTTTATTCTAATAAAAATATGCATTTACTCAATATGTATGTAATATTTTAATACGTATGTTTATACATTTCTTAAGTATATCAGGTTATCCAGTATCTATAACACAAGTTCTTTAAGAAACTTAATTTGGGCTAGATAATGTAGTGTGAGTGTCAGAAATATTTTTTTATTTACTTAGGTACTCGTATACCTAAAAGAATTGATCAATGCGGCCACCAACCGAATACAAGACTTTTCCAACTTGGAAGCAGTAGATACGTTAGCTCGTATGAATTTATAATACCTATCCATATTCATTCTGTATTCTATTTATAGTCATTCTGTATGGTTAAAATTAGTATTTAAAATTACCAAATAAAACACCTGCATTGTGAATAGATTTTGATGTATTGAAATCAACAATTTTAAGGTCACTTAGCGACACTAAAGTAAACTTATCTTTGAACAGGTGTCAACATTTTGAATTAACTGTTAATACTTATTACTAATTAAAAAACAGTCTGATTTACAAATAATACGGTAAGTACAATTTCAAGGTCACTTAGAGACACTTAATTAAACCTTATCTTAAACATTTTGAATAGATATTAATAAAATTGAACTTTTAATGCTTATTTCTAAATAAAATATAGTCTGATTTACAGATAATAAGATAAGTACAATTTCAAGGTCACTTAGAGACAATAAAGTAAACTTATCTTTAACATTTTGAATAGGTATTCATAATAATTTTATTTATTTAAGCTGTTAATTTGATTCAAATTTTCCTAAAAAAAATATTTTAATAACAGCTTAAATTAAATTAGAAACCTTGCGCAGGACACCCTTAATTTAATTTTAGTGCGGTCCAGCACATTCTTTCAACATGTTGCACTCTTCGTTTGTTATTAACTTTTCAGCTTTTAATTTCTCCATGACATCTTTTTGTTCTGCTATTTTCTTATTTTTTCGATATACTTGAAGTTTCAGATTTTTATTCTTTTTATGAAGCTGTCACATAATTTTTCTAACTTGACAATTTTGATTTCATTTTGATAAGCCTGAAAATATTAAAAGAAAAATATTTTATTTAATAAACACAAGTTAGAAACGCCTGGTATCCTCAGGAAATTATGCACAAACAGTTCACGCTATCTTTCACTCATTTTACTACTAAAAAAAGTTAGAATCAACAACTACTTATGTTATATTGTAAAACCAACCTTATCGTGACTTGAATTTAGTTTTGGTTCTTGTTGGTCAGAACTTTGTGGTATGACCTGGTTTTTCAAGTCTGTCAACTGTAATGGAAAAAAATGGTTGAAAAAAAATGGAATGAAAGAATGTTGCTGTTGCGGAATGTCACATGAAAACTTGAAGTTTATTTCACTTACTTCAGTGAGTGCTGAGTGTGGGATTCTTTTCTGTGAAGCCACGCTCCGAACACTAGTAATAGTTGGAGACAGAAAATGAATACAAAGTTTGTATTAATAAATAGCAATTCTCCAAAAATTAAATTTTCTTTTAATTATCATCATGCAAAAGTTATATCCTTCGATGACTATGTAAATTTTTAAAGATTTTAAATTATATAAATTATAAAAGGTACAAAGTAACAATTCTCTACAAAACACTTACTGATAAGTAAAGTGAGGGCACTGCTTCATCTTTTAGCCTGATGACTCCAAGTGTTCTATTGATGTTATCATCCTCAAAATGTAATGAACATATAAATAGATTCTTCCTATGACGTCGGCTTATATTTTCTAATCCAATTGCGTTTATCCACCTTCGCCGCATATTTAAATTAGTGGGAAAACTGAAAAATATCGATAAAAAAGACGGTTTACGGATGCCCATCACTATGTTTACACTTGGTAACTAGGAAGCAAGGTTATAAATTTAAAACCTTCTAAACATTTACTATTACTCAATTATTATCGCTTATAGGTACTTGTTAAAGTAAACCAGATGATGATATACGCAAATAATTACAAAACATAAGAATTTGAGATAACTTACTGGTGTAAACTTATGTTTTGCGACTTTTTAGCGCCACAAACTAAAATCAAACACTTATGCATATTGTACACGATAATTCAAATCAAACTTATAAAATTGATATTTATTAAAGCATTTCATAGTCAAATCTCTAAAAAATCCCGAATATTTTGCACTTTTCCTGAAAGTAAACAAAACACACTGACGCAAACGTATAAGTAAAATGGCGACTGCATTTCACCAAGCTGACAACATAGCGTAAAAAGAAAATCAAACCAAAAAAAGGAAAGGAAGAATTTGACTTCGAGTCTTTCACTCATGTCAAATGTACGCTTGTTAGAAAGAAATAAAGATATGTCCGTAAATTCATCGCACGTTTGCCACATATATCCTACAGTAAACAATTAATGGGCATCTCCTGTCTAATACTACCTACCATGAAATAGACGCTTTACTATACGGCCAGTTATGTTACAACAGTCGGTCAACTTGACAATTCATCTAAAATTGTCACATAAGGCGTTCATAAAAGAATTTAAGTGGCAGCAAATTATTATAATAAATGGTCTTTGAGCGGCCTACTGACGTTTATGAAAATTACCAAGAATCGCAAAATTGTCATGAATCTGAAAGGTTAGCGACGACCTGTCATGGACTGACCATTGCAAAAAAGGAAGAATAGTAATAATAATAGTGGTTTCCATTCTACACAAATTGAATTGAGTGAGCATTTGGAAAACTTTGTTGGTTTTCATGAAAATGAAAACAACAGTAGCGGAACCCTTTATGCATTTTTGTTCATCAAAATGCTCTAGTGCTTAATGACAGAATACCTACGTGAGTGGTAAAGCCGTAACATCGAATTTTGTTTTTCCGGAAACCATTCATCGATATCTCCATACCGCAACGCCTTGTGAAATCGATGTCTTATTACTGCGATGGGTCGTAAATGGCTTCGCAGTAAAAATTTTTGTAGTACACTTTTTTGATGTAACGAAACTTCGCAGTAACAAAGCGTCGATTGAACAAGGCTTCGCGGTAAAATAGTTCGTAGTGTTGAAGGTTTTTAATTTTAGCATAGTTTTATAGAATTGTCAGACAGATTAAAAAGTAAATTGATATTTGAAATGTTTCATGCGGAAATCGCTAACACTTATCAGTTTAACACAAATTGTAGCTTTATGAAATAGGGGCCAGATTAATTTATTTCTAGTTCTTTATTAAATATAATGACATCTAGTGGAATTGGAAGTGAACTAAAGCGTTTGTCATTTTGGTGTTGTTGTTGTAAACTATGTTCAGGAACACCATGTTGTATGATGATTCAATTAGATTCAGAAATCAAGTCATAGATGGCGTTGATAGCCATTAATGTTTTCGGTTCTTCGTACATGATAATATTCTTATTTCTTTCTATTTGTCTCGTAAAAACAGGCGCCATACGAGGATATTGCAGGCTATTTAAGCAACAATAAAAAATCCGAATATTCTTAGATCTCTTCACAAAAATAGGTATAAGTTCCTTAATAACAAGAAAAAATTTAATGAATCAAAGACCCACGACGACGGATGTAAAAAGAATAAAGAAAGTTTAATTATCCTCGACTTAAGATAAAAAAAAAGACATTTGCTGAAACTAGACACAACAATACGTCATTTTCTTTGCTTTCAACACCATATCTCAACATGATCCGAAATCTGTCACTATCAGCGTCCCTTTCATAGGTGATTATAAGTACTTTATAAACTCAAGATGTACAGTACAGCAATTATTATCATGGTGTTGCTCTCAGGTTGCAAACTGGACGGGGCAGCGAGAGTGACAGCGAGAGCGACAGCGGACTGTCATTGCCGTCCAGTTTTACAGCCTTATAAATATTAGACAGACAATGTATGCATCAGTATTTATGCATCAGTATTTATACGGAAATGTGAAAACCATCGATAGGTATATTTAGTTCTTTCCTCATTGAGGTAGGTTTTGATTATATTTTTTATTGGTTATTGATTATATAAAACTGTTCCGTTACATTGCCCGTTACTGACTGAGTGACTGACAGACAACTGAAAGATATTTCGAGAGAACGATAGCTACTAGACCTATTAGTCGATCTTAAAACTTTTGTATATTTTTAACTACTGTTGCCACTACTAACTAAAAAATATTGGATTTTTTTTTGTAGAAATGGAACCACCATCGGCACCACCACTTCTTAAAGATTTAGATATTGCCCATAAATATGTGTACAACCCGTGTTTACAACTTAATAACTTAATCTATAATAAATATTACTGCCAACAGTGTTCAATACTCATTGGTGCAATAATCAATAATACTTTTGTAGTTACATATAACAATGGTTCATTAAAAGAATGGAAAATGGCAGTGCTTATCATGTTCTCTCGCTCGCACACTATTGCCGTACTACTGCCTCTTGCGCGAACGGTGAGCAAAAAAATTCAGTTCAAGTTTCAAAGTTCAGTTTAATAAATTGTTATGTTATAATTGTTAAGATACATATTTTTTTTTTATTAATAATGGAATACACGCAACTGGGAGTTCGGAATTAGGAGTTGGGGAACTAGGAGTTGGGAGACTTAATTTTATATTCGTTTGATAAACTTTAAATTAATTAATGACAGTAAATTATTTTAGCCAAATTTAGAATAATTCAATGGAATATACTTATAATATTATACGTAGTCAAATCAAAATTTTAATAGTGTGCTTTGAATTTCGCGCAAAATACTGCTATTCTTAAATTCAAAATGAATTGAGGAATAGAAAATAGTGATTCTGAAATAGATATCGAGCATTCATCTGACGATAATGAAAGCGAGGACACTTGGGTTGAAGAAAGTTGGGAGTAAAACACTTACCCTTTGATGATCCCGGCGAAGGACAGTCTCACACATAGTATTGATAAATAGTATTCGTGTTTAATTTTAACCAACATTATAAAATGGATTCTACTGAAATTATTTTATTTACTTTGTCAGGTGCACAGAAATGGGCAAAAGGTCCTTTCATCCGAAAACCGCACTGTTTCCGATGAATATTGTTTACCCAAAGTTCACCAAAGACGACCAAAAAGCTGCATTCTCCTACGTCATGACAACGCTTCTTCATACACAGCCAAAGAAATAGAGTCATTTTTAACTTCCGGAAAACGTACAATTCGTCCCCATCCAATCAAAAGATTTGATGACAGTTTTCACTTTTACCAAATCCGAAGAGGCTGATAGCGATCCACCAGCACGTAGAAAACATGAATTCAGATTAGTCGTCCTGTTTCAAAAATTGTTTCGATGGCATGAAAAATGTGTTTAAAATGTAAAGAAGAGTATTTTGAAAGCAATAACCATAATATTTCGGTTATAACATGTTGTTTTTTTTAAGTTACGCAAAGCTTTTAGTGTGACCTACGTATATGTAAGCATTATATTAGCAAAGAGTCACAAAATATACAGTTAAATACTTTATATTGTTGGAGTTTGAATTTGGCTGTATCTGTGGTTGTATCCTTTTTAGTACTTATAAGCATTGGCAGGCAACACTTGACACATGTTAAGCAGAATCTTGGAATGTATTTAGAATTTCATAATAAATAGTTGGTTGTTTTGTAAACACTTCAAGTATAGCCGTCAAGTTGTTGAGACGAATCTTTATATTTACTTTTATTCTGTTGATGATGTGCTATCAAATATATTAATTACAATCCAGTCTCCAGTCTATTTCTTCTCTGGTCTGGGCTGCAATTCTTCAAATAACATTAAGCGGACCGTACGGCAACCATCATATTGTGACTCCATGAGCAAAGTGGCAAATTTGGCATTCTCTAAAATTCATAGCCACGGACCAGTAGCATCGGATCGGAAAGAGTGATTGAAAACAGATTGAATATACGTTCCATTTGACGCTGTCAACGAAATATCATGCTATACATTTTAGTTTATGAATGCGGGATACATTGCTAAATGAAAACTAGATAAACAAATTGATACTTTAAAGATACTAACTACTCACATAGTCCATTTATATCATGCATAAATCCTGTCAATAGTATTCATATAAACAGTGAAAGAAATAATATTTTTAGCATCTGTGTGTAATGGAACGTACTTTAGTGGGGTTGGCAACTGCCGAAGTGGCGCTGTAATAGTTCTGTCTATAAATAAACAAAGAGGTTTTTGTATGAAAAGCTGCAAAAATATTTAAATAATATAAAAAAGACGAACTGATCTGTCCCAAATAGTTCTGAAAATGGTACCCACCAATTTCCTTAAGATGAAAAAGTAAAAATACTTTGGCTGAAAGCAATCCGTCGTCAAAATTTTGTGCCTAAAAGTGGATCGAGGTTATGTCGCAATCATTTTAGAGCAAGTCACTATCTAATGCTTAGCAAATATACAGGTAAACACAACCGTGTAATGAAATATCTAATATAATATAGATTTATGAACTGCTAGCCTATTGCCTTGCGTTTTTACCCACGCAAATCCCTATTCCGTGGGAAAACATTCTTTGTCACTTATCATCATTTTAAAGGCAATCTCTGCAAAATATTTACACACCAGGTCTAAGGGTTTGGTCCACATGATCAAGCTTGTTTTATTTACAATCTCTTCTCACAGTTTAAGGTAATTGAAAAATTGCTATTATATTTCTGTTTTTTGTTTTTTGTAGGGGTTGAACATCAACATAAACATTTGAAAAAGTCAGCAGTGCCTTCTATATTCTCTTGGAATTCCAAATCAGTTTCAAAGTTCGCTGCAGTCAGAGAACAACGGTTGAAAGCTCGAAACCTGAGAAAATGCCAGTTTCCTAAAGCACCTTCTTTGCAAAGTACTGAAAATATTTTGCCTTCATATGAATCTGGAGATGGAAATGTTGCTCACAATGTGGAAATTTTAACATTGGAAGATCTGTCTCATGAAAACCTTAGAAGTAATCACAATTCCATGAAATCTCCAGAAACACAGACATCAAACATCTTGAGAATGTTTTCTACAGACTTATAATGAATGCTGACTGATAATGAATCAGTGAATTTTTATACAGGCTTGGAAACCTACCTGAAATTCTCATTACTTTACTAATACTTTTAAAAATAATTATCCTTCCACAAGAATAATAATAGACGGAACAGAAATTCCTATTCAAAAACCTAGCCAACCTGATGCCCAAAAAGCTTCTTTTAATCAATATAAACACAAAAATACCCTTAAAATATTAGTTGGTTCATCACCTGGAGGGATGTTTACCTATTGTTCTGGAGCATATGTTGGATCGAAAAGTGACCGCCAGATAGCACAGATAGCTGCACGAGTGAACGCAGCAACCTTTTGGAAAGGTGTGAACCAGGAGATAGCATAATGGCAGACCGGGGCTTCAATGTGTAAGATTTGTTTGCTGGCAAAGGTGTTGGAATAAATATTCCCACTTTTTTAAAGGGAAGGTCCCAAATTCCTGGTCTATTATTGAAGCAAGACCCGTCAACGAGTCCACATTGAAAGACTTATAAGTTTAACAAAAACATACAAAATTCTTACAAGTGAGCTTAATCAGTATTATGTACCTTTAGGGTCAAAGATATTTTATATTTGTATGATGCTTTGTAATTTCAGGGAAAAAATTGTGAATATAAATAAACTTATTTAAACTTATAAAGTTGGGATTTTTTATTTACTCATTACAATAATACAAAATCATAATCAAATACTGGTTTTAATATTTATTTGCTGAAATTTTCATAATTATAGTACAAATATTTTTTTAAGTTCTAATTTAAAGAAATTTTCATAAAAGTTGTTGAGTTTTAAGATCATTTCTTTTATAAATGGTTCATCTCTGTAGACATATTTTCAACTTTCAAATCTTTGTAACTATACAATACTTCCTATTGGAGCGGTACAACTGCCCTTGAATTTGGTAATAATTAGGTGTTTGTCTTTCAAGTTAAAATGCCATTTACTTCTTTTAAATATGGTACACTGAACGGAGTTATATTTTGAGATCTAGTTGCATAGGGACACTTTATTTCTGGGGAAGCTGCAATATGCTGTCTTTCCTTACTAATGAAAAGCCCACAGGGTTCAGCCAAAAGATCATAAGTATCACAATATTTTTTTAATGCAATTTTTTCATTTATAATACCATGATTTGTTGCTCGAGACTGAAATGTATTCTTTTGTTGTATTTGTTTGGCATAACTTTTCATAGTAGTGTCTTTTAGATGACATGTGGTATAGAAATTGCTAGCAGTCAGTCGCTTCTGACGTTGTTTATACCAGATATCATTATTATTTTGCTCTCTAGTTTTTTCTTCAATTTGCTTGATTTGATCATCAGTGATTTCTGATACCAGCAAATCTTTAAGGACTCTGACTTTTGGGTCTTCTGATGTGTAGCGATGGTCAGACTCCAAGCCATAGGGATTGGCAGGTTCAAACAGTTGTTTGATAGGCATTGAGCTGTTAGGGAAATTTAAAATCAAACTTCTAACTCTGTTATTATACCCTCGAAGGAGGAGGTGCGGAGCCTTGTAGTTAGTGAGGAAATCGAAGATAAAGTTTTGAGGTTAGCGTTAATAAATTTTACAAGGATAGGATGTATAAGGAATTTAGGGTTAAAAGGAAGCAGGGGAAACTACACTATATGGATCGTCAGACTGGACGCTAGGATTTTTACGGGTAAAAGGTTATAGCCTAAAGCGTTTTTCTGCAAAGTTTCACATTGCGGAGATAAGTAGTTTTTATAAAATTTAAGTTTGAAATTCTATTAATTCAATTAGTTTCAAGCTAAAAAAAACAAACATAGAGTAATGAATACAATCACTGATTGATTTATGTCGCCTGTCATTGCGTTTAGTTTCACTCACAGTCGTAAAATATAGTTTAACGTTTTTGATATAAATAAATAAATAAACACATTCTATATGAAAATTGTAAATAAAAGTATTATTATTTTATAAATTACAACTTAAAAAATATTTAGTTAATTAACTTAATCTTTTTTTTTATAAAAAATTATTTATTTATATCAAAAACGTTAAACTATGAGTGAAACTAAACGCAATGACAGGTGACATTGTTCAATCAGTGATTGTATTCATTACTTCATGTTTGTTTTTTTAAGCTTGACATTAATTGAATTTCAAACTAAAATACAAAAACTCTAATCTCCGCAATGTGAAACTTTGCAGAAAGACGCCTTAGGCCTTAACCTTTTACTCGTAAAAATGCTATCTTAGAGTCTGACGGTCCATATACTGTAGTTTATCCTGTGTGTTTTCAGTACTACAATGAATATAAGTACCGCCTAATTAAAAAACTTATGAAGGAGAAGCAGAACAGCTACTGGTAAATTACCATAGGAACAGTTTTACTGTCTAACAAAGGCTGCACTGTACGCAGATTCAAATTATAATTTGTTAAAAGCCTGCATAAATTAGTGCTATTGAAAACACCACCATCTGATATTCTGCCTTCCACTCCAACATCAAAATAAAGTATCTATAAATAAAGTATCTGACATCTACTCAAAGTCAAAGTGAAAAGATTCTTTATTTCGTAAGTATTTAAATACATTTGAAATAAGTCAAACAATGTACAAATTGAACTGAATCTACCACCACTTCGGAAAGTCGATCTGTTGAGAAGAAGTGGCAAGAAACTCAACAGCAATCATCTTTTAAAAATACACAATAACAATTAACAACCAGGGAATCC
Source organism: Stenoptilia bipunctidactyla (assembly GCA_944452665.1). Taxonomy (NCBI): domain Eukaryota; kingdom Metazoa; phylum Arthropoda; class Insecta; order Lepidoptera; family Pterophoridae; genus Stenoptilia; species Stenoptilia bipunctidactyla. The sequence goes on along the minus strand of OX101721.1, from coordinate 45,554,165 downwards.
CATCTTCTTGCATCCGGATATCTTATAGTAAATTTTTTTATAAAACACTTATCCTCGAATCTATCCAAGGGTTCATCTTAAATATTTTAAAGATAGAAGTAGATGTAGCGATAGAGGTGTGAGAGAATACAGATACAGAATACAGATAATGTAGATGGAGATGAGGATAGTCGTGGACAGAGACGGGGAAGTCAGAGTCAACATAACTAAGGCCATTAGCACAATGCTAAAATGCTTTTTTTATAATTGAAATATTCAACTGCCACTGTAGTTAGGTTTTATTATTTATTTATTTATTAATAAAAGATACAGTAATTTTTTTACAAAATTACTATGTGCTTTCCATCTAATGCTCCTATATAAAGTGATAAACTCCAATGATACTCAAAATCTCTTGAAATTATTTCCCTTCTGAAAATGTAGGCATCTTAAAACAACATAACAAATAACAATTTCTTTATTTCAGATAACTGTTGCTGAAATTGAAAAAGAAACGAAACACGTTATTCCACAGCCTTCAACTGGTACATCTGATCAATAATTACTCAAAATCCCAACCCTGGTCCAATTTAAAAAGAAAGTGATGTTCTCACTTTAAATTTATTAAGAGATGCCTCATCTGAATTAATCAACAAACAAATAAGACAAGTTTTATCTCTTGAGAGGAAGTGAGTTAAGGGAGATAAAATGTGAAAATCATTTAGTAATTTTGTAAAAAGAAATTATGGATAGGACAAGATTGTCTTTAATGGAATCTGTAACACTAATCAAAGTAAAGAGAATACTGGAGCCCCTTTATGTATTGAAGAAATGGAGGTTTAATTAATTGATACAAAAAGCCATTAGTTGATATAAAAATATTGTTAATCTCCTGAACCTAAGTCTAAGAAATCTTCATATGTTCACTTAGTATAATATGTATGTAAAACGTGATTGAAATGAAATTGTAGGCTAACTATTATTAAATTGCAAATTATCAATATATATAAAACTGTTCCGTTACTGACTGAGTGACTGAGTGACTGAGGTACTGAGGTACTGAGTGACTGACAGACAACGTACAGCCGTAACTACTAGGCGTAGAGAGCTGAAATTTGGAACATACATTCTTTAGGGGATGTAGGGGTGCACTAAGGAAGGAATTACCGAAATTCCCACGGGAACGGGAAATACAGGACTTTTTAGTTTGTATGAAAAATCTTATTCATTGAGTGCACCGATGTGAAACTTGGTGTAAAGGTTTGTCAATATGTGTCTGGTTGTGTTATGAAAGGAATTCCCGAAATTCCCACGGAAACGGGAAATATTTGATGTTTTAGTTTGTATGAAAAAATCCCATCCCTTGAGTGCACGGATGTGATACTTGATATAAAGGTTCCTCAATAAGTGTCTGTTTGTTTTATGGAAGGAATTCCCGAAATTCCCACGGGAAGGGGTTGGACTTTTTAGTTTGTATGAATAATCTTATTCCTTGAGTGTACGCATGTGATACTTGGCATGAAGGTTCTTCAAAAAGTGACTGGTTGTGTTACGAAAAAAGTTCCTGAAACTCCCACGGGAACGGGAAATATAGGACTTTTTAGTTTGTATGAAAAATCTTATTCCTTGAATGCACCGATGTGAAACTTGGTGTAAAGGTTTTTCAATATGTGTCTGGTTGTGTTATGAATGGAATTCCCAAAATTCCCACGGGAACGGGAAATATATGATGTTTTAGTTTGTATGAAAAAATCCCATCCCTTGAGTGTACGGATGTGATACTTGATATAAAGGTTCCTCAATAAGTGTCTGTTTGTATTATGAAAGGAATTTCCGAAATTCCCACGGGAAGGGGTGGGACTTTTTATTTTGTATGAAAAATCTTATTCCTTGAGTGTACGGATGTGATACTTGGCATGAAGGTTCTTCAAAGAGTGACTGGTTGTGTTACAAAAAAAATTCCCACGGGCATGGGAAATATATGATTTTTAGTTTGTGTGAAAAAAACTTATTCCTTGAGTGCATGGGTGTGATACTTGGTATAAAGGTTCTTTGCAGTGGGTGTCTGGTTGTATAGTTTCTGAAATTTTCACGAGAAAGGTAGTTAAGCGCATACGAAGTTGCGGGATAAAGCTAGTATTATATAAAACAGGTACCGCAGTGACCAAATGTACTAGAGGGATTAACAATACCTGAATTATTTTGCATATTTTTTATGTTATGAATGCAGTTACTATTTTCATTTATAGGTTAGAGATTATTTAGAAGTACCTACTTGAGTGTACTATTAAATTTGTTGTTAAATAAATATATACATAACAGCTTGTTTGATCTAGACATATGTACATCCTTCTATACCAGAGGTCCCGGGTTCAGAATGGGCAATTTTGTGATGAACATAGATATTTGTTAGCAGGTCATGAATAAGGTTTATTATATGTATTTAAGTTTATTCTTAAATTAAATACGTAAAAAAAGCTATGCTATTTATATATTTCTTTAGTTTATTTCTCCGTTATCCAGATTCCAGAAGACAATTTCTTAATTTATACTTAATTTTGGTTGGATGATGTGGTGTGACACTTTTTGTTTATTATTATAAGGCTAATTAAAATGCATATATATACTTAATATTACTATTGTTCATATGATTATGATTATGTAATTAGTGAAATTTGTTGTAGATTATAAGGTTAATTAAAACCCATATTATAAAATGTTCTTATTGTTTTTATTTACTTTCACATATTCTGCTACACCCGTAGAATGGCTTTACACATTTGAAGTATAATTTAACTGATTTAGGACTTAAAAATTCTACATAAATACATCATAAAAGAACAAAAATCACCACTTTCTAAAAACCTTAAAGAAACATTAAGGTATATAATGTTCCTATTGCTTTACTTCCTTTCACATATTCTGCTAGCACCTGTTTTACAATTTCACCCGCTTTACACACTTCAAGTATACTTAATTTCACTGATTTTGGACTATGAAATTCTTTACACCCGTAAATATATCGTAGAAGACAATAAATATATAAATGTTTTGTGAGACATAATAAAGTTTATTATGCAGTTTTTAATCACACTTATTGTTGGAGGTGTCCAACTAGTTTTGAACTCTTAAGGAGTCCTACATCAGGGGTAGGTGCAGCCACAATCACAAAGGACTTCTTAAGAGTTTGAAACTAGTTGGGTGGGACACCTCCGACAATAAGTGTGAATAAAAGCCGCTATAACTTAACAACAATAGTTAAATACATAAATAGATTACAAGGTTGATAAAAACGCATATTATATAATGTTCCTATTGTTTTAATTACTTTCACATATCCTGCTAGCATTTGTACAATGGTTTTAGACACTTCAAGTATGATTTCACTGATTTTGGACTTTGAAATCATCAATTATAAATACATCATAGAAGAAAATGAATCACCAGTTTGTAAAAACCTTAAGTAACAACTAATTTGTCTGTTGGTGGTATGGAAAGCCTGTACCTTTTGTTCCTTTTCTTTATATCATACTGTAATAAAACCTCAAAATCTTTTGGTGATATGTATTCATGAAAATGCAATTTTGTTTCAACAAATTTATGAGTTTTTTCAGGTCTTGTTTCTAGTAGTAAGTACTTAATTATCACTCAATAAATCTTCAACACTGAAATCCAATGCAATATGCAGTTCAATTGTTTAGGCAGAGATAAAAAATCAGTAGATATCCACAAATTCTTGACTACTGAATTATTATTACTGAATATTGAATGTTTTGTTGTCAAACTTCTTCTTATTCTTCTTCTTATTTACGGCAATTTGTTTCGGGTTAGCATTATATTTCATTTGACAATGAAACACATTTTGTTTTGGCAATATAAACGCATTCAGATACATTGACAGAAAACATTGTTTAGGGCGATTTACGTTTCTAGCTGATTATTTTTCGGCGGCGGTGACGTTCAGCATTCGCCAAATATATAATAGTTCACAGCAAACGTGGATCAAAGGCCTCATACTCAATTAAAAGAAAAATAAAACATTGTCACGACTGAAACAATCCCTCCAGTACGTACTGTTGCTCAGTCTTAACCAATCTTCACCATTCTCATTCCGAACATATTGAACGAAATGTCAAATAAGTACCAGAATACGCATTACAGTATCAATTGGACTTAAAGCGACACACGATTGAACACCAGAATACGAAAACAGTCCTAACGTTGTTCACCGGTTAACCGATGGTTCTTATTAATTTGAAGAATGCCAAATCTGTCAAAAAATACAGTTCTATGCTGATTACGACTCCATTGACTCATTTGTAAGCTTAGAGAATCGAGACCCTGGTCTATTTCTTCGTCGTCCCCCACCGTCGAAGATATATTATGTTAGCTTGTACCGCCTGCCGCTATTATCTTTTAATAAAAATATTGTTTAAAAGCTCTTTTAGTCTTACGTGCTTGTTATTTGCTTTCTATATGCATCTATATTCCGCAGTCGGATTTTTTAGTATTTGAAATTACTTTTTATTATTATTTTTGAAATAAAAAAAATAAATATGTTTTCTTGCTAACTATACTATCTGTCAACGTATGTACAGCGGGGCTAGGAAGCGACCACCAACAACGATAAATCGGACCTTTTAGTTCGGGCACTAAGAGTGTGTATTTTTTTTAAGAATATGGCATTTTTGTTTCTTTGGGCTTAATCATGGTATCAAATCGAGTAACTCTATCTATTATGGTGCGCATGTTAGCTAAAATTATAGGATGAAATAATATAATATCTTGTCGATTCGAGTCTTTATTGATGGTCGTATGCCAGATATGCAGGCCGCCATTTGAGATTCCTTTCTATATTGAACCAAGGTATACCCTAAATTCTAAGAAACTTCATGCTATCAATTTAAATTAAGTATGGATGTAAATTAATAAATTTTAAATTCTTCGAAAGACGAAATTGCACGATTTATTTACCTACTAATATTATAGACTAATAAATATATAATTTATGCCAAAAAAACTATTATAATATGAAAGTTATGGACATTTGTTTTTAATGCTCTTACTTAATTGAAGAAAACCATTAGGTACTAAAACTATTGCTATAACCTGTAAATAAAAGTCTAAGATTATTTTTATTATAAATTCGAAATTATGGCAATGACTAAAGAATGATGTTCACAATGGATTCCTTGGCGGGCTTTTTTAAGAGATAGGCGCATTTTTTCAACTTTTGAAAGAAAATATTTATTTTATGTTCTGTTAAGCAAATTTCATTGATAGTTTATCGCATCCGAACCGTTAATAAGTGCAGACATGGAGGAGGACCCAGGGGAGTCGTCCCCTGGGAGACCCGATAGGAAGCGACTGCGGAGGCCTCCTATTCCAGCCGACATGGACTCTTTAGACGAAAAAATGTTCTTACCGTTCCTAAAACCAGGATATCGAAGACTTTTTCCGGAAACTTCTGCTTCCCAGGAATATGTAGTTTTTACCGAGAGTACCAGTACTGAAGGAAATGTTGGCAACAGAAACCCACTTACTTTGGCGGGACTTTTTAAAGACGAAGTTAAAGGAGTGACAGGCATTAAAAGAATGTCTGCAAATAAAATAGGCATATTTTTCTCCCAGGCAAGTAACGCAAACAATTATTTACTCAACGAGACATTCCAAAGACGACACAATTTTAAGGCATTTATCCCAGCGAGAAGTATAGAAAAAATTGGAGTATTGAGGTATGTTCCTACAAATATAAGCAACGAAGACCTTTTCAAGAAATTAATCTCATCCTGTGAGATTATCGGAGTGAGAAGGTTCACTAAAAAAGTCAATGGTAAAACTAAACCATTTGAAACTGTCTCCGTAACTTTTTTAGCTAATTCATTGCCAGAATCTGTATCTTTGGATTTATTTAATTTTAAGGTCTATGAATATGATCCTCCCTTATTGCAATGCTTCAAGTGTTTCAAATTCAATCATCATGCAAAAATATGTAAGTCTCAACAAAAATGTTCAATTTGTGCCAAAGATCATCATTACTTAGAATGCCCCGATGATCAGGCTTTGCATTGTGCTAACTGTGGTGGTCAACACCTTGCTATTTCGCGAGATTGTCCTGTTAAACAAAAAAGAATACTAGATAAAAAGAATAAAGTAACATATGCCAATTTAATGAAAAAAACAGATCACACATATAGTTTAACACATTATAACTCAGATTACCCTACATTACTCCCAAAGAAAGTTACAAACATGGTTACAAAACCCAAAGAAATTACAACAGATGAAATAGTTCAAGGTATTTTAAAGAATGATAGTATCTTAAAATCGTTAGTGGCGACGTTAGTAAATTTAGGAAATAGTAATAAAAAAATGACTACATCTTTCATAAAAGAAACATTAGTAAACAATTTAAAACATGGATAATAAGTTCTTAAAGATTTGCCAATTTAATGTAGAAAGTATCAATAGCAAAAAGCCACTTCTTATTTCCTTTTTAGAACAGAATGACATTGATATATGTCTGTTAAATGAAACTTATCTCAAAAATAATATGCATTTTAAATTAGCTGGTTATAATTTTATTTTCCAACATGGCCCTAAGGGTCGTGGTGGAGTCGGTATACTTATTAAGAATCATTTTAAATACAATAGTATAGATATGCCTTTTTATGATGATTTACAATCTGCAGCTATAGTTCTTAAAACTGATACAGGTGATATATCCATCCTATGTGTCTATAGTCCACCAAGACCAGGACATTTTAAATCTAGACAGCTTAAACAAATAATTAATAGTTTACCTAAGCCTATCTTACTATCTGGGGATTTAAATGCACATCATGTGGCCTTTGGGTGTTTTTCAACAAAACCCAGAGGTACAGATGTATATAACATGTTAGATGAGTGTGATTTATGTATCTTGAATTCTGGAGCTCCAACCACAGTAGGTAGTGTACGTAATAAACAGTCTTCCATTGATATAACTTGTGTCAGTCCCAACATTGCTCCACTAAGTCAGTGGAGTGTTCATGATGATCCAATGGGCAGCTATCATTACCCCACTATCACAGTCATACAGCTATCACCACAAACTTTTGAAGTAGGTCAACCATCAGAAAGATTTCTGTATAACAAAGCTGACTGGAAACTTTTTGAATCTGAAACAGAAAAAACATTCAAATCATTCTCTATTGATCCTAGTAATCCTTTGTTGTCATACAATCAATTTTGTGATATCTTAAATCAAATTAAAGAAAAATGTATACCAAAACTTAAAATAACTTGTCCAACAATTATGAAAAAACCTGTTCCCTGGTGGGACGATGAATGCTCAGAAGTAGTTAAAAAGAGTAAAGCAGCTTTGAATTATTATAGAAATCATTCCTCTTTAGAAAATTACATACATTATAAAAAAACAGATGCCATTAAAAAAAGACTTTTGAAAGAAAAGAAAAAGAATGGTTGGAAAAAACTCTGTGAGTCATTTAATAGATACACACCTATTACTGTAGTCTGGAACTATATCCGCAGATTCAAAAGAGCATCTTCAAATGCACCTCCAAAAAATTGTGAATGGATTCCATCTTTTATTGATAAGTATGCTCCCACTGATCCACCTGAAAAATTAGTAGACAGCAATTTGTTAGATACTTTTTTTATGCAAGAAGGTAATTCACAAAGTGCATTCTTATCTAATTCTTTTACATGGCAAGAATTTCAATCTGCTTTAAAATCTAGAAAAGACACTACTCCAGGCTTGGATGATATTCCTTACAAACTTTTAAATCATTTACATGAGAATGCTCAAAAGATTTTACTCAATATTTTCAATTTACTCTGGGATAATGAACTAATTCCAACTTCATGGAAAACCCAATGCATCATTCCTATCATAAAACCAGACAAATCTGAAAGCCACTGTAACTCATACAGACCTATATCATTGTCATCTTGTGTTGGAAAAGTATTTGAATATATGATAAAGGTTAGGTTAGACTGGTATGTGGAATCTAATAATATCTTACCAAAGGAACAGTATGGTTTCCGTAAAGGTAAAAGCTCTGCAGAAAGTTTTGTTGCTTTGATATCAGATATAAAGCAATCCTTTTCTTCTCATTCATCTACAGTTTGTGCCTTTCTTGATGTACAGGGGGCATTTGATAATGTGATTCCGTCCATTCTTGTAGATGTCTTAATTGGCATAAGTATCCCAGGCAAGGTCTGTAAATGGATTTTTAATTTTTTGTATGACAGGACAATGTATGTAAAATTTAATAATATTTTATACGGACCTAGACAAGTTTTTAAAGGCACAATGCAAGGTGCCACTATATCACCTCTTTTGTACAATTTGTACACATGCCATTTAAATAGATATATTTCCCAATATAATGTCAAATACCTGCAGTATGCAGATGACCTGGTTGTATATAGTAGTCATAAGGATGTAAATATTGCTGTAAATAATTTAAATAATGCATTACAACAAGTTCATTATTATTATACCTGTAAATTAAAGTTACCTCTAAGTTTAAATAAAAGTGCAGCAATGATTTTCTCTAAAACATACACTACTTCTATTAATATTGTAAAACTTCATGATAATAGTTTAAAATGGATAGAAGGTAAAAAGTTTTTGGGAATTCACCTTGATAGTAAATTACAATTTCATAACCATATAGAACAAATTATTAAAAATGCCTGCCGAGGTCTGAACATAATTAGATCTTTGGCAGGGGTTCACTGGGGATCAGATCCCAAAACTTTATCGTTACTTTATAAAAGTCTAGTGCGTAGTCACTTTGATTATAGCGCCTTAGCCTATTTTAACTGTAATTATACTTTATTAAGAAAATTAGATATTATCCAAAACAAAGCACTAAGAATCATATCAGGTGCTATGTGTTCTACTCCTATACATGTTATGGAAGCAGAGACATGTATTCCTCCTTTAACTTTGATAAGATTAAGAATAGCTGAAAGGTTTTGTTTAAAGGTTTTTGCTTCTAATAACAATCATATAATGAATAGAATACTTCCTGTGCTCCCATTAGATATCACTTGTGTAGGTACTTATATGGACTCTTCAAATATTTTATCAAGAAAATTACCGGAACTCTTAAGAATAATGATACAAATACATCTTAAATTTGGTAAAAGTGTATTTCGAGAGAGCCATTGGCCTTTGTATAATATAGATTATAATGCTAATATGATTGATGTAGCAGTACTTAAGAGGGATGTCATTAATCAAGTAGAACTTTTGAATATGCTTGATGAAACTGATTATTACAATATATACACTGATGGTTCTAAAACCTTGAGCACTGTTACATCAGCATATTATGACCCCCAAACTAAATCCAGAAAGTGTATCAAAATAGATTCTAATTGTAGTATATTCACTGCTGAATGTTATGCGATTTATTGTTCTCTTTTATATTTATGTAATATTACTAGTAATAATTTTTTAATACTTACCGATTCACTTAGTGTTATTAAAGCTCTTGAAAATAGGATTTTAAAATTCAGTACCAATCATTTGATTTTTAAGATAAAGCAAGTATTGTATAATATGTCTGTAAATAGTAAATTTGTAAAATTTATGTGGGTCCCTTCTCACTCCGGTATATCGGGAAATGAAGAAGCAGATAAAATAGCAAGGGGAGATCCAGATGAAGATCATAGTGATTCAATGCACATACCTTTTACCGATTTATATGCTCCCATGAAGGAATGCCACAGAGAACTTTTCAATGATTACTGGAGGAATGTATCGTCCGATAAGGGAAAATGGTACTATGACATACAAAAGGTCCCGCCCGCCCAACCCTGGTACCACAAAATCTCTGGACCGAGAAGCTTCATAGCTTCCATCAATAGAATGAGATTTGGGCACTGCCAAACAAAATCCCATTTGTGCAGACTGAAGCTTGTGGATAGTGGACTATGTGAGGAGTGCAACGAGGAAGAGGACTTAGAACACGTTGTTATGAAATGTAGAAAATATAACCTACAAAGATTGTTATTGTGTAGTGAAATCGACAATGACACTGACAGACAAGAGCGACAAGAAGAAACATCGTTGAAAAGTTTACTTTCAGAGAAGAAGTTTTATAAATCTTTATTCCAATTTTTATTGAACATAGAAATGAAACTGTAATTTTAAGAAGTGTTAACATTTAAGAAGTGAACTTTATTTGTAAACTGTATATTGTTAATTTGTGTGGCTAAAAGGACTCGTTTCCAGGCCCGTTAAATAAAATATAAAAAAAAAAAAAGATGTTCACAATTTTTGTCTTTGGATAGTTGTGCCAAATAGACAGCTTTTGACTTTTCATCCAGATGATTTTGTCACCAGTTGTCTGACAGTAAGTTACTGTCAAAGCCCTCCCGTCCCTTCCCTTCCCATCCCACTGTCGTCCCTCCCAGGGTGTCGTTGTCCAGGAGTATTGCGCGAGTTGAGGTGTTGCAAAATCAATCCTGCGTTAATTGTCTCGCGAGCAGGAGGACGCCAGCCCAGCTATGGCGTCCCCGCGCACTAGATGCAAATTAAATCATATACGAACATTTGACGAAAACCACGTAAGTACAGTGCTATAATATGTTACAGTGTTTCATTCTGTCATGCGGCTATTCCTTAGCTGGGTGCAAACTATTGACTCAAACATGTAATGATTTTGGCACAGAAATGTTTCGAATGTGGCACTCTGAACCCCCAGTGGGTATCAGTCACATACGGCATTTGGATATGCCTCGAATGTTCTGGCGTTCACCGCGGCCTCGGAGTACATCTCTCGTTCGTACGTTCAGTAACTATGGACAAGTGGAAGGACATCGAGCTTGAAAAAATGATGGTAAGTTCTCTTACTCTTTTAATGTTTTCACTGAAACGATTCAAGAACTAGCTTTTACCTTGTGGTAATGATATTTGAAAAACCAATACTTAATTATCAACAAACTTTATCAAATATTGCTTTCTGAAAAAAACATATTTCCAAATATAAACGGATTAATTACTTTTCACGCTCATAACTGTTAATGTGGCACTTTGCGAATTGTCTTAATTTTATTGCTGCCTATTTTATGATTTCACTAACTTGAGCACAAATATCAATAGCAACCTCATTGCCTGCGCTGTAGGAGCTCTAATATGCATCTATTGATTGCTTATGATTTCTAAACATAGTTTAAAAGCTCAATACTTATAAGATTGTTTAGTTCCAAAACTATTCTTAATGGTTAATCAGAATTGCATTTAAATTCTCTCAAATTCCTTGTCTAGCTATATGCCTCAGTAAATGTTTGCAAGGGTTGGTTATAGGTTAAATTCTTTTGCAGTGCAAAATATAGAAATCATAGGTTTCCTTTACTAGAACTCAGATATTTAGTGACAGAACTGCATCCGCAGTTGATGTTATTCCAATAAGCATTAAAAGTTATAAGCAAATTAGGAAATTTAAGGGATGTGCACATGTCAGACTTGCACTTAGTCTGTTTTATTTTAACTATTTGTACTCCTTTTACTCCTTCCATGCCATTGTTTCATTTGCTAGTTCCCTGATCTATTTCAATCACTCATTTAATCCAACAAATTTTCTTTTATCAAATTATCATTTTGATGGAGCAAGTTGAATATTCACATACTAAAAAACCTTTTTGTTACTATGGTACGAAACTGGATGGCAGGCAGAGGCGCATGGTTGTTATTGGGAATTTCTATAAAAATAACTTGTAACATGTATTTATCTTCAATACCATGGAGAATGGGTAGACATTGTTAAAGCATTCCTCTTCCAGACTGGAAAGCAATATGCTTTTGATCTGTGAAAGGTGTTTAGATGGTTGTCTGCACATATTTGTTAACTGATGCAACAGGAAGTGCTAAACTTGCAGGTAATCATGGTAGGGGTAGTATGAAAAACTTGGAGTCTTTGTTGTCTGGCGGGTGGTACTCTTGGTTGGTGGGTGCAGACATGGTGACAATGACAACAATTGTGTTGGTTTTCTTCTATAAATATTGTATTGGTAGTTTGTCCTAAGGTTCACCACTTGAAGTGGATTTTTTGTATATCCATACCTTGTATGGATATACAAAAAATTGTGGTAGCGATGAAGTCTTAGAACAGTAAAAATCGAATATCTCCCTGTTTCGTTGGTCACTGACGAAATTATAGTTGTAATTAGTAAAAGAAATAACCACAAAGCAGATATATAGAAGAGCTGTTATTTGTTGCCTAGGTGATTTTTAAGCAGCATAAAAAGGCTGCGCTGTCTAGCGTCAGGTACAAATACTTTTATTTTGGGTTTTTTTTTTGACAGATTTGGAACATATGAAATTTCATTAAAAAAACTAGAGCCACCTAGTAACTGAACTTTTTTGATGATCTTTTGAATATATTAACATTATGTTTCAACCGGTTTTTACTACTCGCTACTAGGTAAATAATGCCATTGTCTGTTTGGTTATGATTGGCCAAAGCCAACCGCTTACCCCTCCCGCAACCCTCCTGTAGGCTTCACTTGAATCCCTAGAGAAAACTGAATAGGGCACCTCCTCTATATATTTTCTCTGTGGAAATAATACAAAACCCACTTTTTTTATCAACCTTAAGAGACCCAATGAGTCCTGCTTCCTTCGAAAACTTGAAACCCATGTCTTCCCTCCCATTTATGTCTGAAATTAAGCGTCCATCAACAACTTAGCGAATTTCTCCACCACAAGAATCTACTGAATCCATCAAAGTTTTTGCCCTAGACACAGTACCGTTACTGCTGCTTCACATTGCTGTTACTGTAAGGGCGTCACGCGTGTCCGTACGTCCTTATCGTACGCGCGGGAGCCAGTCACGTAATTTAAGAACTTCCTACCGTATGTAAGCGGATGAATAATAGTAAATATATTCCCAATCAAGCCTGGAAGATTTAAAAAATACGCAGTGACCTAGTTAAAATACTTCGAGTATATGCTGTTACTGTTATTGGCCCTAAAATGGTTAAAGAAATTACTTGAATATTCGGATGCCTGCTATAGTTGCCTAAATTGTTGCATCTCATTAATTTTATACAAATATCTGGCATGAAAGACAATTTTATTTGTTTTAAAGATTCTCTAGTGATAATATTCAATGACTGATCAAAAAACATTTTTTTGGTATTCATGAAAAAATCTAATACCTAATAAAAGGTAATGTAAATATTTCATAATAATGCAGGAAGCATTGCGAATTTATTTTCTTGTTTTAATAAAAAAAATGAGATTTACAGAGAAGTGGCTTGAGCTAAAGAATTTTGTGTGATCATCTGAGGATTTTATTTTATTTATAAAGAAAGCTTGAGTATTACTATATTTGTGATTGAGGAGCTCCATATGTTTTTATTATCTTTTTTAAGTTTAAAACTGGGCAGATTATCCTTCCAGATGTACTATTGATGTACCAGATGTACCTATTGTGCCTGGTTGTTGTTTTCGCCTAAATCTTCTGATATATTATTATTATTATACGACATACATGTCTTGTTCAATTCCAAATCAAATCAGTTTATTGCTACTTAAAAGTCATACATGTGGTACCTATACAAAATAAATCAGTAGGTAGATACAATTTAAAAATGACAATAATTAAGGACCCTGTTGGGCCCTGCAAAATTAGAAGATTAGAAGAGAGGAGGACTACTTTATTTTATCATTTATGTTTTTCTTTTACAGTGTAGTAAAGATTTTTAGTTCCTTCATACATATTTTTTCGTCACTAAAGCTTTTAATATTATGTGAGGGTACAGTTAATTTCGATTTAGGGAATTGGAGTTTATTTCGATGTCTTCATTCATATTTTGATTTACAGACCGTTCACTATAAGATGTCCCCTGCCTGCTTATGTTGGCAGCATTGTGGCAGCAGTGTTACCAATAATATGTGTCCATTTTAACCCCGTAATCTAACGTTGTTTATACCTACCACGAATAAATATATGTTTAATTTTCTGATTTGTAAATAATAAACAGCTATAAGAATTTTGAATGACGACACAATTTATATTATATGAGGGCGAATCAAAAAATTCTTAGAATGAATACAAAAAAAAAATTTAAACAAGAATATTTTATTTTTCTACGTAATCTCCTTCTAATCTAATACACTTAGAATACCGCATCTCCAACTTTCTTATTCCTTCCGCAAAAAAAATCATTTTCTCGACTATTAAAAAACTCCTCTGCGGCAGTCATAACCGCGTCATCATCGTCAAATTTAGTTCCACGAATATGCTCATTTAATTTTGGAAATAAGTGAAAATCACTCGGGGCTAAGTCAGGAGAATATGGTGCGTGATCAAGGACTTCGAAGCCAGCACTGCGGATTGCGGTGAGCGCAACTTCCGAACGATGAGGTGGAGCGTTATCCTAGAGAAACAACACGCCCAATGACAATTTCCCACGACGTTTTTCTTTAATCGCTTCACGTAATTTCGGGATTAAGTTCGCATAATAGGATCCAGTTATCGTTTGCCCTTTTGGCAAGTAATCAATAAAAAGGATTAATTCACGATCCCAGATAACGAATACAGCTTGACAAGCAATAGTGCCAACATAACGGCAGGGGACATCTTACGATGAACGGACAATAATTTGTTCTGTAATTTGAGCTGTCAAAAAAATTCTCATTGACAGACATCGGAGGGCGAAGACTTATCATAAAGGCCGCTCCACATTCTCGCGAAAATCTACGGAACACCTCTTGTAGCATGCTTGAAAAAAAGCTTTGGTGACGTGGGTCCACTTGTTTAACCCCTTGATGGATTTGAAATGAGAGTCCAGAAGTTTTAAGTTGGATTGCAGCTGTACTAGATGTGTCAATTTTATGCATAAGATCGTTCAGTTTGTTGATTTGATCCACGGAGGAAATATATAGAGGAGCTGCCCTATCCAGTTTTTTCTAGGGACTCAAGTGAAGCGTACGGGCGGGGTGCGGGAGGGGTAAGCGGTGGGTTATGGCCAATCATAGCCAAACAGGCGATGGCATTAGTCACCTAGTAGCGAGTAGTAAAAACCGGTTGAAACATAAGGTTAAAATATTCACATGATCATCAAAAAAGTTCAGCTATACTTTACTAGGTGGCTCTAGTTTTTTAACGAAATTTCATACGTTCCAAATCTGTCAGAAAAAACCGCGAAATAAAAGTATTTCTACTTGACACTAGATATCGCAACATTTTTTCGCGGCATAAAAATCACCTAGGCAACAAATAACAATCTGGAATTTTGGACACAAATAATTGGAAAACAAACAATTTGTAAAAAATAATTATGAATGAAATTATCTTCGTGGTAAGTTAATTTTATTTGGATTGTCAATATAATTCCTTTATAAAAGTATAGAAAACTAAATTTTACACCGAGAAAACAATGGAGGATTAAATTTTTTTTAATATCTACGCGTGTACATACTTAACGGAAGTCAGCGACGAACTGACGCCAGCGCCTCCAGCGCGGAATAGCTTGAACTAAAGGCTGTGACGTCAGGACAACCCAAATTGAAGCTGTGCAACTTTGCTTA
Organism: Stenoptilia bipunctidactyla; assembly: GCA_944452665.1. Taxonomy (NCBI): domain Eukaryota; kingdom Metazoa; phylum Arthropoda; class Insecta; order Lepidoptera; family Pterophoridae; genus Stenoptilia; species Stenoptilia bipunctidactyla. The sequence goes on along the minus strand of OX101721.1, from coordinate 45,538,630 downwards.
CAGCAGCTCTACTATGTATCTGCTTTGTGATTTGATCATTATGATTTGAACTTTTTTTAAACTGTCAAAAACTTTGGGAAATTTATGACGGCGATGACAAAATTACAATTAAGCTTTGATTATTTAACAAATCAAACTTGAATTTTTAAGGTATTGCATAGCTTCTATCACGGGCCTTGAGCGTGGGGACCGAATCCAGAAATTTCGTAACGAAAAAAACCTAACACCAAACTCCGACCGGCACAGCGGTGATACTTTGATTTCATAACTTTACACGCGGGCTTTAATAAACAATCAGCGCCATCTACTAGGAACTTGTGTAACTTTAAATTAGATCAAACATTACTGCATTATTAATAAAATAAATAAATAATATACATAAGTTAATAAAAAATGCTATGCAATAGCTTTACCGCGGCAGTCTCCGAGTGCCACACGTCTTTTATTGAGTTAAGAATTGGCATTGTATAACATTACACCATTGTGTACCGGCCTTAGATCCTCTGCTACCTTCCGAACTTCTGTTGAATTTCTGATATTTTATAGCAAATTAAACTTCCTCTTTTGTTATTGGTGTCCCCTTGATATGTCTTGATTATCAAAAATTCTGGCGCGTACCCAAACTGACTTTTTAAATGCAATCGGCCTCGATCGTTTGTGAGTTAAAAATAATCTTAATATATAAAACTCTTCCGTTACTAAGGTTCTTCAGCAGGTGTTTTAAGGAATTCCCGAAACTCCCAAGTAGGAATTTTTGGTTTGTCTGAAAAATCTTATACCTTTAGTCCACGGAAATGATCTTGGAATAAAGGTTCTCCAAAAAGTGACTGGTAGTGTTAAGAAAAGAAGTCCCGAAATTCCCACGGGCACGGGAATTAATTGAATTTTTAGGTTCTATGAAATATCTTATTCCTTGAGTGCACGGATGTGATTTTTTTATTTGTATGAAAAATCTTATTCCTTGAGTGCACGGAAGTGATACTTGGCATAAAAGTTCTTTAATAAGTGACTGTTAAACATAAATATTGTTTATGCGCGTACGAAGTCGTGGGCAAAGCTAGTAATAAAATAATACAACAGTTCTAGCACAGTAGAATTAATGAGTAATTCAACTTCATACAAACGGACGCAACGCGAGCTATACCTACGCGCCTCGATCTCAGCATGCGCGCGGCATGCTGAGTTGCGATTGCCGCCGTTGCTCTGACGCACGACTGTGTGTTGTTTTTAACAATAACCGCGCGATTGTTTTCTAAACATAAGTTGAAGTAGGTACATATTTAATATACGAGTAGGATATATTGTGCTGTTTTTGGTTGCATGAATTCGTAAATAACGCATCCAGAGATAACTTTTTTAAAATAATAATTACTTCGAAAATAAAATATTTCGGGACGCATCGCCGCTGCAGAATTAATTATTATTATAAAATTGAATTTATTTTTGAAATAAATAATGATAAATGTATTTACTATGTAATTACTATGATTTCTAGGATTAGTATCTACAGTATCTACATATCTACATTTTACTAATATTAGCTGTCTCTCTCTATCATTATAATACCTCTAAATTTGCCAAACGAGACCTCAGATGGTTTTATAGCCTCTGGTGTTCTGCCTACCCCGTAAGTAAGGGAAACAGGCGTGAAGTTATGTATGTGTATGTATGTAATATTACCTGTGAATTTATACTGTTGTCAATTGCATATTCCATTACTAACATGTTCTTACATAATTATACAGATGAACAGCCATACCCACATACATACATACAGGTCAAAATCATGTCGGGTAATAAATACAAATATTTGAAAAATAGCAGCCCCCCTTCCTAGCTCGAATTGAATATATTTTGCACATCCTGCATTTACAACAGGGTGACTGGTGGGGTCACTTTCAAAATTCAAGGACGTGATAATTTGAGATCATACATGAAGAACAAAATATAATAAATATTAATTATTTACTCAGTAAACTTAAACGAAAATTAAAGAATTCTTAACGCAACGCATGGCTACACTAGTGCACATGCTACTTTTGATGCGGCAGCGGCTTGCGGAGTTGTGAGTGCCGCGAAAAACACTTTATTTTGTATAGGGAATTCTGGTGCAAAATTAAGTAGGTACCTACTTTTATTACATAATTTATTATGATCAGAATCAAGTACAGAGGGCTCTCCTTCAATATCTAAAATTTGTCACCAGTCACCCTGTACAACCATTCTTTATTAATATACTTGGTTGAGCGCGTTCATCTCAGGAACTACCTATCAATTTGTGGAAATATTTTTGTGTTCGGAAAATTATGTACAATATTAAGAAAACTCAAACATAATGTATTTTTATAATATAACCTCCTTTTTCAAGTTTCAAGTTAAGCTTGTTGAAATTGAAATGACAATTCATAATGTATAACGTAATATTGTTGGTAGATGTAAGTGTTTTTCCGGATGTATTGTATGTAATATAATAGTATAATGTAGTATAACTTTATTGGATATTTTATCTAATAAGAAACGCCTAAATAAAAAGAAGTCTCACAAACAGTGCAATTAAAAAGTTGATGTGATGATGTTTATAAATATAAAAGGTGTAACTTGAGGGCTGGACCAAAAGATTCTCAGAGATGGGGGACCTCAAAACCTACTTAAATAACCCACACAAATAAAATGTATGTTCCGCAATATTTAGTGGTTCTGCAGATATTTGCAATTTTATGATTATTTTTGAAAAAATCAGATTCTCAGAGAAAATTTGAAAAAAACAGTCTAACTACTTAGTTTACGGTCACGATTGTTGGTCTTAGCTTAGCTTAATAGTAGGCCTTTAATATGATCTAACCGCTGTAAAACATGGCCTTTTACAGATGGAAATAATGTTGCAAAAAACCGATGTTTTCAGAAAATCTAGACGGAACGTTAACTTTGAGGGGTCGTTGAAAAAAAATCTACTGGTGTTTATCTTAAATAATATCTGAAAATTTCATTTGCCTAAAAATACGACAACACTAAGAAAAATGTGCTCTTGAAAAGCCTTTTGTTCAGGTAACTAACATTGTTTATTCTTATTGTTATAAAAAACTTGAAATAAACATAAAGGAGGGCAATTAATTGGATATTGTTGTGTTCTACTAGTGTTAATCTTAAATAATATCTGAAAATTTCATTTGCCTAAAAATACGACAACACTAAGAAAAATGTGCTCTTGAAAAGCCTTTTGTTAAGGTAACTAACATTGTTGATTCTTATTGTTATAAAAAACTCGGTTTATGCATAAAGGAGGGCAATTAGTTGGATATTGTTGTGTTTTTATAAGACAGACCGTGGTTTGAATCACGTGGTGGTATTGTTTCAGGAGCTGACTTAATATATAACTTTGAGCCATTCTTTAGTATTCTATAGTCTGCCTTTATGTGTACACCCCGTGTTCCCTTTGTCTACAACTGTATAGACCCTCCACTGTCAATACCACGCTGTGGAAAATTAATATTTAAATCTTCTATAACGTTTCGAGCATAGTGGCATGGTGCTCCAACGCATTGACAAAACATGCTGCGGCAAACTGCCAATTAAATTTTCTCCAATATTTTGAGGAAACTCCTTAATTGCTTGTTCGTTTAATCTTCCTTAAATTCTTAAATACAGCGTTCCCTTGAGCTAAGCCAGAACAATAATACCTTTCCGAATAATCACGAGGAGTGTATGGCATGATTTTTTGGCAGCAATTACGAGACTTAATTAATATCAGAGTCCGGTAATGACGCTAAGTTTTCGTACCGAGGTAATCATAATCCAAATCATTTAGAAGGTCCGTTAAAATAGTCACGTTTGTAGGATTGAGCAAAACACAGTAGTAGATAAAGAGTACACGGCGTGTACTCATATGGCAGACGATAAACGACTAAAGAGTTATGCAAAAGTTGTAGATTAACTCAGCTCGTGAAACAATACCACTACGTGATGCAAACCAAGGCCTGGCACAAAACAACACAACAATATTTCATTTATTGCCCTTCTTTATGCATAAACCAACTTTAAGTTTTAAAAAAATAGGAATAAAATATTTATTTATTTATTTTTCATTGTACACATGGAGTAAGACATAACTTTATTAAAAATATAATAGGTACAGTGCACAATAGGCGGCCTTATCATCTACAGGCAATCTCTTCCAGACAACCCTGGTAATGTTAGTTACCTGAACAAAAGGCTTTTCAAGTAACGATTCTCGAAATGAGACAGCGCTGCGTAAATTAAAATAATTACCTCTTTTACTGGAGCACATTTTTAATCACTAAATATTGCGGAACTTACATGGTAGGTATTGAAATTTTGGTAGGTATTGAAGTCCCTCATCGCTGGGAAACGTTTGATCTTTACAATTTTCAATTCTACAAACTCTACAAATACATGATTTATACAAAGGTATAATAAAAAAAAAAAATCTCCTTAAGCTGTAGCAAAATATCAGCGTATTGCTTTTTAAGCAAATACAGACGCTGAGCCGTGGCTTTTTGCGCTGCTATAACGCACATATTTTTATGAATGTAATTAAGTAACAATAATAAAATATCTATCTGCAGTGGTTATATTTGGCGGCAAATTTCAGTTAGGCGAGACAGTCTGGCTACCACCAAGCGGAGCTCACTCGGATAAACTACTAAATCGATCTTGACGACATTTAGAATAGTGTAAGTTTAAATCTCAAAGATATTTATTAATATAATATTTGTTCAACTCCGATAACCGATATTCACGCGGACGAAGTCGCGGACAACAGATAGTCGAGTATAAGGCGCCAATGACACAATTTCCTGCTTTTAGCCTCCTTTCAATATCATCGGCATACTTCTCATCTCTTGTAAACAAGGACCCCAAGTATACCAAACCTTTCACTTGCTCCACTGTTTCGTCTATCATAATATTGCATTCCGTCATATCTTCATTCCACTCCGTAACCATAACTTTCGTCTTTCCAACATTCACTCTCACACCTTTTCTTTTAAACGACTCATGCATCACAGTGACCATTTTTTGCAATTCCGTTGCTCACGATGCAAGTTGAACCTGGTGGTCGGCGTAAAGCAGAGTTTTGATCACTGTCTCATTCATTTTGAAACCCCATTCAGATTCTTTCTTCTTGAAATCAACAAAAAAATGTTTCTTTTTAAGTTCAGGATATTTTAAATAAATGTAACTATTTTAATTTTAGGGCCTTGCCCTTACTCTACGAAGATTAGAACATGTCCGCTTAGTCAAATTATCAAAAGCGCAATTGACGTTTTGAAGGTTCTTTATTTGAATTAAACTACCGCGTTACATTACTAGCCAGTGAAATACGATGAGGTCTGATTCCCTTTACTATACAGGGTGACTGGTGACAAATTTTAGATACTGAAGGAGAGCACTCTGTACACGATTCCTATCATAATTATGTAATAAAAGTAGGTACTTAATTTTTCACTTGAATTCCCTATAAATAAATACGACTATGTTACTATTGACTTTACATACAACTGAGTCAATCGCGGCACGTGACTTGGCACGCGGATCGCTGCCAACGCTAGCGTAACCATGCGTTTCAGTTAAGTTTACTCAGTAAATAATTGATATTTCTTTTTTATTTTATTTTTTGTCTTCATGTATGATCTCAAATTATTACGTCATACCTTAAAATGACCCACCAGTCACCCTGTATAAAAGGCGTGTAAGGCGAACGCCTCCAAATTAGCAGTGCGGCTTATTTGTAGTCACCCTATTTGGCGGGGTGGCTGGTGTCGGCGATTAATGGCATGGGGGGGGGGGGTACCTCAATACCTATCAATTTAACGAAAAACAGAAAAAAAAAATTGTCCGTTCATCGTAAGATGTCCCCTGCCGTTATGCTGGCACTATTGCTTGTCAAGCTGTTTTCGTTATCTGGGATAGTGAGTTAATCATTTTTATTGATTACTTGCCAAAAGGGCAAACGATAACTGGATCCTATTATGCAAACTTAATCCCGAAATTACGTGAAGCGATTAAAGAAAAACGTCGTGGGAAATTGTCATTGGGCACCTCATCGTTCGGAAGTTGCGCTCACCGCAATCCGCAGTGCTGGCTTCGAAGTCCTTGATCACGCACCATATTCTCCTGACTTAGCCCCGAGTGATTTTCACTTATTTCCAAAATTAAAGGAGCATATTGGTGGAACTAAATTTGACGATGATGATGCGGTTATGACTGCCGCAGAGGAGTTTTTTAACAGTCGAGAAAATGATTTTTTGCGGAAGGAATAAGAAAGTTGGAGATGCGGTATTCTAAGTGTATTAGATTAGAAGGAGATACCTAACGTAGAAAAATAAAATATTCTTGTATAAATTTTTTTTTTGTATTCATTCTAAGAATTTTTTGATTCGCCCTCGTATAATATAAATTGCGTCGTCATTCAAAACCTTCCTAGTCTTATAGTTGTTTATTATTTACAAATCAGAAAATTAAACATATATTTATTCGTGGTAGGTATAAACAAAGTTAGATTACGGGGTTAAAATGGACACGTATTATTGGTAACACTGCTGCCACAATGCTGCCAACATCAGCAGGCAGGGGACATCTTATAGTGAACGGTCTGTAGATGGCCTAGTACTCAACGCTTATGTCAAAATCAACTTTAACGAGTCATCGTCCTGTATCTTTTTTTCATAAATTGTCTTCCACAGTTTTTTAATTAGTACTTTGCCGGGCGCGCCGTCTAAAATAACTAATTTGACTGAACAATACTATTTCAAGTATTTAGATGAAGTATTTAGAGTCCAGTACATTTTTAATGTGTTGTCGGCCGTTTTTTAATTTGAAACATTGGCATTAGTAGTTTTAACCGCTCAACTGCCTAAGCACTGATCATTGAATGGCACTTTACTGATGAAGCACTTATCAGTGCGCGAGCTACTAGGGACACTGATTGTTTAAATTTTAGCCAATAAATTCTCACAACAAAGTTCTCCGCGCACTCTCAGCAGTTGAGACCTTAAGATAAGTTTCAGAATAAAATCCTATGTGTAAAATTAATGTAAAATATTTTTTCAATACTTTCTTACATTCATGGGGAAAAAAATAAGCTGCTCGTACGAGTAGGTATGTTGAGCTAAAAAATTATAAGCGCAGATTATGATAATTCAGCTGTATTATGAAGTTTTTTCTATGAATCTGATTTAAAAATAAATCCCGGTTTTTTAAATATTACTCTTAAAATTGCTCTCTTTTTTTATACATGAGAATTAAATTGATAGGCATTAAGGACCGCCCAGAGAGCGTTGATCCACCCCACTAGTTACACCGTTTATATGGCATGATATTATTCCAATTTCAATTCCAATTGGTAGACACCAAGGTCCAAGTTTGTGACGCATGTTCTGAATAAGTACAGAAAGACATTATGTTGTCTGGCAAAGACTTAATATAGCTATGATGTCTATATATTTTACTTTTATAGACTTTTAAAAAAATCTCGTAACTCGCTTGCGTACCTTTTGACCTAGCGAGAAGATCCTATAGAAAACTCTTTCAGATTAATATGTTGTTATTTTTTTTGCATGAGTAAAGAGATTATAAATGTTAAGGCCTGATATTCAATCGTCGGATAAAAGTGTTTGATGAATAAAGTATTACTCGGCTCGGCGGAATAAAGTTGTTTTACGTTTTTTTGTCAGTGTATGACAAGGCTTAGAATGACAATAAACTTGAGAGGAGTTTGAACAAACAACCGTTTTACAAGAATCTACTCATTTGGAGGGATGAAAATGCGCGAAACCATGTGCCTGATACCATCTGCGATCCGAACATTCGGGAACACTTTTTATATAGTTTTGGCATCGAAATCGCCCCAGCAGCTCTGAATGTAAGAGGGAGGACCCAGAGAATACAAAACTGACTATGTCAGTGTCTTTGGATTACATGTGGATCTTCTAAAATTAATAGCTTATTAGCAACAAGATTGTCAATTGTGTGATTAATGTTATGACTGTTACCTATTATTTGTTAATTTTAATAGTGGTTAACAATGAAGTATGAATATGTAATTAAAAAAAACTTAAAAGCTTTCATTAACTCATAAGATTTTGCATTTTGTATAGTTTGTGCTAGTCCGAACACGTTTGGCGAGTGTAAAGATGAGACAAAACGGAGCGGTCTCCCACGGACGGCATGCTGTCAGGAGGGTTCTAGAAGATTCAATGATGTCCCAAGTGGCCATTATTGCATTATTGCCATTCTCGCAAGACGGTGAGCAGATTAACCTATCAAGCCGCCCTGTATTTGATACAATGCGTAATACAGTTTGCTAAAGAAATTCCGTTTATTAAACTACAATGAATTTTTATGATCACTTCGAAGGGGAAATGTCTTTGTAATATGATAGTGTTAGGCTTGAGCCATTCTTTGATGTATTATCTGAAAAATATCAACACTGTAAAAAGAACCCTTGTAATATGCGAAGAAAATATTTCTCTATTCTGTAATCTCGTGCGTCCTCTATTCGACATTCAGTCGGTGTATTGACTAATTACCAACTACGCACTGCGCAGCTACCTGTCCAGGTTCATTGCATCGATTAGGTTTCTGTTCCGGATGCAGGGACTAAATCTGGGCTGCATCGATCTCTGGTTTTACAGACCCCGTCTCGTCCCACTTCCCGGGGCTGCAACATCCGTCATGCGCCATATGCACTTCAATTTGTAGTTACCAGTTTTGCATGTACTATATTATACAGTCAACTGTATCCTGATAATGTTTTTACATAACCAAATTGAACCTTATTGTCTAATACACACAGAACTGAAAAGAAATAGCTTTAAAATTCTGAACCTAATCAAATATTTAGCAAGCTCACATTACTCCGCATTATTTTCCTGAAGGACGTATATGTCTTGTTGGACACTGCAATTTGTGCATATGTATCTAGCAATCATCAAATTGACATGATAGCCGCAAATTGGTATAGGTCTACGTAATTTTGTATTTCAAGAATTGTCATTTTTGAAGACTGGCATTCTTGCGGAAGTAAAGAGTAGTAGTGAATAGCGTACCAGAAGTACGCGTAGAAGAACAATAGTATGATTTAAATTAAGAAAACTCTGCTGTTCAAGCACGATAGAGCTGTGGTAGGCTTTACATTATGTTGCGATTGTGTCTTGTGTTGTGTCCTGCAAGTCATGCTACAAGTCTAGTTTTCGATAAATAGGAAAGTGTAAATGGGTCATTCGTTCCGGACCCATATTCCTCTCTTACTGAACTCTTATATTTGACTTCGCTTTGTCTCTTAAACAAAGGAGCTAATTTAACAAAGGAACACGTGATTTTACGTCAAAGCCCATATTTTTCATACTACGGTGATGGAGACGTTCGTTTTGTCGCCAATTCCCGTATTATGTAACAAAGAGCTAGTGGTATAGCTTTCGCCACCTGTTGCATCTGTTCACTTAAATCCATGGTCTCGTTAACTTGCGATGATGCAACACAATTAGTGCCTATTACACAGGGTCGTTTAGCTAATAACTTTTTTATTTTTTTATTTTGATTGACGTTGGTTAGTTATGTAATATTTGTAAAGGTGTTTGTTTCCTGGGTGGATGGATGGGCTCGTTGCGCAGACTCGCAGTCCGCCCACGCCGCTGACTTGCGACCTAGGCTGCATGTTCTCCCCGCCCCACTGAGCTTCCGGCCCGCTTGTTGCTCGCTAGTTGGACGCGATACTCTGCGCGATAATACCGCGTCTGTGTCAGTTCTGTCAGAGGTTCGTTTACTATTTAAATACAGAACATGAACTAATCTCTCAAAATGTACTACTACCTGCTCATTTTTCTGATCGCTTATCAGTATAATCCAAAGACGGGGCTCTTCAAATTTACGACGGTTTGGATAGTGTTGGTTTATAATGTCCCTCAGAGATATTTAATGTAACTTTTTAGTTTACCTTCTTTTTGTTTTTATTGTTTCACTTAAGTTTTTAATATGTCTTCGAGTGATACGTGATACGCGACGTGGTTGCATATTTCCTCTGGTGCAGGTATACATGTTTTCGTGTTAATCAATGTGATTTACGTGATGTTTGTTGTCATTAGTATTTAGACGTTCTGTGTCAACGTTGTCCATGGCATTAAACTCATATCAAATTCATGGGAAGACTGAATGCTGAGAACACTAGAGACGTGTTTATGTACCTATGTGTTTGGGGCCGTTTGTTAAACTTTTTCTTCTATTTCGGAACTCGCCCGATACGATATTGGCTTTCTTACATTTATAGTATATTTAGTGATTCCTCGTTAAACTAACAATTAAGTTCATAAGCGGTTGTAACCTATTTGGCCAGCAATAGGTGCGCTGAAAAATGCTAAATTATATTACAAAAAAGCTAAATTACGTAATACCGATAAAATAATACATTAAAAAAATTACAATTAACAAAAACGACTTTAGATAAGCCTTCTAAAATCTTACTTTTCCAAACTAATATGATCACATAAGTACTAGTTAACTATGAAAGATATTTCATATTTTTAAAAATGTAAGGGGCGCTCGGCTACTTTTTTCTTGGGGCCAAAGCTGCGAGTAGCGACGCGCGGAAGCGGGCGCGTTCGGGTGCACTTTTGCATGAAACCGCGGCTCGCGTCCGCGTTAACACAGCCTTGGCTCTTATTTAATGAACTTGGCGATCACGTCCCAACATTCGATCAGACTCAGGCATCAATCACCATACATGCTCATCTCAATCATATCCTTGCTTTTGTTGTTAACCTTTTTTGTTGGTGTATGTTTTAAATGTGTTATTGTAATCCCTGGTTTGTCTTCCTGCATAAGGCACCTCTATGTTTGAATATATATATATTTTTGTTCAATGTTTCTTTCGTTGTGTTTGTTATTTACGACATAAAAGTAAATTCATTTGCAACATATACATGTTTTATGTTCGTGTTGTTGAGCTACCGATGCGGCACCTGGCTATATGCCAGTTTTTCAAATCTACCTGTTGATCGTACTAGACAGACCCAAGCCTCCTCTACCTCTAAAATCCAATATTTCTGGCGCAAAATTGACAATAGAAGCTGAGGACCCGCGTGACAATTACGAATGTGATAACTATCCATAAATTAATTCTATAATGTACCCACTCCGCGGTAATAAAGCGGGGTGCTTGTGTGAAAACTCTAACGATGAGTTGGAAAGACGATCTCCTACTCTTAAAACGCCTTCGCATAAAAATGGTGAAAGCTTGCGTAAAGTGGTGAATAAAGTTTTTTATGTTCAATATTACGAAAATCCTCACGAAAGTATACATGTTGGACAGCCCGTATGACTGCCAACTCAGCTATGTTCATATCAGACGCGCTAATTAAAGTATTACGAGGTAATTTACGTATAAATCTTAAAAAATATACTACACTACGATGGTATTTCTTCCGATCAGAAAATTTCAAACTTAATCTAACAAGCTCGGGCAGTTTCGGTTCGAGGTCGCCAGTAGCGACGTGCGTTTTCTGTTCATAAAGCTGGACGATGGAGAAGCTACAAAACTAGTGACCGGCCATTCACTCACAGGTGAGGTCAACGACGGCAGCCTTTTAAAACACGGCTTATGTTCGGGAAGTTGAGCAGGCAAAAGTCCTCGCGACACACAGTCCGCGGGATTTTTAACACCTGAAACGAAATAAAAATGTTTTTGAGAAAAGATATTTTGTATTTGTGCAGTGCGATTTGCTACAAATGTATCAAATCTACGTGGGGACGAGTAAACCCAACATAGAGCTACTTCCGAGTCGGAGAATGCTTTACTAAAACGAACAGAGAGAGTGTCATATACAACACGTAAAAGTTTCGACATCAAGAGTATCGCGCAAAGCTCTAGACGAGCAAGAGTTACGGTTTTAATGGGCGCGACCTTTGATTTCGAACACAACAAACGTAGAGTAATCTGATCATTATTGACTACATACGAGTAAATAACGCAACCGTACGCTTTTTCGGAAAAAAACTTTTAAATAAACCTAGGTGGCGTGGAAAAGAAATGTTAGCTCTTTTTTTGTCGAAACAATTTAATAAGGCGTTTATTCCTTTAAATTCCTTTAAATCTAAATATTATCTTATTTGCTATTGCTTGGTGGTAGGATCCCTTCTGGGTCCGCCTGGCTAGCGACCACCCTTTATATAAAGTCTGCCGCCAAATGTTACCGCTCCGGCGGTAATGTGTTCCGGCAATATTGTATAAAGAGCCAGTTCCTTCCTAAACCCGTGTGCTTTCATCTTCGACCTCATCGTCACTTACCATCAGGTGAGATTGAGGTCAAACGCGGGTTTAGTCACTTATAAAAAAAAAAAAAAAAAAAAAAATATCTATACTAATGTATAAAGCTCAAGAGTTTGTTTGTTTGTTTGGTTGAACGCGCTAATCTCAGCAATCGCTGGTCCGATTTGAAAAATTCTTTTTTCGTAGAGTAGTCCATTTACCGAAATATATTTATTTCCCACAGGAACGGGAATAAAGCAGTTGGAACTGTGGGGACCGGCTAGTGTGTAATATTTGAAGTGGTACATGGAAAGAGGGTGGAAAAATATTTCGAATTTATCCTTTTTTCTAAGTTACTTTTGCGTGCATATCACAAATATTTTATTGTCTTCATTTGGTTTCCAAACATTCGGTCTTCCTAATTTATGTGGCATCATACATATCACACATATGCACTTCTCATGTTTCTCATGTTTCACCTGTTTCTTCTTTTGTTTTTAACCGTTTTTGTTATCTGTGTTTTATATGTGTTATTGGAATGACTCCTCTTGACTTATTGTAAAGCACTCCCTGTTTTGAATATGACTTGTATTTTTATTTGTAAATCTCTCTTACGTTATGTTGTTATTAACGACACACAGGTAAATTCACATGCTACATACATATGCTTTTGTTTGTAGCATGTGAATTTTGTCTTGAGATGCTACCGGTGTCTGGCTATTTGCAAGTTTTGAAATCTACCTGTTGATTATTACTAGACAGTCCCGAGTCTCTTCCCCCCAACCCGCGAGCCGGGCATGGCGTCTATACTACCCACCTGTATGCAGTATATTACCTGTGCACCCAAGCAATAGCTTTCCCCGGGAATTCGCTCTATTGATTAAAACTTGCCCAGGCATAGACGACGCCACCGCTCGCCCCCTTTCCCCAAGTTGAGACCTAGGTCGTACCGAGGTGCATCCAGGCACAGTACACTCTCGACTGCGGGGATGCTCAGACGTCTGATCGGGTTTTAATATTTCTATGAAAGTATCAGAGATGAGTTAAAAATAAATTTAAAATCTGTGATAAAGGAAGACGATGATTTCCGAAGACGAGTGGGAATGGTACGTATGACAGTGCTATCCGCGTTCGATATTTAAATTTGGTATTTAAACATATTTATACATAGCTGTTTGTGTGTCGAAACAATTTAAATAGGGCGTGTATTCATTAAAAATCTACTGTGTCTAATGTATAATATTTGAATTTGTATATGGAAAAGTCTGTAAATGTCGGACATATCTTTCTTTTGTGTTAAACGGCCTTCGAAGCAACATGTCTCTGGCGAATTTATTTTGTGAACTCCTGTTGTTCGTAAATTATTTATTGCTGTTTTTATTTAATGTCAGTCAAAATTTTAAATCTAGTTAAGCGTGTGTGCAATATACCGCGTTCCAAGAGTCTCAATGCGTGGAGGGTCACGGGGGGGGGCCGCCTGCCGCCCCCGGCTCCCGGTGCATTGGGCTGCTTGCATTATTGATCAGCCCCCGCGCCCTGCCCGGGCCGGGCGTCTAGATTTCAGTACCTGCGCTTTAACGCACCTAGCCCAGATTTATTGAGACCTAGCTGTTGCTGTCTTTAAATAGAATCAGAAGGAGGCAGCCGTGCCAGAACCTCTCGCGATACATCATCATGGCATTAATTTTGAGAAGTTGGAGTGGTATTAAAAAGTTTTATTGGTTTTTTTGTTTTACTGCTTTTGGAGTATTTATGTTTATATTTTTATTATTATTGTTAGTTTTATTATATTTTATTTTGGCGGTCTGTATAGACCGCCTTTTTAATAATTAATTACTTCACTTCATTTAAACATTTATATTTTAACTTTTTTTTTTAAATTTATTTCTTTAAATTATTTTTTGTCTGATTTTTTTTGTTTGACTTGTTGAGCCAATGATGTTATACTAAACTTGAAAGTGGTCAAAACAGAAGAGCTCATTACTTCGGAAATGAAAATAAGTGGCACAGTGTCAACATTAACAGGTGAATGCGCGCGATTATTAAATTTTGATGCTAATTATGCGAACAACATTCAATTTTATATGTACCTACTCTGTTATTTTCTGTTTGCGAATGTTTTCTGCCGATGCATTAAATAAATGTAATTTTTCTGGAATATTGTGAAAATGTGTTACAAATGAAACTGCGGTTTTAGGTTGGAGGAAATGCCAAAGCCAGGGAGTTCTTTGAAAGCCAAGCAGACTACAACCCGGGAATGTCCATACAACAGAAGTACAACACCCGAGCTGCCGCCATGTACCGACAGAAGGTAGGTTCCTTATACAACAATGATATAAGCGAGAGGCATTCAATGAAACCACATTTACTGGCTACTGGTAATCCGAGTAGATAATATTATTTTATTTTATACTTATTCTCATTGCAAAATTTAATTTAATTTTAATTAAATTTAATTTAGTTTCAATTTAATTTGTATTATACCGTCTGATCAAAATTATAATTCATAAATTTAATAAAAAACTAGATTACTAACACTAGTCATTAGGTTAAAATTTGTCATTACTAACACCTATAAATGTAATAACTGAAATAAATATTTTTGAATTTAAATTTGAAACAATTGAAAAAAGTTTACGAAAAGAATGAGAAAAAACTTTTTTCAAAGAACTTAAATACACTCGAGAGCAAAGAATTAGGGTCGGAGACAAAACTCATGATATCTCTCAAACTATAAACGCTAGCTTATTCATATAAAAAGCAGGAGGAAGCGTCTTTAATGCCAAATATAAAAAGTGAATAAAAGTAATGTATTTTTTTAAGAAATGACATAAAAAAAAGGAAAATCAAAAATTATGATTTATTTTGAAAATTAAACCAACAATTCAAATCATTTGTATCGATTTTGTTTGTTTTGTGTCACAAAAAAATGTTATAAAAGGGTTTCCTGGTGTACAATATTCATTATGAAAGAACAAATCATGTCGCTCACGTCTGAAGAATGTACAAGAATCCTCACTTTGCTGGAAGACGGGCGTAGTCAGCGTGATACAGCCAGGATGGTCGGCGTATCGTTATCTACGGTACAACGTGTTCTCCAACGGTTCCAGGAAACTGTGTCAAACCTTCGCCGGCCAGGAACAGGCTGAAAAAGATGCACAACACCTCGTGAAGATCGATACTTAGTCACAACAATGCTTAGAAACCGATTTCTCACGGGTGTTGAACTGAGAAATCAATTTGTACGTCTTGGAGGAAACAACCCAAGTGCATAGACAGTAAGGCAACATCTTGCCGAAGGTAATTTGAAGCCATCAAGACCAGCAAATGGCCCCAAACTTGAACGAGAGCATCGTATTGCAAGACAGAGTTATGCACGTGAGCACTTGAATTGGACTCTAGAGGATTGGTCAAGAGTTTTGTTTACAGACGAGTCCAGATTCATGCTGTATAAGCATGACGGTAGACACAGAGTGTACAGAAGACCAGGAGAACGGTTTCAACAAGCCTGCATTGAAGAAAAAGTTGCATACGGTGGAGGATCCGTGCATGTTTGGGCTGGAATATCTGCAGAGAGCCGCACGGAGCTAGTCTTGATAGAAAATGGAACGTTGACCGCGAGAAGATACGTAGAAGAAATCTTAAATGAGTATGTCGGTCCGTCTATGGCCAATATGGGCGAGAATCCGGTGTTTATGCACGATAACGCCCGTTGCCATACTGCGGCTATAGTGACTGATTACCTTCAAGAGGTTGGTATCACGTGCATGGAATGGCCTGCACGCAGCCCAGATCTGAACCCCATCGAATATGCCTGGGACGCGCTCGAACGACGTGTAAAGCAAAAAATACCTCCTCCAATTACACTTCGTGATTAAAAATTAGCACTGGTGGAAGAATGGGTGAATATACCGTAGAACCGACTTAGAAACCTGGTGTACAGCATGCCAAATCGGATAACATCTATTCTGAGATCACGTGGAGGTAATACACGCTACTGAAATTTGTGGAAAATCATACTCTCGTACCAGAAAAGTCTTGAATGCAATTATGATCTTCAAGTGTAATTCGTGCATTTTTATTTTATTTGTTTTTATAAATAATAAAATCACTTAAATAACAATCTTACACATTTTATTTATGTATTAATAAATGTTCTATTTAACAGTTTTTAATTCATCAAGCTAGCATTTATAATTTGCGAGATATCATGGGTTTTGTCTCTGACCCTAATTCTTTGCTCTCGAGTGTAGCTTAATAAATAAGTTAAATTTAAACATTCTTTGTAAAGATTTGGACGGTCGTTTTGATATTTCGCGACTAATGATAACTATTCCTATAGTACTTACGACCAGGTGATCAGGAAGATACAAGATGCTTAAATTTTACTAACTGTTTTTAAATTTTACTTTTAAAAACATTTCTGTGATTAAACTATTGCTTAAGTTGTGATTTTTATGTGTGTAACATACACAAAATATGTAGTTTCATGTAATACCTCTCGCTTGTTTCAACTTGTATGTGTTTTTAACGGTGACGAATCGTGCGTTTGTCTTCAATCTCATTATAAATGAAGATGAGTTGAAGATAATTTCACACGGGTTTATTTATTTAATTAGTCAAGCCAACAATAATAATACATAATAATACAGCACTTATAATAAGCATTTAGAGAAGTCTTAAACTCATAACGTTCGAGGCGCGCTCGGAAACGGACGTGGCTCGTTACATTACAGTCTGAATTTAATTCAATTCGCGTTACGCGCGGCATCAGCCGCTGCACGTAACTGTGTCTATGGGTTCCGAAAAACTCATAGCCAATGACTTGTTGGCGTTCATTCAACACGCCATCGACACGATGGATGAAGTCAGCATCTTGCAAATCTGCAAGTCTGGCTTCACACAGGACGAGCGGTAAGGCGCTGCTGTACCAGACGCTCGGCAAGACCGCGCAGATGCCTTCCCGCAGGAGGAATGGGGGTGAACGAAGTCTCCAAGATATCATCACCCTACTGAAGGAGACAGACCCGGACGAGGTGCCCGCATTCGTAGCGAAGGATCTTAATAAGCTGCCAAGCATTGGATTCGACCACGTTGACGTAAGCAGGTTACTGAAGGACATTACGTTCCTGAAGCTGATGTTCAAAGGAAGCTGGAAGCATCGGATTCTACAATCGGTGAACTTCGTACAGAATTATTACAATTGAAAAGTAATAACTTCGTATGTAGGTCACCGGAGTTCGAAGAGTCTAATGTCAACACGAGGCGTCGCGGAGCGCAAGTTGCATCCGTCATCAGTCCGGCGGCGTTGCCGATGACGCAGGTCGCTGCGTGCAACACCCCGCGCCCCGCCGCCGCCGGCTCCCCCGCGTGCAGCGCCCCGCGCCCCGCCGCCCGCTCCCTCGCAATGACGGAGGCGACGACTCAACGCGCACCGACTTCCCGCGCGTATGCTACCGCCGCCGCTGCCGTTACATCACAGCGGGCGATAACGGAGAAGAGGAAAGGTTGTAGCGGGTCCGCTCGCAATACTGACGCCCGTAGCACACCTCCGCTGCGGAACCGCTAGATGAATTCTGCTGCGATCCAAGTGTAGTTGGAGCAGCGAAATGGGCATCGGAACCTGACGCGAGTCAGTCATCGCTACTGTTTGGTTATTACTATTTGATTATACATGTTATCTTATGAACAAACAAATAATAAATATACAAAAACATGTAATGCAGTCTATTATTTAAAAAAATACAACATACCTTCCTCATCTAATTCCCTCTTGATTTCTCTCCTGCAATTTGCAATTTTTTCATATCATTTTTATAGTCTGGATGATTTAATAAATAAAGAATGGGTCTATTTCATTAATTAAATTTTCTGTAAAATCGACGTTCATTTTATGAAAAGCAATCCAGTTTCGCTTTTTATTTGTCAATTGCCACAAACACGTGCGAAAACAACGCGGCACCTCAACAAAATGGCGGCCAGATCGCGGAAGTGTGGCTGGCGTCGCAGCAGATCGACGAAACCGCGCAGAGAAAGAGATGGAATATAGTCAAATCTATGCGTTAGAACAGGCAGTTTCGCTAGTGTTCCGCTTCCCGTACACGGGACAAGACATGACGAAATTACTGCGGTTCCGCTGTAACGGTTCCGCAGCGGAGGCGTGCTAACCTCCGCGTTCTACGCAGGACAAGAAGTGCGATGAGGAAGGCTTCAAAAGTTGAGAGGAGGAAGAAGAAGCCTACCGTCCGCAACCACCGCGGCACCGCACCGCCCGTGCTAGGTCAGCTGATGCGCGGTGAAGTACCGTCGACGCAGCTGTACGTGTCCAGAGTACACTGGTCTACGTAGGTCGAGGAGGTCGTAGATTACGTACGAAAGAGAACCTCCTTTACCCTGAGGGTTGAGCGTTTGGAACCTCGCCATAAAGTGAGTTTCAGCTCTTTTGTGGTGAGAGTGCCGACCCAACATCTGCCAACCTTCATGAAGGAGGTTTTCTGGCCGCAGGGAGTCGTCTTCCGAAAATTTCGAGGACGACTGTCTTATGACTCGCCTCACACGTCGCTGACTTTACGACAGTCTCAAATGTAGTTTTAATTATTTTTATATATTCTAGTTTCAGGTATGTATCTGTTTATCTTATATATACAGGGTGTCCCAGAAAGTAGTGTCAAGCGAAAGTCCAGAGGTAGAGCACCTCCTGGGGTACCCGAATCACCCCCATGTATGTTCCGCGATTTTTCATAGTTTTCGAGTTATTAATTTTTTCTTGAATTTTTGAAAATTTTCGACCTCATAACCTTAAAAAATTGTTTTAAAAAAAGTAAAAGACATTTCACTTTTTTTTCATTGCTACTGAATTATCTTAAAATGTATTTTTACGCATAAAATAATCAGCTTCGTAACTTAAATGAAAGTTACAAAATTGTTGATGTAAAGTAAAAATTAAAAGTTGGTAGATAATGACTTAAATGTTCAACTTTAAATTAAAAATGTAAACAGGTGACCTCATGGTTCCAAAGTAGGTTTCAAAACTTCTACAGCCTCTCTGATTTCATAATCAATTAAAAAAGAAGTACTTAACGGGCTACTTTGGCTAAAATCGACTCTCAAAGACAGGGAGGTAAAAAAATCTTGAAAATTAAATAATCGCGGAATATATACATGGGGGTGATTCGGGTACCCCAGGAAGTGCTCTACCTCTGGACTTTCGCTTGACACTACTTTCTGGGACACCCTGTATGTTAGACTGTAAGGTATTTATTCTATGGGCCTCTGTTTTCAATTGTGAAGATCTGGTCTACTGTAATATCTTATTTAACAACTATCAACAACTAGTTAAAGCCGAAGTATGTGATGGATGACTGACTTCATCAAGTGTTTTTTGAAATTCCTAAGATGAATAAAACTTTTTGAATTTTTTTTTCATTGTAAATATTGCCTGAAATAAATGAATTTATTTATTATTATTTATTTATTAAACCTAGTTAGTACTCATATCACTTACAGGCATATACAGCATTCTATATAATAGCATATTGTCACAATAGATTAAATACGATCATAGCATGCAAATTAATGGTTGTTAAAAATAAAACGACACAGAAAAATAAAAACGAAACAGAGTATGTCAAAAATTACATACTTAGTTGATTTAAAATGCAGTTACATGTCAGCTATCACAGTAATTTAATATACCTACACTAAATTTAAAATTACAGCTAACATAAGATTAATTAATAATCCTAAAACTAATTCAGATAATTAAAAAGGAATGTCAAAATTAAAAAAAAAATACTACTGATATTTGATACATTGGTTAATACAGAGCACAAGCGACACATCCAGCTGTGCCCGTCTTCGAGGTACACGTTCAGCTCTCTCTAGGTTTTCCGGTGGTAAGGTCTCAAACCAACAAACAAAAAGAGAATAAAGTCAACTCATCTAGCTATGTTTGTCTAGTAGTTCCAAAAATTGTACAATTTGAGATAACATGATTTGGGGAATCTCCTGTTAACTTTTCAAAACCTGTATTAGGAGATTTCCGCTCTTAAGTTCTATTCAGTTTACAAATCTATAAAGAAAATCATGTAATAATTAAACAAACAAACAAATTTAAAAGGTGAGAGCATACATTGACTTTTTTTATACGTAATAAAAGTGGATTTAATAAAATATTTCAAGATTTTGTATGATTGCCTAAAATTAAGGATGTTACAAAAATATTATTTATAAGTTGTCAGGGAGCCAACCATACATACAACCAATAGATATGGCATGGTTATTGATACGGTATGAATAAAATATGAGATTTATATCTTCAAATAAAACGGCATAAAAATTAATCGGCCAGCAAGAAAATGTTAAAATAATAAATCTTACTCTAGATAAATAAACACGGCTTGGCCGCTCTTATCTATACAAGGTGTTCTATTTGATATCCAATAACTTTTAGGTTTTGTTCGGTACTAAAAATTAATACTTTTTGCAAGAGTATATATGGTTTAAAAGTGCACACTTTCCAAGATATCATCAACCTTAATATAATGAGTTCATAAATTATCACCCTTGTAAAATCTCTTTACCATTCATTCAATAGACGCGTGTCACTGAAGCCATACAATAAACGACAAAAACATTTTAAACGTTGAGGAACGTTGCATGCAATGTACAACGCAAAACATTGCGAACTGTACCTGTGCATAGCCATAAAAAAGGGATAGAAAATGTCACGTTGTCATCCTTCGCATAAAGGTGTTTTACATAAGACGTTTGGACTTAATTGAATTGTGTGAAAAATAAAAACAAATAAAAAATAAAATTGAAAAATTATTCACATGTTATTTGTTTCTATTACATGGTCCCATTAATACCCTAGAGTTATGGGAAATCAAAAGGAACATCTTGTATTTTATTTTGTAAATTGTCACAGTCATGTAATATTTTTATTGTTACGTACGTTAAGTAATTTTTTGTCTACATTTGAATAAGCACATTTCTCGTTATTGTATCATAAAATTAAAAATTAGTCTGTTTGGACTCCAACCTTTAATTTTCCGGCAATTTTTCTGGAGAAAAACAATCCTAAATTGTTCTCTATCTTACGGGTTTTGTAATGTCATTGATTACAATAATCCCAACACATATAAAAACGGGTCACTTATAGAAATATAATTCATCATAGATTCAAAAAGATAAATGTCAAATGGTTCTTTCTTAAATACGTCCAGCGTGTTTAGAGCCAAAACTGCGTTAAGCGGACGCCCCCGCGGGCACCCTCCGCGTGTCGTCGCTGCCAGCGGTGGCGCCCCGCCTGGGCACCCGCGATGTTTCCGCTTAACGCAGCAGGGGTGTCACTCTTAATGTACTACAATTTGACAGCTCAGTTATTATATCAAATGCTACATTTTGGTGTAGCAAATGTTGTCATTTTACCACGGTAAAGTCCATAGTTGTAATCCACCAATCAAACATAAGGTCTGACTTGTAACAGATCCGTCACAAAATGGCTGCAAGGAGTGCGTGTGCATGTGTTTATGCAGAATTTTGTGATCTCTGTGTTATCTTGTGGTGTTTTCTGGATATTTTTGCGCGGAGAGTTGAGCTGAGGTTCTGGGTTCAAATCCTAGTAATGACGAGATAATGTGGTGCTTATAATATTAGAAAATCTGTATAATACTAGCCACGTTATAGTATTAGTGCACCAAAATAGAGATGGCAGCACGAGAGCGTAGCAAAATGGCGGTGCGTCAATGGGGTGACAAGTTGAGGCGTCGAGTTGGCTCTATTCCTTTTGGTACATTTATCTTCCTCTATGTAACGCAGCGTCGAATACTTCCGCGCATGTACCGTCAGAGAGGCCGCGCATGCTCCGTGTCGGCGCGCGTCACGTAGGGTGGGGCAATGTTCTATGAACCCGCGCGTGCTCAGTTTTGGCCCCTCATACTAGATGTTTCTCGCGGTTTTACTTGCGCAATTTCTAATCCCTTGGGAATTTTGGAATAAAAAGTAGCCCATGTGCTATTCCAGACTGTACACTATCACTATGCCAAAAAAAACATATTCAGCCATTCTGCCTTGATTGAGAAACACTCATCGATCCAAAACTTTAATATAATATAAAGAAGATTAGTAGAACGATAATTTCAAATTATCAATAAAAAACAAACAAGACGAGCAAGCCTAGTTTTTTTTTGTAAAATAAGAAAATCATATTAATAGCTAAAATCAACGAAAGTAAACTGAAAATAATAATAATAAGAGTAAACAAAAAGTTTGTCACTATCGATCTACGTGTCTCAATGTCTCGACGTTTTGAGTGTCCGATGTTAAGGTCTCATCCCGACCAACAAAAAGAGATTAAACTCGCCACATCTAGCAGAGCCCTTAAAGCAGTTCTAGCCTTCGATGTATCCTTCAGTTCAGTCTAGCTAGAGTTGTTTACATGTTATTGGTTTATGAAGGATGTAATTTTAGTTATTCGACAATCAGAGTAAGAGTTTTCTAAGTATAAGGGCCTACGCCCGTCTTCATACAAAATTGCTACGTCCGTCCCGTACGTGCGACGTGGCTATCTACCGCGTATACTAAACGCCGGTACTTCGTTTTTTGATTTAAATTAAAGTTTAGCCAAATAGAGGTTAAGTATTCCATTGACACTACTGTACACTCTGCAACAGAATAATGTATACCACCCCAGACGCACGCACACATACAATATGCATTCGCGTTGTATGTGTGCGGAAGACTCAGAATAACGTTGACCACCAGTCGTACGCACACAACTAAAGATCAATTCTAACTAAGCTAACCAACTACATCGTGTCACAACAAGAAATAATATAACTACACGGATGTATAGATCTTTAGTTTCAGTACTTCGACGAGCCTATGTCAGCCGTATAATGTGCAGATTATTGTTTTATATTATAGAACTCTGAAAGGTCTGCATTTTTTTTTTCTCCGTTTCTATATTAATATGTCTTTTTTATTCTTAAATTATTGATTGATTGTTAAATTAATAATGTTTAAAGATATATCTTCAATATCTTTTTTTTGTTCAAATTTAATGAAGATATATTCATCAATAAACCTTAATATATATTCATTTAAATTAAGAAATATTTAAATAATTTATTATAATTTAAAATGATATAAATATATTTTTTATGTTTTATATTCTAATTATATTTATATTCTAATTCATCAATAAATTAAATATAGTGCAAGCAATCGAAAAATAAGGTGCAGGTAAAAACTACTAATTAAAACAACACAATCTTTTCCAGATAATTATTTATTTTTTGCATTTCACAACATGTTGCGTCTGACCAGGAATTTTTATTTCACAAATTTATTAAACGATTAATTTTAAAAACAATCATAGTTTAGGTAATAGTTGTTATTTGAAAGATTTGAATGACAGTTCTCACTTTAATTTTTCTGTCACTTGGCGTATGAACTTATTATATAATTGAAGTAATAATTCCATTGTTAATATGAATCAACATGTTATTAGCCAGAAACTATAAATAAGCTAAGCTAAGCTTATTTCTAAGCTAATCAACAATAACATCATTCACTCTGGATTATCTACTTTTTAAAAGACAACTATTATCTCACTATTTTATTAATAGCTAATTTGAGCGCCGTCGGAGTCTATGACCTGCTGCAACCAAGATCTCATACTGTCAACTAAATTCCAGCACAAGGCAGATCCTCTCATCATCTCCCAAGTTGAAATAACCCGCCCTTCTAATTTGGCTCTGGACCTCACTTGTGATGAATCCCAATTCAAAATCATTTGACCCCACAAATTCTCGATGGCGCTTAATGCGGCCGCTTAAACTAACAGGTAGGGTGTTTCGAGCATCATAACGTTGGCATTTTCTCCTACATAATATTTTACGGCCATCTTTGTCCGACTTGAATGTCGTTTATCCGTAAAAATAACTACATTGCTAGACGAATCAAATTCCAAATATTGCTTTCGTTCATCAATATCTCTTTTGCTAGCCTGTAAATGAATAAATAAACTTAAGTTCTCTTGAAGTTTAAACAAATTATATTGCATGCATAAGAAAGTTAATTCATTTTAAGTTATAATATATTGTATATCTAACGTCGGATTATATACTTCTTTATTTACCTGTAACAATATATGTTGCTTGCTTTCAAATGTCGTCACACAGTTTGCAAACTCACATCATATGTGGTGGGCGTCGAACGAGTGGGTAAAAATGGATATATCCCCCGGTTCCTCTTAACGACGAACAGATAGTTGCACTGTTTTTCTCTGAAAATAAAATTATCAACATAGAAATAACGATCACGTTTAATACAAGGATTAAGTCAGAATAATAATTAACTTAAAACTTACAAATATCATCAATCGACGTGCAATTCCCCTGATAGAAAAGTATTGATTGAATGAAACAATGATTTCAGCTCTCTGCAGCAATGTTAAATGATAATTCATTTTTAATTTCATTTGGGCACAACAATCTGATAGTAGTAACAAGTAACGACGAATGCAAACCATCTAGAAACACGACTACACAATATTAAATAATAGAGGGTAGATTTAACTTTTTTTTTCTAAAGATATGACAAGCTAAAAATAAATCTAGCAACACAATAAAAGATAATCGGGGTATTCCACTTATTTTATCTTAAGAAATAAGACATCGTTGTTATTTCGAATAGTTACGCTAATTATAGCTACCTACTTAAAATTCAAACTTAATAAAAAACATCAAAATCAAAAAAGTTGTAATATATTTCTTCTTTCAATCTCTAAAAACTAATATTAAATCACAGTTTTTTGTGGGATTCGATACCTGACCTGTCCAGATCTCATTCCTAGACACTTACACCGCTAGGCCATGGACGCTATGACTTCAAGTTGCGAAATTAGCATCATATTATCTTGTCTGCCTGCTATTCATCCATATAGCTCGTCATGTGAGACTTGAGAGTAGCTAAGAACGAGTTTAACAAATTAATGAATCAGCAGAAGTAAAGTATTTTCACAGTGTGCGTGTGTGCGTAAGCACATCCACTTATTATGCTTGGATTGGGTGACTTTCGTGGTGTGAGTGAGTATGGATGAACGCGCGTGTGCGTGCGACGTCAGATGGTGGTATACATTATTCTGTTGCAGGCTGTACAAGTGCACTAATGAAATTTCACTAGCGATTTTGTGCCACGTGTGCCGTACGCGCGTGTCGGAGCGTTGGCCCTAAGTCCAATGTATAGGTACGATTAAATGCCCTTGACACTGGACCTGGTGCAGTCAGCCGACAGTATATTCGAAAGCTGTAACGAGATCAACTCTTTTGCTCTGCTATGACATTAGGCTTTTTAGTTTCTTAGTTTAGAACTTGGTCGGTACTGATGTCAAACTTAAAGGCTGATAGAAAAACCATACGAGCTACGGGAAAAATTGTTAATGACCACGATAAATCAAAAATATATAAAGTTTTATAAGCCTAACTAGCTTTTAGCCACGACTTCGTACGCGCATAAACATTATTTATATTTAACACAACCAGTCACTCAAGGAATAAGATTTTTCATACAAACTAAAAAGTCCAATATTTCGTCTTCCCGTGGGAATGTCAGGAATTTCGTTCACAGCACAAACAGTCACTCTCTGAGGAACCTTTATACTAAGTATCACATCCGTGCACTCAAGGAATAAGATTTTTCATACAAATTAAAAAAGTCCAACCCCTTCCTTGGGAATTTCCGGAATTCCTTCCATAATACAAACAGACACTTATTGAAGAACCTTTATACCAAGTATAACATCCATGCACTCAAGGAATAAGATTTTTTCATACAAACAAAAAGAATCATATATTTCTCTTTCCTGGGAATTTTGAGAATTCCTTAGTGATCCCCTACAATCTCTAAGGATTATATGTTTCAAATTTCAGCTCTCTACGGCCAGTAGTTTTGGCTGTAAGTTGTCTGTCAGTCACTCAGACAGTAACGAAAGAGTTTTATACAGGGTCCGCTTATAATAGTCAATTATATTTTAATAGCAGATTAGGAATGATGAGAGGGTCTGAATTTCGAAAAAACAAACAAATATCTTTTAATCTTTTTCAATTTTTTTCTTTTAGTGTAAAATTAAAGATTAATCTACATTTTATGCCTACAAACAATTAGATGGAAACGTTTTAATTACTTCCTGTGTAGTCATAAAGTACAGATCTGAAAACTGCTCGCGTCCGCAAGGTTTAGCCCTCGATGCCTTGTACGTGGTCCCTGGGTGGCGCTAAACGAGCGGTATCATCTGGTGGTAGGCTTCGGCCGCGGCTTGTCACCACCAACTAGACAAAACCATGCCGCCAAGTGACTTAGTCGCGTTCCGGCATGATGTTTTGTGTAGCCATTTAGGAGGGTAGGTCTGAGTAATCGTGCTGCATTGAAGAACTGTTTTCAACTCGTAGGATAGTGACTCACCGGGTAACTCGTTTTAGAGGGTAGTGGGATCCGAAGCACGGTGCACCGCTGGCTGACCGCAGGTAGTAGGGGGCGCAAGTAGCATGCCAGCCACATGCGAAAGGCTGCCCCGCCACCTCGCGAAAAATCCCGAGAGGTTCCAACGTGCCGGTTGGCGACCGGTTGGAGAGGACCCGATGGCGACCTCGGGGGGGTTCGGGCGTCCCCGCAGTCTCCAGGCGAGTTCCCTAATGGTGCGTTGTTCCCTACGAGTTGCTTGGTTCCATTTGCAGCGCTTCACTCAACTTCTATTCTCCTCCCTATTCACTCCACTACCAATTCACAATGAAAGGTCCTAAAAAGAGTACGGTTCAACAGCGGTTGCACTTCCTCTCTCTTAAAGTGCACTTCTGTAACATCTGAGGAGTGCACTCCATCTGAATGATGTCCACCACCATCTTGAGACGGAGAGGCCACACCTACTCTTTCTAACGGAGACGCAGATCTGCGATCCGTCAGACTCGGCATACCTTGGTTACCCAGGCTATATCCTGGAGTCTCTTTTCCGCCCGCACGCCGGGGTGTGCATGTATGCCAGTGACGCGATCTGTTATCAGCGTCTCCGTTACTTGGAGGTGCCGGACCTTTCAGTCATGTGGGTTCACATAGATACTGGCCTAGACCACGTGTTTTACGCCTGTATCTATCGTTCACATAGCGGAGATCGGGAGACAACGAGGCTTATGGAATACCTTGGCAATACAGCAGATAAGATTCAGCAACGTTTTCAGTTGGTGTTTCTGGGGGATTTTAATGCTCACCACGGGCAGTTGTTATACCCGTATCAGGACACTGACCATGCTGGCAGAGAGGCTTTTAAGTTTTCGCTGACTTATGGTCTCTCACAGCTTGTTAACGAGCCTACGCGCATCCCCGACGTTGCTGGCCACACTGCGTATTGCTTGGACCTTCTGCTGACAACCGATCCTGACAGATACTCGGTGTCCGTCACTGCACCTTTAGGGACATCCGATCACTGTATAGTGAAATCTGTATCGCTGTACTCGGCACCTGACACCCGCCCAAAAGGCTCCAGGCGAGTATTGCGTTACAAGTCAGCAGATTGGGATGAAATGCGACATTTCTTCGCATCTTATCCATGGCGGCAAACTTGTTTTACATCAACCGATCCATCGTGCTGCGCTGATGCTGTCTCAAGTGTGATAGTTCAAGCAATGGAGTACTACATTCCCCACGCTGACCTATCCCTTGAAACCAAAGCTTGCCCATGGTTTAATAGTGCTTGCCTTGCCGCTGAAAAGCGAAAGCGGGAAGCATACAAAGCCTGGGCAAATGCTCGCAGAAGTAAAGCCCTGGATTCGCATGAACTTAAGAAAAGACACAATGCTGCCGCCAAGTCCTGCAAAAAGGTGATCAAAAGAGCTCGTTTTGCCCACATAGGCCGTATCGGAGACAGAATAGCAACATACCCTTCGGGAAGTAAAGCTTTCTGGTCCCTTGCCAAGTCGGTCGAAACGAACTTTTGTCGCCCGTCGCTGCCACCACTGAGGAAACCCGATGGTTCTCTGGCCCACACTGCTAAGGAGAAAGCAGATTTATTTGCTAGTATCTTCGCGGAAAATTCTCGTCTAGATTGCCAAGGAAAAATCCCACCCCAATGTGAAGGGTACCCATTGTAGGTCCGAACTGAGGTAGCTGAGGTAGTACCCTTCACATTCGCCAAAAGGAGGTTCTTAAATAATTGCTGCACCTAGACGAGAACAAAACTAGTGGTCCAGACGGCATTCCTGCAGTGGTCCTAAAACGCTGCGCACCTGAGTTGTGTCCCGTTTGACGCGCCTCTATCGACTTTCATTGGAATCGGGTAAGGTCCCCAAGTCCTGGAAGCTTGCTAACGTACAGCCAATACCGAAGAAGGGAAGCCGTGCCGATCCTGTCAACTATCGACCAATTTCAATCACCTCCATACTTTGCAAAGTCATGGAACGTGTATTGAATAATCGACTCCTGGCATACCTCGAGACCAAAGAGCTCCTAAGCGATAGCCAATATGGTTTCCGCAACGGACGCTCGACTGGCGATCTTCTCGTGTATGCCACTCACTTATGGAGTGAGGCCTTGGAGGGTCATGGTGAAGCAATAGCTGTATACTTAGACATTTCCAAGGCCTTTGACAGGGTCTGGCATGATGGTCTCTTAAGTAAGCTTCCAGCATATGGCATACCGATTAGGCTCTGCGACCGGATTTCTGATTTTCTGAGGGTACGGTCAATTCGAGTAGTCTTAGATGGCTACTCCTCCGACCAAATGGTAATATGTAGTTATTCTTGTGTATAAATAAATAAATAAAATAAATAAATAAATAAATAAATAAAATTAATGTCGGGGTACCTCAGGGATCTGTTCTCTCTGCAATATTATTCTTGCTGCACATTAATGACCTTTTAACACCGGGCGTTATTGGTTATGCTGATGACAGCACTGTTGTAGAGAGATACGTATCCAATGCGCGAGCGAGCCCCCGTGAAATCCAGAGTTTAAGAAAGTCAATGATTGAGCGCGTTGATTTGACCTTACGAAAAGTATCCGATTGGGGTGAGTCTAATTTGGTCAAATTCAACGCGTCCAAAACTCAGGCGTGTCTATTCTCCGCAAAAAAGAGCACCTTCACATTTACGCCCTCTTTCCAAAATGTATCTGTCCCCATCACTGACCATCTAGGGCTTTTAGGCGTAACTGTAATATCCAGTTTAAACTTCGGTCAACAAATTGTGTCCATGGCTCAAGTAGCTTCGAAAAAGTTGGGAATCATCTCGAAGGTACGGCGGTACTTCGGCCCTGCACAGCTTCTTAACTTATACACAGCTCAAGTGCGATCATGCATGGAGTACTGCAGTCATCTTTGGGATGGTTCAGCCAAATATCAACTAGAAGCGCTGGACTCCGTTGACCTAAGAGCCCGTAAACGTATTAATGACGTCTACCTTACAACCAAAAAACTGCAGACCTTAGAGCCTCGTCGTAAGGTTGCGTGTCTAACCGTGTACTACAGGATACATTTTGGTGAGTGCGCCAGTGCTCTGTTTGAAAAAATTGAACCCTCACCCTTTTACCATCGGACTACTAGACGCAGACAGAATTTCCATCCGTATGTGGTAGATATTCCGAAAAGTCGAACTAAGCGCTTTGACAGTTCCTTTTTGATACGGGTCGCCCAGGTTTGGAATGAACTGCCTGCGTCTATTTTCCCTGACCAGTATAGTCCTAGTACTTTTAAGCGTAGAGTGAATAGGTTTCGCGTGGATGGACGTGTACCACCTTAGTCTTCATGTTCACTTAACATCAGGTCGCATGGAAGACAAACGTCCCATCCATAATTTATAAAAAAAAAAGATCCAACTTAAATTTTGATCACTTAAAAGAATTTTGATATTTTAATTTACTATTTTTTTTTCGTAGTTATGACACACTCATCAGTCTCAATCTGCTATTAAAATATTATTGACTATTATAATGCGACCCTATAATATTCAGATTTGGATTTTATTTTGTGTTCTTATTAAATACATGATTACCAGGCCTAGAAAAATGAGCTAATGATATAATCAAAGGCCGCATCACATTCATGACGAACAGAATTTGAGTTTTCAAATATAAAGCGCCTTTTCTGAAGTCTTATAAACGGAGCTTGTAGAGCAAGAACATTGTACTTTGTACCCAAAGCGTGCAACTAGAAGTTCTGCTCCTTATATACCTGGTGAAAAGAGCCTGTGATAAACTTGGCTCTTGCATAGTCTAGTTCAGTTGCCAATTTGTAATATTATGACGGCCTTTAACCCCGGACGCGCAAGAGTGAGCATGTGGTTGACCCAAACTGGGACTGAGCGAATACGGGACCTGGTCGTGTGCTTACTCGAAAATGGCTACTAAAAGTTTGGGCTCATTGAGCTTATTGAGCATAGACCGTGCTGGTCGTGTAAGCTGATGGTTACGCGATGTCTGCTACTGGTACATTTAGAGCTGTGAAGTTTTGGCTCGGTTCTGCTTCTTTTATAACAATAATAATGAAATCCAACTATAAAATCCAACCCCCTGAAATACGTCCAGATCGAACATTAGACCACGTGGAGGACGGACACACGATTCAAATATTACTGGCGTGGCTAACATGGCAATGGAATTTTATTTGATGATGGCACAACAAAATTCGCATACACGTATAGAGTCGCTATCATAGGGTCACCGGGGCGCGTCTGGGGCTGGCGCTGGACGGGGCAGCATGCGATCCGCCATCGCACAGAGGTTGAGGCGACCACCAGCCCAGTCCTCACCACCATCATCACCTTCATGGAACTTGGCATCACAGCCCCCGAAATTGGTGCCCGCCCCTGAAAAACGGCGCATGAGATGGACGAAGACACAAAAGGCCAACCTCATACGAGCGTACTACGAGGCAAGAGAGACAGAAACGGGCAGAATGGGGTATCGAGCACGCATGCACCGCGCTTTCATGCTGCTGGAGCCTAATTTAACCGTCGCCGAACAAAACCTAGCCAATAGAGCTCGTTAAATTATGCGTTAAAACATCTACGCTCCCACTGAGCTCGAACAACTAAGACGTGAAGCTTTTTCTGTGGTGCCACCCCCAGCCACTGCGAGAGTGGCCTCTCCTGTGCAAATACCTGCTTCAGAGAAGCGTGCAGGAGATGAGGTAGACCGGAATGACCCGGTGGAAGGGGATGGCACCACAGAGATGGCTTCCCAGGATTTGGAGCACACGAGACGGCTATTAGAGGAGGCGATTTGGGAAGTTCATAATACTCCCCTTGTAGGAAGGCCGAAACTTCCCAGACTAGGCAAGTCGTTGAGGCCGTTAATCAGCTCCAAGCCCAACTGCTGGAGGTGCTACTCCTCGGAGAAATGCTAATGGAACAAAATCCATAAAATTAGATACTATGTATATACTTTAGTATCGTAAAATCGAGCCCAATTCTTCGTGATTATTATAAAAGCACCTTTTCTCAGATCGCGGCGTTGGCAGATGGACAATCCTGGAGTCCCGACGACTTCAAGTCAGAGCCCGTCGAGCGACCAGCCGATAAAGGCCAGTTGCGAGACGACTACACCACCGGCTCCAACACCTTCCAGTCAAGCGGATCTGATTGTAATATCAATTACCTGTGAGTTTTGCGATTTTGTACTTTTTATACCTATATATTGTTATCTTTTAATCAATTATATTTTAAATAAGAAATAAAAATGTTCTATGGAATTTGAGGCTGTGAGAAGGTGCTTCCTGGTTTCAGTGTTCTCATATCTTAAATTAACTAAATCTTTGTTCCCTTTAATCAATTTAACAATAGTCACAGACTTCTAGACAAAATTCAAAAAAAATTATCAATCTCCTCTTTAATTTATTTTTATACGATAGCTTTCTATGATTTGCGCTACCCTCCTATTTTAAAGAGTCATTTTATTTAAAACTAAAGGTGGGACACTGATGGACGATGAGATGTCTTCTATAACATCTATTGGTAAGAGATCATGTAGACCTGATGAAGATCATTGAAGGTGGTACACTTCCATCCAAGAGAAATCTATTCACTCAGCGCCTAAAAGTACCGGGACTATAATATTCAGGAAATAAGTTGTTGTGGCGCAGTAAACCTGCACTAAACCTCCTCATCACTCAGGGAGAGACTCATAGCCCAGTAGTGGGCACATTGCAAAGGCTTGCAATGATGATGAATGGTCAGGAAAAACATGAGCGCTTTGGTCAACGTTTGTTGTTTTTCTTCTCTTATCAGTGCTCAAACTGATGAAAGAGATTTGACCAGTGAATTTGTCCACAGCGGTGGAGAATCAGGATCTAATCGATACACGGGATTCGGGAACAGTCCGCGACAGCCCTCCTCCACGCCGATGTCGCCCCTACACAGTGGCACTGAGCTCGTCGACAATACGCTGGCTTCACTCGCGACGGTAGGTGCACCTTTTTATTGTTTATCGTTGACTGAACCCGCGCTTGTATTGAGGTAATTGAGGTCGAATTTATATGAAGCGTGGTCGCCAACCAACTGGACTTAAAGTACAAGCGTGGGCTACTCGGTATAGTTGGTTTTCAGGGACGGTAAAGTTATTGCAAGCTGAGCCTTCGAAGACAAAAAGTTCATGTTTTGTTGTTTTTAAAGGAACCGTTGGCAAAATAGATCGGTAAAATGGATCAGATGTACTAAAGGACGTTTAAACAATTGTAATATAAGAAATAGGCCATCACATTATTATCGATTATGCAATAATATTTAACTATTGCAAGTTTTAGTTCAGATTCCAAAATGGAAGAATACTCCAGGAAAACTAGCCACAAAAAGTACCAAATTTCTTTTAATCTTTTCTCTGAGAATTCTTTTCCGGCAAAAACTGATTTAAGTCGAACGCAGGCACGCTTAAATTACTCATAAACAATAATAAAGAAAATACGGATGAAAAAAAGCAGTTCTTTGTGCATGTCTAAAGGCAAACTTTTGGAGAAAATAAAATTGCCCATCGCCGAAACTATAAGACTCCACCCATCGAAAGTACATAGACTTTGATTACTTGCAAATGATCCAATCTACACTACACGCATTGTTTCTATGGCGGGTCATGTACCAATCACCCTGTATAAGAGAATCAAATTACAATATTAAATAAATAAATATATGTCGAATATTTATTTTTCTCAAGTAACTGAAGTTTACCGATCTATTTTTCCGTGGCTACACTTAATTGTAGAAAACGTTTAGAGTAATATTTTGTCAGATCTAAAATTTTGATTCCCGGCACAAAACACATAGGTACATTTCATAGCTACGCTTTTTGTTGTCAACTTTCTCGCATTGGTCCCAACTAGGGTTGCTAACTATACTGTTTTTCCCTACATTACACTGTTAACTGTTGAACAAAAATACTGTTTTCAGCATAAAAAGCTTAATTTTTAATTTGTGCAAGAAGCTCTAAAAATATGTGTGTAAAACATTAAATAAATTAAACACTGTTTTTTTTTTTCAAAATACTGTTTGATATTGCTTTCAGACTCAAATATACTGTATTTCTAGAAAAAAAAGTTGTCAGCCCTAGTCCCAACTGGTCGCAGATGTCCTGTCAATGAGCGGTCAGTGGGCTGTTATGTAGTCACCAGCCGAATTTCAAAGTTAATTTCTTTGATACGATATAAACTTGCCTATTTATTTTAGTATCGCTCAGTAGAAGAAAATAAAGATATGGTATCACAAACTTTGTTACAAGTAGATGCTGTTGATGAACACAGCTACTACGACGCGGCATGTCATCAATATTGATACTAAGACGTACTACAAGATGTATTGTAGTAGCGCGTAGTCGTCTTTATTTTAATGATATTCATTTGTAATTTAGGTTGACCATGCTTTGCTTAATATTTTTGCGAATTTTTGAAATAATAGTTTCCTAGTAAAAAAATACATACCTATTTAACCCATTTTTGCAAAACTCGTTTCTATGAAATAAAATGATTGAGAAAAATAATTTGGCCGGTGACTAAAAGAAAATGCCCTGTATGTGAGTTACTCGAGAGCTCTTTGTATTTAGATTAACTTCTGTACCTATGTGTTTTGTAGTCACAGTTTTCATCAGAACTTTTCTCAAACTGTTATATTAGCACATTTACCATATCATTTTTTCTTTCACATTTACCAGCACATTTTTATTTCAAAAGGGATTATCACTCACAACCGTGTTTTTTATTTAATTTCCGTTAATTTCTAAAAGAAAATGTTTTAAAAGAAGCAACTTGACTAAATAGCTGTAAATAACGAAGAAAAATTATTTCTTTTTCCATTCATAATAAATCAAGATTCCATATTTCTTATCCTGCCGAAATCAAAATAAAAATACGTTTTTTTTATATAGAATCTCAATATTTAATAATTAAAGATTTGAAGAATCTTCCCTTAAATTTAACGGGAATCAACAAAATACACTGAGTTTCGGCAACATAATTATTAAAAAGCTTGTACAAACAGAAACTCTTGGTGAGTTCTGTTGGGCGCGAGATTTGTTTATTTTAAATATTAATTTAAATACATGTTGCATGTTAAATTTAAGTACTTTTTTTTGCATATTCTTGAATTTATATGGGTAAGTATACTCCTACCTCGTGTATTGTGTCTGTAATGACATGTTTCGACGTCTCGCTACCGAACTAATGGGACACAATATTTTTGTTTTTTTGTACCTTTTTAGGTAGCTAACGTTGTGTAAGTTCTACAGCAGCTATTTGTATGTTAATCATTTGTTCGGTAAATAGATTTATTTTCTTATATAGGGTCGCCTTATAATAGTCAATAATCTAATATATAAAATTCTCGTGTCACAGTTTTCGTTGCCATACTCCTCTGAAACGGCTTGACCGATTTTGTAGATTTTTTTTGTGCTTATCCGGTATCTATGAGAATCGGCCAACATCATTTTTTTTTTATATATGGCAAAACAACGTTTGCCGGGTCAGTTAGTATTCTAATAATAGATAAAGACTGTTGAGTGGATCATAATTAGGTACAAAACTTTTTTTTCATTAAATATTTTTGAGAAATAATAAGTCCAGCCACAGAATATATTTTTTTGGCCACGTGATCAAGCTTCTATTTTCATAACTTAGCCACGAGACAATAACTGTTGCGAAAAATGTGTCTTGAAGCAATTTATACTATAATTATAACATAATAATTTATACTTAGTTATATATTCATTAACATTGCGATGAAAAATATTTTGCGACAAGAAGGGCTCCCGTTCCGGTAGACGTAGTCGGCACGGTTAGGTGCGACGACGAGCGCAGCGAGGAGGAGCTGTTAGGTTGCATATAGTTATACACGTGCGCGAGCCGAGCGAGCGAAGCGAGCGGTGCCGCGGCAGCGGCCGGCGAAGCGCCATAAAGCCAAGAGCATTTTTAAATAACCCCGACGCCCCGAACCGGCGACGTTGTTTGTGGCACGGATTGTGGCTGACATAGTAATTTAGAAGGCAACTTAGATTTTTAGAGAGGTATAATGCTATTTAAAAGAAATCTGTTTAATTAGCACCCAATATTTTTTATAAATTAAATTTCAAAATTCTTCTAAGTGATCAAAATTTAAGTTTGATCTGGAGTTTATAGCAAGTAATAAAAACGTTTTCATCTAATTGTATGTAGTCATAAAAAGTAGATTAATCTTAAATTTTAATCACAGAGAAGAATTTTTAAATTTTAATTTATGAAAAGCATTAAAAAAAAAATTTTTTTTTTCGTAATTCAGACCCACTCATCATTTCTTAACTGCTATTAAAATATAATTGACTATTATAAGCGGACCCTGTATAGGTATGTATTATTCCACTTACTGTATGAATATTCTCTAGCACTCGGCGTGTACTTGTCTAAAGACATGTTTGGACGAGATCGACTATTAATATTCAATTATTGTGTCTTTTTTACTTCCTTAGGTTGAAGAAGTTAAGTTTTACTGCAATATTGCATGATTGCACGTTTGAAAAAACTCTCTGTTGTGTTATTGATAAGTTCTTTATTTAAGTAAAGATCATGCAGTTTTTTGGTCTACATTTACCCTCAGCAATGTCCACTAGTCTTTAGCTCAAGTCCTGCAAATCCAGAGGCCTCGCCTCGCATTATTTGCAGTAATGATTTAACCTCACATAAAGTATTGAAAAATAAAGCTACTGTTACACATGCTTTAAATTAGCATTTATTATGCTAAATACGAGCATGCCTAGAAGCAGTTTACATTTGCTAGCAATAGGCATGCTAGTTCTAAGTACGGAATAAGCATGCTCAAAGTAAACATTCCAAATACACATACTATTTTATAGTGTGCTTTCTCGCTTTCCGTTCAGTTAAAAAAAAGTCATGGACAATCAAGCAGATATCCGTATGGAGCTGAATAAGATCATCCTTTTGCTGATGATGTAATGCATCCAAAAGTTCGGCTATTAAGGAAGATAATGATTTTAATGCTAGCATGCTCAATAAGCAAACCTTTTAAGACGCGCTTAAAGCACGTATACACTAAAAAATATGTACTCTACCTCTTAGCAAGTAAAACAAACCTTTAAATTTTTTTTTTAAATTCGTGATTCTACCTACTTTTTAGCCTGCAAGTTAGCATCTTACATTCGCTGCTCTTTGTTGGTCCCTCGCGGTTTTCGTCTTTCGGCGTTTGTTTGCGCGGCTATCTTTTGAGCTTTAGCCCCGCGTCCCGTCATACCAGGCCAGGTGTTTTAGTAAAAATATATTTAAGTGCTTTCTTGACAGCTTTGAAGTGCGCACGTCGGTTGCTAGCGCAATTCTTTCGAAGTTTTGTTTTAAATATCTCGACGACAATGCACGATGACATGACGTGTATTCGAATAACGAGTCTTGGTTCACTTCTAAGAGGATCCGAGCAGCAGAACACGACCATTCGGCGCTCTTTTAGACGTCAATCACATGGTGCAATTTCACACGCTGTAATGACGTTCATATGGTATTAAGGGTGGGCGAGGAACCAAATTACTATGCCTCTTCCGCCAGCTCCATTTTATGATAGTGTAATAAGGTAGTAATGAAATTAAATTCCTTACAATCTCATTCTTGTTTTTCCATTATTTTTTTAATCGTTCTTCTCCTCCTTCGATCCCCCTTTCTTTTGGAGCTGTGGGAAAATGTTATATAACACTGCCTTCGTAGTGTAGCTGTACAAAATGTCTGCTATTCATCCGATCATGTCCTAGTCTTGTTTGTATTCACACATTTGGAACAATAAACAAATTCATTCTTAAATAAATTGGCCGCCATAGGTATATTAATGATATAAAGTTTCTGATGAGAAATAAGATTACTATTCCGATGATATCTGTGGAAAATCGCAAAGCCACAAACTCAGGTTTTGGTGAAATCCGTAGATTTAAAAAAACGCGTTATAAAATATTCATAGCAAAATATAATCTAGTTGGTATTATTTCATAGATATGAAAGGTTTAATTCATTTTCTTTTAATTTTTTTTTAAGCTACTGCATAGCTTCTATCGCGGGCCTTGAGCGTGGGGACCAAATCCAGAAATTCCGTAACGAAAAAAAGCTAACACCCCCCACTCCGACCGCCACAGATTATAACTGCATAAGTTGATAAAAAATGCTATGCAATAGCTTTACCGCGGCAGTCTCCGAGTGCCACACTTCTTTTTTTATCAATATAAACAGTTTGACAGTTTTATTTTATATGCAGTCACATTGCATAGCAGTTAAACATTCTATTCCGCTAGTCGCCATTATTATACATTGCCAAGGCATTCGTCCATTCCCCATTTAGCCATACTATTTAGATTATGACTGTTTCAAACTAATATTGAACTTCAGCAATCATGACTTCATAGTTCTTTAATAATAAATAATTATACAAATATGTACTTGTTAAATGTTCATAGTACTTTTGAAGAGTCAGTGTTAGCCTCCAAGATCTGAATGGAGTTATCTACTTTAAAAACCTTTTATCAGTTAAAAAATGTTACTGTTATTAATTTGCAAACTGTAATATGTTGATTATTAATCATAGTAAAAATGTAAAAGTAAAGAACTGGTTATAATGGGCAGGTTCATTTTTTTTAAACATTTTATACGAAATCTGTTCAAAGTTAAATTAATTTCTCGAAATCATTGCTAACTTAAATTCTGTGTTATGATTTTTTATCTTAAAAGACAACGAAAACATGTTTGATTTTCAAGATTGTAATATATACTTTTTATTGTTATAATACTCAATCACACTTGCTTGTAATTTTTTAATTCAAGAAGGAAGGTATCAAGAAGGTCCTCCTCACTGTTTGACTAAAGGTGTCGTGAGTGGAAGATTGATATTCGACTCCGTAACCTCAGTCGGAACGGTGAGGTGGCAAACACGTAGTGTAGCTCTGAGGCACTGATGCTATCACCGAAACTGAAAAAATATTGTCCAAAGCTTCTTTAAAGCGCTATGATGAAAAAAGAAAATCTCGAACTAGAAGTGGCCCACGGCGAGTAACACCCCGCCGTGCCGCCGGGCATTAGCAGGGCAGGTTTGACGTCACAATATTAGTCAACCCTGTACACTAAGACCTGACGGCGCGGTGGACAGTCATTCTTCTGAACACAAGAATATCAAGAAATCTTATATCTTTGACCAAGACTTTTGTGTTACTTTGTACCATTTATTCGTACTAAACGTGAGCACTGCCCGGTGTTACCGGCCGTAATGTACAGAAAGAAGTAGATAAACCTTTCCAAATCTGTCTAAAAATTGTAATTGAATTTGAATTCTATACCCTCGACTCTAAGTTAAATATTGGCTGGGGAAATTTGACAGATTTGTAACGCTTCTCTGCGGCCTTCTGTACCATTCGCAGCGAATACATTATGCCACGCCGTTCTTCAAACTTTGTGTGGTAACACCGGTCAGTATCCACCTTAAGTATTTACCATGATTTTATCTCTATATATAATATATTTCGCTACCTACTAAATAAACATTGTTTTTATAACTAAATTTAGTTTTAGAAAATAACACTGCGGCGTTTCTTAGTCACCGGCCAAGTTTAAATATGTTATTTTATATGTTCTTTGATACAATATTAACGTACCTGCATATTTATTTTAGTATCGCCCAGTAGAAAAAAAATAAGATATGGCACCACAAACTTTTTCACTAACGTCAACAGCGAGTTAACGAACACACTGCGCACGGTATGATTCTACGACGCGGCATTTCATTGATAGAGTCTAGCTAACG
The DNA here is from genome assembly GCA_944452665.1 of Stenoptilia bipunctidactyla. Classification (NCBI taxonomy): domain Eukaryota; kingdom Metazoa; phylum Arthropoda; class Insecta; order Lepidoptera; family Pterophoridae; genus Stenoptilia; species Stenoptilia bipunctidactyla. The sequence goes on along the minus strand of OX101721.1, from coordinate 45,499,087 downwards.
AAAGTAGACAATTCGAAACTTTGCAAAATTTTTATATGGCAACTTATTCTGGTGTCACTGTTGTCTAACGGTTGTTGGTGGTTTTGGTAATTGAAATATTGGAATTTGCATATTTGAAAATGAATAAAAGAATAAAAAAATTGTTAGTTTCATAACAAAAGTAGGAGCGATACCAGTGACTAACGATTCATTCCATATAGAATTGCTGGATTCAGATTTTGATTATAATGAATAAAAATAATTATTGTATTTTCTTATTCTATTTTTAAGCCTGATTCATTTTATTTATATACTGCTCATCAAAAAGTAGAAGAGTACCAATATTGTTATTTTTTACGATAATGTTATAAAAAAAAAACAAGTATCATGTTTGTTTAATCCATATGTGTCGTACTATAGTCGGGGTTACCATCATGGGATTTTTTTAAATTCGACAGATTTTTTCATTCTCTGCTTTCATTAGCCAGACTTTAACGTTTGATAATACAACGACGTAGTACTACAAGATATTTTGTTATAGCGCGTAGTCGTATTAATTGTTAATGGTATTCATTCATAATTAAGAGTGACCATGCTTTGCTTAATATGTTAAGCGAATATATTGATTACCTTGTAAAAAAACAAATAGTAAATATTTTATAAATTATACTTTTTGTAAAAAAAAATTGGCCTGTGACTAAAATATAGCCCAGTTATGGGCAATAACGATGTCTTGTTCAATCTGTCAGTAGTTTATAAGCAACTTATACATGAAAATGCCCTTTTTAAAGGACTATCGGGATCGTAATGCCAATGTTTAAGATGATACCATACCACATGTTAGTATGTTTGTTTATTGTAATGTTTAACATTAATATTGTGAATAAAACACTTATTAGGCAGTATTAATCGAGTAAAAATATCATAATTATTTCACATATAAAATAATGTCAATTAATACGGTGTTTTATTCAAGAATATAAATAGTGAAAATTCTACATTGATTGAGATCATGATTGAAAGAAGTTCTAAAACAGTCATAAAGATATATAAGTATTTATTAGCTTATAATAATCAAGCCATTAATAGATGCAATGCTTTTTAGTCATATAACTTCATAACTAGCGTTTGAGAAAAATAATTTAGATTTTTTTTATTTTCTTATCCTCCAAATAACACTCGGCTAGCTAGAATGTTTATGGCCTAAACCTCCTCTGCACCCATGCACCCAGGGGCAACCTGGTCGGCAATACTGCCTTAGAACGCTTGACAAAACGACCGACCGTATCTATAAAAAATTTAACTACATTTCATATTATCAAGTGCCATAATATTTTCTTTATTTTATAAAATGTTATTGAATAAAAACCCTTAACAAATTACTCCCTAAATCGATTGTTTAGCCGTTTTGTTACATCCATTCAACACGACATCTATCTCAGTTCTTGCTAGACTGTTTTAAACAAGGTTACAAACCAAAGTGAATTTTGTTTACAACCAATGCCAAGCTTCTACCACAATGTTGTAAACGGCGTTTCAAACAAGCTTTCGGCTAAGGTTGCGCTAAAGCACGTCCCAAATTGTTATCAAGCAAAATTTGGTTGCAAACAGTCGTCCACATTGTTGTAAACTAGCAAAGTCACCTTAATTTGAAGCCTTGATTTAAATAGTGAACCCGGTGCTTAAGTTCATACCATCTGTGGTGCTAGATTAGTTGTGCCAGATGTCTGAAAAATAATCTCATCTTTGTTTCCTTTCGCCACCGCTAAAACGTTAAGTCGTACATTACCACAGTATATTTTCTATATTAAAAACTTGCAAGACAAGACGGTTTCAAATCCACTTGGAAAAATACCATAAAGGATTATTACTCGTGAACATAATTTTGTACCTTAACGTAAAGTCGAGCAAACAAAAATAAGAGAGAATCTCAACACGTTAAGAATCGGTTAACAATAAAAGTTTATCTATAGATAAAGATTCCCTACTGTGTACATATACTACGTTATTTTTTGTTCATACGATACGTACCTGAAAACAGTTGGTTCAGATATCAGTAACATGTTGTATTTTAACCCAATAATCTCTATAAAAAACTTAAATAGTTTACACACCCCCTTGAGCGCTTATTATACGCGGTCCCAGGATACAAGTAGAAAAGCATCACGTGCGCTGGTGACGGTTGTATCCACCCAAGTTTTTAATAAAAGATAAATAGATATGATCGCAATGGAGCGGGTACACGGGAGACGTCTAAACGGTACGAAGTGTAACGGCAGACTAATTATTGTAACTTGCACTGTGATCACGGCGCCCTGTATGCAACCAATCACGTGGAAGCGCAAATTCACAGTGCTTGGTTCATTCGGCGAATATAGTATAGAGGCTTAATACTTGCTGAGTTTTAAGATAACATTATTTTTTTTTTGAAATTTCTTGAATGCAAATATTTGACCCGAGAAATTGACCATGTCTCCTCCCCCTCTAACACTTCAAGCAAAAAATGCATATATACTCAAAACAGCTAATACTTAAGTGGATGTAGGACTTCAGAATAGCTTTTTGAGCCTATAGCAAGGATTTATAAAGCCTAAATAATCAAAGGAATCATAGTCACTTTTTAGAATTTGAAGTGTTAGGAAGCTGCTCAGGTCACGCAAAACACGGCACTTCTAGGCAGCTCTGCAGTGCGAGCACAGAACTTTATCGAATCGTTTGTTAACGAATGTTCGTATAGTATGGAGACGGTTTTTAAGAAAAAATTTAAATCTATCCATTGCCGCAAGGCCAGCTTAAATAAATGTGTGCCTTGTTAATTTTGAATGTTTGTAAACATGATGTACTCATAAATATCTGTAAAATAAAAAATTACCTTGTTACTCAAAACTTGCAACCGACTCCATACTATACGAGCATTCGTAAACATTCGTTGATATACGATTCGATAAAGTTCTGTGATCGCACTGGAGAGCTTGTCTAGCTAAATGAGAAACTATAACCATACAAAATTTTGCTGAGACTTCTTACTATGTTACATGCACAAAGTTTGCTTTACAATACCTTTGAACTTATCTTGCGGGTCATTTAGAACTGGTTGCTCCTGATTTATTCTGCTTGTATAGTAATAGAGCTGAATAGTTAATGCCTGCTTCATGCTTGCCATTATGTTGGAGTAATGTTTCTCTGGGTCACGAGGAGGTATAGGCCGTAACCGTATATGCATATTTTAGGTTATTGTTTAGTGGACGGAAGATCTGAAAGCAAATCGAACCGCTTCGCTTTAATAACAGAGTGATCCCAACAAGCACAAGTAGTATTACAATAGATCACATTTAGTATAACTCTGAACTTGAGGAAATAATAAACAGAATGGTTCGACCGAGAACTTAGTTCTGAATTACGCTAATGTCTGTATAAGAGCATCATAGAAGTATGAACGGATCCTGTTGTTACGGGATTAGAGTTACAGTAGTTTCTAAAAATGCCTGCTTACGAAAACGAAATAATTCGGGGTCCCGTGAAAAATACTTTACAAAACCATATAAACATTTACAGAGTGAGCTTTCGGTTCCATGCTATTATTACATTAAAATAGTGTACTACAAGTTACTACTTGACACAAAACCTCACCCGCCATTATACATATTCCTACACTGAATGAATTTAATTTGTCGGCCAGCACTATACCTACTATAAAAATTAAATAGGTTTTTGTAGATTATATAAATCCTCAAAGGATAATGCAGAACCAAAAGCGTTTTTTAAGACTAGCAGTCACCCAATCGTAGTGCTTAGTCTGTATAACAGGACACAAGTATTCTGTTAAGCAGCTGATAAACAGCCTGGTGGCCTACAATTCCATTATAGTGCTACTATAATACTCTTATGGAGAAACGTGAACCAAATTAGAACCATAGGTGTGTCCAAATAAGAGTTATATTGGAATTTACAGCGCTGTCAACACCATTATAGAACTGACTTATTCAGCTCTTAGTTTCCGTGTATACCAAAAGTGGTCTATTATAATACTAGTTGTGCTTGTGGGATGCCTCTATAGTGGCAGACCACTTATGGCAACGAGTTTTTTAACAAATTTAATGTCTATATTTAATGGCGTGGAGAATTATAAGTATTGCAAGAACTGCAACGCAGCCCAACACTTGTCCTCACCAATCGCCACTCGTCCACAGTCAGCAGAATCGGTCGAGAGATAGTAAAGAAGTGATATATGTTAGCTAAAGTAGCTACTAAACAGCCATGAGCGTGATGGAGCATTGCATCTACTCTATAGCTCATGTTCTATCGTGATATTTTCCTGCAGATGTAATTTAGGATGAATGACTATTTACTTTAAAAACCGGATAAGAGAAAAATTTCAAAGATACTGTTCACAATAGAAACTGGTTGTTTATCGTAGTAATTACCGTATAATCTTTTGAAACAATAAAACCTTAAAACAATTTCTTGATCTCATGATTTGACAGATATTTACAAATAAAATTATTAGGTAATTAATAATATAAGTACAAAGTTCAACATGCTGCAACAACACAGGCACAGGATTCTTATAACTGAGGCGCATTTGAGGCTTATAATTGTGCTAGGTATTGACTGAAAAGGATTGATTTTTGATTGAGCTCGTTTAACTCATTTCTTTCCAGTGAGTGCTTAGACCTGTTAGTTTTCTACGGTTGCAGAGTGACACATTGAAGCGCGGACACTGCTAAGGGGACGCATGTGCATGTTTCTAATATTTTCCTATTATTAATGTGACTTTGTACATTATCATATACGACTGTGAAATCAATATCTTCCTGTAAAAACATTAAATTATGTTATTGAATATATAATGTCTTTTGGTTTAAATTAAATTTGAATTCTAAATGCACATTGTTTGAAAGTAAATTGGCACGGCTAGAAAGAAGGTTGAAGCGAGGACCCTAAACCGTTGGGGCTTAGAGCAGTCAGGCTTGAAGTGATCATTACTCAACCCTGTGCTCTATGCCCAGCGGCAGAGGGCAGTAATCGGCATAAAAATGGCAAACTATTACTTACGGCATGAAAAATAAGAGATTGTACGTTTGTACAAGTGATGCACGCTATATGTAAAACTGAGTGCTAATTTTGCGATGAAAACTTTTCCTACTTATTAATTTATTATGCTTTGCATTCAAAATTCATGTGACTGTTTTGAGAAGGAACATTTAAGATTTTCTGTTACGAGTTATAGGTTTTAATATTTCAAAAGATTCGTCTTTAGAGGGCCCCAACTATTTGCTCCTTTTGATCTTCTGAAGAGGCCGTTACTTGTTTTAGTAGGTATTTTTTATAGTTTAATGTTGTATTATGTATAGTTTTATAATATTTCAAGTAGTTGGCTGCGGTCGATGTTTGTGTACAGCATGGCGGGTGAGAGCAAGTAGTGGTAGACCGATCTCCTCGTTGTGAGGTTTTTGGTCAAGGTTTTGCATTTCCGTTGGTAAGTTTCTAACATTTCAGATATTCGTAGCTGTGGTCCCAACTATTAGTGCCGGTCGCCCGCGGTTGATGTTTCTATCTACCCTGGCGTCCAGTACGAGCAGTTGAGACCACAATGCCTCATTGGAAGCCGCTTTTATTGTTGTATTGTGTAGTTGTTCTATGTTATTGCTATATGTAAATGTGCTTTTTCATAATTGTATTTTTATGTGTAATTTTATAGGCATATTTTCGAAGATCTTATGGGTGTTAAAAACATATTTGTGAAAATAATGTAAATACCAGAAATGATTATCCTGCTATAGTACTAGACTTCATAAGGCCTTTCAGTTTTACAATAAGTGGATGAAACTTACGATGCTATAAACAGAATTTATTAAGATTTGTTTTTCTTTTTTTTTATTAAAAGCAGTAAACTATTTGAAAAATATGGTTGTTTCTGAATGTTTCCTACCCCTTCTGAACAGAACGACCTTCTGCGGAGGTGGTACACTCGTATTCGTTATAATTTGTAAAAAAATTGTGAAATATTTTGTTCCTGTACGCATTAAGTATATTTTGAATTCAGTTTTTGTAGCCTTTTGATATTTCAGTAATTCGTCTAAAGTTGTGGGCCCAACTTTTGGTACCGATTGGCTAGAGGAGTTAAAAATCTACTCTAGCCGACCGGGTTGCCATAAACTAGGACCATAATACGTCGTTGGAAGAACATTGTATTACAAATTGTTTTTTATCTTTTAAATGATATTTCAGATATTTTTTAACATGTAATATTTGTAAAAATAAATAATTTGTAAAAATATATATATCGGAAATGGGAGATCGCTTGGGTTTTTAAAATGGGCAGAACCGGCAACCCCATCAGGGTTGTCAGTCCTGCTAGACGATTGACTCATTTTAAAGCTAGTTATTTAGAGCAATACTAGTTAAGTTAAATCTATAGACTTTAAATTAGGTGCTATTGATTATTAAAAACACTAAAGGATCGCAAAGCAAACTAAAATGAAAATACGAAAAGAAAGGAAAACAACTATTCACATTCGGGTCACTAGAATTTATTTAAAGTTAGCATTTAACAAAAACAACTAAGATGAACACTTACAGTACTCTTTAATTTAAGAACTATCAACAAACCCTAATAACAAGAAAAGTACTCACCAAGGCAAAGGCCGCCACAAAAGTGACGCCCTCTCCATCTTGGTTTTCGTACCGCCAAAACCTTCTACTGTCTGGTCTCCTATTGGCCGGATTCTAGCCAGAGACCAGCCAACAGAAAGCCGGTGGTCATGACACATACTGAATAATCCATTTTATCAACATCTTCTGTTATCAAAGCAATAGGAAACATCTTAATTATTTAAGCTTAATTAAAAACAAATCACTTAAGTAATTGTCACAATAACCAATATTGAACTTACTTTAACATTGCGCTTGATCTGTACTACATCTTTATCTTTAGTAAACACAATTACTTATTAAAACAAAACACTTATTACAAACAGTATTTGTTGATTTGAATACTTATCTTTTATGATTAGATTTAATAATTTTACTTTAAAGCACTCTCAAAACATTACCACGAGAAACCAAAATAATCAATAATAAACGTTGGATTATTTTGCTATCCAAACATCACAGATAATAAAGGATTCAATATGTTGATTGATAGCAATAGTTCGATTGATAGACCTAATATTGGATTACAAATATTCAGAATCAATTAATTTAGATTTCTTAATTTGAGCTTACAGCAAAACGATTCAATAATTTACGATAATCATTTCGATGAGGCTCGGCGAAGCCATCGCGGCGACATATAATTTCTGTGTGAATTCTTAGGTTATCTTGAATACATCCCCGATCTTCAGAAGGACCCGCGAGCTAAAAGTACATCTTCGTAATGGTAATTCGCAATTCAAAATCACCCGGGTAACAAATGACAATAGGGAGATCAACAAGTTTCAACCATATGTTAAGGAAAGCTGTTCTAAATAGTTTACAACAGCTCTTCTTTGCATTTTATCTGTAGATGTTTAGGAACTATTTTATAAAACTACGACTACTATTTAGAAAACGCGATTGCAGTTATGTTTTTTTTCTTAATTGATTTGTAAAAAAGAGTGAATATTTTTTAATCGTAAAAATATTAATAAGCTATACCAATAAGATATAAAATCAGTCTTACATGTTACAATGTATCCATGGATAGCAATAATTATAAGAATATAATCAACAGTTTTATCAATCTATACTAATATATAAAGCTGAAGAGTTTGTTTGTTTGAACGCGCTAATCTCAGAAACTACAAGTGGGATTTGAAAAATTCTTTTTGCATTTGATAGCCCAATTCTTGAGGAAGGTTATAGGCTATATTTTATATCCCGAAATTTCTACGGGATCAAAAGTTACGCGGGTAAAACCGCGCGCGGTGGCTAGTAATTTAATAAAATCAATGTTCTTCTTTAAAATACTTTTTTTTATTAATCTTTTCTTTGATGATTATACTTTCAGCAGTTCTCTTTGAAATATTTCTAGAAATGTTTAGTTTTGCACTTTAAAAATTGCTGTCTTTTTTAATGCCATCAAGAAAGAGGGCATTAATTTTGGATTTTGGCATCAAATGCTTTTTTACATGTTTATTCCACGCTTCAACGATATTATTTGTTTTGTGATCTTCATCATAGGTACAGTCGCGTGCATTAATATGTACACACTTCGCAACTTATTCGGTTGTGATAAAGTTCAAATTCCAATGAAAATGTATAAATATTTATAGAAATGACTGTACACCATAATTTTCAGTAATTATCATTTTCTAACCGCGTATTGACAAAGTAGTTAAGTAACCCATCGCCTCATAAAAGAGAAGACAATATGTATGTAAGAGAGAGATAGGACTACATTGTCCAAAATGGCTCTCTCTATTCCCTACTCGTAAATGTATTGTTATTTTATTGCAACTAGTGACTGGGACTAAGATATTATTTTATACCGGTCGGTACTAATACGAGTAATTCATGCAGTTTTAATCAAAATATTGTATAACCTTTTTTGCGATCTGTACTCTATCTTATTTTTTTCTTTTTTCCTCGAAGTTAATATTTTTATTCAAAGGGACCGCGGTCCGAAAAGCCTCACGACCCAAATAAACATGATTGATTGATTAATTATTCATAATAACTGTTGTTTTTTAATTGTGGTTCGTATTTTAATAAAATTTCAGGTTTTTGTGTAAAAGCTGTGGTCCCGATTGATTGTGCCGATTGGCTACGGATCTGTTCACTGACCGTAGCAGGTTAGCCCAAGTAGTCGGGTACACAATTCCTCGTTGGAAGGTGTTTTGTGTATTTTTAATGAAACTTTGAATTAGTATACTATTTTTGGTGTTTGTCTAAAAGCTGTGGGCCCGATCGATTGTGCCAATAGGCTATGGATGATATGATATGTTTATTAACAACCATGATATTGTGAATAAACATATCATGGTTGTTTTATAAAAATCCCAATTCCTCATTGGAAGGTTTTTAATTGGCTCATGATTTAATTGACTAATGTAGAAATATAATAGTAGACTCCAGAAGATCACTAACTCGTTCATGGGCCAATGTGTACGCTTCTATAATAAAATTCCAAAATATTTTTAAAAGATGATTGCTGTTGAGTTTCATGCCACTTCTTCTCAAGTTCAATTTGTAAATTGTTTGACTTATTTCAAATGTATTTAAATACTTAAGAAATAAAGAAAATATTGTTATTGTGTATTTTTAAAAGATGATTGCTGTTGAGTTTCTTGCCACTTCTTCTCAACAGATCGACTTTCCGAAGTGGTGGTAGATTCAGTTCAATTTGTGAATTGTTTGACTTATTTCAAATGTATTTAAATACTTACGAAATAATTGACTTTGATTGTTTTTTGTAATTTTGTGACTAAACTACTTGCTTGTGAACACGGAGAAAATGCATAGAAGAGGTGCTCTATTCCAATATCTCGAGGGACTCAGGGGTGGGACTCAGGGACTAAGGCGCGGGGTGCATGAGGCGTTACGTCAAATCTCTAAAGTGGAGTAGCCATCTACTGCCGAGAAATGCATTAATTTGAATTCAATAAATGGATTTATCTGTTGCAATAGTTACATACTTACTATACCTAGTCTTGGCATAAATATTGTTACCAAAGAAAAATAACATTTATTAGTATTACATTGTGTAAGTTTAATATATAAATATGAAACAATTTTAAACATAAAATCTTTGTCGAAGTTGTCCTCATTGGCTGCAACTTTAAACGTTGAGGCTATTATCAATAGAAGCACGCACTCTTTCCATAGGAAAATTCTTCACTGCCAATCGTTTTTGTTTTAGAGACTCCAAATTATCATGGCGTTAAGAGTAAGCCGTATTCTCTAAAACTGACCATAAATCATAATCCAGCGGATTAAGATCGGGACTAAACGACGGCCAGTGGAGTCTTTAGCTCCTTCGTTTTAAACCAAGACTGCGTGGACCGAGCTTTATGACCCGGCGCCGAGTCTTGCTGGAAGGACTATTCTTGGTTATTGAACATGGTGTTGTTAAGGGGCTTAACTACCTTCTCATGAACGGTATCTTGATACACTTGTGCCGATGTTTTGATACCTTTTTTACAAAAGTATGGCTCAGTCACTCCGTCATAACTAACAACCCACTAAAACATAATTGAATGTGGATAATTCCCACGTTGCACTCTGTCGACTATTTGGGAAGCTTCCTTAGAGCATTGAGCGTAAATACAGTCATATGGTCTGTTAAAATGTTGCTCAGTAGTAAAAAAATTCTCATCCGTAAACAACATTTTTCTGTGACCGCCCTTTGCATACCGCTTCAGTTGTTTCGATTTTACCACCCTATTCTTTTTTAAATTATCAGTTAAGAAATGACCAGTGCATCTCTTATAGGCTGCAAGTCCTAAGTCATCTTTTAAAATACGCGGCATGATTCTATGAGCTATCTTCAGCTCTTTTGCTTTCAGACAGGATTTCTTTGAATTCTTTCCCTTCCTGCTTTGACCACCTTTTTCGTACGAACACTACGTGGACGGCCAGATCTTTTTCTGTCACAGAGGAGATCTCAATGTACCTATTAGTAGCCCGGTACACTAAGCGTATGTAGTGAGTTAAAAATTACATTTGGCTTCATACCTACTTTGTGTAATGCAATCACAGCGATTCGGTTCTCTTTATCACTCCACTCCATTTTAATAACGCAAAATATTGTACAATGTATTGGCGCCAAAATGAGAAAACACAATGAAAAATCATATAAAAATGATAGATTCCAAACTCAAATGTAATATTTTGTTTATTTTTAATTGTAACTGTACTTATGGCCAGACTAGGTATATAAAGTATTATTGAGACATTATTATAAAATATGGGTATGTTCGATTAGCGATATTAAAATAAACCGTCAGTTTTTTTTTCTTTATGTCATATTCTGACTGAAAAAATAATATTCCATCATACTATTATGAAAAAAACCTTCTTAGAACATCAATAACAGACATAAAAATAACGTATTTAAGTTACTAAAAATTATAATTTCAAATGGTTCGTTTTCAACCAAGATTTGAAAATGGATTTGAAAATAACGTTAGTTAAAAAAAGTAAATTATTTATGTTTTTTTTTCATAAATCTATTATGTGATTTTTTGTTCTAAATACGTCCCCGGTCTGTCAGAAACACCCGCAAACTAAAAGTATATTGAGGCAGCGCGTCATTATGCACCTAACACCTGTATAAAACGACATGATATAACGTAATCTTAATCTAAAAGCAATTCAGGATTCTTTTTTTGAAAATCTCTTTTTTGTATTTTCTCTGTGGTTTTAAACTATTTTGAAAACCTAAATGCAGTTGCGTTTCTTTTGCCACTTCTATCTAATGGATCTGACGCAGTGGTATATTCATTATATTTGTAAAAGAAATGTAAACTACTTTGGTTTTTTGTACCTATTTCATTTATGTTTTGCAGCTGTTTGATATTTCAGTTATTTGTCTAAATCTTTGGGTCCAACTTCTTGGTCCAATCCTTCGGAGTCGATTTTTATTTCTTTTCTGAAGATTGGCACCAGGAGTTGGGTCCATAATCCGTCGTGGGAATTCATCATTGAAGTATATCCAATCAGCACTGAACACGCTCCGGTTGGCACGCTTCAGCCATCCATCGAACAAAATGTACATACGAAATGAAGAAAAATTAAGGAAGAATATTGTGTGTATTTTGTGGCTCAACCGAAATACAGTGTCGACAGGAAATGGTATGCAGTTTGTTTTTAAAAGTTTGTGAGATATGTATTCGTGAGTCTCGAATCTATTGTAGATCTGTTATAGAGTGCTTTGCATGGCTGTCTGTGGTGCTAGCTTCATCATAAATGAGAACTAATCAATGCTGCGGCGGTTGATCATCAATTTAGAGTTCTTTGGAGAACATTAACCGCTTCTGACACTAACGGCCCATATATCATGACATTAACTACAGTGTTTTTACCGTGACGGTGCTGGACTGCTAGTGGCCAGTTTAACACCCCGGCCACTTACCACTGTTCACTTCAACCACTACAATTTTCCATTAGTGAAATAAGTCGAACAAAATTTTTATCTTCGTAATATGTTAGTGAGCGGTTTTTTTGATGCGTTACTATATAGTTTATACTCTGATGAAAGTATTTATGTAAAGACGTACATATTTTAATTTTTTTCTATTTTTGAATCTTTTTAGATCGTTATGGAAAAATCAACATGTTATTTTATATAAACATACTTACTGTTTATGTCACAAGAATCAAAACCGTACACTGATAGTAGACATAATGATTTGTTTAAAGAATATACAGAAGTCGATTTTTGAAAACAGTGCACTCGGGATCAACTCTAGTATTATCGTTATGTCTAGTTGATGGTGCAGCTAAGATCCGCTTTATTTTCCTAACCATGAATACATATTAAAATACCTTTTTGTCATCAGGGTTGGTCGATGTTCACAACCTCAGTGTCGAAAGCAGCGCGGTCGGCGACTGAAAACGCGGTCAAGTACGGGGGAATCGCTTCTCAAAAGGTCACTGAGATGGCTTCTACAGTAACGGAGAAAGTGAGTAGCAAACTATTTCAAAGAACATCTTTGAATACATCACAAATCAATTACATTTCAATATTTTTACCGGTTGTAGCTACATATTTAATTCAGAAACCTAGGTTTCTAGTGCCGTTCTTCCAATTTTAACCGCCGCCGCCCTAATGTCCATAGTAGGCGTGGCGTACCTATTTTATTTATGTTTTGCAGCTGTTTGATATTTCAGTTATTTGTCTAAATCTTTGGGTCCAACTTCTTGGTCCAATTCTTTGGGGTCGATTTTTATTTCTTCTCTAGAGATTGGCACCAGGAGTTGGGTCCATAATTCATCGTGGGAAGGCCCCTAATGTCGCACCATTGAAGTAATATTATTTATAATAAATATTTTATATTTATTATATTTAGAATATTTATTATTATTATTTATACTTAAAGCTACACGCCTTTCCGCGGAAAGACCCGACAATTTGACCAGTCGGTCGGGGATTAGGGCAAGAGGGACAGAAACCGGCGAACTATTCGGGCAGTATCCAGCAAAACCGCTTTTTGCATGCGTGCTGGAAGCGAACCGCCGCCGAATCCCAGCCTTTCAAGGTTTCTGCCCAAAGGGGCTGGGGTCAAACCGTTTGCGGATATTACAACCGGGATGATTTCGGTGGACATAACTTCCCACATTTCGGTCACCTCGTGTGCAAGGTCCAAGTACCTGCGTTGCTTTTCGGTCTCGGCCTTCACGAGGTTATTATTATTAGTTTTCGAAGATGGTGTCTCCAGAATGAATTGGCTGCAAATAAGCAGGGCGTCAATCATCTCATTAGGGAATTCCTTGTATCTTATTTCCTGACAACGTCTATGTAGTAACATAAACAAACACATCTTCTACTTACCTCGAAGATGACGGTTTTCCTGGTGCAGTGGTCAAGGCACTACTTCGGGTTCGATTCCCGCACAGAACAAGAATAAAATGTTCTGGTGTGAAACGGGTCTGGGTGTTTATCTATATGTATATCCAAGCTACATGGTATCTCATAACACAAGCTTTTCTTACTTGGAGGCCATACAGATGGTGTGGTTGTCTGGTTGTCTTTAATTTTATTTCATGTTTATGTAGTGTTGCAACTATTGTGTTTAGGTTAACAACAGGGGAGGTTGGAACTCCCTGGGAGGAACCACCACAGACATAAGACGTTCCTCAAACACGACATCCATGCACCATTCAACATCGTATGGAGCCATGAAGAGTTCCACCTCGGAGCCATATTCCCAGTGGTAAATACGATCAACATTGTTTTTTTTTTGGAATAACACAAAGTAAGCCAATGAATTTAGACATAGTGGACTTGCAAATCACCTTTTCCTGGTTACAAAAGCCGGTTTAGAAATGTATCGTATTTAGGAATCCTGGCCAAGGTATTTGGTGTCCGCAAAATCCATTGATCCACGGTAATAGACACTTCGTTAATGGTGTACCTGGTCTACTTTGCCTTGCTTTGTGTTATAATGTTTTTATTTGTAAATTTACTTGAAAATATTGAATAGGAGTATCAAGAGTCAACTAATACTGTATTAAACTTCGCTTCACGCATAAACCTACGCGAACCGTGCCATTTCGTAATCTATTAAAACGTATGGATAAACTTCTCGACTAATTAAAAAAGAGAAATAGTTAGTGAGGAAATCACTATATTATAGTATAGGAGCTAGCAACGTTTTCGAGAAAGAATTTCAGGTCAGTTGGTTTTGTGAAATCCCGTATTTCTTGCTCTTTCGGTTAGAATCTGGGCTATCTGGCTGGCGGTAGCGGTTGCGTTCATTAGTGCGCATCCTACCTGTCCAGGTGATAATCCTGGATTTTAAAAACATTTTAAGAGGCATAATTTAAATTTTTTGTTTTCAAATAAGTCTACCTGACATACATACAAGGTTTAACGATCGAATTAATGTCTGGCAAATAAATTTTATGTTTTTTTTTTATCTTTAAATAACATAATATTAAAATTACAGACATTATAAAATACTTTGAATTTTTTATTAAAAAAAAATAAAAAGTCGCGTATGGCACATAATTAGCATTGTCTAAAATATCTGGCAATAAAAAAGTATGAAAGAGCAAGAAGGACGACATATCACAAAATCAGCTGACTTTCAGATTCTTTCTTTCCAAACGTTGCTAGCTCCCGTACTATTATGTTCTAATTTCAAAGCTCGTCGTATCAATAAGTCGTCACAAATGAAAACTTTGCTTACATCAGGAGCGAGCAAACCCAGCCTTGGCCTGAATCTGTAACTACCCGCAATATGGACGCGCGGGACCTCTCGCAGGTCGGCGTGTCCTCGCCGCCGCCCGACATCAAGAGCCTGAACATCAAGACGAAGAAGCAAGATGAAGACTCTTGGGACTGGCTCAACAACTAGATCTGATGACTGGTACGTAACCTGTTGTTGTAGCGGCTTGTATTTCAGCGTGGTCCCAGTTCATCCACATTCAGCAGTAGCCTGAAGATTGTCCGTCTTAAATATCTGTGTATCTGAGCTAGTGACGTCATACAATCCAGCGAGGCATTAAATAAATTCGACATACAGTTAAAAGTTATGCTTTTTAAATACAAATCTACTTTTCAACAATTCTATATCCATATACTTTATTTTAAATAACTTAAAATAACAAATATATAAATAGAAAATGCTTATCTTATTGACTTCTCACATAGAAAATATTACAACTTCACTGAGTACAAACATTTGCATTGATAACCAAAACGTGTAACGCGCACGCATACACGCGTGTATGCGCGTGCGTTGACAACGGCACTGCGTTAATTTCTTTTTATGCTCTATTCTCGGACGCAATGGGCATTGTTAATGTTTTGTTTTAATTACTTCATATGAAAAACAGTTTCTTTGCCACCTAATATCGTCATTTCCTACTAATTTAATAAAATCAATATAAATTTATAGATACACTTAAAAATAAAACTGTTCAAATAAGTCTCTCAAAATAGGTTAAAGATTAATACGCAATAAAAATAATAGGCATAAAAAATAACAAATTGTAAATACAAATATATTGAGCATTCACTAAACTAAAACCTTAGGCCTAAACAGCATTAAGAAAGCAGAATGTGCCAGCAGCTTCTCTTTCTGGGCACACTGTAAAAGTCATTTAAGGGACGGAGGTATTATTGGCGGTTTTGTTGGCGACAGGTTGACCCTTGTCTCTGCAATAGACTCTATCATTATAATACCTCCAAAGTCAAACGTGACATCAGATTGTTTTATATCGTCTGGTTTTCTGCCTACTTCATAAGGGATGCAGGCGTGAAGTTATGTAGGTATGTATGTGTGTGTGAATATAATATTATATTTTTCTTTTGCAGGCATTTCCTGCAACTTGCATCATGGAGCACGATCGATGTCCTTCTTAACGAACGGAATTTAAATCTAATGAATTATGAACTATGTTTAGTATAATGTATCACTATATGTCGTATGATTGCTATATATTGCTGTCTACAAGCAACTGTATTGGGTCACGTTTCTTATTATTTCAATTCAGTACAAATTAATTATGTTTTATTTGTAATCTTTTTGTCTTGCATTCACGTTCCAGTGATTAATTTTGTAAACCCTTTTTCGTATTTGTTATTATAAAAAAATATAAAATAATAAAAAAAAGTTCAAATTAGTTTTTAAATCATTAATTACAGCTTTTTTTCTATATCAAGCAGAATGTAGACCTAGCAATATATATTTCTGACTATTTATTTATACTGAGGTAAAACTATAAAAAAGATATATTTATCGATGTTTATATAATTTGCTGACATTAAATATTTGATATAGATTTTTATTATTAGATTATGATCAACGAAATAATTATATAAATTGTTTATTTACTGTTTGTATATTCTGTTAAGTATCGAGGATTGTCGATATTTTTAGTTTTTGTATTAATTATTACACTTCTAATATGTAAAACTTTTTGTCTTGATTTTAGTATTTTAACTTGAATTTAATACATTCCAATTAATATTAAATAGTATTGGGATTAGAGAATAAGACGCGAAGGTTAAAATTGGATTCTTTAAGACATTTGGCAGTTAGAGGATTTGTGGTGCTAACGTGAGGATGGAATTATATGAAATTCGAAATTATTATATAAAAGAGTTCTAAAACGTTTTGGTGAATTTTGCGGCCAGCTTTTCGAATATACTTTACATGTGGGTCAAGCATTGTTGCAGAATGAAAGTTCCATATTGCCCATTGTTTCAGTATAAATCCTTTTTGATGAGCTAAGCATAAACTTTAAGCAAAGGTCGTATTTTGTCTATGATTATATTATTTAAGGCGTTACAGGTTTGAGTTACGTAATCATTAATCAAATTAAATCGTGTTAAAACAAGCGTTTTGTGATAACATGATCTGTATAACTTTCATATCAGATCACTATTGTGTAATTTATAAAATAATGTGTATTTCTGAACTCATTTATAGAATAACAAAGTCGTAAATGCGTTCCTAATACATTTCTATTTGTAAAAGAAGCTAAACTGTTGGAAATGTAGCGCGTAGTGCTATGTTTTACGCAGCGCTGTTTCCCGAATTTACAGGCAAGATTTGCTCACAGAGCTCAAAGGAAGTATTTATATAAACTATAAAGGGTATTGTATAGAAATGTCACCAGCAGGTCGACGCTGTAAGGTAGCTGACTACAGTAAGGTATTGTAAACTTTGTTAAGGTGTGCAATTGTTCACGGCTTTTAAGTTTATAGTTTCCAAATACTGTTTTGGTTCGTTTTATTTGGTAATATAATAATCGTTAGTCTATAATCTGTAATGTTAGGTTTTCCCTGTACCGTTTTTTTACAGAAATAATTTAAGAGTCCGCGCGACCCTTTTATCAAAGATTCTAGAATATTCTAGAAGTCGAAGGTAGTGCGGGCTTCACGCAGCTATTTTAAGTTTGAATGAAAATCAACAAGTAAATTAATTTTGTGTTAACAATAGGAACTTTTTATGGCCAGTTAAGGGGGTGTGTGTGCAGTGAACTGTGCCAACGGTCAGTAGTAAGCAAAGCTGGTATTTTGGGATGAAAATAGGATAATAGTGAACATCTGAACTGTGGCGCTGCGTCAATGTCACACAAACACGCCTATATCAAGTCGTTACTACAGGCTGGCGCGGTCCGACTTTATCGCAGTTGCCAAGGCAAAGACCTAATTAAGGCTCGTTTATCTTCCCAAACCCATGTTATGTCATCTTCGAACTCATTTTCACTCACCATCAGGTGAGGTTGAGGCCAGACGCGGGATTAGTCTACGATTTAAAATTAAATTCAAAACTTAACAAATTCGATGTTTTTGACAGTTTTTTGACTTTTGCTTTCATAGATCTATATAACGGGCTTGAAATCAAAATCGGACCGCGTCGACAAGCAGCGTAGGTGACTGCCTACAACGAAAACTTTAATTCTTTATTTCGGAATATTCGGACTCTTATCAAGTTAAGTTCATTGCTATTAATAATAAGTATTGTAACACTACACTTTAATCTTGTAATTTTTGCATTCAACTTGCAACAACTTAGATTAGATTCAAAAATAAGAAATAGTTATTTTTCAAGGTTCGCAATGTATTTTGAACGTTTTTTAACAAATAGGTTTACTGGGTGATTATAATTAAGTTTATAATGTTAGGGTAAAACGGGTATACGCCCCAGTTGACAAAACGCCCCACACTTGTTACACTCAAACCAGCAAAGCTATGGGGCCAGCATTACTGACGAGCAATGACCTTATTCGCCCATGCATATGGCTGCCGAAAACGCGTGATTTCTTTCGCAACTTTGTGAAATATTTAGAAAAAACGATTTAGCAAAGACAATTTGGGACGAGTTCCAAACATTTTTGTATGTTTCGAAAATAATGTTTTATTTTTCAAATTTCTTTATATAATTTTCAAAACATTGGGTCATTTTGTGAGCATGGTGGGGCATATTACCTCAGATCGGTTGACAAAACGCCCCACCACATTCTTTTAAAAATATGTGATTTACTACATTCTATAATTATACAAGCCATTTTCGCATTTGCCATAATATATCTAAAATTCCATAAAATATTATGCAATAATAAAAACAATTGAAGAGGCGTTTTTTATATTTGTTTTGAAAGATCAAAAAAAGTGGGGCGTATTACCAGGTTTTTCCCTATTTAGTTCAATTATAGCATGATCACTTATTTTCACGAAATCAAATGTTTTCTTTAGTTTAGTAATCATTAGTATACTTTGGAGTTATAGAAAATGTAGGCGTTGAAAACGTATTAATTGTAATCGTTGTGGTGTAATTCTCAGTTAACGTCATACAATAGCAACCAAACGCTTTTGTGGGGATAGTTTACACAAGAAAAAGCGAGATTTGAAAGCATAATGAGATCTTGCAATTGCTTACTATTCCATAAAGGCGTCCGGCCCGCCATTGTCTCTATGTTGTCCTCTATAATATCGATGTAACTGAATTCTGGTTGTAATATCTTCTTCTTCAATAGAGTGATCTTTCTCGAGGGTGGCGTTATAAAATATCCACTTACAGATATCGCACAATACTACCTTTAAACCAGCGAATATGGTCTTTAATGAGTTAACTCCGCCCTCGAATATCTCATATATATATCTCTTTAACGCAAGAACAGATTTTTTATAACCCCACGGTTTTATAGCAGACAACATCTTACTATGAAACATGGCTACTTTGCGTTATTAAAAGTATAAGGGATGTAGGTTCATTTGTATTCGGCCATTAAAATTAACGCCATATCATAAGAACTCTGAAATAAGATTACCAGATAACAATTTTCGATGTATATTTAAATTATAATTCGATTGAAAAAGTGTTAACGCTTTTTTCCTGAGAAGGTCGGAGACGATTTTCTTACTATGGACCATTCTAATATTATTGTTGAGGACCATTGGATGTCCTCCGCGTATTTCCGAGCTACTCCTGTGCTGTATTCCTTCTATGAATTTTCAAAATATTTTTTCAATCGAATTACAGGTTGGGCCTACAAGGTTTAGATAGTTTTTGAAGCTAAAATACATAAATTAATTTTGTTTTAATGTTACATAAGCAGCCAGGTATATTTAAGAACTTCACTATGGGGTTATTAATTGTGTTCTGTAATGTATGTTTAATATATAATAAAAAAAATATAAAATGTACTTACTTTTGTTTCATTTCCACAAATACCAGTATTTTAACAAATCATGTGAGCAAAATATGAACAAAATACACTTAAATAAAATTCCCAATGTCGAAAAAGCTGTTTTTAAAATGCAACTTTTTTAACATGCCTGGGTACATTACATTCTTTACAGTAAAAGTATATTTTCCAACCACTATACAACGTGTAACACAATGAAGAGATAACTTAAGGGAATTGTATGTTTGGTGATGTAGTTTAAAGTAATGGTAACATAAATTTTTTATCCTTACGGTTCGGCCGAAAAACAAGTTCAAAGTTTAGATCAAAATATCTAAGTGTGAACCCTAAAAACAGCTGTTAGCTTTTGATGAAATCTATTCGATAACAGATGGCGTAAAAATAAAGTGATGGGTAACTAAGACATACTACAAAGTTCAGCCGGTGCGGGAAAGGTCATAAGGTCACTGACTGCGGCACGAGTCTTGTTTTAGCTTATTAGGTTGACTAGGATTGTAAAATAATTAAATAAATTTGTATGAAAATCTATACCAGCACTGATCATGCGAATTCTTTTACTGTATATTCTACGTATGGCATAGAAGCTAACTTTTATCTATACATTTTGTTACACGTTGTATATTTATTCTCTGTAAGAAAAGAGATGTATCCAAAACTTAGCTCAAGCATCAAAACTGTTTTACGTTATCCTAGGAGAGCGGGACACAAAATTAGGCTTACGATGTTTCGATGAGCGTAAGTTTGAAAATATACGTACACTAGCTGTAGCGCGCGGTTTTACCCGCGTTTAATTTCGAATCCCGCGGGAATTTTGTGATGAAAAGTAGAATATGTGCTATTCCAAACTGTAAACTATCATGCAAATCCGTTGAGCTATTCTCCCGTGATTGAGGAACAAACATCCATACATCCAAACTTTCACATTTGTAATATTAGTAAGATAATCTCCACTAAATTGAATGAGTTATCCATACCCCATGGTAGAATACATTATAAAACTTATCTGATTCTACTTTAGGCCCTGCATACATAGGTACATTCATATTCAAAACCCAAAAAACTTTCAGCTCCGACGAGGTACGGGTCGGTACGGTAGGACAATTGGGCAATCTCATACGGAATTGAGTCTTAACACATGAAAGCAGCAGTGGTCACCTGGTTTTTATTAAAGCTGAAGCTGATCCTCAGAAACTTTATCCTTCAGGACAAAACGGCACATACCCAGCAATGGGATTTAGTGTTTTTGTTGTCTTACTATAGTAAGGCTCACTATGGTCAAACTTCCTTCGCGATAGTGTGGCGTATATAAATAAATGTAGGATTACGTTGAAAAAAAATCTTACTGTAGTCATTTTCAATTATGGAGATATTAAGCCCCAGCTAGGCTGTTGTAAACAAAACATAAAACCAAGGTTAAGTAAGGATAAGTTATTTGCAATTAATTTCAGTATCATCCACACTCTAAAGCTCCATCCAGACTGTTCAAAACCAATGCTTCCAACCGAGGTTAAGGAAGGTTAAGTTGTTGACAACCAATTCCGAGTATCATCCACACTGTTACAAACGGTGGTAGCAAACAAGGAGACAAACCAAGGTCACGCCCAAATTGTCAGTGCGCATTGATCTCTCGCAAGGAATATACTACCTACTCTCTTACGAGAGATCTCTCGCGTCGGCAACATCTTCGCGATGGCAGTTTTGTATGCAATTGAGAATATAAAGAAAGAAAGTTTGAAACGTAGGCTAAAAAGCTACAAAACTCTAGTCATTTATAGTTATATAGTAAAGTATGCAATAACGAACGTACACACTGTGCAAAACACAGACAACCCCGACCAAGCGTCAAGGTATGTACATTCATACGCGCGGATTAAATCTGTTAGAAAATCGATTTCGCAATATCGATATCGTTCCTAATAATCGATTTCGTAGGCGGCCTCGGTGTCTCTGAATCTGTTTGTATTTCTCAGTCATAAATATCAGCTGTGACGTCACAATAGGTCTTAAAAAGTCGGCACGCCTGGTTTCAATACAAATCGTGACACTTGCGTTGTCTATGTAGATGTGTGTTTCTAAAAACTGCCGTTTACAAGCCAAGGTCATGCGTAATTTGGTTGTCAACAGCCGTCTTCACTGTTGTAAACTAGCAAGGTCACGTTGGTTTAATGTTTTGTTTCCAACAGTCTAGCTGGGGCTTTATAAACGGGGGTTGTAAAGAAGCCTCCAAACAAGAACACAAGCCAAGGTCACGCTAAGCCACGCCCCAAATCGTCAGTGCGCTTTGATCTCTTGCGTTGGCAACATCTTCGCGATGGCAGTTTTGTATGCAATTGAGGATGTAAAGAAGGAAAGGTTGAAACGCAGGCTAAAAAGCTACAAAACTCGAATCATTTATATTTATAGTTACAAAGTAAACTATGTATACAATAAACAAGCGTACACACTAAACACAGACATACATCTCCAAGGATAACGCAAATGTATGTACTTTGCGTGTCCGAACCCCGACCAAGCGTCAAGGTTGGTCGCCTCTAGATTTAATCCACGCGTATGTAATCGATTCCACAATATCGATATCGTTCTTGATAATCGATTTCATCGGAGCCCGAATACGACATTGAATTCTTTTATTTTAAGTGTTTCTTAATGCCGTGACAGAAAGAGAAAGAATAGTTTTTGTATGAGGCTGTCACGTTTCACGTCGTAAAATTTTACACTGATTTGAATAAATATAAGAAAATGCAATGTCGTGTACGGCCCTATGTATTATAATAAATTAACGCTAAAAAAAATAAGTTATATAAAATTAACGTAAAAATATGACGCAATTTTACATTCCAGGAAAAAGTTTTATGAAAATCATATTTTGTGGTTATACGCAATCGCTCATCAATTTAGAGATGGAGGGAGAGAGGTTTGGCTAAAAGCCCACTCGGCAAAATAAATAAATAAGTATGAATTTCAGTGACTCATTCGATTTTTACTCCCGTTTAGTTTATATCATTATCTACATTATCATTACCTCAGTCATTTTATAAAGTTATTCAACATTTTAATTCTAATAAGAACTGGCCAAGTCAAATCTAACCTACTTTAAGATCTCACATTTTTAACCTTTTCAACGCCACGACTTCTGTAGAAGTTTTTCAAGGTACTCTTATAAATTACATTTACAATACATAAAACGTTTGTTTCATTAGTAATTTTGTAAGATTTACACAAATGAAGCCCTATTTTCGTATTAACCCAGTTTAAACAGGCTTTATTGTGTTTTAATATGGATAAAAACAAAAACGCATTAAATGTTTTCATGTCCCGTATGCCAACGACTTCATACCACCAAGTAGGCCAGTAATGTGCCGAAAAAGTTGCATTCATTACAAAATTGAGAGTGTGTGTATGTACATACTAATAATGATAAAAAAAATTCTATTGTAAAATGAATTTCGGTCATTAAATAACGTATTAACTACATATAACATTTCAAAATCAATGTACGAATCAAATCACTTTATTAAAATTAATTAATAAAGTTGAGGATTTTCGATATCACAACACCCGATTTCAATGCAAGTTACCCCGTGACGTCATAAGCGCACAGATGTAAAGGTCATTTCGTCATAGTTCCGGGCATTGCAATCGTGCGCACTTGCGGTCCTTTCCCGATTCGAATGCGAAAGTAATAAACAAACGTTACAAAATGAGTGATAGCAAATCTGATACTGATGTGTTATTACGGATTTTACAACGCATGGAGCCTCTTACTTTTTTAGCAATAAGTATAGGTACATGTTTATTGGTCTTTGATAATGAATAGATACCTACTTATTTTCTGTACTAAAAATGTTCATCAAATTAAAAAAAATGCCATTATATGGTATCATTGTTTATTTTTATAGAAAAAAAACTTAAATTTTCACACATATTTTTCTTTTATCGATATGACTTTATCCCCACCTTGCTTACGTACTATATTATCAGTTATGCGTACAGAGAGACATCGCGAAATAGATAGCTTGGCGTTGAAAAGGGTAACAGCCTAGGTGTCCAATAAAGCAGAGAAACTGAGTTTAATACTTGTTCATAATGTTATTTTCTTCCTATAAATACATATTTCGATTTTGCATAAGTAGAACTTGGCACTCATTTAGATCTCCATTCTTTTTGCGGCGAACATAATTTTCATTGAACTTGGTTGTCCTTTTTTACATTTATGTTTTTGGTGGCATATACAGGGAGTCGCAATAATGGTGGTCAAGGTACGTGTGCGTGGTGGAGTAGGAGGTTTCGATCCACTTGTATTTTTTATAGCGATTAGTTTGCACTCTACGCCATGTTTTACAAAATTTCGAAAATTCTTCCTACTTTTCTTCACGTCTGCACTTTAAGCCCTACAGTAATATTTTTTTGTTTAATGTGTTCCGTGATAGTGGTTTTACTAAATTACAGTTCAAAAATCTCAACTAATGGGACTGGTAATTTACAAACTATAAAGCGGTTAAAATAGGGGATGACAGGTTGAACGGGTAAGAGATAAGCCATAAAACTTTGTTAGGCACAGAATAATAAATAGTATTTAAACAATCCAAGGGTGACGAATAAAATTTAGGAATATGTATTCTTTAGAAAACCACCAATTATATTGCCCAACTTTTTTATGCCAAGGCATTTCTCTCAAATAATATTTTAATTACATATTTTATGTGAAAAAACAATTTTTGTTTGTTTGTTTTTTGTACACCGTCTAGACAAATTGATATACCTATAAATAAAACCATAGGAAAAATAAAAAATAAGTGGTTAGAAAATACTCATAATTTTATATTTCTTTTTTTGTAGCAACAATGACATGACGTCTTTTACATGACGGGAGTTGTCAAGTCGACTCACAGTATTACTTGTCTGCGTACGTGATCGTCTTAAATCGTAGCTGTCAGGATGACGTGTTTTAGCCATGTTTATTTTTTGTTTATGTTACAAATTAAGTGCACAATTTTATTTCCATCCATTAAACACATTGATTTAAAAACTATTTGACAAACGAAAAGTATTCTTAGGGTCATTATTAATTTTTCAAGATAGTTTACAGTCCTGTCCAAGGCTCCTTGCATTTTGCTACATCTCTTTTACCACATCGGATCTTGGAACTTAATTTTGAATTCACATAATGTAAATGTGTAACAAGCTTTAAATATCTTTATGTCAAACATCAAAAAAGGCCGTGAAGTATTTTCTTTGTGTGCACGCATGGTTTTTGAAACTTAAATTTAGATTTGGAATATTTATTTAGAATTCGAAATTCATTTAGTTTATTTGTCACATTCAACCAGGGTACCACGGAATTATATTATTGTTTGTTTTTACTAGACCGACAAATAAAGGTAAAATGCGTGAGTGTATATCTATCCATGGTGGACAAGCCGGTGTTCAAATCGGAAACGCTTGCTGGGAGTTGTACTGCCTGGAACATGGGATCCAGCCCGACGGGCAGATGCCCTCCGACAAGACCGTCGGCGGGGGAGACGATTCCTTCAACACCTTCTTCAGTGAGACCGGCGCAGGCAAACATGTGCCGCGAGCTGTGTTCATAGATCTGGAGCCAACGGTGGTAGACGAAGTGCGCACAGGCACGTACCGTCAGCTGTTCCACCCCGAGCAGCTCATCACAGGCAAGGAAGACGCTGCAAACAACTACGCCAGAGGACACTACACCATCGGAAAAGAAATTGTTGATTTAGTTCTGGACAGAGTTCGAAAATTAGCTGATCAATGTACTGGTCTTCAAGGTTTCCTTATCTTCCATTCTTTCGGAGGCGGCACCGGTTCTGGCTTTGCATCACTTCTTATGGAAAGACTCTCGGTGGACTACGGAAAGAAATCTAAATTAGAATTTGCAATCTACCCTGCTCCTCAAATTTCGACTGCAGTAGTAGAACCTTATAACTCTATTCTGACCACACATACTACCTTAGAGCATTCTGATGCAGCTTTCATGGTTGACAATGAAGCTATCTACGACATTTGCAGAAGGAATTTGGACATTGAAAGACCAACCTACACGAATCTGAACAGATTAATAGGGCAAATTGTTTCTTCCATCACGGCCTCTTTGAGATTCGATGGTGCCTTAAATGTGGACTTAACAGAATTTCAAACAAACTTGGTGCCATATCCGCGCATTCATTTCCCGTTAGTGACATATGCTCCAGTGATATCTGCGGAGAAAGCTTACCATGAGCAGCTATCAGTTGCTGAAATTACTAATGCTTGCTTCGAGCCGGCTAATCAGATGGTGAAGTGTGATCCGCGTCACGGAAAATACATGGCATGCTGCATGTTGTACCGTGGCGATGTGGTGCCGAAGGATGTGAATGCCGCCATCGGAACTATCAAGACTAAAAGGACTATTCAATTTGTGGACTGGTGCCCGACTGGATTCAAAGTAGGTATCAACTACCAACCACCTACGGTAGTACCTGGCGGAGACTTGGCGAAAGTGCAGCGCGCTGTATGCATGTTGTCGAACACGACTGCTATCGCGGAAGCTTGGTCGCGATTAAACCACAAGTTCGATCTGATGTATGCCAAGCGAGCTTTCGTCCACTGGTACGTAGGCGAAGGTATGGAGGAGGGAGAGTTTTCCGAAGCTCGCGAGGACTTGGCGGCCTTAGAGAAGGACTACGAGGAAGTAGGAATGGACTCTGGAGAGGGCGAGGGCGAAGGAGGAGAGGAATACTAGGAGTTTTTATAATATTTTACTTGTATTTTTAGGAATTTCCATTTTCACTTAGGTCTAAAATGTATTCTAGTTTTTTTTTACTGTTAATCATTTCCATTTCTTAAACATTTGTTTGGCCTCTATTTAATAAATGGACAAGTGGATAATATTTTTATGGTTTTATTTTATTAATAAATAGTGGTAGTTGTTTTCTCAATAGCAGATAAAGGTTAGGTACGTATGCATTGATTTTATTAAGCTTCTCTCTGCTGAGCAACAAGAAAATGCACTTGTTAGCAAGTGTAAACCCTTGACTCATATTCATGGCATGTGACACTCCAGGGTTCACTCTACAGAACTAATTTTATAAAGAGATAGGTGATATAAATCCCATATAGTTTTTGTTTTGAATCTAATTTTAGACCTAACCTACCTTTTTGTATAGTTTGATATCATTTGCCGGGCTTGGCCTCCCTGAAATATTACTTTTGAAGTTAGCGCTTATGTTTGGTAGGGAGGCTACCTAGCAGTTCAAGTGTGGATATAAAAGATAAATGTTTTCCAGCCCCACATAGTTTCGTCAGTTAGGTAGGTAACGGTTTTAGTTTTGTGGTAGGTATTACGATCGTTATGTAACATAACCTATATGTACATGTTATGAAATACAATTAAGAAAAAACATAGGTTTAATGAATTGAAACAACGTCGCATTCAATCAACTTTAAAATGCCCATTTAATTTCTGGTCTAGAGTTGAAATATAATTTAGATTTTGAAAAAAGGCGCAGCTTGTGTCACCATCAACGAAAAGTTGCGAAACCGGCTTTTGCAAGTTACGTAGGTACATACTAATATCACATTGTTCGAGCAAGTCGACGATAGGTAACAGGGGCGCCATCTGGTGGCAACGTAACACATCTTGATCATTGTTTCGTTATTCAATGGAAATCGACCACAGAAGCAACTATGTTATATTTCTTTCTATTTGCATTTGAATATAATTCATCATCACCCGAAGGCTTAGTTCACCGGCGATCGTTCATCGTTGGTCCACATTGCTGGGGTCTCGAATCTAGCATTAGGTACCTACGTGGTCGGCACTCGTGAACTCGTGGCCATCCGTTCTGCTATGTTCTTAGAAGTCATCCAATAACTTATTTTGAGAATTGCAGGCCAGGAACAAGAAATCGTATTTTATTAAATACCATGTGAATATTGGAATACCTTTATCTATAAATAAATAATAAATAAAATAAAATCCCCAGACAATTACACCAACTACATGGCCCCAAAGTAAGCGAAGCTTGTGTTATGTATGAGATACCATAGCGAACTAGGGGAGAACCTAGAATATAAATACATATACAGGGCTGATTTGTAGGCACCGGCCAAATTTTTTACACAATAAGTATAATTTATAGGAACGATTTTTGCAAAAAAAAAGTATTTTTTTCTTACAAGGAAATTATTATATCCGCTAACATATTAACCAAGACATGGACACCCTAAATTACCATTAAAATAAAGATGACTAGGCGCTACTACAAAACATCTTGTAGTACTACGTCGTAATATTATCAAAGAAATGCGCGTCGTAGTAGCTATGTTCATCAACAGCGACTATTTTCTAAAAAGTTTGTGGTTCTATATTTCTACTTTTTTGTACTGAGCGACGCTAAAATAAATATGCAGGTACGTTTATATCGTATCAAAGAAACTAATATTTAAATTTGGCTGGTGACTAAAAATCAACCCTGTATTAATAAACACCCAGAGCCGGAACATTTTTTTTGTTCTTGTCCCGGGTGGGAATCGAACACGCAACTACTGGAGTCTAAGGCAGATAGTTTTAACCCATCGCCAAAGTGGTCGTCAACATCTCGTCTTCTATATAGGGTCGCCACATAATAGTCAATTATATTTTAATAGCAGATTCAGAATGAGGAGTGGGTCTGAATTTCGAAAAAAAAAAATTTTTTTTTCAACATTTTTCATAAATTAAAATTTCATAATACTTCTAAGTGCATAAAATTTTAGTTTAATCTCTAATTTACGACTACATAGCAAGATGAGAAAACTTTTCCATCTATTTCTATTAAACAATAAAATATTAGTTACATTACCAAACAATACCTATACGTTCTTGCGCGGCACAAGCAAACGAGCCGAAAGTCAAATTCGAGCCGCCGCCGCGCCGCCGCGCCAGCGCCTACTATGTTTGATTGAAAGCACGCCACGCCCCCCGCTCGTCAGTCTGTCCAGAGATTCGCGCGCGCGAACACTAAATCGATAACTAACAAAAATGACGAATTACGCGATTATGGCACGTTTAATCCACAGTCACAGACGCCGGCAGACCTCGATTTCTGGTTCACTCGAAGAAGACGTGCTGGAGTGTTTTGAACAGCATCCGATAGCCAGCACAAACGATGCGGCTCAGGTTTTCGAAGTCAGCAGCTCGTGGGTGCGGCGCTTGCTGCGACGAGAGGGCTCAAGTCTTACCACTTTACGAAAGTGCAAGAACTGAAGCAACTACCTATGCTCCGCTTGTGTAGTCTATGGTTGGTTGCTGAAGCACATTCTATGGACTGACGAGTCCACCTATCGCTGTTATCAAAAGTGATAAGGATACTTTATGGGTAGTCAAAATTAATAAGCTAAACATGACAGGTTTTGTGTTCAGTATATGGGCTAATGGGACTCCATGTACAGCAGTTATTGTGAATGTGATAAGTTATCAGTGACTAATACCTAGCACGGTATTTAACATCAGCGACAGGACGCAAGGTAAAAATGTAAGTTATTTTTGTACGTTATACCTACACTGTACATAGTTATAGATAAGGTTATTCCAGTTACTAAACACGTCATTCTAACATTAAATTAATTGTAAAATCAATTTATTTGTTTTAACAAAGACTTCAAGCACGAATGTAACAGTAGTGTGATGGGACATTAGAATCACCTTTTATCCTGATGTATGACGTAATTACAGCTGATTCCGCGCTAAGTAGGTGACTAGGTCACGCAAACACACGGGCGCGCGTCAACGACCTTCGCTCGGATGCGTAGGTATCTACTATTCGCGTAAGATTATCGTTTTGGTGAAGTGATTTTCTTAAAAGAAATAGACGGAAATATTTTTATGTTTTGCTATGTACCTAGTCATGAAGTGTAGATTAAACTTAAATTTTATTCATTAAAAATAATTTTGAAATTTTAATTTATGAAAAATATAAAAAAGAAATTTACTTCATAATTTAAACCAACACATCATTGTTAACCCAATTTTAAAATATCACAGACTATTATAAATTGACCCTGTATATTATGTAGTCTGACATCCTACAGGTGCGCAAAAAATCATCATCTGAATAAGTCAAGCCATTTTAGAGTGAAAGAGTATCAAACAAACAACCACCCGCGAGACGAACACGAAATGCTGCAATAATGTAGGTACCTCAGTCAATACGTCAAATTAAAATTATGTCTGAATTTAAAACAAAATAGAAATAATCTTGTTAATGTATTATACATATTTCTAAATATCTCACATTTCAAAAGATATGTGATGTTCACACAAATTTATACTCAATTATTCAATTTAATATAAGTAAGTTTTATATAAGTTTTGATAAATTACATTCAGGTTCATAGCTTTAAATTAGTTTGATTCAACTACTTATAAATTTCTTAAAAAATTTGTGCAAAACGAATGACAAATACCCGTTCGTTTTTAATCTTTCTCATTCAGTACTTACAGCACGTTTTTTTTTTGACTTTTCGAACTTTCAGTTTACTGCATATACTTCTATACTTTATACAGGGTGACTGGTGGGTCACTTCCAAAATCCCAGCTTAAGGTCATACATGAAGAGAAAAAAATAAATCAAAAAATGAATATCATTTTTTTACTGAGTAAACTTCTCCGAAAGTTAAAGAATTCAGTACGCAACGCATGCTTAGCGGGTGGTGGTGTGCGTGTGGCGGGAACACTGAGCAGGAACTAGTACCAGCGCTTTACTTGCTCATGGATGTGTGCTGTTTCTAACCCTCTTTGTATAATGAACACAGCGTTATATGTTCCTATACTTCAATGTATATGTCAAATTAATTTTAGTCAGGTATCGTATCTCCTCTAGACAGTAGCTGAAACCGGCGGTTTATTTTCTGAATAATTATTGACGCTGAGTTATGGACTATTGCACTGCTGAACAGCACATAACATTTATTTTATGTTTGTGCTATTTTTTTAATGTGTGTGCATTCAGTACTGCAATAAAAGAGTTAGGTACCTATCAGTTTATACCTCAGATAGTAATACTTGTAGAATCACGCAATTACTTACATCCGTTGAGAACGCACTAGGCAATTGGTTTCTAAAGGGGAACATTGAGGTCGTCCTAGGGAGAAGTGCAACATTGTATTTCTGTACTGGTTATTAGATAAGTGTTTATTCAATATGCAAATACTTTGGCGGATGATAATTATTTAATAACATGTACTTCGTATTTTAGCCTCCATCTATACTAATATATAAAGCTGAAGAGTTTGTTTTTTTGTTTGCTTGTTTGTTTGTTTGAACGCGCTAATCTCAGAAACTACAAGTGGGATTTAAAAATTATTTTTGCATTTGATAGCCCAACTCTTGAGAAAGGTTTTAAGTTATATTTTATCCCGAAATTCTCACGGGATCAAAAGTTACGCGGGTAGAACCGCGCGCGACGGCTAGTAAAAACTAAGTGGAAGTGTAGTTGCGTTCCGGTTGAAGTAAAGGAACAGTCACTGAAATTTCATGAACAAAAGGCTTTAGCATATGGAGCCTTTGTCGACAACGCCTCATTAATCTATAGTAGGTATACTAATATATACTCGTAAAGCTGAAGAGTTTGTTTTTTGTTTGTTTGTTTGTTTGAACGCGCTAATCTCAGAAACTACAAGTGGGATTTGAAAAATTCTTTTTGCATTTGATAGCCCAACTCTTGAGGAAGGTTATAGGCTATATTTTATCTCGAAATTCCCACGGGATCAAAAGTTACGCGGGTATAACCGCGCACGGTGGCTAGTCTTACCATATTTACTTAATGTCCAAGGGCCTGTATACTATTTACCATCAGGTGGATTTTTACTCATGAAGGATAAAAAAATATAGGTAACTTTTACTACGCGACTTGACACACCCGATGTGCAAGTTTTAGGGTCTCGACGCTGCTGGTTGACAAATTTGAAGCGTCTGCAAAGATCGATGAATACGGGGGTAACCCTTTAGCACGAATTTAGCACCAATTTGAAAATGAACCCGGGCTACGAGTGTTACGACCTATCTCCAAGTTCCATAGGTTCGAGGGCTAGAACTTGCAGTTCGATTACAATCAGCAGTTCAGAACCTAGGTAATAAAAATGGAGCCGATCTACATAATGAGTGAATGGTACCAAACAAAAACAAAAAAGGTTGCGATGACAGGAGGCACAGTTTCATGAGCTACCTTCGTCGCAACGTTCTGTTCATGAAATGACTCAAGTAAGCAAAAATAAATATATAAATATTTCTGATAATCATACCACATTATATGTATAGCCCATATGAAACACTTAAGATAAAGGATAAATAAATTTTAGACAATAAGTATAAATAATAGTAAAGCTGGCATAGACATGACATAGATTTTTTTCTCTTTTTGCAATCCGATAGAAGTAAAAATTCGGATAATTTAATAGACAAACCTGAAAATTATGTGTTGTTTTAGGTCTATATTTGATAACCTACATAAAATATTTAAAAAAAAAACATAAAAAAGCTTAAGCTCATTCAAGTTGCATTACCGACGTCAAAGGGGGTCAATGTCACCGAAACCATTACATTGAGGTAAACAGTATTCCGATAAACGAACAGTTCCCTAATGTATGGAATAATTAGTTAGGTTTGGTAGGTTTGATCAATAAGT
The DNA here is from genome assembly GCA_944452665.1 of Stenoptilia bipunctidactyla. Lineage (NCBI taxonomy): Eukaryota > Metazoa > Arthropoda > Insecta > Lepidoptera > Pterophoridae > Stenoptilia > Stenoptilia bipunctidactyla. Next base: position 45,466,640 of record OX101721.1, on the reverse strand, counting down.
TCAAGGTTTAGCATGCAAGTCGGATATTTTTAAATTCCGAACAAAACCATTTGCTCCTAAAGATAAGGTAGGGAAGGGCTAGAACCAATTGTTAGATATAGGCATTCTCGAGCCAGTTAATAATTCAGACCATGTCCAACCTATCGACAAGGTGAAAATTGCTAACGATTCTTCGGTAACATTAATTAATAGTACTCGTTCAAAGCATTCTTGAGCAACTATGTATTTTCAAATTATAAATGTTTAGATATGAAGTTTGCTATAATGGGGTTGACTGACATATAACAAAATCCCAAAAAAAGTAGGTTCCACATGTAGGAAGTTAGGTATTAGAATCGAAAAAGTATTCGCAAAGTTATGCGAAAAATCTAAGTAGGTACCTACACAATGATTGATTTAAGACATCCTCCTCCTCGCTGCAGTAACTGTTTTGTAAGTAAATTGTGTTAAGTTAAGTGGGATATGTTATTTTAAGTAACAATGAAGCCGTAAAAAATAACGTTTAAAAAAATCTTAATAAAATAGAATACAAAAAGCAGCTCAAATCTATAATCTAAGCTCTCCCCTCAGATGTAACAATCAATACAAAAATAGTTTATTTAAATAATATGAGATTGGCAGATTGGAAATAGTAACTTCTAGCGCACCATTAAAACGAATTGCAGTGCTGCCTGGAACAAATAGTGAAAAACGTAGAAAAAAAAAAATAATAATTTTGGTGCTGTCGGGACACATCTTATACGAAATAAATACTTAACTATATTTCACCAAGTTTTTTGTTGTGTAATTTAGGTGCCTTTACCAGAACTTTCCACCGCAGTCCTGTACTGTATCTTTCATCCGTTGGTACAATATTTCGTCAGGACACCTGCCTTCAGCTCGATGATCTCAAACATACAAAACACGTGTAAACTTTCTTTATGTTATCGTGTGTTTTAAATCTATCTATATATAATTAATTAAAAAGTAGTGCAATATTGAGGATTCTGCATCACTTGCCTCACTGCGCTCGAGCTGCGTGACACAGAATCCCCAATGCTGCCCGCTCAAAACCAGACGTATCCTACTCTGTCTACTTCAGGTGCCTTAATTAAATAGTAGTAGGACTTCGCTTTGCTCGGTTCGCAAATGGAGAGCGCACCAATAACACTACTTACATGATACAGACACTTATTAATACTACTGGTTCAGACATTTATTGATATAATATCTTCCTTTCACAGCGTTCAAATACAAACAATCAGGAAAGATTATAGCATGTTTTTTAATAATATTTTTAAGTTTTTTGCATTTAAAATGCTCAATTATTCTTAAATAAATGAAAAATGTGATAAATAAAAATTACCCGACCAGGATTCGAACCTGGGACCTCTCGTTTGCCGGACGAGTGCTCTTCCAACTGAGCTACCGGGGCCTGGCGCTACGCCTCGAAATTACTTACCACATTTTTGTTTTTACGTTATATTGCTAACGTAGTCCGGTAAACGAGAGGTCCCAGGTTCGAATCCTGGTCGGGTAATTTTTATTTTTTTATTTATCACATTTTTCATTTATTTAATTATAGCATGTTGCCTGGAACCAAGGATCGTCGTACATCTCCCATCCTTCAATAACGCATCCACATGAGAAACATACAGTTTTATCATTAATTCCATTACCGCCATAAAATAATCCAGCATCAACCATTTCCATCACCAGCCTAGTCTGAGTGTCAGTTGCCCAATAATATTTAAATGAATGTGTGCGCATTTTATGTGTATTGCACATATCATATCGAATCATATAGGAATGTAGTTTTCTTTTAACATTTTCATCATGCAATACTTCAAACCAATATTAATGAAAATACAATGAAGTTGCATTGCATTGTTAACAATTTATATAGAAATGTAATAGCTGATGTAAGGATAGGATGTTTAGGGGGCAGGGGGGAAGGCGAACTGATATGACAGGTATTTGTTTGGGAATAAAACGTATATATTTTTTATTTTAAACATTTATTTTCCAAAAACCACTTTTTTAAACATAGGACATTTCTTAAAGCACATTTTTGTTTATGATAAATACAACTATACAAAGCTTGAGAATGTAAATATTGATCATAAAGACTTAACAAACTAGGGCAGCCTTTGTCTTCTAAATTATACAGGGTGTCCCGTAACTTGCGCGACAAACTGAAATGAAAGAAAGACTGAGGTGTGCTCTACCAGATAAAAAAAATTACCTCAGTAAAAGTGTCACGCTTTTCGAGATATTCCCGACTTTAATTTTTTGTCGAAAAATGCGCTTTTGTTAAGTTTTTTTTATTGCTGTGTGTACAAACAAACAGATATCTCTTTATTATTTTTTTGTTAATATTTTAGAATAGTAGATCTATCATATTAAAATATCATTTTGTTAAATTACATTAGGTATCTTTGAGAAAAAAATATTATTCTCATTATGTTTTTCTACCAAAAATATTTACCTCAGCTTGGGCATTCAGTGGTGAAAAAAAAATGTACTGGACTATCTCTGCACATTTAACAAATAAATTACGCATCTAATAAAGATTTCAGAAAGGTATAATACTGGCCATATTTTTGTAGAAAAATAAGAAATTGCCAGTTTTGTGCCAAAGGGGCTGATTCATATTAAATTTGAATAAATTAAAGATAATATAAAATACAAATGTTTGAGTAAAAACATCATTTATTTTTATTTAGTCATTGAGTACATCTAGTAAGTACTCGAATTGCTGGCCTCCTAGACTGATACACGCGCGGCGCCTCTTAATAAAATATTTTTTTAATGTGCTTAAACTTATCTGCGATATTTCTTGGGCTGCTGTAGCAATCTGTTGTCGAAGGTGTTCTTCGCTTTGGATAGCCTCTCTGTACACCTTATACTTCATACAGCCCCAATAAAAGAAATCCAGTGGATTTAGATCGGGAGATCGAGCAGGCCAACTGATTGTGCTTGCTCGTCCGATCCATCGACCAGGAATGGGCCCTTACTTGACGGCCGTAGTGCGCGGGGCACCCATCGTATTGCAGCCACATTGAACGCCGCTCCACCAGTGGAATATTTTCCAGTAAAACCGGCAACTGGTTATCAAGAAACTCCAAGTAGTTGTTGGAATTGAGCGTAGCCCAGGACCTCTGGCATAGAAGGCAATGTATATTACCACGACACCGGCAGGTCGTCAAGAATCAATAAGTACAAATATTTATTTTCAAAATGATTTTATTTCAGAACTTACGTGTCGTGGGCCGTGGCTCATTACTGTGAATAATTGCTATGCTTATAGTAATCAACGAATGCAGATCATCAAAAACCGACTTCACATTAAAAATCCTTATCAAAACTTTGGCTGAAGTTTAAGGAAACTTTTCATACATATTTTTTTTAAATATCAATTTTCCAATAAGTACTAAGTAAATTGATTTCAGTGAAAATATGGGACTACCTCTGACTGAATCTAACCTTAGGAACAAGAATATTTAAAATCGATTCATTATTGTCAAAGAAATCGCGTTATAAAAATACCAAAAAAGACCTCATCCTTTTGGAAGTCAGTTAAAACCGCCAAATCGTGTACACTTTAAGAAAAAAACCAGCTTCACTAAAGAAACAATATCAGTTCCAAGACTTTTTCAAACCACGAGCTCCTTAAACATATAACTGAGCAAATTTCAAAGTAGTTTACTTTGCTTATTTGTTGCTGCAGGGATATCTAGTTAAAATTAGTTTCAAATGAATTAAATATGAAACACCTGTTGTTTATTCGCACACATTTATTCCAAAATCGATTTATTATTAATTAACCAGCGTTTAACTTCGACCTCACCGGGTTGTAAGTGAATATGAAGTCAAAGATTACAGCAAAGTTATTGAAAGATATTAGTAAAGATATTGAAGTGAGGCTGAGGGAAACGCTGACATTTTACATAATCAAAGAATGCAGAGAAAACTTTGGCTGAAGTATAAGGTCGTCAATGTATAATCTCCGTATACTTATTTTTTTTTATTTAAAATTTTGCATAGAATCCTCTATGATATGAAACAAGAATATTCAAAATCGATTCATAAGTGTCTGAAAAATCTTTTAACAAAGACACAAACAGAGGTTTTAAAGGCCTTTTTGTGGGCGATAGGCTGACCCCCTGTCACTACAATAGTCTCTCTCCATCTTTATAATACCGCCAAATTTGTCAAAAGTGACATCAGATGGTCTTGTAACCTCTGGTGTTCTGCCTACCCCATAAGGGATACAGGCGTGACGTTATGTATGTATGTATTGAAGTAATGTTTGGCTATTTGTCGGCAGATTCTATATGAAGGGTGTTAGCTAGCCAGGCGAACCTTGAAGGTCAATAAGGTTGTATATTTAGGGCCTGTCTAACTGCAGTGTTAAGCACTTAGCCACATGTTTATAGGGATATTATTCCTTCAGTAAATAATAGCCCTAGCCCCTAGCCGAAACATTGAAATAAAAATACAATACGTCGACGCTTAGTAGGTCCTTTTTTAACTTAAAGGTAGAATTCAGAATAGTGAATACAATCTAAAATAGCACATCTAGAGTGCGGCCGTTGCGAGAATGCGTTCCTGATAGCTCCTTATGTCCACTGAATAAAGTTTATTTCCGATCCGAAAGTTAAAAAAGCTATGATTTTGACAGCTGTCAGGAACGAAAACTCCCGCCGGCCGCACTATACCAGTCTAATCCCTAAAATATCTCTTTCTGGTAACCTTTTATTTTACTGAAACAATGTTGTAAAAATGTATGGATTAATTAATAAGGTTTCAATGTCAAATATGTTTTTATAAACTTATGATTGCTTTAAAAAACAAAAAAATATTGGTTACTAACTAGGCAAAGGTAATATTTCCAAATTGGAATATTTAAAATATTTAATGGTCTAGTGACCACAACGTAGCTAAAATTATGCTGGTATCGATAAAAATATCGAAAAATTACAATAAGCTCAATTATTATCAATGGCGCACAAAACTGTTAAAAGTTTTATGTGAATGGCAACTGCCATGCTAAGTCGTCTTTACATTTCTCCATTTTTTATAGTTTTTTTTACTGTCAAAATTGTCATTGTCATGTCATCTGTCTTGTCATTTGGTACAAATCTGTCACTTGAAATAAGAAGGAATGGAATGTTTTTTAATGCGATTTTTAATAAATCTTGTGGTTTTTTAAAACGATGTCTATCTGAAATTGAGTGATTACTATTTGTTTGTATACTTATTCTCTTCAATATATCCTTGTGCTCACATTCTAGCCCCATATACAAAGAAACGGAAACATATCGTTTGAAAACTTATTGCGTAAAAAAATATATTTGACATGAACTTTCAAGTTTTTTCTTATATTTATTTTCTTATACAGAATATTTATTCTTTTCACCTTTATTATATATTTTTTTTTAAATAAATAATACGTAATATGTTTTCAATTCAATCAGTATTTTTTTAAACATGCAACGAAACGTTACAGAGCAATACAGAAAAGAAACCGTTTAGTTCGTTAGACATTGAAACTAAAAAATAATCTTAGAGAGAGGGTAGTTCAACAAAACTAACGGTGTTTTAAAGAAATAATTCTTGAGACAATTCAAATAATCCGTTCTACGACAACGGCCACGCTGGTCGTGGCTTAAAATAATATTATATCAAAACTATTTCTACTCAAGTCATTATATTTGAAAAGTGTGTTTTTAAAAATGGAATCGGAAAAAGAAAATTACAAAAGACTATACAAAAGAACTCCAATTCCGCTGCCGTGCAAACCTTTACCGCCTATTCCAGACCATCTTCTATCGCTAAAAGATTCCGTAAGGGAAATCAAAAGAAGAGCACCATTAGGAGATTTGGATAATAAAAATGGAAACCTTGCATCTTCCGTGAACAAACCCTTCAAAGCTCCTCAAAACCCAGCTGTTTCAAGCTCAAAAAAAGTTTTGTCAAGCGCCAACCTTTCGAAGCCGCACACGAGATTCGTAACTTCAAGAGGAACAAGTGAAGAACAGCTAGACTGGAACTATCGAGTGATTTCAGACTTTGTAGAAAACAAAAGCCGCACGTCTATTAGCGATGATGAAAGTTACCTCAACGAATCTGCTGTCAATAACGTTGATAAACTGCGTGGAAAATCTACTAGCAACGAGACGCCAGGAACACATCTACAGACTAAAAGAATAAAAAACTTGAAAAGGAGTCTGAAACGACCTCATAGTAGGGAGCTGCAGGGTTTGTCACCGGCCAATGGACGCGAAAAGAAAGATGATCGAAATGAAAAGTTGTTCTTAAGTTACAACAATAGACACACGAGGGAACCCACTTCTTCCAGTAAGTTCCTTTGCTATATGTATTTTAAGGCTACACCAATCGATCGACCGATCGACATTGATCGATTGGTGTGGTAACATCCTAAGCATGTCCTAAAAGGCGACTAATCCATGTGCTTGGTGGTAGGATCCCTTCTGGGTCCGCCTGGCTAGCGACCACCCTTTATATAAAGTATGCCGCCAAATGTTACCGCTCCGGCGGTAACGTGTTCCGGCAATATTGTATAAAGAGCCAGTTCCTTCCTAGACCCGTGTGCTTTCATCTTCGACCTCATCGTCACTTGCCATCGGGTGAGATTGAGGTCAAAGGCGGGTTTAGTCATTTATAAAAAAAAAAAAGTGACCCCCATTTGGTGGTAGGATCCCTCCAAGATCCGACTGGCTAGCAACCACCATTCGTATACAACTTCTCCGTGGGTGATGTGTTCCGGCAATCTATACTAATATATAAAGCTAAAGAGTTTGTTTTTTTGTTTGTTTGTTTGATTGTTTGTTTGAACGCGCTAATCTCAGAAACTACAAGTAGGATTTGAAAAATTATTTTTGCTTTCCATAGCCCAACTCTTGAGGAAGGTTAAAGGCTATATTTTATCCCGAAATTCCCACGGGAACAAAAGTTACGCGGGTAAAACCGCGCGCGGTGGCTAGTATTTCATAAAGAGCCAGTTCTTTCTTAAGCCCGTGTGCTTCGACCTTATCTTCATTTTACAACTTTTCATCTTATTAACTAAATGAGGTTGAGATCAAATGCGGGCTTAGTCTATAATAGTTAGTGCTAGGTCGTAGGAACCCTTCTAGCGACCGCCATTCATATAGTTTGCAGTCAAATATCACCGCTCCGCAGTGATGTGTATTTTTTTTTTCCCCCAGACAATCACACCAACTACACGGCCCCAAAGTAAGCATAGCTTGTGTTATGGGATACCATGTAGCGAACTAGGTGGAAACCTAGATTATAAATACATAAATAGATAAACACCCAGACACGAAACATTTTTTTTTCTTGTTCCGTGCGGGAATCGAACCCGCAACCACTAGCGTCTGAGGCAGATAGGTTTACCCCATCGCCAAAGTGGTCGTCTTATGGATTATGGAGAGTCAGTTTCTTCGTAGGATGAAATTGTTATCAAAAGTAGATTTAATCAAGCATTTTTAACAATATTATAATTAATAAGTTAATACACAGTCATGATGTTTACTTGAGAATTGCATTTGAAATATGTATAGTCTTTAAAAGAAAATCTATTAATATTATAAATAACACTATTTATTTACTTTAGGATTTTGAGATTATATACACCGGTAGATCTTATCCTGTATAAAAAGTATTATATTACATAGTATACTTCTTATCATGGTAATATCCGGCGCTTCTTGGAATTCATGGCAGGCGAATCCGCGGTTCGCGTTTTTGTAGCGAAGTCACAAAGTAACATTCTAATCGATAAAATATCTATGTATAATATAACTTACAAATATAATGTTGATTTTTAACATGATTAGCGTAACAAACTCATGGGTTTAAACTACTTTTTAGTACCTACAGTAAGTCTGATCATTTCAAAAATTGGGGCAGATAAATAAACTTAAACAATGGGGGTGTTTTTGGTTTTGATCTAAGACGATTCGCCCAGCTGTTTCACTTCCAAAAACCTGCGCAAGGGGACTAGATGGTCGGCGCGATCTTTATAAGTTAGTCAAATAGTATTAATTATTTAAAAGAATTGCAGTTCATTTCATAAAACTGAATTTTTTAGGTAAATATTAAGTATAAAGCAATGTTTTAATGAAACAAGTTTACATAAGTTGGCTTAATTAAAGCTCAAGTTTGTTAGTAAGTCCTATGCAAAGGTCAGTACACTTATTAACTTGGATTTTATGATAATATTTATCATTATACCTAAATGTTTTTTATTCAATACGACAAAGGCTTGTAAGTATTTTATATGTAACGTGAAAAAGGCCTGAAATTTAAACATAACTACCTACTCTAAATATTTATTCTTTGAATGTTTTTATAGTCACAAGAAACTATTGTAATTATAACAGACTAGCTGTTCAACGCGGTTTTACCCAAGCAATTTCTAATCCCATGGGATAAAAGTAGCCTTTGTGCTATTCCAGACTGTACACTATCATGATGCCAAATTTCATTCAGCTCCGTTGAGCCGTGATTGAGAATTAAAACCCATGCATCCATTAAAATGTTCGCATTTATAGTATTAATTAACAGTTTCGGCAGAGTTAACAATGCTTTTCAAGTTTACATTTAAAATTTAATTTAATTTCCCATTCCAGTACAATGCTCGTACATGACAGCGTTGACGAAGAAGTATACGGACGACATCTTCGCGTATTTGTTCGAGGCGGAGCTGCGGTCGCCGCGCCCCGAGCCGAGAATCGGCAGCAACACCAGGGCTTGTGTTATCAACTGGCTCATTAAAGTTAACGGCAGTGTGAGTACTATTTTTATTTATTTATTTATTTAAAAAAACACTTAATCTATTACAGTTTATAACACATCTTAAATCACTAAGATTTGTCTGATGTGTCATCACAGTTCAGTTCTTGTACATACTTATTTATGGCCTTAATAATTATTTTTACTATATTACACATATTATAGCAACTTAAGCAACGTATTAAGTAATAACAATTTAAAGTTTTTATCTACTTATAAATTGTATACCTACTTATGTTTAGTTATTTACATTTCTGAATATATACCTACTAATGCCTGATACATAAAATAAATAATCGCTATATCGCAGGAGCTACTGTATTAAATCTATTCTAAATTAAATCTTTGGTCATTACCACGCACAAAATTCATCACCATATCACAAAAATTCGATAGATATGGATGACACAGTGTCCAAGTCAGTTAAGCTATCAAACTAAGAATAAAGAGATAGTTAATTGTATCTACGCAAGAGTGAGATGTTTGACGCACTACTGCAGCAAGGAGTAAGAAGGACGACACTTGTTTACAACATCTAGTCAAGCCGTGAGCGATGATGACCGACGCGACGGCGATCGACATTCTTTTGTTCACTGCCGTTTGTTTACATTCGAGCACTATAGGAAGGGTTTTGGAGCTGACCTAAAGGGTGTTAATGAAATGCCACTTTAACTTATATTTCTAATATTAATCAACCGACTTCCAAGAGGAGGTCTTTCTTAAACGATTTTACAAACAATTATAAATCGATTTTTAATATTCTTATTTTATATGATGGAAGGTACTTCAGAGGTGGTCTCGTATAAATTTAATCCAGATTGATTGAGTAATTTTGGAAAAATTTGAAACTTTAGAAAATACTAGCTGACCCGGCAAACTTTGTTTTGCCATATAAATAAAAAAAATAGATGTTGGCCGATTCTCATAGATACCGGATAAGCACAAAAAATTTCATCAAAATCGGTCAAGCCGTTTCGGAGGAGTATGGCAACGAAAACTGTGACACGTGAATTTTATATATTAGATATGTGGCTATACGGTGAATTCTACATTAATGACCTGAAACTTCAGCCAACGCTTTGACTAGTATTTAAAAAAGTTCGGTTATTGTAATGCTCTGAATTCGTTGATTATTTAACTTTAAAATCCTTATTATCTCATATCTTCATAAAGCTGGACTGTTCCTTACCAGTAAATGCAGTTGAACAGTCATTCAAGCTTCATTGGCCGAGAATTTCTCGCCCTTTCGAAATAATCATCGTTAAAATAATATTATTTACTTCCTGTTTCGTCATACAAGAATAAAAATCGAAGAATCGAAAAATCAAGTCAAATAAAAATTCTTATTTCGGGCTGGATTATATGCCTGTTTTAGCTCGAAATTATAAATTATTTTATGCTTGTTTCGGCTCGAATGTTGTTGCTGTTTTGGGTCGACTAGTAATTCATGTACTTTATCACACTTTTTGTACAGACAGAATAAAAATCAGAATACAAACAATTATTTAACCTAACATAATATTAAATAGTTGTGTTAATAAGTCGTATACAACAGAAACGTTCTTTAACCCCGAGCATTATGTAGCTGTTTAATGCTATTATACATTAGTCATCGTTCTTATTTGTTATTATTTATAAGTTATCATTATAATTATCTCTTAAAAACGTTTAGGTGTAAAGTTTTTTAAAAGTACTTAAACATGTTGCATGATGATCGATTGCCAAGGTAATGCCCGTTTTCTTGAATATATTGCTTTGGCTAAAATTATAAGCGATTCTATAACAGCCGTAATAGAAGGAAGAATTAATCTTTGGCATTGTCTAGAAAGAATATGTCCCTTTGTTTTTTAATTTTAATATTCAGATTAACAAGGTAACACTTTTTTATTTTATTTTAATCTAAATGTTCAAATACATTGGTAGTTTTAACATAATTAAACATAATTACGAAAATCGTCGTGGCGCCGTGGTTACTGTGCATATCAAACGATATCGCAGGTAAAGCGCGCTCGGTACGGCCGTTCATTTATTTCTCACGACGACTTCCGTGCTTCGGAGGGTACGTTAAGAAGTCGGTTGCGGGCGCTGTATACTTGTATACAGTAGTCGTTAGGTTTTGTCAGAAGCCATTTCGGCACCCTGAAATATCTGACATCCACCAACCTGCACTGGGCCAGCTTGGTAGATTACGGCCTAAACCTCCTCGTCACCCAGAGGAGAGACTCATAGCCCTGCGCTCAGTGTGCTCATTACTCGGAGTTGTGATGATGGTGATGAAACGGAATTTTATAAATTAGACTAGATTTAGAGACTAGATAACTGAGATTTTATAATAAGACTTATAATGAATGTAACTGATCTGCGATTTTAAATAGTTAAAAAGTATAAGTTCGACGCACTTGTTTAAGGAATTTTAATTGCTACATCTATGTTTATCCGTGAATGTAGATTTAAATTAAATTATTATTAAGAAGGTACGGCTGTCATAACATTGATTGTTATAGTTATCTTTTTTTCCTAATAAATAAACTTGTTAAAATTCGACACGAAACAAGAATTTTAAAGAATACGAGCCGAAAATTCGACCCGGAATAGGAAGAAATCAATAATACCTATACGAAGCAACTTAAGAAAAGCACAAAATTTAAGGCCCATAGAAAATGTACACTTTAATCTAAGATACATACAAATTATTAAAAACTGACACATCGGCATTATTATAACATAACGATTTTTCAATCGTCGATTAAAAGTAATCCGAAGGAATAATGTTGTTTTACGATTGTTTGAAAATGTCATAGAATCACAATTTACTTGAGACAAGTTTGAAGCTGTTGGGTAAACTTTATTCAAAAGATATTTTTTATCTGACTATTCTTAGACCTGCAAAATCAGGCCTATATTGCTTGTATAGCGACAAGAGAATTTTATGTCTTTGCAAGATTATCCTAAAGTAAATTAATTTGGGCTAGATAATGTGGTGTGAATGATAAAAATATTTATTCATTCGAAACTGGATAGCCGTGATGCTAATTAGTACCTGTCGTACATTTTTGACTACTTGCTTGTTCAATCCTCATTAAATAACTGTTTGTTAGATATGCAGAGACATACAATTATATATGTATAAATTTGTCTTTATATGTTATGATTTATCACTATATTATATTATATTATATTAATTACTTTATTAATTTTTTACATTTATTATTTAATTTTTCTGAGGACAGTCACCAACTATTAGGACACAACTGAAAATCAGCGCTTTTTTGCCATACGCAATAAAGCACATGCTGAGTTGTGTGCCTTTGTTTCAGCAGTACCTATACTATATTAAATTTATTATTATTTTTTTATTTGACAAGCTCTTGTTTATTTTAAGTTTTTTTTTTGATATATGTATTTTTTTACACTTTTTTTTTACTATATGTTCTTTTTTTATTATTGTTACTTTTATGTGTAAATACTGCTGTCACAATAAACCGATTTTTACTTTTACTTTTACTTTACTTTACATACCTACTTGTAATGGCCCTGATTGATATTGGATGTTAAATGAGTAAGATTTTTGTATTCGTTACTTGGTTTCTACATCACACATTCCCAGTGCCGGACTGACCAACATCATCCACAGCCTGTAGACGTCCACTGCTGGACAGAGGCCTCCCTCAAGGTCTTCACGGACTGAATGGCTTTGTGTAAACATTATTTATTTATACAACAATTAATTCAATTGCAATTTACTAGTCTTACTTATCTCTTCAAATAAAATACATAATAGTACCTATGTATAATATGGAAATAATTACAATAATTATATATGATTGAATGCGAGAATTCTTGATTAATACTTTAATTGACGTCATCCATTTTAATCACTTTATACGAAGCCCCTATGCCGCGTATGTCTGTATGAAATATAATATATAAAAACTACTAAGTAAACAGATTTAATATGGGTTTCACCAATGGCTAGAATGATCATGACAAAAGATTAGCTGTATCATCTTTAATATTTTCGTTGTTAGAAACGAAGTAAACAAAGTATTTTTAAAACCGATCTTATGGCGCTTTATTATAAGTACAGAAGGCAGCACATCAAGCGTTACAAATCTGTCAAAAAAAATAACTTGAATCTGAACTTTATGCCCTCGACATTAAGTTAAAAATGGTTGTGGAATTTTTTCCAAACTGTGTGAAAATTATTGCCCCCTCAGGTTGACAGTTACAAAAGTTTAAAATCGTCACCTCCATTTGTTTTTAATATTATGGAATATTAAGGAATGTCACTATAATACAAAACTAGCTGACAGTGTCTTGATGTAGGGATTTTTTAATTATAAGTATCTTTCAACCACCTTCTCATACGAAGGGAGTATTTTCTTAATTTAAGTAGCATGCCTCACTCTATGCCTCATCATATTTTTATATTAAATAATAATTGTTGGACTTTTCAATGAAATGCTCGCTTGCAGCCGATTTTAGCAGCAGCTGTCTCGCGGTTTGATACTTTTCTTTATTTTTGACCATGACAGGATTGCCCTCCACGATAATTGTATAAATACGCATGTTAAACTTGTATGCGTGATTTTTCTATAGACCAAGACTTGCGGTGTGACTTAAATGAAACCTACTGTTAAAATGTTTTACATAATGTTAAGCTATGGAATATTTCAAGGCATCCTTTACTTAGTTTAATAATTAAAGTTTAGAAAATATTTTGAACTTCCTGAAGCTTAAGTTATTTAGCTAAATTTATCATCGCTCTAAAAAAGAAAAAACTTATTTTTTTTAAAGGGAACGGGTGGGAACCCAGCAGTAGTTCAAGCAGCATGTTGGTACTTCGACTCCATCCTCATGACACAAAAAGTGCATATGAACAAGCTGCAGTTGGTATCCGCGGCGTGTTATTGGATCGCGTTGAAGCTGAACGGAATTGCCATCGGCGCCAAACAGATGGCGTCGTTCGCAAACAATGCGTTTACGGCTGAGAAGCTACTGTGCGCGGAGGAATCTGTTATTAAGAAGTTGGTAAGTGTGCTGTTGTTAATTTTATTGCAGCTATTAGAGTCAAACTAACGGAAGCTGTTTAAGAAAACAGCGGGAATTTAAAAAAATCAAGATCAAACTAAGAAATTCCCGCCTTTTTTTCTTGGATAACTTTCAGTGGTCAGACTTTAAATATGCCTCGAGTTACTTAGTTACTGACATTGTTCAAACAATGTACTTACCAAGTTGGACGATGTAGTTACTGACTCGAGCGACTATTTATGGTAAGTGTCTAAGCGATTGTTAAATGACGACTAATCCAAGCTACTCCCGGAAGGTATGTTTCTTCAGGCTTCGTCTGTCTAGCGACCATCCTTCATGTTCAATTTACTGCCAAGTATCAACACTCCTACAGAGGTGTGCTCCGACAATGTTGTATTAGGAGTCAGTTTATTTCAAAACTTGTGTGCTTTGACAGTAATGAAAAATCTGTTGATAAAGATTTTCATTTCTGAACGTTATATATAAATGTTTTTTTTTTTTTATAAAATTATGGATGGGACGTTTGTCTTCCATGACACCTGATGTTAAGTGAACATGAAGACTAAGGTGGTACGCGTCCATCCACGAGAAACCTATTCACTCGACGCTTAAAAGTACTAGGACTATACTGGTCAAGGAAAATAGACGCAGGCAGTTCATTCCAAACCTTGGCGACCCGTATCAAAAAGGAACTGTCAAAGCGCTTAGTTCGACTTTTCGGAATATCAACCACATACGGATGGAAGTTCTGTCTGCGTCTAGTAGTCCGATGGTAAAAGGGAGAGGGTTCAATTTGCTCAAACAGACCACTCGCGCACTCACCAAAATGTATCCTGTAGTACACGGTTAAACAAGAATGAAATGTTAAATTAAATGTTAATTAATTAATTTAATGTTAGAATTAAATTGAGTTTACTAGCTTATTCTTCTCAATACCCTTTATTTAATAAAGGGTACCTAATTATTTAAATATTATGGTGTCTAAAATATGAACTATGTTTCCATCCAAGCGCCTCTAATCAGTAGATGCTTTAAACGATGATCATAATGTACCTACTTATTTTTTCCCAGAAATTTCCACCAATGCCCGTAGTCCCTCAGGAGTTTATACCGTACTTGGCTTTGCGGTGTAACTCCAACAATCCGGGTGAAATTGAAGCTGCTGCCACTTTCCTATGCTTGGCTGGCATCATGGTAAGATCTTAAAAAAAACATTACTGAGACTGATTAAAGCGAGATATTATAATTTTTTGTTAAATGTTTAGTTTCGAAGCTTTATTTTATTTTAAAAGCTTTATTTTGCATTTTATAATGCTTAAATATAATTTTATACATAAAAGTAGTAAATAAAAGTCCCAGCCGGCACCGATTTCATTTGGTGTTTTTATCTATATTCCAGGTGGACAAGTCCCTCTGTGCCGAGCTGCCGTCAATCATCGCCGGGGCTGCCATACGGAATGCGCTCGTGCTTCTCAAGAAGGAGAACTTGCTGTCTCAATTGTCTATGTGTCCGGTGTACGTATTGAGATTTACGATATAAGAATAAGTTTACTTTTGCTATACAATACAAACTCGATTCATCCTCCAAATAAACCTAATATTGTAAAATGTAGCGATGGAGTAAACATTAAGTCGGAAGGTTACTGCCTTGCTTTACGGCACGAAATAGATGCCGCGTACAGTTGGAGTGTTACCAACAAAATGGAATTTAATCTTAATAAATGTTTTGTAATGACGTATAGTCGCATGAAGAAACCAATAAATTACGACTATAAATTGGATAATGACATTATTATTAGAGAAAATGCAATCAAAACTTAGGGGTTACGTTCGACCAGAAACTTACATTTCACGATCACATGCCTGCTGTCGCAAAAGAATCATTTCAGAGACTAGGGTTCGTCCTGAGAAACGCCCGAGACTTTATGAACCAATCGGTGATTCTCTTTATACAACGCGTTAGTCCGAAGCAAGCTAGAATCTAGTGCGAAAAGTACAAAAGGCATTTCTCCGTTTTCTCTATAAACGGATAGGAGGGTACTATCCATACTTGTATCCTACAAGCTTCCTTTTAAATACCATCCTAAAAATATTTCGTGGTAAGATCGACGCACCCGAGCTGCATAACGAGCTAGCTCGTCTGTTTGCCCCCGACAACTACCTACTGGCGGTGCCCCGGTGCCGCACGGTCGCAAGCGCAAACTCGCCGCTGCCGCGTACTCTTTCCGCACTGAACAAACTCCTGGACGAAAACCCTGACTGCGATATGTTTGCAGATGAGTGGTACAAATTTATGTCCGTTTGTTAAAAATGTTGCGAAAATTTAATTTTTTGACATGTCCTTATTAAAAGTGTTTGATTTATATTTTATTAACTTTAATTTTTGACATTCCGTTGCAAAGTTCTTTATTACTTTTCTTATCAATTTTTTTTCTTATTGTATAATTATTATTTTTCTTTTGTTTTTGTTTCATAATTATTATTCTTTTGACATAATATGTTAATATTTAATTTCATTTTTATTATAATGACAACTTGTGACTTTCTTTAACTTAAATTGGTATTATATCGTTCAAGTTAAAGTAAATAAATAAATCTGTCTCAGACGCCAGTGGTTGTAGGTTCGATTTCCGCACGAAACAAGATAAAAAAAATGTTCTGGGTATAAGCACAGTACAAATATCTACAGTAATACATCTTCATACAAACGGACGAAACGCGAACTATATCTATGCGGCACGATCTCGACATGCGCTCGGCACGTGGCCAGTCGCGAATGTCTGCATACAAAAACAATTTTTGATTGAGCTTTACGTTGATTTGCGAATCGTTTATACTTTAAAATTTAATAATACATCTTTTCGTGCATCTCAGTCGAGGCACAAGTATTTTTCGATCGCTAATTTATAAGACCGAATTGTTATTCAAACGTAAATATGGTTTTTTGACACAAAACGAATTTTTGTTGAACACTTCCTATTCCATTTACAAAGTTTTTTATTTCTCTATCTAAAGAAAGTATTTTTGCAGTATCAAAACTGAATGGAAGTAAATACAGAGTAGGAAAATGTAATTAAAACGCTAAAGGCGGGCAGCCGTGAGCACACGTGAATGGACCGCGGCGCTGTAGGCATTTATTTTAATGATGCGGCCGAGTTGAATTACTGTAGATATCTATACTGTGGTATAAGCGTTTATCCATATGTGTATTTTCTATTCTATTCTATAAGTTCTGCCTAGTTCGCTACATGGTATCTCATAACGCAAGCTTTGCTTACTTTGAGGACATGTAGTTGGTGTGGTTGTCTGGGGATTAATTATTATTAACTTAAAGTTGAGTAAGATCGGTTTAGAATTGCTTTTTAGTAAAACCATTTCAGGGTTCACTGATTTTTTAAAATAAAATTTGAGGTGTACCAGCAATGTTTTGTGAAGAGCCAGTTCGTTATCTTCGACCTCAACTACACTTATCTTCAGATGAGGTTGAGGTTAACGCGTGCTTAATCACTGTCAAAAACATAACTTTTACCTTTGCCATAGTAATGAGTTTTAGTCATTCTTATGATATCAACTAAAAGCATACTAAATATTCCATTCAATGAGAATTAACAGTCAAGAAAATCTGACAGTCTATGGCACTTCTAGGATTATTGAGAACACTATTAAAATGGTTAAAAAAATAAGTTTTTTAAACGTCATCCTTTACCACGATGACTACTGTACTTCGAAGGGCATTTAGGTGTTGCATAATTAAATATAGGGACAGAGCAATTGAATAAACAAGATCTTTCAACCAATATCAGGGCTAATTAAATAAATAATAAATAAATAAATATTTCTGACACTCGCACAACATTATCTAGCCCAAATTAAGTTTCTTAAAGAACTTGTGTTATGGATACTAGATAACTGATATATCTAAGAAATATATAAACATACATATTGAATAAATACATATTTTTTATTAGATTAAACTTAAATAAACATATAAACTTCCATGACTTGACGACTAATATCTGTGTTAGTCTGTATTTTTATTTTTTCCTTTTTTCAACATACTATTTTCATTTATTAATTTATTTTATTTTTCAGTTATACGCAGATTACAAAGAGAGTAATTGATCACAGTATGGTAAATACAAACACGCTGGATGAAATTCTACGCAAAGCTGTCAGAACTGTGTCAAACTTTAACTACGAATATAAGGCGTTGATTAAATATTTTGAATGCACACCGTTTCGTGTAGCCGAGAAGATAATAAAAAGATGTCTTAAAATTGCACAAACTGATGCCATGTAAGAAAATTGACACAATAGTTAGAACTACACGACCCTTTTTAATTTTGAACAAAGCCTTTATAAAAAGAAAAATATGTTCTCAAGATTGTACCACATAGGACAGTTAAACTTTATACATAATACTAAGTCTTACTTATATTTTGATTAATTGATTTAAAAACAAAAAAAAACTTAAGATAGCCTTAAATTTTGCTGCACAAAAAAAGAAAAAAATGTTCTCCATATTTTAACCAGTGATTATTTTATCTTGACTTTGTGACATTTTAGAAGCTGACATATTTTGACACAACTTTTATACATATAACTTTTAGACACCTTTAGATACTTATTAACTGACATTTTTAATAATTTAATTGTACCTAGTTTCCTATTATTAAGTTAATTTAATTTGAGTTAATTGAGTAGAATAAAATAAATGTAACTTGTATAGCACATTATTCTTTCATTCTACCTCAAAACTGTAGGGATAAATAAAGTAGTAAATATTAATAAGCTCTTCGCCTCTTGCAAGAAACCTGTCCACATCAATCCCAACAACATTATTTGTTCTACAACTTTTTACAAATCTTGATAAATATCACAAAAAATTAAAAATAAAGTAATTTTTGCTCTCTCTGTTCTTTATTACTCTGTATTTTGAAAGTCACCCCGCAACCCGTTCGCAGCCCGTTGCACGTTACGTTACAATTATTAATTTTAAAAAGTCGTAGCACAAATGTTGTTGGGATTGACGTGGAAAGGTAAGAGGAAAGAGGTGATATGCTAATTAAAATTAACCCTGTATATTATTAAATCTACGGCTAGTTTCTTAGATGAGAGAGTTCCTATATTACAGATCACAAGGTTCTTATTAGAAGTGTTTATACCTTACTTCTGAAACATAATATAAAACTTTAATCAGCATCACACCTCTTTGTATTGAGTGACTATGGCTGCAAACTGGACGGCAGCGACTCGGGGAATCTAAGCCGTTCTCGACGCCAATGGGCAGTGGAGCGATTTCTCGCGGTTTCATACAAACTCGGTACTTTCTATCGTGTCGCGGAAATCGCTGCCCGCGCCGCTGCAGCTCTCGCTATCGCTGCGGTCCAGTTTGCAATCTAAGAGTCTCGCCTGGGTGACTTAGAGGGTTAGGCCACTCACCACAAAGCTGACTTGGTGCTGGTTGTTGGATGTCAGAATTTTCTGGGTGCCTAAATTAATGGCTTCTTACAAACCCTAAGGACTACAGGCTCTACACCAACTAATTAATGAGCCCTACGAAGCACACGTAAGTATTTGAACGCTCGATACGTATATAATTTATTATGTATGTTTCTAACGTATGGCACAAACGGTAACACAAATATGTAGGGTTCGTGCGAAGAATAATGTAAGAAGGTATAGGAACGAGTGGTGGGATGATGAAATGAAAGGTAATGTACTATAAAAAAAATAAGAAAGCTTGGCTAGACCTGCTAGTTGTGGGAGATAGAAAGCGAATGCAAGATGACTTGAATGATGATGAAACAGTAGCAAAAGAAAAGTATGATAGATTAAGAAAGATGAAATGAAATGGTGAGCAAAAATAATAAAGAATGTAAAAACAAGCTTAATAGGAAATTCTCAGAAAAATTTTGAGCCAATTCCAAACTGTTCTGTCACATAGAAGAGCCCGAGGGCAGATTAGAGACTCGAAAGTGGGTGTGTTAAGAGATCAGGATGGGAACATTGTTAGTGAGCACGAAGATATAATAAATAAGCAGAAGGGATATTTCGAGAATTTACTTGAGCGCAACCCGAGTGATGTTTTGGAAAGTGGGTCCTCACTTTTGAGTGGCGAAACCAATTGTGAAAAAGAGATAATGAAAGAGGTAATTACAGCAATATCAAGTTTGAAGTTGGGTAAAGTGGCAATGAATGATAGGATAAATGCCAAAACGCTCAAGGCAGGTGAAGATGTTACTGCAAACCTGTTGTTGTACCAGCTATTTTATAAGTGTCGGCGGTCTGGCCGTGTTCCAGGTGACTGTTTTAGTGCCGTCATTGATCCATTTTATAAAGGTAAGGGGTCACAGCAGGAAAGTAAAAATTTTGAGTATTGGGAGGCAAAATTTATGCAAATGTATTAATCGAGAGAGTGACGAATGAAAAAGAAAACAATATTTGGGATGTATAAGCGGCATTTTGAAGGAAGATGCTATGTACGGATCCAGACTTTTCCTAAAGATTAGTAACCGAGAAGGTTCTGTCTGGCTAAACACCGAAAGGTTTTCTGCAGCTTCACCGACTTAGCAAAGGCTTGTGACGGTGTGGTGAGGAATGAACTATGATCAACTCTATCCGAGTATGCGGTGGACAGTGACTAAATAGGTAACTTCACGCCTGTATTCCTTAATAACTGTATTCCTTCGGAACACCAGAGGCTATAAACCCACCTGATGTCACGTTTGTCTTTGGAGGTATTATGATAATAGAGAGAGACTATTGCAGTAATAGGGGGTCAGCCACAAACACATCGACCAAACCTCTGTCCCTTAACTGACTTTTACAGTACCAGGAGTAGAAGCAGTTAGCAGTTCTGCATCCTAGAAAGAACGCAAAGTCTAATACAGAGAGTTCACAATGCATGCGCGCGTTTCTGCTTTAAAATACCTCCACGAAGTCATATAACACCGTATCTGAATCAAGCAAGTATTTTAAACATGAAAAATCGCCGTAATTTACTATATATCTCCATGTTATTTGGCATAATGAAACATAAATCCGCGCCTTATTTATACGAGAAGTTGTCTTGGAGGACATCTAAAAATCCATACGGTGTTAGATCCTGCGTTAACCAGCTGTTGATACCAGAACACAAAACTGCCGCCTTTCGCGGAAGCTTTCGATACCATGCCACCAAATGTTGGAACAATATTCCACCACCCATCCGGGATATTTGCAGTATACACACCTTTAAAAAAACTGTAAAAGAACTTTTCATATCCCAACAAAAAAGTTTCCAACTTAAGGTGCATGGTGTCTGAGCTGTCTTATATTACTTATATTAATACTATCATTGTATTTAATTTTTGTAATTTGTAATCTAATTCTGTGTAATGTTTCGTGGTTTTTGATTTGTTTAATTAATGTTTTCCTGTGTTCGTTGTACCATTATGTAATTAACTCGTGTTGCATACGTGAAGTGGAAATATCCTCTTGCAGGCGAAGGCAGAATTATCAGCGTTGTTGTTGGATTGAATCCTTCAATGACATTTAGCTGAGCCTTAGCCTTTTTGTTTACTACGTATTATGAAATTATTCTTGTTTATTTTTATTTTGTCTGTAACTATGTATAAAATAATGTAACTATAATATATTTATATGTAACAGTCTGTATGTAAACAAATGAAGATTTCTTATTATTATTAACTATTTGACAGATTTGGAAAAATCTGAATGGGGTTTAAAAAGTAATGAAACAGTGATCAAAAGTCTGTTTTACGCCGACGACCAGGTTCTACTTGCAGCGCCGGCGTCGGAATTAGATGAAATGGTCATTGTGATGTATGAGTCATTTAAAAGGAAAGGTTTGAAAGTGAATGTTTGAAAGACGAAAATCATGGTTATGGAGAGGAATGAAGATATGACGGAAAGCAATATTATGATAGGAGACAAAAAAATGGAACAATTGAATGAGTTTGTGACTTTGGGGTTTTTGTTTACACGAGATGGGAAGGATGGTCATCATTTCAGATTTCAGCTAGTTCATACGGGCAACCGGGAAGGGGCATCCAGTAGCATTTTTTTGGTATACTTTGACATGTAGCTGAGTCTAATTGAGTCTAATGGTTGTCATAAAACACAGTGTCCACACTGTCAGGGAATAAATACATAAATGGCTGCTAACAGTCTTTGAGATGAATGCATTTCGTGCGTAAATGCATTCATCCTTCTCTTAATAGAGCTTGCTTTTTTATGACTTTTTTGATTGTGCCAAAGCTTTCCTTGTCAGAACAAAAAGGGATAGGATGATGGGTGTCCTTCACAATAGTCAATAGTCTTCAAGGAAGAATGCAAGAAGTTACGCACTACCGTAGTATCTATGAATGTACGAGTGAACTTCCTTGAGCGATACCTGAGAGTACACCAACCTTGAGATACAGGGTCTCCCTGAACTAAAAAATGATAATATTGTTTCGATAGTTAAAAAGATTGCCAGTGTAGTATCCTATAAATAATAAGACGCAGATATATCAAACTGCACAAGAGTGGCCCAAAAACTAAAAATTAAGAAAGTAAAAAATCCAGAGCTATTGTAGTTCAGTTAAAAAGTACTCGCTGCCGTAGTGAGATACTCGGCCGTAGCTCGCTTTAATTAATCACATTCTACAAATAAGCTCGGATCGTCGCTGTTTAACTTTAGCGACCCAAATTCACCTGTTTATGTATCTGAACATCTATTCCTGGCAAACAAGTCCCTACATGCTATTGAAAGAATCAAAGCAGAGTTTTTGTCACAAGTTTTTATGGGACAGGAACGGCCGCGTATCCTTGCGAAAAGAAACATCTTCATTTATTTATATTAAAAATGAATAGCTCCTAGAACACTATATGAATCCTTTGTGTATGTCTACTAATGGATAAATTGGTAACTGTTTACTATCGAATGAAATGAAATATAAAACCTCAGATATTTATAGATCAGTATTATCTAACAACTATGACGTGATTTGCTTATGCGAGACTTGGCTTGACAAATCTGTGGCGTCCCAGAGCTCTTTGATTCAAGATATATGTGAAAAGTGTAATCTTTTTATTTAGTAGATTTGTAAGACTTTATTTAATTTTCTCCCTATATTTCTCGAAACAAATAGCGAAACCTATACATACATAGGCATATCATATTTAAAATCTTAATATTTCCAAAAACGAGCCGCTTATCGTTGTTGTGGTGTTACCAACATTATGAGTTTCCAGTTAAACCGTTATTTCATCGGCAGTTTTGTTTTACAAAGCCTCATACTAAGCCAAAACAAAAAGTTTGATTGTATACCATTTTAATGAACGCATGACGCATGGCGAATTACCAAATTAATGATATAGGTTCGATAATTTGGAGACTATTATTTCGATATTTCTAGGCGTAGAGTGGACAACGAGCAAGCCTTTGAGAAATGCCGCCAAAGCATCACGGAGGCTACCATACTCTCACACCCAGTTCAAGGAAGTAACCTCGCTATCATGACTGATGCTTCAGATCACAGCCTTGGCGCTGTTCTCCAACAGAGAGTAAAAAACGTCTGATAGCCGCTCGCATTTTATTCGAAAGCGATGAGTCCAACACAACGCCGATACAGTGTATACGATCGCGAATTGTTAGCCATGTATACAGCTGTTAAACACTTTCGCCGATTAATAGAAGGTTGTGACGTCGAAATCCATACAGACCACAAACCTCTTACCTACGCCCTTACTAGAACAGCGACTACCTCCGACACTCCAAAACGTGAGAAAGTACATTAAGGGAGAAGAAAATACAGTTGCCGACGCCTAATCAAGAATTGAAGAAATTATTTGCCCATCAACAATCGACTACAACCAATTAAGTATCGATCAACAACAAGACGAAGAACTTAAAAAAATGAAGACACAAGAAAACTTAATATTCAGCGACATAAAAGTACCTGGTTGTAACCGACCAATCACATGCGAGCTTTCAACTTCAACACCACGACCGTATTTACCCGCAAGACACCGTTACGCAGCTTTCGAAGCGCTACACGATTTCTGTCACCCGGGCATACGCAGTACAAGAGAACTGATGACAAGAAAATTCTTTTGGCCATCTATGAACAAAGAAGTTGCACAGTGGACGCGAGCTTGCATAAGCTGCCAGCGAGCAAAAGTACATCGGCATGTCACTACGCCGTTAGTACAGTTCCCGCCATCACAACGCTTCGAGCACATTCATATAGACATCGTTGGTCCGCTGCGCCTATCTAATGACTATCGCTACTGTGTAACTATAATTGACCGATGCACAAAATGGCCCGAGGCAATTCCAGTCCGTGACGTCACAGCCGAAGTCGTCGCGCAAGTACTATATGATACATGGATAGTGAGATTCGGCTGCCCGCTGCGTATCACAAATGACTGAGGACGCCAGTTCGAGTCCTCTCTGTTTAACGCACTCATGAAGAATATGAGCATCAACAGACTGCGTACCACTGCGTACCACCCACAGTCAAATGGACAAGTTGAGCGCTGGCATAGAACAATGAAAGCGGCACTTATGGCTCGCGGGGCAACAACTACGTGGACAAACGAACTTCCAACTGTATTACTGGGATTGCGCAACGCCCTGCGACAAGACAACCTCAGCCCAGCTCTAATGACGTATGGTACCACGCTACGTGTACCATCTGACTTCTTCGAGCCTCAAAGTTCGGAAATCGACGACGCCGAACTTGTGCGCCATCTCACTCGCACGATGACGTCACTAACTCCAGCCCCGCACCGCTCACAATCAACTGACAAGCCTTTTGTCTACAAAGACTTAGCGACGACGTGCACCCATCTTCGTACGCAACGACACCGTTCAGAGCGCCACTTACACCATCGTACGATGGACCGTTTCCTTCAACTCCTCTACCTGGCAGAAGCCTCCACAAAACCTTTTTAACAAAATGAATACTCAATATAAAAGAGAAACAATTATTTCATAGTTTTAAGCATAAATTGAGTATTGGGTAGTCATATCGTTATAAGCGATATCTCCCAGGCCACATTTAAAAATAAGATAATAAATAATGTTTTTGAAAACATTAAAGATTGAAGAAAAAATAGTATGAAGAAATGCATAGTATTTTAAAGATTACACTCCCACTTCATGCTAGGACCCGTTCATATAAAACCTGCCATAAATTTACACCTATCACTTAATATAAGTAAAATGCAATATTTTATATAAAGAAATTCTTTCTGGACCATAATATATCAGGTTAAACGCAAATGAAGCTTGGGACGGGGAGATAAAGCTAAAGAGTTTGTTTAACCTTACTAATCTCGGGAACTACCGGCCGGATTAAAAAAGATCTTTTTCGCTGCTAATGTGTAAGAAACAAAACGTGTCGTACGTGAGGGCGTGTTTGCTTTTGATTGTCTAACACTTTAGATATTATATCCCAATTTTATTCATAAATACTTATGATGTTAAATAGAATAATTTTATAATAATAAAATATATATAATTGATAAAACACAAACAAAGCTTTTAACACGAGCACAATAAAGCTGTAAAAAAAAAAACATCCCAATACAAACAAATACGTTATAAGGACACGATAAATTGCATTGTTCGGAAATCGAACTCGCGATCACTGGCATCTGAGGCAGACAAGGTTACCCCACCCCTCCGCCAATCCAATACTGCACGTCAATATGACGTGGGTACAACCGCGCGAAGCTGCCTGAATGAATTATGCACGAAGTAAAAGTTAGGTACCTACAGATATTAATAATTATAATATTTTAATCAGTAGTTCCATCAAACACCAATAATAAGTCTGATCTGAACCACAGTACAGATATATACAGTAATTCAACTCGGCCGCATCTTTGAAATAAATGCCTACAGCGGTCCGTTCACATGTATAGAGCTGCCCGCCTTCAGCGTTTAAATTACATTTGCCTACTTTGTTTTTACTTCCATTTTGTTTTGTGAATGCAAATCTACTTTCTTTATGTAAACAAATAAAGCACTTTGTAAATTGAATAGGAACTGTTCAACAAAAACACGTTTTGTGTCAAAAAACTATTTTTACGTTTACATCACAAATCGGTCTTATAAATTAGCGACCAAAAAATACTTGCGCCTCGATTGAGATCCACGAAAAGATGTTTTATTACATTTTAAAGTATAAACAATCCGCATATTAACATAAAGCTCAATCAACAATTGTTTCGGTATGCAGACATGCCGAGATCGAGCCGCGTAGGTGTAGCTCGCGTTTCGTCCCTTCATATGAAGTTGAATGAAATACTGTAGATATCTGTTCTGTGTCTGAACTGTAATAATATTGACCATGGGTAGCGAGCGCGCGAATATGACATCATTCATAGTACGGACTACGAACGATAAATGAACTAACTAACTATATAATTAAGGAAGTAATTTCTAATTTTCTATATAAGTAGAATTAATTTCAAACGGCACATTTATTCTGAAGAAGGAGATGGTCCAAAAATATCATCATTTTTTTAAAATAAGGATTGAGGTGACAATTTTTTTTTTTTTTTTTTTTCCGCCACAGAAAATTTTGGCACCCCCTAAAACAAGCTTTAACTAGTAAACAAGCTTTAGCGGGAGGAGGATGAATCCTATTACGGACGAATGGGCATTCTATAAGCTGTTAACCCCAGTGGCTAACGGAAAATAGAATGCCCAGACAGTGTGGAGACTCACTCAGTGAAGCCGAGCATACCCACTTAACATCCCCCTTTACGACCTACCTTAATCCAGGTTCTTGATCATTTATCGGAGCGACAGCCAAATGGAGAGAGAGGCTGCGCAGTGAGCGGCATCCAGACGGCTGCCACCAAAAGGAACTGAAAGTGAGAAAAACAAAGCTAAGATTAGCAGAAATGACAAAGCTGAAACTAAGATATTATCTAGAGTGATCAGACTCACTCTGAGATAGGAATGCTGGAAACGTTTAGAAACGTTGAGCTTGCTGGAGTTTCCTAATAAGGGGAGCGAACTTGGTTAGGACCGGAAGAGCACCGTTGAAACCCTCTGGGCTGGCGTCGAGAGCGGCGCCGAAAGCCAGGATCTCGTCGATGGGAGCGAGCTGGATCCAGAACGCCATGCGGTCTTGAGAACCATTTGCGTTCTGGCACTGGGAAGCCGATTTGGCAGCCGGTTGCGATTGAGTCGCGACCCGGCTGCGCTGACCTGGAACGATAGAAGTAAAGGCCTTAGGGGCCTTTGAACTGACTGGAGGGGCGTCCGAGCTGGGCTGCGGTCGCTCTCTCCAGTTCTCGATGGGCTTCACGGTAGCCCTGGCAGCACGCGGTGCCTTGGGGCAGCCGCGAAAGTTTGCTGTGTGGCCTGACTGGCCGCACAAGACGCAGGACGGAGCGGTGGGCGATTCGGGAGTGCGAGAGCACTCCTTAGTCCCATGCGGATCTAGGCACTTGACGCACCTAGGGGAAGCAAAACAATTTGCCGCCGCATGACCATATAGTTGGCAGCGGTGGCACTGGCCTGGGAAACCACGCTTGTGTGGAACTTCGACGCGGATGTTGGAGAGACCGCACACGGTGGGCTTGCCTCTGAAAATGGACTGCCCTTGCGGGCTCTTCGCTAGGATTACTAGCGCAAGTGGGAACTGCTTGCCTCGCCGGCTGTGCATTTTGTGCACAGATTCGACGGGGAAGCCTTGAGTAGACAAGTCCTCTTGGATTTGCTCGTTCGAGAGCTCGAACGGCACGTTCCTGAGGACGGCACGAATCTTACGCTCCTCAGGGAGGGCGTAAGTGTGGTACTCGAGCTTGTGATCAGCAAGAAGCCGAGTAAGATTCCTGAAATCGGGAATGGAATTGACAACGACCTTAATAGAGTCACCCACGTTGGATGCCTTACTATACTGGATCTTGGGATTGTGTCTACCGCAGAGAGCTGAGACCTCGGTCCAGCGGCTCTTGTCCCGTAGAAAGACGGGGGATTGAGGTGACAAGATCTTACACCCATATATCTATGTCCCATTTAGAAAGTTGATTGCGCGATTTAATAAACATACAGCGCCACCTATGGAACGTTTAGAAAACTATTTGTTGCTTGATTCCCTATTTTTCTTCCTCCTTAGGCCGGCGCCAGACTTAGCTTCAAATGTTTGAACAAATGTTTGAATGCTATGTGTGGCACTGGACTTTGGATATGCAATCAACGTTAGAATATAAAAAAATCTAAAGTTAAGTGATTGTTCGCGAAAGCGAAAGTTCGACGACCAGCTGTGTAGCGGTACTAGCGATAACATAAATTGCCTTCTATGCCAGAGGTCCTGGGTTCGAATCCCGGCGGCGCGGGCGGCGGATATTTGTGTGATGAACACAGATATTAGTCGTCAAGTCATGGATGTTTATTATGTTTATTTAAGTTTATTCTAATAAAAATTATGTATTTATTCAATACTAGCTGCTGCCCGCGACGTCGTCTGCGTGAACGCTATGCAGCACCAAACGCACCTACGATTATAACACTGCTAGCGTGATAATATGTAGCCTATATGTTGACCCGACTTCTTAACTATCTTCATGCCAAATTTGAAGTAAATCCATGCAGTACTTTTTGAGTTTATCCCGGAAAGACAAACAGACAAACAGACAAACAGACAAAAATTCTAAAAACTATATTTTTTGTTTCTGTTTCGATTGTAGATCATACCCCAAGTATTCTTTTAAAAAAATATTCAATGTACAGTTTTGACTTTCCTACCATTTTATTATATGTATAGATGTATGTCTATACATATATTTCTTAAGTATATCAGTTATCTAGTATCCATAGCACAAAAGAAACTTAATTTGGGCTTGATAATGTTGTGTGAGTGTCAGAAATATTTATATTTATTTATTTATATTGTATTATTATTATATTAAAGTACAGCAAATGATTACCTAATTAATATAATATCTATATAAAACTGTTCCGTCAATAGTTGAGGTATTGAGTGCAGAGTGACTGACCATTAAGACGACAACGTACTGGGCATTTGGAACATAAATTCCTCAGGGGGTGTAGGCGTTCATCCACTAAGGTAGGAATTCCCGAAATTCCCACGGGAACGGGAAATATAGGACTCAAATAAATGAAAAAAAGACGTGTGGCACTCGGATGGTCGTATTACAGAACAGTACTTGTAATATACTTACTGTTTTATAATGCATTATTTTTGTTATGTTGTATTATGCTTTAGTTTCTTTTTATTTTATAGCTGCAAATGTTGTAAACTATTATGAAATGTAAATATTATTGTTTACTTGTCAACTCTAAAAATTGTCATGTTGACTATGTCGCTTTTCAGCACAGATAATTTATAAACTATTAGTATGTTTTATATTCATTTCCTTTTCAATTAATTTTTAAATTATTACTTTAATATAAATTATTCTGAGATTTGCACATTTATAATCAAGGGAATTATCAGCTCCACTTTTATCATACTACGACCGCTGCTCCAGAGACTAAAACCTCCTTGTTAATAGAAGTGACAGCCGCTGGCCGATGAAAGAATGGATGCCTCTCAAAAATAAATAAATTGACGAGCTGTCGAACGAAATGGAGCCTATATAAGGAGTGGCGAGCTGAACTCGTGGGGGTCTTTTGAAAATAAAACACCGATCAGAATACTTTGGAGAGTATTGAAGAAAACTATAAAAGGATCATAACTACATAACCTCTTGGAGCCGCTATATAACTTTATATAAACCCTTGGAGCTTTATATCCTGGAAACTTAAGAATATCTAAGCATTTTGGAGAATTTCTGTGTATATATAGCAAATTTATGGACTGTAAGTGTAAAAAGTGTTTTTATATCTACTTGTGACTTTTTTTTGTAAATATATAAACTTTAACTTTATTTTTTTATTTTCTCTTAACATCTTCCTTTAAATAGTAGGTTACTTAGGCTTTTACTTTAGGTAACACTACAGTTTGGCGCCCAACGTGGGGCCAAACTGTAGAAATTTTTAGCCCCCAAATTTTAGGGCCCCAGAAAATTTTTAGCTTACGAAAAATTTTGAGGTGTTACTTAGGCAGTTACTTTCTACATACATACATCTCGGACATACATCTTAAACTATCAAACTTAACTAACTTTCTTCAACATTCAGGGTAGGGGTAAGACTCACAGTCAATGGCGTATACTCCCAAAGTAAACCGCGATAGGGAAACCCTACATGACAGAGGCTTATTTAAAGAGTTGTCGTCCGCTCTATCTTAAATCCCATATTAAAGAAGAAAATATCTACAAGTAAAATACTTAGGTATAAGTTACCTAAGATATGGCCTAAGGCTTGTTTTTAGTGTAGCCAGCCGCACCATTAAAGAAGTGGGTTTTAGATCCCCAAGTATAGTGTATACGAGTATAGTATATGGCCTAAGGCTTATTTTTAGTGTAGCCAGCCGCACCATTAAAGAATTGGGTTTTAGATCCCCAAGTTATGGCATTAAGCTCTTAGTGTAGCCCGCCATTACAGGATAAAAGAATAATACCTAGTTTTATTATTCCAGATCTCGAAATGAAATCTCAAAAGAAGTAGCTTCAGCTTTCAGAGGAGATTAAAAAGTTGGCTTAAGAGCCATAAATAAAGTTTAATAAACGCAAGACCGAAAGAAAAAAAATGATGGGTGTACTCATTTTAAAAATTGTATCAAAGAAAAGTAAAAAATAAATAAATAGTATTTACGGAAAGTAATAGTTTTATTTACAGTTGGAAAAGAATGACATTAATTATTTATAGAAGACAAAAGTTTAATATAAATAGAAAAGGTAATAGCATTACTAAATTTTAATATCTTTAATATGCCATTTACCTTGGATGCCATCATCATCCTCAAGAATATATACAAGTGGTGATAATTTACGTACAACTCTGCATTTTTTATATTTAGGTGCTAATTTAGAGTTGTAATAGTATGCAGCGTTGCTCTGGGTATAGTTTTTACGCCAGACAATATCACCTATAGAAAATTCTTTAAAAGAACGGCGTAGATTATACCGCTCCGAGTTTTTCATATGTGCAGAATAAAGAGCGACCTGGACCTTATCGAATAGAGTTGATAATAATCCAATGTTATTGGCATAAATATCACGGGGTAGAAAGATTAGTTCATCTAAATTGTTGGTGTGTGTGTGTATATAGAGCCGCAAGGTATAGTCTCGCGACCATAAACGAGAAAAGCTGGCGAGAATCCAGTGACCGAATTAGTAGTATTGTTCATAGCATATTGAATTTTGATTAGAAACGTATCCCAGGATCTATGGTCGTTTCCTACCAGAGAGGCTAGTGCATTTATAATAGTTTTATTATATCTCTCCGTGGGATTAACTTGAGGACAGTAATAAGGAGAATAATTTACCAAAGGAATTTTGTATCTATTAAATAAATGCTGTAATTCGTGGGATTGAAACTGAGGGCCATTGTCCATAATAATAGATTGTGGAACACCGTGGACTAAGAAGACGTGGTTTTCTAAATTAGTCACTATGTTAGCAGCCGTAGCTCGCTTTAGCGGAAACATAAGGCAATATTTAGAGAAGTTACAAGTAACCACGAGAATGTACTGATTCCTTCTTCTCGTCATGGGAAGAGGACCTATTAGATCAAGGGAGATACACTGGAACGGGCGAGAGCAAATTTTAGGTTTACCCATGGGACCGTATGGTGCATGATTAGAATGTTTATAGGCAAGACAGGTTTCACAGTTGGCAATGTACTTAGCGACGTCTTTAAATATACCTGGCCAGTAGTATCTTAACGAGAGTCTCTTATGGGTTTTGAAAATGCCTTGGTGGGGTTCCTGTGGTGGTGAATGATTATTTTTTATAAGCGTTTGTCTTTGTTGCGGATGAGGGACTTCTTTCCAGACAAAATCTTCAGTTAAAGTATTAGGTGAGTGAGTATAGCGAAATAATATATTATTATTTATCATATAATTTGGATAATTATCGGGATTATTTTGACAGCCAAGATAGAGTTTATTATATTGATCTAAAGGGGAGTTTGATGTTGAATTTTCGACGTTGACCGGGCATGTAGGATGGGTAATTGTGGTAGGATTTTTAGAACGAGAAAGTAAATCTGGTACTACGTTCTCTTTACCTTTTTTGTGTTTCAGAACAAAGTTAAAGGAAGACAGACGAACCGACCATCGGGCTAATCTACCTGAAGGGTTAGATAGACTAAGAAACCATTTGAGTGCCGAGTGATCTGTGAAAACTGTGAATTGTTGACCATTATCTAAATAACAGCGCCAGTGTTCAAGTGCTGTAATAACGGCCAAGGTTTCTCTTTCAGTTGTAGAATAGTTTTGTTCATGTTTATTTAAAGCTTTACTCATGTACGCAATTACAACTTCTTTATCGTTTTGTAGTTGTGTTAACATAGCACCAACACCGAAATTAGAAGCGTCACAGTGAACTGAGAATGGAAGACTGAAGTCAGGACATGCTAGTATAGGAGTACTTACAAGAGCTTCTTTAAGTTTTTGGAAGGCAGAAGCAGCCTCTGGTTTCCAAACAAATTTAGGGGAATTTTTACCCGAAGCAGTGAGTTTATTCAAAGGAGAAGCTATAGTACTGAAGTGAGGTATAAATCTTCGGAACCAACTACATGTACCTATAAATTTTCTGACTTCTTTACGTGAAGTTGGAGTTGGATATTCGAGAATAGCTGAAATTTTGTTGGGATCGGCACGTAAACCATATTCGTCCACGATGAAACCGAGATACTTTAGTTCTTTACGGAAAAATTGACTTTTTTCAAAATTGATAGTAAGTTTAGCTAAGGTTAGTTTCTCAAGTACTTTTAAAAGTAAGGAAATGTGTTCCTCGAAGGTTTCGCTTACTATTATTACGTCATCGATGTAACAGAAGACTTTATTATCGAATTCGGGAGTAAAGAGCTTGTCCATAAGTCGTTGTTGTGTAGCGGGTGCATTGGTCAAGCCAAAAGGCATAACAACAAATTTATACATGCCACGACCAGGAACATAGAAAGCAGTCTTCTCTTGATCTGGTTTGTGGAGCGGGATTTCCCAAAAAGCTTTAGCGATGTCAATGCTGGAGAGGAATTTAGCTTTTTTAAGATGGTCAAGTATTTCGTTTACGAGAGGAAGGCTGTAAGCATCGCGACGGGTAATGGAGTTAAGTTTTCTACTATCTACGCAAAAACGCCATTCCCCATTCTTTTTAGGTGTGATAATGACAGGAGAAAGCCATGGGCTTTCACAGGGTTCAATGACTTTCCATTCAAGCATCTTATCTACTTCTGCAATGAGAGCTTTTTGTTTCTCAGGAGAGAGACGGTAGCAGCGTTGTTTAAATGGGAGGGAGTCTCCAGTATCAATTTTGTGACAGATTAGGTCAGTTCTACCTAAAACACCTTTACTCTCGAAAGATATGGTCTTGAGGCGTTCTATAATGTCATCAGCTATAAGTTTTTGTGAAGGGGATAGATTATTATAGTGTAGAACTTTTTGATTATCAACATCAATAGTATGACAAGGAAGGTTAAAGTGTAATGCTTGAGAAAGGATTTTCGGTAAAAGTTTAAAAGATTTCCAGAAGTCAATACCTAATATTAACGAAGGATAAATTTCAGGTATAGCATAAGCTTTAATGAGAGAAGTTTGATTATTAAAGGTAAATGGTATATCAAAATAGCCTAGAGACTTAATCTTTTGTTGATTAGCTGTAGCAACGGTAATAGAATCGGATTTAATTAAGGTGTAACCTAATTTCATAATTTCTAAGTGAGAATTATTTCCAAAAATAGTTATTGAACTGCCACTATCTAGCAAGCCAGAAAAAGGAATGTTATTTATAGTTATGTTAATAAAAGGTCGGTCAAAGTCTTTTTCCTTTGAATATAAAGTTGCGTTTGTTTTATATACTCTAAGAAAATTACTAATAGTATTTAGCCAAGATTGCCAGTCAGCAGGATCAAATTTAGGTTTAATAAAGTTCAGGTCGCTTTTTAGTTTTTTGAATTGGGTTTATTGCAATTCGGACAATCAGTACATTTAGTGCCCTTATAGCCGCACTTAAAACAAACCAGAAATCTAGGTTGATTACAAGTTTTTAAAGTATGACCTAAGATTCTACATCTCAGACAGAAGTTAGAGTTAGGGGTCGGTGATGATGGGTTAGCTAAAGAGTGAATTTGTTTTGTAGGAGGGGAGGGAGTGAAGTTACTTTTATGAGAATTAAAGTTGTAATTTGGAGTGCTATAAGACGATGAAGGGTTAGAATTTTTTTGAGTATAAAAAGGGTTAAAGGTTTTAGAGGGTTTGTAATTAAACTCAGAAGCAAAGGAAGAATTAGTGGGCTCGTGAAATTTTTTATCTTTATCTAAAATTATTTCGTAATTTTGACAAACAGAGAGAAGGGTGTCGATAGAGTCGATTTTTTGAACCGCTAATACAACTGAATAACAAGGCCTGATGTTACGTATAAGTATTTCAAGTTGTTCACTTTCAGGCAGTTTTCGAGTTAGTCGTTCAAACATACCAAACATTATAGAGATATAAATAGAAATAGGTTCATCACGGCCTTGTGTACGATTTTTAATAGAAGTAAGTAATTTGTAATCAAAATCCGGAGTGCTAAAATCTTTAATAAGTTTGCTCGATAATTCATCCCAGGTAATAGTAGGGCAACGAGCTTTTTGGAATCTGAACCAATGTAAAGCATTCCCTGTAAAAATTTCAAAAGCTTGGTCCACTAAACAATTTTTTGGAATGTATCTTGCAATACGGAACTCTTCCACCCTTTGTAAAAAGGAATGAGGACATCCTGTACCATCAAAAGTAATTTTTTTTATATCTTTTATATAAGAAGTGCTAGGTAATGAAGGTTGATCCGAAGAACTAATTATATTATTATTTCTTCTAGGAATATCAGGAGGGTTAGTAGGGATACAAATGTTATGACTTGGAGGTTCTACCATTGGAGTAAAGAAAGTGGAATTTTCGTATCGCTTTTCGAGGATTTCAAATCTAGATTTAAGAGAATCGTAACGTTCTTTAAATTCAGGAGCTGTGAGTATGTCGATGCGTTCTAATCTCAGGAAAAGATGGTTAAGAAAAGATTCAATTTTAGGCGCGTATTTAAAATTGGTAGAGTCTAAGTTATTAATCTTTGATTCCAAGTAAAATAAAGTTGCTTCAGATTCCACTAAATCATCTTCTACGGGTAGGGGAGAGTCTAAAATATCAGAGGATAGTATGACAGAGAGACGTTTAATTTGGTGTTTTAATTCTATTACGGTTGAGAGAGGTTCCTCAAGTCTGATCTTAACTTCATATTCCAGTTCTGGTTTATTCAACAACTCAAATTTAATAAGCCTCGCCATTTTAATTAAAATTTTAAAATGAATAAAATTTTATAAGTATTTGGTAAGTGAAAAAAAATAAAATAGAGTATAATTGGGTAAGTGGTGAGTAAAAATGAGGTTATTTAAAATGAGCTATCTGCATGAGGTACGTCGTCGGATACTCTCCTTCGATACCCTCCGTAAGTCAGTAATCAGCAACCAACCGTGTGACTCAGAAGAGTTTTAAACACGCGGAATGATCACTGATTTTGTGAGATATTCACGTGGGAATATCGTAAGTATCTAATGTCTGATAATATGTGATGAGTAGCGAATATGTTAAAGTGTACTGTAAGAGTACTTAAAAGGAATATGTAGGTAAAAGAGAAAACGAGTAAAATAACGAAAAATATATTAAGGGAGTGTAATATGAGAGGTGTAACGTGGGGTTGCTTATGTGCTGAGGTACGTCGTCGGATACTCTCCTTCGATACCCTCCGTAAGTCAGTAATCAGCAACCAACCGTGTGACTCGAGAAGAGTTTTCAACACGCGGAATGGTCACTGATTTTGTGAGATATTCACGTGGGAATACCGTAAGTGTCTATTGTCTGATTATATGGGATGAGTGGTGAATATGTAAAGAGTACTGTAAGAGTACCTAATGGAGTAGTGTTTAAAGCAAAGCGTACTAGATAAATAAAAGTATAAAACAAGTAGACTGACCAAAAAAAAGTTTATAGCCAAATGAAGCCGAAAAAAAAGGTACCTATCTAAAGTGGTATTTTGGAATTTAGGGGAGAGCACGACTAAGGGAATTTACGTTGGGCGCCAAACTGTAGTGTTACCTAAAGTAAAAGCCTAAGTAACCTACTATTTAAAGGAAGATGTTAAGAGAAAATAAAAAAATAAAGTTAAAGTTTATATATTTACAAAAAAAAGTCACAAGTAGATATAAAAACACTTTTTACACTTACAGTCCATAAATTTGCTATATATACACAGAAATTCTCCAAAATGCTTAGATATTCTTAAGTTTCCAGGATATAAAGCTCCAAGGGTTTATATAAAGTTATATAGCGGCTCCAAGAGGTTATGTAGTTATGATCCTTTTATAGTTTTCTTCAATACTCTCCAAAGTATTCTGATCGGTGTTTTATTTTCAAAAGACCCCCACGAGTTCAGCTCGCCACTCCTTATATAGGCTCCATTTCGTTCGACAGCTCGTCAATTTATTTATTTTTGAGAGGCATCCATTCTTTCATCGGCCAGCGGCTGTCACTTCTATTAACAAGGAGGTTTTAGTCTCTGGAGCAGCGGTCGTAGTATGATAAAAGTGGAGCTGATAATTCCCTTGATTATAAATGTGCAAATCTCAGAATAATTTATATTAAAGTAATAATTTAAAAATTAATTGAAAAGGAAATGAATATAAAACATACTAATAGTTTATAAATTATCTGTGCTGAAAAGCGACATAGTCAACATGACAATTTTTAGAGTTGACAAGTAAACAATAATATTTACATTTCATAATAGTTTACAACATTTGCAGCTATAAAATAAAAAGAAACTAAAGCATAATACAACATAACAAAAATAATGCATTATAAAACAGTAAGTATATTACATACTCATGTATTGATACTAGTTTTGAAACTAGTATCAACGACTTTCTTTATTACAAAACGTTGCCTAATACTAGATTCAATGACCAGATATCACTTGAGTACTAAATGATTTGAACTGTGTTCACGCTTATTATAGAACTTTACTTATGCATATGCCAATGATTGAAACTAGTTTCACAACTGTATTCACTTGAGTGTGCTGTCTACCATACTTGAGCGTACTTCAAAATAAGTTTTTGATGTTGTGAACTGTGGCTTAGAGAAAAACTAGATAGATACGCGATTCGTGCCTTCTTTAATAGTGATCTGTATTAACTACACTTCAGTGATATTGACCATTACGATAATATTTTTATAACAACTTTGAACTTTTTAAAACAAGTTTGAAGTTGCTTTTTTGTAAATAAAAACTATATTGGAATTTATAATTTTAAGTGACTTTACTTAGTAGTTGGCAACATTACATATAGCTTTTACGTTTCGTATTATTTTTGAGTGATAAATATAAATATATTTTCATAGTAAAAAGAAGCGACAGTTATAATTTAACCGTACTGCTTCTATTGAAAAACAGATAAACAATTCAAAACATTGGCAATTTTGTCATATATCATATAGAATTTAACGCAATTTATAAGACATTATAATCTAAACGTTGCGGATAACGTTACAGACCATTAGTTTTTGTTATTAAATGTAATGGGAAACAAATTTTTTTCAAAGAAAACCCAGTATCAACTGAGTCAGATATTTGAAACTAGTTTCAGGTAATCTGGTTTTGATAATTGTTTTGTAATAAGACTAAAGCTCAAGTCAAGAATCAGCTGGTGAACAACGCTTACGTGAAACGAGTATTAAGTCTCGTTCTGTAATACGAGCAGGAGACTGCCGCGGTAAAGCTATTGCATAGCATTTTTTATCAACTTATGCAATTATAATTATTTATTTATTTTATGAATGTAGTAATGTTTGATCTAATATGAACTTCCAAAAGTTCCTAGTAGATGGCGCTAATTTTTTATTAAAGCCCGCATGTAAACGGGTTTTAACTTGGTATAAATGAGTTTTAAACCAGTAGGCCTATTACGGTTCTTTCATGACATGACATGATATACAAGATTTCTATGATACAATGATCAATTGCCTATACATTTGCATGCAAGAGGCATTACCTTTTGCAATGACAGTTACAATGATATCATATATGACTTAAAAACGTCAATTGAAAAAGGTGAGCTTGGCCCCACCACTATGATATGTTTGTTTCCTGATTTCATTTGCGTTTTTCCGTTTCATGTGCTTTCATAAATAAATAAGTACTACTTACATTATTATAAGTTGGGATTATTGTATTTAGTTTACATGGAAAACGCTTATCTAAAAGATTTCGCCGAGGAGTAATACCGAATAATGATCGCATGATGATTTAACGTCAAAACTGTATCATGATATCATGGCATGGTTTTGAGATCCATAATAGGCCTGCTTCTCTGAGTTCTAACCCGGGTATTACACATCCCTAGCTGCCACCCCGCGCTCTTCCCGCCGCTAAGGTAACGATCTGGGCTTGCGACGAGATTTCTAGGAACTGCATCCGCATCGATTATACAACGTATCTCGCTGTTGTTATATAACAAAGGGCTCCGCGAGCATTGACGGCAAAATAAAACAAGTTCTTCTGTTTTTGGCATTTCTTCAAAAAGTTAGCTCGACGAAATTTGGGGAAGCCCAAATATTTGCGAGACGAAAGTATGTTTATGGATTTCATTTCAGGTTTTAAAGCATTATGCAAAGAAACACTACGGTGACCTACCCAGATTTAGAAAGTTACTTGTGAAAAAAATATATATATTCAAAACTATAATTGAAACAAATGCTTATAATTTTTCATGGGTTAGGTCCAAAGCCCGCGTTGACCCTCAATCTAAGCTGGTAAACTATGTTAACTGGAGATAATGATGTGCATCTGGGTTGAGGGTCCAGTCTTCAAATCTTTGCAAGACTAACAGGGAATTTAAAAAGTAAAATTTTTAATTCACGTTTAAGAAATGTATGACCCTTTTAACTATTTTTATTATTTAAGTTTTAACTATTTGAGTCTAAATTCCCTGTAAGTCGTGCAAAGATTTGAAGACTGGGCCCTCATCTAGATGCACATAAGATTCGGTCACGGCTAAGAAACGGGCCTTAAAAAAATTGTGCCAAAATTCATAACCGCTGTAGCGGTGATAGGTAGGTACTTTGCGGCAGCTTTTAAAGTATGTGGCCTTCAGGGTTTTACCAACAAACGGGGGCTATATGGATAAGTTACTCTTAAGACACTCTTATCTGCGAGGCGTAAGACTAGGGTCGACTGAGAACATTTAGGAGTAATGAACTAATTGATATCTACTCACACCTCTCTAAAGCATACTACTCTGCTCTGTGATGCACAGAGGTGAGTTACATAATACTCTCAGGTGTAGTCAAAATGAAAGGTATCAAAGGATGAGGCGCGTCCTGGCTATCGAGCGGCGTGCCTAGGCGGGCACGCGTTGCGCCAGCGCGAGACCCACCTCCCGCTGCTGACCCCGGGAACTGGGACTGCGCCGAAATTTCTTGGAATTTAGAACTGCATTAATATTGATTTTATCATCAGAGACTAACGCATGTGCAAATCTAGGTTTTGCAGATTCCTTGTTTGTCTAGCTAGATGGATACTGAGATGGATAGAATGCCTGTAATTGCAAGAAGGTACCTACTACGCAAGTTTTAATCTTACTAATATTATAAATGTGAAAGTTTGAATGTATGGATGTTTGCAGTTCCTCAATCACGGCAAACGGCTCAATGGATTTTAATGTTTGGCATAGTAATAGAGTACAATCTGGAATAGCACATTTATAAACTACTTTTTATCCCGAAATACCAGAGTCCATGTCAGGCCATTTTAGATTTCGGTACTTTTTGCAAATAAAAAATATTCCATAATTCGTATTACATTTAATAAAAAATACTAAGAAACGGTCTGAACCAACTAATGCAGAATTCAATTTACTAAAATTAAAAGATATTATATAGCCGTGCTACTTTACTGACCCAGCAGGGTTCTTGAATTGATGGGAAAATGTGCATATGAACAAGTTGAAGGATACCCTGATGTGTCAAACTCGTAAAGTAGACATTTCATAAATAATATATTTAATATATTTAAATAAAATATCGAGTAGGTACTACAGAAGATATACGTTATTTTTTGTTTATACGAAACCTGAAAACAGTTTTGGCAAATCTGCCATCACCACGAAAAAAGCCACAAAGGTAAAGGCGAAGAAAACCGTCCCTTCTACGAGCAGCGCCCCAATGCTCGAGGGCCCACTGCTGGATTCTGTTGATTCCGAGTCGGACGAAGAGCTGTCGTGTGCGCAGGCCAACAATAAAAGAAGGAAAATTTCACTATTCCCTGATTCTGAGGTCAGTTTATTCAGAGTTCTTTATTGATTAGATTATCTAGTTTTATAAATGAAATCTAATTAAGGCTTTATAAGTTGTGATTGTTAGAAATTATTATTTATTTTTTGTACTAGCCTTTTTATGATAGTCTTTAAATATGTGTGTGGTTTCTAAAGCTTGATAATATTCATCAATTTAAAAATTAGCAAATATCCTGTCATGATGGTTAAAACTAGTATGTATATTTAATGCTTTTAAGGAAATATAGGTAAACACATAATTATTAAACTATCTGTTGTTTACTATTATTAAGGTAAAATGTACCTGATAATTTTCATGAATTACCTACAAATATCATACTTAGGCTGGTTTACCTACTTTTAGTATAAATGAATGGATTATTGAAATACGTATTTCATGAATTTAAGTGCTCTCTATGTGATCTGTTTTACTTAAACATCAAGTCCCGGTAGTCGAGACTTGACACTATTAAATTTTATTTGAAGTACTTAGGTAAAGAAGACTTTTTTTAATATTTTTTAATGTAAGGATTTTATTATTACAGGATGAACAGGAGTCAGTGAGGGCTTCGGCTTTGAAAAACTTTTTTATAAGACGTGCTGTACCAACGGTACTAAGTATTACTTATTCTGTGGTACTGGTAGCGGCAACTCGTATCAGACGGACCCTGCTCGCCGGGGCGATTTTTACATAGAATGCAGAGTGTTCAATACCAAGGACATTGAGCATCGGCATATGAGCGAGTTAGAGAAGAGCAAGCGCGCCCTGGTGCAGTTTAAAACGGGGGTAAATTTGGACAGCCCCGTGTGGCGATCGGTAGCTAAATTAGTAAACGATACTAAGGCTACGTTTAAAGGAATTCGTCCAGTAGTATTCCCATCTAACATTTGTTAATTATAATTTTTTTCAATAGATATGTTTCATGAGTACATACTCATATTTACTCATTATTGGAAATGTCTTCAAACTTTATTTTCTTTCAAGTTTTTTTTTTAAGCTTTTGCATAGCTTCTATCGCGGGCTTTGAGCGTGGGGACCGAATCCAGAAATTCCGTAACGAAAAAAAACCTGAGTTTACATGCGGGCTTTAATAAACAATCAGCGCCATCTACTAGGAACTTTTCTAGAGGCATCCATTGTAGGCAACATGAAAATTTTTAGAGTTGACAGGTAAATAAACAATAGTTGGCTTTCATAACAAATCCTTTATTTGTTTTTTTTTATGAGTGGTCGAGTGGTAACGTCAAAAGGTTCCCGATCAAGAGTTACGTGTTCAAGCTCTGATAATCGCATTGACATGAATTCTTTTTTATGTTTTTCTTTTCTCCCTTTAAAATTATAAATAAGTACATTTTTTTAAAGTTTTTTTTTTTGTTTTAAGAGGATTAAATAAAAGAAAAGGCAGTTACAAACAAATTGATTGATTGATTAAGTTAAACAGAAATTATGAAACCAAGAAACGACATTAAAAATTTTTACAAATGTAAAAAGAAATAAAAAGAAATGGAAATGGAGAATATAATAATTGAAAACATTGGCTTAAAAAAAGAAGTTAGTCAATTATCTCGACAAGTGCACTTACTCAAAAATATGTGCACCAAAACGCTTGAAACTAAAAACTCTACGAAACAAAACAAAAAAAGACAAAAAATTGTCGTCGGCAGACAATAGCTAATACACACAATGAAAACGTAGAGAAATTACAATCATTGCCACCATCACCATCGTACTCACTATCATCAGCATTGAAGGAGAGTAACAAGGATTGTCTACGAGTGGAACCGGAGTCCTCACTACTAAAAACAAAAAAAAACTCCAGGCAGTGGAAGAGGATAAGGTATTGGTGACATCTAAGAAAAATAGACATGAAGAACACAGAATCTTTGTATATGTAATTGGTGGACAGCAATGTAAAGGTCTTCGTAACAGATTAGTAAGATCAAGATTTAATAATATATGAATGTACGAAAAATATGAATTTATATCTTTTACTAAACCTTACGCAAGCACTGAAGAAATATTGACGATGTTTAAGTGGTTTGACCCAAAACAAGAGGACAAAATAATAATCTGCGAAGGTGAACACGACACAAACCAGACAAAAGTGTTGGTAGAAACTTGTTTAATTTTAAATAAATATATTAATTGCAATATTATACTTCTGAGCGTAATTAAAAATAGATTTCTTAACGAAAATAAGTTGAATGACATGATACATAATTTAAGTAAAAACTTTTTTAATAGTAAATTCGTACGATTACAAGACTGCGTTTGCTACACATGGTTTACTATATGTAAGAAAATAAATTTTCAACACACTTGCTCGTAAAGTGAGCGTTATTCTATTGAGTTTAGAACTATAAACTGGGCTATAAGTCACGCGTGCATTAATATATTATACCCTAGTGCATAATATAATGAATCCTACAAAGTTGAATTGTACCTTTGTGCAAATAACATGCGAGAAAACAGAACATATTTTATTGGTCCGGGTTATACACTAAATATTTTCAGAAACAAAAAGAAAGAGACATATAAGGTGAGTGGGGGCAAGATCGAACGGGTTTTCAATGAGATGAGTAGTGTTGTTTTTGAATCCTTGTGAAACACTACATATTAATCAAAATTTAAACTTGATGTATTGTGGATGACGACCAGAGAGTATATTTTTAAACTGGTTTGTTAAATTTCATTTAAATCTATAAAGAAATGAGTGCCACACCAAGCATCATTTGCAATGGATAAAAATAAAACAGGGGAAAGACGGAAAGGTGACGGGGAAAGATCAAACTAATTTCTAAAATCGTTTACGAGAATGACATACATTCTTGGTCAATACTAGTCTATGGAATTTAATGCCCTGAAAACAAAATAACAGACTCAACATCAAAACGCCTAAGGAAACAAAAACAAGACAAATATTTTG
Organism: Stenoptilia bipunctidactyla; assembly: GCA_944452665.1. Taxonomy (NCBI): domain Eukaryota; kingdom Metazoa; phylum Arthropoda; class Insecta; order Lepidoptera; family Pterophoridae; genus Stenoptilia; species Stenoptilia bipunctidactyla. Next base: position 45,423,437 of record OX101721.1, on the reverse strand, counting down.
ATTTTTGTATTTCAATCTTACCCCACCGGGGAAAGATCGAAGTGGATGTTCTCAAACATTGCTGAGCGATTGTTTAAAGTAAAATTGATAATAAAAGTTAAAGGCAAAATCAGAAACAAGCAAAAAATCTGATTATGTTACATTTGTCATATTTGGTAGCATAATATTATTCCAAATATCTTACTCGAAAATTGATATGTTCATCTTACCCCATCTAAATGTAATGGGTAAAGATAGAAAATTGTTTCAATTCCTAAAATACGAGTAATGGCAAAAAATGTATTTAATAACTCAAAGGTAAATAAAAAGTAATTATTAAGTATCCAAAAGAATCAGTTGTACCTAGCTTTTAATGATAGTTACAGGATGCGGGGTAAGATAAAAATACTTGAAGAAACACGCAAAAAGCCAGATTGTACAATTTTGTTAAAAAAAAACATGTTTCTGTGTTTCTGTGTATTCAAAAATAACCTTCAAACATTGACTATGACATAGGAGAAAATTAAATGGCGGCTTAAACAGTGCTACAAACACTTCAAAAAATCTGCTAGATGTGGCGTTATTGTTGACTTTCTGTCTTACCCCGTTTTCCATCTTCCCCCCACTCACCTTACATTTTTAAATGTTTGCGCCTTATATTAGTAAAATAAATTTGTATATTAAACAAATTATTCACAATTTACAATCATTTGTCATAAAATTTTAAGGCGCTTAGCAGACGATAAACTTCATGCGTCTTGTTGCGACAACCGACAACTGACAACTCCCTGTTCATATATTATTCCAATGGAATTGCGTACACAGCAATTCTAGTTAGGAGTTAGTTTCTGATTGCAGCAACACGCAATTAGCAACTTTGATTAAGTTGCTGGTTTTTGCAACTGACAATCGCAGCTAACAAAAGTTTCTAAAATCAGCAATAGCAAGTCGTTCTTTGGGGTATATACGAGGGTGGATTGAAAAGTTCGCGGCCTAGTCAAGAAAACAGAATAAAGCACATACAAAAATATTTTTATTTTTCGACGTAATCTCCATTTATCTCTATGCACTTCTTCCATCTGCTTTCCAGAGCTTCCATACCTGTTTTAAAAAAAGATTCCTCAAGGTCTTCAAAATACAGGTTAACAGCGGCTTCGACCTCTTCATTCGTTAAAAATGTCTGCCCACCGAGGTGTTTTTTCAGGTTTGGAAACAGGTGAAAGTCCGAAGGTGCCAAATCAGGATAATAAGCTGGATGTGGCAACAATTCGAAACCACAATCACGAATTTGAGCCATAGACTCGACAGACGTGTGGACTCGGGCGTTGTCCTGGTGAAACAACACTTTCTTTCTCAGTAATCCTGGGCGTTTCTGTTTAATTTCTTCACGTAAACGGCGCAGAAGGGTGCTATAGTACGCAGAGTTTATTGTTTCGCCTTTTGGAAGGTAGTCCACCATAATGACACCCTTAGCATCCCAAAAAACCGATGCCATCACCTTGCCAGCCGACAGAATTGCCTTTGCTTTTTTCGGAGTTGGTTCACCTGATTTTTTCCATTGTTTGGATTGTTGTTTTGATTCTGGGGTGGTGAACCCAGGTTTCATCCATTGTCACAAATCTGTCAAGAAAACCTTGTGGATCAGCCTCGAACATCTCCAAACAGTCGCGAGAAATCGTGAGTCGAATTCGCTTTTGCTCTACTGAAAGCAATCTGGGGACCCACCTAGCCGAAACCTTAGAAAAGCCGAGTTCATGGACAATGATGTTTTGCGTTCGTTCATATGAGATGCCTATAGTGTCTGCAATTTCTCTGATAGTCAATCTACGGTCTTTCAATATGAGATCACACACTTTATTGATGTTTTCTTCGGTCGTAGACGTCATTGGCCTGCCGGAGCGAGGGTCATGTTCGATGTTCTCTCGTCCACGTTTAAATTCTGCAACCCATTTTTTCACAGTGGTATAAGACGGGGCAGATTCCCCTAATGTTGTTTGCATGTCATCATGGATCTCCTTTGGTGTTAATCTTTTTTTAAACAAATATTTAATCACAGCACGTTGTTCAAATTTCTCCATTAGTGAAAATTTGTTCTACACACGTATTTATATTGTTCGTAAAATTTTATTTAAACAAGATATCAAATTGAAAATTCGCGGGCTAACAATTGAATAATGACAGTTCAAAATGACGGCAGAAAAAATAACAAAAGTTTTTTTTTTTAATGGCCAGGCCGTGAACTTTTCAACCACTGTAGTACTTTCCCTCATCACTGTATTCTGTAGTTTTAAATCATTTTCCAGCAACTTATTAAATATGTAAACAGACATTTTAAAATATTGTTTAAAGTTGTCATTATGTTTCTGAAGCTCATTTATGTTAATAAATCTAGTCCTATCTTGCAAGAAGGGATGAATCCAAAACCGACGATTGCTGCGAATAATTTGTTGTAGTTGCCAGCGTGTCGGCGACGCCGACGTAATATAATTTAAACGAGTGCTGTCTCTCCGGTGTCCATCGTAATACTGAGTGGACTCACCTAACAAACCAGGTTCACATAAAATTGCGACAACCGTAAAGGCCAATTTGTGGTTGCTGCAACTGGAAACCTTTAGAACATTTACAAAAATTGATAGTTGCTTCAACAAGGTTACCAGTTGCATCAATTGCAGATTCTCTAGTTGCAGCAAGTGGCAATTTCTAAAAAAGTTGATGGTTGCCTCAACTAAGTTGTCAGTTTTGTAAACTTAAGTTGCTACGTGTGCAAAGCGCCTAAAATATTTGCATTTACCACTCCAAATTAAACATTTTCACTTAAAATAGGCTGTATATGCTATACAGACATTGACACATTTGACGGAAAAAAAACCTACGCGCATGCGCGAGGTTCGGCGCCTTTTTCAATCACAATTCACAGCTTTGTTATCAAGTTTAGTGTGTTTGTTATTTTATGATCACGTATGTATGTCTGTCTTTTACTCACAAGTGTGTTGAAAAACGTCGTATGTAACTCGTGAGCGTTGCTAATTACAGTCTCGGCTCATTATTAAGCCCTCGCCTGCGGCTCGGGCTCGAATCACAGCCTCGACCAAAAAGCATACAATCACTACGTTCTAAGAGACCCCACTGAACGAATGAATGAGCTAAGAACAGGAGGCTACCAATTCTACTGCCAATATTTTAATAAAAAAGTATGGCCAACTTTAGGAAAATACTAGGGATGTGGTGTTCATTATCGATAGTTAGTGATGTTCACGGTCGATAAAAGATTCGATAAATAGCAGGTACAGGGAAAATAGATAAAAGAACTACAAAAAAAAAACGATAATTATAAACATTTTATTGAAGCACATGGTATTTTTACTTAAATCTATTTAAGAAACAATAAAAGTGATAAGAAAAGTGATGCGATGAAAAAATTGTGACATTCCTAAATTATTAATTACAGCAATAAGTTATTTTAAAAGCATTTGTGTTAAGCATGCATTATTGTAATTAAATATGTTTTTATATTATCCATTCTCCTTGTTTAATTCATATTCATTATTCTTGCGGTAAAGTTTATAAAAAAATATAATAAAAAAATATTACAGTAACCTAGTTAGAGTTATTGTGTACTATACTTTATTATTTTATTTTAATATTTAAAGAAAAAAGTTATTGAAGATTCATAAAGACTAGTCAAACTGTTACGTGTTGCTGTTATTTATATAGGGTTAAACAAAGTATATCAGAAAATCTTTTGTTACAATTTTGCTACTTGAACAGCATTGTGTTTTAGAAAGGCTAACACCAGTCGAGTAATTAATTATAAATATTTTACCTTTATTAAGTCAACATACAATCTTTATATCTTTATGTTTAAATAAAATGTAGAAAAATAATTAATAAAGAATATAAGCTATATTATCAATTATACAATTTCAAACAATAAAAAAAAGCTTTCCGAAACAGTACAATTTTACGTATTTTAAGTTCTCAGGAATAAAAATAATTATACCTATATATAAAATACTTCTGAGTAAAGAGTCTCTCTATACCTAGTCTCTTATTAATGACTGGCTAGTGAAGCTTATCTTATGTAAGTTATTACTATTTTGTAATGGTGAAATATTTGCAATCGCTCAATAATGAAATCTTTCATTATTTTTTTTATTGAGTCGATCTGTATTCAACCAATACTTTGGCAATGCGAAAATTAAAGATTTTTTTTCGTATGTATTTCAACAGACACGTGCAATAAGTAATATTTTTTTCAAAGTGAAATGAATCTACCACCAATTATTGAAAATACGATCTGTTCAGAAGAAGTGGCTCGAAACAACAATCTTCTTTAAAATAAAAATAACAGCTTAGAGCCACAAAATGGCCCAGACATTTCATAGAAACCATTTTTATATAACATTTGTTTTAGACTATCTTTTAACTAAGCTTAAATAATTAATATTTTTATGCGCTTTATTATAAAAGCTTACAAATTGACCAACGAATGACATGACAATGCATTTGACGATTTTAATTTGGTGTAGGTATAAAACAATCATTATTCAAAATGCTTTGGCTTGTCAGCTAACCTAAATCCTCGGTTTCTGGAGATTTGAAAATGACTACTAGCTTTATACACGATTTGAAAATGACTACTATCTTTTTTATTTTTAAACCTACAAAATAAATAATTTGTGGGCAGGATTTGTGGCTGATTGCTTTCCCGACGAAAATGTGGCTTATGTTGAAAGGCTGTGGGGCGTTGTTGTTTTTTCCGAAAAATAGTTTCCAAATGCAATCATTTTATGTAGTTGCTCCACTGTAATATGCTTCTTATAAACATAGATCTTCCTCACGAACTGCTTTTATTCACTAAGGCAACTGCAACCAGAAATAAATATTCTTATTGTTAAATCATTAAAAAAGTTCATTTGAGTGTTTTACTTCAAAAGAAAACATATACCCTTGAGAAGATTGAAATGATTAATTAAATTTTTTTTATTTACTTTTTACTAAAATCCTTATAAAATAAGTGGCAAGTGAACCCCTTTAAATACTGAATGTTTTTGTTGGGAGACACCGCTCTTCCGTAACATAACATAAAACATGAACAGATATAATAGATTACTTAACAGCTATCATCTAAGAATTAGATAAATACCTACATAAACTGTGTTTTAAAACCTCCACACAACTCTTCCCACACATTTGATAATATAATTTGAGATGTTAATAGAATTTGTCTTGAAAGGGTGTCGTAAAAGGCGTTTCTGGCTAGCGACCACTCTTCTGCCGTAAATATCATCGCTCCTTCGGTGATGTGTTCCGGAAATATTTTATAAAGTGCCAGGTCCTATCAAACCCGTGTGCTTTCATCTTTGACATCATCTTCATTTTCCATCAGGTGAGATGAGGTCAAACGCGGTGTCAATCACCAATAAAGAGCACATATTACTCATACCTAAATAGGAACAAAATTATGAATATAGCGTCTAGAAGAGAAGTTAATTTTGTATGTTTAATTTTGTCAGTGGTGGCCTTTGGCCAAAATATCTTTATGATAATGAAATGGCCTTATTTACATACCACTTAGCATCCGCTGGAAACGTGGGTTATAATACACCAGAGCCAGGCTTCTTTTGAACTTTACAGATTTCGCATCTCCAAAATCCATGAGATATCTCGGTCCTAGGAACACGATTCATGATATCAGTTATTTTCAATGTAGCTGTAAATTTTATTGTGTTGTATAACATATAATAATCAACGAATGCAGAGCATCAAAAAACCAAATTCACGTCAAAGCTTTGGCAAGGTAAATGTTCTCCGTACCTATACCAACATATGGTTTTCAAAAAAAAATTTTTTTTCATGACATACTCAATCGATTTCGATGAAATTTATATGGGACCACCGCTGAAGTATCCTGTAACAGAATATTTAATATCGATTCACTATTATTGTCCAAAAAATCATGTTACAAAGACACTAAAAATACAAACACACGAATTAAGAACATTCTCCTTTTAGAAGTCGGTTGAAAATTAGTGAGAGAAATTACTAAGATTTATAATAAAATGAATACCTACTACCAAAATTTTAAACTTAAAGACTCTGTTCCGCAGTGTTCTTCTGTGGCGTGAGAGTTCCTGGGTTCGAGTCCCAGCCGGGACAGTTTAGGAAACGAACTTTTCTTAAATCTTAGTGGATACCCACCTTACTTCCGCTGTATAGCCTCCATAACAGAAGCTTACTTTGATAATAAAAAAGGTTCACTTTGATGCCACGGTTGATGTTTCAGTTTAACTTAAAAAAATACTCACCATACATTAAATTAGTTAGTTTTTCCTATTCTAAAGACGTTTAACGTAGATTTGATGAACTAGCTGTGTAGGTTTGGATCAGTATAATTTCCACCTTTGAAGGACCAGTTCTGAGTTCACCTGGCTAGCCTCCCCTTCACATACAATTTGTCACGAAAAATGATCGCTTCGATGATGATCGATGTGTTCCAGGCAGAAATATATCGTCTACGACCTTCGGAAAGTATATAAAAATTACTTAGTATATAAAAATTACCTGTAACTAAAAACAATCTTCTTGCATGGGTTCTTACATCTTTATTGATGAATTGAAAAATTTTAGTTCTTCTTCTTTTGGTTTAATGGCAACCAGCTAAAATTTAGTTAATTTAAAAACAATTTACTTTTAAAATAATTTATTTATAATTAAATTCATTTAGACATCAATTGACAAATTGTCATCGTCTCATTTTGACAATTTCAAATATCTAATAGACTAGACAAAACTGTTTTTTTTACTGTCAAACGTCTTTATAGGCTTTTCGATACACATTGCGATTCTAGCACGACTTCCGGGTGCCAACCTTATAGCAGAATCATCCGCTATACGTTTACAAAGTTTAAAGACTTCATCCCGAATATCAGAATAACCTATTCAAAATAAAACCTTATTTCAATCAGTTAAGATATAGAATTGCAAATATGCGGTCACAGTTGGATCGCAGGCGGGCAAGGGTTGTGTCTGAACCCTGGCCTCGACTGTAATTAGCAACTTCGCTCACTTGTTACATAATATACTATTAATAATTGATGAATGTGATTATAGAAAAAAAAACTTGTCATTTACTAAGTATCGTATTAAGAATAAACATTCAAAGGTTAAAAATATACATCCAAGTGCAGATTATAAATATAATTCAACTACTACTCAGGGTGTAACTAAAAAGGGAACAATTCCGTAATACTTTTTATCAAGGGGCGAAAGAGTATTCTAAGCAGACCCTTCGCAGCGCTTAAGTTTTTGAGCTTCTCCTCGGCGCAGACTTAACTCGTATTAGTACGAGATCCAAACCTACAATAGAATGAAACATTCTATAAAAAAATTAGTGTACTAGAAAATATGTCAAGAATGGGTTGGCTAAAAAAATCCTGGACTAAAAGTATCAAACGTATAGAATGTGCAACTGTTGAGTTGCCTATTCTTTGCCTGCACGAACTGCTCGGTTGTCATGTATAAGCAGGTACCTACCTAAATCGATGCCAGTTACCTTAAATTGCTTGATAATAGAAAAAAAATTATATCCAGCATTTTTTTAGCCAACCCATTCTTAACCCTTTAACCGCCACGGTCAGATAAATCCGACAAATATTTTCGAGTCCATTCCGTCAAGGTCGTATATTTTCAACTAAAAACCACCATAACGCTGTATTATATTTTAAAAAATGTTAATATTTGGTAAATGGTTAATCAAGTAATAATTTACAATTGATTACACTTAAGTCTCTTAATTTAATTAACCTTAAAAATTGGTCAGAAGTTAGATAAAATACTGATAGGTATTATTATTAGAAAATTGCATTGATGGCCAGCGCCATTGTCGGAAGAATCCGACCATAGGGACGAGACATAAGCAAGGATTTATTGATACGAAAATCCACTTAATTTTCGTATCAATAAATCCTTTAAACTGACTATTTTTTAACAAATAAATTAAAACAATTAAAGCAATTGTTACTATAGAAATAAATATGTTTAATTAAAAATGTCAGTGACCGAGTAGATGATTCCCATCCCTAGCATGCATGTTTAGAAACGAATTGTGCTAGCAATAGAATTTTGGAGTACCACCGTGTGGAATTTTCCATTAGTGTTGTGCTTACGCGTAGGTAAGTTATTATGTTCGCGTCATCGATAAATGTGATTTAACTACATTAAAAGATGTAAACTTTTAATCACAGTATAGTCATAAAATATTCATCTCCATATATAGTGCGGAAATCAATAAAAGATTTATTGATTTCAATTTCAAATCTTTTCAACGCTCTTTGTTTCATTTGGTTACCGAAATACATACTATTAGAAATATATCAAAGTTACTCTTTCTATCTATTTGTATGTTACCGCTTCAAGCTTAAATAGCTGAAACTATGAAGATTGAATTTGAAGCGTGCGAAGCTGGGACGGGAATATCGAACTACCATTGAACATCCTTATTTGTTGTAGGTATTTATTTATAGATTTACTGTGCTTGGCGCTGGGAGCATGACAACTGATATAAAGTCTGGCGGGTAACGGGTTAACATATTTTCTAATATATTCAATTTGTTATAAAATATGTTTCATTCTATTTTTAGCCAGGTGAAGGTCGTTTCAAGTTCGGATCTTAGACTATATGGTGTATTTCAGCATCAAATTCAAGTAAATAATAGAGTACCTAGGTAATATAAATAAAACTGCATGAAAGGTATTATATTATATTTTGTATTTATTTCCGCATACAAAAAAGAGCAATATTCTTATTTAGTCCCTGTTGATTTATCAATTTTCAACAGCTGACTTTAATATTTGTCATAACAACAATTTGTTTAACATATTTACTACAATATTGGCTGTAACTATAAAATAAAACTTTTATTTAACTACTAGGCGAAATGTCATAAGTAGTAAGTAAATATAACATTTACGACTAAAACATGGTGTTCTGTGATTTGCATTGAACGGAAATAGCATAAAGCCCGATAAATACCACAAACTAGTCGCAGGTTAAACTTAAGATAGTAGGCCTGCCTTGATATAAGAACAATAATAAATTGATATAAAACAGGTTATACAACTTACGTGTATAATGCTACGGGCTACAGGGTTATTCTTTAATATGCTGTTATGCATTTTCTGTACACCGATAGTAATTTGTTGTCCGAGGTCACAAGGCCCAAGGTACGTATGAAAACAATCCATTTGTAGCTTTAAACAGACCAATTCACTGATTTCTATAAGATACCATATATATAACATAAATCTCAGTAGAATTAAACTGAACATCACGCATATATTGTTTCATATACTTTATTTCTAAATACATACTAAATTACAAGTTTAACATTTGTAGGTATAAAATAAAATATAACTAAACATGATTATTTCTAGAAACAATAAGAGTCTTTGTATTAAATAAAATTGTCTAAATTTAAAACATGTTAGTCAGTTAACAGTAAGTTATAATAGTTAGTTTAATCTTTAAAAGGTACACACAATATATTTTTCTTCAACATTAACTTAAATACTAAATATTCTTGATCTTATAAGCAGTTTTAAATGTAATTTAAAAGAACATGTGATGCGTTTTCGACGGAATCAAGTCGAAAAGACGGAGTCTTGAAAAACATAAATCGAGTTTCGGATATCTATTGGTGAGGTAAAACAATGGGATAGAACAATGGGATAGAAGTCTTGAACGTTTCGGGATGCACGGTCGGTGTGGGTGTTAGACAAGTCAAGAATATACAATTTACATATCGCTACCTTGTCAGACGAATCCGCTCTGGTTAGGAAAACATTAATTTAGTTTGAATTATTGCAAATATCCACGCAAATGAGATATTTTCTGCTGTGAACTCAGCGAAGAGTACTAGTAGACTTCATGAAGTCACTAATTCATTCATGATGGGACACTTTAAAACAAGGACTGTATACCGATATTAATTTCTGTACAATTTTTTTCTGTATGACGTCATACCGTTAAATTAGGTGTACCTATTTAAAAATAACAGTACAGGAATTCATACTGAAATAATTCTTGTACCTTTTTTATGATTGTAGCATAACTGATTTTTTTTTCAGTTAACTGAAATTTTCCGGTATTAATATTAATATTGATATTAAAATTTTATTTTTAAATAACTGTAGAATGTTCGATAGTTTAGTGGAAGCCTATGAAGCGTAGGTACATATGCTGACCTATACATTACGGTACAGAAATTAAATAAGTTAAAATGTTTCTGTACTTAAAACATCTACAGAAATCAATCCGGTATACATTATTTGGGTACTGATATAATTAATTTAGATTTTAATAACTTGTACAGTTATTGTGTTTGATGAAGCAGTACACTAATAAGGGTACTGAAATTTTACTAGTACTATTTAAAAAAATTATACCGATATGCAGCCCCTGCTTTAAAAGCTTCATTTAAAATAATTTCCCAAAAATATTCAAGACTTTTAAACACATAAATTTACAATATGTAAAGCATGAATTCTGTATGAAGAATTATTTTTTGTGGACAATAAAGACCCTCGGGTGTAAACTATTATAAAAAGATTATAGCTTTTGAGTATGTTCCATTAATTCTTGTGGACAGTTCTAGTTTCTGAAATTAATATATATTAATATTTCTTTCATAACTTACCTACGAAATAAAGCTGATAAATAATATTAGTTCAACTTGGACTTTGTGTTTTATTTAATAGAATTTGGTGCTTATCTGTATTTCACGTACTTCTGGATCCTTAATTAAATTTTAAAACAAATATACCTCCGGGTATAATATAAAAAGCTGCACTTGAAGCGTGATTAGCTATAAACACGAAAGTTAAAAGAATTCTAGGCTGTAAAGTGTAGTATTGTTTTATATAAATATATATCATATGAGTCCGCGTACTAATTACAAATTTTACTTTAAACAACGTCACTATTCACCTAAGATATAATATTTTCATACTATTTGGCATATCTAGCGCTAAGTTTAGTCCCAAACGGACTTTTTAACATTTTGTGACAATTAACATCTAACGTACAACAGTATTTATAAATATGTTTGTGGTTTCATTTATCTAACGAGTATGTGAACCGCTATTACGGTATACGATATGGCAAATCTATTCGATTCAAAAAAAAAAATTGCTTGTTAGCGGTTTTTATAAGAATATATAAATTTTATATTACAAAATATATATTATGTATAATTCCTTCATTACCTAGACTGTTAGCAGTCTTATATACTATCGACCTTTGGCCTCTAAATTACAGGGTTTTTTTTGTTTAAATTAGGCCTAAACAGGCGGCCTTCCCTCTCGATACTACAATATATGTTACGACACAAAGCGATCACTGTTGTACACGGTCCTTATAATCATAAGCAAATGTAACTTCCAGTTAAAACTATGAGTTAAAGCTTGTTCAAACATGTAAACCATTGTCATTCAGTCGAGATACACAAGTTGCCAATCGCGGGTAGTACAATCACTAAATGTCATCGTTTCTGTTGTATAGTCGGCGCGGCGAACCTTGATCCCTATGACACTGATAGTAATTTCCACAACATAACCTTGTAGTGCCGTCACCGTTACATTAGAATCGTATTGGATGCTTCTAAAAATGGCATTTATTTATTTTACGTAGCTATATTCCAATAAAATGATATTCCATTGGAATTATAACAATTCATAACATTTGCAAGAAATTATCTCAATCTCAATAACACTTTACATTTACGTTGTGCAAAAGTTACTTCGTAAGGTATGATTCAATAAATACCTTGTGAAAATTACTGTCAGTGTCATATGGATCAAGGTTCGCCGCGCCGGGTATAAATTTGATAAACTATCTTTAAAAAAAGATCTTTTTAAAAACAACATAAGCCGAGTTGGTCGCTTAGAATTCAAATTAAAATTAAAAGTCTACTCGAGACGTGACATACCCCTATAGAAAGTTAGTTGTCAAAACATTATCCTAGAATACAAAAATACTTCACCGTAACGCTAAACCCAGTCACAACTTTGTTCAAAAAATAAAGCTATAAAAATTATAAATATACATACGGAGTTGCTATTCTCTATTGATTACATGATTAACAATGGTAGTTCCTTATTCTAATGAAATTTTGTTTGCAATGTAAACGACGAGCGAACATTTAACATCCATTACTACGACATTAAGAGATGCCCTTAACACAATGATGGCGTAATGCCTAACTATTAGTAAAGATTACAATGGTTTTGTATTATATTTACTCTTAAAAGCTCTATTAGAAGAATGTACTTTTGTTTCAATTTTGACTGTTGCATCTCCTAAACTGTACCGTTTGAGCATTAGAAAAAAAACAGCCGTTTATTTCAATATATTCATAGAATTTCTTTAGAAAAGAGCAATTCATGTTAAAACGACTTCAGCGCCACGACCCGCCGGTAAAGTTGTGAATTCATTAAGCTAAGTAAACAAGAGGCGAAAACTTAATTACAATAAATAGACAAATGTCCGAAAAGGCCATACTGAGTATTCTTGCTACTGAACTAAGACTTCAAGTGTGATATATGAAATGATTTTGAGCTGCGACTCAGAAAGGAATCTGAAGAGTGTTGCTCAGCCCCCGCCCGAAATATGAGAGCTATAATATATTAGGCTCGAGCTGGAAAAGCAACGCGAAGCGATGCTGTATAAAGATATGGTTCCTTTACGTATTGTGTACGTATGTATTCCTTGCTCTGGAGCGATGATTAGTCACCCGCCCCGCTGGCAGCGCTGCGGCGCCTGAAACAAAACAAAAGTATCCATATAATGTCTGTAAAACACTTATGTTTTTATCAAGTCAAGGCATGTTAGATAGATAGATAGATTCATTTATTGATTGCCACAAACACACACATATTACAAAAGATAATTTAGACAAAATAATAATAATAATGAGGTGTGTGTTGTAGCAGTGCAAAAATCCGCAGCTCAGCGTCATTTTTGCTCAGAGAGCAAAGCGCTGGTATTCTGCTACAGCTTAAGAGTAGAGGAGCGTTATTGAATGTTATATACAGATACCTTATAAAAATCAATATTATGAAATAATTCTTAAAATAAATTTAAATGTTTACAATAATCAATAAATAATAATTAATTAAAGTGTGTAAAAAACATTGATTTAATTTATAAAAAGAAATAAAATTAAAATAAAATCTAATTCTGATATTGTATCAGTTACGTGCGGGCAAAGTGGTTGGGAATATTTTGACGATATTTTTTTCAAGTATTGTTGCTGATTTTGTTCTAGAGTTTGCTTATTCGTTTTTTAAATTTGTATGTCAATGAATAAATAAATTAAGATTGTTAAAAGACACCGAAATTACTAGTTTAAATGCGATAAAATACAGGGTGATAAATTCAAGTTCTTCCTGACTTTGCAGTTGAAGTCTTACATAGGTAGGTAGGTAACTATCAATACATATAGGTGCTATCGGACCAAATGAATCATGCATGACCCACTTTGCTAATAATTCGTTTGAAATGCAAACTTTTAAGGTCTTATCGCGTATAATCTAAAATGTACATTTTAGATACTGTACGAATTCTGTACCTACTCCGTGAATGTCAGTGTCGAATGAAATGGTAACAAGTGAGCCAGCAAGGAAACCTATCTTCAAGCGAATTTCGACCTTCTAGCATTTAGGCGGTTTGCGCAAATGAGCTTATGGTGGGTCATGATTCAACTGTTTCGATAGTACATGAATTAAGTTAAATTGTTTAGATACAAATTGAAATGAATCTCATATAAAACTCTTTCTACCTATATTTATCACATTTTAGGGATGATTCTCATTAGAACGTGCAGTGTCCGGGACGTGCCGTGTACGTGGCACGGATGCGAGACGTTACATACATTTAGTATGAAGCAATTTATATTACACAGTGCATAATCCGTGTCCCGTCCGGGCCCGCTTGACACTCGTTTAATGCACGGACTCGCCCCGTCCCCTCCACGTCCTGTCGTAATGCGAACACTCTTCCGTGCTGCGTACGGGCAGTGAGCGACGAATCTTTAGTGAGGTACCACTTTAGCTAGCTTCTATCGGTGTCTTAAACCTCGTCTGTTGTCTTCTAAGGACGGGCTGTAGCTCATTTAGTAAAATGTCAAAGTTTTCTTTGGATATTCTAAAATATACAAAGAATTGTTCTTTTTCGTCTGGTCAGAGAGTTAAATTCTCCGTACAAATTTTGTTTTTCATCCTGCACACCCCATTTTCGTTCAACCCTTCTCTGCCTTCTACTTGTTTCTGCTTCCTCTTCATCAAGAGCTATTGCAATAGCAGCCAGCTCCAGAGTGGAAAAATCCATTTTTATTATATTAAATAATTGGGAATATTCACATCACTATGCAACCGCGGTGACTTAAAGCCCGTTTAACACTCGGTGTAATATAAATTGTATTTCACGGAGAGGCCCCAGCCCGTCCCCGCCACGTATATGGCACGTCCCGGACACTGCACGTTATAATGAGAATCATCCCTTAATCGACGTCCGCGGGATTTTTATAGTCTTCGAAAAGTGTAGTTAAAATGTTTAATACGCTTTAAATCAGTTCCTTTTTGATACGGGTCGCCAAGGTTTGGAATGAACTGCCTGCGTCTATTTTCCCTGACCAGTATAGTCCTAGTACTTTTAAGCGTCAAGTGAATAGGTTTCTCGTGGATGGACGTGAACCACCTTAGTCTTCATGTTCACTTAACATCAGGTATCATGGAAGACACACGTACATAATAAAAAAAAAATATATTACGAATGCAGAGCATTATACAAAACCCACTTCATTTCAAAACTTTGGCTGCACTATAATGTAATCAATGTAAATATTCTCCGTAATCATACATATGTTTTTTAATTAAATTTTTTCAAGAGGTACCCACTCAAACGATTTCGATGAAATTTATATGGGACCACCTCTGGAGTATCACCTATCATATGAAACTAGAATATTCAACATCGATTCATAATTAAAAAAAAAACATGTAACAAAGATACACAAACATACATAATATACAAAAATTGAGTAACTCCATTACCTTTTGGAAGACTGTTGTAAAAATCTACCAATACGTAGAGATAACGTTAATATAATACAGCTAAGTAGAGGTGTGACTAACAGCCCGTTCACACATGATACGTTTTACTGGATACCTTTTTTGTATCGAAAATACGTATACTGAATACTGTGCTATATGTGAAGTCACCCATACAACTCCATACGCCATCGATGAAAAAAAAACGTACCCGGTAAAACGTATCAAGTAAAACGTACCATGTGTGAACGGGGGGTAATATATTCATATCAGTTATACGTAGCAGTTACACGGCAGAAATGTTATATTCGGTAATACGAACATTTCTTTATCACGTTACTCAATAGCAGTCAAGTAACAGTGAGCGACGTTGCATGCAGTCATCGTGTTCTTATGACGAACGGCCCCGCCCGCGCGTCTCGCGCTTTGGCAAAATGCGACGTTGCCATACTTACCAATCATTCCGAGATCCTTGCGACGCGCAGCGCTTGGCGATTAAGTATAATTACTTATATTTAAGTAAAATTGTAAAAAAAATGCAATAGTTTCAGGTATGATATGCACATCAACGCGGGCGATATTATATTAGAATGAATATAGTACATTTTACGAACTAGATCAGAAACTCTCGCTGTTACTTGACTGTTACCCAGTAACAGTTATGACATCATGTTATTGATAAAGCGTTATATTAGTTAACAGGCATATGAAAATTCGATCCAAACTCAAAACTCAAACTCAAATATTCTTTATTTCGTAAGTACTTAAATTCATTTTAAATAAGTCATACAAATTGAACTGAATCTACCACCACTTGGGAAAGTCGATCCTAATATAACATATCTACAGCTAAGTTAGAGATTTAGACCAACCTGTCGGCGGCCATTAATGCGCGGTGTGCGTCCCTCTGTGCCGACACTTGGACCAACTCCGCAACCGTGGCCGCCTGTTGCTCCGCTGTGGAAGTTATAACATAATTAACTTAGACGCTTTATTTCCTTTAAGCTTTAAAATCGAAGAAACTAGTTTTGTAAAGTCGTACTATTTTTTTAGGTTTATGTTCAAATTATGTAACTCTATTCATCATCTAAATCAACAATAGAGTTCTACTGGACATAGACCTCCTCGAAGCTTCTCTACGTCGCTCGGTGCCACGCTGCCCTCATCCAGTCTTAACCGACGGCTTTGACCAGATCGTCGGTTCATCTTGCGGGGGGCCAACCTACCTGTGCTTCTATCATTTGGTGAAAAAAGGTTGTCGTTTTATTTATACAGGGTTGATTTGTAGTCACCAGCCAAATTTAATTGTTAGTTTCTTTGACACGATATAAACGTACCTGCATATTTATTTTATCGTCGTTCAGTACAAAAAAGTAGAAATATGGAACCACAAACTTTAAAAAAAATAGTCGCTGTTGATGAACATTGCTACTACGACGCGGCATTTCCTTGATAATACTACGACGTAGTACTACAAAATATGTGTAGTAGCGCGTAGTCATCTTTATTTTAATGGTAATTTAGAGTGACCATGCCTTGGTTAATATGTAAGCGGATAAATTAATTTCCTTGTAAAAATAAATAGGTTTTTTTTTGCAAAAATCGTTTCTATACATGACACTTATTGTGTAACGAAAAATTTGGCCGTTGACTACAAATGAACCCTGTATACCTAGCGATGAACTTTCGGTATTGGTTACATACAACATTATTTTATTTATACGAAATCTGAAAACAGTTTATTCAGAATCGGTAAGAGAGTCGATTGCAATAATTTTTATACGATGTTATATTTTAATTAGATAATCTCTATAGAACCTTTAAAAATGTACATCGTCACTCGCCGCATGTACTAGCTTGTCACTTGTTTATTGATTAGTGACCCTGATCGACAAGAAGCTTGATACTTGATCAGTTTTGATGATAATATTAAACATTCTTATACCGATTTTTTTACTGAAAATATTTAAACCGTGTATAATATTTATTTATTATAAATAAATAATACTAAATATTTTTGACACTCACACAACATTATCTAGCCCAAATGGATATTAAATTATGGATACTAGATAACTGATATACTTAAGAAATATATAAACATACATATTGAATAAATACATATTTTTATTAGAATAAACTTAAATAAACAAATAAACATCCAAGACTAGACGACTGTGTTCATCACACAAATATCCGTCGCCGCCGGGATTTGAACCCAGGACCTCTGGCATAGAAGGCAATGTATGTTACCACTACGCCAGCCCGTCGTCAGGTCGTATAGGTTTCGCATAAACAAAAATAACGTTGCATAACTTGTATACGATAAAGTTTTTGATATCGCCAGTGAATACTTTACTGTATAACAATGGGATTGTTTTCTGAGACTGATATTCTGCAGGGCTGTTCTCCTAAATAACAGCGTCGAGTTCATCAATGTATCAGCAACGAGTGACATAATTGGTATTCACGTAACACGACACCAGCGCTCGCCGCTGATGACGGCGTGAGTGAGAACTTTCATTCATGTCGCTTTTTGACATCTCGTCGTCGCTGTTATTTTAGTTACGCAAACAGCCCTGCTGATCGTTGTGGGTTCTTCATGTTCATGTTTAGTGTATACCTAAATTAAGTAAAGCAGGCGCATTTGACACATTTACACATTGCTCTTGTGTATTGCCGCCCGTTGTAAAAGTCTGCCCGTCTCTCTCGCGCGCGGTTTAGGTTATGAGTGTGAAGGGGACAGGCAGTTTTACTTTTTCTACTGTTTATAAATACAGCGTGATCTTATGACCGCGTAAGATTATTTCTTTGCAGTAAACCCAAAAATCATAGAAGTGTAACTACGTTTCGTGTTTATTTCTTAATTGGCAGCATATGTCATCGACCGTACTTGTCAATAAGCAAAATATGAACAATGCTTAATTGCGCTTTAAAATAGTTTGTAAATCGATCACACCTGCATAATATAAATGCAAGATTAAAGCAATAATGTAATAATCATAATAAATTATAACAAGTAACACATAGGTATGTTTAATTGTATTTATTTATCTACAACGCACCCATCTTACTAAAACCTAACTCTAGTCAACAGTTAAACTATGGTCGCATTTTGAATCAAAATCATTTATTTTTGAACATACTGTATAGCGAAATTGCATATGTGTGAGTACGGTATGTGTGAGTAATTGCATATGTGTGAGTACTATATGTGTGAGTAATTGCATATGTGTGGGTAATTGCATATGTGTGAGTACGGTATGTGTGAGTAATTGCATATGTGTGAGTACGGTATGTGTGAGTAATTGCATATGTGTGAGTACGGTATGTGTGAGTAATTGCATATGTGTGAGTACTCACTGGACAGTGGGCGCTGCAAGCGGCGCTCGAGACGCGCCACGCGGTCGCCGCGCTCGTCGCGCGCGCGCCGCGCCGCCACCAGCCGCGCCCAACGCGCCTCGAACCACAGCTGCATGGCATCGCGCTCGTCCGCGTCCGGAGTCAGAGCTCCGCTGCCGCCCGCCGATCGGAACCCCGCTACAGTTCACAATTATACATACATACATAACTTCACCTAAAAAAGGTCGTCGTGGCGCCGTGGTTACTGTGTGTATCATACGATATCACAGATTAAGCAACATTTGGTGCGGTCGGTGCTTGGATGGGTGACCGCCGACCATTCATTTCTCACGGCGACTTCCGTGCTTCGGACGGCACGTTAAGCAGTCGGTCCCGGGTGCTATATACTTGTATACAGGAGTCGTTAGGGTTTGTCAGAAGCCACTTTGGCGCCCTGATAATTCTGACATCCATCACCCAGCACTGGGCCAGCTTAGTGGATTATGGCCTATACCTCTTCTTCACCCAGGGGAGAGACTCATGCCCTGCGGTGGGCTCATTACAAAGAGTTGTGATGATGATGATGACATAACTTCAAGCTTGTTTCACTTTGGTGCAGATAGAGAATAGAGGACGCCAATGGCTACGATCCAGACATACCTCTTTCGCTTTCTCCACGATCATTAATATTTTCATAAATTATCGTTTTTTAAACCTCTTCCGATATCACCATCCATTTGTGCTCTATATACCTCTTTCGTAAATCTACTTTCACTCATCCTTTGAAAATGTCAAAACCACTGTAGCATACTCCTTTCAATCTTAGTTACCTACTACATCTTCTTTCAAACCGCTAAAATAAAGATCAAGTGCAATACTTAACTGTCCAATTATCTGAACCAGAAAATGTTTGGTTTTTATTTAAGTAACAATTTAAGTTGGAAGATCTCGCAGATAAAATCAACTTCGATTTCATTTTAATAATTGCATTTATATTCATGTTCCACACTTAATATAGGTAACAATTTAGGCATAACACTATTTTTTTTACTTGATTTGACCTATATTTTATTGTAAGAACATATTTTAACTAACAGAATATAAGTGTTTTGAAAAACAGTTTAAAAGTGGGTTACCTACAAAACGAAAGAAAAATCTTTTTTGACGGTTTTCATAGTGCAGTCACAACATAATTGAGGTTGCGGGAACGATACCCGCCCGAAACTTAAGGGTCTGGGTGATTATAAATGTATTCTATATTCTATGCATGATATCTCAAAAGTTTTTTATATATCATAAGCTTTGCTTAATTTGAGGCCAATGTTGCCTGCGGACAATCATACCATATGTTTCTTTACTATTTCATTTCCTATTTTTTCGCAGCATGTTGGCCTAGTGACTAGCGGGAAGATTTGTTGTGGTTTCATGTCTCGCCCAGACCAAATACCACATTATGGTGCACACATGTGCACAACAGCCTACTTTTCTACGGCCAACCAAGCATTTACAATAACAGTGATTTACCTATTGATTTACTAAAAATATAAAAAATATAATAGTAAGTTTTACAGCTTATATGTCTACTTTTGATGTTACATCGAAGAAAATCCAAGTATCTAGTAGGTTGATGCCATCGCATATTTCTATAAGAAGTAGGTTAAGGTACCATTTAACCTCACAATTACATCAAAATATGAAAGGGCCTGTTTTATTTGATAGGTTCCACAGCAATGGTAGGTAAATGATCCATTGTTGTTTGAGGGAAAGATACATCTCTGCCTTACATAGCAACAAAGTAAGCTCATTATTTTCCAAAACATAGGCTCCCAAGTTTTAGGTAAGTATGCATTTGCTGTTGAATTTTTTATGTTCAGTGATGTTGGCTGCATCATTTCGGTCACTATACCTTTTGTAAAACTTATTTACTGATGAACCAGGCATCTTACAGTCTTCCATGACATAATATTTCAGTTTTTTATTGAAAAAAAAAACATGCTTAAATAATTTAAAACATTGTTTCATTGTACGATTTATAACCTCAACAACCCACCGACAAAAAGTCAGTTTTAGAAACTGGCAAAATCCAGGTCTATGATGAGAATAATATGTCGAATATGAGCAGCTCTCGTAAGTAAGAAGTGATGAGAAGAAATAAAGAAAACGAAAATTGGATTAAACGGGAATCATTCCCTTGTTGCACAATAACAAAGCGAATGTTTTTTTAATTGAGGGTTGCCGATTGAAGAAAACATTTCCGCATAAATAATTTAATTTAATAATTGTATTATTTTTTTAAATAAATAAATTGATATTGATATTATAAAACGTTGTTTTTTTGTTTCAATATTTTCGCAAAAAGTTGGTATACAAAAAAATTATAAATTATCTTAAAAAACTCAGCAAGTATCAAGTTTCTTGTGGTGTCTTACTTTTGTCGCACCAGTAGGGATGTACCTACTTGCATCCTGGAATCGCGTATGGTTCGCTCGCAAATGAGTAACAACATTATTAAGTTTCTTTAGAGATTATTGAAGTAAATATAACATAAACTATTGCAATCGATTCTGTCACCGATTCTGAACAAACTGTATTCAGGTTACGTATAAACCAAAATTAACGTATATTTTCTGTACCTACTCGATATTTCATTTTAATATATTATTTACGGAATGCCTACTTTACGAGTTTGACACATCAGGGTATCCCGCAACTCGTTCATATGCACATTTTTCCACTAATTCAAGAACCCTGCTGAGTCGGTAAAGCAGTACGACTATTTAATATCTTTTAATTTTAATACATTGAATGCTGCATTAGTTGGTTCAGACCTTTTCTTAGTATTTTTTTATAATAATTTAATTAATAAATAAATAATTATAATAATTTTTATTTGTAAAAAGTACTGAAATCTAAAATGGCCTGACATGGATTCCAGTATTTGAACGTTTTTGCTATTTGGTTTTAGTAAATAAATGAATGAGTTGATTTATTTATCTGTCGTTTATTCTTAGATTTATAATAAAATTTTAAATGGTTCCGAAAACATGGTCGAGGGAAGCTTTAGACTTCCCAAACCAAAAACGAAAATTCAAAGTACTTATTTTCTTAGAAGATAGAAATCAAAAATATTTATTGATAATGTAAATATGTGTATAATGTACTATACTCATTACATAATCATTATTCTATGCGAGTGTGATTACTAAGGTTTATAGGTACCTGCTTATAGTCTAAAATGTCGAAAAAGATAAAATCGATCAAAAGATTAAAAGTTCGTGTATCTGCATAATAACTCACATTTTTAAATGTTAAACGATCAGGGTGGTTTATGTGTGAATAAAAAATAACGATGACTAATCATGAAGACCCATACAAATAGAAAGATGGCGTTCGAGTCGAACGCCATGAGTAACGTGACAACAAAAACCGCTACTAAAAAATATATAGGGTGAGTGGTTGGTCACTTTTGATATTCGAGGACGTGATAGTTTGAGATTATACAAAATGAAAAAAAAAATTGTATTAATTATTTACTGAGTAAACTTAACCAAAGTTAAAGAATTGATTACGCAACGCATGGTTACACTCGCGTTAGCAGCGATCCGCGAGCCAGGTCACGTGCCGCGATTGACTCAGGCGTAAGTAAAGTTACAAAACTTTATTTATTTTTAGGCATTTCTAGTGAAAAATTTAGTACCTACTTTAATTACATAATTATGACCAGAATCGACTACAGAGTGCTCTCCATCAGTATCTAAAATTTGTGGTCAGTCACCTTGTATTGTTTCAGTGGGCTCCGATGACACGCTAAACGCTATTGCATCGATAGATAGATGCAATAACTATATACTTCGCGTTGCGACCAAGCCTAGGCCTTTGACCTAGTCTTGTTCTTTCTTGTTTCTTTCACAGATAGTTCTACTAACTAACTGGTACAATCGTTCATATGTACCTACTAGATCGGTGGCCATATCGGCTCACATTAAATTCTAACTCCTATTTTTCTTACTACCGATTTGTGTTCATAATAATCACTCGTATGCTGAGGGACCCAGTTGTGGAGTCGTAGTGTTTGGCACTGACCCCTTTTTTTGATAACAATAATATGATAAAAAAATATAACCAAACATCGAATATTTTTCATCGATAAATTACTTCAAACAAGGCACAAATAATTATAATTATTGAATGTAATATAGAGTTTAAAATTAAAAAAAAATCAAGATAAAAACACAATAGAAAACAATTATTTTCAAAATATTCATAATCTCATTAGAGATACCAAATGAATAAAACCTATTCCGCCAAAAAAATGTTTTCAAGTAAAAAATATTGTTTTTATTTATGTTATAAAATATCAAATAGGTTATAATTATGTTCTATATTTATTAAATAGATGCCTTATAACATAAACCTTACTCCTAGTATGGTTCACGAAATAAAGAAAACTACCGTGTATTTCGTAATTTTTTCACCCGGTATCACATTTGTTTACAAAAAAACTCTTTAATCGTAAATCGGGATATAGTTAAAAGCACAAAATGAACGTGGAGGAAGCGAAAGAGGTATGTGTGGATCGTAGCATTTGGCGTTCCCTAGTTTCGGCCTACCCCAAGGGGAGACAGGCGTGAAGTTATGTATGTATTCACTATTGCACACCCTATCACTCAATTTCACTCCAAGCACACTCCATAAAGCTCTCATCTTCACAGCATTAATCCTATTCACTATCATACATAAATGACATAAATTTCAATGATAAAGAGACCGTCACTTACCATGATTGGCAGGAGTGGGAGCGGTATAAGTCGCGGGACGAGGCGGCACGCGCGGCGCGGCCGGTATCGCCCCGAGCGACTGGTGCGTCGACGCGACTCGGAGCCGCGGCGTCGCAGGCGGCTCCTAGATACACCCACACAATAATTAGCCAGAGAAACAAAAAAATACACCAGACTCTCATAATTAATTGTTAGCCCGTTAACTGGAGTTGGTCCGGGTGTAAGACTGTAAGAAAATCGTGTCTTCTGGCCGGGAGTCTCAACAATATGAAAAAGGCTTTTATACTTTTTATAAATTTCCCTACTGCTTTCATTAACTTCCATTTAATAAAATTAAGGTGTTTTTGTGTATTTTTTTCTGAATTATATTCTTTAAGACTTGTTTCATTTAAATTTAATACAATGTGTTTAATACAGGTGTTCTTAACGGTAAACATAGTAAGCCCCAATTACTTGAAAAAATGTCAATTCTGACCTTGATCAGTGTTCTCGCTCCTGTAACGTAATTTTTCTTGCAAACTACATATTGTTATGTTTTTTTAGAATATACGCATACCTAATACAAATTATTATGACTATGGGCAGCTATAGCAAGTTACTTTTTTGTCACAGTAGACGAGTTTTGTTTTGAATTTAAGTGAAACAAGTCTTCAGAAATATAATACACAAAAATACCTAAATTGGATGAAATGGCACTGAAATGAACATAGGAATAAGTATAAAAGTCTACGCCATTTTCACATGGTAGAGAATCTTGGGAAGAAGATACGATTTTCTTACAGTCTTACATCCGGACCAACTCCAGATAACGGGTTATCCATGCGTTACACACCCTGTATAGGTATTTCAATCAATGGCTGTATACGACTCGTTATCAGTGTTAATTTGAAAACTAAATTGTATTGCTGGTAATAAAAAGCTTAGGTCCTCAGATTTGAATCCTACTTTAGTTCTTTAAGGAGAATTGACAACGAATCTATGTGCTTGAGTGCCAACGCTGCGTCACGCGTTCGAACGGGCGTTTCATACAAAACTGCAACGTCCGTAACTTACGCGCGTTCGATACGGACGTTCGGAATGCGTCAAACGCCGCGTATGATACACGCGTACGGTGCGGAAAATGTTATGAAAGTTTGTATGTTTGAATCTCTCTTAGCAAGTGTTATATTATAAATCTATGGGTAGGTGTGCCTATTTGAAAATAAACACGTACGGCACGCAGCGACATGATCAAAGCTTTTATAATACGGGCCTAGCTTAGAATATATAATTTGCCATATTTTTCTGTATATTAAATTCGAAAGTATGATTTAACTATTGCGATAATCGAAACATATAATCTCTTTAAATGTTTAGTCTACATAAAATAAGTTATATACGCCATTGAGGGTGGATATATTATTTTTAACAACATTTAGACAGATAAAACAATAAGGATAATAAATACACATAATGAGAACAAGAATTATTTTCATACATAAACATGCACTCACCACACTTCCTTCACGATGTATATTTTTACAGACAGTGTCGAGAAACTGTTTTGATTGAAAGATGGCGCTTTGATTGATCAATGAATTTAGAAAACGATTGGAAGGAGATGATGTAAAATAACAGAGAGACATAAAAGCCAGTCTTTAACGTAGCTCAAATTCGTGCCTTTCTCCAATGAATGATTGCAGTCATCGTGCAAAAAGGAAGTTTTTTGATGAACGCATCGGAATGTGGGAAGCTTACCGGCATGCAAACGCGTGAAACAATAGAGAAAACAACACACAGAAAACAATAATTCATTCATTAACAACGTTTAGGTATAACATATAAAAGGATTAAAATGAACTTATGCGAATTTCAAGTTGTATTATTTCAAGTTGCTAATTATCTTATTTTATTAATTTATCCGTGTTTGACCTTAACTTACCTTATTAAATTTAAGGTGAATCACGAGTGTTTGGGAAAAGTCTTATATTTATATACTTGTATTTCTAAATTTACATAAGTTCATTACAGAAAAGCATATCAAGCGACGCTTAGTCGTGCCTGAGCGAGACAAACGTACACGTAGCGTGATGGTTGAGCGAGATGGACTATGTTTCATGCGACTCACGACTCAATCGTATTCAATTTGATATGCTTTGCTTACTTGTGACGTCAGATCCGGCGCCGAGACCCACTGAAAATTCAATTAGTGTTAGTCTACAGTTAGGTGTCCAAAAAAATATGTGTATTTGTGCGAATAATCCCAGTTTGCAGACCCCGATTTTGAGTTTTGGACACCTCGACAATGGTTAATTCACCGCGCCCTTTATCAATTTATTTTTACTATTTACATTACCTACTATTTAATGCAGTTGCATTTTTGTGTGTAATACGTTTTTATACACAATTACAAAGTGTAAAAATGACATAAAATTACATGGCGATGCGGTGCTATTTTTGTTTCAAATCAAAAATGCAATGAGTTCAATTAGTACAACATGTGGATAATCAGTCACATATTATAGTGATTTACCTTGTGTCTAGGTCCCAGTCGTCTGTTAAGGTAGCTGGATATGCTTTTCATGATGCTTTTTCTTCTTCGGTCTCTTGCCAGTTCGGGGTCTGAGAAAGAGGGAGTAACGGGGAGAGGCATTAGCGGAGGTGCGGGTCGGGGCGGGGGCGGGGGGTACTCTGGCGGCGGGGGCAACGGCGGAGGGGAAGGTAAGACAGGAGGCGGCGGCACAGGCGGGGGCACATTGGTTACTGGCGACGCACGCGTTCTGCGAGCGCTTTTCCTCGGAGCTGGCTTGCCTCCGAGGCGCTCTAGTACCAGTCTCCTGACGACTTCGGTTTGTTCTTCCCTTTCTTTCTGGAGCTCGTGTACTTTGTCGGTGGTGTCTCTGTAGGGCTTGGGGCTGACGGGGGACACGGAGCCGGAGCTGAAGGTGAGCGAGGCGGGCAGGTCCGTGCTGCGCGCGGGGGAGGCGGGGCCGCGCGAGCCGGCGCGCGGGAAGTGCTCGCTGGCCGAGCGGCAGATGGCGGGCGAGTACAACCGCAGCGAGAACGGCGAGCTCGACACCAGCGACGAGCTCGACGCCGGCGTCACCGACTCCAGCGGCGGTGACATATCCATCGACACTTCACTCTTCGAATCACCGGTCTTCGACTCTGTTGTTGTACTCTTTGTGTCGTCCTTCTCCACGGGCGAAACTTCCGTTATACTCAATGTTTCCATTTTGCTCCCGACGGTATCGCTTTTACTACTACTATTATTATGTACATCGTTTATCACAGAATTATTTTTATCTAAGCTATCGCTATTGGATTTCTCGACCGGAGGGGTGTCTACCGACTTCAGTAGCTGTGGAGACGTCAATTCGTCGTTGGTCGGTTCCGTTTCGGTGGATGTCGACTTTCGTTCCGCTTCAATTTGCTCCAAGAAGTCGGGCGGTAGGGTGGAAATGATTTCTATGGAGTCATTGAAAAGAGCGGGAGGGGCGGGTTTGACGACGGTTTCGAAGGCGCGCTCGATGAAGTTCATGGAGCGGTCGTTGCCGGGGGAGTAGAGGTCGTAGTCGTCCTCCACCAGCTCCACGTAGCCCTCGTTCCGCGGCGTGGCGGGCGCCTCCAGCGAGGGGTCCTGCTCGCCCTCGTCCACGAACTCGAAGTGTTCAAACGCGTTCGAATATATCACGGGCTCGGGGCTGGTCCTGCCGCAGACGTGCGATGTTATCGCGGAGATGTTTTTGGCATCGTGGATGTTCTTGGGACCGCTCAGAGTCCTCGGGTTCTTGTTACGTTTCTTGTCGTCTTCAAAGGCGCAGTCGTCGAGCACCGCGCTCTCCGCCGCCCAATCGGACAGTTCCGTCTCTGTGAGTGCCAGGGTCGTGGCGTCTCTGCATGAATCTGAAGACTCAGAGTCCACAGCGATGATGGTAGGATCGGTGGTCGGCGTTTTAGACGGCTTATCATCAGTTTTCAGGTCATCAGTCACCTCGCTAACGGTGGTGATGATGGTTAAACTATCGAGTTGTATGAGCTCGCCTCCCTCATCGTGTACTTCGACTTTGGGCACGGTCTGGCTCGGCGGAACTTCGGTATGCGAGGATTCATCTTCAGACAGCGAATCGGAATCTAAGTCCTTAACGCTGACCGGTATCGAGTCTTCGGTCGGTTCGGGTTCGACGAATTCGTTTTTATCGATCTTGCTGAGTAAATCGACGGGCGCTTCGACAATGTTCTTGATGATATCAGGCACAGGATTGGAAAGTTGGAAGGTGACAGTAGGTTTGTGTGGCGTTTGTGTTGCTGGGTGTAGTAGTTTTTGTATTTCGGTTATGTTGGAGCGGAAGGTTTCTAGTTTGGTGTCGATGCGGGAGGTGGAGTCGGAGCGTCGGACGGCGGGAGGGGAGGTTTCTCCAAGGAGGTATTTGCGTTTGAGTTCGAGGGCTCGCTTTGTGGCGAGGCCTCCGGCAGAGCGGGCGCGGGCGAGAGGGGGCGGCGCGGCAGGCGGCGCGGGGGGCGCGGGCGTCACCAAGATGGCGGGCGGCTCCTCGCGCGCGAACTCGCTGTCCGTCGACACCTCAGTCGCGGACGAGACGCGCTCGTCGCTGGACGACTCCGAGTCGCTCTCCACCTACACACCGCGGCCCCAACGCTTATCAACGTGCGCATACGTGTTGCTTCTTTTGTTTTTATAAAGCGTTTCTATTTAGAGCTAAGTTCGTTATTATACTTGTTCTCAATAACATAATATTACTTATTGAGGTAGAGTTCGCGCCAAACATCTGGTTGTTGCAAGACGTAGGTAAAACACCTGCGCGAAACGTCTTGCAGCATATATATATACTGATTAACTGAGTGAACGACAGACAACGTACAACTGGCCTTAGAGAGCTGCAATAATCTTGGCGAGGAAATTGTTGATTTAATTACGGAGCGTCTAAAAATTTCATACTTATAAATCGATATGAAACATTTTTGTTACTTTATAAAAATAAGTCTTGAAAATAAAATGAGTGCATTTAAAATAATTTAACTAAGACCAAAGTATCTACAAAAAAGGTGCCCACATTTTTTTTCCAGATATGTTGTTTAGTTTCTTCGTTTCTTTTTCAATATTATTTTATTTTAATTGCCCTGAAATGTATGATATCTTCGTATGGTACATAAATCCTGCTCGCGATTTCAGTTATATTTTTTACTATTAGACTTGGATTTTGGCTATTTTGGATTTCGTTGTGCCCTCTTGCACTATGGGAAGTCGCGTAAAACTAATTGCAAATATAACCCACTGGAACTTTACAAATTGCTATAACACACTCTCAAATAGTTAGTGTCGCTGTTTGTGCTTAATGTGCAACCTTAAAGTTTTCAAGAAGCGTCACCGTACATAATAAATGTTTTGTTTTTAGATTCATAAAATAAATAAAGCATTAATGTAACACCATCGTAACATCTCTTATGTAAAGTAAAAATGCAGTAAATCACCATCTGCAATAAGAATTAAGTAAAATACTACTTGTAGACGCAGCAAATTAGTTAAGTACTGTTAGATTTTCTCAGCATTTTAGATAAAGACGCCATTACATCTATCTAACTTAAAACTTCTCATGACAAAAATTGTTCAGAAACTTAAATCCTGTATTTTAATATATGTTTCATGTATGGACCGCTCAAAAATAATGTTAACAAAAATTTGTTCGGCCGCTCGCCAAGATTATTTGGAACATACATTCCTTAGGGGGTGAGGGTAATGAGTAAGGAATTCCCAAAATTCCCACGGGAAGGGGAAATATAGGTATTTTTAGTTTGTATGAAAATTTTTATTCCTTGAGTGCACCGATGGGAAAATTGTGAAACAGGTTCCTCAATGGGTGTCTGGTTGGTTGCATTACGGAAGGAATCCATGGAATTCCTATAGAAACGGTAGTTAAAACAATAACATCTAAACAATGTTTATGCGCGTACGTCGAAAAGGCGATCATTTCTTTGAATAAAAACGCTTTATAAGACAGATCAAAAAACACGAGTGCAAGCTAAGCTAGAATAGGATCTTTGAGGATTCTTGTGACCTAGAAAATGTATGAATACAACACGTACAAAAACAATATTACAGTAAAACTAAGATAACTTTAAGAATCCTCAAATTGAAATCGATTACTATTCCGATTTAGAAAAGGATTTTCTAAAACGAAAACCAATCGGGATAGTAATATTTTAAAGTAAGTGCTTTATTTAGATAGAGACGCAACAGCGCCGAAGATGCGGAACACCTTTGCCACACTAACTTACCGCATTCAGTGAAAGAAACTAAATCTAACTATTGAAGATGGCAAAAAGCTAAAAATAAATATACATAAATACAACGTATTATAAAAACACAAACATCTATATACAAATAATAAAATATCATACATATTTACAATATAGAGTTTTAAGAAATGTTATAGACATACTTAAAAAGCTAATTATATAGAAAATAGTCTTTTAGGAGAGAAGGAGTAAAACAAAATCAAAAGCGCCATCGAGGTAACATGTATCCAACTTACTATTTTCCAATCAAAATAGAATATAAGAAAAAAAAAACTTGATTTACTTTGTCATATCAAAGCTCATATAGTTCAATCTTTTAATAGAAAATTGAGATTCAATCCAGTGTAAAGAAACATGACAAAGACGATGTATCAATTCGTATCTTCGAGTAGAAAATAGTAATTCAGTTATCGGTATAGTTAGTGTGGGCAAAACTGACACTCATTCGGCCTCTTTCGGCCACCCCTTGTTAATACATTGCTTGTCTCGAACATGCTGGTTCAAATCATGGTTATTAGAGATGAAATGAAATGATGAAGTTTAGAGGTTCTATTTTTAGAATATTACCGTACTATAGACTTTTAGACGATATAAATGCGGTAATGTAAAAACTTAGGGTTTCTTAAGCGATACTTTAACTCGTTATATAAAAAAAAATTAAGGATATTTGCGGTAGCGAAGCTTTGGCCAAAAGGTAATTGCTGTCGAATGCAAATTTATAAAAAGAATGAACCAGTTTTAAATATGTGGCAGTTTTTCTTCAAATTACTGCTTAGCTCATTGATAAAAAATGAATTAGTACTAAAATCTATTTATAAATAGATTTGATATTAAATTAACTCATAATTGTTCCATATGGAACAACATTACAGAAAATTAACTGTATTTGTTTTTGTTTAGTGAGAATTTTCCAATTTGAATTTGGACTTTAATGACTCCACATAAACTTCTTTTCAATCGACTTCCAAAAAAGGAGTTCTGAATTCGTCTGTATGTTTTTTCTTGTGTCTTTGTTACACGATATTTCAGACAATTATGAATCGATTTTGAAAATTCTTGTTTCATAGTTGGTCCCATATAAATTTCATTGAAATCAGTTGAGTGCGGTTTTTTTAATGATCTGCATTTGTTGATTATATTATATTTAGTAAATTGTTTCTAATCATTAATAGGGGCACAGGGGTGGCCTAGTCGAGACTAAACCTGTTCATGGGGTTAGCGTTGAATAGGGCATGTTCTTTCATTAATATTAATATCATTAATCAATTGTGATATATATAGGGTTCTTGACAAATGTTTTTTTTTGGATTAAAAATAGGTTCGTACCAAGAATATTAAGTATTCAAATCATGTTAGTTTCTCTACGACATTATGATCGAAGTTTAAATAAAAGTTTATTAGAATTTTACAAATTCACGTGATTTAAATTTTCGAGTTCGGAAAATGAGGCACTTCTACTGGTACCATTATCATGGAGACTTATTTACTTTTCATACAAGAAATTTGCTATTTTTCAAATAATGTGAAACAATCCAATCTCCTATGCTAATGCAAGTATATTTTGTTCTCCAACGCTATCCAATTAATCCTAAATCTGCGCCAAGTCACTTTATTACTATACCTTGGCAAATAATTCAATGCAGTAAAATGACAGTTCCAGTGTGCCCACTTTAGGGAAGAAAAAAAATAGTGATAGGATTTAAGTGAACAAAAGATTTTTTACTTTCATTTTCATATTTCTAGACTGTAGTCACTTACTTTTTTGTTGTCTTTAATAGGTATAGCGCGGTATTGTTGATGCTTTTCATTTCTTATTATTTTTATTTTTAAATGTAAATATAAACCGAAAAAGGGTTATGGTATAGTAGTTGAACTGGGTACTTCTTTCGCGTTTGTAAACAATCTAATCTGTTCGATCTGCAACAACCGCTGAGTCAGATCTTCTTAATGACCCCAGAGTAATACTTATATTTGTCTATCCATCTTATTTTCTATTTGTAATTTATTCTTGTTGCTGAAACTTCAACTAATCTCCTTCCAACTTTCTTCCTCAATACGAAACTCAAATTGAATCCAAAAAAAACATACTACACGTAATCAAGCAATCTCGAAAATTTGAAAACGGAACATGCGTCTATCAACGGCCCCTTCCGCACCTCCCGGCGCGCTACGGTTGCTACGGCGCTACGTGGCTACGCGACGCTACAGCGCGGTACCTCGCTGGAGTCGGTTGGGGCGCGCGGCTCGGGAGGCACCTCTCGGCGCCGAGCCTCGCGCGCCTCGTAAAGCCGGGACCAGGAATCCCCGGAGGAGTCACCGGCTAGACAGGACAGACATTTCATAGGCTATATTCAATTACCTTCTACAGTGGAAACGTTTAAAAATGATATGCGACAGTTCAAAATGGACAATCAAAGTAAATTGCCCTAATGCACTTTTGATACATCGAATCAGTTGTTAAAAATAATGTTTTTAGATTAATATTTGTGTAGGTACCTTAAAGTTTTTTTTTTATGATTGATGTCCGCCTTTAAACTCAGTCTCACCGAATGGTAAGTGGAGTTGAGATCGAAAATGGCCACACACGGGTATATCAAGGGACATGGCCTTTCAAAACATTTTTTCCGGAATACACCACCGGAATACAACGACTTTATAGAAAGGATGATCCATATTCAGGCAGGTCCTAATGAAATCATTCCTCTGAGCGGAGGTCACTCGGATAAGTTGTTTTTACAACGCGCTTAGGGCTATTCCAAGCCGACCCTACATGGGATGCCTGGAAGAAATCGCTTAGAGCCTAAATTGTCCAAAATTTGTATTAATTAATTATTATTTGAAGTCGTCGTGGCGCCGTGGTTACTGTGTGTATCATACGATATCACAGGTTAAGCAACGTTCGGCGCGGTCGGTACTTGGATGGGTGACCGCCGACCATTAATTTCTCACGACGACTTCCGTGCTTCGGAGGGCACGTTAAGCAGTCGGTCCCGGGTGCTGTTTAATTGTATGCAGTAGTTGTTAGGGTTTGTCAGAAGCCATTTCGGCGCCCTGAAAATTCTGAAAGCACTGGGCCAGCTTGGTGGATTATGGCCTATACCTCCTCGTCACCTAATCATCGTACAAAGAGTTGTGATGATGATGTTGATAATGAATTATTACTATAATTTATCTTTCATCTATTTGCTTTTCTAGGAATAAAGAGCATTTATTATCAATTCAAAAATACCTTCATCCGAGCCGTCGTCATACGCGAAGCTATCCGACGTTACATAGAGATGGTGCGACACATTCGTGTCGGGCGCGCGATCGTCGTTCGGGAGGCAAGGCGCCTCCGCATCACTGTCGCCGGCCGAAGTGTACTCCTCCTCCGAAGACGTTTCTTCGTCTTCACTGCTGGGTTGTATAGGCGTTATAATTACCATTACATACATAAATAATAGTAAATGATTGGGACATAAATTCACACATAATTAAAAGTGCGGGTGACAGTTTCCGTAACGTTTCGTTTCATTCCTGAAATTTGCCACGATTTACTAATTATGAGTTAGTATTTCAGCTGCACCACATTCAAATCATATAAGATTATTTAATAACCAGGGTGCAACGGTAAGTGGAACCTACCTTCCTGAAAATGTTTTACCATATATCCAATATTGGTTCGATTTTAGTTATCTTTGGATATTTCTTAAAGCTTATAAGTACATTTATTAATTCATTCAAATATATGCAACGTGTAACAAAATGGAGAGATTAAACTTAAGGGTAACTTCTTTTGTATACCATACGTAGAATATAAAATATAAGAATTAGCATGATCAGTGCTGGTATAGACTTTCATACAAATTTATTTAACAACAAAATATTTTGAGAACCCTAGTCAACCTAATAAGCTAAAACAAGACTTGTGCCGCAGTCAGTGACCTTATGACCTTTACGGCACCGGCTGAAATTTGTAGTATCTGTCTTAGTTACCCATCACTTTATTTTTACGCCATCTTTTGGCTTCTCTAAACAAATAGTTTATGGCACGTATATTACTATATGCAATATATAAGTATATACTATGAAAAAAGTTGAAAAAAAATGGCCTTAAAACGACAATTTTGAAAATGTTTCACGTTAAAAAGACCTAAAATTTAATAAAAATTAAGTTAAAAAAATATTTAGGAATATAATTCAGTACAATTTAAACAAACATACTTCAATTTGATGAAATGGCAGCGAAATTAATGAAAGAATTCGGGAAATAGTATAAAAGCCTACACCATTTTTATATGGCTGATTATTCCGATAAATAGATACGATGTTCTTACATCCGGACCAACCCCAGATAACGAGTTATCTATTAATTACGACAGACCCTGTATAAAACTGTTCCGTTACTGATTGAGGTACTGAGTTACCAAGTGACTGACAGATAACGTACAGCCGGCCCTACACGGGCAGTATACCGTGCCGGACATTAGGCAATGAGAATCTTGAATGTTTAAAATGGTCTCTTAGAGTTTGCCAAGATATCACTGGTAAATCTTTTCACTTTTTAATATGGCAACACTAACAAAATGCGTTGATATATAAGAAAATCGTAATTTTGTCAAATAAATTCAATTATAAAAGAAATATATTTTTGAATGTACAAAATACAGGTGAAATGTGATCCCATGATGTTTCTTTGTAGTTTCAGCAGTATTTTAACTGGTAGAAATTACAAAACTCGCAAAAAAATCCACGACATTTGCCAAAGAGTGACTAATCGTCAAAACGTCAACATATTCAAGACTTGAGTATGCTTTGTTGCTTCAGTGGTTCATTTGTATTCTGAGCTTATAAACTACATCACCAAACATACAATCCCCTTCAGTATTATCTCTTCATTATGTTACACGTTGTATATTAATGCGACGGCTGGTATTAGTATAAAAATATTCACAGTCTTATTCATCAACACTGACCTTAACCCGCCTGCGGCTGACGTCTCGGACGGCAAACAGTTCCGATCGGTCCACTCGTCTTCGTCGATCTCCGCATCGACGGACAACTCGATCGAGATCCGTTCCGGAGTGACAGAAGCCGCGGCCGGCGGACCCGAGTCCGGGACTGTGCCGGCGTGACGGGGGCAAAGTAGGCGGCTTCCGAAACACTCGGACACGTAGTTTCTGTTTGGAAAATGGTTTTTTTAGTTGATAAAGAAGGTAATTTACAGTTGTCATAATGTCTTTATATAATATAACAGCAAAAACATAACGGTTGAAAACCGTATCTCGTATTTATCATTTAGCTTCTATGATTTAATAGGAGCGAAAGAAAAACATAGAATATGCCAGCTGCTTTTCTTCCCGGGCATACTGTAAAAGTTAGTTAAGGGACCGAGGTGTTATGGGAAGCTTTTTTGTGGGCGATAGGCTGACCCCCTGTCACTGCAATAGTCTCTCTCCACTATTATAATGCCTCCGAATTTGTCAAACACGACATCAGATGGTTTTATTACCTCTGCTGTTCTGCCTACCCCATACGGGATACAGGCGTGAAGTTATGTATGTATGTATGTATTTATCATATCATTGTTTATTTTTCTAAGTATTATCTTTTTTGATAGACCCGTACCGCCACTGGTTTCACCAAGGAAATTACCGGTGAGATTACGGTGAAGTTCCAATTACTTACAGTGTTGGTTCTATTTTAAAATTATAGATAAACTTATAAGTAATTCCTACCTTGAAGCAGTGGGTATACGGGTAACAGGAATTACCCCTCCACCCACCTGTGTGTGAAAGCAGTGGGTTGCACGGATCACTTGATCACGGGCTTTATAATTTATTTACATACATACATAACTTCACGTCTGTATCCCGTATGGGGTAGGCAGAACACCAGAGGTAATAAAACCATCTGATGTCACGTTTGACGAATTTGGAGGCATTATAATAGTGGAGAGAATTTATTAATAATAATTTTTATTATTATGATTATCTTTTTCTGTTCATGTCTATAATTGGCACTATGTTTCTTTTTACTTTTTAAGTAAAACTCATAGGTAATTTGAAAATAAATAGTTCATCAGAGAAGAAAACCTTACTTCTTATACAGAGTAGCCTGGCAGACGGCACACTTGCAACAGGACCGGTGCATGACATTGCCGTCGCAAGTGACTCGTTCACAGGTGAAAACGCGGGTTCCGCAAACGTGGCAGTCTATTCGCGGCACCGCGGGACGCCATTTCTTTACCTGGAAATGAACAAGTAATATTTAATAATGTATTAATTGAATCAGGCGTTACTTTGCGGAAATCCATGACAACTACTTTAACAAAGTTACCTTGCTAATTCCGCGACTTGTACTTGCACTAGTGATGCAGGAATTCCTTGCGTTGGTTCACCGCCCTCCCTCCCTCAAACAAAAGGCAAGAAAAGCAACGAACACGAACGGTGGTGGTCGTTGTACCCTGAAGATGCTTCTGGTTGAAGCGAAACACGTGTCGGTGATAGCTAGTGGCGTGAGTTACAGTATTCCAAGTGCGTGTTCGTTGCTTTTCTTGCCTTTTGTTTGAGGGAGGGAGGGCGGTGAACCAACAAAGTCGCGGAATTAGCAAGGTAACTTTGTTAAAGTAGTTTTAATAATCCACTAAAACTGACTCAATTATTTTCCATGAAAAATCCCAATCAGCTTTTTTAAAAAATCAAAAGAATGTTTATTCGCTGAAGTGGGTGTCTTACCTCGTCTTTCTCTTTGGGTTGCGCTTTGGGAGCTTCCGGTTCGTCTTTTTTGGCAAATTTGTTGGCCAGGTTTGCTACCTGAAAAATATACAGTTTTGTGTGAAAAGTCAGTGTGCTCAAATGTGATACATCGATTTCATTTTGCACGCTAAAACTATTAATAAATAAAATAAATAAATATTTCTGACACTCACACAACATTATCTAGCCCAAATTAAGTTTCTTAAAGAACTTGTGTTATAACTGATATACTTAAGAAATATATAAACATAAATATTTAATAAATACATATTTTTTATTAGAATAAACTTAAATAAACATATAAATATCCATGACTTGACGACTAATATCTGTGTTCATCACACAAATATCCGCCGCCGCCGCCGGGATTCAAACCCAGGACCTCTGGCATAGAAGGCAATTTATGTTACCGCTACACCAGCCGGTCGTCAAAATTATTATTATCTTGCTATTATTATCAACTTGTGTTGATAACGTTCATTTGTAACACATAACATTCTTAACATGTGGTAGCAAAATTGTACAGTGTTTTTGAGTATTATCACGATACACAATTATTTATCTTACTCATTATAAATGTGAAAGTTTGGATGGATGGATGGATGGATACATTATTCTGATAAAATTTAGCATAGTGATAGTATAACTACCACCTAGGTAAAATAGCATTGTAAAAAAAATGTGATTCATTTGTATAATTTACTTCGTTATCTTTCAAAGTTAATCAATTTAATGATTTATTTAATACCTAAAACCTACTTTATTACATAACGGGACCTTATTTTTTATTGTATATTCTGACTACTAAGTCAACAGTGTTATGAATTTATAAATTAATAATACTTAATTTGTGTGTTACTAATCTAGTTTTAAATTTGTAAAACTAACCAGTGGGCCAAGTTGCCACAATAAAGAAATTATTATTATTATGCATACTTATAACTACTCGCCTTTCGGCGGAAAAGACCCGACAATCCGACCAGTCGGTCGGGTATCAGGGCAAGAAAGAAAGAAACCGGCGAATATTATTATTATAGTATACACTCTGGAATAGCATAGAGACTTTTTATCCCGATATTCCCGCAGCTAGTAATGTTATATAACGAATGTATGGGAGCACACTAAATAACAAACAAACCATGACACACCTTATTGGTACCGTGGTCCGGCCGCCCGGAATCCCGCAGTTTCTGCTCTAGTTTGTGAATGCTCTCGTCGATTTCCACCCACTTCTCTTCGTTTTCACCTTCTTTGAGACGCCGTTGGCGCACCAGAAACTGTTTTAAATTAAATTGTATTCTATTATAACTAAAGTTCTTTATTAGTTTATGAACATTTTCTCGACACAAGGGTATCTATTTCGACAATTTGATGGTTCAACTGTGGAAACCGTGAGTATAATTAAAAGTCTCTTTAATGTCTTATTTCAAAGTTTAAAAATAACAGTTGTTTATTATACTACACTACTGTATACTCATTTTGAAGACGCAGTTTCGCCTGTTATATTTCCAATTTAAATGTATTTAATAAGATTGTTTTTACTTAATATCAGCGCTTTGCTCTCTGAGCAAAACTGACGCTGAGCTACGGCTTTTTGCACTGCTACAACACACATTATTTTTTTAATTATTTATAATCGTATTTCTTTTTTTTTATTGTATTTCATTTTTTTTTATTGTTTTTAATTGTATTTCATTTTTAATTCCATTTTATTGTAATATGTGTGCTTGTAGTTGTCAATAAATGAATTATCTATCTATTATCTACTTTAAAACTTCCAAATAACCACTTACCTGTTCCCTGTCCCACTTGGGTACTTTCTCCGCCGTCTTCGGTTCGGGTCTTCCGAGTCTATTTTCCAGAATCTTCTTTTCAATTTCGCGCACGTTCCAATCATCTCTCTCTATCTTGCCGACCGAGCGCATGAGATCCTTCGGTTTACTTGTTCGATTTTGAGTAGAAGACGGCTGGGCCGCGGTCGTACCCCCCGCGAGTTCGGCCGCTAACCGAGCCACTCTCGCCCCTCCTCCCATAGCCCTTGACCCCGCCCCTACGATTCGACCCTCCTCCTATTGAAATAAAGTTACTTTTAATAGAAAAATAAGTACCTAAACGTTAAAGGAAATACGTTCTTAACCAGATTCTCAAATTGAAATAGACTTTATTGAAATCTGGTAAAAATGTATTTTCTTTAATGCGATTTTGTTTTAATACACACATAACCTTGCAGATATAACATTGAGTAAAATTACCCTTTTTCGATTCGGTGAAAATTTCTCAGTCAACGATTCGAATGCTTTTAAAATATTTTTGCTCAATGTTGCAGTTAAAAAAAAACTAAGTTAGTATAAACACTGTGACAGTCAACACAGAAAGATGAGTGATCATTAATAAATTGACAGATATATCCACGTCATGCACACACAATCGCACCGCAAAGTTTTAGTATAACAAACGTGCTTTTTCGATAACTTGAATCGTTTTATTCGAAATATACTATAATTTATTAGGTATTTTAGACTACATATGTATTTTGATTAAGTGTATCAACATTTATATTCCTATCGACAAGCTTTATAGCTTCTTTGGCGTCGCTACACACGGTGTTTTAGTGATTCCATGCAACACACTGACACACTGTCTCACGTAATGTTGCAGTTTTTTCTCCAGTTTCTTGACTCTTTCGCCGAACTGTGCTGCGTTCGCTCGGTACTGTTGCAGGCCGTAGTCGTTCTTGAGGTCGGTTGTTGATACGGCATCTAGCTGCGGCTCCGTGGCTAGTAACTGAACGCTTTTCTCGAAACGCTGCTTCATGATTTCACGAGCCGCTTTCCGCCTGCCTGTAGCGCTTTTTGGCCGCTTAACGTCGGCACCTTTCTTCTGCATTATATCTGACACTCTTTGCATACGCATCACCATCTCGCTAGAGTTGTTCTTCGGAGTCGCTTCAACACTTTTTCTTGTCTTGTTTCCACGTATCAACTCCGATACTCTTTGACGCCGTAATGCCATCTCAGGTGTACCTATAGATTCGTGTCGTTTTGTTCTTTCAGGGCTAGGAGTGTCTCGAGATTTTCCTTCGATGATGTCCGCCATTTTTTGCATTCGTAGGACCATTCCTGGAGTGGTCAACGATGCGGAACGCGCCGAACGAGAATCCGGGCTAGGAGTGTGACGCCGTTCCTGTCCTTCGAATATTTGTGCGATGCGTTTCGTGTTTTGTGCCATTTCAGCGTTCCCGACTGAGTTTGATCGCTTGTTGATGAATTCGGGACTGGGTGAATGATCTGCTAGTTGAGTCAACTTGCGGCCGTTAGTTTGTAAAGGGTCATCGATCGACGCGGACCGGCCGAACTCCTTTTTCTTGACGCTAACCACACGCGTCGTTTTCTTCTTAGCAGTGTCTACTTTCACAACGGTGGCGTCTGTGTCGGGAGAGTCGTCAAAAAACTCTGAAAAATCCGGTACTTTGATGGTGGAAGGGTCGAGACCCTTGAGTTTTCTCGGTGGTCGTTTCGGCGATGATGTTTCAATTGTTTCTGTTGGGTTGAAGTATTTGGACAGCTCGGTGTTGTTGGCGTCGACTCTGGTTTTCATGGATCCTTCAAGGAGTTGTGCGACGGATACTCGGAGCATGGCTGGGTCTGGGGATTGTTCAGGGTCGAGGAGAGCCACGATCTGTTCTTGAAGCTCCTTCTGTTTCTCCGCCTGGACTTCTTCAGCCACCATCATGTCGTGGCCTTCAATGAGCCGCGCCAGCTGTGTGATCTCATTAAGGTCTAACCGGCCTATCTTATTTCGAATGTATTCCTCGGGATCCATACTTACTTGTGGGGAACGAACGGCGCGCCGCTTCTTTTTGTAACTCGAATGAGATTTATCTGCTTCTGCCGCGTCTGTAAACAGCAAATGATATGTAAAACTGTATCTTATTGTAAATAGGAATAATGGATTATATAAAATACATACTTGAGTAGGCGGAAACAGCATGGTCTGCGGTATTCCTGGAATGTTTCTCCTTTTGCATAGTCTGTTTGAGCTGAAAACAAATGATATCACAAATTCAATGGCAAATTGCATAAATTAATTGATTAACCTACAAATAGAGAACTATCGAGGTTAAATGTTCGCCTGCGGTACGAGAGATTCTAGGTTAGAATCCTAGCCGTGTTCGTTTTCTAGAAAAGTTAGTTTCCTAAACAACTTCAGATCTTAAATAAATGAAAAATGTGATAAATAAAAATTACCCGACCAGGATTCGAACCTGGGACCTCTCGTTTGCCGGACGAGTGCTCTTCCAACTGAGCTATCGGGGCCTGGCGCTACGCCTCGAAATTACTTACCACATTTTTTTGTTTTTTACGTTATATTGCTAACGTAGCTCCATCTAATGGTATAAGCTTTGCAGCTAAGACCACCCGAGATCAATTTCTTTACAGAAATTGTAATTACTAAATTACCTTAAAAACATTATTAAAACATTGCAATGCTTCACTTTAACTGGGATTTACAATTTCTGTAAAGAAATTGATCTCGGGTGGTCTTAGCTGCAAAGCTTATACCATTAGATGGAGCTACGTTAGCAATATAACGTAAAAACAAAAATGTGGTAAGTAATTTCGAGGCGTAGCGCCAGGCCCCGATAGCTCAGTTGGAAGAGCACTCGTCCGGCAAACGAGAGGTCCCAGGTTCGAATCCTGGTCGGGTAATTTTTATTTATCACATTTTTCATTTATTTAAGAATAATTGAGCATTTTAAATGCAAAAACCTTAAAAACATTATTAACTTCGGATCTTCTAACCTGGCCTCTACTATCATACCCTCTATTTGCGCCGTAATACAAGTTCATATGAGTTTTTCTGCAGGCGAAGGCAGAGGTTTTACCATCGTTGTTATTGGATTCAATTTATCAATGGCATTTTAGTCTTTTTACTTGCACCATATCATTTAATTTTTATTGTCTATTATCATAATTTTTTCCCTGCATATATTGTTATTACTTCGTATATCAAAAGCCTGACCAGTCGGGGATCAGTATTATTACATAGCTTTTGGGGCTAAACAGTTGGCCTATCACTTTGTGTAGCTTATTATTAATTTACACCCTTGTTATTAATAAAAACAAACCGCTACCTGATGGAAAACATCCGAAGGGTGTTCCACATGGGGTATTTCTCCTTTAAACGCGTGGTATATCTTCGTGAGGTAGGAGCGCAGCTTCGCTTCGGGAACGTCTCGCATTGAACCGTTCGCGGATACGGGCGATGTTATTCCTGTAATATGATTTTGTGTTATAATAATAATATATTGTAAGAAGCAAAGTTTTGATTTTTTGTTGGTTTGTTTCTTGGTAATGGATAAAAAAGAAAGAAAGATAAAAGACGTGTGGCACTCGGAGACTGCCGCCGTAAAGCTATTGCATAGCATTTTTTATCAACTCATGCAATTATAATTATTTATTTATTTTATTAATGCAGTAATGTTTGATCTAATATGAAGCTCCACAAGTTCCTAGTAGATGGCGCTGATTGTTTATTAAAGCCCACATGTAAAGTTATGAAATCAAAGTATCACCGCTGTGCCGGTCGGAGTGTTAGGTTTTTTTCGTTACGAAATTTCTGGATTCGGTCCCCACGCTCAAGGCCCGCGATAGAAGCTTAAAAATATTTATTTTTAAAATGTGGTAAATACAGTTCTTATAATTAATTTCAATGCAGACACATTCACCCGTTTGGGCATACAATAATTTATCTCTAACAAAGTTTAAGTAAGTTTATTATAAT
Source organism: Stenoptilia bipunctidactyla (assembly GCA_944452665.1). Lineage (NCBI taxonomy): Eukaryota > Metazoa > Arthropoda > Insecta > Lepidoptera > Pterophoridae > Stenoptilia > Stenoptilia bipunctidactyla. The sequence goes on along the minus strand of OX101721.1, from coordinate 45,381,415 downwards.
ATTATTATCTAATTAATTGCTTAAACTATTCTAAGGTCAGATATAGGTACATATAAAATACTATTTCATGTCAATTTAGGATTGAATGTCAACTTTTGTGATTAAAATACTCATTTAAGTCATAAAAACAATTTTGGACTAGCCACATCTTAAATCTATATTTAAATTTATTGCATACAAGATTTTTTATGTCACTAGGTAATTTATTATAATATGGATTTTTACGGCCATTGATGTATAATTTTTAGATTTCATGGCTGTCCGCATACATACATACATACATACATAACCTCACGCCTGTCTCCCTTTGGGGTAGGCAGAGACAAGGGAACACCAATTGCTTCGATCCAGACATACCTCTTTCGCTTCCTCCACGTTCATTAATCTTTTCATACATGATCGCCGGTTACGGGTACTTTTAACTAGGCCCTTTTTAAGAACGTCGCCAATTTGATCGGCGTACGTTCGCCTAGGGCGGCCCCTTCCGACAGCACCATCCATTCTTGCTCTATACACCTCTTTCGTAAATCTACTTTCACTCATCCTTTCCAAATGTCCAAACCACCGTAGCATACCCTTTTCAATCTTAGTCACTACATCTTCTTTCAATCCGCATCTCTTTCTTATTTCACTATTGCGCACCCTATCACTCAATTTCACTCCACACATGCTTCTCAACGCTCTCATCTCCACAGCATTAATCTTGCTTTCATGTCTCCTCTGCCACACCCAAGATTCACTACCATACATAAGCGTTGGCGCCAGAACTCCCTCAAGTACGGCAAGACGAGCCTTATTTGGTATAGTTTTGCTTGCCATTATCGAGTATATGGCGCCATTAATACGATTTCCTGCTTTTACTCTCCTTTCAATATCACCTTCACACTTCCCATCTCTTGTAAACAAGGACCCCAAGTATACAAACTCTTTCACTTGTTCCACTTTTTCGTCCCCTATCATAATATTGCATTCCGTCATATCTTCATTCCTCTCCATAACCATGACTTTCGTCTTTCCAACATTCACTTTCACACCTTTTCTTTTAAACGACTCATGCATCACAGTGACCATTTGTTGCAATTCCGACGCAGACGATGCAAGTAGAACCTGGTCGTCGGCGTAAAGCAGAGTTTTGATCACTGTCTCATTCATTTTTAAACCCCATTCAGACTCTTTCAGATCTTTCAAACAGCTATCCATGAATAGGTTGAACAGCCATGGAGACGCTACACAGCCCTGTCTAACACCGCGATCGATGCTAAACCATTCTGTGTAGTCATCATTCAACCTGACACAAGCACTCGAGTCCTTATATAAGGATTTGAGTGCCCGTATCAAGTCACTATCCACCCCAAACTCGGATAGTGTTGACCAAAGTTCATTCCTCATCACACTGTCATACGCCTTTTCCAAGTCAATGAAGCAGCAGAAAACCTTTCGGTGTTTAGCCAGAACCTTCTCGGTTACTGATCTTAAGGCAAAGACTTGATCCGTGCATCCCATCCCCTTTCGAAATCCCGCTTGCACATCCCAGATCTTGCTTTCTGTTTCATCCATCACTCTTTCGATTAATATCTTTGCATACATTTTGCCCACAATACTCAAAAGGCTAATGCCACGGAAGTTTTTGCATTCCTGCTGTGACCCCTTTCCTTTATAAAGTGGCACAATAACGGCCTTGCACCAGTCGCCTGGAACACGGCCGGACCGCCAACACTTATTTAAAAGCTGGTACAACAGGTTTGCAGTGACACTTTCACCCGCCTTGAGCATTTCGGCATCTATTCGATCATACCCTGCCGCTTTACCCAATTTCAAGCCTGCCACTGCTTTCATAACTTCTTCCATACTTATCTCACTTTCACGATTGGCCACACCACTGGAAGGTGAGGGCCTACTTTCCAAAACATCACTCGCACTTCGTTCAAATAAATTCTCGAAATATTCTTTCCACTGATTCATAATATCTTCATGCTCACTAACAATATTCCCATCCTGATCTCTTAACACGCCCACTTTCGAGTCTCCAACCTGCCCTCGGGCTCTTCTGACTAAGTGCCAGAACAGTTTGGAATTGGCTCGAAAGTTTTCCGAGAATTTCCTATCAAGCTTGTTCTTACATTCTTCTTTCTTTTTGCTTACAATATCTTTCACAGTCTTTCTTAATCTATCATACTTTTCTTTTGCTACTCTTTCATCATCATTCAAGTCATCTCGTATTCTATTTCTGCCCCTCACAGCTAGTAGATCTAGCCACGCTTTCTTCTTTTCTAATACACAACCTTTCACTTCATCATCCCACCACTCGTTCTTATCTCTTCTCACATTCTTCTTCACACTTACCCCACATATTTGGGTGGCCGTTTCTACGATACCATTCTTAAATCTACTCCAATATTCTTCTATCTCGCAGTCTTCATCATTCAATAGCGGTTCCAACCTTTCTTTCAGTTCTAACTTATATTTCTCACGGACAGTCTCATCTTGCAAATTTTCAACTTTCACTCTTTTCCTTCCATACATACGTACCTGTGGGCGATGTCGCCATTTTTTTGAGCAGACCTGCTATTCTTGACACCGCAAGAAAATGGTCGCTTCCGACATTTACTCCACGGTACACTCTCGTATCCTTAACTTTCGTTCTCAATCGTTCATCCACTATTACAAAGTCAATCATACTTCTCTCAGACTGTCTCTGCCATGTATACATATGAATCATTTTGTGACTAAACATAGTTTTAGTCACCACAAGCTTTCTCTCCAAACATACATCTAACAGACTTGTGCCATTATCATTTATTCTCTCGTCACCAAAATTACCTAACACCCTTTCATACCCATCACGCTTTACTCCCACCCAGCCATTAAAATCGCCTAACATAACAATCCTTTCATTATCTTCACACCTTCCAAGCACATCTCTTACATTGTCCCAAAACTCTTCCCTGACTGCCTGTGGCTTGGACATATCTGGCGCATACAGACAAAGGATAAAAATCCTGGTCAAACCTACTTTCAGTCTCAACCACAGGAGCCTGGGACTCACATACTCATAACCTTTCACACAATCACTCATTCTTTCCGACAAAAGAACGCCCACACCTTGGCTTCCTCTCTCAAACTCTTCTACTCCCGCCCAGTAAGCAGAGAGTCGGCCATGCGTGGACATTCCACAACCTTTCTTTTTCGACTCACTCACACCTAACACGTCAATCTTCCTGGCATTCATCACCTCGCATATTTCGTCAATCTTATCATCTATTCCTCCACAAACATTCATCGTCGCAAATAAGCATTCCCCTGCCCTCTTTTTGCCTGCTGGGGGGACAAGACGTGACGTGTGGCAATGCACGTCGCCGTCGGGAATATTGCCCCCCCCAGATACGATGGGGCAGCCTGAGTTGACCTCAGGGAGGGATTCTCCAGCTCGACTGGTACCCTCCTGGGGTAGTGTATTTTTTATTCCCCTCCTCATCATATCTGATTCTCCTACTTCATCGGATAGGAAAGGATTGGGTAATTTGGAAAGGAATCATGAATGATGGGAAGGAAAAAGGTATTATGAGGATGCTGCATGCACGGAGGGGACGTTTGTTGTGTACGCAGTAGCTAGGGAGGCCGGGGTCGCTTACCCGAGTGCCTTTTCTTCACAGTCGGACAGACTACTGAAGAGAACACCCCATGTCCGCATAGTTGGTAACAATAACCTAAATAAAGTCTTAAGTATCACCAATAAATACCTTTTTAAGGGAATTTTATAGATTTTAATAGCGAAACACTCATGAACACGGTGTCTTTAAAAAGTGTTCAGTTAGGCTGTAGAATATAAATTAAACGCGAAAAACCCAGTAAAATATGTTTCTTATTTAATGGATCGGGTACTTTCAGCTTCCTGTTGCCTGGTAAGGCAACGCTGGTTTTCAAAATACCCTTTACTCTAGGCAGATATTGAAATAAGCAGTGGGTATACATAACAAATTATCAATAATATTAAAAAAAAAATTAAACTAGATTGAAATTGTGAAAGAAAAAAATAATAATTGTAAATTACATTGAAAAATAATAACAAAATACGAAAATTAATACACATTATTATCCTTGCAAATATTATGAAAAAGAAAAAAATAGAAATTAATCAATCATTCAATATTTACACAGCTAAAAAAAAAGTGCCGAGTAATAATTTATATATCAAGACAAATAGTGCCGAGAAAATATTACTATAATTTTGCTTAAAGAACAATTGTGGTCTTGAAATAAATCTATTATTTAATTTGTGTAATTTGGGTTTAAATTTCTAATCCCGAAAGACTTTAGCATAATTAATTACTTAGTTTTAATATAGGACATCCATCCTATATTGGTATTTAGAACTAAATAGTAAAGCTATAAGGATGTTTTATATCTAACACTGAAAACAACCTTAATACATTGATCACCCGTCACGAAAACTAGTATTTTCAGTTTTTAAACATTCCTTTTAATAAGGATATATTTTTGAAATTGTTTTTTAAGCTTGTACATTTGAAAAGTCATCAAGTGACGATAAAACATAGATTTTTCTGAGACTTCTATACAAGGTGTTCTATTTGATATCCCATAACTTTGAGGTTTTGTTCCTTACTAAGAAAATACTTTTTGTCAAAAAATATGAGGTTCAAAAGTGCATGCTTTCCAAGATATCATCAATCTTAATGTAGGGACTTTCAATAAGGACGTGTCGATTTCAAAATAGAATAAAACAGGCAGTGTGTGAGGTATTAACGATATTTTTCTGTTATTTGAAAGAACCATTCATGCCATTTTATTTATATAACCTCATTCAACTGTCCGCCGCGTCATTGAATGGTGGCACAAATCTGGAAAGTTCAATTTTCAACAGACAGACCACAATCAACAGGCAGATCCATTTAATACAATTGTTTAAGCTTAAATTGGACCATATAAATATGACATTTTCTTGTGGGGGTTTTTGAAGTCTCCAATGATCAATTGAAATTACCAATAAGCCGCAATAAACTGATACCCTGAAAGTCGACATAACCTAAGCCATCACTCAGTTTCATTAATGCAGCGGAGTTGCAAATTGGGATTTCCCGAATCCGTGCGAAACTGCGGCGAACATTTGAATTATATCAAATTCAAAACAAAATAGCATGAATAGGCCTTTCAAATAAAAAAATAATTTGGTAATTTTTTTAAACTGTCAATATTTGGAAGGATAAATGTACCTCCTTGAAAATACGCCGAAACCTAAGTATTTTTTAAGGCTACAAAGTACAGTAGAATCCGTTTATTATGACTCCGCTTATATTGACCAACCGCTTATTATGACGTGATCACACAGTGAAGTTAGGTTTTCATATAAATTATATAACTAAGTTGGATATAATGACTTCGCCTATAGTGACATATCGCTTATTATGACCCTTTTTTATCAAATTTTGTCCGCTTATAGTGACCGACCGTATGATTTCTAACACCTTTGTCAGTGTTCGGGAGAGTCACGTTATACCCAAAGACTTTCGGCGCTTGAAAGGCTTTTTTTGATTTGAATTTTAGAGCGTAGATTTACTTATTGACTCTGCTTATTAATATCTACTTTGATTTATCTCTATTTATTACTTTCTATTACAATAAATCACATACTAACTTAAACAGTTGATTTATTCTTGCAGTACCTATGCTTTGTATGACGTCCGTTTAGTATGACTTGTTTCTTATTTCCCTTCGATATCATTATAAACGGATTCCACTGTATTGTTATTATTGTTTATGACTGAACATTAAAACTTACCGGCAACATTCAAACTGGCGTGCACCGAAGCATTGCTCATAAGATCGGGTCGGTAGCGCTTCAATAGTGCACTGAGGGCGGCGGCAGAGGTCGCTGACCTGAGGTCATTGACCTCTTCGTGCGTCTGGCTGACCCACGATATTAGCACATCGTCCGGTACTTCGGCATCTAAAAAAAAAGGATTTTGATTGTTTCGTATGTTCGTACTAGCCACCGCGCGCGGTTTTACCCGCGTAACTTTTGATCCCGTGGGAATTTCGGAATAAAATATAGCCTATAACCTTCCTCAAGAGTTGGGCTATCAAATGCAAAAAGAATTTTTCAAATCCCACTTGTAGTTTCTGAGATTAGCGCGTTCAAACAAACAAACAAACACAAAGAGATTTTATACCACTTCAAATCCACATACATTTTTAAATGTTTGCGCCTTATATTAGTAAAACAAATTTGTATATCAAACAAATTATTCACAATTTACAATAATTTGTTATAAAATATTAAAATATTTGCATTTACCACTCCAAATTAAACATTTTCACGTAAAATAGGCTATACAGATATTGACACATTTGGCGGAAAAAAAAACCTACGCGCATGCGCGAGGTTCGGCGCCATTTTTCAATCACAATTCACAGCTTTGTTATCAAGTGTGTTTGTTATTTTATGACCACGTATGTCTGTCTTTTACTCACAAGTGTGTTGAAAAACGTCGTATGTAACTCGTGAGCGTTGCTAATCACAGCCTCGACTGTAATTAGCAACTTAGCTCACTTGATACATAATATACTATTATTAAATAATTATGATCAGAATCGAGTCCTTTAATATCTAAAATTTGTAACCCGTCATACATCTGTATAATAAGATTCTAGTTTTACCTCGTCGCCGCTTCCTAGGCGTGGCGTCCAAAGGCAATGGGTCGTCCGAATCGTAGAACTGAGACACTCTGTGCGGGCTAACAGCTGATCTGTTCAGATTGGGGTACCGAGTGCCCGGGTCTAGGGTGTACCCGCCGAAGTCACGGTTCAGATTCTCTGGTGTAGTTTGAGCTGTGGAATAAAATGGGTTGATATAATAGGACTTTGTAATAGGTTTTTGTTTGTAACTTGAATAGCATACATGAATACACAACATGCATGAATATTCCTAATGGGGTGGGCAGAACACAGAGGATATGATACTATCTGATGTCAGGTTTGACTAATTTGGAGTTATGTAGAGAGTTTTTTTTTATTTATGTACTAGCTGACCCGGCAAACATTGTTTTGCCATATAAATAAAAAAAAATAGATGTTGGCCGATTCTCATAGATACCGGATAAGCACAAAAAATTTCATCAAAATCGGTCAAGCCGTTTCGGAGGAGTATGACAACGAAAACTGTGACACGAGAATTTTATATATTAGATTTTAGGGACAGCGGGCAGTCTATCGCCCGCAAAAACGCGAATAAAACCTCTGTTCCTTAACTGACTTTTACAGTATGTCCGGGAAGTGAAGCAGCTGGGTGTTTTTCTTTCGCCCCCACTCCATCATGAATGTAATGACATGGTTAGTCGTCACTGATGTGATAAATAATAGAAGTCATCTATTTTTATCCTGCATTATGTGTTTCAGGTGATATGTGCTGACAATGTTTTGTGAAGAAACATTACATTCCCAATCCTGTGAGCTGTCATCTTCGCTTACCATTAGGTGAGATTAAGGTAAAACACGAGGTAACTGTTGAGCGGTTTAGTTAAGAGACTTTGGCTTATAAGGCTAGTCGTATGACTAAAGGTTTGGGACTAAAAGACTGGGTCAGTTCTGAGGCGCCAAAACTAAGTCTTTATTAAAAGCCTTAAAATCTTCCATCATATTACTTACTAGCTGTTGCGCGCGGTTTTACCCGCGCAATTTCGATTCCCGCGGGATTTTTGGGACAAAAAGTAGCCTATACGTATTCGGAAGAATCCCTCTAAGAAATGGTAAAAGAAATTTTGAAATCGGTCCAGTAGTTTTTGAGCCTATTCAATACAAAAATACAAAGGTTTCCTCTTTATAATATTAGTATAGATAATACAGTGGATATCAATATTAAATCTCAATGCTCGATCACTTACGGCCAATTTAAATAACTAACAAAAAGGATAAAAAGTAAAATTACTATACTATCTTGAACTCAAGTGACAGCAGTGCCATCACAGAAATTTATCGATTCGTGTGTTCACGAAAGTTTGTATAGTATGGAGTCGGTTTGTAAGTATAAATAGATGACAAGTTAAAATAACTGTTAATTTGAATTTTTTTTGAACGTGTTGTATTGTTTAATAACTGTAAAATAACTAAATTACAATGTTGCATACCATGCTATACGAAAATTCGTAAACATACGAGTAGATTAAGTTCTGCGATCGCACTGCTAAGTTATTGAGTAAGTTTCTTCCATGCTGGACTGGGAGCGAAAGAAAAACGTAGAATGTGCCAGCTGCTTCTCTTTCCAGGCAAACTGTAAAAGTCAGTGAAGGGACGGAGGTTTTATTGGCGTTTTTGCAGGCGATAGAATGACCCCCTGCAATAGTCTCTCTCCATCATAAAAATACCTCAAAATTTGTCAAACGTGACATCATATGGTTTTATAGCCTCTAGTGTTCTGCCTACCCCTTTAGGGATACAGGCGTGAAGTTATGTATGTAAGTTATTGAGGCTGTCCGTTAGAAGAGTTTATATATAAGTCACGGTAAATAAACTTACCTAACAGCCTATAAATAGCCTCTCTCTGAGCCAACACGTGCAGTGGATGCGGTGTCGGACTGGCACAGTTAGCTCGGACCGCCCAGGCAGCGTCCAGCGCCGAAAGGAATCCCCTAGCGCAGCCGGACCCCGTCGGCCAGAACGGCTCGAGTAGACTGTCGCCTACTAGCTGACAGAGCAATCGGCGACCCAGACGCTCGTACATCTGAAAGATAGAAAAATAATGTATTTCGACCGTCTCTTTACAACTGATATCGGCTAAAATTATTTAAACAATGATAATAATAATGCTTCTTCCATGCTGGAATGGAAGCAAAGGAAAACATAGAATGTAGCAGCTGCTTCTCTTCCCGGGCATTCTATTTAAGTCAGTTAAGACATAGGTTTATTAAGAGGCTTTTTGTGGGCGATAGGCTGACCCCCTGTCATTGCAATAGTCTCTCTCCACCATTATAATGCCTCCAATGGTTATGTTTCCAAATTGGAATATTTAATAAACACTAGATCACAAAGTAGCTAAAACTGTGCTGGTATCGATAAAACTATCGAAAAATAACAATAAGCTTAATTAATAGCGCACAAAAGTGAAGTTTAAATATAAATGGCAACCGGCATGCAAATTCGCTTGTACATTACGCCATTTTTGACATTTTTGTTACTGCCAAATCCCTATAAATAAATACTACTATGTTATTATTTACTTTACTTACGCCTGATTCAGTCTCGGCACGTGACTACCATGCGTAACGTAATCAACTCTTTAACTTTCGGTTAAGTTTACTCAGTAAATAATTAATGTTTATTTTTTATTATATTTTTTCTCCTCATGTATGATCTCAAACTATCTCGTCCTTGAATTTCAAAAGTGACCACTCTGTATAAGCTGGTTTCGTATCTCAGCGGGGGTGGATATTTGTTTGATGAACTCAAATATTAGCCGTCAGAGAGTGTTTATAATTTAGTTCATTTTCTATTTCTAGTGCGTTCAGGAAACAAGTTTTTTCAATAAATAAATAAAATCCCCAGACAATCACACCAACTACATGGCCCCAAAGTAAGCATAGCTTGTGTTATGGGATACCATGTAGCGAACTAGGGGGGAACCTAGAATAAATACATAAATGGATAAACACCCAAACACGGAACATTTTTTTTTGTTTCGTGCGGGAATCGAACCCACAACCACTGGCGTCTGAGGCAGACAGTTTTACCCCATCGCCAAAGTGGTCGTCAAAAGCTTTAAGCTGGCCTTGATGTATATTTCCCCAATAGTATAGTTAGTTTCTATAAAACAAACTTACTTTGGGCACGGTAATATTATCTACAGTATTTCAACTCGGCCGCATCTTTGAAATAAATGCCTACAGCGGTACTTTCACATGCGTTAGGGCTAGTTACTCTACCAATCTCCACCTACCATACTAGCATTCTCCGCTGCATACATCGATGTGAAGTCAAACAATGCCACATCGGGTTCGCCGTAGTGATTCAACGCGAACTGTTTCAGCGGTAGACGGCCCATCGTTGAGAAGCGAGCAGCTTCCTGAGCGTAACGCATGAGGGCGCCACGGTCTACATTCTCTACGCTCAGCAGTTTCGATACGTCCGCGAAATCCTGTGAGAATGAAAAAAGTCAATTTAAAATCTGTAGGTATATACACCGTAACAAATAATTCAATGCAATTAACTGAGAGTTCGAAATGTCGAATAAAAAATAATGAATACCGGTTAGAAACTTTATATTTTAAGTACTGAATGAGATTGATTGAAAATGAACGAGTCTCTGTCATTCGTTTTGAAATAAATTTTAAAGCAACATATAAACAATTGAATTTGAAAAGTATACTTTATCTTTAAAGAAACTTAATGAAAATAATAAATTAATACGAAAAATAAAACGATCAATAACTGCGATCAATAACTGTACTGATAGGAACTATCATTTTACTGCATTGAATTATTTGCCAGGGTAAAGTAAGAGCTCTTAAGCATTCATGATTTGGACACAGTGAAATACCACTCGGCTTAGATGTGTAAAAACAAATACAAACACAAGTGTTACAGCCAAGGCTGCTTTCACGGCGATTTTCATTTAATCTTTAGCGGATATAATAACCCTTTTAGCATACAAATAATCTTTGATTTTATAGTTGGTTCTTAAGCTGCGCCTTGCAATTTTCATATAGACTGTTAAGACGATCTAGAAAAGATTTTTAGCGGTATGTTTTTGTAATGTAAATGTATTTTAGAAAGCAAAATTGAAGGCAAGACTTAGTGACGCCATTGACTATTAATACGAATGTCAAAGTGACTTACACATTTTTTGCTTTCATCTTAGGTGTGTCTTGTAGGAAAATCAATTTTGTAAATTATGTATAAAACTCGTAATATAATTTATCAATTTTTTTTAACACTCTATACTTGTCATTTGTATTTATTTTGTTCCTAGGTAAAAAAAAGGCCAAGCTAAAGCTATTCCAAAGATTTAAAAACAATATAATCATACTCCGTCCGCACTCATTATAAACCATGATTAAAGTTATCGCTATTTTATTTATTTATTATATCTTCTTCGAAAAACAACGTCATAAGAAACGATCTTAATAAGATCATAAACTACGGTTGTCTATAAGAGATCGCTTCACAGCGACAAGACCACCCATTGTACCTGGCTTAACTTTCTGTTATTATTGTATTTTTATTTTTTTACTGTGTGTAAACAAGAGTAGATAAAATAAGGTCAATTATACATATAACTAAACACCTTTTAATAGTTCCCACGTATAAATAAGAGGCAATAAGACATTGTCTGTTATAAAAACCCATGTTTACCTTCAAAAGCACTCCTTTGTCCAGCAGACTATGTTTCTTGGCAGTCATCACGAAGTAGTGTGTGTCATCTTTATAGTAGACGATGTTTTCTAAATCGATGCCGGTGTTCTCGTACAGATCTTTGAAGAACTTCTGGTTAAATATAAACGCCACTCCACTGATTTCAGGAACCTGTGAATGGGGAATTTGCTCTAATTTATATTGTTCATCATCATCATCACAACTCCGTGTAATGAGCCCACTGCAGGGCTATGAGTCTCTCCTCTGGGAGACGAGGAGGTTTAGGCCGTAATCCACCAAGCTGGCCCGGTGCTGCTTGGTGGATGTCAGATATTTCAGGGTGCCGAAATGGCTTCTGACAAACCCTAACGACTACTGTATACAAGTATACAGCACTCGGGACCGACTGCTTAACGTGCCCTCCGAAGCACGGAAGTCATCGTGAGAAATGAATGGTCGGCGGTCACCCATCCTAATACCGGCCGCACCGAGCGCGCTTAACCTGCGATATCGTTTGATATGCACAGTAACCACGGCGCCAAGACGACTTATATATTGTTATGAATGGATAATATTTCGGTTCGATTATTCCTGACCTATGGCGGGTTTCAATATTCAACGGATTGCTATCAGTAACCGATACGGAAACGAATAGTAGGTATAAAATAGTAATGAGTTTTTTAATGGCGGGTTTCAATATCATGACAACTGTTCGTTTTGCCTACGAACAGTAAAATTCACTGCCAAAATGCCTTTCTATATTCAAAATCTTGACATCTTAACCACTGCTTACGAACTGTTTGACTGTAATGGGTTGCTAGGCATCTTCGTAACATTTGACCATTCAGAAAATAAGTCATTTTATCTAGCCAACGACGACGTAACAAGTTGTAAATTTAAACGAACGAGTTAAAGGTGGTGTGGCGGCCTGCTGCGGCCAATAGCGAATCAAGTTTTTATCACATATGACCAATTACAGAATAAGTCATTTTATCTAGCCTACGACGTAACAATTTATTAATGTAACTAAATATCTGTCAAAATATCAATAATCCAGTTTTCTCTCTCTAACTTATGTCTAACAGTTTTTGAAAAAAAAAGAACGAGTATCATTGAATGGCATAATTTATCTTTTAAATATTTATTTTCACGTCATAAAAAAATTGATTTAACCACTGGACATATAAGTCAAAGGATTGGCGTTTCGTTTTACGTAAGTAATTAAACGCAATTATTAACAAAAAGCTCTAAAAACATACTATATTATATTTTTCGAATACCAAAACATAGCAAGAATAAGTTGAATAAGTTTATACATTTATTTAGTTCAAACATCGTACAAATAATTTGCGAACGCGTGATATTCTATAAACCATATATCGCCTAGTTTCTTGGAAGAACGTCATGTAAAGAGGGTCCGTGCCAAAATTGAGAACTTACAGCTCGTAGCTAATAGATGTCGTGAAACGCTATTTTTTTTCTACCAGTTTTGTACCTGTGTCGGTTACTAATACCAGTCAGTTGAATGTTGAAACCCGCCATATATGACAAGACTTTGAGTATTTAAAAGCATTTTAGCTACGCCTTGTAGCTAATTCTACTGTTTGTACGCGAAACGAACTGTTATCATAGTCAATTTGATTTCCATAATGTGACATGGATGACAAATATTCCACCCTTAATATAAAAAAAATCTAACATCATAAAGTTGAAAAGTTACACATGTTAAAGTTAAGTTTGATAACCCTACTATTTTGTGAACGTTAATAATGTATTTTGTTAAAATCTATGAAAGGTAGGCACTTTTTCGTTCGTATTAAATAAACAATGCTTATGCTCGTACGAAGTTGCGGACAAAAACTAGTATTTAAACAGTGTGTTCCCGCCTATAGAAATAAGACTTTAGGAGCAGTAACTATGCACAATTTCATCGACGAAAATAGCCCATATAATATTTCTGATACTCACACAACATTATCTAACATTAGGCAACATTTGGGTGCCTGGCAGAGATCGCTTACTAGCGATAAGGCCGCCGATTGTGTTTTCTTTTTTCAATGTTCCATATTTTCTATTTTGTGTATGTACAATGAAGAGTAAATAAATAAATATCTAGCCCAAATTAAGTTTCCTAAAGAACTTGTGTTATGGATACTAGATAATTGATATATTTAAGAAAAATATAAACAAACATATTGAATAAATACATATTTTTTATTAGAATAAACTTAAATAAACATCTATGACTTGAAGCCTAATATCTGTGTTCATCACAACGATATCCGCCGCCGCCGCCGGGATTCGGACCTCTGGCATAGAAGGCAATGTATGTTACCACTACACCAGCCGGTCGTCTACCCTGCCATTCTGTAGCAACTTGTAGTTTAACTTTCGCAGAATTCACCTTGATTTGTAAAACAACGGCTGTTCAGGTTCTGGGTCTTGTAGGGGCTCAATATTGATATTATTTGAAAGACAAATGTGTACATTGACTTTAGCATTTAAAAAAATTATCAAGCCACTGATTATGTTGTAATTACCGAATTATCGTTTATATTTGGCAGTATTTGAGGGCACCAGGGTTTATTCTAAAATTTTGAGGAAACTCCCATTTTTTTTCCTTATCTCATATTTAAAATTCTCGTGTCACAGTTTTCGTTGCCATACTCCTCCGAAACGGCTTGACCGATTTTGATGATTTTTTTTGTGCTTATCCGGTGTCTATGAGAATCGGCCAACATCTATTTTTTTTTATATTTATATGGCAAAACAACGTTTGCCGGGTCAGCTAGTTTTATTATAATATTTGGGTTGCTTAACAAATTGTTATAAAAATCATTTCTCTCGGTCTCACGGTTTAGGAGTTACAGTTGGTTAAAAAGACGCCTCTGCTCGCATTGGCAAAATTCGAAAGTAAAATTTATTAAAAGTTGCTACAGAATGGCAGGGTTTCGGGACTACCATTTCGGGTACTTTCGTCGATAAAATTGTACACAGGTACAGCTCCTCAAGTCCTATTACTACATGTTAATACACACTGTATATTTCTTAAGTTTATTTATCTGCTTTCCATAGCCTACTACATTTAAGTCTATAGAGATATTGTGTTACTAATATTATATATGTGAAAGTTTGGATGTATGGATGGATTCCTCAATCACGGGAGAACGGCTCAACGGATTTGGATGAAATCTGGCTTAGTGATAGTGTACAGACTGAAATAGCACATAGGCTACTTTTTAACCCTGAATTCCCGCGGAATTCGAAATTGCGCGGGTAAAACCGCTAGTAATCAATCAATATATATAAAACTGTTCCGTTACTGACAACGTACAGCCGTAACTACTTGGCGTAGAGAGCTGAAATTTGGAACATACATTCTTTAGGGGATGTAGGGGTGCACTAAGGAAGGAATTCCCGAAATTCCCGCGGGAACGGGTAATATAGGACTTTTTAGTTTGTATGAAAATTTTTGTTCCTTGAATGCACGGATACGATACTTGGCATAAAGGTTCTTCAAAAAGTGACTGGTTGTTTTATGAAAGGAATTCCCGAAATTCCCACTAGAACGGGTAATATATGATGTTTTAGTTTGTATGAAAAAACCTTATTCCTGGAGTGCACGGATGAGATACTTGGTACAAAGGTTCCTTAATAAGTGTCTGTTTGTATTACGGAAGGAATTCCCGAAATTCCCACGGGAACGGAAAATATAGGACTTTTGAGTTTAAGCGTGTACGAAGTCGCGGGCAAACGCTCGTGTTTATCTAATATATAAAATTCTCGTGTCACAGTTTTCGTTGCCATACTCCTCCGAAACGGCTTGACCGATTTTGATGAATTTTTTTGTGCTTATCCGGTATCTATGAGAATCGGCCAACATCTATATATATATTTTTTTTATTTATATGGCAAAACAACGTTTGCCGGGTCAGCTAGTATACTAGAAAAGAATCTTACCGAGGCCTCCTGCTCAGTGTGCCTATTGATGAAGTTGGCGGTGATCGCCATGGCCAGCTTTCCCCGAAACTCCTTCCGCTTGAAGCCCGCCAGTGTGTTCCTCTTGCCGTCCGCTCCGATGAGACAGTCGAACTCGTATTGGCTGACCACGTGCTCAGACGGCTGCACTCGGGCCCGCCAACCGAGCGCTGCGACAAACAATAATAAACTTTAATAATTTTTTAAAGTTTTTTTGCATTTAAAATTCTTAAATAAATGAAAAATGTGATAAATAAAAATTACCCGACCAGGATTCGAACCTGGGACCTCTCGTTTGCCGGACGAGTGCTCTTCCAACTGAGTTATCGGGGCCTGGCGCTACGCCTCGAAATTACTTACCACATTTTTGTTTTTACGTTATATTGCTAACGTAGCTCCATCTAATGGTATAAGCTTTGCAGCTAAGACCACCCGAGATCAATTCCTTTACAGAAATTGTGAATCCCAGGTAAAGTAAAACATTGCAATGCTTCACTTTAACTGGGATTCACATTTTTCATTTATTTAAAAATAAACTTTATTTATGTTGCAAATAGAACACTTTTTTAAACAGATGTTGTCTCGTAGGATAATACTGTACATTTCAACTCGGAAGTTTTGGCGTATTTGCAGGCTCGAGCGAATGAGGTGACAGGCGTCAGGATGACAGGTCCAAATTAATAAATCTATCGCATCGAGGTGGAGCATACAGGATTAACGGAGTCTCGAGTTTTAGTTCTACCTAAATAATAAATCGTGAAACTAAAGATTTGACTATTTCAATTATCATCAGCATCAACTTTTGTAATAAGTATGTAACTTAATTTATTTTCCGTCTTTGTACTTTTAGTTCTTTCCCGAACCATTAAACTCTGAAGCCACATAGTGTGCCACCGCCGATGATACGTAGCAGAAATAGATTGTGAAAGAAATTGGGAAATTGCACCATTTTTGATCACTTTCCAACATGTGATTAAGTTAAAAAGCTATATTAACAAAACATAAAAAGCTGTCCTATTCTTAAAGATAATATTGATACATCTATGTGGAGATTTAAGGCACTCATCCAACTGACCACTTTTAAAATAAACGCAAACCACTTTTATACAGGACGCGACAGCATTCTATTTGCATAAATAGGCGGGGACGCATTTGGAAACAAACTGAGTCCCGTATTCTAATGGAGCTGTTTCATTTCTGAAGAGACATCTAAAGTTTGACGTTAACACAGTATAAATTTAAATGCAGTTTTGAAATTCAGTGCGTATCGCTCAAACTGTTCTTTAAGGTCAATGACAGCTGAATAAATACGGTTGCCTAAATTTGCTCGCGTGGTTTGTCAATACGTTGAACTTACAAGCTTTATCACTCATCTTAAAGAAGCTTATAAATATATATAGAACCAAGGGGCAACGATTTGAAAATTCGACAATGTTCGACGATCGGCTGGTGTAGACGTAACATACATTGCCTTCTATGCCAGAGGTCCTGGGTTCGAATCCCGGCGGCGACGGATATTTGTGTCATGAACACAGATATAAGTCGTCAAGTCATGGATGGTTTATATGTTTATTTAAGTTTATTCTAATAAAAAAAATGTATTTATTCAATATGTATGTTTATATATTTCTTAACTATATCAGTTATCTAGTATCCATAACACAAGTTCTTTAAGAAACTTAATTTGGGCTAGACAATGATGTATGAGTGTCAGAAATATTTATTTATTTTATTTATTTATGTTACTGCAACTTGTTATAAAGCTCCATGATTCATTTGAATCATCTTCTAAATCCAAAGACAGCCAATGCACAGCTATGAGTCTCTTCCACTGGATTTCAAGAGGTTTTTATGCTTCTTTTATTTTAATTTTAATAAATATCGTAAAATACTTTGACTCGAAATTCTCATTAATGCAAAATGTTTGACTCATCGTTTCGCTGTCTTATCAGACAGATTTTAAAAGTTTATTATGCTTGAATTCTTACTTTCTGAATTATCTGATACTGTCGGTTCTAACAGCTCCTCGAAACCGACACCTTCGTGAAATTCCACTCCCAATAGTAGCGACACCTGAAAACATATTACAAGTTATTTTTATTTGATTAACATTGCACAAAGTTTACAATGATTGGTCGTTAACAGATTATCATTGAGTATATAAATTATCAAAATAAACATACAATAGAATAGAACACCAACGTAAATTATTATGAAAAAAGACAGGTAAGTTGATAATTTTTGAGGTTTTAAGTACGATATTGTAATAAGGCGTATGATGTGTGAATGAATTGTGCGATTTGACTTTTATAACATACAAAACTTCATTAAAATAATTCAAGAACCAGTATATTTTAAATATTTATGTGAATATTACATTTCTTCAAATAATGTATAGTATTCACACTCCTACATCTATTTATTCATCGCTAATACTTCAATGTTTTTATTTAACTTCCTACAAATATGGAATAGAGAGCAAATTACATTTAAAAATAAGGACGTAACGTTTCTTCGAGTAATTCAGTCAATAATACAGAACCTTTGTCGTATAAGTTACTAAGTAGTAAGTAAGTAGGTTACTTAGGGAACTTCACATTTAACAGTTGCTAACAAAAACGGATTTTAAAGCCTCCTTGAAATATAATGTTAGTAGATAGACTTAAAATTGATAGAGTCTAGTGTCGAATACGGCCCAGTTTTTTAAATCATTGTGTTATAAGTGATTAACAATCGGAATTAAAACAATAACTCAACTGCGATTGTTAATAACCAATAGGAGTTGTATTCGTAATTTGCTGTATTTTCAGAAACCTTTATATTTTTTTTGATGCTGCAATGTAATGAATACATTCTAAAAAATACAAGAAAGTAACATAGAACAATAAGCAGCTACATAATAAGCAGAAATATCAGCACAACGCTTGAAACCAGAGTCAACTATCACTTAGCATTACGCTATATTTTTAACACAGGGTGACTGGTACAGTCTGCAAATGAATTATGTATATCACTCAGTCTCCCGCACCCATACAACGCGTATGCATATTGTATCTGTGCGGGAGACTGGGTGGTATACATAATTCTGTTGCACTCTGTACATGACCCGCAATAGGAACAGGGCGTGTAGGTGTGATCATTTGCAAGTATTTAAAGCCTACTTTTTAAGGATTAAGTCTTATCGTTTTGGAGATAGGCATAATTTTGTACTTATTTGATTGTTTTCAAAACTTTGCCTTTAAACTCGCGCAATATGGCTGGTCATGTACCAGTCACCCTGTAAATCGATCGATAAAATATCCATACAAGAGTTAAGCACGGCAGTGTACCAACCTTCAAAAGTATGCACTGAAGTTGTCGTATACTGATGTGATCGATGGAGCCGGCACAGAACTTCCCGAAGAATTTCTTCGCCCCTAGAGCCCGTAAGTCGTGGATAACAAACGGCCACAGATGCAGCACGTTGTTTCGTGAGATGCGATCTCGTTTTTCCACGACGACCTGTGTAGTGGGGAAATGAAAAATAAAAGTCATTATAATTGGAGAAACAAAAAACAACTCGCTCCCTTTATAATCAACGAATGCAGAGCATTAAAAATCGATTCTAAAATCCAAAAACTTTGGTTGAAGTATGAGGTCATCAACGTATAATCTCTGTTTTCATACATATTTTTCGAAAAATTCAATTTTTTCTAAAATACTCGGTCTATTTCAATAAAATTCATATGGTTTTGTGTTATCCTCATAATATGAATTAAGAATCTTCAAAATCGATTCATAATTGCCGAGAAAATAGTGTAACAAAGTTACAAAAAAAATACACAAGAATTGAGAACCTCCTCTTTTCGGAAATCGGTTGGAAACACAGAATATACGCTCACACTGAAAGACATCCGTGCCTCAAACGCTACCTACAACTTCCGTAATAAAGTAAATATTTTATTTATTTCCATCATCATCATCATCACAACTCTTTGTAATGAGCCTACTGCAGGGCATGAGTCTCTCCCCTGGGTGAAGAGGAGGTATAGGCCATAATCCACCAAGCTGGCCCAGTGTTGGGTGGTGGATGCCAAAATTTTCAGGGCGCCAAGATGGCTTCTGACAAACCCTAACGACTACTGTATACAAGTATAAAGCACCCGGGACCGACTGCTTAACGTGCCCTCCGAAGCACGGAAATCGTCGTGAGAAATTAATGGTCGGCGGTCACCCATCCAAGTACCGACCGCGCCGAACGTTGCTTAACCTGTGATATTGTATGATACACACAGTAACCACGGCGCCACGAAGACTTCATTATTTATTTACCTACTTATCATGTTTTATAAGCTTGGTAAATGCGTCGCGTAAGTCCTGTTTATATTTTCTGTCATGACATAAATAAGCAACCGTGCTTTTTGATGTGACATTCCAAGAAGAGAAATAAATATTACGCATTTATTTACAAATTTCTCATACGGCCATAAGTTACCTTAAGATGCCAAACAAATGTCAAGCGCATAGCTGCAAAGAAGAGTAAAATTCTCCAATTTATTGGACGTATAATATAAAGTATTGTATTAAATATCTTTGTGACGGCCATAACGTTTCTGGCATACGTTTCGTAAGGAGCCAGACTTCTAGCGGTTGAAATTGAGATCATACTCAGATACGGTAAACAATAATAAAGATACATCCAAACGCAAAAACCTACAGTCGTTTCAGTATGTACACGGTACATTAATTCAGTTAAACCGGCATTTTTTGCTGAATAAAGCGAGGTCATAAAAATTTCAAAACCGCTTATAATGTAAGCATTATATGCACCGACGAATCATGTAATTTCACACATTATGTAACTTGATATTTTCTTTTCAAAGCAGTTTTCGTATTTTATCTATTCGCTACATTGCAACGTAACGCATTGTGCTCTAAAAAGAACGTAACTCGTCATTTACGTAAGGTAATTAAATATTTGGTGGTTACATACGGTTACATTTTTGTTTACTCATTACTCCAAATTAATCTAATCTTTGATAGTTATAGGCCGGAACGACTAGAAAATATTTTTTGATCTCTTTACAATATTTTTCGACGTTCAGTAAATTAAACTGTCTCTTCCTGATGATGTATAATGGTTGTCAATTGGCTTTCGATTGTTTGTCAGAAGGAAGATGGTGCAATGAAAGTACCGACTTCCAGCGGTCAGCCCTAGTCTTAAATTGATTTATATCCCCTTATGAAGAAACAATAGAACAGCAAACAACAAAATAAATTTGTTTGCATAATAGGCATCGACAATACACGAGATTGCGATGAAATTGTAAAATTACTAAACAATGCATTTGACAAAGCACCGGTAAAGACATACGGACCCCAAGATACGATTGCACAAGCACTTGTAACTAACGATGCGCAAACGACCAGTTCCGAGACTAATTTGTGTTGCAGTAAATATAAGATGTCAGAGCGCAGGCACAGACGATGAAACTCCATTTTATATCTTTGCCTCTGCAACTAGCACATCTTTGCCTTTTATCTGACTTATAGCCTGTAAACTATTGAGCCAAGTACGTCGAAAAGTTGATCTCAGTCAAGACATCTAGTAACACAGATTGTGAAATTATTGACATATTTTTCATTTGACAGGATCAGAAAATAATAATGTTTTTAGTTTCGAAAACTTTTTCGAACTGCTCGTAACCAGTTCGGTGGTGGTCGTTGCACCCTGAGGATGCTTCTGGTTGAAGCGAAACACGTGTCGGTGATAGCTTGTGGTGTGGGTTTCCAGGTGTGTGTTCATTGCATGCCTTGCTTCTTGCTTGAGGGAGGGAGGGCGGTGAACCTACGCATGAAAATCCTGCATCACTAGTGCAAGTACAAGTCGCGGAATTAGCAAAATAACTCTTTATAGTAGAAGTAAGAGTACGTAAACGTGTTCACTCTTCGATAATTTTAGTCAGTGCACTTCATTTTCTATATGAAGACCCTCTATCAAGATCTAAAGCTCTGGTGAACTCCGATGGGAAGAGTCAGCTAGATATGGGCTAAAGGTCTCTTGATAAAACTAAAAGTAAAGTATCTTAGTTGCTAGCTATGATATTGCCGTCTTTGAAAGCTCTAGAACTTTCAGACACGGAGTATTAAAATCTTAAAATGCTAGACTGTGTAATAAAAACCGAACAGTTCGAAAAGTGACTTTATGTCCCTCTTATTAAAACTCACCACTTTGGCGCCCAGCAGTTGGCATTCGATGGCCGCTCTCAGACCGCAAGGCCCGCCCCCGATGATGAGGACCTTGCTACCTGCGCAGGCGGTCCCCTTGGCGTATACCTTGTGGTTGGCGCGCGCATCGAACTTCTTGAACAACGCCTGGGCCTTCCATGAGTTCGCAAGCTTGCCCTGGAAATGTTTCACATGTTCATATTAACACGTGTTATTAAGGACGCTTACTGCCTGAAATAGATACTTTTTATCTGTAACGTTAAAATACGTCTATTACCAATAAAGCTGTGGTAGTAAGTATCTGAGTGAAATGGGGTTTAAACAGGAACGTGGCGAGAATTATTTTAGCCTGTGAAATATCTCCAGATGGGTTGAACTGGTAGGTAATGGGTAGCGGTCATACTGTTATATTCTAATAGAGAAGTATTGCTATAAGCAATCAATAATGACAATATTAAGGTCACATTTTTTTTAAACCAAACACGAATGCGATGGCAAAAAAGTAATCGTGTAGCTCTGGCTGAAATTTTTGCAATTAAGTGTTAACTTAATAATGAGATAATAATGCACACATATCAATAAACCAGGAGTGTTTTGCAAATTCAAAGATAGAAGCATCGATTGTTGATTGGTAGTGCATAAAGGGTACGCCATCGATCGACCAACCTTCTTATAAATTATTTAAGAATCGTCAGTTACCTTCACCTGCATGCTTTAATAATATTGTAAAATCGATCATACTCGAGTTCAGCCTTGTCGCAATCGAAGAAGAAAATGATTTTAAATTGAAACAGCATTACAAATTATGCCGAAGCGCATATAACTGTAAATATTTCAGAAAACAATTTCGCTTAGCAAAAAAAATTCTTCGCTTTGAAATGCAGCTGTACAACGAAACGTTTTATACAAGTTATATAATTATTTAGCAAAAAGTAAAAGTACCTACATTAAATAAATAAATAAATAAAATCCCCAGACAATCACACCAACTACATGGCCCCAAAGTAAGCATAGCTTGTGTTATGGGATACCATGTAGCGAACTAGGGGGGAACCTAGAATATAAATACATAAATAGATAAACACCCAGACACGGAACATTTTTTTTTTTCTGGTTCCGTGCGGGGATCGAACCCGCAACCACTGGTGTCTGAGGCAGATAGGTTTACCCCAACGCCAAAGTGGTCGTCATAATATATAATACATAATATAATACATAATATAATACATAATATAATACATAACATTATAAAACATAATTTAGAAAAAGGCACCAAAGCGCAATATAAGTACACACAGCGAATGCCTTGCTAATAACATTTATATTTTTTAACTACGAGAATTTTTTTCTATTTGCATCTTAAACTATTTGTTTTTTTACAAATATTCTGAATATATTATTCATTTCAATTAACAGGAATTTACATTAGGACCACCCACTACCGTTAGTAGACTTGATGAAGTTACCAACTAAATTATAAAGGAGTTTTACAATGAGAAATCCTAATATATTTCAGGATATACCATACCACTGTATAAAAGGCAATGTTAAAAGAGAAATCTAAACATTATGGTAATGTTACTACAACTTAATTAAAGTATGTTTTTACAACTTGTAAATAATTATAGGTACTCAGTTCTAGAGCGTTTATCGATGAACCAATTTTCTATAGTCACTTAGTATCAGGTAAAATTTTTGTCAAAAACGTATTCAGTAAGCCATTAGTGTAATAAAAGTTAAGTAAAATATAAAGCGCAGCCTCGCACTTTCAGATGTTTAAGCAACAACAGCTGGCATATTAAAATAATTTAGCAGTTCTAACAGTGTCTACGGTCCGTTGCGTGCTTAGCAAACCTGAGGACCGTAGCTAAACCCTGAGGTTACATGTTTTGTGACAATTGAAATCACACTTTGTTTGGAAAGAACTTTATCAAAACATAACTTTAATCATTTGTGATACTTCATGGAACGGTGTTTCCTCGAGAGGGTTATAAATCACAAGCTGATTTGATCATCGTAGAGCTGCGTAATTGGTGTGGCGCTTTGGGTGATCTATTTATGTAAAAATACATAATTATGGAACATAGCTGAAGTATATGGCTTTGTGTTTTAGATTAGCTGGATGATGTTTACACTTAATATAAATTTGTTATTATGTCTATGGCAAATTAAAGGCTTAGCGTTGTGCGTAGTAGGCTAATTTGAACAATTATTTACTGACATCTAGATTGCAAATTACTTCATAAAACGTCATATTTCACAGTTCGTGCTCCATTTTCGGCACAATCGTCACTTCACACCGAGTGCATAAGCTGTTCGGTCACAAAAACCGAATCCGGAACAAAAAAGCATCTTCATCCATAAAATTATTATAAATTAAAACGAAACGCATTGTGAAATAGGAAAAACCTGCGCACGTAACGTTAGTTACATATATTCAGGAGTAAATTACGTCAGGAAACACTTAAAACGCTGTCTTAATGCGAGCGGCTTAGTAGCGAAACAGACAGAACACAATCGCTTCGTGCAGAATACAAACAGCACACACATAAAAACACAGCTATGATAGACACAGAAAATAATAAGAACGCAACGCCAATTTCGCATGTTTATCTGCATTGCAAAAACAGTGCACTTTCACCGCGTAAATTAAACGCGATTAAGATTAAGTCACAGGCAATCGAACGTATTACATATATAAACAAGTTAGGGGGAGAGAAAAACCGCATGATTTACTATAGTTTTTCCTCGCCACGTTCCCAGAGACCTGACAGCTCTGAAAGTAAATGGATTCAATATAGTCACGCGAGCTGTTTAATTGAATGCATTGTATTTAATATCTTAAACATTTCTGCTTAATATGTATCTCTGCCAAATATGTAGCGTATAGAAAACTATCGCCACACGTATCTCGTGTGAAAACATTATATCTACAGAATCTCTGCTCGTAAATGTAGAAAGATCTTATTTACTAGCAAAATAGACAAGGCTCTTGCGAATGTAACAAGATAATGTGATAAGACATTTTTTTTTAGAATATGGCCATGTTATGGACTTTTTTAATATTCAGAAAAGTCATTACTTAAATCCAGCGCTGCAATGTGGATGAATCCATCTCGAGGCTCATTCGTAAGAAATAAAATTACCCAATACCCAAGTTTTAACCAAAATATAAATGATGTCTGTAATACTTTTTAAAGGAACAAAAGAATATTTTGAAACTAAAATTAGAGCAAATTAAAACCAGAACTAGTCTAAACTGGTTTGGATTTGGGTGTATTCTCCCCCTAACTTCGCCTTTTATCCCCACAAAACCAGCTTACCAAAGTTACCCTTTTAGCTACAAATTTCGTGTGTTGATTTGCGTAATTTAATAGAGTAGAGTTTTGAGTTCATTATAACAGAGTCTAACACAAGCTAAACATTATACAAAATCTTTTGTATGTAGGTATTGTTATAGACAGAAAAACTAAATTCCTCTATTACCTATTAAGTAACAGTTATAATTCAATTAAATTTTTATTTAACCAAACGCAGGTACCAATCAACGTGAAATTAATTACCTTCCCGATCTTATCGAAGCACACAATCGGAAATTTTATAAGCAAATCGAAACGAAACGACATGACTAAAATCTAGATATCATTACCTCACGAATCACCAATCAAATTAAAAGTTAAAACTTCAAAAAACTACGACGCTGGCAGGTAGGATATTTGTATGCAAAAACTCTATTTGTAGACATCATTAAACATATTATGACTTTAAAACTATATTCATCTCATGATAAGAAGAAATTAGTGTGTCTAAAACCTGACACAAACTTTTTTGTAAACCGTTGCTCCAGATTTTAGCAAGGTCAAAAAAAAGCAGAATATAGTCCTACCATATCATAGGACCATGTTATAGGGTCCCATTACACTTTTTCGTCATGACTGTGCTGAAAACTCATAGTTTCTTTAGAATTTATGATCATTGCATATTTTATTTTCAACGGACTCAGATGGTCAACGTTACTAATGACATAATTGACATTATGCACTAGCACTTATTACAATTTTAGTGAACAAAAGGCAACAGATCAAGCGTTACATTACCTATCAAATTTCCCCAACCAATTTTAACTTAATGTCGAGGGTATAGAGTTCAGAATCAAGTATTTTTTTTTGTCAGATTTGTAACGCTTGATGTGCTGCATTCTGTACCTGTTTGAATTTATATCGATACATTGACATTATGCACTAGCACTTATTACAATTTTAGTGTACAAAAGGCAACAGATCAAGCGTTACATTACCTATCAAATTTCCCCAACCAATTTTAACTTAGTATCGAGGGTATAGAGTTTAGAATCAAGTTTTTTTTTTGTCAGATTTGTAACGCTTGATGTGCTGCCTTCTGTACCTGTTTGAATTTATATCGATACACAATAGCTTGTGATATAAATAATTGAATAGCATTCTGATGACATAAAGCTGTTCTTATTTTCGATACAAATCAATAACACAGAAGTTATTTTTGATAAACGATATGCACTCGACCTATGATGGTAATATGCTTTGACAGGCTTTAAAAGGTCAGGTCACACTGAATATTGATGGTGAAATATTAATGGCACGGTACAGATATCTACAGTAATTCAACTTCATACAAACACACGAAACGGGAGCTATACCTACGCGGCTCGATCTCAGCATGCGCTCGGCAGTGTCTAACAATTGTCGATTGAGCTTTACGTTAATATGCGGATTGTTTATACTTTAAAATATAATAATACATCTTTAGTAGGTCTCAGTGGAGGGAGGCGCAAGTATTTTTCGGTCGCTAATTTATAAGACTGATTTGTTATTCAAACATAAACATGGTTTTTTGACACAAAACGTCTTTTTGCTGAACACTTCCTATTCAATCATAAAGTATTTTATTTTTTTATATAAAAAAAGTATATTTGCAGTCACAAAACTAAATTGAATTACACTCAAAATAGGCAAATGTAATTTAAATGCTGAAGGCGGGCAGCCCTATCACATGTCAACGGACCGAGGCGCGCTGTAGGCATTTATTTCAAAGATGCGGCCGAATTGAATTACTGGATATCTGTACCGTGTTAATGGAAAACTGTATAGGTATACCGCGACATAGGTATGCTTTGAACGAGCTTATAATAGTATATAGTGTATACAAACTATGAACCATCCATGTAACACAAATGTTACAGTTTTAAAATCACACTAAGAAAATCTTTGACCCTTATTTATTTCTACTTCTATACTAATATTATAAAGTTTCCTCTTTGTATTTTTGTATTGAATAGGCTCAAAAACTACTGGACCGATTTCAAAATTTCTTTTACCATTACTTAGAGTGATTCTTCCGAATCCGTATAGGCTACTTTTTATCCCGGAAATCCCGCCGGGATTGAAATTGCGCGGGTAAAACCGCGCGCAACAGCTAGTAATTATATAAAAGTAATCCTTTAAACATTAGGCTGCAAGAATAGAGGATAAAATCCACTGTTCAACGCTTTGCATTTCTTTATATTTCTCACAATAAGCCGCTCAGTTCCCTGATCACACGTGCGGTCAAATTGATAATTGAATGGTTGTAGTGGAGCCATCTGCACGCGCGTGCAATCATGCGGTAAAGTGCAAGTTGAATGTCATGTCACTTTACAACTAACTGTCACTATCGCCATACAGTTATAAACACAATTATACAGGGTGACTGGTGACAAGTTTGCATTACTGAAGGAGAGCACTCTGTACTCGATTCTGATCATAATTATGTAATAAAAGTAGGTACTTAATTTTTCACCAGAAATCCCTATGAATAAATAAAGAGACCTTATAGATGTTCTATCTCACGAAGTCCGTTTGGCTATGAATGTTGTCAAGCGTGCACATGCACATTGTTTTTGTGTGCGTAACCTCGAGAGCGCTCAGTGTCGATCGGGACACGGTCCGGATCAGTAGTGTACTTAGTTCGCGCCAAATTGTTTCACGGCGTAAGGTCAGCATGGCAACAAAACGAAGAAGAGTTGTCCATAGTGAGGCAATATTTATTTATACGTTTTCGATCAAAATTTTATGCAAAGATATTTAATATAGCAATAGAAGTATTTATAAAATGAATATTTTTTTGTGTTATAAGATGTTTATATTTCTTAATTATGTTGATTAAATTTTGTTTTATCTCAATATTTTGATCTCGATTTTGAATTTATAATCAATGTACAAGATGATTCTGACGACAGCAAAACGGAATCGGAAATCGAAAATTTATCTGATAGTGATTGAAAATACTAAATAGTACTACTTGTTTCGTTTCCATTCTGTAACACCAATGCTTAATTAAATGTCTACATCTTCTTAATATTTTTGTATTTATTGCAACCTAATCTAATTTATTTACAAAAAGTATATACTTTTAAAACCAAAATTTGATTTCGATTATTAAATCTCGACTTGAAATATTATATTATTATGATTTCTTTGCTAACGTTACCTACATTTACACACACAAGCGCGCTTGTCGGGATACGTCACTACTACAATCAAAGCCGAACGGACTTCGTGAAATAGAATATCTATACTACACTTTTCCCGACGCGCTGTCTCAGTCAACACGCGCACCCGCTAAGTATTTATTGTATTACGCTAATGTAACCATGCGTTGCGTAATGAATTCTTTAACTTTCGGAGAAGTTTACTGAGTATATAACTGATATTTATTGTTTCTCTTCAAGTGTGGTCTTAAACTATCACGGAAATTTGAAAGTGACCCTGTAGATAGCATTTGTGTAAAACAATCGTGTGCATGCGACTATCGTCAGTGCTGCCTTTAGTTAAGGTTTAATGTTGGAAAAATGTCGCGGCGTGTAAGCTGTTGGGGCGATAACATGTGATTAATTTTAAATAGCCGTTAAATCATATGTTAAACATTAAAGCAATTTTTCGGTGTCTTTAGACTGTGGTGATGAGACACCGAATAAACTCGATAAAAATGGTAAAAAGTCTCATTTAAACTGAATGGAGAGCAATTGTTTCATAGTTTATGAAACTCGCTGTTGACCTTAACTACAATTGAGATAGTATGCGATGATGCAGTTGGTGATGGAGCATACAAATCGTCAACGTCAAACACACCATCATAACGTGAGTTTTGCAGGTGTTTCGGCTGACTTACAAACAACCAAAAGCTGGATCAATTAAGGGCGAAATTTAGAAATCAGTCTGAACCTTGAGGAGGATATAACATCGGGTAACCCACTAGGGCCCACATTAATTGAGCACTCAGCTCTGAGACGGCTCTTAAGTTCGCAAAATCTATGAGATACACTCTCTTTAATTCGGTTTTAGAGTTGATGGTGGTTTATAAATACGATTCTAGGATTTCTATGAAATCCCTTTAGCGTTTTCAGCATAACGACAGTTCTAAGTTTCATCTATAAAATTAACATTATTATGTTTAAGCAGGATATAGCATTGTAAAGTCAATTAAGTGTTTAATTACAGACACGCTTTCTAGATGTCCCAGGGGATAGAGATTAATTTAGTATTCGTGTCAATAAATTACTTTCTTTGATTTAATTAGTAGTCTATATAAGGTGCAGCCAATAAATATCTTCACTTTTAATGGCAAAAGTGGCATCAGTATTTTATGCATTAAATACTTAGGAAGTAAAGAAATAGATTGTTATCAATTTCCAATACAACTTCACTTTCAATATAGGTGCATTCCGGAAAAAAAATATGTCGCATCGCAGCGTCTTATTTTTCACGATTTAAGATTATATGATGAGGGCGGCGCGGGACCGAGCCACTTGGAAGACCTTTGGGGAGGCCTATGTCCAGAAGTGGACGTCTACAGGCTGTGGATGATGATGATGAAGATTAGATGTTATGCTGTTTTACCCGCGCAATTTCGAATCCCACGAGAATATCGGGATAAACATAAAGATCGGGAATGCGGCCCACTTGAAATACTGATAGATAATATTACCGTGGTTGAATGAAACAATAACCAAACAATGATGACTTTTTTTATCTTATCTAACTGATAGTTTCTTAGATAAGGGCCTTCAGACAAGCCCTTTAACTCTATTAAATTGTAAACCTACTTCGCAATTGAGAACTGTTTATATGTAAAATCGTCGTGGGAAGTCGTCGTGGCGCCGTGGTTACTGTGCATATCAAACGATATTGCAGGTTAAGCGCGCTCGGTGCGGCCGGTAGTAGGATGGGTGACCGCCGACTATTCATTTCTCACGACGACTTCCGTGCTTAGGAGGGCACGTTAAGCAGTCGGTCCCGGGTGATGTATACTTGTATACAGTAGTCGTTAGGGTTTGTTAGAACGGCACCCTGAAATATCTGACATCCATCCACCAACCAGCACCGGGCCAGCTTGGTGGATTACGGCCTAAACCTCCTCGTCACCCAGAGGAGAGACTCATAGTCCTGCAGTGGGCTCATTACACGGAGTTGTGATGATGATGATGACGATGAATACGTAAAATGCTACAAACTTATCTTTCTCGGTGGGAAAAATTAGAACTAAGATTTAGCCTTACGAAAAACTAACGTTGTGGACTGAACAACGAAGACGCTAGCGCCACAGTTTCTGGGATAGATAACTTTGTTATGTTATATGTAGCGTTAAAATGACAAAGCACCGGCATAAAACGAGTTCTTGAACTTCACGATTAAAGTCGTTATTATATTTGTATCGAGATAGTATTGTTTAATTAGGTCATGTATAAACTTCCAGCATATTTAAATAACAAAAACGATAGGGAGTGACAGTTGTGATATTTATAAAAATTAAGACAATAAATCAAAGAACAATAAAATACTAAAGGGTTTGGGGCATCCAATGAATCAGAATATCGTTTGAAAATCTTTGAATCTGCGTTTGGCACAGATAGTTGCATGACAAAAAGCACTCTCGAGTCAGACGGTTCTGTACGTGTAGTTTCAATTTTCGGATCTTTTATTTTGAGGTAGAAAAACCTAAAACACATTATTTTTCACGTCAAAACTCTTTTATAAGCCAAGTCAAAAACATTTACTTGAATCTGAACTCTATGCCCTCGACATTAAGTTGAAATTGGTCGGTGAAAGATGACAGGTAATGTAACGCTTCATCTGCTGCCTTCTGTACCTGCATTTGACCTCAATCTCACCTAGTGGTAAGTGATGATAAGGTCAAACATGAAAGCACACAGGTTTCATATGGAAATAGGTCTTCAATTAAAATTCTCGGAACGATAGTAAAACTGTTTCATATGGAATTACAGTGGAATCCGTTTATAATGACATCGGAGGGAAATAAGAAACAAGTCATACTAAACGGACGTCATACAAAGCAAAGATACTGCAAGAATAAATCAATTATTTAAGTTAGTATGTGATTTATGATATACTAGCTGCTGCCCGCGACGTCGTCTGCGTGAACGCTATGCAGCACCAAACGCACCTACGATTATAACACTGCTAGCGTGATAATATGTAGCCTATATGTTGACCCGACTTCTTAACTATCTTCATGCCAAATTTGAAGTAAATCCATGCAGTACTTTTTGAGTTTATCCCGGAAAGACAAACAGACAAAAATTCTAAAAACTATATTTTTTGTTTCTGTTTCGATTGTAGATCATACCCCAAGTATTCTTTTAAAAAAATATTCAATGTACAGTTTTGACTTTCCTACCATTTTATTATATGTATAGATATTTCTTTTAATAGAAAGGAATAAAGAGATTAATCAAAGGAGATATTAATAAGTGGACTCAATAAGTAAATCTACGCTCTGAGACTCAAATCAAAAAAGCCTTTCACGCGCCGAAAATCTTTGGGTATAACGTGACTCTCTCGAACAATGCCAAAGCTGTTAGAAATCATTTGGTCGGTCACTATAAGCGGACAAAATTTGATAAAAAGCGTCACAATAAGCGATATGTCACTATAGGCGAAGTCATTATATCCGACTTAGTTATATAATTTATATGAAAACCAAACTTCACTGTTTAAACACGTCATAATAAGCGGTTGGTCAATATAAGCGGAGTCATAATAAGCGGTTGTTCAATATAAGCGGAGTCATAATAAACGGATTCTACTGTAGGTCTTTAATAAAAAATCTCGGAACGACAGAAAAACTACAATTAAGAGGTGTACTATCTCATGTCTAGGGGATCCGGTTAAGCCGACACGCGACTGGCGGGTTGCAGGAGGCGTTAGTCATTTTTTTTCCTATCAGGTGATTGGATTAGCCACCTAGTACCGAGTAGTGGAATTCAGATGTGAAATACGTGCAAATTCAAAGAATTATCAGGAAGTTCTGTTATTTGCATCTACATACATTATATGCACATTTAACTGAGTAAATTGTGGTGAGAAAAAATAAATAAAGAAAAGAATCTAGAGACGGACTTAGCGCATATGAAAACCTATGAAAATGTACCTATTACATTTTATTTCAAACAGATTGTAAAATGTTATGCGTAAATTAAAACGTGTCAGTATTTGTATTTCGGTATTTCTAATAGTTGTCCATGGTATTCAATAAATCGAGAACGAATACAGCGCCTTATTTGTGTCGTTGCTTTTATCTCATTATTATAATGCCAGTACTTGGTGTTCAATGAACTTGCAAACGTTCATACTGTATTGGTGTGACAATCTTTGCCTTATATTGCCTAAAACATAACTAGCTAGATGTAGGTACGGTAAATAATAGAAATGGAGTATGCAAATATATCTATAATTTTGTAAAGATTTATCATAATACATTCTACCAAAAATGTTACTATTATTGTAATGCTTATCTGGTTAGTTTAGCTTAAATCAATTTAAGGCCAGATGGTGCCCACACAGCACCAATTAGCAGAATTATTTATTTAAAATCGAGTGGGATATCAGAAACTCGAAGCAAACTAACTCTATACTAATTACAAGGAAACCGACTCAACAACTTCTACCGATTCTATCTTCTACATATAATGGTAATATCAAGTATTTGTAATATCGCATTTCACAATCTTCTGCATTCTTTTAAAAGGAAAGAAGATAAGAGCTAAATAAAGTATCCGCTTATAAGCTGTTCAAAAGTACGAAAGATCGACAGTAAGCACTGCCCACCCACGCAACTTCGAAACAGAAGCATTATGCATTTTAACAACCATGGAATATTACACGCAAGTAACCTACGTAATTTATGCAGAAAACCTACTCATATTGCGAGACAGAAATGGTAATGAATTTTTTAAATTGTAATAATCACATAATCTATGGAGCAAGCGATCGACAGTGCGGCGGTAATTGAGAAACAATTAAAACAACTTGTATATTAACATCAAACAAGTTCATTAAGCATGACCTTTGCTCCATTCGCTTCAATATCGATGTAACAGCCCGGGCTAGCTCTCTAGCTCAAAATCGAGGTTAAATAAACATTTCATTTACCCTTATAGATTGATGAACAGGCTGAAATGGAACGCGATATCGTTCAGAATTATCACAGAATTGTTATGGGGAACCGAGCGCCAGACGTTTGGTATTACGCGATAGATTTTTTATAAAGGGTTCTCATTCAGCCTGCTATCACTAATCATAAACAAGATTACCATATGTATCTAGCCAAGGATAATGTGAACCTGCTAGTACAACATTTTATTTCTGCAGCAAACATTTAGAATATTGCATTTCTGAATTAACGGATGAGACCACGCATGAGATAAACTTATAAAACTCCTTCCTATTATAGCCAACATAAAAAAAATAAAGAGTTGAGTTTTGAATAAATGTGTCATCAAACAAAATTAACAATTGTGTTATTAGATCTACAGCAGCGCTTACTTTTGCCATGACATTCTGACCAATCCTTTACAAAATCTTAAATATGTACAAGGATACTTTCATACAGAAATGAAAAAATCCCCTAAACTGAAGGGATCAGCTAATAAGCGACGCTCTGGGTCGAAAAACGCAATTGCAGATTCGACACATCGTCACTAAATGGTGCAACTTTGATGAAGTCCGCGTGTTAAGTATGTTTTGCTGTCACCTCAATTGATAGTAACCAAGGACTTAGCCCTAGAAATAAATCTAGCTATTTACTAATCATTCTCCTAACAAGTGCCTACTCCCTGTAGCGCATCATATCGGCTTTTAATATACATATCCAGATGATATTTTAAGGAACTTTAGGCATTGAAACATGTGTATACTAAACCTTGAAACAGTATATTCTGAATCAGCCCCTATAGTCAGTTTTCAAACTTGACCCGTCAGCAATAATTGTTCAAACTTGTTAAGTAAAATTACCTACTCGAATGTTCCCTTGAAAATGATAATGGCATAGTGAACAAAACTTTTAACTACAATTTCCTACTGCAGGAATTCATTGCCTTAAAAACATTTACCCTTGGAGACCCTGCAATAATTGTGATTGCTTAGTTAGATGACCAAATATCCAGACTTCGACATTTTCAGTGCTAATATTCCAACTGTTAAATCTCAAAGAACTCAATATAACAATTCAATGTAAAATTCCATCGATATTATTTTGCAAGAAAAGATGTTGAATCCAACCAGCTGTTTCATCTTTATGAAAGCATTATATGATCCCACGGGAGCTTATAACCGGGATAAAACGATCGCTTTGATTATTCAGATCTAGCTTGATCTGTGTACTTTATTAAGTCTATAGATAATCTTTTAGCAGTGATGGCGTGAAAGAGTAACAATGATCGATAAAACCTTATAATCTTTAACATATTATATTAATATAACAAAGTTAGAATAAGTTGGCATTTGACAACATCCCGTTTCACTGTTATAAAATATACGAAAGTACGATACTAAAATACGAATATGAGTCTGCATTGCGAGCACAGAACTTTATCGGTTCGTATGTTTACGAATGTTCTTATAGTATGGAGACGGTTTGTAAGCAATAATTTAAGTCTATCCATTGCCGCACGACCAGCTGAAACAAATGTGTGGCTTGTTAATTTTGAATATTTGTAAACATGTTTTACTTTTAAATAACTGTCAAATAAAAATAAAAATGTTACTAAAAACTTGCAACCACCTCCGTACTATACGAACATTCGTAAACACACGAGTCGACAAAATTCTGTGCTCGCACCGCTGATTTGATTTCATTAGGGTTATGTGACGATCAGACCAAAATAGTTGGCAAATAAGCGTGTTCAAAACATACGAGCCCAAACTTTATAATAATATTACAGATAAAAATAGGTCATCATTATTTAAAAAACACTTGGAATCCAGCAAACGTTTCCTTAATGTCCAGATTTATCCAGAGCGCCGAAATCGTGGCGTGAAGCCAAAAACCCCTGCAACTGGCTGTAAATGCGCAACACCTGTTAGAGCTATAGAAAAAATCGTCTCAATACAACCGGAAAAACCAACTCTGCTTTTCACTTACCTAACTGAACCATCTCTTAAGAAACCCACAAAATATTTTTCTTTGCCCTGTCATTGATACCAACGTAAAACATATCTAAATTATTGTTATTGCGTACAAAAAATACCTATTTGCCATTTTCTTCACAATAATGTTATATTTAGGTTATTAAAAGATAAAAAACACTGTGTATAGCCAATTTGTTTTCATACTTTCTTTTATATTTCTGTGGGACAAATCTTTAACATATGATAATAAAATACATACTTTGGCTTAGCCTTAACAATTTCAATAGGCGTTAGTGGTGTCGCGACAGCGCAATGGTAATAGAAACTTGCTCAGAAAGCGAAACCTGCTAGCGGCAGTAGTATAAAAGTTGTCTTTCTAATCTTTTTACAAATAAAATTTTAACACTATAACAGTTTCACCAAGTCCCAAGGTTTAGTATAAGAATACAACAAGAAATCCTATCTGTACACTGGAGTAGCAGATAGGTAAACGCGACCAAAAATATCCGTAATTTACCATGAACCCGTTCCGTTGTTAAACAAACTTCGATTTATTTATAGCTACTGAACTCGCATACTCATAAATTGCGCATACCTCACATCGGAAAACAAATAAAATTGAATTATAGTATATCTATCAATTTTGTGTGTAGCGCCATTGAATTAAAATACTTGTAGTTAAGTACACAACTGTTTTGTATCAACTAAATTGATACCTAACTTTCCTTTCAATCTTTTGAAAGCTTTTACCGTGTGCTAGTGAGGTTGGCTAACTTATCCTTGTCTCCGGGAGAGTGTTCCCGCTATAGATTTTATCGTTTTAATTATTCAACTATTTAGTTACCGTGGGCCAAACTCAACGGTTTTCAGAAAGGTTGTAACTTTGACATAAGCGAAGCATAAAATTAGACTGTTCAATAAGTTATTTGCACAGGTCAAATTGTAGATCACAAACAGAACAACAATTTACTTCACAACTTTCTTTTAGGTTACACAAGATTATTTATAACACAGTGGCGCATTGGACAGTATCAATGGGGTAAATCTAAAAGTTCCTAAAACGCTTAAGCATCCGTGTTTGTCTAATGATAAGAGCGAATATTGTGCGCGGTCACAGATAATGCTGTACTTGCTTTCAATTGTATTTTTCTTCGATAAGATTCTAAATTCTATATCGATATCGACTTTTTAAGACTTGGTAGCTCAGCACACTCTTTACTCTTACTCTTTCGACAATACCTACGAATTGCCACGGTTCATTTAGAGGGCTGAGACCTATATCTCACCCTAGGACAGACGAGAGTCAAAGTAACGGCTGTTTTCATGTATGCGACGATCGCAAGGATGAACGGGTACTTGACAGCTTGATTGGAGCTCAAAAAACCAGTTTGGAAAGCTTTGACATGTGAAGAGATACATCCGCTAAGCAATTCTCACCTTAAGTTTCGGATAGAAATCGGGCAGTCGGTTCGGTTTCAGCGTGAGGGTGTTGCAGATTTCCCTGTGCAGCGCCAGGATCTGCTTCATGGTGCCGGCGGCGCAGAAGTGATCGAACATCTCCGCGGCCAGCGCGCACTCCGGCGGTGTGGGCTCCGGGCGCCCGCCCCGCGCCGCCATCTTAAAGGGCTGTGGACAAAACCAATTAAATGAGATAATCATCGATAATTATACTAAATGCTTCTATGGACTAGGGGCGAAAGAAAGACAGAATGTACCAGTTGCTTCTCGTCCCGGGAATACTGAAAAAGTTAGTTAAGGCGTATTCTCGCCCATACTAATTTCTTTTATCAAATATGGGCGAACAGAGCGTTATTTTACTCTGGAATGCTTGCATTAGCAATTATTTCTATATTTAGTTACAGCAAAATTACTTTTAAAATAAAAAATCTGACAAGAAATAGCTTAACTGAAGTATTAAATTTTGTTCAAATGTGTCAATGTATGGGTGGACGGTGACAGTGTAGTACGTTAACAGGATGTTTAAGTGTGTGTGCGTTCATTGAAGCTACGTTGCGTGTTTGGCGTTTGCTGAAAATGCGACGTTGCCGCTCAGGTCAGGCAACCTATGTATTTTGTCGCTCAGAACTTTGGAATACTTCGGATTTCAGCGCACGAGATCTCCACGCCCGCGCCCCGCTCCGCGCCGATTTCATTCAGTCGAAAGATTTGTTTTGATACTATCTTTTGTTGCGCGTAGACCGACCATGAGTCTAAGGTCGTGGGTTCGATCCTGCTCGCGTAATTTTTTTTTATTACATTTTTTTTTATTTTGTATCAATCTTTACCATGCATCTATCTTTACATACATATGTATATATAAAACAGTAAACAATAACGTGTGAACATGAAATATTTTTACAAAAAAAATATGTAAGGTTATTAAGAAATGAAAAAAAAAGTAAGAATTTGAAAGAAAAAAATGTCTTTTTGTGTCTGTCTGTTTGTTGTTCTATTCTGCTGACATCTGTGACTGACATATAATATTATAATAAATCCGAAAGATAGGTAGTTGGTATGTAGTAGAAAAGTTTACTATGTTGATAGGGCTAAATCATTAATAAATAAAGCTTCTTGCTAGATTTAATGTAGGTAGTGTACATACAGAGATCTATTATAAAAAAGTTAAACGTAAAATAATGGAACTCAATATCGTTTAGGTTTTCTTTATTAATCGTTTCTGCCTCTTGGAAGTCAGAACCCGTAGAATTCTTCAGAATAAAAAGTGGTGTATGTGTCAAAACTCAACACAGGACTTTATGAACTACCATACCAAATTACATTAAAATTGGCTAAGCCGTTTGACCGTGAAAAACAGCCAAACATATAGGTTACTAAACATATTAGGTATACACTGATCATGGCTAGGCGGATGGATTTTTGCTACTCTTTCACGCAAAAACTACCGAATGGATTTTTATGAAACTTTACAGTAATATAGCTTTACCTAGAATGTGACTTTGTAATGTATTGGTTAGGTGTTATACCTACATATTATATGGGGGAAGATTCTAAATGTTTATTTTTTTAGATAGGACCTTGGAGAAGAAAATTACCTTTTCGAAATACTAATTCAATGCAGACGAAGTCGCAGGCACCATCTATGTAATAAACCTACCTACATATAAACCTACTCTTATACATACCCCCATAAGGCTGCAAACTGGACGGCAGCGACAGCGACAGCGAGAGCGGCAGCGGTGCGGGCAGCGACGCGAGCAGCGATTTCCGTGACACAAAGTATTGAGTTTGTATGATACCGCGACAAATCGCTCGAGCGCCCGCTGGCGTCGAGAACGGCCTAGCAGGGCTAGCAACCATCGATAAATAGTCGAATCGACAAGATAAATATTATTTTGCTATTTTATCCTATTATCTATACTAATTTGTTTATAGTACTTTTTATTTCCTTATTTTTAATTATTTCTCAAAAACTTACAAAAGCAAAACTTGTACGTTATATTCTGTATATTACTTGTATATATTAAGCTCTCGAGCTATAATTATAAAATGTAAATCCGTCATTGGACGTAAGTTTATTGTCAATCATGTACATTATTCAAATATACTTAAGGTCTGTGGATTTTGTTAATGATAATAAATAATAATTTATAAAGCTGAAGAGTTTGTTTTTTTGT
Organism: Stenoptilia bipunctidactyla; assembly: GCA_944452665.1. NCBI lineage: Eukaryota > Metazoa > Arthropoda > Insecta > Lepidoptera > Pterophoridae > Stenoptilia > Stenoptilia bipunctidactyla. The sequence continues at coordinate 45,342,792 of OX101721.1, read as the reverse complement.
TTGTTTGATTGTTTGTTTGAACGCGCTAATCTCAGAATCTACAAGTGGGATTTGAAAAATTCTTTTTGCATTTGATAGCCTGACTCTTGAGGAAGGTTATAGGCTATATTCTATCCCGAAATTCCCACGGGATCAAAAGTTACCCAAGTAAAACCGCGCGCGGTGGCTAGAGTAAGCTAATATGCGCACTATAATAGATAGAATTACTCGATTTGATACCATGATACAGAACCAAATATGTCATAGTCTTAATAAATTACTAACACAAAATACCATATTCTAAGAAAATATCGATAAAAGGCCTGATTTATCATTGTCGACGGTAGCGTGCTAGCACCGCAGATTCCCCGCGTCGCGTCGCTGCCCGCGCCGCTGTCGCTCTCGCTGTCGCAGCCGTCCTGTTTGCAGCCTAACTTTTACCCCGTGTGCCTTTCGTAGGGTATTCCTGTTTGGTATATACTTTTTGTAGGTTACTTTTTCTATTTTATTTTTTGTAGGTCTTTTTCACAAAACCTAGGTGAAACTGCGAATGACAGCTTTGTTGTAACAGTTTTTGAAATAACTCTTTCTGTTTATCTATCAGTAACGCTTTCACAGCTAAACAACTGAATCGATTTCGACTTTGAAGTTCAAGGACGATATTATAATATTATTTATCCAACTCCCATAACCGATATTCACGCGGACGAAGTAAAAATCGGTCCAGCAGACAAAAATTTAAAAAAAAAATGTTTTGTTTATATGTTTTATTTGTAGGTATAGATAAAGATAATCTATTATAAGATTATTCTTTGTTTCTTTGTTTTATAGTAAGTACTTACCAACTATTATTTCGATGTAAGTACCTAATTGAAATTAATTTTATCCATCGAAAAAAGTATCAAATCATAAACGTACAATATTTAGCATTCGCAAATGTATCGAAAATAATTAGCTCCGCGCGCACGAGTGTCAACGACGTCTGCTCTCACGTGTCCAAGTCTGTCCATTCGGGTAAGCGCAGTCGAAAACCTGCCCCCCGCCCTTCGTGTGTCAATGTGTGCGTGAGAACTTTGCTGCCACTAAGAAGTTGTTGTTTAAATCAAATATACGAATTTCGTGACTTAAAACTCAGCTAAATCTTGCTTGAGACATTACAAATGTTATGTTATTACAGCAAAACGTATAATTTTTAAAGAATTTAAACATTATCATTCATTAAACAATTAAAAACGTTCAAATTTTCGCATCAACGCCATCTATGAGCGCGAAGTGCTTAGCTGATGGTGAGAATCCACCTTAAGGGACAGAAGTTTTATTGACGTTTTTGTGGCTGATAAGCTGAATAAGTCACTGCAGTAAGTCACTCTATATCATTATAATACCTCCTAATTTTGTCAAACGTGACATCACATAGTTTTATAGCCTCTGATGTTCTGCCTATCCCATAAAGGATACAGACATGAAGTTGTGTAGGTATTTATGGTACCAAATCTATGCGACGCCAATGTGGGCCTGAAGTAAGCCAACACTGTTTATGTGATTTTAAACACACTGTCTGTGTTAATGAAAATGATGTTCTTTTCGAAATGTAATTTGCTCCGATGAATGGTATTGCTCCAAGCGGTAACAAACCACAAGGTTATACAAGAATTAGTACTCGTCCTGTAAATTTGGACAAAGCATTACCAGTCTTAACCGGTAGCAGGTGCACGTACTTTCACTTATTCATAAACAACGTTTCTTAATCCGATTTACGAAGTTAACATCAGATTTTTAAAGTTTATCTCTGCATCTCATGTTTTAAGCTATTGCATAGCTTCTATCGCGGGCCTTGAGCGTGGGGACCGAATCCAGAAATTCCGTAACGAAAAAAACCTAACACTCCTCACTCCGACCGGCACAGCGGTAATACTTTGATTTCATAACTTTACATGCGGGCTTTAATAAACAATCAGCGCCATCTACTAGGAACTTGTGGAACTTCATATTAGATCAAACATTACTGCATTAATAAAATAAATAAATAATTATAATTGCATAAGTTGATAAAAATACTATGCAATAGCTTTACCGCGGCAGTCTCCGAGTGTCTCACGTCTTTTTTTTTTGTTTGTATAAAGACGATATTCTTATCTGCTATCTGATTTTATCCCAAACAAGAAGTATCAAAACCAGTCAATATCAGTTAAAAGGCGGCACGTGCAAACACTGAGTTTAGCATTATTTTTGTAATAAATTAAGACATAAAAAGAATTTTATTGCAAACTACATTTCCTCAACTTTAAGTTTGTCCAATTATTAGTTTTACACACAAAAGACTTGAATGTTAAATTTGTTTACAAAATCTAATAGAAGGATAGCATAAAGTACTCGAAGCTTTCTCAGCGAACTCATTAAAAATAAATGAATCTGCCGAGGCACTGAAGAAAACTCTGACAAAATATTTTTTCTATAAAATATTCTCAACCGCTGTATCACATCATAAGATTTATTTTTTAATAAATCTAGCATGTTTATGCGGATACAAGGGCCAGGAGTAGTCATGTTTTTGTCTATTAGCTGGTTTTGACACATTTTTTTAAATGGAACGACCGAGACAAAGAGAAACTCCAACTACTCCTCAAAACATTTTACTATTGCGAATGCAAGATCAGAAAGCCTTAGTCATAGTTTCTAGAAGTGTGACGAGACGCAATGCCACTGTTTATCACAACTTATTTATACCGCGGAAGCGTTGTACTGGCTTCGAGTATTGCAGAAAACGTCTCACACATACGCACGAACAATTAAGAACTGTGTTCTGCATCGGTACAAGTTGCATTCATTGCTCAGCAAACTTAAAAAACGTTGTTGTAACAGCTGTTTTAACTACGCTAGATTATGTAACTTTCCAACTCAAACACCCGAACAAAAAACTAGATATTAGATATATTAGATACAAAGTGTTTGACGGCACGAAACTTATTGCTAACATAAATATTAAGATACATATTATAAATAAATGAAAGAAGCAAATTTAAATTGATTGACGCTAATTATACGACAACTTTCCCAAGACAAGCTCAAGAGCACAGAATCACTGTAAACAAAGGCTAAATGGAGTGCAAGAATGATTGAACAAATTCTTAATCGTAATAATAAAATGGATCACCCAAATTCTTGATTAGTAGTAATTAAAACTCGAGTATGTCAAGGGGCGTGCAATACGTTGGCACTAGTAATTAGGGCCAACAAACTCGGTGTAGCCGTCGCCGTTTGTATACACAAAGCAACACGTCAGATTGTTAGATGAGTATTTTAATCAGCACACGGGTACAAGGGCCATCTGAATAAAAACATCTTAAACACAGCAATCAAGAATATCGTCGAAGCTCTGAACAATCTGAAAGCAATTTTGAGGAGAATATTATACAGAATCCAAAGGCTAGAGGAGTTTTGAAACATTGATATGGCTAGTTAGATTCTTCCAAACTATATTCTACATATTGACTCGTTCGGTGTCTTTACAGACCCGTGGATCACTAACCGAGTTACTTTGCGTGTACTCTGGCTCATAAATTAGTAAATGGCTTAATGAAGTCTATTACGGCCAGCTATTTACTGATCCTAAATTTTAAAATCTTTTGTTTTAAACAAACCCAAAGCAAATTTAGTGAAGCTCCAACTCATATAACATCTACAAACAGATTCACTAAGACGTAAGGCCTCGACTTAGAACTTGTAACTAGTTTTACACTAGTCTCCAGTCTTGCAGCCCTTTGATCGAAGTTCTATCAAAATCACTTACCAATTGAACGATATGAAAATTGATCGTGAAATTTTACTGAATTTGGTGTCGAATCTCTATTGCGAACCCCGTCAAAATGTTATTATTTAGCTGAGCATATATTGTTGAGATATGTCGATTTGTCGTTGAAAATTTAGTTTAGTTCTATTTATTTATTCATGCACTTTAAAGACTCTTCGGTCGAACGTCTTCAGAATCGCGGTCGTTAAGGTTCGATCGTAAGACGTGAACACCAAATTGCGTATCATCGTAGAACTAGAAATCGTTGATACGCAATTTGACCACTTTGGCAATGGGGTAAACCTGTCTGCCTCAGACGCCAGTAGTCGTAGGGTTCGATTCCCGCACGGAACAAGAAAAATAAATGTTCCGTGTCTGGGCGTTCATCTATTTATGTATTTATATTCTAGGTTCCTTCCTAGTTCGCTACATGGTATCCCATAACACAAGCTATGCTTACTTTGGGGCCATGTAGTTGGTGTGATTGTCTGGGGGATTTTATTTTATTTATTTATTTTTAATCGTCACAATATCGTAGTCGTACTTAATAATTTTTACCTAAATTGTATCTCCTCCTGGAAAATGTCTACAAAAATTGTTGAACCTCTTTCATAACAAAAGATTCAATTATTGGAATCGTTGAAAAATACTTAAGTATCAAAGATTAATTTGGTATACATTAGAAAAATTTTGATTATTCTAATAACAGTTTGTTTCAGTTTAATTTATTTAGTAAAAGATTACTGAACTGATTTGTCTACAGCTATTTGAAAAACTTAATGGTCAGTGGTCATGCGTGCGTCTACGCATATTACGAACTAAATTTCATTGAAATTAGTGCGGCAGCCGGGTGATTTATAGGTTATAAATACAACCAGCAATTAACAAATTATGATTACACGCAACTTTTATTAAATTAAGTACAGGTTTTAATTACATGTTGAATTTATGTTACAAAGTTACGTAATTTTGTAAGTTCTCCCGTAAAGGGTGAAATTTAATCGCTTACTTCTTCTTTTGTTTCGTAAACAATATTTCATGTCGTGAAGATTAGACTTTTCAAAAAGATTTCATCATTTAATATGTTGATTTGATACCAGACCGATAGTTTGAGATATTAGTGCTTTCAAATGAACTTTTCAGCTTATAGCCCGGTCAAATTAGACTAAAAATTAGAGAAAAACTACATAAATTCCCACTAAGCTGAAAACCGGTCAGATTGTTTAAAATATGACTGAAAGCTCTCCATCTTTCCCCTATATGGATTTTTTTTATGCAAGGTCAAAAAACAAATCATTTTTAGATAATAATATTTTAAACAATCTTACCGATTTTCAGCTTGGTGGGAATGAATGTAACTTCAAATGTCTAAATTGACCGGGCTATTAGTTATGTGAATATAGATATAGAATAATTAAGTTTTTTTAATTTTTTTACTTACAACTAGCCGACCCGGCAAACGTTGTTTTGCCATATAAATAAAATAAAAAAAAATAGATGTTGGCCGATTCTCATAGATACCGGATAAGCACAAAAAATTTCATAAAAATCGGTCAAGCCGTTTCGGAGGAGTATGGCAACGAAAACTGTGATACGAGAATTTTATATATTAGATTATTAGTTACAGACACATATATTTTGTAATCAACATATTATTACTTAGACGTATTTTAAATACCTACATTAGTTGAGCCGCTACAAGCGAAAGTTCTTTTTATTCTGCCCGTTAATTTAGCTTTCCTGTCTCAAATGCGGATTTAATTTACATATAGATAGCGTGGACGGTGGAGATTGGCGATTCATGCGTCTTTCACACAAGTTACGGACTGTAACTAATTGAAAACAAAAACTTAAAAGTTATATCAAACGGTTTGATTAAAACATCGTTTGCATAAAGCAAAAAAATAACCGACTGATTTAATGCTTGTCTTAGTAACAGGGTTCGCTCTATTTAATTAAAATAACTTATTTTGATTGATAAAATTAATTAAATAAGGTATTACTGAAATCTAACGTAGTTTGGAGGGAACGTAAGGCTACCGGACTCGGGTGACGGAAATATGAATACCTATACTTTTCGTTAAGGTGTCTTGCTGACACCCAGCAACCAGCTTAGTATACGCAGTGAATTCATAAAAAAAGGGTTTTTATTTTGTTCAAGTGGTATAAAATTAAATAGCGTTCATTTATTTTCAAAGTCTAATTGAAATCATTTATTTCAGCTAATATGCCATATTGTCTTAAGTTTTCGCGATTCATACTATTAAATAAAACACTTTTTAACCGGATTTATCGCGTATATTTACATTTTAAATTTTGACTCATTTTACTCATTGACTCAAAATTTAAAATGTAAATATACGCGATAAATCCGGTTAAAAAGTGTTTTATTTAATAATATACCATATTTTTACAGAAAACTTGCATTTGAGACTAAATAATTTACATAATATAATAAATAACAATCAAAATATGATAATACAAATTTTAAACTGGTAATCTGTGTCCTTTAGAGTGGGTATTTTATTTAAGGGTTAAAAAATTTGATATTTAAAGGAAAACTGCTTCGGTTAGGTTTTATAATGACTAGCACTAGTCCGTCTGTCTGTGATGCGACTTTACTTCATGAAATTAATCATCATCATCACACCTCCGTGTAATGAGTCCACTGCAGGGCTATGAGTCTCTTCTCTGGGTGATGAGGAGGTTTTAGGCCATAAACCAACGAGCTGCTGGTTGGAGGATATCAGAATTTTCAGGGTATCGAAATGGCGTCTGACTCAACCCTAACGACTACTGTATTAAAGTATACAGCACCCGGGACCGACTGCCTAACGTGCCATCCGAAGCACGTTATGAGAAAAAAATTATCAGCGGTCACCCATCCTTTTACCAACCGCGACGAACGTCGCTTAACCTGCGATATCGTATGATATGCACAGTGACCACGGCGCCACCATATGAAACGCATTTTGTAAAACATCAATCTTTAATTGTGACAACATTATTGAAATTAGATTTATTTAAGATCAAAAGCATCAGTCAGTGATAGTCCGCTTAAATTCAGTGACACTACACCTTAATACCGGCTCTTGTAGGTATTTTTTAAAGATTTGAACAGTCGAGAAGATCGAAGATGTAGGTCTCTAGTTTATTAAAGGGGGCAAGATGCATTTCATAAACCATTACCAGAATCCATAATCACAAGGTCGATGATATTTAGCGGCAAACGTTATACGACTGGTGGTCAATAGCCGGGCAAACCCTGAAGATGCTCTATCCAGGGGCGAAAAGACAACAAATCAAAGGTGTAATAAGGTAATTAAATAAACATTCATATTTAAAAGTTATTAATAGACAGTATTTCGAATTTTCAACCTACTTCCAAAAGGGAGGTTCTCAGTTCGTGTGTATATTTTTTTGTGTCTTTGTTACACGGTTTTTGGACAATTATGAATCGATTTTCAATATTCTTTATACAGATTCATATGACAGAGAATGCTTCAGAGGTGGTCCCATATAAAATTAAAATTTTTGAAAAAAAATATTAATGTGGAGTTTACTTTTACGACGTCATACTTCAGCAAAAGTTTTGACGTGAAGTCGGTTTTTTAATGCTCTGCATTCCCTCTATTTATACGGACGGGTTATAGCTTCGAAAACCATGAAGTTGACAATACCCGCGTTGATTACAAACTCCGAGATCCGTGACGAGAATATTTTGATAATGTCGGCGGGCAGGCTATACATATATGAACCCAAGATTTCATCAAATACGCATTGTTTAGCCAATTATGTAAAGGTTGAATACAAATGTCTATAGAACATAATGTATTTGTTTACTTATTATAAGGCCCTTTACTTATTATAAGGCGCAAATAACAAGTTAAATTATAAACCTTTATCAAACTTATTAGAGAAAAATCTTTTAATACTTAAAAAAAAGATTCAAAATGATACAAAACGAGTGATTTTCTTGTGCAAAATATAAAGACATGTGCTTGTCAATGTCTATGAGTCATATAGGTACCTCTGTTAAAACTTACGATTTCAAATCGCTGAGACAGAGAAACAATATTAATCAGTTTCCCAAATATATGTATGTAAAATACAGCGCGCGTATCAAAGAGAACCGGCCGCGGCGGAGTGCCGGTTTCCTATGAGCTTATGTCCCTTATACAACCTTTTTGCTTCTCGAAAACACCCACTCTTACCACCCCTTGCCGGAACATCAATTTGAATATGGATTCGATTTTATTTAGGGAAAATTACACATACGAAGTTCCCTTTAACTACCCTTTCAGTACATTTTAATTATTATAAATGAAACTATACATCGAACTCATTATTTAAATAATAAAGTAGCGCAAAGTAAAGACCCTATTTGGTTCAGCTATAAAAAAAATTCTAAATTGGAAAATTAGATTTAGTTTTTTTTTTATGTATATTTGTGCCATTAAATTTCGTACCATTATGATTTAAAGATGATGTCTTTTAAATGGTGACCTTCAGAGGTGATGCACATTTGAGCCCTATTTATGACATTTTGCATAACTTGTTGTAACACTTCCTGCGATATGTTCCTTATTTCTTGATGAATGTTTTCTTTTAGAGCTGCGAGGCTTGTTCACATACATCCGAGATTTCAAAAAACCCCAAAGAAAAAGTCTGGACTGGACAGCTCAGGTGATCTCGCAGGCCAAGGCAAATCGCCAAAACGAGAGATAACTCGGCCTGGAAAAGCGTCCCTCACTAAGTCCGTAGTGTCGGGCGCTATGGGTGCCGTAGCGCCGTCTTATTGAAACCAGATGTGCTCCAGCCCCAATTCGTCCAAACTGGGTATCAAAAACTCACGTAACATGGTTCTGTAGCGTTCTTCAGTGATAGTTATCGCATTACCTCCAGCGTCTTCGAAAAAATAGGGTCCGATCACTCTGTCAACACAGATGCCACACCATACAGTAACTTTTAGTGGGTGTAAAGGTGTTTCTTGATGTAATGCGCGGATTATCAGTGCCGCAGAACCGAGTATTCTGCTTATTGACATGCCCTGAGAGATGGAAATGCGCTTCGTCACTCATAACCAATTTTGAAGAAAAATCATCCTCTTCAAGGTTGAGGTTTATGACGCGCTGGCTGTATTGTTGTCGCCACGTTGATGTTTCTGGACACTCTTCCACATCTTCGCACACAGCATCGATATTTTCAGCTGAACGGCCTGTTCTTAGTCTCCCAGACTTAGGTCTATCCAATGTTGAGCCAGTCGCTTCAAGGCCTGTGGCAAAGCGTCGAATTGTGCGACCAATCGGTGCTGTACGGTGGGGAAATCGTCGACGAAATGCACGTTGTGTTTTTATCACTGATGAATTATTCCGTAAGAACATTGACACGAATATTCCACGTTCTGGGGGAGTAAAACGGTCCGTGTTCATTTTCAGTGTATTTTATATTTCTTCACTACACAATTTTTAACAACAGAAGGACAGGAAATCTTTAGTGCGAGTACTTTTGCGCCACCCAGTACAAGAACGTTTGTTTTTAACGCTTACTTAACTAAATTAAAGAACTTTCTCTTATATTTTACTTCACGATTTGTTATATCTATTAACTGTTTCATAAATATACATCGTTTTATGGTGGGTTTCATTATTCTATCTTTACCCAAAAACCTTCTTTGTAAAAACTGAAAAGTATGGGCGTTGCCGTGACAACCAAAATCCAGATTTGTGTTTGTATGAAAAAAATTGGGTTGTAGATTGAGATTCAATATTGAAAGTCATCGTTAATATTTTATGCTCTACTACATATCCCTTATAATAAGTATCGAACCCCATTTTCTGTAGTAGGTACTCGTATGCAAGTGTTTCCGATCCAATAAGCAATAAAGGCTAAATATGACAAATTTTAAATAATAAAGCGCAGTGAACAAACTGACGACGACGCGACGTCATTCTTCTTGGTACCTTCGTATCATTTCCATTTAAGATTTCGTAACACTGCAAATTACATTTTTCATATCTTACCGCAATGTTTAATATACATTTCTTATTTCTTTTTTCCGGCTCAGAACCGTCGCTTCAAAACGTTTTTTATTAAATACTCGCGGAGCTTCGTAACTTAGGAATGTGTCGATGCGAAACACGCCACAATAGGGGTTCTACGTAATTTGAAAGATTTATTTTTATTTGAATCCGTGGTGTAGCAATAAAACCCTCTTTCTGTTTAATAATATAATAATAAAATCGTATATTCGGCGGAAAAAAGCACTTATCATGAAACTAGAAATAGGTTACACAAAAAAAAACAAAGAATAACTTACAGTACCTACTAATTTTTACGCCGAAAAGGCTTGCACTCAGCATTATGCTGAAAATTTATTAATAAATTTCAGCGCTGATTTTCAGTGCACGCCTCACCTTATTGACTTCACGGACGCTTTACGCTAAGTTAAGTGAAAGATAATTATTATTATAAATAAAAATTATAATATTGTTATACATGGAAATAAGATTAATATATTAATTAATATTATTACGCATAAATGGGTGCGATAGATAACAAAATATATACACATACACACCAATAAAAGAATTAAAATAAAGAATTATAACGAATATTTAGAACCCAAAGATCATATTATAACCGCTTCCTGGTTAATCAACAGGCGGTGAGACATTCCCTACATGAAGTAATCGGCGATTCCACTTGCCTAGGAGTCGACTTAAGTCGACTACAAGCCCGCTTCACGACTGCAAGCACCGGATACTCAAATTGCAGTACCGTACGACACCAACTAACCTCGACACTACAGAGTTCAATACCCTTGTTGCTTACAATCATATCATCTAGCTAATAGGTCCGCGAGTTAAACATATGCCCTTATGCATAATGACCTTACCAGTTTGGTGTATAATAACAATAATCCATGTTTAATTTTAAAGGGCACACCTTTAGAGATCACTGTTTTTACTTGTAAACTACAATTGATATTGCTACTTATTAACTTGACATAAGAGAGGTATTAGCGCGGAACGAACGAAATGCGAGCGTTTTTCGTAGGTGGGCGTACAATCGGCCCAGTCCAAACTGGTTCCTGAAATTCATTGCGTTATTTGCAATTTTTATTGCTTTTCTACTATATTAACTGGTCATAAAAGTTTTATGAAATTTTAAAAGATAAACCTGTGAGGAGATAAAACAGATTAATTTCTATCCAACACTTTAGTTAGATTTAGCATTTGAAATGATTAATTAGGTGCATCAAAGGTAATTACCAAGTATCGCGAATTTATCTTGTAAGTAATCGAATCAGATATGATGTTATTTGAGGTTTGTGTAAAGAACGAACGAATGTGTATTTTTATGTCACGGTAACTGCGTATGACTTGAATCGAAACCAATAGACCGAAGATAATGGTACCAGGTCAAGATAGAAATAATAACTAGTAAATACGGTCCAAATCAATTCAGATGAAGCACAGGTTTGCTGTAAAGTTATGGATTGTTAAAGGACACGGCAAACCTCAAAGATGTAACTTTTCAAAAACATGCGGCCAGTAGGCCAAGTATGAATATAATCGCATTCATCGGCTTATACCAAAAAATACGAAGTATCATAAACCGGTTTTAAGTAACTATAATTAAGGTATAATAGTGTTTATCGATTAAAAGAAACGTTGTCGCTAATAGACAGAAAATCGCTCATTTCGATAAATTAGCAACATGTTGACACCGTTCGATACAACGATTCAAAGATAACACATGTCGATATAATGAGCCGACAAAACGTTGTCGACGCTACCAGGATAGCCCCGGGTTCTGGTGTGACATTGCGTGTTGAATTAACCTTGATTAACACAAATTGCAGTTTCGTGAACAAGCCTATTTTGAATACTCTATCTGCCTGTATGAAACGATAACATTCAAGACATTGTCCGGTCATAATCTAGAGCAGAAGTATTTCAATCAATCTGCGTAATAGATAAACCAAAGATAATATTTGGCGAGTAAAAATATTTAGGTGTCATAGAAATCTACGCGTTATCTCAACAACTACAAGTGCAACTTTTATTTCACAAAACTCAGTACTCCACATAATAATGTAGAAAAATAAATAAGAATATAGCTGCTTCGGAGGGAACGTTAAGCAGCCGGTCACAGGTGCTGTTACACTTGTATACAGTTGTTCGGGTTTTTCAGAAGCCATTTCGATACCTTTGAGTTTCGGAAATCCACCAAGTATATAGCACTGGGCCAGCTTGGCCTAATACTCCTCGTTAGCCAGTACAGAGGGGCCTGGCTCATCACAAAGAGTAGTAAACTGTTGATGATGATAGTATTCAAAATTCAGATTGTTCTTCGATCTTAATAGAACTTTAACTAAATATTTGAAAACATACTGTGAAAATAACTATTACTTTCTATTTAATAGAAAGCCAAATATTATCTGACGACACATCACGTTAATTCTTTTGTTTTAGGAAAGTTAAACAGTTCAACAGTAACTGTCATATTAACAGTTAATATGACACATCTCATCTTTCCTTTATTTTTATAGGAGTCCATTTCGTACCCTTAAGTTTTCGCTTGTTTCCACTGACCTCGCCGATATTTATTTGTATTTATAGACGGAACTGGCATGTTCAAACGCTTGATAAAATGTTTTAAAATGATAAAATGTTTTAAAATGTTAAAATGTTATTTAATTTTGCCTTTCTTGTGAAATATTAGTTATCTGTTCCTTATCCCAAGTTCTGCTTAAACTAAAGAAATACGTATGAGATATCCAATAATATTGATTTACACTAACTGTCGCAATTTTACTAGGGAAAATCTATAAAAAGAAATATTGATCTAAGTTAATCATAATATTATAAACACAGCTAACATAGGGACTAACACGAAAATTAAATATCCCTGAAATAAGCTTTTTGAGTCAACGACCACGTCTCTAAAAATTTTAATTTTCAACATTAGACTCAATATATTGTTCATTGCTAATCCCTGAGTATAAAATATATACTCACGTACCTTTCCAGTTTCTAAGTTAACAAATAAAGGTAGTTGTAAATAAGTATTTGTTGTTAAAACAGCAGCCAATCGTAATTGAATAAACGTAAGTAAAATAATTAACAACAGCGTCAGTTTCCCACCACAAAATGCTGATGATTATTCTCCAGTGAATATAAGTTTCGTTTATTGCATAAACATTATCTGAGGCCAGCAACCCAATACGAATTGTCTCTGCATAATATTATGATTAACTTAGATCATACTAGCTATTCTCACGGCTGCGTCTGTTTTTCCCTATTCAGTTAAAATATCGGGACAGAGAGTAACGTTCGTTTTACAAGCGCAAACTTTGAGCTCAACTTGCCCTATGTTTTTAGCTAAAGGATCAACATACGTCTACACTTACATATAAACATTAAGTTAAACTAAGTAGCTTGTAGTGAGTACATCTAGTAAATAATAACACGATTTACAGAAACCAAAAAATATATATAATCCTAGAACTAAAATTTAATATCTGAAAATTTGTTAGAATTAATATAAAAGTAAGTATGTTAGCTACTTCTTCACACTAAAACGTCTTTTATGTAATTTTTGATTGTATTCTCTTTTCGATTTCACGTCGAAGGCAATCAAGTTTATTCATAAAACCTGGAATGCATAGGATTCTTTTCAACCGGTTATTCAAAAGCCTATAAGCGGAAAACAATAACTAATAACAAAACAACGAGCACATTATCATTGCATATCTTGTAAACGTCACTAATTATTACTAACGCACCTACATGATGCATACATTCATAAAGCGAACGTCATCAAACAGAGGCACAAAGGCTCTTGCCATTTAAGTACCTGCATAAACCAAGAGCCGGCCACTAGCACTTCTAAAATGCATTTAATTCTTCGCTTGATATGGCGTAACAAACGTAAGAATTCTCCGACTTGTTTTTTGAGAATCTGTTTACGCAGTTATTTAGTATAGCAATACTGAAAATTCTAAAACGTATAATATTAGTCAGATAGGTAAACTGCTTTTTTTGTAGGCGGATTTTATCGAATTTCGATTTTTAAATGTCTTTACAGACACCACCGTAAATTCGGGTGATTTATTTAACTAACTTATTTGTTCATTGTATATACAGTTGTTTATATTAAAATATACAATTTCATCTTCAAAAATAGTTTAACAAATAGGACAGGCAGTCTATAGCTAGAACATTAGTATTTAATACGCAGTCAATATTTTTTCTACTCAGGGGCGCTAAACAATCAGTTTTCCTGCAAAAAAATTTTAACAATACCTACATCTCTCGCTCTTTCAGATAAACTAAAAAGCACACAATCGATCAAAGATACCGTGTAAATATTTTAGACCAGCAATAGTTTGCCTCCTGCAGAGTTTAAAAATAGAAAGTGCTCGTAAATCCGCCTCGCTGCACTAATTGACAGATCAACACTTTTTGAGTAGCTACTTCTGTGGTAATTTATAATTAATTAAGCTGGCAATTTTTTTAATTACTTTTATAGTCTATGATTTCAATTTTTTTTTGCATTTTGTTTTGCATAAAAAAGATTTTGCATATTTACGATACTGACTTGGCTTATGGACCTACCAATTAGAACAATCAGATGCTTACAGGATTCCATATCTCATTAGTACATTATTTCTAGATTTCAACGTATGGGAAAAGCGGCAAAATTTTACCTTTGTTAGGTTGCCGCTAGGTATATTATTATACCTGGAGGTGAGTACATTACAATATACAACTCTCCCCACTCCGGGTAGGAAAACTATACCTTGAAAATAGTATTTGACTTGGTCAGTTTTCATTACATCAGTGTTTTTAAAACGTTTAATTCTGATATAAACTGGTCAGTCGAATGTAACCTACTTTAAGATCTCACGTTTTTAAATAACAGCAATTATTATAGGTATCCAATACAGCAAAGAAATATAGTTTAATACTTGTTCATAATGTTTGTTCCTATAATACATTTATCGATTTGCATAGAACTTGGTTCAGATCTACATTCTTTTGAAACGAAGCCTACAGCCGAGCATAATTTTTATATTGAACTTGACTCTCCTTTTAATGATATCCCATAAAAGTAATTTATGTTTTTGGTGGGATATCATCATTTTTCATAAAGAAAACTAGGCAGGTATTGAGATTTAATGATTATTCTTTTATATTGGTATTTTTTTAAAGCAATATAAATTTACAAAACCCTGCCGATTATTTTTTAAATGCGTTTCAATTTTTGTGTTCGAGATTTTTTCGCTCTTTTGCGATTTTTCAAAGGCAATATCTTTTTAATGAGAATTTATTTCCGACAAAAATCTATGTGACTTAAACACAAGACGTGTAAGTTACTCACTGATGATAATTTATAAAAAAAATATGGATTAATAAAAAATTGTGAGAGTGTAAAGCCAAACTTTCGGGAAAATTTCAAAAAAGTACAAAATTATGCCTATCTCCAAAACTATAAGACTTGACCCATAGAAAGTACGCTTTATATACTTGCAATTGATCCCATCTACACTCTCTGCTCCTATGGCGGGTCATGTACCGGTCACCCTGTATAGTTCTCCTGAAACTTTAAATAAACTGAAAAGCAGGACACCTTTCAAATTCAAGGAGGAACGGGTGAAGCCGAACCTGGTGGGGGAGGGAGAGTTGTATATTATAATGTACTTACCTCAAAGTAAAATATAGCGGCAACAAAACAAAGTTAAAAATTTTGCCGCTAAAAAATCTAGAATGAATGGACAAAAAACGGAGCCATTATAGGATTACTATCTGCTGAGATCCTTTTTCTTATATTGCTAATTGAAATTCAACGCAATCAAAATAATGCCGTTTATAGAGTCAGAAGCTCGCGAGGTTATCAAAACCTATAGGGTACTGGTTCTGGTTAAGAATTTAAAGCAGGGACTGCATATCGGTATAAAATTTTTAAATAGTACTAGTAAAATTTCAGTACCCTTATTAGTGTACTGCTTCATCAAACACAATAACTGTACAAGTTATTAAAATCTAAATTAATTATATCAGTATCCAAATAATGTATACCGGATTCATTTCTGTAGATAAATAATAAATAAATAAATAAAATTTAAGTACAGAAATATTTTAACTTATTTAATTTCTGTACCGATATGTATAGGTCAGCATATGTACCTACGCTTCATAGGCTTCAACCAAACTATAGAACATTCTACAGTTATTTAAAAATAAAATTTTAATATTAATATTAATACCGGAAAATTTCAGTTAACTGAAAAAAAAATCAGTTATGCTACAATAATAAAAAAGGTACAAGAATTATTTCAGTATGAACTCCTGTAGGTACTGTTATTTTTAAATACACCTAATTTAAAGGTATGACGTCATACAGAAAAAAAATGTACAGAAATTCATACCGGTATACAGTCCTTGGTTTAAAGTATACTTAAAGGAAAATACCGAAAATGGGTAATTTACGTACGGAACCCTCGGTGTGAGTCGGACTCGGACTTAACACGTTTTTTTTAATAATAATAACACTTGTGAAACAATATTTAAACTCGCACCCACAGGTGCCTTTTCTTTTCTATTACAGTACATAAACTTTTCCAAAAAAATCACGTTTCTTCTACAGGAAGGTGTCCTTAATTGTTATATTGTTTTCTTTTGTAAATGTTAACACAAAGCTTCAATTATAGCGATGAATAAGAGTGCCAAACGTTGTTTTGCACGTTGTTTTTTTCCTCTCGGTCGTCTTATACAATAATTTTTTAAAGAGGCGTTGCCAAGTCAGACATTAACAGAAATAACAATAAAAAAACTAAAACCATTAATTTAAGGGCAAATATTAAACCCTCAATATGCACCTTATAATTAATGGAAAAGTTACTAACACTATATGGATCTATACTGAAATAAAATATTTTATTTTATTCATCATCATCATCATCACAACTCCGTGTAATGAGCCCACTGCAGGGCTATGAGTCTCTCCTCTGGGTGACGAGGATGCTTAGGCCATAATCCACCAAGCTGGCCCGGTGCTGGTTGGTTGATGTCAGATATTTCAGGGTGCGGAAATGGCTTCTAACAAACCCTAACGACTACTGTATGCAAGTACACGGCACCCGGGACCGACTGCTTAACGTGCCCTCCGAAGCAAGGTCGTCGTGAGAAATGAATGGTCGGCGGTCACCCATCCTAATACCGGCCGCACCGAGCGCGCTTAACCTGCGATATCGTTTCATATGCACAGTAACCACGGCGCCACGACGACTTCCATTATTTTATTATTTAATAGTAATTCGCTGTAATGGCAGCAGTATGTTCACAGTAGAGTGCCTGGTGTTTATTTTTTATAAGAATATACTGGATGATATATAAAATAGCACTACTTCCATTTTAAGAGAAGCAGAATATAAGATCTGTGAGTCATAAGTTGGCTCTGGTTTTACATGAGCGTGGAAGTAAAGCGTGGGTAGAAAGCCTACACAGAAGGGTCGCAAAAACAGTTTATTGATCTACTTACTAATTATTGACAAATCTCAAAGTATGAAACTTCAAACATATGTTTAATATACTCATGAATAAGTGCGAGCCAAAATGACAGTCAGCGAATTGAGGTCAACAACACAATCATATTGTGATTGATGTAACAACAGTCAATGTTTTCAATCTTCTGGTGCACACATTGTGTATAGAAAACTTTGTAACAAGATCTAAGTTATAAGACATAGACAGAATGAAATAAATACAGCATAAAGCTATTCATTATACGTTTTCCACAAGACCAACACAGCACAGATCTGTTTTGTGTCATGCTGTTTTAACATATTTCTTGATCGCGTTTAGTGAACCACATAAAGTGTAATGTAAAACAAGACTTTAGATAAATGTGTCGAGATTGTTGGCATATACACATACACATAATAATATGCCTTGTTGTATCAGAAGCTATATCAACATAACAGCTTTTTGATGTACACATGTATTCAATGAACATTTAACTTGTAGCTTTTTAATAATATTAGCTGCGTTATTATAATTTGATATTTATACTCTGTTTTTCTAATATAAAATTATATGTAATGAACTATTCTAAATAATTGAATTTAGTTTCTGCGAAATTTAGAATTGACAGTAAATTGTTTTGTCAGGAAATTGTAAAAGTAAGGCAGTGTTCAGAATATTGCATTGGTTTTCAAACGATTTTCAAACGAGAAATTGTGCGGAATATCTCTATAAAATCTACCACTCAGCTAGGTAGGTATGTATAAGTAGAAAGGAAAACAAAAATTAATTAGAAAAGCTGCATTTGACATAACTAAAAAGCCAGGAAATTTAAATACAAATTAAAAATAGTGAGTGTCTTCTTCATTAACTAATACAAACACCAGACATTGTATAGATATTTGTTTCAATTTCACATGTTTAACAATATAATCTTGTGGTATTATATAGGCATTAAAAAGATTTTTTATTCTTATGATTTTGCATGTAGTACTTATCAATAATAGTACATAAAAATAATCCGTAAATATTTGTTTTTTCTCTTATTTATTTTAATTCATCACATACAATTCTATAACACTCAATTTAAAACTTTATTTCAAACTTTACTCATGAGACCACAGCTTTACCATCTACAATTTACTGTAGTCTGTAAATATCAGGAAATTGTTTGAGGAAATTACATGTAAAATTTACCCTAAAAAACATTTTTACACAAAACATAATCACATTTACTAGTAGATTGAAAGCGTAATCTATTATTTTTGTCATGATTTAAATATATTACAACTGCGGTGGGTGAATCCTTTAAAATCTTCTTACTTTTGTTGGGAAGATCTCGTCAGGAAAAGGTAATTAGTTTTTTTTTACAATTGATCCACAGAAGTTCTGCTGAATTTCGATGAAAAACAAATAGCGCAGCATCGTAATGATTTTACTGTTTGTGAAATAGCGTTTTCAGTGATAAAAGTTAGATCCTTACTCGTTGTAATACAAAATGTAGCTTAATTATGTCAGTAAATCAGTTTCACTAAAATGTTAGGATAGATGAGGACATTTTTTTAAATGTTTATTCTTGGTTTATTTAACGTAAATTTACTTAATTAGCTTTTCTATCCGACATAACACTTAAACATTGTTTTTTAATTATTGTGACAAAAACTAGCAAGTTCTATACAAACATTTTTAATAAAAAATTGTAGTTTCAATATCTTCATAATATGGGACAATTAAAAATGTATGGTGATTTTTTGGTATTTTATTTTTACATTCAACAAATGCTAGGATTTGAATCGCAATTCATTATTTTGTTGTCATGAGTGATATCCAGCTATGTTTAGATTAGTCTGTGGAAATAAAAAAAATTTATTCTCCAAGAATTGTTTACTTTTTTGATGATTTTTATGAGTACCAACATTTAATAGTAATAAATGTTAAAAAAATAATAAAAATTTCGCATAAATAGATTTACCAAAATTAGTAATTCTAAGAGGGTAGGATATGCACCTGTTGAAATAAATATTTAAATTTGGGGCAAGGTTTAAGTTTTTATAGTACTATAGAGACTTCTTATAATGTAAAAGAATATACTTTTATGCGAATATGCAAGGTATTAACACAAAGCTTTGTTTATTTCATACACTTCCTGCTATAGAGTAAAGTTTAGTCTATTATTCATGTTATGAATCAGATTCTATTTTGATATTATCAACACTTAAATATTGATTAATGTATTATTTGTAAAATATAAATCATTAAATGATTAATTAGTGAAACTTTGTGTTGAGTGTACAAGTCACAATTGGCAATGTGCCTATTGCACCTGAATTCACTATTTAGAACAATGTGCACACTTTTTACAGCTACAGTTTGAATGTCCTAGATTTGTTAACCAATAATTTGATGTTATCCTTATGAGAAAGTACCCCAGGACAAATTACAAAACAGATAAAAAACCACTTGGTGTAATTGCCACAAGTATTTCAAATATGCTCAACTAAGAGACATGAACTACTCAATGACTTCCTATGTTTTTTCAAGCATAGTTAATTACAGAATTGGTAACCTAGTTAATGTTCATGAGCATTTAGAAAGCAAAACATACATGCTGATGTTATTTGTGGTCTACTTAATCCATACAAACACAACCACTCCTTATGCACTACAAATTACTTACATTAAAAAGTTATCAGGCGCCAAAAGCAGCTTGTTTGCTTAAACTATTCATCAGCACTATATTTTTCGAAAAGTGTAAAAGTGTTACACACTAGTAGGTGAATGTACGCGGTGTAAATTTAGAAATTTTAATGCGAATCACACACAAGTTTAGCCGATCCAACAATTACTACACCCACATTCATAGTACTGAAATATATTTCGTAATATTAATTATACTATAAAAATCGCTTACAACGTTATTTATCTCCAAAAGAACTAAACAAAGCGGGTACCTACAAAAATTTTGAAATAATCACATCTGTAAATAAGTAAAATAAAAATGGCCCAAATAATTCACCATCTAATCAAATATAATGAAATAAATAATTTTACTGACCTTCTAATATAAGTTTAATATTAAAAAACACTCCCCTTCGATCCCAACAATTTTACGTGATCTACTCACTCATACACACACACACAACTTCGCTTCAACACCATTCATTTTTCTATATTCCATTCTGTCAGTCAACAAAGGCAACTACGCTACAGATATTGTAACATATTGATAGGCGTCCGTTTCTTACACTGTCAATCTTACTGCCAATTCCACTCAATACTATGTCCGGATCGTATTAGTATTGGGGTAGAAAACTGCCTACTAATATCACTAGAGGCGATTACGCTTGACCCGTGAGAACTGTCAAATACCATATTAAAATTAATTTAATAGTGATTTTTATCAAAAACTTAGAAATGCTGAAGTGCCCCGATGCGTAGTTACAAGTTTTATAGAAAACTAGCTGTTGCGCGCGGTTTTGCCCGTTTTTCGATCGCGGGATTTTCGGGATAAGATTCGGAAGTAATGGTAAAGAAATTTTGAAATCGGTCCAGTAGTTTTTGAGCCTATTCAATACAAACATACAAAAATACAAAGGTTTCCTCTTTATAATATTAGTATAAATGTATACCACAGTTTCTCTGAGTATATACAAAGGATTAGAGCTTGAACATTTGAAAACTTCGAATTTCTCCAGAACGCCTTCGACTTTCAAGTTAAGCTTTGTGCTAACAAATAGTGATGAAATAGTCGTATACAACGATAATTATTGTGGACTGATTTAATTTCAAAATAAAAACTTTTTATTTTCCCTACATTTCTATGGCAGACAGTCGCGTACAAAATCATTATTTATCTTTGCCCTCTTTGGGTTTGCTACTAATTTTTGTCATCGTTTTCGTATTTTTTTTAGACTGTGCTCTGTAATGGATATTGTAATAATACGAAGAAGAGTACTTATAGTCCGTCTAAAAAGAGTAGACAAAAAATGAGTAGGTACTGTCGTTTAACTTGTATCCCCCATACTATACAGGGTGTAACTTAATGGCGGATCAAAAGCTTCCCAAGGATGGGGAACCTTAATACCTACCAAAATAGCCCCTATGCACGTATCTGGAGATAGTTGCAATTTTGTGATTTTTTGAACAAATCAAAAAATAAATTAGAAAAAAGGCTAAATTGTATCGGGTGAAACTTAATAGCAGAGGTGGGCCACATCAAGCCGAGGTTTACCCTGACTATCGCGTTTTTTACGTGACAGAAACGCCTACGTAAAAGGTCGCATACCCGGTACCTCTCAGCAAGAAGGTATGCCAAGGATCGATCCAGATCGAGCCGAACAAGTTTTGGGAGAAGTGCAAAGAGATCCTTCCACAAGTACAAGAGAAATTGGGTATAACACGGGCATGTCTTATATGTCTGTACATAGAATACTGCGAGCAGAAGGAATGCTATGTTAAGGGTGCATTAAAAAAGTGCAAGATTTGGTACCAGCAGATTATTCACGACGTATGGTTTTCTGTCAGGAAATTATCAATTTTTTTGATAATATTATGTGGACAGATAAGTCAACCTTCAGTCGGAGTGGAATTTTCAACATGCATAAATACCATTCTTGAAGTTGAAAGCTCCCATACAATCCACCGCCATAATTTAGCACCAGTTCAGCGGTAAATTTGTGGACTGGTGTATTTATTTAAGAAACAACTGCTTGGAAAAAATATTGGACAATTTAAACGGCAGACGGATTTCTTAAATTGTAAAACTAGGATTAAGAAAAAATTGGAATTCAAACTGTATGTGCCACAAAGGCGACTTAATCTTTTTGACAAAAATGCCTACTGCATGGCTATCTCAATATACAATCACTTACCCGACACCTATAAGCTATTACCATTGGCACAGTTTAAAAATATTTTTTTTTAATTATTAATTAATAAATGTTTTTATAAAATCAATGATTATATGACTGATAAATTAAATTAATTACCTACTAAGTATATTTTGTCAATTATGTGTAAATACTAATTATTATATAACTGATTATTAATTTGTTTTCAATATTGTTACTAAATTATATTGATTTTTTTTTATATTAAAATTGTGTATATTTAATAAAAACTCATATGGGCTATAAATGAGTATCCTCTATGATTAAGAGTATTATATTATTTTCTATTTTTATATACCTAGTTTTAAAATCTTTATGACTTTTTAAAGTTTCTTTTTTGTATTACTCTTTCTAACATATTAATTTACATTTTATTTTATATCTGACCAACAAATATTTGCACGCCTTATGTAAGGCAGAGTGTGACTGTCCTTAATATATATAATGTAACAACTGTCTATGTACCACATTCTAGCAAATAAAGGATTTTGATTTGGTTTTGACCGTTCGCACTGCCAACAAGATTAAACGGACAAGCATATTTGGAGTTTCTGCAAAATAATTTACATCAAATATTGGAGGACATTAACTTCGAAGGTCGCGGCAGCATGCTCTTTCAATGTGATGGAGCACCATGCCACTATTCTCGAAACGTAAGAGTATTCATTAATCATTAATTTTCCACAGCGTTGGATTGGCCGGGTTGGGCCTATAGCCTGGCCTCCGCGGTCACCAGATCTTAACCCAGTAGATTTTTTCATTTGAGTATATTTTAAAGAACTTTTTTACAAAACAGAATACTCCACCATTGAAGAATTGAATTTAAAACTGGATCAAGCTCAAATGAAGGTTCAAGAATATTGATGTTTTCAGAAGGCTCAAAGAAAATTATTTGAAAAGATGTATATTGTGCATAGCCAATGGTGGAGGACATTTTGAACATCTACTATGAAATAAAATGTACTTATTAAACCAGTTTTACTTATTTATTTTTTTTTTTTCTCAAAACAATACATTTGACTTGCATTTGACAAAATCTACCGTCGTCGTGGTGGAGTGTCATACTAGTAATGCTATACTTGGGCTTGGACATCATAATAATATTTAGGAAGTGTAATAAAAACCTTCTTTATGTAAAAACCGACGTTTAGTTTATGAATAATAAAAAATAATAATGTTAGTTACCTGATCAAAAGGCTTCTCAAGAAGCGATTCTCAAAATTAGATAGCGCTGCGTAAATAGAAATAATTACTTCTTTTACTGGTGTACATTTTTATGACTGGTGTTTTTTTGTTGGGTAAATGAAATTTTCAGGTATTATTTATGATTAACACCATTTTTCAAGAATTTTTCCAGAAAAAAAGTTATGTAACTTTTTTCTCTACGACCTCTCAAAGTTAACGTTCTGTCTAGATTTTCTGAAAAAAAAATCGATTTGTTGTAACATTATTTCCATTTGTTCCATTTGGCTATGATTTACAATAGTTAAATGGCCTACTATTAAGCTAAGTTAAGACCAAAAATTACGGCTGTAGACCAAGTAGTTAGGCTGATTGGTTCGAAAAAAATCACAAAATCGCAAATACCTCCATAACCACTAACTATTGCTGAACATACATGGGGGTTATTTTTGTAAGTATTAAGGTTCCCATCCATGGGAAGCTTTCGATCCACCCCTCAAGTTACACCCTGTATAATAATTGGTTTTGATACTTAATAATTATTAATTGTATTATTGGCATTAATGTTTTGTGATGATTCTAAGCTAACTTAGTACTACACATAACCATTTTACATCACAACTTGTGGTTAAATTCTACTTATAAATATAAATGTTACCAGAAAATAACGAAAACCGTAAGTACCAATTCCATAAGATTCTAAACGAGAGATAAATTGTATTTCACGCTCGCATTTGAACTATTTTGAACTTTTGTATTCAACCAAATAAGTTTATACGCTCGTTGCATTTAATTATTTTGGTGTGTTTTGTGTCTCTGAATTCTTTTGTTAGTGTTTTCTGCAAAAAACGTTGCGCGCCTTTACGATCTCGAATCGAAGATTTTACTTTTGTGCATTGATATTTTTACATAAGATATTGACTTTGTAGAGAGATAGTGAGTTAAGGAAAGGAATTGCATTGATTTTTAATTACTGGTGCAAAGAGGTGAACAATTTGTTGTGTGGCAAAAGCATTGAGTTTGACGAAGACGAAATCTATGGCCTATAATTCTTATATCAAACACAAATATAAAAATCAAAAGTAATTTTTCTGAGATGCTTATTTTTTTATTACTCCCAACTACCATAGCATCATGATTCTGCAGTTTATTTCATCTTATTGCTATTGCGCAGTTTAAATTTGATTTGTTACCTATGCAATAAGACGAATAAAATTATAATTGCGCAATAGTAATAACTTGTACTACGAATTTCTGAAAATTTGAAAGTGGAGGGGGCCGCATTTTAGGGTTTCTTTGGTCAAAAAGGTTACAAGATTGGATACTGTATGGCGCTTAAGTGCAAAAACCGCGAGACGGTCATCTATACTTTCGTACTTATATTCATCTATGCTTCGAATGTAGTAATACCACCAGGGTACCTTTATATCTCTGGAGTCATTTGCCGACTATTTATGAGATTTGGCATGTCGTTATCACTATACTATTTCACGACTATTTTTTGGAACTTTAACCAAGTCAGTAGACCTTACCGTTAACGGGCACGAGAGGTGAGGATTAGCTTGACGTTCAAGCTGTAATCTTCACCAACCTATAGCTATACAGCCGAAACTATAATACGACTATTTTTTTATATACCTCACTATTTATGACTATTTTGTGGCATAGTCAAAACTCCTTTCCATTGAGATTTAAAAAGTGAGGGTTACAGCTTGAAGCACACTTTTAAATCCCGAATGGCGGGTTTCAATATAATGAAAACGGTTCGTTGAAATAAATCCATTTACAAAATAAGTCATTTTATCTAGCCAACGACGATGTAACAAGTTTTTAATTTAAACCAATGAGGTAAAGGTGGCATGGCGGCCTGCTGCGGCCTATAGCGAATTAAGTCTTCGTTACATATGACCAATTACAGAATAAATCATTTTATCTAGCCAACGACGTAACAATTTACTTTAACTAAATATCCTATCAAATATTGGTCAACATATCAATCATCCAGCTTTCTCTTTCTATCTTATGTATAACAGATTTTGAAAAATAGGACAAGTATTATTAAATGACATAATTTATCTTTTAAATATTTACTTTGACGTCATAAAAAATGTGATTTATTTAACCAATGGCAAAATAAGTCAAATGATTGGCGTTTCGTTTTACGTAAGGAATTAAACGCAATTATTAACAAAAAGCTCTAAAAACATACTATATTATATTTATCGAATACCAAAACATAGCAAGAATAAATTGAATAAGTTTATATACCTATTTATTTAGTCCAAATATCATACAAATAATTTGCGAACGCGTGATATTCTGTAAATCACATATCGCCTATATTCTTGGAAGAACGTCATGTAAAGAGGGCCCATGCCTGAACTTACAGCTCGTAGCTAATAAATATAGTGAAACACTATTTTTTTTCTACCAGTTTTGTACCTGTATTGGTTACTCATACCAGTCAGTTGAATATTGAAACCCGCCCGCCATGTTGATCGAGTGAGCTGAGCAGGTTTTGACGTTAGTTCGTTCTTGACAGTTTTAATCAATCGTATGTCGGTGACGGACTGGTGACGACAATACATTGATTGAATGAACATTGTCCAGCAAAAATGATAGAAAACAAGGTGCTTTTGATTCTTTACTAATTTTGTAGAAAAACCTCCCGATATATATTTTGATTTGTGGTGACGTATGAATTAAGATACCGACCATATATAGATATACTGCAGCCAGCCAAGATCAAAAGTACAAGATAAACCGCGGTTAAATGAAAATTGATACAAATTCATTTTGTGTGGGACTTCTCAGCTAACATGGACAAGAAAACGTACTTAAAAGATTTATTAAGTGCCTATAAAAAATGGGTTATAAGTAACCCCAACTTGGTGACCGATGTCGAGACTGTGGCTACGTGGTCTTCGTATTTCGTAGCAGGAAAAATCAACAAATCGCCTGTCATATCTGAGTTGGTGTATTCATTGTCAAAACTACTGTCTCTCTTTAATGATAGACTCATCAGACAAGCCTATGGTGCAGATACAAATTATTACAGTCTGCGAGAACAAATAAAAGTATGGCTGACTATTATTCATTACACTGAAGTATTTGTTGAATTAGTTGTGAAAAGGCGTTGGGGATCCAAAGGAAAATGGACTGCTGCTACACTGATACAGCTATTTAAATGTTCTTCAGGGTTAATTTTGTTGTATAGGTTTAAAGAGGTACCAATTCAGCACCCTCCAGTCCCAGCATTACAAAGAAGGAAGTTTACAGAAGGTAAAGATGCTGAAGAGGATTCTGATAGCTTTTTTACTCTCAAAAGATCTGGTCGAGTCATACGACGCGTGGATGGAGCACCACCAGTAGCATTTAGAGATTGGCAGCCAGTCAGAATGAATGAAGAGTCAAATACTGGAATACAGGTGTCAGATTTAATAAAAGCTGAAACATTGCATATTCTTAAGCCACTTTTCCATCTTGCAGCCATGCGTATTTTTGGAACTAAAGCTTGGAAACAATGGTTCGTAGCCTTAGGAGTAGATATAGCTAGTTTAAGGCTTTATAACCGTCACATGAAAAATTTATCATATGAGCAACGACTTGAAGTCAGTAGAAGGAAATTAGGACTTGTTTTATATCTTTTGCGAAGCCCAATGTACAATGGTTATTCAAAGAATGTACTAGAAAGTGTATTAACATCTGCTTCAAAGAGGATACCATTAATGACCTTTGTAAGTGGTCCTATTATTCAATATCTTAGCCACTGGCAAGATATTTACTTTTACATGTGGTCTTCATAGGAGTCGACATTCCAGATACAAACAGTATAGTAAAATATTGATAGGTTACCTGCAGATTGTTTTGCTGATCAAATATCATGGTTTAAACTTGTAAATAGGGTTCTTAAGGAAAAAAAACATTCATTACCTGGTTAAGTGATGTATGGGTTTACATATTATATGATTAATAAATATTTAAATACATGTCCAAATACAAGTCTTTCCTGTAAAGGTCTGTAGAATGGATCATAATATGCCAAATTTATTTAAGACATTAGGACTATAGTGATAATTGAAAGGTGTTGGTAATTCAAATATCTACAGAGTTGTAACAGAGTTGTAACAATCTTATTGTTGGTACAAATGTGTTTTGAATAAATTATGAATCATTAATTAAAATATTGAAATAAAAATAGTGTATAATTTATTTAATTAATTAGCTTTTCTACAATGTGTCCCAGTGCGAAGTGACTGCCCAGCGTTATATGAATATGTGTACAAAATAATGAATAACTATCATAAAACTAGAGGTCGTAACAGTTTGGTTTTTTTTACGGGGATTTCAACCTTTTTTTAGAGTTTCTTGACTTGGTTCAGAATTTTGTAAATTGCTCAAATGTGGAGCCTAAGACTCTCCTGACACATCTGCAGCGGTTCTGAATACTCGAAACAAGGGTGTCAATATCCTGTTGTGGAACACTGTCCCAAGTCCTGCTAAGATGCAAGAAAAGCTGGTTTTCATGCACAATATCCTCAGAAAAGCTGGTTTTCATGCAACTAGTAATGTAACGTTCTGCGCACGTTGCGTATTTGGACGTGTAGTGCGCAGAATGTTACATTACAAGGTCCATTACAGCAATCTGTACGCACCATTGAACTTAGATTTTACATCCTAAGATTTATCAAGTGAATGGTGGTAAAAGTTCGAATCGCAAACCTTTTTGGACATTTACCAACTCATATCGGTGAATTTTAGGTTTTACTGGAAAAATTTAAGGATTCACCGTAGTTTGAGCTTTAAGAGCGCACTGTCAAAAAATATAACTTCATAACGCACTGCCCTTTTCCGCGCGCCCCTGACGCGCCCCTCACGCTACACTCGTCATTATACATTTAAGATTTGAATTTCGCGCCAATGGCGCCATCGCAGGTCAACAGCGTTCAAACCTAAGGAACAAGAAATCTACGGAGTCGCAACAACTGTTATTAAAAGTATTTTTATAATCGCTTAATATTGTTTAGTGAAAAAATGTTAAATGTTTGAATGTCAGTGTTTCATTAATTATAAGTACCTAACGTGTTATATTTTTGTATTTTTTTTAAAGTGATTAATTGTAATTGTTGTTCCCTTATTATAATTTGATCGACTTTAATAATTTGTTATATTTACGTCTGATATTTATGTTGAATTCAATGGCATTACTTATACATAGTTACTAACATATTACAAAAACGGAGTTTGAACTTAATAATGTAGTAATACTGTAATGTATATATTTATATTTATTATTTATTTTACAAAAGAAAAAAAAACAATCTTTTACAATTCCGAAAAATCCAATCTTCGTTGTCGCACTGGTTGACTATGAAGAAATAAAACGTCATCAGTACTATTATTTACTTCAAATGGTTGAATATTGATCGTCGACAAGGTAGGTGTGGAAACATTTACTATTGATGGGTCTCGAATATTTTTTGTTGTTGGGTAGCGAGGATCCACCAATTCAGGCAACAAACACTCCATATAAAATGAGACAAGTTTGGGTTTCATTTCTTTCTTCCAAAACTGGTCGTCCTATATGGTAGGTAGTCTCTTAGCTATATGGTATTGTCCCCATACCATATAAGTAAGAGACATTTAGTTTTCTTTGCGATATGCATTTGACCTTGGACTTGGAAATACCAATCAGAATTTTTGTTTATTTTTACCTGGACTAAGAATTGAATCAAAATATTTGAAACTCAAAAAAACTGTAAGCAAACATTTTTATGATAATTAATAAGTGTTTGCCTGTAAGTGTGTAGGTGTGAATACCAAAATTTTTATGTCTATTTAAGAAGTGTATTTAAATATTTAAGCAATATCTGGAACGCTCAGTATTTACCTAATCTAGATTAAAAAATATTGAAAAAAAAACTATTTTATTATATTAAAAAATCGAATTATAGATTCTAGGACAAGATAAGAGATTATGATGAGTCTTGTCGGATTTATAATTTGTACAAGAAAGGAGAGTTTTGACGAACATGAATTTTTTGCATGAATTCAACCTTCCGTATGCATTGTATGTAGTAACTTTTATCAGAACTCAGTCATATTTACATCTAACGCAAATATAATTGTAAATATAGTTTTATATATATAAAACTGTTCCGTTACTGACTGAGTTACTGAGTGACTGACAGACAACGTACAGCCTTAACTACTGGGCGTAGAGAGCTGAATTCGTAACATACATTTTTTAGGGGATGTAGAGGTGCACTAAGGAGGGAATTCCCGAAATTCCCACGGGAACGGGAATTATTAGACTTTTTAGTTTGTATTAAAAATCTTATTCCTTGAGTGCACGGATATGATACTTGGCATAAGAGTTCTTCAAAAAGAGACTGGTTGTGTTATGAAAGGAATTCCCGAAATTTCCATGGGAACGGGAAATATATGATGTTTTAGTTTGTATGATAAAATGTTATTCTTTGATTGCACGGATGTGATACTTGGTATAAAGGTTCCTCAATAAGTGTCTGTTTGTATAATGAAAAGAATTCCCGGAAACCCCACGGGAACGGAAAATAGGACGTTTGAGTTTAAGCGTGTACGAAGTCGCGGGCAAACACTCGTTTTTTATAAAACTACAGATTCCTAAAATAAACAAAGAGTGAAAAATCAGCAAAAATTATTTATATAATGATGACATACTTTGTATATACAGGGTATCCAAAAACGATCAGTTCTCGACTTCGATCGACTATAGATCGATTGGTCTGGTAACACCCTAAATAATAGAGATAACAAATTTTCGATTGCCATTTTTTTGTAAATTATGTTAGTAATTAAAATAATTGAAGATTTCATGGTATTCCTTTCATTCAATTAACCAAGTATGCTAGAGAGATTTCATCCTTGCAATTGACCCTAACGATCGATGCAATAAAATATTTTTTACGGATTTTAGTCGGTTTGATTCTCGGGTGAGGCGAGCGAACTTTCGAAAATCTTTGAATGCGGCTTTTATTTCTTTTCCGAAATAAAGGAATATTTCGTTTGAGTAAAGGGATTTGAAAATTTTTGTATGGAGCCTGGCACACCTACTGTCCGCCATTTTGATTTTTTTTAGATTTTGCGTCGCACTATAAAACTTGTATATTTCGATTGCTAACATACAGATGAGCAAAAAATGTTATATAACATATGGGTCTAAAACTTCACGTTTTAGAGATAATATGGAAAACATTTTGCTAAATAATTAAAATTTTTCATATATTTAATCGTTGAAATACCTCTCAGAATGTATCAAATTAGCATGAATGTTTGTAGTATTATGTTGCACATTAGTTAAGAGTAAAAATAACTTGTTTCTACACCTACCTATCTGAAACCTGACAATGCCATATCAACCCGGCAACGCCGCCGCGCCGCACCGCGCTCCCAGCTGGCTAGACGCGTTAAAATGGATTTTGCTCATAGAGCGCAAAACGCCTCTGAGGCTATTCAGATTGTGTAGGTATCTATAACTAATTGTTATTGAATGCAGATATAGCTACTTTAGCAAAAAAATGTAGTACATACTTAACTACCTACTCTTAATGGAGTTCGGGAGTTTTAATTCCCAGTAAGTATTAATTATTGAGGCTATAGCGCGAGGACTAGAAAAGACAAGAAAAATAATTTATTTCTTGGGAATATTACAATATTCTCCTGAAACATGTCAGTAAAAATAATACACAACGACTTTTTCTCCAGTTCAGACCTGTGCACTCTTAGGGTGCGTACAAATTGGTAGTAATGCAACTAGTAATGTAATATCCAGCGTCCGATGCCTGCGCTCGCTGTATTTGTACGTGTATTCCGCACGAACTCAGCATTCAATACGGGCATCCTAATGGTGCGTACAGATTGCTAGTAATGCAACTAGTAATGTAACATTCTGCGCACGTTGCGTATTTGGACGTGTAGTGCGCAGAATGTTACATTACAAGTTCCATTACAGCAATCTGTACGCACCATAAGTAAGTTTTTTTCCGTATTTCGTCGCGAGCACGGTCCGTCGCCGCACTCGTTCTTTTCAACCGACTTCCAAAAGGAAGAGGTTATCAAATCGTGTGTATGTTTGTTACTTGATTAATTGGTCAATTATGAATCGATTTGTATGATTCTTGTTTCATTTGATAGATCACAATAAGTCAGAGGTGGCCCATTGAAGTTTAATGAAATCGACTCAGTACCTACTTAAAAAAAACATGTACGAAAGCGGAGGATATTTTAGGATTTTACGAAAGTACGAAAGCGGAGGACTAGCAATTTGTACGCACTCTTATACAAATACCTACAAAATATCTTTATTTAAAAACAAAATAATTTTACACAGCCGGGCTGGAGACCACTGTTAAGTATAAAAATACCTGTATTAGTGGACCCCTCTTTTCCACAATAGTACATTCACTAATATTAACAGTATTATTTAACTAGTATGTAAACTATTAGTTTAACTATTTAATTTAATTAGTTAATTATTTAGTTTAGTGTGAAGTGTGGGAGTCTACTCTGGAGAAGAATTGGAGATAAAGAAACTCCAGAAACACTTTACAATCTACTTTATAACTTACATTATAATCACTTATATATAAGTCTCACATTTGGCAAAGAGCTGGGCGTTTTTTTCACACCCATGGCTCCTTTTCATTTAAGAAGTCATCCACTTTATAGTTGCCTTTTTTACGTAAGTTCCTGTATGTCATGGGGAACCGTGTTGTAGAAGTGTATACTCAAGCCCATCTTCTTCTTCTCGTGTGGGCTATAAGTATTTAAAGACAGACTTAAATATTATAGGGCGTTGAAATGACGCGTCTTTCTCTATCCCGCATTTCCGAATAGGTACAAGCAAATGTAAAAGAATTCAAAAAAAAAAAAACTCTTAATCATATCATTACACGTTGTAACTCTTTAGTAATCTGTGTCATTACTTCTTGTAAGTTACTAGAATAATATAGTTAGGTACGTACCTACAGCGCCGGCTTTGCCAAGTTTTAGATAGGTAGGTGTTAAAACCAGTTATTTTTACTCTTAACTAATGTGCAAGATAATACTACAAACATTCATGGTAATTTGATACATTCTGAGAGGTATTTCAACGATTAAATATATGAAAAATTGGAATTATTTAGCAAAATTGTTTTCCATATTATCTCTAAGACGTGACGTTTTAGACCCTTATGTTATATAAAATTTTTTGCTCGTCTGTATGTCAGCAATCGAAATATACAAGTTTTATAGTGCGACGCTAAATCGAAAAAAAATCTAAATGGCGGACAGAAGGTGCACCAAAAATTTTCAAACCCCCTATTATTTAGAGTACCTACTTTCCCTCCAGGTGGAATAAAAAAATCCACCCTGTATAATTAAAAAGGCTATAAAATATTATTGAATGAAAGATTATTTTCGACTTAAGTTACTAAATAACACTAAATAAAATTTCTAATGAAATAATCTACAGGGTTAATTTTAACAGTTCTTTTATAAAATTTTAATAAAATTAACCCTGTATAGTAATGACCACAATTATAAATATTAAAAAAAAACTTTATTATTTACACTGCCAAATAGAGTACGTATATAATCTAAACTAAATCAAAGCTACAGAGAAAAACTAGCCAAAACTAGAAAAACGAGCTAATATAAAAAATCTAAATCTCCAATGAGTGAACAAGAAGTATGTGACATAATAAATCAGAGAAAATCATTATGTCACATACTTCTTGTTCACTCATTGGAGCTGTGGTATTATTAGGCATTATAAAACTATTTGTGGGTACGTTTACAATCTTTGTGTAAAAATTAATTTAATATAAGAATATATTTTTCAAAAAATTAATTGTATCTTTACTAACCGGTTTACTTCACCGAATTTAAAAAAAAAACAATATTATTTAGTGATATCAGTAAAAGTATAAAATAAGTAAATAGATTAACCTTTTAACCGTAAGTAAATTAGTTAGTTCAGATGACGACTCCACTGTTGAGAAGCTCTGTGCCAAAGACTTTTTATTTCTGAAAAATATTGTTGATAAGGCAATAAAAACTATTTTTTTCATATCGTAATATTGATACATAATATTTAAATACATTGAATCTCGTACTAGACTAAATCGTCACGAATTGCATAAAAAACGGCGATGTATGTCTACATCGCATTTTTATATTTACATCCTACTAACATCGCTTTCTTTTCGACAGAGGCATAGGTCAGGATAATCTGGTAGCGATCGACAGTTTAATACAAATTCACATGCCGTCCATTATAAGTAGACCTCCGTCAGTCAATACCTCATTTTGCAACGTAAATTTAGTTATCATGTTTTAAAATAAATAGTTTCAAAACCGACTATTGGTTTTTGAACCGATAAATGGACTAGCGCGCTATCCCTGCCGCTTAGATATATTTTTTTTATTTCCCATTATAAATTTGTACTATGAATTTTAATCCTTTATCGTACGTAAGCTTAGCACTGCCGACGACAAAGTGATACGTGTTCCCCCTTCGACGAACCGAGCGGCACTGAGTTGTCGATCCCATGAACGATCAATATAAGGTCTTTTCCAGTGGACGTAAAGGTTAGAATTGCCTGTTCTGTTTTAACACTTTAAGCTCGGAACTAGAGGACGTAAGTCTCAAAACCTGTTTTTGCTTCTTGTAACGATTGTGTACATTTTATTGAAAATATTTTTTGACAGCTTTTTAAAACGATATAATATCTTACACTCAGAAAAATTTCATATAGTTTGCTCCGGCAGTTTAAGAGATATATCGAGAAATCTCTAAAAAACACCTCTTTTTCAAATAAAAAAAGTATCGAGCGAAAATATGAAACGTACAATTTGATTTAATACAATAAAAAGAAAAAGATATGAATAATCATTCCTCTAAATTTTGGAAACATCGAATTGCATTACAATAAAGCAAATCACTTCAAAGTCATAAGATTCTTGAAAGCAAAACCTTAAGGCTGCGTTTCCATTGGAGCTTAGGGGCGCCTGAATAGACCAATTGCTATGCTCGAAATCTCCGCTGCGCTTCAATAGAAATAGAACGAGCATAGTGATTGAGTGATTGGGTGACCTACACAAAAAAAATGGAAATTATGTTATCAGTTTATTAAGAAAACTAAGTTCTAGAATTCTTTAAAGCAAATAAAAATGTTCGGGATAAATGTTGATTTAGTGGATGTGCAAACCACAATTTGCGAATTAATAAATCTAATCTTGGAATTTAAATTAGGTAGGTACCTACTGATACTAGAAATTACATCAGTATTAAATTACTGTGAAATAAGTTATTGTGTCAGGTAATCATAATCATAAATACATATTTTTGTTATCAGATTTCTAAACTTAACAAGAAAAAAAAAACAAAAAGTTTTATTGAAAGACCATCCAATGGACAAGTTGTTGAATAAGATATTATAGTAGACCAAGAGACAAAAACTCCGGCAGAAAAAAACTCTCGGCCATCTTTTTCAGTCAGAAATTATACGAATTAATACAAAATTGTAGGTACAGTATCTAAAAACTGACCATGACATGAAATTAAAAAAAACAATGTCATGTCACAACCAAATTGCTTACTTACCTAGCCGGTGCATTGAGCTATGGATGCACAACATGAACATGACTACTGGAACCTGAGTATACAAGAATGGAATAAAGTGGTCATAATGTCATCAGCAAGACGTTTTATTTGTGGATTTTTATTTAGGTCCCGTTCCTTCTAGCGTGAGATTGAGCCTTCTGCCCTCTGTGCTTCCCACTGGGGTGGGGATGGCACTGATAGGGTGGTGTTTGCCACGCGCTGGTGGTCAATGGTACCTGTTTAGTTTCGTCTGCCCCTTTCGTTCAATAATGAAACATTTCGTCCTGGACATTATCAATACAAATAGAAACAAAACATCACTGGATCAACAATGGTTAAGGAAACTATCCAAAAATGCCAATTTAATGATCTAAATGAAAACGTCATAGTAGTATTAAAAAATCCTTCCCAAATACATCAATTTCGGACTTCTACATTAGGTACTAAAAAAAGAGAATTGAAAATATTCCTTAAATAATCAATCTATCCGTGTAAATTGTTTTATTAAATATTTACTTCTAATTATAAAAGAGTTTTAAAATTATTTAATCTAATTTGTATTGCGTTAATAAACCTCTATACTTAAGTGCGTGCGTCCGGCTGTCTGGACATTTTCTCGCAGAGCGTTGCTGCTTATCTAGGTGGCTAAGTCATCGTTTGTGACGACGATCTGTAAAGGTTTCATCGTTTGTCACGCTATTGTTTCCTCAAAAAATCGAAAAAACTTTGGCCAGCCAGCCAGAATTTCGCATTTTCCAGCATTCCAGATCTCAGCCCCCAGAGGGTTTTGAGGATCCAGCTGGTATATAAAGGTATGTGACGCGATATGTGACAGCAACTTAAGTGGTTTTATCAAGTAAAACGCCATAATTTTCGAGTTAACACGAAAAACAAGTGGCCAGCCAGCCGGACGCTTCTGGCTGAGCCACTTTGTTTTTTCCTTATATCTCAGTAATTAAAGCAATTAGAACTGAGTTTTAAGTTGAAAAGGAATGTGACGCGATATGTGACAGACCTCATATAGTTTAAAACATTCCTGACGCATGTGTTTAGGAGTTATTTCGATACAGAACTTGATGACAGATGACAAATGTCCGGCTGGCTGAGCCACCCATTCCAGCGCTTGCAGACGGTCTAGAAATCTAGATTCTTATCAAAAGGAATGTGACGGCGACGAAGACAACAAATCGTCATATGTGACAGCTCTAAATACTGCCAAACAAAAAATATAAGCGATTGTTTATTCTTTCATACAAAGTCAATTAGGGTGACCATATTTTACTCCTGTACATTGTCATCCTTATAAAATACTTCCGCCAAATTTGTCAAACATGACAAATAACTTGATCCTTACGTTGCTCTAATTAAGTGGGTAAATAAAAATATTATTTCATAATGCATCATGTATTTATTTTTTCTTAATTTACTTTTTGTTTGTGTTTACCAATTAAAAAAAACAGTCTGGAATTAATGTAACATGTTGAAAAAGTATACCTACCCTTCTCGTATACAAACTCTTCGACTAAAACTTAATATTGCTATTTTAGCACCATCATTCCAATAAAGTTGTTTAACTATAGTTGAATTGTTTTCAAATGATTCCTATGACATTAACAGTAATTTCCACAACATAACCTTGTAGTGCCGTCACCGTTACATAAGAATCGTATTCTCAATAATTCAGATTATAAACTTATCTTATGCTATGGTATTTGACAGTTGTCATGGGTCAAGCAAGCGTAATCAGTGCCTCTAGTGGAATAAGTTGGCAGTTTTCTACCCCATTCACGGATTGCGTCGAGCAGGCTACGAGCGTCACGCACACAGGGGCAAGTCTCACACTCATGTGGTGCGTACAGATTGCGTATTTGGACGTACGGTGCGCAGAATATTACATTAAAAGTTCCATTGTAGCAATCTGTACACACCATTAGGCGCAATTTGTACTCGCTTAATTAGGACGGTCGCACGAACGCCCGTCCAAATTGAACATCGAGCATTTTTTGATGTTATTCAAAAAACAGAAAATGTACGGATAGCTTAGAGAAGGCCACGAGCGCGCTCTGCTGCGGCTCAATTCGCGCTCGAGAGGCGTCCAAATCATGGGAACTTTTTTTGCAGGTTACATTACTAGCAATTTGCACGCACCCTAATAATGCAATCCACCACACCCTCGCACGCTTAAAGATTAGCGTTTTGATTGCTCGGACAAGTTAAAAAATCCAGATATAACTTTTTTCCAAATTTTCGGCAAAATTAATCAAAACTGAAGAGTGCAAATAAAAAAATTGTCAATCAAAACTCGGAGAATGGCGCGTCCATGAAGATCTCGATAACTACGGTACATAGAGATCTAGTCTTTTTTGTTGAAGGAACACACTATGGTTAAAAGTTCATTGGACTGACAGTGTGACCTAATGGAGTGAAATTAAAACAACTTTGTTTAATCAACAGTATATAATAAAAAAAGGAATATGCTATCAAAATATAGGAACACTCATAACAATGAACTGTGTGAAACCTATAAAGAAAAAAAACTAGCCTAATGATAAATCTATTTTTTGGCACCTAATAGGAACTTGGCCAAATTTACTATCCCGTAGACTTACCTTAATCAGTTTAGAAAAAAGAGGCTTATTGGACATTTTAGTAGGCTTATCAAATATTAATAAATTTAAAGAGTAAGTACTTATACCTATTCTAATTAAATGAGAGTTTGACAAAAACAGAATACAGAAACTTATCTGCTTCTTATCGATCAATAATACATAATTAGGAATGATTGTATGGCATCAATACTTAATCAAACAGTTATACTCTACTTGAGAGATAAAAAAAAACTATAGGTATTAAATGCCTCAGACACAGACCTATTTGGTCTCAAAATATGTACATGCACTAAGAAAGATCGTTTTTCAAATTAGCTCACCAGCATAAATGTTCCCTTCTTGGTAAAAAGACACTATATTCTTATAAAACAAGAATCATAAAACTTTATTTCAATAAAAACATACTATCTTTACGACTCAAAGTAGTAATAGGTTGTTAAAAATTCTTATTAACTTAAACTAATATTAATATAAAAAAAAATACTAATACCTACTCTGGCAAACTATTCAATGCAGTAAAATTACAGTTGCAGTGTGCCCACTTTAGGGAAGAAAAAAATAGTGATGCGGTTTAAGTGAATGAATGTAAGTTTTTTTTATAATAATATCATAATGTATAAAAAAATATTTTAGCTAACAAAAAATTTTTTTTTTATAGTTCTGTTAACAAAGGGCATCTTATGTTAAAATCAAATGTAATTTCATTTTAACGACAAAAAGAGTTTAAATATAGAGAAGTTATAAAGTCGATTTTATTTCGACTGTAAACGTTTTAAAGCACTAGGTGTGTTTGGTAATTAATTATTTTCATTAAAGTTACTTCGATGATAAAGTAAACACCTCAAATTAAATTATTTATACATTGATAATATTTTAAAATGTTTGCATCTAACAATGCTGAATTAATCTGTTAAATGTAAATTGTTGTAAATTGTTTTGATTTACAATTTCTGTAAAGAAATCTCGGGTGGTTTAGCTGCAAAGCTATCCACTAGATGGAGCTACTTTAGCAATACAAAAAGAATGCGAAGTAATTCCGTGACTTGACGCCAGACTCCGGTAGCTCAGTGGAAGAGCACGCGTCCGGCAAACTAGGACCCAGGTTCGAGTCCCGGTTTTTTAGGTAGTTATTTATTTTTATATTATTATAAAATTTTATGCAAAACGAATGACTAAGACTCGTTCATTTTCAATCACTCTCATTCATTACATACACTACGAAGTTTTTAACTCGTATCATTATTTTCCTATTTGACATTTCGAAGTGTCAGTTTACTGCATTGAATCATTTGCCAGGGTATAATGTAAATTAGGTATAATCAACAATATTTTCTTTTTTTTTTTAAACTTTTTGATACAACAATTTATATACTTTGTGGTAAATCAGTATTTTCAACTCGTACAAGTTGACATTAAACTTTTTATATTAATCAACAGTAATATAACTAATAAGAGATCACAAGGAATAGTTTCTTATTTTTTAGCTGCTTACAGCTGGAAATAATCTTAAGTAAAATATTTTACCTTCTTATAGGTACAAACGTATTTTTTTAATGGGCTATGAAAATGAAGCGAAACCAAGCTGACTTTTCTTGTATTAAAGAACAAATGGACATGTTGGTATTATAGAATAATGTATGTCATGATGCCTAAATATTATGTTTTTGGCTTTTCTGCTAATGCTTCATTTTCAAAGTCCATGTATATAACTTTTGTAGAGAGCTCTTAATATACTTTTCTTCTTACACAAGACAAAAGTGAATCTCTATTTCTAATAAACCCTGTTTCGATTAATATTAAATAACAGTAATACAGTTTGAACTTATGGACTAATTTGCTATTACTAGCAGTAAATTGGTACAGTTAACTGATAAGTACTTAATTAAGAGGTTTTTAATGTGAAAACATATTTAACACAAACCAATGTGAAACGATTTCTATGGTTTAATCGTAAACGAATAGTAACTATACAGGGTTAATTTTAATTAGCGCATAACCTCTTGCACGCAGCCTCTGCACACTAATCCCAACAACATTAAATGATTAATTAATTAATTAATGTTAATTAACAAATTAATTAATTAATTTGTTAATTAATTAATTAACAAATTTTGTTCTACAACATATGAAAATATTTAATTTAAAAAAACTGTGTTACCTTTAAAAAATATTTATAGCCAAACATAAGAGCCGAACCTTGCGTAGTAAAATATCACTTCAAAATAAGAAAAGGCACTTCTTACAAAACGAAGAGTTGGGAGAAAATGCTATTCTTTTTTTTTTAATTTTTGTGTTAGTTATCAAGATTTGTAAAAAGTCATAGAACAAACGTTGTTGAAATTGACGTGGAGAAGCTGCACGCAAAAGGTGATGCGCTAATTAAAATAAATCCTGTATAATTAAACTTTCACTTTAATTATATAAAAGCGGATAAAAGGAATGCTTATTACAATAACATTTTATTGTCTGAAACAACGGCACCAACTCTGGAGGGATCTCTAATGTGGATGTCATGTTCGGGATAAACCAGCCTGCCTCTGCCGCGTCCTCTGATGTTCCTATAGGATCCACTTTTAAAATCGTTTAGGGACCAATGATAAGGGTTAAGTGATCTTTCGAACCCAGCTGGTAATATATAACTCTGGAAAGTAAACAAATAGTTTTTATATCAATAAAACATTCACCAACGACTGGCCAAGGTGTCAATAATAAAACTAGCAGATAGCCAAGTTAAAATGTAAATTATATTTCTATTAAATATTGTTTTACTTCATAAATTAAGGCCTAATTTTTCAATATATAAAGAAAGTATTACTCGAAAGATTTAAAATCGTCTCAAGTTTATTGTCATTCTATGTCATTGTCATGCAATAATGAAAAATCGTAAAACAATATGATTCCGCCGAGTAATACTTTATTGGGCAGATAATATTTTATCCGAACGCGACTAATAATGGATTATGGAAGGTGAAAATGTGTAAAGGATGCAGTTGATGTGAGTCAACAAGGTATCCAGGCTTCGAGGTTTACCATTTGAAGACTCTATCAAACAAAAGGCTTTTATAAAATATCTTAACATATGGGCGATAAGTCTCTGGTCTGAACCTTGTAGAAAAGACGATTGCTGTTGAGTTTCTTGTCAATTCTTCTCAACAAAGAAAGGTGGTGGTGGACTCATTTCAATTTGTATCATGTTAGTTATTAATTTACACTTTAAATTGCAGACCCTAGAGCATCGTCGTAAGGTTGCTTGTTTAACTTAGGATACATTTTGGAGAGTGCTCTGCTCTGTTTGAACACATTGAACTCAGACTCTTTCACCATCGGACTACTGGGCGCCGATAGAACTTCCATCCGTTTGCGGCGGATATTGCAAAAATTCAAAACAAACGCTTTGACAGTTCATTTTTATACGAGTCGCCTGCCTGCGTCTATTTTCCCTGACCAGTGCAGTCCTGGTACTTTTAAGCGTCGAGTGAATAGGTTTCTCGTGAATGGACGTGTACCACCTTAGTCTTCACGTTCACTTACAATCTGGTGTATTAGAAGACAAGCGCCCCATTCTTATTCCTAAAAATAAGACTTTTACTTGAGTGTGCAGGCTTTCGCATAGGCGAATCGGGCTCGCGATAAGGGTAAGCAATAATATTCCGTCTCAACAAAAATCCAATTACCTCGACTCGCTTACGTCTTTCTAGTTCCTTGAGTAGGTCATCAATTTGCTGTGAGAGGGCACTGATTTGGGCTATTATTTTCTTTTTTGGTAAGTCTTCTAAGTTTGGATGTGCCTGTCTCAATCGCCACATATAAATTTCTGGATCGAAGGATGTATAATCTGTGGAGTATGAAAGAAAAAATCTATCTTTAGATTTAAGCTT
Organism: Stenoptilia bipunctidactyla; assembly: GCA_944452665.1. Classification (NCBI taxonomy): domain Eukaryota; kingdom Metazoa; phylum Arthropoda; class Insecta; order Lepidoptera; family Pterophoridae; genus Stenoptilia; species Stenoptilia bipunctidactyla. The sequence goes on along the minus strand of OX101721.1, from coordinate 45,301,304 downwards.
TTCTTGGTTTTTAAGTATAATTTTAATTTATAAATTAGGACTCTGATTGTCACCATCTTATCACAACAGGCAGTTCTTTTAAAGTTATCCACAGCTGAATTATCGCTGATGGATTACGCCTGTTTTTATTACACATACTTCTGAAAATAAAGTGTTCAAACTGGTATGGCTTGTAACCGAACCTAGGGAGATTGAGTAAGATTTCTTTTGAAGATCAGATTGCCCAAGAAGAAAACGATGACAATAATCATTAGAGATGTTATATGAAATTTCAAAGTTAATGAAGTTTAGATCGTGAAAGGTCAGATGCTAGCTTGTATAATTTGGTTAATTAGCGGCAGATTTTGTAGTATCCTGATGAACACCTGGAAACACAGGTTGTTCAAAGGCCTATTTTTAATCTACCTAGAACCATCTGCAAAGATTATCACGCAGTCTACTTCTGTAACTATTGTTAATCTGCTCAAAAATTTCAAAATTAAAAATACGGCTATTTTGGAACCGGCTTAACATGGAGTTTTTAAATTTAGTTCTTAAACTTCTCAAAATACAGGTTCAAGGCTTCTGCGAAGAAATAGGCTTCTGATACTTTTTTAGCTTATAAGATGGATTGAATGCATGTCCTGTTCGCTGAAACCATGCGCTAGAAACAGGTTTATAGATGTATCGGCTGAACCTAGTAATAGCCAGCTAGAACTAGGTGCAGCCAGTGTCAGTTGGAAGTTTATATGAAGGCAAAATCTAAACAACGTCTAGCCAGTGCCTTTCAACTACAACTATGCCTAGCGCACCCATAGTACCATTAATAACCACGCTAAATCTAGCCAGCTGCGGTACCTACACCCTGGCAAATAATTCAACGCAGTAAACTGACAGTTCGAAATGTCATAACGAAAAATACCAGTTAAAATCTTTGTAGTGTAAGGTACTGAATGAGAATGTTTTCATTTGATTAGAATAAAATTTAAAAAAATGTATAAATACGTGAATTTGAGCTGTATATTTTATCTTTACAGGAACTTTAATAAAAATAATTAATTACCAAGCATACCTAGTGCCTAAAAACGGTTGCAGTAGAAGCAATATTAGTTTCTTGCAATTTTTTTAAGTCAACGAAAAAGTAAGTGATCTAAAGCAATTAGAAAATGAAAGTTTAAAATATTGAATGAATCAACATTTTTTTTCTCAAATGGACTTAAATTATATACCACCACCAATAATATACCGTTCACGTAAACCGCATCACTATTTTTTCTTCCCTCAAGTGGTCAAACTGGAACTGTCATTTCACAGCATTGAATTATTTGCCGGAGTATATACTGGGTCCATCCACACTTCGGCTTTTTCTGTCGAATATACACTTTATGTGGAGCAATTGTCGAGTGTTCTGCTGCCTCATGAGGTCCTGAGTACGAGTCCCAGTCTAATGAGTTTAGAAATCGAGCTTATCTAAACACACCCGGGTCTGGATGTATATAAGGTGTCCTTTTTAATATCCCATAACTTTGAAGTTTTGTTCCTAACAAAAAAATAATACTTTTTGCCAAAGAATATGTGGTTCAAAAGTGCATACTTTCCCAGATATCATCAATCTTCATATAATGAGTTCATACATTATCATTTATCACCCTTGTAAAATCTCTAACATTAATTCAATAGACGCGTGTCACTGAAGCCATACAATAAACAACAAAAACATTTAAACGTTGAGGAACGTTGCATACAATGTACAACGCAAAGCTTTGCGAACTGTATCTGCGCATTGCGATAAAAAAGGGATAGAAAATGCCACGTTGTCATACTTCGCATAAAGATGTTTTACATAAGATGTTTTGATTTAATTGAATGATTTTGTATGAAAAATAAAAACAAATATTTTATTTGAATATATTACATGTTCCCATTAATACCCTAGAGTAATGGAAAATCAAACGGAACACCTTGTATAAGGAAAGCTTCCGCAACATAAGATAGCTAACATTAAAGTGTACTTTGGTGTGTCAGTTTAGGCATCTATTTATTTACTAGTTTATAATAAGAACTGCGGCATCTGGTGTCAAAGCGTGAACTCAAATTCTGGTACAGAAGGCAGATTGCAATTGAATCTGAACGCTATGCTCTTGACATTGAGTTATAAATTGGTTGAAATTTGACAGAATTGTAACGCTTGATGACGCCTTCTGTACAACTTAATTCAGGAACTCGTATATCCACATACATTAAAACTTTCGCATTAATAATTTTAGTAACATATATATTCATATTGATAGTTACCATCGTCATCCAGTTCTAATGAGGTGGAATGTGAAGCATCGTGGAGCGCGTATTTGAAATTTTCATATATTAGGTCCTGAAACAAAGTAGTCCAAAATACAGTGACAACATTTGATCATACACGAGAAATTCAGGTTCTTGTAAGAAGCTATTTAAAAAAATACTCTTTGACTGAAGTTTAAACACGAGCGTCTGTGGCCGTAAAGACGTCGTCGAGTTAATATTCAAAATATTTAATAAACTGTAGGTAATATTTGATATCACGACTAGTGAATAAGATAATATTATATGAATAATTGTTTGTTGGGCATATATTCACAGCGCAATAATTCAATGCAGTAAAACAGTCGGGCGCAGCCTAATATAAAATAAAAGGTAGTTTCGAACGCATGGAATTCTTAATGGCGGCAGAATCCGTCAAAGTAGGGAAGTAATTACACATTCAAATGGTTGCTATGACATCGCTGACTCTCTTGTTTTAGCTGTCTAATACGTCACAGCGGACATCTTTAGCGTCCATATTTAAAAGATTGCAATCCGTCAATGTCAGTTCACTCCACGGTTTTTTGATTTGTTTTGAATTATTGAAAATTCAAATTAAAGCTGAATAGTAGTTATTTGCATAGTTTTCATGTATAACGATCTGTAAATCTGCGCAGTGATACATGTTTGATAAAGATGCCGGTTATAAGCTGCCAGATATGAGGACTTAGAACAAGTCGGGTCGAAGACAAAAAGCGAACATTTATAGCTCAATTTCCTTTTGAAGATGGGTTAGTTTATTTACAAATTTTAATACACTCTAAGACAAGGTATCATATAATTGATTGAATATCAGAACATATTTTAAATAAAAATATATTAATATGTTTTACGTAAACACTAGTGCAGTGCAATTTTTTTAGGAATGATCGACATGGGACCCTATCCTAAAAAACATTAAATCCAACATCCAGCAAGCTGCAAGACCTGAAACTCAAGATACTGTCAGCTCGTTTTGTGTCAATCCAGAACGCTACGCTCGGAGACTGCGAAACGGATGGAGATGATGATACTTTTTCAATCTATCAATCCGACGCTTGACACCTCAGTCGCTCGTGACCACGGGGTCTGCAAAGACACCGAAACGTCGAGTCAAAATTTAAAATGTTATTATTTAATTGAATTTAAAAGTACACTAACAAATAGAGCGGTAAAGTCAAGTTACATTTTCCAAGACAGTGGTTAGTTCCAATTTTAGCCACGCGCCAAATAGGTTCGTTAGTTTGGCACTGAACAGATCCATGTGTATCATAGATTGGCATTGTTTTTTTCTTTACTATGGATGTAAAGAAAATTATTTAGAATTTGGAGTTATCGGAGTACTTTCAAAAACGTCGTGATTTTTTATGATTTGTAATAATGTGCAGCAAATCATTAGAAAGAGGATAAACCGAAGAAGTTTTTAAATGTATTTTAAAATTCTCATCGTTTCTTTTTATTTATCTTTTATTGCAATGTAAAAAAAAATATTGATATAATTTTGCCTCGCCCTCGAGACTTTTTTTTGGCTCATAACTTTCTTTTCTCGAAGTTTTTTTTGAAAATTATGAAAAACTATCATATTTACTAAACTATAAGAAATAGGCTAGTAGTATTTGAAGAAAGTATATTCAGAATAGGCCCACCTATCCCCCATTTCAATTTGGCCAACCGTGTACCAAACACCCTGAATTATTTGTTTTATACTAATATCTTCATTGTCATTGTGATGCAAAATCTGTGCAAAATATTTTGCGACAAGAAGGGCTCTCGCACCGTAAGAGGTAGATGATTAGGTGCGACCACGAGCGTAGAGAGGAGCAGTAGTTAAGTTGCATATAGGCCACACGTGCGCGAGCCGAGCGAGCGAAGCGAGCGGTGCTGCGGCAGCTGCCAGCGAAACTACATAATCCCTAAAGTGTGAGGTCGGTCACCACAACCCCGACATGGTCAATAGTCAAGCGATAACTCATCAAGACAAAAATATGATAATATTGTCTGATATAAAGCAAGCTATTCTGAAAAACGACGTTATGAGTTGACGTATGTTCTCAGTAACAATATTATTAATTAAAGCAATATGATCATTGAATGTTATGAAGAAAAAAGATCTGAAAAGGGAAATTATGAATTTTAACAGGTTCTTGGAAGCAACAGTATGAATAAAAAATTATGATCACAAACTATTCGAGAGCTTCGTTGATATTATTAAAAATTTATGAATAAAAAAAGAATGAAAAATAAAATTATGAAGAGTGATAATTATGAGCACAAATCGGTAGTAAGACAAAAAAATAGAAGATAGAATTGGATGTGTGTGAGCCGCTATGGACCCGTCAAAGACAATAGTGCAAGTGTTTTTCGTTACCGACGCGTCGCTATTATTAAGACAAATTACATTTTGCTTGGTCATTTAAAGACGATACATGTTTTATAAACTCCACTGAGTATCTTAATTTACTTGAAAATTAATTAAATATCTTATTTTAATTTATTGAGAGTGCTATTATTCCATTTCCATTTTTTGTTTTTTTTTTTACGAATAGATACTTAACAGGGATGTAGTTTCCTATCATGAAAAACAAAAAAAAAATGTTTATTGATATTTTCGACAAGTTAGTTTCAAAGTTAAATTTAACGTGGAATTTAATTTTATTTAATAGTTTGTTTGTAATATTATGGTTGATTTTATTTTAATAGATTTAAGATACCCACATCAAGTTTTTTGGGTAATTTGTTAACGTTTATGAATAATGTTATGAGAAGGATGTGATGACTGTATTTATTTTTTTTTCAATTCCGAAACTTCGTGGGAAAAGACAAAAACTAGTTAACTTGATATTATTTATATATTAAAATGATGATATTATTTTAGATGTCAAAAGACGCCTAAAACAGTACACATTTAAACGAGATCAAAATCAGCTGCCTTAACTGTATAAAAAAAGTATTTTTATTTTTACATTTTTTATGATGATTTCGGGGTCATAAACATAAAAAGTTTAAAAATGTTATTAAAATAAAACCACAATATTAGTTTTTAATGGCCACTAGGGCATAGCAGATAACCTACTCTACAGGCTATAACAATTTGGCCGGTGATTGACCACCCTGTATATCTACCTACAATACCAATATCAAGTGCCTTTATTTTTTTAAACTTAAGTTGTAGGGTAAGCTAGGTAAGTCCATTACCTAGCTTACCCTACAACTTAAGTTAAAAAAAATAAGACATAAAAAAATATTCTGAAAAAATATAACCGAGTTCAAAATTGAACTCATCATCATCATCATCCACAGCCTGTAGACGTCCACTGCTGGACATAGGCCTCCCCCAAGGTCTTCCTTTTTTTTATAATTTGGGGGGGAAATGCCGTAATCGCCACGCTTGGCAGGCGGGTTGGCGATCGCAGTGTGATGTTAATATACACAAAAGGACGCTGCTGCCCGTCCTCTGGTTTGTCCCTTAGTCGACTCTTACGACACCCACGGGAAGAAATGGGGTAGCGCTATTCTTAAGGCGACGCCACACGCCAGTTCAAAATTGAACTACAAAGTTAAAAAAAAAAGATAACTTCTGTCTTAAATAATCTCACTTTGATATACCAACAAAGTGAGATTATACCTAATCCTGTCAAGACTCGGTTGTCTGGAAGAAATCGCTCTACAGCGATAAAGCCGCCTTTGTGCAATACTAAATTAAAATGCACCTTTTTTACTTTTTTTTTATGCTGTTGGTTTACAATAAAGAATTTATTATTATTTTTATTATTCTTTGAAGTCTGCCCGAATTAAAGTAAGAGCAATGAAATCTTTAAAAGTTACCGACCTAAAAAAAATACTTCATTGGTATATCAAAGTGAGTTAATTTAAAACAGAACTTATTGTTATTATTTTTTAGTACAATTTTGAAGTCAGTTTTATTTTTTTTGAATATTTTTATGTTAAAAGTGTTGAAGTATTTATAATCTATATACATATTTTCATCAATATTTATCGGGCCATCTTGAGTGACCAGCTTCCCAAGATAACCCAATATAATGATTCTAAAAACTGTTAGCATTTGTGTTAAAATGCCAAAACCTGTACTACTTTTTTAGATATCTTGTTTCTCAAATAAATATATTACAACTTCCATCATGTTTTTTTCTTTACTTTACTAAACATAATATTTTACAAGTTTTTGAAATTAAGTGGGCCTTCATAGGCGCCCGTACCTTATTATTGATACATTCAACACAGATAACACACCCAGAGCATTGCAAAAGAAAACAAACAAAACAACACACGCACACAAATTATGTTTACGCATTGTGCGAACCCTTCAACACTGCCGTCTGAAGCTTTGGTCTGGTGATCATGACGCACAAGGCTGCGGTATGCGCCGCAACGCTGCGTCACAACGCAGCATTTAGCGTCCCTGCGGAGAGGTGGTCAGTTGATTTTGCCGCAGCTACCAAGGTAGCCATAAATTTTCACTAGAATTGCCTTTAAATAAATAATATTTGTTACTGCTTACTTTACTTACGCCTGAGTAAATCGCGGCACGTGACCTGCGTAATCAATTCTTTAACTTTCGGTTAAGTTTAGGTACGCATTAAAAAATATTTTTAATTATATTTTTTCTCTTCATGTATGATCTCAAACTATCAAGTCCTTGAATTTTAAAAGTGACACACCAGTCACCATGTATTCCTGATAGTATTTTATGACGATCAGGTGTGTTCTATTTTCGCTCCCCATCAGGGTAGAATGGTCTTAAAGAAATCCGTACAAGGTACATTTCGGTTTACTTTTGGTAAAGAAAGTGTTAAAAATTAAAAATATACAAATCTTACGTCTTCCTCTACTTCGCGGACCGTGTCTAATGTAGGCACCATTGATTCTTTATAGGGGTGGGGGTTTTTGAACCTGAAATTATAAAAATTCAATACATTAGAGAGCAAAATCAAAGAAAAGGATGGATTCATTAAAATAGTCACAAGTTTGATACTTTTTTGGTATACAAGCAAATTTCGACACCCGGTGTACTTAAAGTATAGTCGTAGAGTAAAAATTAATATGATCAATCAATGGGATTTTTTTTGCAAGAACTATGCTCGGAAGCAATAAATATGTTATTAAAATAGGGAAATAGAGGAAAATAGGGACCTTATTAGAATAGGGTGCGCAGGAACACGCATGACATGCTACCACGTGTGTATATCCCTAATTTTTAAATGCAAATTTTTACGTTTTTGAACTTAGAACAAAGAGTTTAGTCGACTTTCGGATTTATATTATTATTAACTGGGATGGGATTTAGTATAAATTACTGTTTCAAGATTTGAATTTTGAATCAAAATACTTAAATAATAGCCAGTTCGGCACACGGGGCGCGGTGCGACGCCGGAGCAGCGACGTGGGAGCGGTGCGATAGAACCTTGACGTGTCCGAGCATGACCGTTATGTTGCTCGGACAAGTTTAAAAATGCGGAAATGGCACCAAATTCTCGGCATAATTGGTCGAAATAGAAGAGTGCAAAATAAATTGTCGAAGCAAAAATAGTGAAGTTATTCAAGTTTGATCATGACCGCGCAATCGAAACGCGGAGAATGGCGCGGCCATGGTGATCTCAATAACTACGATAGCTAGAGATCTAGTCTTTTTTGTTAAAGGAAGAGTGAATTAGTCGAGAATTGTCAAAAAAAAAATAAACTTAAAAAATTATCATTATTTTGGAAAGTATGACCTCTCAAAGTTATGGCCGCGCCATTCTCCATTTCCGGTTTTTTCATCTTTGGTTTGGACAACACCTAGGATGGTTAAAACCGATCCTAGGTGTTGTCAAATAATTTGTCGATTCTAAGAATACCATTTTAAATTTCTAATATCCAATAATGCTATCAAAAACAGTGATTTAATACTAACTCGTGGCCGAGCGAACAAAACGCTTCTTTGAGCGCTGGGCAAACATATTACGATGTGTTTCTTTGTAGACTAATAATTCAAATGAAACACATCGATTTTTATTCGCAAATGATGGAAAAATAATATTAAAAAAATACTTATGTATGTATCTGTGGTTATTACAATTCTTTTAGTAAGTACGGATGGAGATAGCAATGGTTTTAATCAAAAATTAAACAGTGATTTCGACAAAGGCTCCTTCCTATACAGGATTACTGGTTAAGTCGACCTAGATCCGTTAAGGGCATGTAGTACCCATCTTTTCCAACTTATTTCACTATGAAACACCCTATCCCAAGTTTAATGGTTTACGAAATAATAGATTTTTTAATTTTTTTTTATTAAAATTGCCGATTTTTTGTAATTAAATATCATATTTTGAAATTGTTGAAATTTTTATTTATTTTTCCCACGTAAATTAGGATGCTCCAAGAAATTAGTACTTACCTAAAATCCTACGAAAGTTTACTAAACCATAGTTCTGAGCGATTTAAAGTTCAAAAAAATCTGTCATTTTTTACAGTTTACTTTTTTAGGAATATCTAAAAAAGTTATTATGGCAGACATTCGGGAGATTTGCATCAGAAAAACATCTACGTTTTGTCAGCTACCCGGCAAGGTATAACAATCTAGGCTTTTATTTAAATTCATAGGAAAAAACTTAGTTTCATAAGCGATAATGGACATAAAAATAATAACGCATAACTTAATATTCATATTTTGTTGTGGCTTACAAATATGGATATTGCTGTATGTCACTTTGTCTTTATAGTAAAGAATTGAGTATTCTAGGTAGTAACAAAAAAAAATTCTAAACATATAAAAACTTCATCAAATCACTTAAATTAATATTCAGGTAGCCTCGTACTGACCTACTAATTCACATACATTGTTCTGGTTCTAAATTCAAAATAAAAAAATTGATGATTTTTTTCTTTTAATGTTGGCACTATTATCAATCACTCTTTTATTTTCTTGAGTTTTATCAATTTAAAATAATAGGACTAAATTTCAATATGGATTGAGACAAGAGTTGTAGATACAACAATTAGATATATTATAATATTTTTAACAATGTGGCTGGTCTTACAGGAAAATAGCAGACCATTTGAACTATTCCAGAAATATAATAAAGTGAACCGGCATTAAGTACCAGCACATGAGAGATTTACCAAGGTTTAGATTAATATTTCCTTAGAAACCTGACACAAATTAATTCTATTGATGCTTTGCCAATGTCAAATGGTGATAACCATCAAGGGCAACCATATTCTTGGTTTATTTTATCATAAAATCTTCTTGTCCACTAATTAACTAATAGGCAACAGAAAAGGTAACAGAAGCAGAGTAGTATTCCTAAAAAAAGAAAAAAGAACTACTTTTTTAATTTTCTGTTGGGTTGCATATCGTTATATATGCACATGAGCAAAGCGAGTGGTGCAGCTGCAGCGGCCAGCGAAGCGCCAAACCAAAATAAAATGCTAATACGATAACCATTTAATTATTTATGTATATTTTTTTGAGGTTTAGTTGCAGAAAATTTAGTTTTTTCCTTGCTTTTTTTTATTCGAGCCGAGTGAACATATTGAGACTGCACCAGGTGATGCGCTAGACCCAAAAAATATATGCCAATTTTTTTTTGAGATTTTTAGGTAAAATTATAACCTCAAATTGAAAAATTAATATCTCTGAACTAGGCATCTCCTCAGCCCCCCCCCTGAGGAGATGCCTATATTAGGATTATCAAATCCTAATAAAAACATCACAATGTCATTAGGTATAGAAAAGCTTTGGTAAATAGCTAAATGAATAAGTCACCTTCAACAAAATAATTAAGACGGTACAGCAATAGCAATTTAAATATAATTGTGGGTACAATGGAAAAGTAACCTTCAAATCAATTAATAAAAACATTTTAATTCTCTTAAAAAAGATAGACATGTCCAATAAAACGCGACGCAAGATGAGAAGATAACTTACTTTGTTAAATGCATCTGAACGGCTTTACTCCATACATTTTCATACGGGATTTCTGAAAGATGATTTTGTGCTTCGCTCGATTGCATCTTTACCAAATAAATTTTAATTAAAATAAAGTTATTTTATACTTTTAGAAATAAGTTTTCTTAGTTTTACTAATGTGTTATCCTATTCGTGACACTTTAGGGTAATCTAATCTAACTAAATTATTTATTGGTTAAAAAAATTACATAGTCCCACCGTAGAGAAAGATAAATATGCCAAAATAGAGGGCTTGTCTTGTCTATCACCACATTGATTGACGTGCTGCCATTTTCCTACGCTTCCGTGCTGCCACCTATATTTTGGTTTTAAAATACTATAACGTGGTTGGTATTATAAATATTTTCTAATATTGTAAACATCACATTGTCTCTCCCAGATTAACATTACTGGGATTCGAATCCGGGACCTTGATAAAATTAGTGTTTATAAATTTCTTAAGTTTATTTATCCGTTATCTAGTATCCATAGCACAAGTTCAACAATGTGGTGTGATTAAATATTTTTTTCTGACAATCCAATTACAAATCCAATATAGGTATATAATTTCAGTCCTCGCTGTCAGTATATTTCAGGTATTGTTGAGTTATAGTTAGGTACTTCCTTTGGTATATTTTCTTGGAAATTCACATAAGGGTAAAACAATTTTCACAACTTATACAATATTTTTATAATTTATTTATAATTAAATTCATTTACACATCAATTCACAAAGATTGTTATTGTGTCAATCTCTACAAAGATTGTTCAATTCGAATTGAAACTTTCAATTCAATCAAACTATTCAACCAATTCAAGCAGTCAAGTGAATTTTAAGAAGTGTTAACATTTAAGAAGTGAACTTTATTTGTAAACTGTATATTGTTAATTTGTGTGGCTAAAAGGACTCGTTTCCAGGCCCGTTAAATAAAATATTAAAAAAAAAAAAAGCAGTCAAGTGTCAATATCATTATGTGAGCCCATGGACAATATCCATAGACTGATGCTAATATACACTATGGAGATTACCAGCCGTGATATTTATTTATTCTTCATTGTACACATGGAGTAAGACATAACTTTATTAAAAATATAATAGGTACAGTGCACAATAGGCGGCCTTATCATCTACAGACAATCTCTTCCAGACAAATATACACCTCTATCGTGCTAAACTGACAATATTAGCTGGTCCATTTTGTTGCATTTGTTAAAACTTAGCTGTAATATTGAAGTAGGCACCTACTTAAAGTACTGAACTACACCCATGGTAGGTAGTAATAGACAGGAGATGCCCTTAGAATGAAAACCATGAAACACTTGACAGTAGCTAAAAAATGGCTGCTGAAGAGTTGAGCCCTAATTAAAATTACATGTCGATATCGATAAAGTTTTCGTAGTCATTGTGTACATACAACGTGTCCAAAAATTCAACGATAAGCTGGCACCAGTTACCTAGTCATAACTACTCGAAAAAAAAAAAAAATCTTCCTTTTTTCCTATGTGTAAATTTTTTTGAATTTTATAGTTTTTTTTTGTTATCGTAAGCCTGAGTAGTATAGCTTTCCTTTAAAACCTTTAAAAGTTCCAGAAAACTAATAGTTTTTTTACTACAGTCAATCAAAAAAATTTTGAAAGTTGTTTCATTTCCACTCACTTTCGCTCACTGTGGTGTAAAAAAAATGTATGAAACCTACTGCGGCAGATTTTTTTAAAAATTAGCGCCACTTTTCCAAATTATAAAATGGTATAAAACATAAAGGAATATTTGAGTTAAAAATGTACTATACTATTTTCAAGTGGTGACATAATTTACATTTACCTGCTCGGTGCCATTTGCCATGAACAAAGAAAAGGGTTTTTGTTGCTGTTCTCAGAATTTAAAAGGTACCCCTGCGTAAGTAGTTAAGAGTGAGATACACCGGGGTTACTGGTCGTTAGAGAGAGATAGTAAAAGACTAAAAAAATATGACTTTTTTTAGTCTTTACTATCTCTATGGCAGCTATGGCCGCAAATTAGTGCTTACATCAGATGTTTCAAATTTAAATAAAATAATATTACTTGTATTTTTACATTTTTATTACACAAAAATACATTATAATAAATGTTCAAATTGCTTGCCACCACTACCACATACAGGCTCGACATCGCCTTAAAAATGATCGTTTTGTGCGTCGCGCGTGTCTTTTATTATTTATTTCGTTTGCAGCTTCCTGAATACTTTCGCGGAGTTCATTTAGTGTCTCAATAGGTTGGGAATACACCTTGTCCTTGAGACAACCCCAATAAAAGAAATCCAGGGGATTTAGGTCAGGTGAACGGGGTGGCCATAAGATAGGGCCAAGTCTCCCAATCCAACGCTCTGGGTAATTTTGGTCAAGGTATTCTCGAACAGGACGGGCATAGTGAGCTGGACAGCCATCGTTTTGGAACCACATGTTTTGTAAATCCCTTAGTGGCGTATCTTCTAATAATTCAGGTAATTCATCCCGTAAAAAAGTTAAATATCTATTGCCATCTAAGTTTCCATTGATTTCAAATAGACCAATTACTTTCCCGTTTAATATGCCCGTCAACAGGTTGACTTTAAACTGGTATTGGGATTTATCTTCCCTCATCAGGTGAGGATTTTCTATGCTCCAACTATGCAAATTATGTAAATTCAAATAGCCATCCTTCTTACAGGTAGTCTCGTCGAACCATAAAATCTTATCCAGGAATTCCGGATCTTCTCTGTGTTTTTGAAGCATCTGACGGCAAAATGCAACACGCAGTGGATAGTCTCTTGCTAATAATGTTTGTACACGCCTGTAGTGATATGGATGAAACCCTTGGCATTTTAAAATTAAATGTGCAGTGCTTTTGGGAATTCCCATAGCTGCTTCTATGGTACACACGGATGTAGCGTGGGATTCTTTCCTGTGAAGCAACGCTCCAAACAGTAGTAATAGTTGGAGACTGAAAATGAAAACAAAGTTTGTATTAATAAATAGCAATTCTCCAAAATTTTAATTTTCTTTTAATTATCATCATGCAAAAGTGATATCCTTCGATGACTATGTAATTTCATTGTTCATATTAACAATATTTAAAAAAATTCAAAGAGGTACAAAGTAACAATTCTTTACAAAACACTTACTGATAAGTAAAGTGAGGGCACTGCATCATCTTTTAGCCTGATGACTCCAAGTGTTCTATTGATGTTATCATCCTCAAAATGTAATGAACATATAAACAAATTCTTCCTATGACGTGGGCTTATATTTTCTAATCCAATTGCGTTTATCCACCTTCGCCGCATATTTAAATTAGTGGGAAAACTGAAAAATATCGATAAAAAGACGGTTTACGGATGCCCATCACTATGTTTACACTTGGTAACTAGGAAGCAAGATTATAAATTTAAAACCTTCTAAACATTCACTATTACTCAATTTTATCGCTTATAGGTACTTGTTACAGTAAACCAGATGATGTTATACGCAAATAATTACAAAACATAAGAATTTGAGATAACTTACTGGTGTAAACTTATGTTTTGCGACTTTTTAGCGCCACAACCTAAAATCGAACACTTATGCATATTGTACACGATAATTAAAATCAAACTTATAAAATTGATATTTATTAAAGCATTTCATAGTCAAATCTCTAAAAAACCCCGAATATTTTGCACTTTTCCTGAAAGTAAACAAAACACACTGACGCAAATGCGTCTAAGTAAAATGGCGACTGCATTTCACCAAGCTGACAACATAGCGTAAAAAGAAAAACAAACCAAAAAAGGAAAGGAAGAATTTGACTTCGAGTCTTTCACTCATGTCAAATGTACGCTTGTTAGAAAGAAATAAAGATATGTCCGTAAATTCATCGCACGTTTGCCCCATATATTCTACAGTAAACAATTATATAGAATAAATGGGCATCTCCTGTCTATTACTACCTACCATGACTACACCCCTCAGTCCCACCCCAATAAAATCACAAACAATAAAATTCAAAATTTAAGTTCAGAGGCAGAGACATGTAAGTCTGAGGACGAATAAAGTAAATAAGCCCAAAAAATATTAAGTATAATTGTTTGGTTGGTAATAAAAGCACAAAATATTATTTTGTTCACATCTCTAAGATGTATTACGGAGACAGAAAAATATTTTGACTAAATCAAACAAAAGCCCACAAAACACCTAGGTACTCTAAATTAATGAAATGGAAATATCTTGAATTTTAATCAATTTACTAAAAGTTGATAATCACTTGCTCAAGTAAGGTAGACGGGGACGAGGTATAAGGTATAATAAACGTTTAGTGTTTCCTAGTGATTTTTAATTCCATAACAAAATGTAGATAAGCAAGTAAAGTCAGAATATTTTACAATAATTGAGGTCGAATCAAAACACAAATGTTCTATTCTTCCTAATTATTATTGTCACCAGTATTTCTTCAATAGATAAAAATTCACGTAGGTTCGAGTATGATGAAAAGGTCATATAAATATCGATTAAACTTCACTATTAATAAAGTCTTTCAGAGGCTAATCTTTTGAAATAATTTCAAAATAGAACTTTCAAGAATAAAACACTTTTTTACCGGATTTATAGCGTATAATTTATTTAACGAACGTATAATTATATTTGAACGAACGACTGTCAGTCGTGACTGCGGGTCAAAGACATGAAATGTCGAGTTAAAATGTAAAATATAAAATGTTCATTATATAATCCGGTTAAAAAGTTGATAATGAATTGTGAAAATTAGGTACCTATCATAAGTTTTAAGATAATTATTAGAATCTTCAAGGTATGGCAATATGTGAACATTGCAGAGTCTAGACAACTTGTTTGTTGACTATATCAATGAATTTTTAGGGACATTGGATTGTTTTTTTTTTCTTTTATAAGCACCATAGCTAACTTTATAATTTTTTGCCACGCTCCAAAAGATTCTTGTCGGACTATATCCTAGAACAGTGGATTTCCAAAGCTTAGTTCAAAAATAAATAGTGTGCCTATTTATTTAATAACGCGCTTATAAGCAATAGTCATTTTAAAAGCATTAGAGCAAATTGACATGCTGTACATGTCAAAAACTTCGTCTTTCAAAGAATAACTTACTAAATACTTACAGTCTTGTTTAATAGATGGCGTTCTGTTACACAGCATTATATCATAGTGGTATTAGCTGGTCTTTTTCTGTGTGAAAGTACATGCATATAGATAGCAGCCATTGTTCTGTGCCCTGTGCCTCACTCACTCATCTGCGGACCGCCGTCGTTGAGAGTACTCTCTTGGTTGCTCGTTCCTTGTGAGAAATAACTTTAACAATTTATTGTTTTTGCGGGACTTAAATTGTCGTGTTTAAAATTATAAAAATTGAAATATATACCAGAAAAGATTTAAGTGCTGATTTTCGACGCACCAACTTAAAGATGCATGGACAAAATGAAGCTGATTCTGCTGTTACTACAGTCAAGGACAATGCCCAAGGCCTTAACCCTGCGACCCTGGAGCATGACAAAAAGGACCTCTATTGGGTTGGAGGTGTAATAGATTGTTTTTCATCTGTCCTATCAGTATTTGGGCGCGGAGATTTCAAGCCAGCTAAGGGTGCGTATAATCCATTACTTAAAAAGTTTTGAATAGATATTACGAGCATTCCAGGAAATTGCATCCAAGGTCTCCCGAGTGCGATAGGTAGTTTGCAAGGACATCGCATATTGATTTCGTTTCCGAACAAGGTTCTTTTTTTAAATCATTTGTTTAGATCATTGTTAAGTTTTGTAAATAAAATGAAAGTAAGAACTGCTATTGTCAATTTATTTGATGTTTTGTTTGTGTGCTGACGTTATTTTCTTAATTATGACGTTGTTCTCTTTGCTATTGATCAACTTTAAATAAATAATTGGTATCAAGAATACTCGTTTAGAACATTTATTTGCTGAAATTCGAAATATGAATCAGTCAAAAAACTATGTGAAAAGTACAAAAAATAATTAACCTAGCTTATACTTGTGAACATGTTCACAATGAATAAAAAAAATACCTTTATTTAATTTTTAAAACATTTTGAATAATTTTACTATAAATAAAATTAAAAATAAGCTAAAATAAAGCTTTTGGGTTCATAAGTTATTCTAATGAGGAAATAAGTTGATACTTTAGATACATGCTGCCACTGCTGCACTGTTTCTTTGTTACTTATTTATTTTACCAAGTATTTCTGATGAACCCGCAAGTACTTACAATGTGAAACAGCCTACCAAAAATTCTGGAAACTATTTAAGGCTAGTTTTACAACCATAAAGGAATTATTGGAATTATTGGACTTCAATAAACCTAATTAAAGAACCAGATGAAGAAGGAACTGTAGTTAACTTTTATGAAACTAAGATTTGATATCAAAATAAATGTATGTTTATAAAAGAGATATATACAGGAACAGTTGTGTGGCACAAGCATTCCAGCTGGTTAGAGTCCTCATAATGACTGCGAAAGTCTTGTGTAAGCAATTGTTCTTAACAGCAAGAAATATAACAAAGAGGCAATATGTAATAGAGATTTCTTAGGACTGGTCTGGTAAATAGCTGCTGGTTAAATGGTACCATGACTTTAAGCATTACCGGATGATATGTTCCTGTAATTTCACTGGCTGGTCCTGCATTTTTTTTGAAGATTGATGAGGACTAAGAAAAGTAATGTCTCAAGATGCCTCTATTCACTCTTAAAATATTCATGCCTAATAGAAGTTAGGAAAATGGAGGCTCGCAGTTTATTTTTTATTCTGCCGATAATTTGTATTAGGACAAAACAAGTAATGGTTGTTAAAATACGAAAGCCAGCAGAGCAGACTGAATAGTTTGACCAACTTGTTGCAAATTCTAAAAACTCTAACAGAATGTCACAACACTTTAGTAATCTTAGGATTACTTGTTTTTATTTGTAACAGTACAACATTTTAATATAAATGCAGCTGCAGCGATTTTCTACTTTATTGTTTTGCTATTGAGGATTATGTTATAATTTTTTTTATTTTGATTTAGAATCAATGCGGCCTACACGCTTTGCGAACACCTTCTTTAATTACATTTTGTTTTATAATTTGCTTCATTCTGTGCAAATGAATATTTTTATTGATATAGTTTCTGGCATATTCGATAAATTCTATACTGGTTGGTATGCATTTAATCCAAAACTGAAACTAAAGTGGAGCCATTTATAGCAGTGCCATATTTTGAACAGTTGTCTTTAGATGTTGTGCATATTATGTGATGGGTTATCCTAGGTATACCCAGGTAAACCTAAATATAGCCAGGAAAACCTATGTTTACTGCAATACTGGGCAGTTAGGATAAATAAAAAAAAGCTTGATAGAAATGCGACTTTACTGAATAAGGTTATAAATTGCCGGAGAGAGATAGCGATATCTTATTTCTTTGTCGTACTTATGCGCATAATATGAACTTATTGAAACTCTTACTTTGTTCTTGTGGAATAGTTTAACTGCAGGGCTATGAGTCTCTCCTCTGGGTGACGAGGAGGTTTAGGCCGTAATCCACCAAGCTGGCCTAGTGCTGGTTGGTGGATGTCAGATATTTCAGGGTGCCGAAATGGCTTCTGACAAACCCTAATGACTACTGTATACAAGTATACAGCACCTGGAACTGACTGCTTAGCGTGCCCTCTGAAGCACGGAACTCGTCGTGAGAAATTAATAGTCGGCGGTCACCCATCCTAATAACGCCCGCGCTGAACGTCGCTTAACCTGCGATATCGTTTGATATGCACAGTAACCACGGCGCCACGACGACTTATATACAGTCCAACTTTTGTTAAACCCACTTTAAAAAAAAGTTGTAGAACATTTAAACACTGCGTAAGTAAGCACCTATACCTTACTTTTTACATTGTTATCAAAGTATATGAATAAAGAAATCTTCTTGGTTGGCTAGGAATATCTCATCGATAACAGGACTGCGCGCGCTCCGCGTAAGGGTGTAACCACACCAGTGTTTTTAACTTTACCATAACTTTAACGTTAACTTCGTTTTGCATGAGATCAAAGCAGCGCCAACTAGTGACAAGAATGGAAAAGCGAATTTGTAAGAACATGATGGGTTATTTCCAGTGGTTTGCTCGATTAACGCGATGGTAAAGTCATTTGAATAAAGTAGCACTAGGCCCACAGACGTCGATCGAAGTCGGACGACTGGCTGGTCTGATAGCTTTAATCGATCGATTTCTCTCGACTAACCAGTCGATCGACGGTCGGTTGATGTTGTTCGAGTAATCGACGTCGACTAATTGAAATTGAAGTGTATAATTTTTGGGGGTCATCCCCTTGGGTCCGCGCCTGCTAAGTTGCTTGTAGTGGAACACCTTAAAGTACTAAAAGCACTTGTGTAGTACTTTTTAAAAGATTATTCGATTAACAGCGTGCTAGCCAGCTAGCGATTTAAATTTTTATAAATCTATGACAAGGTCAGCGCCTTAAAATGTACTATTGGGTACTAAACAATAAATAAAAAGAAAAGACTTTTTCAGATGACGGCTGGCAAGTGAAATTCGAGACCATCACTGACTTGGTATATCTGGGCTCGGGGGCTCAAGGGGTGGTATTCAGAGGATGTCTGCTCGGAGAGATGATTGCTGTCAAGAAAGTACGTGAAAAAACGGAGATTGACATAAAACATCTACGCAAGCTGAACCATGATAATATTGGTAAGTTATTCACTCATTCAATGTCCTGTTGTGCAAAACTAGGTGTCGGCAGACCATTTAAGGTTGCAATTTCGTTGCACAGCACATGATGGCATGGTGGCATGATGACATGGTGAGTATTTTGCAGCATTTTAAATTCCGTCGTGCTAGATCTAGAAAGGACTGTACCAAGCTGATGGCTGACTTTCGCTAATTGGAGAGGCAACTTAAGAAGAATAAGCATTTTAAAGCGGCTATTTCGCCTGAATCAAGAATATCCATACTGCGAACCTCAGTTTTAAAGGACTATGTTTAAAGAAATCATTTTATCTTCAGATTTGAGTTAGAGTTATGATAAATCGTTTTAAAAAAAATTACATACATACATACATAAACTCACGCCTGTCTCCCCTTGGGGTAGGCAGAGACAAGGGAACACCAATTGCTGCGATCCAGACATACCTCTTTCGCTTCTTCCACATTCAAAAAAAAATAAGAAAAAGGTTTTAATTTTCAGAACTCTAAAATAATATTCAGAGCAAATGCTTTCAAACAGCAAAGGTAACGATATAATCGATTGGGGTTTTTAACTGGCACAAAGAATAGGTGACATTAATTCTACAAAGTACGGCATTTATTATTCGTCGACCCATGGTTCACAACATTCCCTCCTTGCGAGTACTTTTAACTTAAAATCGATGAAATGGTTTCTATAAATACATTTTTCTTCAACTCATTTAGTTTGAGAATTTTCTTTGTGATAAAGTTTTGCTTTCTTTTTCCATTCTTCTGTTGTCTTGAAGTGCAAAAGTAATGATATTTATTTTATATCTGAACAAAATAACTTTTTTTTCACCAACTTAGTTCTCATTTTCGATTCTCAGTTCTACTCAGACGAGAGCTGTTCTATAAACAAGCAGGGAATGTTTAATGCCTAGATTAGTTTTTTTAATGCTCTGTATTATTATCGGTTTTGTTTGTGTGAGTTTCTGGACAACTAGTACTTTAATTACACTTCCATTGATGTACTCTGTTCCGTAATCAAACCGCGGTTGTATTGATGGCGTATATAACGCTAATGAATCAATATATATAAAACTGTTCCGTTACTGACTGAGTGACTGAGGTACTGAGTGACTGACAGACAACGTACAGCCGTAACTACTGGGCGTAGAAAGCTGAAATTTAGAACATACATTCTTTAAGGGATGTAGGGGTGCACTAAGGAAGGAATTCCCGAAATTCCCACGGGAACGGGAAATATAGGACTTTTTAGTTTGTATGAAAAATCTTATTCCTTGAGTGCACCGATGTGAAACTTGGTGTAAAGGTTTTACAATGTGTGTCTGGTTGTGTTATGAAAGGAATTCCCGAAATTCCCACGGGAAGGGGTTGGACTTTTTAGTTTGTATGAAAAATCTTATTCCTTGAGTGTACGGATGTGATACTTGGCATGAAGGTTCTTCAGAGTGACTGGTTGTGCTACGAAAAAAATTCCCAAAATTCCCACGGGCACGGGAAATATATGATTTTTAGTTTGTATTAAAAAAACTTATTCCTTGAGTGCATACTTGGTATAAAGGTTCTTTCAGTGGGTGTCTCTAAAATTACTCTGAATTATAGTTTCTGAAATTTCCACGAGAAGGGTAGTTAAGCGCATACGAAGTTGCGGGATAAAGCTAGTCTATATATAAAACTGTTCCGTTACTGACTGAGTGATTGACAGACAACGTACAGCCGTAACTACTGGGCGTAGAGAGCTGAAATTTGGAACATACATTCTTTAGGGGATGTAGGGGTTCACTAAGGAAGGAATTCCCGAAATTCCCACGGGAACGGGAAATAAAGGACTTTTTAGTTTCTATGAAAAATCTTATTCCTTGAGTGCACCGATGTGAAACTTGGTGTAAAGGTTTTTCAATGTGTGTCAAACCATGTGTTATGAAAGGAATTCCCGAAATTCCCACGGAAACGGGAAATATATAAATGTTATAGTTTGTATCAAAAAATCCCATCCCTTGAGTGCACGGATGGGATACTTGATATAAAGGTTCCTCAATAAGTTTCTGTTTGTATTATGGAAGGAATTCCCGAAATTCCCACGGGAAGGGGTTGGACTTTTTAGTTTGTATGAAAAATCTTATTCCTTGAGTGTACGGATGTGATATTTGGCATGAAGGTTCTTCAAAGAGTGACTGGTTGTGCTACGAAAAAAATTCCCAAAATTCCCACGGGCACGGGAATCCCCGTGGGAATTTTGGGAATGTTAAAGATAACTTATATATTTTTTCCATACCAGTTTAATATACCCATGCTTAAGTATGTTTTTCATCCGCAGTTCGGTTTCGCGGAGTTTGCGTCGAAGAGCCCTCCTACTGCATCATCATGGAGTACTGCCAGTACGGGCCTCTATTCGAATTTCTCCACTCTGGAGCTTGCTTTGCTCCGAAGCAGATCCTCAAGTGGTCTAAGGAAATAGCCCATGGAATGGCCTATCTCCATACACACAAAATCATTCACCGCGACCTTAAAAGCCCTAAGTAAGTACCCAATGCTTCACTTTTAGTACTACTTTCAGACGCAGGCAAGGCCGTCATACCAGTGCTTGGTGGTGAACATTTCCAGGGTGTCGTCGTCGATGCAGTTTCTCAACGTAGTCTTCGGAATAAAATAATAGTTGGCGATCGTCTATCGATTTATGTACTTTAGAAGCGGCCAAGTGCGAGTTTCACTCGCCCATGAAGGGCTCCGAACAGCAAGGATATAAAACATGATTTTAAAGTTTTTGTAGGTCATTGCAACTTTCCTTGTACTTTCATTGTGCGTTGCGTAATCAATTCTTTAACGTTCGGTTAAGTTTACTCAGTAAATAGTTAATATTTATTTTTTATTATATTTTTTCTCTTTATGTATCATCTCAAACTATCACGTCCTTGAATTTCAAAAGTGACACACCAGTCACCCTGTATAACTTATAAACTTGATAAAAAAATACGACAAACAGCCAATTCCACAAATCGGAATTAAATTTGTCTGAAAGACTTTTTCTGCTGAGCCGTCACACTAATGGCGTCACTTAGTCTCTATTATAAATCCGAAATCTCCTAACTTCCGAAACTACGACAAGCGAAGAAATATTCCAAACCGATATAATTTCATTCAAGAAATATTGATAAATCCGATGTCTATTTTCGAAATTTCGTATCGACCTCACCATCCCTGACGTTAATATACTGTCTGCCCGGGAAAGCTTGTATGTACCTACGCAATGTTACATAAGCAAGTAACATATAACGTATGCATTGCAACGTACCACGAAATACGGGGTGGCACGAGTATTGATCCACATCATTGTCACTCATAGCCTTTGACCGAATACCTGGTATCTCGCCGGTGAATTTTGATTTAAGCTCTTCAATACAGTGTACCGATACACGTGTACAGAATTTTCTCATGTACGTGGGCGTTTCGGTACACAGTGTTTTTACAATTATGCTTATTAAATCAACTCGGTTCACGAAGTTTGTCTCGTTTTTCGTTATTGTTTTGTTATTGTTTTTCGTTTCTGAAAATTGGCGGTTTTGGGAAGTACTATAGATCTACATTTAGATTTTGCGAGTTTCTTTGAACTTGTATTCTTCTAAATCAGTGATGTCTTGAGTTAAGGGTCAGCTTAATCGATACCAGACCTCCCTTGTTCGTAAGAAAATTTTCTTAGGAAATGGGCAGCTGTATGCTTACGATTTGACTTAATTTGCGGAATTAAGTAAAACTTATGATTGATCCAAATTTAAAAATAGCATTTAGTATGATTATTGAAAAATATTTATTCTTAGACCATGGGTGTGCACTGTGCATTACATATAAGAAACAAACTAACTATTTCGTGTACATTGTGAATATTTAGAAAACTTTGTTTGTGAGGCTTTCTATATTTGATATGAAAGCGCTCGGTTGAGCTTTATTAAATTTTCCTGCAAATCTGTAGCGAGCTGTATTCATTAGCGCGGAAAAGGGGAACCTTTCACGAATACTCGGCAATTAAGCTGGTTAAGTGTGTTGTGAGACATTTAATTTGCAACATTCGTCCTTTGTAGCATCCTTTGTTTGTACGTAAAGAGAAAAGTTAGGAGGGTTTCAAATAGTTTATTTTATGTCAAAGAGTAAAATGATTGAGTTATGAGTCGAGGTTTACGGACGGTTTGAATATTTGAATAATATTTACTGACTCTACATTTCAGTCTCGTATTTAGGCTTGCATAATATTAAAGTATAAATCTTTAGTTGTTGTTTTTCTAAGAGTTAGTTAAATGGACTGACAGTTTATTATTATAGGTTTGATTTAACGGTTTTTGCTTGATTTGCCTCTAGCTATATAGGTTATTGACTTGATAGCTGTAAAGCTATACCTGAAGTTTGCCCTTGTAACTTTGACGCCTTGTAACGTTTCCCACTTTATTTTGATTGTAACCCTCAACAAAATTTACTCTTCTTTCGTTCCGTTACGAACAACTACCTTAATATGTCATTCTTTTTCAGCATACTGATATCTGACAACTTAGCTGTCAAAGTGAGTGACTTCGGAACGAGTCGCGAATGGAATGACGTGAGTGCTATCATGAGCTTCACGGGAACCGTAGCTTGGATGGCACCAGAGGTCATCCGCCACGAGCCTTGCTCCGAACGCGTGGACATCTGGTCCTATGGAGTGGTCCTATGGGAACTGTTGACCCAAGAGATCCCCTATAAGAACATGGAGACGCATGCTATCATGTGGGGCGTTGGCACTGATACAATTTCTCTGCCTGTGCCGTCTACCGTCCCCGGGAGCATTCAGATGCTTCTCAATCAATGCTGGAATCGGGTGCCTAGACACAGGTACGTCTGTTGCTTCTGTTTAAAATTAAGCTTCCTTGCATCACAAAAGGAAGGTAAGTTGCATGCATAAAACATTCACAAGCTTTTAACAAAAACGTGTACATTAACACAAGGTAATAAATTATAAAAGCCACATAATAAACGAACACAATTTTCCCATGTAATAAGAGTAAAGGCAGAATAAAGCCGGCTATTCCCGGAGCTACACGCCCGCGACCGTGAAAGTGGAGGCTGCGCCCGGGAGTTCACCTTGACCCGGGTCGAAGCCTGTTGGCTTTGACCCGCTCGCAGCCGGGCCAAGTTCGCTGCAATATTGGTTTTCATCCCTACAACGCCGGCCACGCACTGAAACTCTCGTTGGAACTAAAATTGCAATTTTGTTTCACAGTTTTGTGAAATGTGTGTAAATTAGCTTGTAGAGTATTTTGTGTTTTTTGAACTAAGAAAAAAATTGCAGGAAAATGTGTAGATAGTCAATTGTTGAAAAAATGCTGCTTTTTTTCGTAAATGAAGGTTTATGTAGCGAACGCACAGTTTCATATGTTCTGTACCCTTCAGATCGTATAATCACTCGGTTTGTATTGTTATTATTTTTTTGCATTACATATGGTAATCCTATAATTTGCGTACGAATAGGCGCCTTACAAAATCACAAATATAACATATGTCATGCTCAGGATTAGAAATGACTCAAACTGTATGTATTTATTAGACATGGCTTATTTTTGCTGGTGTACTTTTAATTTGGCTTTAGAAAGTTGTATCGTAGGTTGGTTGAAAAGACTTGGATATAACATTACATAAGGTTGGGCAATTTTAGCATTTTTTTTTGCGAACAGCAGGGCTAGCATGCAACCATCGATAAATAGTCGGATCGACAAGATAAATATTATTTTGTTATTTTATCCTATTATGTAAGCTAATATGCGCACCATAATAGATAGAATTACTCGATTTGATACCATGATTAAGATCACAGAACGAAATATGTCATAATCTTAATAAATTACATAGACTAAATACCATATTCTAAGAAAATATCGATAAAAGGCCCGATTTATCGTTGTCGACGGTAGCATGCTAGCCCCGCAGGTGGGCCAATTTTATACTTCCATAAAGGCAATACGGTGAACCAGCGAAGACATAATATAGCAATTACCTATCTGCCTTTGAAAATTACATCACTTTACAATGAGCTTTACAAAAAAACTATTTTTTTTTCCTAGAAAAAGGGAACCGCTTTCAAAAACTGACCCACTAAAAATGTTAAAATTTAAAGGCTAGTTATTAGTTTTTTCATAGTTAGTTAGGTTCTACATTTAAAGATATTAGTGATAAGTTTTGGGTTAGTACCTACTGGTGTCAGTAACTACCAACTACTTCTGGTAATGTAACACCATGACTTTGACCTACTTACTATTATACGTTGTGCCTGTAGGGTACAAAACTAAGGCGAAAGACGCTTTAAGAAAGAAAAGAAGAGGAATAAAACTTCAGACGACGAAAAACGACGACTTTATGCAGCAAGAGGATGGTCTTGTCTAGGTATCGCCAGCATGCTGCTCGTGCTGCAGAACCTGACAAACGAAGAGAGATTCGCTTAAAAAAACTTCGTGCGAACAGTCAGCTAAGAACTTATCCAAAACTTGTCACTAAAAAACCTATTACGAATAACTACAAATATGGAAACTAACTTACTAGGAAAAAAACTAATAGCTAGCTCAAAATTCAAAGTAAATGAAAAACAAAAAACTGTATCAAAATCGATTCACCCAAACGTGAGATAATTGCGAAAAGAAAACACATACATACATAGGGATCAAACTGATACCTTCCTTGTTTGAAGTCGGTTAATATACCAAAAGGTTCTCGTAAATGTGACAAATATCCTTTTATAAACTGCATCAACATCGGTTCAGCCAAACGCAAGATAATCGTTGACAAACTCAAACTCAAATATTCTTTATTTCGTAAGTATTTAAATACATTTGAAACAAGTCAAACAATTTACAAATTGAACTGAATCTACCACCACTTCGGAAAGTCGATCTGTTGAGAAGAAGTGGCAAGAAACTCAACAGCAAACATCTTTTAAAAATAAGAGAAATAAAATTCACAATAACAATTTACATCCGGATATCTTATACTAAACCTTTTCATATAGCACTTATCTTTAAATCTATCGAAGGTTTAATCTTAAATATTTTGGAATTTTATTATAAAATAAAGCGTACACATTGACCCATGAACGAGTTGATCTTCTGGAGTCTACTATTATATTTATACAATAGGCAATCAAGTATTAGACAGAAACGTAGACATAGATATAGAGGTATAAAGATAGACGTAGCGATAGGGGTGAGAGAGAATACAGATAATGTGGATGGAGATGAGGATAGTCGTGGACAAAGACAGGACGTGGACGTGGAAATGGAGATGGGGAAGTCAGAGTCAAATTCATAAAAGTCATAAAGTCATCAGCAAAACGACCTGGCACCGCTAGCAGCACCCGTTCACGGGTATAACGCAAGCACCAGCCATCGCTCTCCTCAACCATATTTTAGGGAAGAGGGTGACCCGACACCCGACGCTACCGCTAGCCATGGCGCATGAGGGAGCATCTAGTTCTTGCTGTTGTATGGACAAGAAGGAGATGGAAATGGCGTCGGATAAGGAGATGGAGATGGAGTTGGAGTTTGAGCACTTTTGAAAAATAATTTACAACCACGGACTTTTATCGTCCATATACTCAGATACTAGCTGTTGCGCGCGGTTTTACCCGCGCAATTTCGATTCCCGCAGGATTTTCTGGATAAAAGGTAGCTTATACGGATTCAGAAGAATCCCTCTAAGTAATGGTAAAAGAAATTTTGAAATCGGTCCAGTAGTAGCCTATTCAATACAAACATACAAAAATACAAAGGTTTCCTCTTTATAATATTAGTATAGATTGTATAAAAGCCTTAATATTGTACATACAAACATTCATACATACATGTCAAACTGAGAACATCCTTTTTGTAAGTTGGCTAATCAAAAAAAAAACAGCCATCCCTGATTGACGCAGTAATAAACTAAAATCTTACTTTTATAATAAATGTAAAAGTTTGGCATAGGGAATAATGTACAAAGGGAATCTGCTAGAGAAACTGCTAGTCCTCGGCAAATATTCAGCAAAGCAATTAAACATTCGGCTGAATACAAATGTCGAATGTACGAAATACGAATGTTCACCTGAACATTCGCCGAACATCTCTGATACAAAATAAACAGATAAATTGAGAAGCTTGTTTTCTTTTGAAGTCGGATAATATACTAAAACCTTCTCCTAAACGTAACGAACCTTTTTATGAAAACCCCATCCAAATCGGTTCAGTCAAACGCGAGATAATCGTGGACAAACATACTTACAGTTCAAACTAAAAACCTCCTTTTTGTATTCGGTTAAAAATATATATTTTCTAATAAAGTTTATAAGGGCAACGATTAAAAATATTGCTACGGGGTTGACGAAGGCGACTCTCTAGACAACTTACATCATTATCTTCTATCGATTTTATACAGCGTCAAAAGGCTAGAACATTATTTTAAACGTCGTCGCAACCATTATTCATGCATTTTTCTGTAATGATAGTTAGGTAACAGCCCGTTCACACATGATACGTTTTACTGGATGTCTTTTTTGTATCGAAAATACGTATACAGAATACTGTGCCATATGTGAAGTCGCCCATACAACTCCATGCGCCATCGATGAAAAAAAACGTATCCAGTAAAACGTACCATGTGTGAACGGGGGGTAAGGTGTTTTTCAAGTATTGCGTTAAATAGAACTAGCATAGAAATATTCATAAGTGAAATATTGTCCTACGAAGTTCAAAGCAAAGTGATAGTAAAGGTGATATCAGACGGTTCATTCGAGTGAATGCTTCATTTTTCTTTCATTCTATGTTCACACGGCTTAGAGGAAATGATACAGAAATGAACATTCACTTTTTTTTTCTAATATATCGTCGAATGAAGCCGTGCGTCTTGGAATTTGTTTAATTTCTGATCATTTAAACAAAGAGTTGACAAAAAAGAAGCAAAGAAAACGTCGACGGTGGTGGGTGCGACCATTGAAATATATTATATATTAGGAGCTTCAAATACATTGTTGAGAGAGCTAGCCGTTGAAGATCCTGATTCATATTGTAATCATCTTAGAATGGATGAAAATAAATTTGAAGAACTGTTACTTCTTATTTCTGGATCAATAACGAAACAAAATACTTTGATGAGAGATAGCATACCTAACCAAATAAAACTTCAAATTGTACTAGATACCTGGCTACAGGTGATGGTTTTTGGAAGTTTAGAGTTTTTATACAGAGTACCTCGAAATACAATACCTACAGGACTTGAGACAAAATGGCCGAACCCGAATGAACGTTCTCTCAATGTTCAGACTGTTCATTCCTCGTTCATTCGGAGTGGAAATGAAAGATGCCAGATGCCAATATCCAACACTGTTGGATCGGTTCACTAATGAATTCATTCGGCACTAATGATTCATTTCATGTTCAGATGTGTCACTTGGAGTGAAAGATGCAGAATGAAAGACGAAAATGAACAAAAAATGACCCGTCTGATATCACCTTAATAAACGACTTATGCCTTAACCTACGAAGCGTGTAATTAGCGACAGGAAAGAAGTACGGGGAGACAGTTCGGTAACATTATTAATTGCACTTGCACGGTGGGCAGCCTTCAGTGTGGGCGGACATGTACTAAATGCTTGCGCAGTTGGCCTTAAGGTACGCGCATACTGTGTCGGGTTGCAGCGGGGCGGAGGAGCGGGCTGCATTGCATCGCAGTCTAGGTTAGGTTATTGACGACCGGCTGGTGTAGTGGTAACATACTTTGCCTTCTATGCCAGATGTCCTGGGTTCGAATACCGGCGGCGGCGGATATTTGTGTGATGAACACGATATTAGTCGTCAAGTCATGGATGTTTATATGTTTATTTAGTTTATTCTAATAAGAAATATGTATTTATTCAATATGTATGTTTATATATTTCTTAAGTATATCAGTTATCTAGTATCCATAACACAAGTTCTTTAAGAAACTTAATTTGGGCTAGATAATGTTGTGTGAGTGACAGAAATATTTATTTTTATTTTTTTAGGTACAGAAGGCAGCAGCTCAAGCGTTACGAACCTGTCAAATTTCCCCAACCAGTTTTAACATAATATGTCAAAGTTCAGATTCAATTTTTTGACAGGTTCGGAACTTGATCTGCTGCATTCTGTACAGTCCTGTGCGGCATAAAGTGTATACGAGTGACATGTGTGTATTTCTGCACCGCGATGCGGCCCGACATTTAAAGAAGTCAAAAAGGCAAAAAGTTCAATGCAGTAAAATAACAGTTCCAGTGTGCCCACTTTATTAAATAAAAAAATTGTGTTGCGGTTTCAGGGAACGATTGTTTTTGTTCTTTTTTTGAGTGACAAAGTATTTTCCAAGGACGAAGAAATACTAAGCTCTGACAAAGGCCCGCCTACACTAAGCAATTATGAATGAAAACAACAATAAGGAAAAGATGGGAGTATTTTTCAAGAAAGAAAGGTGTTTTTGTTTTATTATTGTATATACGGAATATTCCGACGACCTTTGTATTGTGATTTCAAATATCATTGTTGTTTATTGTTTTATGAAATCTATTTGCGTTCTGCTGAATTTGTCCTTGGGTAGATATATTCCAGCAATAAATATGCAAATACATTTTACGTACATGAGTGCATTTAAGAATAAACAAACGCGTTCCTGGATGCAATTTCGTTCTTCCGAAAATCGATTATATCAACCCCTTGTATAGAGTCTATTTTTGCGAAACGCTTTATGTTACAACAGTTGAGAGAGTTACTATCCTTGCAAAGTTACAATAAATACAAGTACTTGCATTCCTTATTTCGTTCTTAGGGGAAAATTTCAATCGAATCTTACTACTCGATTGACTTTGTATAACATATTTCAAGGTCTATAGACACCGGGAATTATAAGTCTACTGATTTGTAAATCTATGTTTTCTCTTGACGTGTTTATTATTGAAAGACTCTAGTGAAAACTGTTGTACATACACACTAATCTACTACCCAAAACGTTAGCTGGCAGATAATTCCATAAGGCAATAAACCCTCTTGTACAACAGAATATGTACGAAGTATAGGTAAAATAAAATAAAATATTTAAACTGTGTGTAACCCCCCTGCCGTGCCGTACGTTTAGCCAGGAGCATCTGAGCTTATTCTTTACTGTTCCTACAGCGATTTAGAAACACATTTAAAATACATTTTGACGACCGGCTGGTGTAGCGGTAACAAACATTGCCTTCTATGCCAGAGGTCTTGGGTTCGAAACCCGGCGGCGGCGGATATTCATGTAATGAACACAGATATTAGTCGTCAAACCATGGATGTTTATTTAAGTTTATTCTAATAAATAACATGTATTTATTCAATATGTATGTTTATATATTTCTTAAGTATATCAGTTATCTAGTATCCATAACACAAGTTCTTTAAGAAACTTAATTTGGGCTAGATAATGTTGTGTGAGAGTCAGAAATATTTATTAGTATTTTTTATTTTTAAAAGAACAACCATTGGAAAACATTTATTGTTTGTTTCTGGTACTGAATTAAATAGCTATCGAAATGTACAGGCTTTTACCTTATTATAAGAAAGGGGTTCAGATGAAACGG
Organism: Stenoptilia bipunctidactyla; assembly: GCA_944452665.1. Lineage (NCBI taxonomy): Eukaryota > Metazoa > Arthropoda > Insecta > Lepidoptera > Pterophoridae > Stenoptilia > Stenoptilia bipunctidactyla. Next base: position 45,270,738 of record OX101721.1, on the reverse strand, counting down.
TTACCGAAATGAAATACCTTTTGTTTCGTTTTTTTTCAAAGTTGTTTTTCCTTATACGCTTCACTTAGGCACAATATGATTGTAATACTGTATACTGTGTATAACTTTAATAAAGAAGCGCGAATAGGGTTTCGTGGTGGCTAGCCTCGTGAGCATGTTGCGTTTGGTTTGTGATTGAGAAACACCGGTATATTTCCGTATGAACCGAAACGTGAAAATCGTAGCCGGAACGTTTCCGCTACCTCTATTCGTTTCGGTGTATACCACTTTGCTGACGTCTCGGTTTTGTTCCCAGACCATCATTCAAGATCATCGCCGCTCATTTGGAGATGGTGGGTGACGAGCTCAGCTCCATTCCCTCTGACAGCTTCAATGCCATCCAGGCCACCTGGCGCAAGGACGTGCAGATGGGCATGGAGAAGTTCTATGTCAAGTAAGTGACGATTTTAGTTTGACTTTTTACCCTTCCAGCTTCACAGGTCAGCAGAAAAGTTACTAAGCTTTTTTTTTTTGCAAGAGTTTTTTTTATGCAGGGTTAATTTTAGTATACTAGCCACTGCGGTGTGTATGATTTGGAGACAATAAAATCCAAGTATTAAAAAAAATTGTTTTCTTCTTAATATACAATTTAATTTAGATTTATAAAAATGTAAGAGTAAGGCTGCAAACTGAACAGTAGCGACAGCGAGAGCGACAGCGGCGCGGGCAGCGATTTTCGCTACACCATAGAAAATATTGAGTTTGTATGAAGCGTTGTGGACGGGAGCGACGCGGGCAGCGGGCAACGAGCGGCGAGCGCCAGTCTAGCGGGGAGCGCGCGGTCTTTAGTATAGTGTGTTGCCAATCGATATCGATAATAAGCCTCGTAAAATGTCGGGAGCAATTATTTGAGCTGTTGTAGAAACACCACCGATATAGAACAGTAAATAACACAAAAATCGAAGAATAAATAATAAATTATGCGAAAGAATAAAAAATGTTTTTTCCGCTGGAGATATTATACGTTACTTAGTTCAATACGATCCTTATTCTGGTTTAATATTCTCCAGGACATAATGAAACATAAACATTCTAGTTTTATCGATTGAATTTCGTTTTTGGTTTTCGTAATTACGCTGAAACTCGCCTCTTTGCTTCCCTTGTTTAAAGTACTCATTTACGTCTTCTTTTGTCTATAGTAAATCGTATTGTATAAATGAACTGTGAAAGTATTCATGACTACGTATCGACATTTTCGTTTGTTCGGTACGTCTCTTAAACCGCGACTAATCGCTCGAGCGCCCGCTGGCGTCGAGAACGGCGCAGATTCCCCCGTCGCCGCCCGCACCGCACCGCTGTCGCTCTCGCTGTCGCTGTCGCTGCCGTCCAGTTTGAAGCCTTAAAGTTGTTAGTTATGATGGTTTCCATGTTGATGGCAAATGAACATGTACAACTTACTCATTACTACTCCTTTTCGGTGTGTGTTTTCTTTAAATATAGCAAATCAAGCTGTGCGGTTTCGCTGGAGATACAATTTTGCAGATGTATGATTTGCTTCGAGCAGGTAGGTACTATATTATGATTGTCTTAATTTCGGGAACATAAAAAAGTTGCCCTGATCCCCGACCGTCTGGTCCGATTGTCGGGTCTTTCCCGCCGAAAGGCGTGTAGCTGTAAGCATACATAATAATAATAATAATGACTGTATTGCCAAATATAATACAATTTTACAATTAGGTACTACATAAATATTTTTCTTTAGCTACCATACTTATTTTATTGTCAATTAAGCTTATGCATACTTCTTATGGGGCAAATAACTGTGGTAAGCAACGCTGCTTTCTGTACCATAGACCCAGTAAAATAAATACCCTTTCTTTCGCATATGAAAATCAATATTTATCAACAATAAAAAAATACCACTATGAAAACCACTACTATGAAATAGTCCACCCACAAAACCTCAAGCACATAAGTGCCGCCAAGCGGAAAAAAAGCTTGCATTCCAAACTCCCTATAATATTAATGTGTCCTATCTGTACTTGTACATAATACTTTCTAATCTGTGGTCCCGCGGAATCAAAAGTTAAGCAAGTTAATGCGCCCGCGGGTTCACCTCACAAGACATAATATTAAATTCGAGCGATATCAACCCGCTTTATTTTCTCCATCAATAAGGAAACCCCGATCTCATTAGACGGCAAGTGACTAGAAGGGTGGTTATTTATAGAATGAATCTTAATAAATTACCATCGGAACTCTTCAAATCGATCACCGTGAGCGATAGTACGACGAGATTGCTTTATTTGTTTATTTGGGATAATAAACGATCTTAAATTAAAACAGTACAATTTACAAATACATACATACATACATAACGTCACGCCTGTATCCCTTATGGGGTAGGCAGAACACCAGAGGTTACAAGACCATCTGATGTCACGTTTGACAAATTTGGAGGTATTATAAAGATGGAGAGAGACTACGGTAGTGACAGGGGGTCAGCCTATCGCCCACAAAAACGCCTTTAAAACCTCTGTCCCTTAACTGACTTTTACAGTACAGTATTCCATGCTAAAATACTTACTTAATAATTTAGACTTAATGTAGATCAATGACATTATCCACGGATAAATACAGGTTATTATTTTATAGATCAATGTGGAGTAGTGAATTATATTTATTGCAAAAATTACAATTATGTTCGTAATATCTATACATATATAATATATAATCTATACATATATAATCTATATATAATAAAATGGTAGGAAAGTCAAAACTGTACATTGAATATTTATTTAAAAGAATACTTGGGGTATGATCTACAATCGAAACAGAAACAAAAAATATAGTTTTTAGAATTTTTGTCTGTTTGTCTGTTTGTCTTTCCGGGATAAACTCAAAAAGTACTGCATGGATTTACTTCAAATTTGGCATGAAGATAGTTAAGAAGTCGGGTCAACATATAGGCTACATATTATCACGCTAGCAGTGTTATAATCGTAGGTGCGTTTGGTGCTGCATAGCGTTCACGCAGACGACGTCGCTGGCAGCAGCTAGTAATAAGTAAATACATTTGTTACTCTTCAGATAAACAGGATATTATTTGACTTCTAAAAGAAGATGGTGAAAGTTTAAATAAGTCTACATTTTCAAAAAGGTTATTGTAGGTGTTGATAAGACGATGCAAAGGCGCGCGCGCAACCCACTCGCGCGCTCTGCGACGATGGTAATTCCGTAGCACAACATAGCAAATTTTATTTATTAGCATTCTACAAGCGATTTGGGCTCTGCAGATTTTAAATAAAACTACTGCTCCTAGCAATATCTTTATATAGGACACAATTTTGTGCGTGCAGTGATATTGAAAAGGAGATTTACATTTGAGGGTAAAAATAGAAGCAAAGGATAACAAAAATTGAAACAGGGTAATCGAATGGGGCTACACTGTATTCATAATGTACCTACTGTATGATTAATTCTGTGGGTAGTTTTATGACGTAAATAGAAACTGCATATCGATCAAACATGGTAAGGCATCGTCCCAATAGAAGGCGCCTACGCGATCATCGCGCGAGTGAGCGACGCGACGGCCGTCGCGTGAATGTATTGACTGTTTGCTAAGTGGAGGGATCCCGTCAGCTGGCGACCACCCTGTATATAAAATCTGCCGCCGGATATTAACGTTAAAATTATGAAGAGCCAGTTCTTTTTCATCTTCACTTACCATCTGGGGAAGTGGAGGTGAATCGCGGCTTTTTTTTCATTACATTACTATTGAAAAAAAAAAGGATGTGTGATCGCGGATTCTTACGAATATATACAACGTGTCCAAAAATTCAACGATAAGATGGCGCAAATTTTTAAAAAAAGTTGCCGTGGTAGGTTTCATACATTTTTTTTACACCACAGTGAGCAAAAGTGAGCGGATATGAAAAAACTTTCAAAATTTTTTGATACAAAATATTTTTGATTAACTGTAGTAAAAAATCTTAGTTTTCTGGAACTTTTAAAGGTTTTAAAGGAAAGCTATACTACTCAGGCTTACGATAACTAAAAAAAAACTATAAAATTCAAAAAAATGTACACATAGCCATAAAAAATATCATAAGGGGAGTTAATTTTCTGTTTTTTTTTTTTAATTTTGATTTTTTTTTAAAAAGGAAGGTTTTTAATTTTTTTTTTTTTCGAGTAGTTAAGACTAGGTACACTCCCTGGTGCCAGCTTATCGTTGAATTTTTGGACACGTTGTATAAGTCGCGGCGCATAACTCTAGCGCTGAGGTCAAGTAGAGGGGATTGCGCGGAAGTCACAAATAGGTCTCTCAGGGACGAGGAGCCTACAGGTACCGATATCCCCTCCACGTTTTGGTTTCGGTCAGCGCTAAAGTTATTTGCCGCGACCTATACGCGCGATCATAGCGTTATCGTTCTGTAAGGACAATGCCTAACTGGCATGTATGAAATAAAGGACGTTTATAAGCAGCTTTATAGCGTTTTACTTAGAGTAGTAATTATTACTCTTTTATTATTTGGTTGTCTCTACGGACACCGAGGTCAAGGCGTCATGTTGACAGGTACACAGTTATCAATCATCGTCTCCACCCGTTGCGCAATCTACGTCGTAGACTACGAGCTAATTTCAGAATTTACACGAAACGGGTGTGCGGAAAGTTTTGGTCTTGCAGTTTATTGGATTTTAGATTTAATAAGAGAGGCCTTTGCCCAACTTTAGGATACCCTGGGCTAGTAATAACAATAATAATGCTGTAAAATAGTCGGGTCCTTCCGCCTTAGAATAATATTATTCGTAATGTAGCAGTGAGTGTATGTAGCAACTCGATTTTTTTTTAAATTCACTTCGGCGGTGTGGCGCTGCTGGCTCTTTCAGACGACAAAGATCGCGCGTATTATTGTGTACACAAACATGCTTGTTTACATTGGTCTTGGGTATTATACAGGGTGACAAATTTTAGATATTGAAGGAGGGCACTCTGTACTAGATTCTGATCATAATTACGTAATAAAAGCGTTCATTGTTAACTACACCCCCAAAACGACACCCCTGGGGTGTCGTTAACAAAAAGCATTGGTAAGAGACAACTTTAATGAGTAGTGCTGTTACGCTGATGTATGTTTGTTGATGTTGATGATATAAAAATAAAATAAAAAGAACTTGGGTTAATAATTCTAAATTAAACTATGCTCAATAATCAAGATACTATTGCATAGGTACTGTAGTTTGATAGAAATTTTTAAGCGATATGTTATACCAAGTCCCAACATTAAAGTAGTGTGGTCATCAAATGCTTTTTTTTAACGACACCCCAGGGGTTTCGATTTGGGGGTGTCGTTAACAATGAACGAATAAAAGTAGATACTTATTTTCCAGCAGAAATTCCCTATAAATAAATAAAGCGCTTTACTAGGTCCACGCCCGTTCGTGAAGCCGTCTATACCTACCACTTATAGATAGTGTCGTGCGTACGTCCCTACCAGTGTTACCATGCGTTGCGTAATGAATTCTTAAACTTTCGATAAAGTTTACTCAGTAAATAATTAATGTTATTTTTTATTACATTTTTTTTCTCCATGTATGATCTCAAACTTTTGATCTCAATTTCGAACGTGACTTGAGTTTCGAGTCACCCTGTATACGCTATGAATGCAAATACAAAAAATATACGGTAAAAGTATGTACCTCTGTTTTAGAGCTTATGAGCTTCCGTTAGGGCTGTAATTAGTAAATATGGACGCTGAGGCAAATTAAAACCAAAGGAACTAATTTCAATACCAAACATTCTCAATTCAAATCCCACACAAAAGCTTCGAGCTTGTTCCATTACGATACGCGGACATGAACAAACAATACAGCCAGACAGCTTTTCATAAAAGTTTGATTAATTTTTGTTTGGCCTGCGTACCTTTGTGACATCGCGCCGAACGAAACTAAACAGAAACTGTTATGTGCAAAAATATACACGTTGGAACATGCTCGCAGGGAATTACCACGGGTAACAAAACAGTATTAGAATAATAATCAACGAATGCAGTGCTAGGGTTTCCAACCATACCTTCTGTTTTTAACAGTATTATACTGTTTTTCCCTACATTGAATAAAAATAAAGTGTACAACATACTGTTTTCAGCATAAAAAGCTAAACACTTTATATGCTAGACTTTAATTAATAATTTGTGCAAGAAGCTCTAAAAATATGTGTGTAAAACATTAAATAAATTGAATACTGTTAATTTTTTCCAAAATACTGTTTGATATTGTTTTCAGACTCAAATATACGGTATTTCTAGGAAAAAAGTAGGCAACCCTATGCAGAGCATTAAAAAAACCAACGTCACGTCAAAACTTTGGCTTAGTTGAGAATGCCATCAACGTAAACATTCTCCGAAATAATACATATTTTTTCAAAAGTTTGAAATTTTCAATGAAATACTCAACCGATTTCGATGAAATTTTAATGGGACCAACTATGAAGTATATGAAACAACCTACTCTATCATATGAAACTACTCGATCATTTTTAAAAAATAAACAAAAATTTTCAAAATCAATTCATTATTGTCCGACATATCGCGTAACAAAGACACAAAAAAAATATATATACAGACGAATTAAGAACCGGCTCCTTTTATGGAAGTCGGTTGATAAGCTCTACTACTACTCTACGGGTTATGTTTTGAACTAATATTTGCGTCAGCGAAATAAATCTACGTGATTTTAAATCGCGCTTTGTATACTTGAATAGATACTAACTTAATTAAATATTTTCAACTGGATTTTATTGTGTAGGTATGTTATTTTACATTTTACCTTGACGTGTCTTTACAGAACTTATGGTCCCGAGGTTTCTGGTCAGCTAGATGCTGTTACAGGATCAAAAGTTGTATAATTGACTCGTATATACTCTTTTTAAAATGACATACAATTTTCACAATGTACTATGGAAGACATTTCCGCCAGACAACCACTAAGTTCATTTTTCCTTGCATCTAAACAAAAGAATAGTAAAACAGTTCAGTGCCACAGCAAAATTCATGCGACATGTTTTAAGTGATCATGCGGCTATAGCCGCGATTGTACTTAAAAATTATAAAAGTGTAGCAGCTAAGTACCTACTCATGTCGATGGTATCTGCAATGACTGTTTGTAGAACTTTAAAACATATCATACGTTATGCTTGTGGTTCAATAAGTGCGCATTAGCTAAGTGCATTCAAAAATAAATCCAACCGGAGTAGGTTGATTAAAGTTTATTAATCAAAGAGATGAACGTAGCACTTAGACTGAACGACTGAACACTATGACTAAACGCTAGGCCTGAACACTATGACTGAACACTACGACTTAAAAGTACGACTGAACATTACGACTTAACACTACGACTGAAGGCTACGACTTAAAACTACGACTGAACATTACGACTTAACACTACGACTGAAGGCTACGACTGAACACTACGACTTAATACCACGACTGAACACTACGACTTAACACTACGACTGAACACTTTGACTGAACACTATGACTTTACACTATGACTTAACACTACGACTTAATACTACGACGGAACATTACGACTTAACACTACGACTGAAGGCTACGACTGAACACTACGACCTAATACTACGACTGAACACTACGACTAAACACTACGACTGAACACTTTGACTGAACACTATGACTTTAAACTTCGACTTAACACTACGACTTAACACTACGACTGAAGACTATGATTTTACACTACGACTGAACACTTTAACTGAACACTTTGACTGAATACTACGACTTTACACTACGAAATTACACTACGACTTAACACTACGACTTAATACTACGACTGAACACTATGACTGAACACTATGACTAAACGCTAGGCCTGAACACTATGACTTGACACTACGACTTAAAACTACGACTGCACATTACGACTTAACACTACGACTGAACGCTACGACTGAAAACTACGACCTAATACTACGACTGAACACTACGACTTTACACTACGACTAAACACTACGACTGAACGCTTTGACTGAACACTATGACTTTACACTACGACTTAACACTACGACTGAAGACTATGACTGAACACTATGGTTTTACACTACGACTGAACACTATAACTGAACACTTTGACTGAACACTACGACTTCACACTACGACTTCACACTACGACTTTACACTACGACTTTACACTACGACTCTACACTACGACTTAACACTACGATTTAACACTACGATTGAAGGCTACGACTGAACACTATGACTTAACTCTACAGCTGAACACCACGATTGAACACTACGACTTAACTCTACGACTTAACACTAGGGCCCGTATTAATATCATAAGCTCATCCAGACATATGAATATTGCTCTCACCCTTAGAAAGTTTTATTTATACGCCCCTAAGACTTAACACTAGGACTTAATGGTACCGTATTTCTCAGGACCCAGCAGCCGCTGCCCGCAGAGGCGTCCCAGCGTCGCGAGGAGATCCGCCAGGCCAAGGACGTCCGCCATGTTTACGAGCAACAGCTGTCTCGTGCCAACGAGCTCTACATGGAGGTGTGCGCCGCTCGTCTGCAGCTTGAGCAGAGGGAGAACGCTTTGGCTGAGTGAGTAGAAAGATAGAGATGAAAACCCAAACTGAAACATGAAACGTTAACATTATTTGTAAAATATTTTTTGTGTTCCGTATTGTATGTATTCCCCATAGATAGATACATGTTTATATTCATTAGGCAACAGGAGCTTCATTCATGTTCCACATCCATCAATAGATGCCCACATCAATAGATGGATGTGGACCTTGAATGACCTCAAAACTTGCACACAGGCGTGAAAGGGCCATGAAGCAGTGCCGCTGCAGCTACCGCAAGCTGTTCAAGCCGCCGACACGCCAAACATCTTCATCCTCCGACGCCAAGGAAGTAAAGAAGGAAGTCAAGGCAATCACCTGCAAGAAGCAGATGGAACCAGCTCAGGTAAGAGAAGAGATGAGACGGGCCTTTTCAAGTGAGATATTGTTATTATTTTAGGTGTTACGGCATTGCAATTATCTGAATTAAGGGAGGGAAAACAGCGATTAAGCAATCACTATTCAAGTAAAGCCTTATACGAACACCAAACATATACCCCATAATACCACCACCGCTCCGCCGTTGATGTTTTCTTTCCGGCAGTTCCTCATTTAGCCCCTATTCTGTAATCTTCATGTTTGACCTCCTCTCAACTTACCATTAGGTAATATTAAGGTCCATGCGGGTTTAGTCACCGACAAAAACTCCCAATTTTCTATTCACATACGAATTGTCGTTCTAAGGTAATGGTGAAAATGGTGAAGAATAAGAAGATTGACGTTAAGACCGTGACTGTCAAGTACGAGGAGCCGGGGTGCAACTGTGCCCACAACAACAATGCAGACACCGCTACCACTGATACCAAACCCTCTGTCAAGGACACAGTCATTGAAGTCGAGAAGAACGGAAATATCGAGGCTACCGCCACCAAAGTTGTCAATGCCCTGGACAACTCTCTGCCAGACGTAGCTCAAGTTTGAATTACATTCTAGAACGTTTATTTAAATTCAAACCCTATTCCATTTAATGTTGTTTTCGATGGGCTCAGATTTATTTTTTAATTTAGGATTGACTCTCGTATTTCTTTTTTCGAGGAGTAAAATTGATTGCGGAGTTCAATGAGCTCGGATAAAAAATGATACGATAGAGACTCCTTAAAATACTTATATGGTTCGGATTTTAAATTTCAACATTTTGCAGCTTCTAGAATTTACCTGTAACTTTGTTAATTTTGTGTATATTAAAGGATCATGTCAATTGTTAATCGATACGGAGCTCGAGAGACTGACTTGAATTCTTAATGACGAGCTTAATACATACTTAAATTTTCAGTTTCCTGATTTAGGAATAGGGTCATTATGCGTTATGCTAATTAGATTCAAATTCCTTTACGAATAGGTAGGCGGGAAGGATCTCTATTGAAACTCTGGATCTCATTTGTTTTTCTCAAATCATCTCATAATTGTGACCAAGTTTTAATGGAGCAATTTTATAGTTATCTTCAACGATATATAATTAATAATGGAATATAATAATCAGTGGATGTAAGCATGTTTAATAGGAAATAGGCGTATTTGTTTCCTGTGTTGTATACTCATTATTGATGTCATTATTAGATAGCACAAAAAGTGCGTAGTAGTAGATGTTAATAGAAATTGATGTTTAACTAGAAATATGTTATGAATTCCTGGTGTAACGCAGCATTCCGTGCGGATCCTTTCCTTAGCAGTAAGTGAACGATTAGATCATTCGAAATATAAACAAGGCAATCACATTCCAAGTCGCGGTTTTTACATCTGTTGCAGTTTAAATTTCGAAGGACCGATTCGTCAAGTAAATTAGTACCTAAATTGACTTTAGCGAATATAATATTATTATCAATATACACTCTTACCTAGATAATAAGTGTGTCTTAGGAAATATATTTTCTAATCTATTTCTATACATTCTATACACTTTTGACTATTCAAGTTTTATTTTTGTATTGAATTATTTTTATGTTCAATACTCCTTTAGTTTGTATTCCTTTTTATAGTTTTACTTACGATAGACAAAACGTGATGGAAAGCAGGATCTCAAAGAGTATTATTTTACACTACCTAATTACAAAATTATTTTTATGCTTAATTTTGTTTTATGTTTTATACAATTTATTTTTATTTGTTTTAGCAGGCCTAAAACGTTAAATGTTATTTAGTTTCTTAGCGCTGTAAAATATTTTTAATTTATTTGCTTATTTTTTTACTAGTAATGTGTCGAAAGCAAGTCACATAATTTTTAATGACGTCCAAAAATGCTTATTAAATAATTCTGTTACACATACATAACAGACAAGGTCATATTTGGTCTGAAATTAGGAAAAATTCAACAAATTAAATATTTAAAAAGTAACTTTAATAACGTACATAAAATATATTTTTAAAGTACTCAATACTTTGTATAAAAGTTACACTAAAATCAAGATATGCGTGTCGAAATATTTATACATCATTCGACAAATTAAAAGACTACTCGAAAAACAAACATTCCTTTCGACATTCAATAAAAATATGAAGTCCGTCTTGAAAATTAATAAACTTTACCAGCCGACAAGCGACGGAAATTATTTAGACAAAAATATATATATATATATATATATTTTAATATACTATCTTTTAAATAGAGTAATTTTGCTAAAAGCTTGTTCGTACTGGGAACTTTGGATAGATAGCTTTAGAATCTTGTGATAATTTGTAAAAGTTAGAAGAGAGACGTAGACCCGATTGGTGTTACATTCAAACAAGTATGAAGTTTATGTCCCCGTAAACATAACACTGAGTAAGACTGACCTTGAGTACGTGAACATTATCACGCCTGAAGCAGAACTTGAGATTGCTGGCTGAGTGTGATGAGACTCGTCTCAAGATGCAGGGGCAGAGCACAAGCCACGAATAAATTAATTTTAAATTAAATGATGAATAAATAAAATTATTAAAGGATTTACTTGAGTATTTGATTCGTTGCTCAAGCTTATTCAAAAATTTTCAATTAAAGCTAAATAACCTTGTCATTGTGAACCTGATTTGATTTTGCTAATAAAACACTAATTAAGATTATTTTAAGGAAAATGTTAAAGGATAAGGCCTCTCATAGAAGTTTCGAAATAATAAAGTACTTTGCTAGAGTCTGATTTTTATGTACCTATATTTTATATTTCTCCTGCAATCCGACATGATAGATATGAGGGCTCGACGTCTTTTTCAGACTGCAAATCGTAATAACAAAGATAAAATATAAATCGTCAGACCATCTAGGACCGACGATTTATATTTTAACGATTTATAATGTACAAGGTTTCAGTTTTCTTGTGAAATTTGATGCATTTTGCTTTTTAACGGATTATGATAATATGTTGATTACACATCAGTATACACCCAATTTTTGAACCTTTATTGATGAATTCACTATGTACTAAACGAATAATTCTTTCATCAGGGTTATTGTGTTCTTCAACTTTTATGTATGTTTAAATATAAATTTGAAATAAATTATTTAAAATGTAACTTTGGTTTGTATTAAATATAGTTTTCACGGCCCTGGTTTGAAGATGTTTAGATTAACCTAAGATATGGTCTAGTCTTATTTATTTAAGTATTTAATTTAAACAATGCATTTGTAAGATTAATTGAAGTTCAATAAATAAAGTAAATCGAGTGCTGTTTGGTTTATTGTACCCTTTTCTACAGGACATATGAAGGTGAGCTGCAATAGTTAAACGTGAACCCCATGAATTGTGCAACAAAACACTCGCAAATTCACTCACACACAATTACCTCTCATGAAACAAAAATTTTTAAGCCCATTATTTCGCTCTACGTTCATGGGCAATGTTGTGCCCTTATGGTCGTATTACAGAATAGTACTCATGTATTGATACTAGTTTTGAAACTAGTATCAACGACTTTCTTTATTACAAAACGTTGCCTAATACTAGATTCGATGACCAGATATCACTTGAGAACTAAATGATTTGAACTATGTTCACGCTTATTATAGAACTTTACTTATGCAATGCCAATGATTGAAACTAGTTTCACAACTGTATTCACTTAAGTGTGCTTTCTACCATACTTGAGCGTACTTCAAATTAAGTTTGTGTTGTTTTGTTGTGAACTGTGGCTTAGAGAAAAACTAGATAGGTACGCGATTCGTGCCTTGTTTAATAGTGATCTGTATTAACTAGAATGGATCCTTTCAGTGATATTGACCATTACGATAATATTTTTATACACGAAGTGCGTATTCCACGACAATTATTACGAGATGTACAGGATCCCTTCGCCATGCCATGCAGATTGATAAAGTGTTTTTCGCCAAATCATATAAAGATATTTATCACATGTTGTTGTCTTATAAAGCTATGGAGTTATTATAAAATGAGGAATTAGTAGTAAATTATGTTTGAATTATATTATGGTGCCTTTGAAAAGTTTGAACTTGCTTTTCGTAAATAAAAACTATATTGGAATTCATAATTTTAAGTGACTTTGCTTAGTAGTTGGCAACATTACATTTAGCTTTTACGTTTCGTTTTATTTTTGAGTGATAAATATATTTATATTTTCATAGTAAAAAGAAGCGACAGTTATAATTTAACCGTACTGCTTCTATCGAAAAACAGATAAATAATTCAAAACATTGGCAATTTTGTCATATATCATATAGAATTCAACGCAATTTATAAGACATTGTAATCTAAACGTTGCGTATAACGTAACAGACCATTAGTTTTTGTTATTAAATGTAATGGGAAACAAATTTTTTCAAAGAAAACCCAGTATCAACTGAGTCAGATATTTGAAACTAGTTTCAGGTAATCTGGTTTTGATAATTGTTTTGTAATAAGATTAAAGCTCAAGTCAAGAATCAGCTGGTGAACAACGCTTACGTGAAACGAGTATTAAGTCTCGTTCTGTAATACGAGCATTAGAGTAATAATCAAAGTATAGAGCACGCATAACCGAGTGGGAACAGTAGGCACGGGTGAGAACAACGGTGTGTTGTCACCGCAAGCACTAGTAGTCGTCATCGAGAGCTCGACGTGTTTATGTCAGGAGCGAATTTTTGTGTTTATTTCCATATTTAATACGTTAAAATGGTGAAATGTGCGGTTCGAATTTAATAATTTATGAACACACATGGAAACTTAATTAAAGAAACAGATAAATAAAAAAAAAAATGTAAAAAGGCAAAGCATATTTCTATACGAAATTTCTACCAGCAAGCCTGAGGCTGGAAAATGAGAATAGAAAGAACAAATTAAGTGCGTACCTACTACATACACACACTACATACATACCTACACATTGTGGACCCACCGTACCACCGGCCATACGCCTGGTGGTATGGTGGGACCATACAACCGTAGGGTTGGAATGTAGGAAGTTTTGATTTATCAGTTTTATTTGAATAGTAGCTATTCAAAGCAAGCAAAATTTTTTTTATTATAATTTTTTTTTATTTATTTCAATTACAAGGAAAAAATCCGTAAATATAAATATCGAATGTTTTAATATTTAAAAAAATATATATTGGTTTTTTAATTTCAGTATATAAGAATATTATTACTATATTAATGGTGTTTTTTTTTCAAATCCCATCACTAGCACGGTGGTATGGTTAAGTCCCACCATACCACCAGGGTTATGGCCGGTGGCACGGTGGGTCCAAACAGTACATACATACACTACATACTAAATACATACATACAATTAAATATATAAATACATGAAATATATAACTATGAACTATAGTTGAAATATTATCAATGAACGATCTTCATTATAAAAATATACAATTAAACGATTTAAAAACCTAAGTTTGAGAAAGATAATGTTCTCTGTTTTCTCTCGATCATTGAAGGGAGGAATTTATTTTGGTTGAATAGGAGTGCACAGGATTCTGACCTGCCCAGAAGTCTTTCCAAATCACCTTCAGTTTATCTACAGCCGTTTTTTTCCATGATGTTGAACGACACATATAGCTGTGTATTATCAGCATATATGGGGTATGCAGAGCTACATCTCTAATGAAATATACACGCAACTTATTCTGTAATAAGGTTAAAAAAGACATTTGGATTTTTGTGAAGTTGTGGCGCAGTGACTACAGTGGCTTCTGTGAACATCAGCAGTCAATCCCGGGTGCCGTATACTTGTTTGCATGCAGGAGTCGTTAGGGTTTGTCAGAAGACATTTCGGCGCCCTGAAAATTCTGACATCCATCTACCAGCACTGACCAACGTGCTACTGCTTGGATGTGGAGGGATTCACAGCCCAGCACTAGGCTCGTTATGAAGGGTTGCGATGAATGATCCCTGAAACATCCAAATTTGTACTCCAGTTTAAATGTAACTTAGGTGTCAATAATTTATTTTAAAGTAAGAAATTTTTATTATACAGGGTTGATTTGTAGTCACCAGCCAAAATCAAATATTAGTTTCTTTGATACGATATAAACGTACCTGCATATTTATTTTAGTATAGCTCATTACAAAAAAATAAAGATATGGCACCACAAACTTTTATGCAAATAGCCGCTGCTGATGAACGTAGCTACTACGTTGTGGCATTTCTTTGATAATACTACGATGTTGTACTACAAGATATTTAGTAGTAGCGCGTAGTTCTCTTTATTTTGAAGGTAATTTAGAGTGACCATGGTATGTTTAATACGTTAGCGTATACAATTTATTTCTTTGTAAAAAAAATAAATACTTTTTTTTTGCAAAAATCGTTTCATATAAATGATACTTATTGTGTGAAATAAATTTGGTCGGTGACTACAAATCAACCCTGTATAAAGCTTTTTCAAATATTTTGCGTAAGTAAATGAGTTAAGACTAGACCATAATGTTGGATATAATCAGATGTGGTTACCTCCGATGTTGTTGATTGACGGTAATCTCATACCCAACATACCTTAACTAAGTAAGATATGTCAATCTAATTATCGAGTTCACTATTGTAGTAATACAGTGATAGACGACATGTCTAATCTCATCAATTAATATACATACTGTGGTTTGAATTACTTATCGTGGCAGACGAAAGAACGAAGCAGTTTAATAGATGGCGAACTTACATTAAAGACTGAATGGGAGTATGAAACAGCTGATTAAATTTTAAACACGATTCCGTATTTTATTAATATTGATAAACCATTTTAAATAAACTCATCCATCACCCACACGTTATTTTCAACCAAATGGGCTTGATCCACCAACTCTACAGCGTGGTCATACATATTCCAAAAAGTGTGATTTCAAAACCTTTTGTCTCCAATTTTAAAATAATATTTTTCTCAGGGGCATTTTCCATTAAAGTCGAGAAGTCGTCGTGGCGCCATGGTTAATGTGTGTATCATAAGACTAGCTTTTGCCCGCAACTTCGTACGCGCATAAACATTGTTTATATTTAACCTAACACAACCAGTCTATAAAGAACCTGGGATCTCACTGGGGAACCTTTATACTAAGTATCACATCTGTGCACTCATGGAATTTTTTACATACAAACTATAAATCGTATATTTCCCGTTCCCGTGGGAATTTCGGGAATTCCTTTCATAGCACAACCAGTCACTCTTTGAAGAACCTTCATGCCAAGTATCCCAACCATGCACTCAAGGAATAAGATTTTTCATACAAACTAAAAAGTCCAACCCCTTCCCGTGGGAATGTCGGAAATTCCTTACACAATACAAACAGATACTTATTGAGGAACCTTTATGCCAAGTATCACATCCGCGCATTCAAGTAATAATTTTTTTTCATACAAACTAAAAATCATATATTTGCCGTGCCCGTGGGAATTTTGGGAATTTTTTTCGTAGCACAACCAGTCACTCTTTGAAGAACCTTCATGCCAAGTATCACATCCGTACACTCAAGGAATAAGATTTTTCATACAAACTAAAAAGTCCAACCCCTTCCCGTGGGAATTTCGGGAATTCCTTCCATAATACAAACAGAAACTTATTGAGGAACCTTTATATCAAGTATCACATCCGTGCACTCAAGGGATGGGATTTTTTCATACAAACTAAAAAAAGTCGGAAATTCCTTACACAATACAAACAGATACTTATTGAGAAACCTTTATACCAAGTATCACATCCGCGCACTCAAGTAATAAGTTTTTTTCATACAAACTAAAAATCATATATTTCCCGTTCCCGTGGGAATTTCAGGAATTCCTTTCATAACACAACCAGAGACACATTGTAAAACCTTTAAACCAAGTTTCACATCGGTGCACTCAAGGAATAAGATTTTTCATACAAACTAAAAAGTCCTATATTTCCCGTTCCCGTGGGAACTTCGGGAATTCCTTGCTTAGTGCACCCCTACATCCCCTAAAGAATGTATGTTCCAAATTTCAGCTCTCTACGCCCAGTAGTTACGGCTGTACGTTGTCTGTCAGTCACTCAGTACCTCAGTCACTTAGTCAGTAACGGAACAGTTTTATATATATTGATTGATATTGATATCACATGTTAAGCAACGTTCGGCGCGGCCGGTACTTGGATGGGTGACCCAAAGAGAAAGGTAAGTAAAGGTAAGTAACCGCCGACTATTAATTTCTCACGACGTTAAGCAGTCGGTCCCGAGTGCTGTATACTTGTAAGTCTTGTATACAATAGTCGTTAGGGTTTGTCAGAAGCCATTTCGGCGCCCTGAAAATTCTGGGCCAGCTTGGTGGATTATGGCCTATACCTCCTCGTCACCCAGGGGAGAGACTCATGCCCTGCAGTGGGCTCATTACTATATTTAAAATAAAGAAATATTTATTTTTTCCCAGTTTTGAAAAATAACACTACCATATCATTGTTTTATTTTTCACACTCCTCCTTAATAAATGTTAAGAAGAAATCGATATTTGATAGATTGTTAATAATTTAAATCATGTTCAAATAAATATCTTTACATTTCAGTAGAGCATAATAAATACGAGCTACCGAGTTACCTTGATAATTCCGCGATCCGAAAATACATGCGATGCAGGACTATTTCCCGTTCCTCTCTGCACCACCCCATCCCCCTGGGAGGGGTAGTGGTGTGGGGTGTAGTGTTGTGTATGTGTGTGTGTAATTTGCGTTGCATTGTTGGTTTTACAAGGGTATCAGGGATGGAGGTAGAACAGAGCTGGACGCAGTAAATCCAAAATGCGTATGTTATAGAGTCGCATAATTAGTTCTTCAATATACTTAGTTGATTTGTCATGATGGATTTCTGAAAAGTAACCTGATTTAGAATTTGTAAAAACAGAAATATTGAATATCATATTTTTGCATACAAAGGTCAAGTGTGACGCGTAATGAAAAACACAGTAAACCCAAATACAATAAAAATCATGCCATAACTAGTTTTGTAATTTTATGTGTTTTGTTATCAACTTCACGTCGCGTGGGCTGTAACTTCATTCAATGCCCCTAACTGCGTCACTGAGTAGATTCGTGACGAACTTGTTATTTCCAACACATAAACTTAAGTATAATATTAACCTTTGTGTGGGACATTTTGCACCCGTTTATAGTTACAGTTACGATGTTTCAGGATTTGCAGCGTGTATTTAATGTAATGCAATATTGTTTCCTGTATCCACCTACGTGTTTTAAACATATCGATTAGTCTGACTGGTAAAGGTTTAAGGTTACCTGCTCTGAGGGAGGTACGTGGCTATAATTATAGAATCGAGAAATAGGTAGTATTTTATAGTAATAACATTATTGAAAAGGAAAATTACGTAACAGCTCGTTTACACATGGACTGTGCCATACATAATGTGAAGTCGCTCATACAAATACATGCGCCATCGATGAAAGAAAACGTATCCGGTAAAACGTATCCAGTAAAACGGACCATGTGTGAACAGGCCGTAAGTACTAAGGTCTGTTACAATGGTTATAATATTCGTATAATAGGTCCCTATCACAACATTTCATAATTAATGAATTTAATTACGAAATTAAATAACGGCGAAGTAAGATATAAATTATAATTTAATGCAGTATAGACTATTATTTTATTTACTCATTATAGAGGTAAAAATATTTAGGAATTTTTCAAGGTTATAAAACATTTTTAGCCTCGTAGATGACTTTTTGCTTTACTTATACAGGATGTCGTAAAAATTGAGGATCATCTTAACTTCGGATAGGTTTATCCTATAACGTAATATCTAGATTTCGATTTAGTAAAAATTCCAACAGTTTTGAGATATCGAAAAATATATCGGCAAAATTAAGCTATTTTGTATGCATTTTTCGAGTTTTTGAGAAATACGTACTATGGACGTATTATTGTATTCACACCATGTATGGTGCTAACTACTCGAAGCTTAAATAATCTGGAATAAACGAATTTAAAATTGATATAACTAGGTACTTGTTTACTACTTATTATTTTTTCAAATTAGAAAAACATTAATCTAAAAACTTTTAGTCGCATTTCCTACAGTGTCCCCGCATGTAGTACTTAATAAGACCACAGTACAGATAACTACAGTAATTCAATTTCATACAAACGGACGAATCGCGAGCTATACCTACGCGGCTCGATCTCGGCATGCGCTCAGCATGCGGCCAGTCGCGAGTGTTTGCATATCGAAACAATTGTTGATTGAGCTTTACGTTAATATGCGGATTGTTTATACTTTAAAATTTAATAATACATCTTTTCGTGCGTCTCGGTCGAGGCGCAAGTATTTTTCGGTCGGTAATTTATAAGACCGATTTCTTATTCATAAGTAAACATGGTTTTTTTTTACACTGATGCTGTTGGGCAGAAACAGGACCGGGGGCCTAACGGCTGCGAGGAAGACAAACACAAAAAATTACCCCAATCCCCGGGTGCCCGAGGTGCCTCAGCCGTGGCATGGGTGGCTGTGGGGGTCAGTCCATCTGCCGAGGGGAAGCGAAAGGGCCTTTAACCTTTTCAGTTGGTGATGGCAGGCCAGATGCCGGATGCTGGTGGTCTAACGCGACGCGATTCCACCAAATTGAGGCGCGGCTGGGGGGGGGGGGAGAGATTCTGGTGACCGGTGAAACGCGACGCGATTTCACCGGTCCCTAACCCTTTCCGGCCATAGTGAAGTCAATGGGCGGTGGATACGGGGGTGTCTGCCGCCCTGCTCAAGGAAGTTCGCTGAGGTGCGGCGTGCCTGTTGCTGTCGGCACGCTGCATGTTGAGGGTTCCGCGCAAGCGGATGGCGCCGGGGCGGTTTCACGGTTGAATGCTTCGGCTTGCCCCTGATCCCGCCACTAGGCGCGCAGAAGGAACACCTTGGGGTTTTAGTCGGCTAAAGTCCAGACATAACTTTGTCGCGCCCCCGAGCGTCATCGTATCGATGGAGGATTTCCCCAAGAAGAATAAAAAAAGGGTACGCCATCGCATCTGCAATAAGGGACTGAAAATGTTCGAGTTACTTCCATCACCAGTTAAAAATATATTTCATGAAATAGATAGAATCACAGGATATTTCCACAGCTACTTTAGGAGAATCATTAGCTGTTACCCCTTTAATATAAACTTACAGTTAGATGAAAAAGTTATTATGGCAGCGGAAAGATAAGTTCATTTGCACTGTTAATTTTTTTTAGTGAAAATTACATAAAAGCTTGGGCAGCTCTCGTTGCCCAAACATTTATGTAATATTAAATGTAGATGTAGTTTTACATGAGAGATGTAATTTTACATTACATAATTGTGTATTTTTTCTATAAATTATGGTAATTCACGTATATTACGGCAATTTTATACCTTTTTAATGTATATTTACACATTTTTTATGTATTGCTTCTGTAATAATCCCAGCTCATGTGTAATAAAAAACAAAATAAAAATTTTGAAAAACCCACGACGCGACGGTTAAAAAGTAATTGAAAAATAATAAAATAATTTAAAATCCCCCAACTGAAATGATTTATTTGACGAGAGATAATTAACGTGAAAAGCTTTTTTAAAAGTTCACTTGATCTCACACAGAGTCGGTCATATTATGAACAACATACTATTCGTTTTCATAGCACTTCCCTACGCTTACCTATTCGGTTCTCGAAGATGTAGATGTCGCAATAACATAGGTATTCAACTCCCTATGAACTTTATAAGAAGAGCAAGAAAATCCGTCGAGGGCTGCCATCAATATTTTAAATTTCAATATAAAACTACAAACGAATTCATTCAATGGCAACCCCAGACGGATTCTCTTGCTCTTAAGAACATGCACCAATCAAATCCATAGCGATTACTGAAAACCGCATCAAAATCGGACCAGTGGTTCTGGAGATAAATGGTAACATTGGTTTGCACAAACACCCTCTCACCCCAAACGCATATACCGTCTCCGTTCCGTCGTGGGTAAAAATACAAATTGTTCTGTCATTATACACGTTTATGTATAATTACATAAAAATAATTAAAAATCTGTAAAATTACCGAAAATTATTTTCTTTTCCATAATTTATTGAAATTTACAGCTGTTTTTGGGACATTTAACAGGTTTATGTACTTTTTTTGCATGTAAATTCACATAATTTTTAACAGTGTGGTTCAAGTTACTGGAATAGCAAAATAATAATTAAAATTGTCATAATAGAGGATATATTTGCAATGTATCGCAAGTAACTATATTTCACAAAATTTAATACGAGTAATAGTTTCGGTTTTGAGACAGTAGTCAGCAGCACCGTCGTTGTGAACGTTCTCTACAACACGTTTTCAAACGTAAAAAGCCAATGAGGAGTTTTCAAATTGATTTTAAAAAGAAAAAGTCATGTCTTTTTCTTTCAAAAGATGGCGTTCGTTTCAAAGTTGTATACGAAAACAAATACGAAAAGACAAAATTTGACATTGCACTTTTGTAAGAAAAGCATGTGGCGCCATCTAATATGAAATATAGTAACAATTTTTTAATAGTTTTCAATGACACTTTGAAAACCTCTCATAGGAATGGGATAATATTGTGCAACATATCGAAACTTTAACATTGAAAAACGTTATTCACCTAACACTTTTTAGTATGGATATTAGTGATTGACAAGAGAACGAAATGATAAGGCAATGAGATAATTTTTTAGCTGAATACCAAACGTTCAATTCAAAATAGCATACTTACATATACATAACTTCACGCCTGTATCCCTTCTGGGGCAGGCAGAACACCAGAGGCTTTAAAACCATATGGAGTCACGTTTGACAATTTGCAGGTATTATAATGAAATGGAGAAAGAATATTACATACAGCGACAGAGGGTTACCCTGTCGCCCACAAAATCCCCAATAAATAAAACCTCTGTCCCTTAACTGGCTTTTACAGTAGGTATCCCCGGGAAGAGAAGCAGCTGGTACATTCTATGTTTTTCTTTTGCTCCCAGCATGGAAGCATTCAGATCTTTAAGAATAATTGAGCATTATTAAATTGAAAAAACTTACAAACATAAATATGTCTCTGATTCTTGTCAAACAAATAAATAAGTAATAAAATAAAATGCCCAGACAATCACACCAACTCTCAAAGTAAGCGAAGCTTTTTTTTATGAGATACTATGTAGCGAACCCTAGTTCGCTCGTACGGGGGGAACCAAGAATATAAACACTTATATAGATAAACACCCAGACCCAGATCTTTTTAACTACTAGCGTCTGAGGCAGATAGGTTTACCCCATCGCCAAAGTGGTCGTTAGGTACAATACGGCACAGTCAGACTTGTATGATGTTAATATTAGAATAGCTCTCAAACTCAAATATTCTTTATTTTGTAAGTATTTAATAATAATGAAATAAGTCAAACAATTTACAAATTGAACTAAATCTACTACTACTTCGGAAAGTCGATCTGTTGAGAAGAAGGGACAAGAAACTCAACAGCAATCATCTTTTAAAAATAAGCAAAAAAAATACACAACCACAATTTACAGTCAGGGAATCCCATCTTCTTGCACTTATCCTTAATTTTATCAAATGGTTAATTTAAAATATTTTTGAATTTTATTATAAAATAAAGCGTACACATTGACCCATGAACGAGTTGTTGATCTTCTACTATTGTATTTATACATTAGGCAATCAAGTACTAGACAGAAACGTAGACATAAATATAGAGGTAAAGATAGACGTAGCGATAGAGGTAAGAGAGAATACAGATAATGTGGATGAAAGACAGAAAAGAAAGACAGGACGTGTACATGGAGATGGGGAAGTCAGAGTCAAATTCAAAAAAGTAACATAGTCATAAAGTCATCAGCAAAACGACCTGGCACCGCTAGCAGCACCCGTTCACAAGTATAACACAAGCACCAGCCATCACCCTCCTCAACCATATTTTAGGGAAGAGGGTGACCAATTCATAACCAAGGACTTTTATCGTCCATATATTCGAATATAGTATTAAAGCCTTTATTATACAATTTTTGTTTAATAGTTTCTTTAAATTGATTCAGTGGTAGGTAAGTCTTGAATATTTGTGGGAACCTTATTATAAAAACGTATGCATTGACCCATAAATGACTTAGTGACTTTATTAAGTCTTGACATTTTATAAACTTGACATTATTATCTAATTTTAGTTCAATTTTTTATTTTTTTTATTTAATATTTTGCTGTTTTATTTTAATCAATAATCATGAACATTATTATGTAAATGCTGCGCGTAACTGTCATCTGGTTACAAACTTAAATCCTTGCATGTAACATTTAATTAGAATAAGAAAATAGTTTGTAATCTGTTGTTATGCCTAATAAATAAATAAATAAATAAAGTCTATTATCATAGCCGGCTAGCTTATACTTATTTCTAGTATTAACATTATGTAGGTCACATTTTCTATGGAACATGTTTAAGTTCTTTTTTACAAACATAAGATTTTCAAAGATATATTGTGACGCATACGTAAGGATATTTATTTACATACATAACGTCACGCCTGTATCCCTTATGGGGTAGGCAGAATACCAGAGGTTACAAGACCATCTGATGTCACGTTTGACAAATTTGGAGGTATTATAAAGATGGAGAGAGACTATTAAAGTGACAGGGAGTCAGCCTATCGCCCACAAAAACGCCTTTAAAACCTCTGTCCCTTAACTGACTTTTACAGTATGCCCGGGAAGAGAAGCAGCTGGCACATTCTACGTTTTTCTTTCGCTTCCAGTCCGGCATGGAAGCTATGAAGAATATTTATGTCTTTAAAGTTATTTCTAAGTGTCGCTCTGGAATTAAGTTTGTAGATTGTGTGAATGGCCTCTTAGTTCTGCTGGGTGGTCTCTAAGGGTATTATTACACCAATAGATCGATCGTTGATCGACGGCGTCGTTCAATGGCAGAATGGACAGTCAACGTGGATCGATAATTTTTGCTAGGTCATAAAAAGGACTTCTGTTCTGGATACGTAAAGTCATCGATCTAGCTTGCTTAGTATTTGAAGGTTAAATGTTATGTGAACTATGGTTCCATTGTGGCTTCTTCTTGCCATTATTTCATAATCATTTTCATTACGTACATTTTTAAGTAAATTATGCAACATGTAATGAAGTTTCCGCGTACAAAGGTAATCCGCATCAACCTTTGTCAGAAGCCATTTTAATGCGCTGAATGTCATAGGTTCATCTAGAAAAAGGTTAAGTCCATTTTTAGGAAGCAGATTACCCACTGCAGTATGATATATGCAAAACGGAATTCCTGTCCAATAATTGGTTCACCGTATTCCTTTGAAAAAAAATTGTGATGGATATTAGGTATTCAACTGACGACAATACACGTATATAATCGTGTTACATATTTTTTTCCAATAACACAAAAGGAACAACCACTTAAAAATTGCAAGTTCAAGGCGAAAGCTACCATCCAAATCCACGACAGCAGCCAACTATCGAAATTAAATCTTAAACATTTCAATACATCTATCTGAGAAAGCTCCAAAACTGTTCACATTTTTGGAGCGTAAATTTAGGCGCAATCAGCTGTTGTGCGAATGTGTTAGAATCGGCGGAATATTTGCGCGTTATTTCTGGCGAGGATCGGCACTTGCGCCGTCGGCGGCGCCGGGATCAGTCCATGAAAGCGCCCGCGTTCCCGTCGGAGCCGCCCGCGCCCGTGCGCGCGCGCGTCTCCTGTCCCGCCCTCATACAGCTGCCGCCCCCGCAGGGAACACCGCCCTTCCACTACACTTGGTAAGAAACTTCTAATTCTCCAAAATTTTACAGCCACAAAGCTTTTTTGAAATAACTCTCATAAAATTCCAGCGACTTTTGATTTTAAACCGTATCCTCCAGCGTTAAGGTGTACATTGTTGTAAAGCTCACGCGCCCGCGCACGCCGGCTAGCTTTGTTTGTTTTTCGTATGTATAAATACAGAACAAGGAAGTGCCCGGACCAGTGGAGACACTCTATGCGCTATTTGTTTCGAACTACAATATTAATTCTCGATCGTGTAAATTATTTGAACTTAATAGTTTCATGAATCCTTTGAGCTGTAAAGTTTGAAAGCTTGGCGAGTTATATGGCATCAAGGTAAGATTTAGTAGCAATTTAGTACTAAATCCAAATGTCTAAAGTATTTTAGTCCATTTCAGTAGTTAATTATGAAGTTTTGCGTGGGTTAAGTAGTTTTAAAATTGCAGACATTTTTTAAACCTAGTTGAGTTTTTATGTTTGTTTTTTATTTGTTTTTGATTGGCTTTTGGAAGTATTACATAAAGATATTTAAAACAAATACTATTTATAAATGTTGTGTGAACCTTTAGGGATACATCCGAGAGAAATAGACTTATATCTACGAATTATCAAAAATTAAGGCGACCTAGCCGATGTCGTTGCTGTAGATAATTCAATCAATAACTGACAGTCCGTATTTTTATTAGCTCTTCAAGTAAAGTATATTCCACAGTCTTACTAATGTATCTTTGTATAAGCAGCTTCTACATCTATAAAAGCTCGCTAACTCAATATTAGGAGTTCTATTGTTTGGTCTCCATGAGTCAAGCTTATATAAAAACTTACTTTGGGGCCACAGGGCTTTAAACAACCCACAACACAACTTCACGCCTGATTCCTTTGAAGGCCAATAGAGATAGGCTTTAGTGTCCATTTGTGTCTCAGATCTGTATGAAGTAAGAATGAAAACATACTAAAACAATAAACACTGCAGTCGATCGCAGCGTACTTTATTAAAAGATAAGGTTATTTTACGTCTCTCATGTTCGGTAAGTAGGTTCTCATTACCTCGAAAGCTCAATTTCGATATTGAAAAAAAAATATTCTTGTAATGCTGGTTTTTTTCTACTTACCTCACAATCGAGATGTAAAGTAGAATAGTTAGCTCGGGTGTAAGCATCAATTGCACTCGAACTATAGGCTCGCTACGCTCGTGCGCCTAAATATCTCGGGGTGCAATTGATGCCTTACAGCCCTTGGCTACTAATCTACTATTACCATAATATCACCCCGGTCGGTACAACAATGTGTGAGTGGCCGCCGATCACTGATTTATAACGATGCCTTCCGTGCTTCGGAGGCTACATTAAACAATCGGTCCATGTCTAGACGTGACAAGGGTTTTTCAGAAACCATGTCACTGCCCTGTAAATTTTGACATCTGCCCACCAGCCCTGGGTTAGTTTGGTGGTAAATGGCCCTAATCTCTCCGTCACCCAAGGAAGTGAACGTTTAGTGGGTTCATTATTTCATGATTTAAACTGATGCCAATGCTGATGAAAACGAAATAATATTTTACTTTAATATATTTAAATTTTACTTCCATGCTGGAGTGGGAGCGAAAGAAAAACATAGAATGTGCCAGCTGCTTCGCTTCCCAGGCAAACTGTAAAAGTCAGTTAAGGGACGGAGGTTTTATTGGCATTTTTGCGGGCGATAGGTTGACTGCAATAGTCTCTCTCTATCATAATAATACCTCCAAATTTGTCAAACGTGACATCATATGGTTTTATAGCCTCTAGTGTTCTGCCTACCCCTTTAGGGATACAGGCGTGAAGTTATATTTGTTTGTTTGTAATTTTACTTTTATACACATTCACAAAGATTAATTTGGAAGGCGGGATGGTTATTACTATTTCACGCTGAAACGGTAAGACGAAGTAAGTTGAAATTGACTGAATCCTTACAGCCCGTTCACACATGATACGTTTTATTGGATACCGTTTTTGTATCGCATATACGTATACTGAATACTGTGTCATATGTGAAGTCGCTCATACAACTTTATGCGCCATCGATGAAAAAAAAATGTATCCGGTAAAACGCATCCAGTAAAACGTACCATGTATGAACGGGGAGTTACACTCTTCGAATGCTATCGGGATGTTTTAAATTTATCTGTATATGGATCATCGGTCTTTATAAAAAATCTTTGGAACTTATTAATAGATTTTGATCTGGTATGCCCTAGTCTAAGGTCCTTACGATATAATTAAACATTACCATACATGTGCAAGAAATAGCTAGGAGTCGAGCTATCATGGTACTTCTTAACAAAGTCGGTTAAATAATCGATTTAAGAGACCTCAACTGCAAATGCAGCAGCCTTTTATTAATTACTCAGCTAGCATAAAATAAAATTAAAAGTTAGGGGTTAAGGATTACATATGTGTAAAATTAAAATAAACAT
Organism: Stenoptilia bipunctidactyla; assembly: GCA_944452665.1. Taxonomy (NCBI): domain Eukaryota; kingdom Metazoa; phylum Arthropoda; class Insecta; order Lepidoptera; family Pterophoridae; genus Stenoptilia; species Stenoptilia bipunctidactyla. The sequence goes on along the minus strand of OX101721.1, from coordinate 45,243,495 downwards.
TTACGATTACTATCCTTGACGGCAGCGGTTTTTCAACCGACTTCCAAAAAAGGAGGAGGTTATCAATTCGTCTGTATGTTTTTTTTTTGTGTTTTGTTACACGATATTTCGGAGAATTATAAATTGATTTTGAAAATTGTTGATTCATATGATAGAAGATACCTCATAGTTGATCCCATGTAAATTTCATCGAAATCGGTTGAGTACTTCATTAAAAATTTCAAACTTGAAAAAATATGTATGACTACGGAGAATGTTTACGTTGATGACATTCTCAACTCAGCCAAAGTTTTGACGTGAAGTCGGTTTTTTAATCTGCATTCGTTGATTATTGCATCTATTCTTGAATTTTGAAGCAGTAGATCGATTGTAATTTGAAAATAACGTTAAAATGAACAAATACCTTGTCGAGAATGCGAGTAGGTACCAGCATCTTATAATCTTACTAATATAATAAATGTGAAAGTTAGGATTTATGGATGTTTGTTCCTCAATCAAGGGAGAACGGCCGAACGGATTTGGATGAAATTTGACATAGTGATAGTGTACAGTTTGGAATAGCACATAGGCTACTTTTTATCCCGAAATTCCAGCGGGATTTGATATTGATAGTTAATAATAAAGAACACATGATATGTACTAGGTTGGACAGGTTGCACATAGTTGTGAACCTAATATAAACGTTTCCCTGTAATAGCTACTCATTTATATTTCCTGAAATACATATTTCATTTCCATCCATTTCATTTTACTCCAGTTTATGGATGATAACAGTATTTCTTTAAAAATTATGTCCCAAAAATGTTAAGTTCCTGTCACTCTTTGCAGATTCTATGTAAATTGAGTTACAAACTATGCGATTTACTTTTCGGTAATGTATTGACGCAGTTATTAATATTTTGGCATTACCTATGACAACGTCAAAATGCTAAGAGTTTCCGGATTGAAGCAGAATATAACAAGATATGAATGGGAGCACTTCTAAACTAAACATATCAAGCTGAAGTGATTGGTTGTTCGAAAGCGCTTATCGCAGAAACTAGGTTTACTAGGTAAATCTGTAAAACCGAAATTTACGTTTTTAAACAATCAAACTTTTCCGCTTGGTTAGTATAGATTAAACTCATTTTGGACGCTTGACTTAGCTAGTAATGGCAACTCCATTTTAAAATTATATTGAGAAAGGGTGTAGGATTTATAAAAAAAAAATTAAGGGATTTAAATTTACTCTTTTAAGGTTGATTTCTAAAGAGTAGTATTTAATCGAGTAACTGAAAATTTAAATTTTAGGTGACAAAAATAATGAATTTGTCTTTCTGTTTTAATTAAGTGAGCGACTGACTGCGAGTGACGAGAAATCAATGAAGCAGCGACTTAAAAACATTATTTCATCACAAAGTTTATGCCAAAACTACCGGCATTAATCCAGCATGCACCAACAGAGTCGTTTTTAAGATACCTTAATTTTCTATTTGCCAGCATTTATTTACTGCCTATAGAATGCGTGAAAGGTCTCGTCCAGGAACACAACTGCAGTGCGAGCACAGAACTTTCTCGACTCGTATGTTTACGAATGTTCGTATAGTATGGAGACGGTTTGTAAGCAATAATTGAAATCTATCCATTGCCGCACAGCCAGCTTAAATAAATGTGTGCCTTGTTAATTTTTTATGTTTGTAAACATGTTGTACTCTTTAATAACTGTAAAATAAAAAAATACAATGTTACTAAAAACTTGCAACCGACTCCATACTCTACGAACATTCGTAAATATACGAGTCGATAAAGTTCTGTACTCGCACTGCAGGTCTGCTCTCAACGCGATTTTATTTCAACATTGTAAGGTGTCTGTATCTCTAGGCTACAGATTCATGTCTTTCCATTAGTAACTTTCTTTTTGATCTACATCTTTTAAACCGAAATCCTATTGGTTAAATAATTTTGCACAATGTTTTTGCTAACCTAACTGCACCTTCTCGCTACGCTCGTCGTCGCACCTAACCGTACCGACTACGTCTTCCGGAGCGGGAGCCCTTCTTGTCGTATAATCTTCATAATTATTGCAATGTTAATGAATATATTAGTATAAAATAAATGTATGAATACAGACATTATGATTTTCAATACTATGCACCTGACCAACCTACTTGTTTTCTTCTGATTAAATAAGAGTTTTTGTTTTAGTCGCTCACTTAGTAATTCAGTCATATTATTAATATTTCATACCTTATCACAATCCAAATTTCTTCTTTGTAAACACTGAAATTTAAGTATGCCGTGATACCATGATAACCGCGTTGCCATGATAACCAAAATCCAGATTTGTTTTTGTAAAAAAAAATCTTGGATTGAAATTAAGATTCTATAGTGAAATCCACTATTAAACGCCACATTTTAATCGATATCTGCCTATTCCGGAGACATTGGGTTCGAATTTCGTTTGTTTGACAGAGATGTAAAGCCACCTAAACAGAATGCTTATTTAAATAGATTTCTAATATTATTTCAAATAAAAAAACTTAATAGGAGTTAGATAAGTGTTAGAAATACTTATTTACTTATGGAGTAGAAAGTTTTATTTTTATTATATGACACACTAGCTGTTCGGAAGAATCCCTCTAAGTAATGGTAAAAGAAATTTTGAAATCGGTCCAGTAGTTTTGAGCCTATTCAATACAAACATACAAAAATACAAAGGCTTCCTCTTTATAATATTATAGTATAGATAAGATCTATATATCGACTTTTTATTGTTTTTTATTTTCATTGCTAGGTATTCGAATGCTGACATTATATGTATATGCTTTACTTGAAATTATGTAAAACAATATCATATGTTTTATGAATGTTATTTATTAAGAGTTTTAATATGTAATTGGTGTTTCTTACACGATAAATAAATAAAGATGCAGACAAAGCGAATAGTGTGTGTAATGTAACTGCAACTGTGAGTTACAGCAGCAGAGTTGCCTGGCCCATTGGATAGCCTCAGTAATTACTGAGGATTATGAGTAATACAGGAGTATTAAACAACATTAACGATTTCTAATACTAAAAAAATAAAACAAGTTTTTCATAAAGTCTGAAAAACAAGATAATAAGATTCTGAATTCGACATTACACTATGATTATAGTGTTATTGAAAAAAAATTAAGAGTTTTCTCATTAAAGTCGGAAACAACCTTCTGAATATGACATAAAATAGTGAATATAGTGTTTAAAAAAATTAAGACTTGATGAATGCAAATGCAACCCTCTTTGTCTGTCATACTATGTTGATTTACTTCGAAATATAAGAATAAAAAGAAAACAAACTTTTTCCACTATCAATCTGACGCCTGACACCTCAGTCGCTCGTGACCACGGGGTCTGCAAAGACACCGAAACGTCGAGTTAAAATGTAAAATATAAATTATACGCGATTAATCCGGTTAAAAAGTAGTTTTATATAAAAAGAACTGTTGAGATCGTAAATAATAATGATGTCCATTACACTGGACAGTAAGAGGCTTCAACTCACAGCGTGATCTGTAATTTAAAGTTTAGGTAGGGTTCATGTGAATATCCAACATAGACTTAATTAAATGTTTACCGGAATTCGTATTTCCAACGTTTTAATAATTTGAGTAAAATATGTTTGGACTGAAATTTAATTCAGGAAGTAAAAATCCCTTGCTATTTATACATTTACTAACAACATAGGTACTATAATTTTAAAATATAGTATACAACGTGTAACATAATGAAGAGATAATACTTAAGGGAATTTTATGTTTGGTAATCTAGCTTATAAGTAACAGTAACATAAATTTGTTTTCCTTACGGTTCGGCCGAAAAACAATTCCAAAGTTTAGATCAAAATATCTAAGTGTCAGCCCTAAAACCAGCTGTTAGCTTTTGATGAAACCTATTCGATAACAGATGGCGTAAAAATAAAGTGGTGGGTAATTAAGACAGATACTACAAAGTTCAGCCGCTGCGGGAAGGTCATAAGGTTACTGACTGCGGCACAAGTCTTATCTTATTAGGTTGACTAGGGTAGTCTAAATATTTTGTTGTAAAATAATTAAATAAATTTGTATGAAAGTTTAGACCAGCAATGATCGTGCTAATTCTTTTACTGTATATTCAACGTATGGTATAGAAGCTAATCCTTAAATTTTATCTCTCCATTTTGTTACACGTTGTATCAGTTTCAATCGAATAGTATTATAAAAACGAAGGTTTTTTCCATTTCAATTTATGTTTTATTTCATATTTATGAACTGTACTCATCGTATTTGAAGTGATCTTCCCACTCTTGATACCAATATACAATATTGGCGAGGAGTATAGACCAAATTACTTTTATATTTCAATTGACAACATGTAACAGTAAATATATTGAGATTCAATAAGAGAGTTATTGAAAATTACAACAGAACGCTTCAAAGGTTGTGTTATTGATACTTCCTCAGCTATACCATTTATAAGTGCTCTTCAGTTGAAGAAAATTGGTGTTTCCAAATGTTTCGATCATTTTGACGTTATATTTTACGTCATGTTGTTTCACTGTCAGTATTCTAATAAAGCAAGTGTGTTCTTCAGGAATGATAAACGTTTTATCTTTCAGCCAACGAGTATCATACTATCACATGCCATACTTCTAGAATTTTAGAATGATTTTAGAGATGCAAACCAAGCTAGCGAAATTCGTTGATAGGTATGACATACCTGTCAAGGAACACTGTCGGTTGCGGTTTCTTCTATTTAGATATCTCGAAGAGTAACTCTAAAGACTCGCAGTATGTTTTCTTTGATGGGTACGTAATTATGTGTCCTTTTCCTCATCGGAACAGAACTACTACATACTGCGTATATGAGTTTTTCAGAATAGATACAACCTAACACAAATATACATATATTTTTTTCTAGTTAGTTGTCTCGCAAAGTATATTTTAAGACTAGCTGTCGCTTTCGTCAATGTTGTATTGTTTTTCAGAATTCAACCTAACAACACTCTTTATAGCGAATTCTTTTATTGAGGTAGCTCGAAGTACCTCTAAAGACACGCTATATTCTGTATTTTATCGTCATCGAAACCATAGTAGTGTTGCTTGTATAAATTGTGTTAAAGCTTGTATAAACGACGAAAACGTGGAGCTAATGAAAATAAACGTGTCAAAAGTGTTTTCCCTATTACTCATTAGAGAATGTAGCACTTAAAAACAAAGTATTTAAGGCGTTTCCTCAACTTTATTTTTTCTTTGGCCAGTATATTTTTGGAACATTCTTAAAAATAGATTCATAAATACTGTTAATTTATTTACTCGATTTTAAGAAATGCAGTGCCCTTGAGAAATATTCATGTGTGGTGTTTCGTGATTCCGTACGGCTAATTTTGATTTTATGCTGTTGTATTTATAACCTTTCTTAGCTATGTAACATAGTGCGTGGTTGTTTGGAAAAACATTTGTTTGGAAACGACAAATATCGCTAGTGTTTTTTTTCAGAGACCCGAAAAAATTGTAAATGTTTAATTTATTTTTATTTAAACATATGTGGGAAGTTTTTCGATACTAAGTTTCTGAGCATTGTTCCCTTGTTCCCTTGAGGTATAAATTCAGGGCAATATTAAAAAAAGAAAGAAGAATAAAATCAAATTGAAGGCTTTCTTTTGTAAAAGTTTCTGCTAGTGAGTAGTGGATACTTCCCATCAAATCTGAAATACCTTCATAGTAAGTCACTACATCCAAATAGTACAATATTTGCATTTCATCATAACATCGGAGAATATTTTTAAATTCACGGAACCTATGCATTCTCGTATTTTACAAATTTACAATATGAATTTTCACTATGACAACGCTTTTCAGAAATACAGGTTTTGTTTTGTTCATATTATATATAAACGAATTTTTTGATGGTCCAAACAATGAATTATACTGAAAAAATTTCAATGAAGTCTTAAAGTTTACTCTGATGAAAATAAGATAAATCAGACAACGCACCTACCGACAAACAATAAGACCAGACTTACAATGTTGAAATATAAAATTTTGAAGCATGGCTTTTAGTTTTCATTCATTATATTATTAATAACAAATAATCAACGAATGCAGAAAATTAAAAAAAAACCGACTTCACGTCAACACTTTTTTTTCACGTCCACGTAAATATTCTCCGATATCATACATATTGTTTCAAAAATTTGAAATTTTCATTGAAGTCCCCAACCGCTTTCGATGAAATTTATATAGGACCGACTATGAAGTATCCTCTATCATATGAATTCAGAATTTTTAAAATCGATTCATAATTGTCTGAAATATCGTGTAACAAAGACACAAAAAAAACATACAGACGAATTGAGAACCTCCCCCTTTTTGGGAAGTCTGTTGAAAAAATTACACATTTACATAGCCTTTTTTTCCTCCATGGATACAATGACGCTCGGGGGATGTTATGTTATGCCTGGACTTTAACCGGCTAAAACCCCAAGGTGTTCCTCCTCCGCGCCTAGTGGCGGAATCACGGGCAAGCCGAGGCATTCAACCGCGAAACCGCCTGCGCCATCCGGTTGCGCGGAATCCTCCGTATCCACCGTCCTGGGACTTCACTATGGCATTTCACTTCATTTTGGGTAATCAAAATTGTTAAAATAGATTCAACTTCACAAATGAACAATGTTATATTTGGTTCTGTTAATTAGTATAATTTAAAATTTTTGGAGCTTAATTTCTGCTAGTTACGTAATTAATTTTGAATGAAACCTTTCCTTTGTTTGCATCCTCAGAAGTAACCACAAATAGAAATTGTAGCATTGTTGTAGATTAACAGAAAATTATCAAAATATCTACGATAATCCGATTTCATTTTACGTAAAAATTATAAACAAGACTGCTGTATCTATCTTCTAGTCTGTGGCGCCACCGCCTCGCGAGCATTCTCATCCAATCTCAATCTGTTGCGCCTCCGCAGCGCACACCGGTACCCGGTCTGTGGCATGCTCGCGATGCGGTGCCAAAGATAGCAGATTTGTTTGCCACACAGCGCCACAGTTGAGTGGCTATGCAATTACAATAAACATATGATTATAATTTATTTGACAATGAAAATCGTTCGTTCATGTTTTTGATCAAGTTAAAAATATAATATTATGCGATTAATTCGGTTAAAAAGTATTTTATTTAAGATTACGAATTACAAAAACTTAAGACAATTAAATATTACATGATGGAGATATTCTAAGCTAGCTGTAAACATTCTGGACATAAAACCCCCATGTTTTTTGACACTGAATAAATTAGATATTATTAAAGATTTTTCCTAACTCGGATTTTGCTTTATATTTGTAGTGAAAAATTTTGTTTTCTTTATATTTAAATGGAGAAAATTTTCATCAGTATTAGATCAGAATGTTCAAATCATCGAAATAATTAAAGTAAAACAAAATCGAAATCAGTGCAGGTACTTCATGCTTTATATTGGGATCATCCCACATCGCACGTGTTCAAGTAAGTTAATTAATTTCATTACGTCCTTATTAAAATACTCTGAAACAATATTTTTCCTTTAGTACCATAGAGATGATAATTGTATGATTTGTATATCTTTTTTAGTGATTGGAGTTGGATTTTATCGAAAATTATGACGTCACTATCTTGCGTATGCCCAAAAAAACACGCTACATATTTTTATGTAAAATGTTTTACGTTAAATGTTAAATAAAAATGTTATATGCTTTTTATGTAAAACAAGATTTTAATTCAAAGTAAAAATAAAAATCCGCATAAATAATAAATATCATATTATGTTCCTCTCAATAATGCTTTGAAAACTGCATTATTATTTGTTTTACCATTCTTTCCTATTTTTATCAAGCATGACAAGATTAGTTCCATACAATCACATTATTTTCGCATACGTTTGTTTGTACGCATATGTACAATTGAAGCTAAAAATGCATACCACTATTTATTGAAATTTGAACTTTATTTGAATAGCGGTGTTTATCACATACGGGTAGGTATGCATTTTTGTCTTCGGCCGTTTGTACGCGATTTCATACGTCAAAGACGCTGTTGTAGATATTTTAACATCATTAAGTGTTTAGCGATTATAAATCTAAATATTGTTAAGTAAGTGTTTAAATATGTTCATTAAAATAAATGATTTGAAGAATTTAAATGTCTATGAATTGGATACTTGAACCTCTCTACCGTTCTCTTTAGGCCGAATTTTGTTGCTGTGCATATTGCATTTTCTATAATTATTGTTACCTGTTTTCTGCGGAATTTTTACTCCCACTTATATAGTTTTGAACACATAATCGATGATAAGCATCCTACTGAGGAAATAGATGCTTCCATGCTGGACTGGGAGCGAAAGAAAAACGTAGAATCTGCCAGCTGCTTCTCTTCCCGGGCATACTGTAAAAGCCAGTTAAGGGACAGAGGTTTTAAAGGCTATTGTAATGCCTCCAAATTTGTCAAACGTGACATCAGATGGTCTTGTAACCTCTGGTGTTCTGCCTACCCCATAAGGGATACAGACGTGACGTTATGTATGTATGTATGAGGAAATAGAACACCGACTTTGGTATCAACAAGAAAATTCAGGACGTTTGAAATAACAAGACTTAATGGACCTCCGGCCTCGGAGGGGAGTAGCGTAGCGATATTTATATACGCTTCAAAGCAACTACGATGACAACATTAAATTTCACCTTTATTTTACCTTTATTGCATAATCAAAATCATATAAATAAATATATAAATATTTCTGACACTCACACAACATTATCTAGCCCAAATTAAGTTTCTTAAAGAACTTGTGTTATGGATACTAGATAACTGATATATTTAAGAAATATATAAACATACATATTGAATAGATACATATTTTTTATTAGAATAAACTTAAATAAACATATAAACGTCCATGACTTGACGAGTAATATCTGTGTTCATCACACAAATATCCGCCGCCGCCGGGATTCGAAACCAGCACCTCTGGCATAGAAGGCAATGTACGTTACCCCTACACCAGCCGGTCGTCTTCGAATAAATATCCCCAATAAAGTAAGTATGCAGGACTGGGAGCGAAAGAAAAACATAGAAGGTGCCAGCTGCTTCTCTTCCCGGGCATACTGTAAAAGTCAGTTAAGAGGTGTTATGGGAGGCTTTTTTGTGGGCGATAGGCTGACCCCCTGTCACTGCAATAGTCTCTCTTTACTATTATAATGCCTCCAAATTTGTCAAACGTGACATGAGATGGTTTTATTACCTCTGGTGTTCTGCCTACCCCATACGGGATACAGGCGTGAAGTTATGTATGTATGTATGTAATAAAGTAAGAATTAGGCGCGCGGCGCGGGGCATTTTTTGTATGGAATCAAACCGTTTAAAGCAGCGTCAGCCCTAAGCCCATCGGTTGAATACTTACCTATTTAATACAACTCACATACATAAGTAATTAATGTTCGATCGAACTCAAAATATTTACATTTTACGTCAACTCTTTATGTCACCTAAGCAACTATAACAAATTTGGCATCCCATAAAACGCTTTATGTGATGTCAATTTATTACTATTTTGGCGTAAAAATTAAAATATATGCTTAGCCCATCCTTTATTTGTAGTAACTGTAGGATCTAATAACTTATTATATTATATAGGGTTGTTTTTTAGGCACCAGCCAAATTTAAATGTTAGTTTCTTTGATACGATATAAACGTAGCTGAATATTTATTTTAGCGTGGCTCAGAACAAAAAAGTAGAAATATGGAGTCAACACAATTTTGTATTTTATATAATCAAAGGATTATAGTCGAGTTAGATTTAGATTTAAGTTACGTAGTTTAACCAAATCAGGTCAAATTTTAAAATAACATAGGAGTTGTGAAAGGATTCAAGTTGGAACCTTAAGACTGAAATAATATAGAATGTTTAAAACATTCAGATGTGTCAAAAGCTAATAATATATTTTTAAGTATAACGCGAATTTTGCGGGTACTAAGAAAAGACCACCAAAAGAAACCGCAGCTCTGTACGATGTCTTTTTGCGGAGTTATTGTTGATTGAATTTTTGGACAGGCATAGGCGGAACTACGCCGCCCTTGGAAATATTCCGCCCAAAATTTCCCTCTGCATTTACTGGGGAAGGTGACTCCAGGTGAAGTAGGAAAGCCGTGTTTGGTGTCCCTGAGTATCTATTACTAGGTATACAGAGGTATACAGAGTATCTATTTCTAGGTAACTGAATGGGTGACAATTTATTTAAAAACTACCCTCGTTTTGAAGCAGGGAAAATAAATAAAATATCGCTAAATTAAGCTTTAAAAATAGAAATCTTATATCCAAAACTGTAATTTTTTTTTAAATAATGATTAATATAACCTAACCTAACACCTATAACCCTAAACTTAACACCCCCACGATATTACCCTTAAATTTCACAAATTTATATCTTAAAAACTAATAGTCATAAAAATCTAAATATGGTACCTAATTATAGGCTTTGCAAGTTTTCTTCTTTCAAGACAGGAAAAACCGTTGATCGTTTGGAGCGCCCACGATTTAAGTTTTTTCAAACTTCCAGAAAACTCTAGAAGTACGAACACGCCGCCACGTGCAAGTTGTTTTTTTGCCGATAACGCCGCCCTCGTGGGCGGAAAAATCCAGGAATTGGTCCGAGGCGTGGAGCTCGATTCGGGCAACAGGATTACACTATAAAAACAATAGGTCAACGATAAAATGCGAGCGCTATGATTTTTTGAAGTTAGAAATTTCACTGAATTTTCTCTATTGTTTTTCTCTCCTACTTCGTAGAAAGCTTCGATTTTCACCAGCTTTTCACTATCGTAAAAAGGCGAATTTTTCCACGACTTTAGATATATCACTCGCGATGCTATATTAAAATTTACCACTTTTTGGATTTATAAAAGATTTTTTAGTGCGGAATGAGGTTAGAAGTGTCCGTCGGGGCTATGAGTTTCTTCCAGCGGGTACACATTTTTTTTAACTCACTATCGTGAAAACTTATACAATACATTCCAGTTTTGAAAATTCTTATTCTTAAAATAACGTGTTTTAATAACATGGTTTTTAGTTTAGAATTTTTTTTTAATTCTCTTCGGACTTTGGTATATTGTAGAAAATGGTACTTGCTTAATTTATTTTTATTTAATTTATTAAAAAGAATTAACATGCAATAAAAAAAGTACGGGGATTTGGAATTTTTAGGCAGTGCTCCCTTACTTTAGTTTTTAGCTATTAACTCAGAGATTTGGCAAGCGATGTGAATGAATAATACCTCTAAAGAAAGAACAATAAATAGTCATGTTTTTAAAAATGTTTGAACAATCCAAAGATTTTTTATTTTTTTTTAATGCCTCCTCAAAATTATGCTCGTTTCAAAATACGACTTTTTTAAAGTTTTGCCTCCATTTTGTTTTAGGAGCCATAAATACACATAAAATTTTATTTGGTCCGACATACATTAAACTATTGGAAACAAAAGATAGTGGCACTATTAACTCGTGTCTACCAAATTCAGGGTAAGTATTTAAAAAAATAGCAAGTTTCTTCAAAGACATATATGACTAGAAATGCTCTAAAATACATTGTTTATCACCTCCTTTAACCTTTGCACCTAGCCACCAAACACCCTGTATAGTTTTAACCAAACAAAGGCACCTAATTGGATTGCGATAACTCACGAAATATATACAAGGTGTTCTCTTTGATACCCACAACTTTGAGGTTTTGTTCCTTTCTAAAAAATAATACATTTTACCAAAGAATATGTGGTTCAAAAGTGCAAACTTTCCAAAATATCATCAATCTTAATATAATGAGTTCATAAATTATCACCCTTGTAAAATCTCTTTAACATTCATTCAATACACGCGTGTCACTGAAGCCATACAATAAACAACAAAAACATTTTAAACGTTGAGGAACGTTGCATACTATGTACAACGCAAAATGTTGCGAACTGTACCTGTGCATATCGATGAAAAAAGGGATAGAAAATGCCACGTTGTCATGCTTCGCATTAAGATATTTTACATAAGATGTTTTGACTTAATTGAATTACTTTTTTAAGAAAAAAAGAAAATTGAAAAGTTATTCACATGTTATTTCATTCTATTACATGGTTCCATTAATATCCTACAGTTATGGGCAATCAAGTGGAACACCTTGTATATTGCCGTTCGTCACCATTCATTAATAAAGATAAGAGTTATTTTAGATCTTTTTACAACTTTCATAAAATTAAAAAAGTACTAGAACAGAATTGGACAGACAGATTGTTGCGGCATATTAATGTTAGTTTTATATTAATATGCGACGATATTTTTTTTAAGCATATTGTTCTCACGAAGGGTTCAGATTGGTTTGAAGTAGAGAAAGACTGTAGAGAAGTAGAGAAGGACTGCAGAAAGATAACATTTAAATACAAAATATGTCACTAATTATTAATTCGAGCATTACGCTCGAAATTCCGACTACTACTAGACAACCAATACATTCCCTAATAACATAGTATTTCAATACCTATGTTACAAAATATTATTACATTATCAATATATATAAAACTGTTCCGTTACTGACTGAGTGACTGACAGACAACGTATAGCCGTAACTACTGGGCGCAGAGAGCTGAAATTTGGAACATACATTCTTTAGGGGATGTAGGGGTGCACTAAGGAAGGAATTCCCGAAATTCCCACGGGAACGGGAAATATAGGACTTTTTAGTTTGTATGAAAAATCTTATTCCTTGAGTGCACCGATGTGAAACTTGGTGTAAAGGTTTTTCAACGTGTGTCTGGTTGTGTTATGAAAGAAATTCCCGAAACTCCGACGGGAACGGGAAATATATGATGTTTTAGTTTGTATGAAAAAATCCCATCCCTTGAGTGCACGGATGTGATACTTGATATAAAGGTTCCTCAATAAGTGTCTGTTTGTATTATGGAAGGAATTCCCGAAATTCCCACGGGAAGGGGTTGGACTTTTTAGTTTGTATGCAAAATCTTATTCCTTGAGTGTACGGATGTATACTTGGCATGAAGGTTCTACAAAGAGTGACTGGTTTTGCTACGAAAAAAATTCCCAAAATTCCCACGGGCACGGGAAATATATGATTTTTAGTTTGTATGAAAAAAACTTATTCCTTGAGTGCATGGGCGTGATACTTGGTATAAAGGTTCTTTCAGTTGGTTGTATAGTTTCTGAAATTTCCACGAGAAGGATAGTTAAGCGCATACGAAGTTGCGGGATAAAGCTAGTTCTAAATAAAGCAGTAGAAGCTAAGATAGCCTACAAAATTCTCTTCTACAAACAATTGCATCAAAATCTGAAAGCACTTGTAAGAAAATCTCTATGCAAAGATTTAGAGTTAAGTTCTTTCATATTTACTGTACTGTAGGCTAACAATGCAGGCACGCAAATCTCTGCTGCAGGTAATATGGGCTTTGTGATAAGTCGTATCTGCTTGCAAAAATAAAATTCTTGAAATGTTCTTAACTGAGAAATGCACATAACAAGCAATTTTAAATTACGCATTTCTGTAATTGTCTGTACCGGAATTCAATTTTAAATCAGGGACTGCATATCGGTATATTTTTTTTAAATAGTACTAGTAAAATTTCAGTACCCTTATTAGTGTACTGCTTCATCAAACACAGTACCTGTAAAAGTTATTAAAATCTAACTTAATTATATCAGTACCCAAATAATGTATACCGTATTAATTTCTGAAGATGTTTTTAGTACAGAAATATTTTAACCTATTTAATTTCTGTACCGAAATGTATAGGTCAACATATGTTCCTACGCTTCATAGGCTTCAACTAAACTATCGAACATTCTACAGTTATTTAAAAATAAAATTTTAATCTCAATATTAATACCGAAAATTTCTGAAAAAAAAATCAGATATGCTGCAATAATAAAAAAGGTAAACGAATTATTTCAGTATGAATTTCTATACTGTTATTTTAAAATACACCTAATATAACGGTATGACGTCATACAGAAAAAATGCACAGAAATTAATACCGGTATGCAGTCCTTGTTTTAAGTATAGAACTATAAAAACCTTTTTGGAGTATAACCTACTTGGACTTGGAATAAATTAAAAAGAAATCGGATCGGCTTGTTACTGGCTGGGTTTATTACTGCTACTAATGCTTGCGCTGATGATCAGGCTTTGTGCAATTAGTCTGAGCACGTAGATAACCTTGTATCTATATATTTCGTATTGGATATGGTATCCGTCGATTATTGATTTAATAGCATCTAGTACTGTCTAGACTCTATAGTTTGTAAATTACACAGGTAATATGCAGTTGTGTGCTTTCTAAATATTACTCATAATATTATGTGGAGTAATTAGAAGATTTTTAAACCAAATTTTAAATGAATTCTTGATAGTGTTATTGGTATAACCAATACAAATATGCCTGCAATGAAATAGGTGTTTTTGTACATGCTAGATGGCCTCTTATCATTTTCGGATTGCAAGCCATTTCGTCAAATGGCATGATTTCATCCACCTCTCTCAATTAATTTTTTTTTTGTCTTCGATATATTAACGATTTCTAAAAATCATTCCTCTTGATCTGGCGTAAAGTACTTATAGTATAAGTAGGTACATAGGCATTCAGGGAATATAGAACGGAATTGTGAACTATTGTTCTATCTTCTTTAATGAAGAAACACTATTTAATTGAATTTCATATTCTGAACGCGGAGATATAGTGCGACCTGTTTCCATTTATTGTCTTGTCTACCCTTTGTTCCATATATTTTGTGAAGTAGAGCAATAGATAACGTGTAAGCAAAGCCGGTTTACAATGGGCTTATTCTGTTTCGCAAAGGACAGATTGAACTAAAAACATAACTTCAGTGTAGGCTTGCGGCCTTTAGCGTATTACAAATAGGTCACACACAATATCTAGCAAAACATTCAAATTCATGAGTTGTATATTTAAGAATCTGAATATATTTACCAAAGTATTTTAACGTTATGCTGTCAGACAAAACATCTGGAAAAATAAGCGCAAGATGTGTGTTACTCAATACTTTCGCTGTACTGCGCGTAAAAGTTATAAAACATCTAACTCTGTGATGTCAGCCAAGGTTTACCTTTACTACCTAAAAATACATATTATGAGACCGACAAGAATGTATCGCGCTTGTAGTGACATCTATTGGAGATTGTTACATATTGCTTCTGTATAGTCGCCAATATTGTTATTGATTTACAGAACATTGTAGCAACTTATTTTATGAACCTAAAAGAAGTTTTTGCACTTTTATATATCCATATGTTCATTTATTGAACCATTATTCAAATAAAACAAAAGTTCCTTCTTCACATAGTTGACTAGCGACATCTGTTATATTGCCTTTGTACTTTTACGTGGATCTCGTACTACGATCTTCATTCTTCGATTAGTGAACGTCATCTAATTTTAGAACTTTTCTTACAAACTTACCTACTATTGTAATATTTTTTAACACTGTTTTATTAGATAATGTTTATTATTTAATATGTAAATAAAAATTACATCTTAATACTGTCTTTACATCTTAATTCTTATACTAATTTTAGGTTTGGTTAAATATTTCAAGCACGACCTACTTTTTGTGCGCTTAGCTTAGCTATGTATTTTTCAGTTGAAAAATACGGTTTTATTAACTTTATATTACAAAATTTTATAATACAATGCGTTTTACGTTGGAGTTTATGTGAGTAGCGCCACCATGCGTATTTTCCGAGTTGTTGGTTGAAACGGATGCGCGCACGCAGCGCGGGCCGCGGGCGCCGCCGCCGGCGCTGAAGGGCGGCGCACGCGTCGCCTGAACGAAAATACTCAGCGGCGCGCAGTCCGCGCCTGGCCATCGCGAACTCTATTCGAAAACGAAATGCGCTCCTGCCATGGGCAGCAATTGTTGTAAAGGTGATGCAGCCGGTCGCCACATCAGGTCTGGGTCTTCGATCTACACCAGGTATTTGTGGCTGGCTATAGTCACCCTTCAAGAGTTACGCGGTGTGCCATGGGTCCTGCGCCCGCTTTGGTCCCGTCCGTACGTAGTGATCTCAAGGCATTCTGCGCCTGCGCCAGTGTTGTGCTAGACTAGTCTCATCTGCTGCACTTCTTCTCTCGCTAGACTAGACAAGTTCACCTTCATCAAGCAAACACGATTGATGAAACAATCGATTTTCTTCAGAAATTTATGTTGTAGATAAATGTGCATTAGTGATTAATATACGTACCTATGTAGTGTAGTTACATTATTTTTCAGATGTGTGTGGCAATTGTGTTGGTATCAAATGTTTGAACGGGTTCCAAAAGTTAGAATGATGGACATACAAGTGGCTAATAGAATGCTATCTGGTGGACCTGCACAGATGCTGAGATAAGTTAAACCTGCTTCGGAAGCATAGCGTGTGAAAAAACATAGAATTTTCAATAAGTAGATTTTATTATTAGTAGTTATCTATTCAATATATGAATAACGCACGCGTAGTTACGCATAGGCATAGTTGCGTCATTGCTGACGTCAAAATTTTAATTTAAAATGTTAACAAACAAACTCTTTTAAAAGTCTTCTACGTCAGAGAACATATAAACAATATTCTATTCGAATAAAATATTACTACGGTTTTTATATTCCCAGTGAGCTGCTTCAGTTAGCGCACTGAAGCAAAGATCTGTTGTGCTATCGAGTTGTTGGTAAAATAAATAGTCGGAACGGGGAGAGCACAATTGTAAATCAAAGTTGTGCCTACTTCTGAATTTCATTTCTTTATCATCCCGAGATATCCTGTTATTCTTGTTATTCGATAAATAAAATAAAAAAGGACCTCATGCAAACGATATCTATTGTTTTTTCTTCTGTTACTTTCTTTTATATTTTAATGCAATTAATTAATATACTGATAAAAATAACTATAACTTAAACCTGTATCTTTCAACATCATCAACGCAATTATTTCTGCGTTTGACCTGATTGATATACGAATTAAAATTAAAAGGTTGAAATAATTGAAATGAAGGCAGAGTCCGAATTAATTTCATTGCGTTTTTGACCAAATTTATTGTAAGTTTTTTAATAAAATTGAAAACGTATAATCCTGGGTATCTGCGTTTTTCGATAAATGTAAAAAAAACGCTAGTTTTTCATAGCAACAAAAAAGTAATTACAAAAACTTAAATCCCGACTGCGGAATACGATAAGTTCAAACTAATAAGCGAGAAACAACAACACATAAGACTACATGCTGGACTGGCATGCTCTTCCTGAGCATACCGCAAAAAAGTCAGTTAAGGGACAGAGGTTTTAAAGGCGTTTTTGTGGGCGATAGGCTGACCCCCTGTCACTACAATAGTCTTTCTCCATCTTTATAATACCTCCAAATTTGTGACATCAGATGGTCCTTTAACCTCTGGTGTTCTGCCTACCCCATGAGGGATACAGGCGTGACGTTATGTATGTATGTATAAGAGATTTTAAATTGTATTTGTTATAAAACATATTTAGTAGAAGCAGGCGGGGACATATTTCAAGTACAAATATAAAACTGCTATAAGCTCTCAGACATCTTAGTTTAAGTAAGCATTATATTAGCAAAGATTCACAAAATATATACTTTAATATTAAATTAGCTTGCGGGGACTATTTAATTACATACATACATACATAACTTCACGCCTGTATCCCTAATGGGGTAGGCAGAACACCATCTGATGTCACGTTTGACAAATTTGGAGGTATTATTATGATGGAGAGAGACTATAGCCATGACAGGGGGTCAGCCTGTCGCCCGCAAAAACGCCAATAAATCCTCCATCCCTTAACTGACTTTTACAGTTTGCCCGGGAAGAGAAGCAGCTGGCACATTCTATGTTTTTCTTTCGCTCTCAGTCCAGCATGGAAGTTACAATTACAAATACAATTTAAAAGCTCTAATACTCGTAGTCTTTAGTTTGAAGTTACTGTATTCCGCAGTCGGGTTTTAGTTTTTTGTAATTACTTTTTTATTTCCCGCTTTTCAGTTTGATGCATTGTACAATTCATATACCTCATTCATTGACACATAATCATTGATAGCTCATTTGTTAATCCGTCCGGCAGTTTAGAAATCAGGGAAACAGACATACATACATATGCGATGAAAAAATAACCCTCCTTTGCGTGCCGTCACGTAAAAAGGTTAATTAGAGGTACCTGTTTTGAATTTCTCCATCCAAATTATAATTTATTGAAAAGGATTTTTGTTTTTCCAACTCGTTGTGCAAGTGGGGATTACTACCTACTTTTCATTAAAATACAAAGAGAAATAAAGCTGTGATCAAAACTAGAGTGCGGCCGTTGCGAGAATGCGTTCCTGATAGCTCCTTATGTCCACTGAATAAAGTTTATTTCCGATTCGAAAGTTAAAAAATCTATGATTTTGACAGCTGTCAATATTTTTAGTATTTACTTACATCTAACATCTTTTCACATATATTAATAATATTAAATCTAATATTACAATGAAATTCTTGGAAAGTCTGTTGTTAATATGTGCTATTATTATAAAGTGTACAAATTTTAGAAAACATTACTGCCTTAGCTGTAGTGAATATTCCATTTCACTATTAAGTTATCCTACGGTATTGAAATACGGAACCTCAAAATTCAGACCTGCATAAAAGTTACTAAAAATTAAAACTATCTAATATTGTTACTCAACGGCCACATCTCTTGACTATGTTCTTTATAACGGCTCGGAAATACCAGTAACTATGTAGTGAACTTAAATCTTCCTACAACCTATTTTAATTAACAGTTTAAATAACCGTGAGAGCCACAAAGGCTCAGGCTGTGGCAGAATTATCAGTGCCTTGCTCTAAGGAGCAAACCAACGCACTGAGCCATGGTCTTTTTGTGCTGTTGCAGCACAGCTATTCTGTATTTTATAAATTTAATATGTGTTTATTTTAGTTATTTTTTTCAACCGACTTCCAAAAAAGGAGGATATTCTCAATTCGTCTGTATGTGTTTTTTTTGTGTTTTGTTACACGATATTTCGGAAAATTATGAATCGATTTTGCAAATTCTTGTTTCATATGATAGAAGATACTTCATAATTGGTCCTATATAAATTTCATCGAAATCGGTTGGGTACTACATTAAATTTCTTTTTGAAAAAATGTGTATGAATTCGGATAATGTTTACGTTGATGACATTCTCAACTCAGCCAAAGTTTTGACGTAAAGTCGGTTTTTTAATGCTCTGCATTCGTTGATAAAATAATAAGTTAAATAATATGAGATTAATATTTGATACGAAAGTAGTGATTAGTTGGTTAAATCTGTTAAGGAAGTCTTGCATTTAAGAATCATTGTGCAAGGCGTCCTTAAACTAGAATCCTTTACTAATGTTTATTATTTTATGTTCCGCTCGAGTCATTATTTTCTGTACTGTAATAGAACTAGGTTGCTTCAGACGACATTTCAAAGAATACGAAGCCTCTAAATAGTCATTAATTAGTGACTATAGAGCAAAAGATCCCTTGAAGGTTTAAATGGTTTCTTTAGAGGTTTAAATCAAAGCTCTTTGCAATTTCTATTAACTTTTAAGATTTAACACCTGGGCGTGTTTAACATGGACAGTGGCTCGCGAACGTAAACTGACCAATGAAACGGACTGTTCAAAAATAAAGTTGAAAAATAATGATACCAGTGAAAATCTTCTTAGTGTTAGCTATTGCATAAGATTGATTGAAATCGAAAGGTACTTTTTCTTTAGTTTACCATAAAATCTATACTAATCTTATAAAGAGGAAACCTTTGTATTTTTGTATGTTTGTATTGAATAGGCTCAAAAACTACTGGACCGATTTCACAATTTCTTTTACCATTACTTAGAGGGATTCTTCCGAATCCGTATAGGCTACTTTTTATCTCGAAAATCCCGCGGGAATCGAAATTGCGCGGGTAAAACCGCGCGCAACAGCTAGTGTATAATAAATTCGTGAATTTGAAGTGTGTTCTTTATCTTTATTTACAATAACTTTAGTGAAAATAATATATTACCGAACATACACAGTAGATGTAGCAATAGTTTTTATTTTCTATTTTACGAAGTCAACGAAAAAGTAAGCGACGTAACGCATGTCTATATAAGTGAGTAAATAAAATACTTTCAGTATAAAATATTTTGTGTTACAATTTATATTTTATTAAATACTCAAATAGAGTGCGCGCAAAGGATGCTTAGATAAATAATAAAATAATTTTAGTCTATCTAAACTCAAACTAAACTCAACAATTTTTTTTGGCATGAATAAACACTGTATTAATCTTAATTCAATGTAATATCTTTAGATGTTACAGATTAACATACAGCATATTAAATGAAACGGAATAAGTTAAGACTATACTTTAATATAATATATTTGAAAAGATTTGATTGAACTTTCAAAGCTGTATCAAAAGAGTGATAAATTAAGGTACCAGTCTAAGTTGAAAGAGATAGGCCGGCCGTACTTAGTCAATCCACTTTGGCGATGGGGTAAACCTATCTGCCTCAGACGCCAGTGGTTGCGGGTTCGATTCCCGAAAAAAAAAGTTCCGTGTCTGGGTGTTTATCTATTTATGTATTTATATTATAGGTTCCCCCCTACTTCGCTACATGGTAACTCGTAACACAAGCTATGCTTACTTTGAGGCCATCTAGTTGGTGTGATAGTCTGAGGATTTCATTATTTATTATTATTTATAATCCTGTATAGTACGATCAAGCTGAAAGGTCTGCAAAAGAAAATATTGTTAGCAGTTAATCTTCTTTGAAAGTTACTTTAAAATGGTATAAAGGTATACTTTGCAGAATACAAGGTTAAAGATTTACAAAAGGCTTAGAGAAAAACAGCTTCTTACATTTTTACTGAATAAAAAATGGACGTCTTTGTTCATAAGTTTTACTTTAAGTTACGTGCACTTTACAGTCTTTATCTTTGTAGTCTTTGTTACGTAATTTTTCGTGTTTAATTACGATTTTCTTTAAAAATTTCGTTTATATATGATTTTCTTTAAAATACGAAAAAGTTTGGAAAAAAGCATTGAGAACTATTGTTTTAATGGAGAACTTATTACGAGGTACCTACTTATTTTTTTTTAAAGAAACCAATACAATAAAGCCAATTATGCTCTAAAGTTTGGTTGAGCGCCATTTTAGATTTTTGTAAATAATAGCACGAAGTTTCTTGTTTGCTTCGTGATCTTTGACGATTTCCTACTCTTGAATATAGGTCATATATGACATTTATTGTAATGCAAACGCGTCCCAGTATCAATTAAACTCTTATATAAATCATATTTTTTTAAATATTTTCTTAGATTTCTGTAGTTGTACTCGAGTATCGAAAACATATGAATGGTGATTTTGAAAAAGTCTGATTTTTTTGAGTAAAATTTAAATTTTAAAGAAAATAGTAGAGAATGTCTTGTCATTATACATATAAATTTATTGTTATTTAAATATATGTTATTTTATATAAATATTTTTATAATTTATATTAAAATCAGTGATCGGCCTCTACAGTTATATTCTATATCCTGACCTTAAGTAACTAATTTAGAATTTTATACGAAAGCGAGATATTGGATAAGGAACATAAATAATTAAGGATATATTAGTATTTCATTAATGTATTTGTATATACCTTGTTGAAAATAGTCTTTAGGACTGTTGGAATTGAAATAAAATTAGCTTAGAGAAATAATTTAGAGGTAAAGTCTGTGACTAGGGTTTCTCCACACGTCTGGCGTTTTAGGTTTCAGTGATTTGGAAAATAGTATTTTAAATAAATAGTATTTATTTAATTTTAGTTTGAAGCTTCAAGCTAGCTTTTATTCAAGTGTCGCTTAGTTCAAAGTAATACGTTATTCGTTTTCCGAGACCACAAAGCGGATAGCGTTAACAAGAAGCTATAAATATGACAAAGAGGCACCTTTAAATTTTTCATCTACAATATTCATATATTAATTTTATATGTTTTCTTGTTCAGTTAGCCACTCAACTGTGGCGCTGTGTGGCAAAGAAATCTGCTATCTGTGGCACCGTGTCGCGAGCATGCCACAGACCGGGTAGCGTATTTACAAAGGCTATACCATTAGAGTGACAGTGCAAACTAAACTAGCTTAGCTTTTGTATGACAAAAACTTGCCGAAGCCCTAATCTATTCTAGTACAGAAATTGACCGAAGTCGCGTAGACTTTGTGAGATAACTTCAATTTAACATTGCAGCAACAAAAGCTATCCCATTTGATATAGATATTTACCGATCGTTAGCTTCAATTTGATACTTAAATGGCAATTGTTCTGATTTTCAAAGATAGGAATAAAATGTGCATGCATTATGACCATCGTTATTTTGATGACTTAACGTTTGACTTTTGACCATGTCGGGATTGTCCAGGGTTAACTATAATAGCTGACCAGGTTTATGGCGCTTCGCCGGCCACTGCCGCGGCACCGCTCGCTTCGCTCGCTCGGCTCGCGCACGTGTATAAGTATATGCAACCTAACATGCTCCTCCTCGCTGCGCTCGCCGTCGCACCTATCCGTACCGACTCCGCCTTCCGGTGCGGGAGCCCTTCTCGTAGCTTATCTCTTTCATCGCAACGCAATGTATATCAAACAAAGATATACTACTTTTCATCTTGACAAAAGCTTATCTATTTGAGTGAATATGTATTATACAGTACTAGGTACAGTACAGTACTTTGCATTTCTTTGAAAATTACAAAAGCAAAAGTTAATCCATTTCAGTAAATTTTTTTACTGAGTTAGATTAGGTATTGTTGAGTAATATGCATAAACAAAAGCTCCTCTATTAGAGTCTGACTCGTGACTCAAATAGTATAGCCTTTGTATATTCGCGACCGGGTACAGGTGTGCGCTGCGGCGGCGCAACAGATTGATTTGATGAGAATGCTCGCGAGGCGGCGCGGCGGTGCCACAGACTAGAGGTTAACTAGGCAAACTTACTTTCTCGATTCGTATGTTTACGAATGTTCACCTGTGTTGCAAGCTACACAGGTCCTGTTTAAATTTAAATCTACCCTTGCCGCACAAATAGTGTTAATGAATTCATGTCTTGTTAATTTTCAACCGACTTCCAAAAGGTGAGGAGGTTCTCAATTCGCGTGTATTTTTTTTATGGAAATTACAGGTCGTTGTTGAATATGTATCAATCGGAGCATATTTATACGACCTTATACTTCAGCCAAAGTTTTAACGTGTAGTCGGTTTATTTAATACTCTGCATTCGTTGATTATAAATGTTTGTGAACGAATACATTAAGTTCTGTGATCACATTGCTACGTAGGTATAGAAGGCAGCAGTTCAATAAAATAATTTTAACTTAATGTCGAGGGCATAGAGTTCAGATTCAAGTTAAGGTTGACAGATTCGTTACGCTTGATCTGCTGCCGTCTGTACCACCTTCCAGTTCACTTCCTCGGCCAAACGTTTGTGCTGAAATCAGATTATAACGTAGGGATAGGCAAGGTAATTACTGACAACGTGATCTACCATTTATTTATTTATTTATTTATTTATTTATTCTTCATTGTACACAAAAATAAGGAAAATTTATACAGAACAATTTTTAAGATACAGAGCACAATAGGCGGCCTTATCATCGAAAGATGATCTCTTACAGGCAACCCTGGGTTGTTTGTGATACATGGTAATTTATAATAGTGATATACCTAATTTAAAAGATGCTAAGTCTTAAACTATATACATAACAATACTACATAAATACATGTACATAAACTACATAGAAATAAATATAATATATATATACACACTACATATACTAAATACTCTGTACTATGAGATAGATTTTCCGAGAAAGTGTGTCTTAACCTGTCTTTTGAATTGGTGAATTGTTTGAGCCTTTTTGATCTCAAGAGGCAGTTCGTTCCACAGTGACACGGCTGAAACCGTAAAGGATTTTTTGTAAAATTCGGTTTTATGTAGAGGTGTGGCCAGCATATAGTTATCACTGGATCGTAGTTGTCTGTTGTGGTGAGTGTGGCGATATGCGAATCTTGTTTTTAAATATTTGGGTGCGGCAGGATTGAACAGCGTGCGATATAAAAGACAGAGAAGGTGAGTATTCCGGCGAAAACGAATTGGAAGCCAATTGAGCTTAGTGCGATATTCAGATACGTGGTCGTATTTACGTAAATTAAATATGAACCTTATGCATAGATTTTGAAGCCGCTCAAGTTTATTAAGTAAATCTTCCGTAATATCGAGATAGCAAGTGTCTGCGTAGTCAAGGATAGGAAAGAATAAGGACTTTGCAATAGAAATTTTGGTAGAAGTAGGTAGGAGATTGCGCAAACGTTTTAAAGAAAATGTTGCTGCAAACATCTTCCTGCTCACTGCATCAATTTGGACTTTCCAGGTTAGATTGCTATCGAAAAATATCCCAAGATTTTTTACAGAGTTACTAAAGTCCACTTTGACACCATTTAACATAACATGCGGGCATAAAGTCAAGTCAATTTGTTTTGTTATTTTCGAGCTGCCAATTATGATAGCTTGAGTTTTAGCCGGGTTGATTGTCAAACCGTGGCTGTGACTCCAGGAAGATATTTTATGTAGGTCATGGTTTATAGTCATAATCGCTTGTGGTAGATTTTCAAGCGTGGTCTGTATGTATATTTGGAGATCGTCTGCATACATATGGTAAGAAGAAGATATATTATGAGTTATAGAATTGATAAAAATTGAAAAAAGGAGAGGAGACAACACGCCACCTTGTGGGACGCCAGCTTCAATGTTACACCAAGCAGAAATAGTGTCTTCAACAACTATACGTTGCCGACGCCCACACAAGTAAGAATGAAACCATTCAACAACTGATGGAGATATGTTAAGAGAGCTAAGCAGTTCTAACAGTATGGAAAAGTCAACAGTGTTGAACGCATTGCTGAAATCAAGCAAAGTTAATACCGTTAACTGCTTAGATTCCATAGCCATGCGTATGTCATCCGTTATCTTCACCAGTGCCGTTACTGTGCTATGTCCGGTTTTAAAGCCGGATTGAAATGTGTTAAGTAAATTGTTTTTTAAAAGAAAGGAGTTTAATTGGGATTGGACAAGGCGTTCTAGGACTTTTGACAGGAAAGGTAGGATAGAAATAGGTCGAAAGTCTTGCGGCACAGTTGGTGTAGGAGTTTTGGGTAGAGGTATTATATTTGCATCCTTCCAAGCAGTCGGAAATTTATTAGATGTTATGCATTTATTTAGAATCTGCGTAATGATAGGGAGAAGGAAATCAATCAAAATGAGAATCATTTTCCGGCTAATGAAGTCAGAACCGACTGCATTAGATGATATGGAATTTATGGCTCTTTTAACATCACATTCAGTAAATTGCGTAAAATTAAAGGGTTCATAAGAAGGTGTTGGCAAAGAGGAAATCTGTTTCAGGGTTTTGGCTTTGGTAAGGGCGTCAAAAGAACCTGAAGTAGCAAAATATGAGTTGAGTGAATTAAAATCTAACTGATCAGGAAGCTTTGTAGTTTTGTTTTTACCAACACCTATACTTTTAAGAAAATTCCAGACTTTTGCTGAATTTCCATCTGAAACGGATTTATGGATATGGCGTCGTTGTGCTTCCCTACACATAGTATTGCAGCGATTCCGCAATAGACGATATTTCTCATGACGTTCGTCGGTGGGGTCATGTTTATATTTATTACGAGCACGATTTCGTTTTTTCATTAACGACTTAATTTCGTCATCAAGCCATGGAGCAGGAAGATGTTTCATTTTCACCGGTCGAACTGGGGCATGCCGATCATAAAGCTGCAGGAGGAGAGAGTTAAATATTTCTATTTGCAAATCTGGTGTATCAGCATTTAGGACCTCAGACCAGTTGACTTCGTGCGCGTCATGAAGCAAGTTATCTAGATTAATTCCATCAAAATTTCTTTGCATAAGAATTTGAGGCTTAGCTTTGGAGGGCTTGATTTTATAAGATAGAAATATCAAGTTATGATATGAGAAAGCATCAGCCTCAATTTGTCCATGATGTACTACGTGGTCAGGTGAGGATACAATTTTTAGGTCGAGGAGAGACGGAACAGAGTTTGGAAAAAAATGAGTTGCAGAAGATGGTAAAATGTTAAGGTTGCATGCATTGACTGAAGAATATAGTTTTTTCGCCCGGGAATCATTTTTTAAAAGGCATGTGTTGAAGTCACCCATTATAATTGTGTGGCTATAAAGGGGTATTAAATCTTCTAGCAGATTTTCGAACGCCGGAAAATAGTTTGAAGTCGGAGAAGGGCTGTACACAACTCCTAGAAGGACCTTGGTATTACCCATCGCGACTTCAATAAATAGGTATTCTATTGGGTCAGTTGTAGTTAAAGGATGTGTGGAACTTTTAACAATTTTAAAAGCCATATGAGATCTAAGATAGATGGCAACCCCGCCACCCGTGCGATCAGTACGATCGTTGCGAATCATTTGAAAACCTGGTAAGGCGTAGGAAGTGGAAGGCAGGCAGGGTTTCATCCACGTTTCGGAAACTAAAATTGCATGAATATTCTTACAGTCAAATGATGCTAGCATATCTGAGTAATGAGCCGGGATACTCTGGGCGTTAATGTGAATGACGTTGAAATTTTTCAGTAAACCTGAGAATTGAGAATCTATATTGGTAGATAATGGCAAGAAAGAACTTTGATAGCTATCGGAGCTGTCCAATCCATGTGACGAGCAAGACAAAAAATCAAAAAATTGGTCTGAATCATCAATACTAGAGCAAGACATATTATTATATATATATACTAATACTATAAACTACTTATACTGTAAAATAGGTACTAACTAACTTTATATTAAATATATATGAATAAAATTTAAAACCTTAGTTTAAAATAATTTAACCTACCAGCTATATTAAAGTTTTAAAAATATTGTAATACAAACAAAATATAAAGAGTAACAGTAACAAGAGAAAAGAACTTTACAACTGCATTTATGTGACAGAACGGACATAGCGTTATTTGCAAATGCTATCAATAAATACCCAACTGTCAGTGCCAACAGTAAAAGTCAGTCACTGTCAGTGTCTGTCTGTCAGCTAGGCAAACAGAATTAACAAACTAAAAAAAAAATCTAATCTAAACAAACATGAGGGTGAACTACAATTAATAACGTATTAAACAAAATTACTGCGGTGGACTTTGAAAAAAATCTACGAACCATATTGGAAAACGTATGTTTATCTTCGTAAAGCTCGTCGCTTCGTCGCAGCAACTGTCTTCGTCGTTTGATGATTTTGTAACGATTTTGAGGATGATTCCGTTCATATTATTACTTAGGAACCTAATAATATAACTTTTTGGTATTTTACAAAGAATAAATATGACATCATTTGGCACCGTCGTCATTTACGCTTTTTTAGCTTTTAAGGAATATTTAAGCTTAAGCATAGCTTATGCCAGGCGTCAGATTGATAGTGGAAAAAGTTATACATCATCTGCATCTATTTCTGAGTCTTCGAGCGTAGCGTTCAGGGTTAACACAAAATGAGCTGACAGTGTCTCGAGTTTCAGGTCGTGCTGCTTGCTGGATGTTTGACTTAATATCTTTGAGAATAGGGTCCCATGCTGGTGATAGTTTCCAACCATCCTCTCTGTTGAAATTAGGGTGCTTTTTAATTTCAATGGCTTCTCTGATCATTCTAGGTATATAATGTGTCTCCCTAGATAGAACTTTCACAGAGTCAAACCTTAAGTAGTGGTTGGAGTTCTATCTAGGGAGACACATTATATACCTAGAATGATCAGAGAAGCCATTGAAATTAAAAAGCACCCTAATTTGAACAGAGAGGATGGTTGGAAACTATCACCAGCATGGGATCCTATTCTCAAAGATATTAAGTCAAACATCCAGCAAGCAGCACGACCTGAAACTCGAGACACTGTCAGCTCATTTTGTGTTAACCCTGAACGCTACGCTCGAAGACTGAGAAATAGATGGAGATGATGTATAACTTTTTCCACTATCAATCTGACGCCTGACACCTCAGTCGCTCGTGACCACGGGGTCTGCAAAGACACCGAAACGTCGAGTTAAAATGTAAAATATAAATTATACGCGATTAATCCGGTTAAAAAGTAGTTTTATTTAAATTATGAATCGTGAAAACTTAAGACAATACTAGCTTATGCCAATTTTGGCGCTACTTTTGGTGGAAATAATGATGATGAGATGTTAAATAAGCAAACTTTATTTATAAGCAAGATCAAGTAATTTTGAAAATTAAATAAATTTATTGTTTGAACATTTCAAAAGCTGTACAAAACATTTTGGGGCCAGATTTCTGTGCGAATTTATCGTCCTTGTCAATAAACATAGCTAAGTTAACCTGTTCGGGAAGCGGAATAAAAAAGCTAGATTTTTTCGCCGAGCTTGAGCTTTTCAACACTTTAAAATATACAAGTATGTTCCCAGTCCAGCATGGAAAGATAAACATAGAATGTACCATCTCCTCTTCCCAGGCAAACTGTAAAAGTCAGTTGAGGTGCAGAGGTTTTATTGACGTTTTTGTGGGCGATAGGCTGAACTCCTTGCGCTGTAATAGTCTGTCTCCACCATTATTTTACCTCCAAATTTTGTCAAACGTGAGATTCGTTTTAATACGGCCTCTAGTGTTCTGCCTACTGTTACGTATGTTTGTAAATATATTCTTATCGTTAATTTCAATAAACATTCGTAAAGTTTGGTAATCGACAAAGACGCATTCGATTGCAATGATGATTGGCCGGTGTCCAAGAGTTTTCAGAAAATTGCGTAAGTTACATGTGCAAGCGCCAGCGAGCGCGTGCGCTCAGGCATTTTACAATCACACGCATTGTAGAATCAGACTGTACAACCTCGAGTAATCTATATATAAAACACAAAAAAATCTATCTATATCCGCTATAAACGGTTTTTACCGTACACGCCGGGTGTTAATAAAGCAATTGAGTAGAATGTAAGTGAAAACTGTAAATTGAATATCTAGCTTTATTTTAATAGGGAAGACCTGTCCATATGACTTCGTATAAATATGATAAATTAAACAAAAATATTTCACAATAAGGTATCCGATCAACATCTATCGTTCTAGGGACATGTTTTCTTACACATACATAACTTCACGCCTGTATCCCTAATGGGGTAGGCAGAACACCAGAGGCTATAAAAACCATCTGATGTCAGGTTTGACAAATTTTGGAGGTATTATTATGATGGAGAGAGACTATACCAGTGACAGGGGGTTAGCCTGTCGCCCGCAAAATCGCCAATAAATCCTCCGTCCCTTAACTGACTTTTACAGTTTGCCCGGGAAGAGAAGCAGCTGGCACATTCTATGTTTTTCTTTCGCTCCCAGTCCAGCATGTTTTCTTACAGAGCTATTTATACTAACACCGGTCAAAATTATTTAATTTATTAACTAAATGACAGAGTATTATTAGCAACTACGATAGTGTTGTGCCAATTAAACAAGAAACAAACAAAAGAACTTAAACATAGTAAATATTCTCTATTTAAAAATAACCTGCGGGTTTGCTTACTCTGCCTGAGAAAGTTTGAATCCCGCGGGAATTTCTTAATTAAATAGAAACAAATAGAACTAAGCCTACTGGAAGTGACATGGATTAGCACGTTTAAATAGAACATAGAAAACTATGCAGTATCATTATATTATCATAGTAGCCCCATTTTTTTTTTCATTGGAATTTAATGTTGTTTACACTCACACAACATTATCTAGCCCAAATTAAGTTTCTTAAAGAACTTGTGTTATGGATACTAGTTAACTGATATACTTAAGAAATATATAAACATACATATTGAATAAATACATATTTTTTATTAGAAAATAAATTTAATAAACATATAAACATCCATGACTTGACGACTAATATCTGTGTTCATCACAACGATATCCTCTGGCATAGAAGGCAATGTGCGTTACCACTACACCAGCCGGTCGTCAAATTGGTGATATTTATTCTTAAATCATATCAAAAATTACACTTAATTAATAAGAGTAATGATTTACTAGAACGTATTGCACAGAGTGGATTACATTTGCCCAATTGACTCCCAATTTCACTGACCACCGATTCAGCTGATACAGGAAACAATAATAGTTACTCTCTTATGCTGTAAACCACAATTCACTGAACAATGATATTGTGTTCAATCCCAGAATAGGTCATGCAATATTATTACAAGTGTTACTTCGACTGGGCTTTTAATTAATGCTCTTGGAACTGTTTAGTGAAATTGTAAGCCCATACACATTAGTTGGTTAATTGAACTGAATCCAATTATATACGTAGCCAATCAAATCTCACGTATTGATTTGATCTTAGCAGTAAGACTTAGTATAGTTTATATAGTCTAACGCAATAAGGACTTACTAAACACATCAAAACAAAACACAAACTGGCAATTGATAAAAAAATATAGAAATAATGAGTAGGTTACGAAATTAATTTAAGATAGGTAAATAAAAATATATATAAAAAAAAATTTAGTATTTTTTCAAGATTTTTTTTTAATTGGTCGATCAAAGATTCAACCTAAGATAGTGTTTAACGTAAGCCGTAAATCATCATTACTCGAAAACGCATTCAAACTTTTTCTTTCGAGCTAAATCAGGATATGTTTTTTTTGTCTACGTTATATTTAGGCGGCAAAATCAACAATGTTCATTAAAAAACCGATTTCCGTAAAACAATGTAACGCTCGAATTCGACTGCACTATAAAGTTCACTGACCTGTTCTAAATATATCCGAAATTGATATTGACTGACAGGCCAATAGGAAACAGCCAGTTTCATCAAATTTATTGAAAGTCTTAGAATCAGAGTATGCCGTGCCATTCCATTCCTCTCTAAATAAATAACATTTCATTACAGTTTGCTCACAAGAATTTTAACTGTCTGTTGATATAAGATATGAGTGAACAAGCTGTACTCGCGACTTCTCTTACCCCAACCTCGTGTGATCTATTTCTTTTATTTACACCAATCATGGCCCCCCAAAATTAGTTTTTATATTAGCCAGTGTCATGAAGACCACAAGGCGGAACTAAGACCTATACACTCTTATTATATTGATACAGTAAGTTGAAGACTTTGTTTTAGTTTTGAACGCTCTAATCTCGAAACGACCGGCTTTACTTAATAACTTTGATAACTTAAAAACTTTCATAAGTAATACGAAGAAATCCGAGGGAAAACGACGACCGGCTGGTGTAGTGGTAATATACATTGCCTTCTATGCCAGAGGTCCTGGGTTCGAATCCCGGCGGCAGCGGATATCGGTGTGATGAACACAGTTATTAGCCGTAGTCATGGATGTTTATATGTTTATTTAAGTTTATTCTAATTAAAATATGTATTTATTCAATATTTCTTAAGTATATCAGTTATCTAGTGTCCATAACACAAGTTCTTTGAGAAACTTAATTTGGGCTAGACAATGTTGTGTGAGTGTCAGAAATATTTATTCATTTATTTAAAATATCTTATTATTTCCCCCATGCTAAATTTACTTTTATTTAAGAAGATAGTAACTAAATATGACATGCTTTGTATAATCATACCAGTCTATAGAGTAATAATTATTCCTCCGCATCGTACAGGCACATAGTTGGACAAATTAATCCGTTGCTTACCGATTAGTAAGGGTGCGTTCCCACTAGTTGTAACGATTAATGATTTATCGTCGGTTAATCTATCTGTTCCTATTATAACGACTGTTTTTTGGAAAATTTTTTGATCGTTTAGCGATTATCGTGTCTAACTGTTAAAATGCTAAAAATAGAGGTGAACTGTTAGCCTCTAAGTTCGTCGATCGCTTTCAGTTCGCTTTGAGCTGTCTGTCACTACGTTCCACAAGTGTAAAAATGTCGGTTTGTGTGTTCAAAGTGTGCAAAAATTACAAAGGACGAAATAACACAACGCATAAAGTCACTTATCACCTCTAAGTAATATTATTAATAGTAATTTCTTGCAAAATAACCATTTTATAATATAAATTAAATGTGAGTTCGCCATTTCTTTTGGGTCCCGAGTTATAAAAGTTATCAGAATTACCAGAAGTTTATAATAATTTTTTTTTTAAATAAAAATGAATATTGCTCAAAAAAAGTATTTAACGTTTAATTATGACTGTGTGTGTGTAAAATCTTGTAACGCCGGGTCAGAGTTAAAAAAAATAGTACTGCAATTGATAGAACATTGACAGAAAATCATATTCATATAATTTGCATTAAAATATGTAAAATATAAAGTTACTGTATGTATACCAGTTTTAATAAAATTTAAAAAAATATTTAAAGCGTTTTATTCATATAGAACATACATCTTGCTATTAAAATGTTTTTTCTGAAATTTGGGATAGTATTAAAAATCAGTAACACTGCCGGATATTTACACGTCTTGATGTGTCGCAACTGCAATAAATACATGGTAAACTACTTGTTTGTGAGCGTCAGACGCACACAAGCATTTCAAACTAGGCCATTTTTTTAAATATCATAAAACCGTGACGCTCTATCTAGACATATAAAGAATCAAAGGGTCGCAACGACATTATTTGCAGTCATGATTTAGTCGTGTCGATTTTTTATCGTTTTGCCACTGACGTGCTATCCACTGCAATGACAGTTCGTCGTCACTATAAAAACACACGTAGACGACAGTCAATCGTGTCGTCCTATATGAGAACTCCATTTAAATATATAAGCCAAGCCACAACACTTAAAACTACACGATTATCTGTTGTCACGTTAAAGTGGGGACGCGCCCTTAGTGTCAGAGTATCTTAAACGATATTCTCTAATAAGGCCTTTGTTGTGAATAAAGACTCCTAGTAATTAAATTCTGTGGTTTTAAAGCTTGTGAACTGTGACCGTTCAGATTGCTAAAATTTAATAAACCGAATAGTGATTCGAATAGTGAGTCAATCCTTAAGAGAAATTCTTGTTGCCCTAGAATCATGAAATTACGTAAAGAGTGAAAACTTACAGTTTGTGCTAGAAATTGGTAATTTACGTACCCTTAGTCCAAATTGCATTTAACCGCATTTTTTCTACACATCATACTACTATATTAACTAAAATGTATTTAATAATTTTTAGATTTTCTTTCTATAATGTGTCTCGTGGTCACACCAGGCTGTAACACCGGTGTTACTAACTGGAATATTTTTTCCTGTTAGTCACACCACGAATTTTGTCACACCCTCTATCATAACTAGTGCTTTGTTAGTTATATTACTTCGTTTGTTTAATTAAACAAACTTGAAATTAAGTATAATATTTATTTTTAGTGAAATGCTTCCAGAAATTGCTCCAATGTGATTTTTCTATTTATGAATAACCAGTTATCGCTGAATACAGTAAGAATACACTATTTATTTCACTACTTATTTCCTATTGGATCCTATGCAGTAGTTCTTACATCTTTCTACTCTCCTGGTACTTTTACGAAGGTTCGTTTTAGAAAGTCCCGAATAGATCACGTGGTAGAGATGTCGTGCTTGCTTTCGAAAAATAGGAACTATAAAGACTACATTATTTTGAAATGATTTTAACTACCTACTTAAAAGCAATTTTAAATACTGCATTGTTTTGTTAAAAAATAACCACATGTTTAAACAAGCTAAGAAAGTACCAGGTAGACCAGTAAAAGAGATTGAAATAATATTTCAGAATCCTTTCAAAACGAATGGGATCTAAGTTAATTCATATTCTGTGGTGGTGCTATTAGTGCAAATATCCAAAATCAAAGAAGAATAGAGAAATCACACTAGGGCATTGTCTGGAAACATTTTAAAAATATACATATACTTAGTTTCTAGGTTGTTTAATTTAAGTGATATAACTAGCACAACACTAGTAAGGAGAAATTAAGAGTGTAACAAAATCCGTGGTGTGACAAACAGGAAAAAATATTCCTGTTAGTAACACAGGTGTTTTCTCTAGCGCTTATTCGGCTGTTCTTTCTATTTTCCCGTTTGTTTATTCTCATTGTCGTAGATATTATCTTATGTCTTCATGATTTTATGTTCAAATTACAATTATTTGCCTTTTTATTAATGTTATTTAATGTCTATACATTCAGTTGCAAGTTTACCTAAAACTAAAATAAAAACTGCCTTATCTAGGTCGCAGCTACAGACTTATTCTTCAATCGATAAGACGAACTTTTCCTAGAATAGCTTGCAGCCAGATGATTCCGAGTACTGCTTGATTATTCCGATCCAATCAATATCGCATAGCGGACTACAATCTCAGAATAACTCGGAATGAGAATTGTAGCTTCATTAAATCAAGAACTTTTGAAAATAGAGTGCTAAGAGCTTTTTGCCGTTGGCTCTCTTTTCGATCTACTTTTAGTCCGATTTAAAGCTGAGGATATTCAGATATACATTTGGTACATGCAATTTTTTTGCAGTGAATAAACGGAAATATTTTAAAGAACAAAAAAGTGTTGCTATTATGGTTGGTCTTTTTGAACCTCAATCCGATAGAACTTAACTTAGGCTGTTATTTGAACTCTTGTTATAAGATGCTTAATTTATATTTTATCCACAAACAGATTCGTAATCATAGATAAATAAAATAAAAACCCCAGACAATCACACCAACTACATGGCCCCGAAGTAAGCATAGCTTGTGTTATGGGATTCCATACAGCGAACCTAGAATATAAATAGATAAACACCCAGACTCGGAACATTTTTTTTTCTTGTTCCGTGCGGGAATCGAACCCGCAGCCACTGGCGTCTGAGGCTGACAGGTTTACCCCATCGCCAAAGTGGTCGTCATAAATAACATTACATTTATAGTAGTATAGTTCTCTATCCAAGGAATTCATTGTGTATAAAGGGGATTGAAGGTAAAGGGTATCAATTAATCGATCATCACATAGCGGCCACCGTGTGATTCAAATTCAAAAAGTTTTACTCATCATAGAGTCTTAATGACGTCAACATATAATTCGGCATTAACTAGTTGATAGTTGTTGAATAAGATATTACAATAGACCAAGAGACAAAAAAGCCGGGGGAAAAAACTCTTGTCACTCTTTTCAGTCAGAAATTATACGAATTAATTAGTACAGTACAAATTGACAGCTTATTGTGAGAGTAGGTGCATATGACAAACTGGGACCAGCGTATTTAAACAAGAATAGAATAAAATAGTCAAAGTGTCATTAGCAAAACGACCTGGCACGTAGTGAATAGTCAATTCAGGCAACGACATTGGATCTGAAGCACAATTTCCTTAAGTAGATCTGTATCTAGACAGAGCTCTGCGATAACGAATCATCAATGGTTTGGATGAATTAACTCTAATCTAAGTCTTTGTATCAATTTTACACACACAGGAAATTTTACAATATAACAAACATACAGTCTGGTTTTTTACTGATTATTTTGTACGAATTCTAGGCATGTCCTTTTTCTAAAACTTAAAAAAATCAAATATAATTTATAACTGAAACCTTTAGATCGAAAATGAATAATAAACTCAATCGGTCAAGTTATCATAAAACGGGTTAAAATAGTAAATTTCCTAGAATAGAATAGAATGTCATTTATTCGCAGAATATGGTAGAAAAAAAGTTCTTAGATCTAAATATATTGTACAGCATATTCAACCGTCAATATCGGTGCAAATTTTTGTCCACTTTTCAATTTAACAATTCAAAATAATTATATTACTTATGTCCAAACTTATTTACTTATTTTTAATTATATTATTAAATGTCATGCATATTAAATCATTGTCATTCATTTAAAAAATCATTTATATTATAATACTGCTTATCTAATAAAAAATATACAATGCTTTTTAAAATTTTATCACCTATTTCGAATCACACAAATATTTCCATAATAGAATATACGATAAATCCGAACTGTTCTTTCACTGTTTTACAGAGGTAATCGTGAAATAGCTTTAATTTAAACACAATTATTGAAAATCGTAAATCATACATACATAACTTCACGCTTGTATCCCGTATGGGGTAGGCGTTTGACAAATTTGGAAGCATTATAATAGCGGAGAGAGACTATTGCAGTGACAGCGGGTCAGCCTATCTCCCACAAAAAAAGCCTCCCATAACACCTCGGTCCCTTAACTAACTTTTACAGTATTCCCGGGAAGAGACGAAGCTGGCACATTCTAGGTTTTTCTTTCGCTCCCAGTCCAGCATGGAAGCAACTCGTAAATCAGTATTCACTTAAAAATTTACATCGACAGTAAAACTTTCTTACGCCCAGCTCAACCGCAGGCTTTTAAAAATAGCTCGTACTCTAACATAATGGTGCGTACAGATTGCTGGAATGTACCTAGTATTGTAACATTCTGCGCACTATACTCTGGCAAATAATTCAATGCAGTAAACTGACGGATCGAAATGTCAAATAGAAATAATGATACCAGTTAAAAACTTCGTAGAGTAAGTACAGCCTGAGAATGATTGATTTCTCCCTAGATCGCTACACGGTATCCCATAACACAAGCTATGCTTACTTTGGGGCCATGTAGTTGGTGTGATTATCGAGGGATTTTATTATTTATTTAATTATTTAAAGTAAATTTAATTACCATAATGAATTAGCAAACATACCTAGTGCTTTAAAACGGTTACGGTTACCATATAATATAATAAATAAAATCCCCAGACAATCACACCAACTACATGGCCCCAAAGTAAGTATAGCTTTAGTTATGGGATACCATATAGCAAACTAGGGGGAAACTAGAATTTAAATACATAAACACACAGACACGGAACATTTTTTTTTCTTGTTCCGTGTGAACCCGCAACCACTGGCGTCTGAGGCAGATAGGTTTACCCATCGCCAAAGTGGTCGTCAAATGACAATGACAATTTATGACAATGACAAAAATTTGTGCAATATTAATTGCTCCTCATACTCCTGCTAACTTTTCCTAGTAAACTCCGCTACAGAAATGCGCATTCATTTTGCAACTGTGACACATATTTTGAATTCATTGAAAAACTAATATTACCAAGCAGAAGTCTTATTAAGCAAGTGAATTTTAAAATACTGCATGAGGCTGAATCAGTTGACATTAGGATTATTTAAGGCGTCATATTGAAAAAATGCATTGACTTTCATCGCAAACTATGAGAAGCTGACATTTTGATATGTGTAAATTCATATCTTTATCTATACTTTGCCTGCTCAACAACATGATTTGATGATTTTGACTCGATAGTTTTATTTTTCGAAAACACGTCTAAAACATACTTTTGTTAAAATTACTACGTAGTTATGCAATCCATATGCTTAGAATTTACTTAAATTCAATCTTCACATTATTGTTCGGACTTTGGTTGCTCAAAATTTACATAGCATTTACCTTTATTTTTTTATCGATTTTTGAAACGATTTCAGTGTCTGAGCGGTGTCGATGGTGGCGATTTCTATGCCATACGCGACCTTATGTCGGCGTGTTAAAGTGCTAAGATTTCAAGAAAAAACATTTCGATGTGTCGTCTTTATGTGGCTTCATCATGTGAGGCTCATTTAAAAGAGCGCATTAAATAAAGTAGGGACAAAAATAAGCTTGATAGACAATTTAAACCGCGTAATTTCTTGTTCCCCGTTTTATCTACTTTCGCGAATTGAATTTAAGAGTAGCTGTCTGTATTTCTAACTTGTAGGCTTTTTACGTTTCACATGATTCTTAATACGTCACTTTATTTTTCATTTCTCATACTCGGAAAGTAGTCTATGTTTGATCCAAGTATCGCTCTGAAAATGCTTCATCCGACCCGCGGGTCGGAATGTTTCATACAAATTCATCGTAGTATGCTGTTTGTCCGAACCAAGGGCCGGAATGGATTTCAAAAATAGAACTAATACATTTCTTATGAAGCCAGCTGTCAAAAATTTCAATTTTTTTATGTTTTTTTTTTATTTTAGAACTCAAGTTAAAAGAAGTAATTTAAAAAAATATATTTGTCTATATTTTGTCACTATCATTTAAAAAAATATATAAATATACTAGCTGACCCGGAAACCTTGTTTTGCCATATAAATAAAAAAAAAATAGATGTTGGCCGATTCTCATAGATACCGGATAAGCACAAAAAATTTCATCAAAATCGGTCAAGCCGTTTCGGAGGAGTATGGCAACGAAAACTGTGACACGAGAATTTTATATATTAGATTAGATTTATTTATTTATATTTCATTGCACACTTACAAAATAATAAAAGGAAAAGAATACATTAGAACAAAAACAGTTTTGAAAGTTACAACAGTCAGCCTTATCGCTAAAGCGATTTCTTAAAGACAACCTTACAAATGTATGAAAAAACTATATGGAGACATCAGCAGGCAATACAGAACACGTCATGTAGTAATTTTATTAATACAGGTACTTACTATATATTCATATAAGATATACATATAGTTTAACGTTTGTCTCTTAACTAAATACTGACGCCCTGAAGTTTATAACGTCTGATTTGTTTTTAATTACTTTATGATTTAATAACTTTCATTAAAAAAGTATAACACGGAAACATGATAAACTCTGCTTGTCTTAACTCCTATGAATTAGTTAATACGACTTATCTCAGAACCATAGATATGGTAGGCTCAAATAGAACTTCTAGAAGATTGGTTACACCAGTGACATGTATGTGTGCGTTCGTAAGCTTCGAAAACCTAAAACCTAAAATTCTCAAAAAATGCGAAGAAACATGAAAAATTATACAGGGTGTCCTGGTTACCCTATATAATACCTTAATACCGGGACACCCTGTATTTGAGTATGAGATAAGAACCAATACTTATCTCATTCAAATCATTCATATTCGTGTAATAAAGTATAAATAAATAAATACTTGCCTACTTTAAAAAGAGTGTTCAACAACTGTTTTAACATCAAAGGTTCACACTGATACAGACGGCAGGGAAAAACTTGAAGGAGCGAAGCGTGATAGTTATTAAACTAATTACTTACTGAAAATAGCTTTGATACGAAGTCCAGCCGAGTCAATTTCCAAGTTTTTATAACTTTCCCTGAAAGCAGTGCTTTTAAAATTAGTGTCATAGACTTATGATAGTCAATATTTTAGTTTTTTCCTGGAGCGGACTGGGAGCGAAAGAAAAACGTTGAATGTGCCAGCTGCTTCTCTTCCCGGGCATACTGTAAAAGTCAGTTAAGGGACAGAGGTTTTAAAAGCATTTTTGTGGGCGATAGGCTGACCACTTGTAACTACAATAGTCTCTTTCCATCTTTATAATACCTCCAAATTTGTCAATCATTACATCAGATGGTCTTGTAACCTCTGGTGTTCTGCCTACCCCATGAGGATACAGACGTGACGTTATGTATGTAATAATTTAGAATTTAACAAGAAAATTTGCAATAATTAATTAATAGACAAACGTCAAAATATTATTCCGCAATGAATGTAACTACGAAGTGTCGTTTTGATACTTAGATCAAAAATTGATACGGTTGTTGTAAGAATGCATAATATCTCAACATTAATTTCGACGACCGGCTGGTGTAGCGGTAATATAAATTGCCTTCTATGCCAGAGGTCCTGGGTTCGAATCCCGGCGGCGGCGGATATTTGTGTGATGAACACAGATATTAGTCGTCAGGTCATGGATGTTTATATGTTTATTTAAGATTATTCTAATAAAAAATATGTATTTATTCAATATGTATGTTTATATATTTCTAAAGTATATCAGTTGTCTAGTATTCATAACACAAGTTCTTTAAGAAACTTAATTTGGGCGAGATAATGTTGTGTGAGTGTCAGAAATATGTATTTATTTTATTTTTTTAATAATTAATTCAGTAATATTTGTTTAGAGTTTTTGACATCTCAAACTACGTTTCGGTTCCTCGCGAATTATATTTAGTAAATTTCATCTTCAAATGCTCAGTTATAAACATTGATTAACAATCGAATGTCGGGATTTCGAATGATTCATTTGTTATGTAAGTTTTTATGTGGTATGTAAAGTGACGTTGCCGTGCACATTTTGCCTTGTTCTTTTATTTAAGAATGTAACATGAAGTAGCACTTACACTAGCCTGCACGATCTCTTTACTTATTTATTGATTACCAGAACCGCATTCTATTTGAACTCAAGCCTCAGGTCAGCAATAATAATCAATACCATTTTTTTAAACATTTATGCTATAGAGCGAGTTACTTGGTAAAAAAAAAAAATTGTGTGTGAAATAAGATTGTGTTTTTTTTACTTGATTGGAATTTTGTGTCAAATTGTTGCAATTACAGCTCTTAGCCCTTATAGGAACTAGTGAAAAGATATACATTGTTATTTAAATAAGAAGGTTGTTGGGAAATTATTATAAAATCTTAGATATGAAACGTTTAATTTATTGATCTTATTAGGCCAGTATTAGTAGGCTATGTGAGGGGAAATGGTCTCGTATACTGGACCATTTTCTACGTGGGGGGCGCTTGGCTCAAGCTGACCGCAATCCGCCGGGGCTCGCGGGTATTGGCAATGACTGTACCGTGCGCTCCATCTATGGCGGATGAGGTGCACCTGGAGGTTTTTAGTGGGTAGGTCTGGCCTTCTGCCGGATCATTCCCACATACCCCACCGTTCCCCCTTGTGCGGTCGGAGACGTGATTGCACGATTTCCTCCAGTAAAAAAAGGCCAGTATTAGTAACAACCATGAGACCACTCTTAAGCTGCATTATGTGAATGGAATATATTTATTTAAGTTCGGTCTTAGTAGTTGAGAGCAGGTTATACATACGGGTCTGTGTTCAGTGTCAGATTCTCTTCTACATGCAAATCTCTACATATAATAAAATGGTAGGAAAGTCAAAACTGTACATTGAATATTTTTTTAAAAGAATACTTGGGGCATGATCTACAATCGAAACAGAAACAAAAAATATAGTTTTTAGAATTTTTGTCTGTTTGTCTTTCCGGGATAAACTCAAAAAGTACTGCATGGATTTACTTCAAATTTGGCATGAAGATAGTTAAGAAGTCGGGTCAACATATAGGCTACATATTATCACGCTAGCAGTGTTATAATCGTAGGTGCGTTTGGTGCTGCATAGCGTTCACGCAGACGACGTCGCGGGCAGCAGCTAGTAATAAATAAATTGATTTCGCAGTTTTGCACCTTAAGAGTGCGGCCGTTGTGGGAATGCGTTCCTGACAGCTCCTTATGTCCACTGAATAAAGTTTATTTCCGATTCGAAAGTTAAAAAAGCTATGTTTTTGACAGCTGTCAGGAACGCAAACTCTCACCGGTCGCACTATAATACATTTCTTTTCTTGCTTTAAAGAAAAAGAATCAAAGAAGAATTGGTTAAAAACCAATATTCTATGTGTTTTTAATAAAACTCCTAGGAAAACATTAGCAAAGGGTATGACGTCACGCGCTATACCGACGCAAAGTTTAAAGGCCAGAACTGCGGGTGCGCCAAAGTTCATATAAAATTTTAACTATGAAAATTGTTACTGTTTGAAATGTTCTTCATAATTTTTTTTATCATAAGTCATAACAATCACTATTCCTAACTTCTCTCTTACTTATATTAATTATTCCGAATCGTTGAAATTCATAATGTTGTTTCCTATATTTTCTTAACATAAATGTTTCTTACAATATTATTTATATTTATTTTTATTAATAATAATCATTCTGCGTAACTTTAACAGTTTTAATAACTTTACAAGAAGTTAAAAGTTTTCATCGTGTGCATCTCATTTCATATAAACTCATTTGGTGTATTTTCATTTCAATAAAATTCAAAAGAATAATCAACGTTAGATAAACCAGCTTTTGATATAACTTCTTTTCATATAACAATGTCTTAAGATTAAAAATCATTCGGCATTTCATATGAAATATATAATTTAAGATAATTTTATTAATATAACTTACACTCGCCCAGCTATTATTTTCTTAGTTCAAAGATCTATTTTAAGACAAAACTGAATCTCAAAACCCCGGTAACCACAATTCTGACTACATCCAGGAAATTTTGTCCTACCCTAGAGTGCCCAAGACCGCCGGAAGCTTGCTAGTAGTAGCGGCTGAGGCTGGTCGCCTCATAAAATTTTCGAAAAACTGTCTATTATGAACATTGTCGGTAGTAATATATTGTATTGCAACAAACTTTAGGAAGTAAAATTTTAGGAAGAGTGATCATTCAGATTAGAAATCGTTAGGGAGAACAATTTCAGCAAAACAACTTTATGTGAACCAATCTGAACCCCAAAACTGCATTACTCCACCGATCCCACAAAAAGCAGTTTAAAGCTACTGTTACACATGCTTAAATGTTGCTATTTAGTATTCTTAATATGAGCATGCCTAGGAGCAGTTAAACTTTGTTAGGAATAAGAATGCTAGTTTTAAGTATGCTTATTTATTTAAGTATGAATGACGGATCGATACTAGCATGCTTAGTAAGCAAACCTTTTAAGACGCGCTTAAAGCACGCCCCTTTTTACTCGCGCTACTGGCAGCATGCTCAGAAGTCGCAAGCCTCTCGATTCACTTATAGAATTATAGAATAATTAATATATCTTTTAAGGAAGAAGGGAAATTTAATGTATCTATAATATCTTTACGCCTCTCCTAATATTGCAATACCCAATAGGGTCATAATGTATCCTAATGATTTGTGTATATTATGAAAGCAATAAAGAATTGAGAATTGGAAATCTTGAAGTATTCGATACTTCTTGTAATTCCCACATTACATATCTGATTACATGTTTGGCTTATGTAGCGGTGTATGAAGGAATGGCTGATTGTAAACTAAAATTTTCTACCCTTAAGCTATGATCGATATATGAGTCGATTGATAAGTCAGCCATTAGAAGTCAGGCATATCTGATTATTAGGTCACGCTTTGTAACTTACGTCGAAGAGCTATAAATAAGTAATGTAGAATACACGATTGCATTGCAAACGTTGTCGATATAACATAATTGCCGTCTACAGTTGATAAGACGAAATAAATTGCTAGACGAAAAATACAACAACATTGTATTATGTCTTAAATTAAAAAAAAAAAACAATTAAATTAAAATAATCCATTATAATGGCTTTAATAAAAAAAAAACGTGATATAATCGATCGCCGAGTTGCTAGTCCTGCTATACAGGGTTAATTTTAATAAGCGCATCAGCTCTTGCATGCAGCCTCTCCACATCAATCCCAGCAAGATTTGTTCCACAACTTTTTAAAATTTTAGTTTTCCCATACAAAAAATATTTATACTCTGAGCGTAGGTATGCCACACACCCTGCGCAGTAAACTATCGCTTCATAATAATAATATGTCATCATCATCACATCATCACAACTCTTTGTAATGAGCCCACTGCAGGGCATGAGTCTCTCCCCTGGGTGAAGAGGAGGTTTAGGCCATAATCCACCAAGCTGGCCTCGTGCTGGGTGGTGGATGCCAGAATTTTTTTAGGGCGCCTTGATGGCTTCTGACAAACCCTAACGACTACTGTATACAAGTATACAGCACCCGGGACCGACTGCTTAACGTACCCTCCGAAGCACGGAAGTCGTCGTGAGATATGAATGGTCGGCGGTCACCCATCCAAGTACCGACCACGCCGAACGTTGCTTAACCTGTGATATCGTATGATACACACAGTAATCACGGCGCCACGACGACTTCATATAATAATAGGTACTTCTTACAAAATGTAAATGTAAGGAGCAAAAATTTTTTTGTTTTTATTTTTTGAGTAAAAAGTCGTAGAACAAATGTTGTTGGGATTGATGTGGAGAGGCTAACCGTAAGAGGTGATGCGTTAATTAAAATTGAGAAATAATAAGTCCAGCTACAGAATATTTTTTTTGGCTACGTGATCAAGCTTCTATTTTCATAACTTAGCCACGAATAACTTCTAATTGCGAAAAATGTGTCTTGAAGCAATTTATGCCATAATTATGGTATAATAATTTATACTAAGTAATATATTCATTAACATTGCGATGAAAAATATTATGCGACAAGAAGGGCTCCCGTTCCGGAAGACGTAGTCGGTACGGTTAGGTGCGACGACGAGCGCAGCGAGGAGGAGCAGTTAGGTTGCATATAGTAATATACGTGCGCGAGCCGAGCGAGCGAAGCGAGCGGTGCCGCGGCAGCGGTCGGCGAAGCGCCATAAACCATAGAGCTTTTTTAAATAACCCCGACGTGGTTTGTGGCACGGATTGTGGCTGACATAGTAATTTAGAAGGCAACTAAGATTTTTAGAGGGGAATAATGCTATTTAAAAGAAGTTTGTTTAATTAGCACCCATTAAAATTAACCCTGCATAGTTTAGCCCTATTCAATCAACATCTTTTCG
The DNA here is from genome assembly GCA_944452665.1 of Stenoptilia bipunctidactyla. Taxonomy (NCBI): domain Eukaryota; kingdom Metazoa; phylum Arthropoda; class Insecta; order Lepidoptera; family Pterophoridae; genus Stenoptilia; species Stenoptilia bipunctidactyla. The sequence goes on along the minus strand of OX101721.1, from coordinate 45,199,004 downwards.
ATGCATTGTTTACACTAATCCGATAGTGACTCGACTTCTGGCAGATTGAATCGGCTTTGGCCCTGCCGAAATCTGGGCCACTTGTACTAAATATATCTCTAACCGGTGGCAAAATGTACACTGACCTAAAAAGAGAAAGCTTCACAATAGACTTTAAAACTATATTGACAGTGACATTACGAATATAGATACAGTAAGTAGACTGTGCTCCAGTTTATTGTGCCTATATGCAAGTTTCTGTGTTTCAAATTAGGAAAAGCGTAAAGTAGTTCCCATACAGACATTATGCGCCTTACTACAAAAATGATAGACGCCTGTTAAATCCTAGTTTAGTAACAAAAGTCATGGTAAAAAACGTCGAATACCTTTTTTTACTAAATATTTCCTTTTTTTTCATAAAAACATGATAATTTGTAATTTGTCTTTTCCGCCGAAAGGCGTGTAGTCATAAGTATGCATAATAGTAATAATAAATTCTTTATTTGCTGGTATATTGTAATTAAAGTAGATCTTTAATTATTTTATATGTCCAATCACATACTGCCGTAGTTTCAGCGTGCAAATATACATGTCAAATTTGTTGATTAAGCTAGGTCAGGTCTACAATTCAAATTACAATGTATATCTAATAAAATGCCAATTTAACTAAAATTAAATTAAAATTGTACCAAATATCAACTTCAATTAAGATTAAATTTAAAATTTTAGTGTATGTCCAATTAAATTAAAATTATACCAAATGTCAACTTCGATTAAAATTTAATTAAATACAACATTAAAATACAGCTAAGTCATACAAAGAAATGTCAAAGAAACTGAAAAAAAAATATATATATATATATACTAGTTCGTAGTAGTTTGGATGTTTATGTAGGTATTTTTAAATTTTGACAATGTTTAATACACTTTAAGATTCTACTTTGGATTATGACCATTTTGGAATTTCACGGGATGAAGTCTCTCTCTTAAAATCTATGTTAAAACATAACTACCATTTTCAAGAATTCAGTCATTATATGTACATACTAAGTGCTACAAAGGAAACGAGACCATAAAAGTCACAAATAAAGGTATTATATTTAATAATGGTTTTCATTTAAGAAGAAATCTATTTCTTTTGAAAACTTGTAAATAGTATTTTACCTGCAAGCTGAGTTTGACCTTTGTCCTTTGGCATAAAGCTAGAACAGCAGTTTTCTTTGCCTCGTTGCCTGTGCAAACTGTGCAACTATGAGCAAGGCTATCAGGTATTATTATCAGGTATCAGTATATTTCCTGGAATTCCGTACTGGAATGGCATTATGTATAAAGGACTTAAATTAAGCAGAAATCGGTGGTTGTTAATGTGAGAATTCGAATATAAAATGATTAATGACTTCCTTTTACATACATACATAACTTCACGCCTGTATCCCTTATGGGTTAGGCAGAACATCAGAGGTTATAAGACCAACTGATGTCACGTTTGACTAATGAGGTATTATAATGATTGCGAGAGGCTATTGCAGTGACAGGGGGTCAGCCTATCGCCCACAAAAATGCCAATAAAACCTCTGTCCCTTAACCGACTTTTACAGTATGCCCGGGAAGAGAAGCAGCTGGCACATTCTACGTTTTTCTTTCGCTCCCAGTCCAGCATTTCTTTTATAAACGTAAATTAAAAATTGAAAATGCGAAAAATTAATTAACAGATATGCTTTATGATTCATCAGGCAACAAAAATTAAGTTAAATATTGAAAGGATATAAAAAAAGCTTCAACAAATTAATTGCCGTGTATGTTTGTGTAGATGAAATAAATCTGTGAAAAGGTTTTAGTTTACGACGCGTGTCGTCAGCGTAGAACAGCCCTTCCGACCTTGGATAAGAGTTAACTCAATTGATCGACGTCGATCGAAGGACTCCCTTAAGGTTCACCTAGCTAGTCACCACCCTTCATACCTTCATATAAGACCTCCCGCTAAATATCACCACTCCGGTGGTGATATCTTCCGGCAATAAATTTGAAAGACCCAGTTCATCATGGTGAGATCACGGATAAAAAAAAATCGAACAAAACACTATAGTTTCGAATGTCGTACCGCTGAGAGTAGCGCTCGAGACAGGCGCGGCGGCTGCCAAACAAATCCATTCATCACACCAGATTTACATCATCTATATTTAAACTAACTATAAAACTTTGCGTAATGTAATGTCCGAAGCTTAGAACAAACCGACGTATACAACGTGTAACATAATGAAGAGATAATACTTAAGGGGATTGTATGTTTGGTGATGTAGTTTATAGTTAACAGTAACATAAATTGGTTATCCTTACGGTTCGGCCGAAAAAAAAAACAAGTTCAAAGTTTAGATCAAAATATTTAAGTGTCAACTCTAAAAATAGCTGTTAGCTTTGATGAAATCTATTCGATAACAGATGGCGTCAAAATAAAGTGATGGGTAACTAAGACAGATACTACAAAGTTCAGCCGGTGCGGGAAAGGTCATAAGGTCACTGATGCCGGCACAATTTTTTTTTTTTTTTTTTTCCGCCACAGAAAGCTTAACTACCGACTTGACGCCCCTAAGGGAGCCACAGAAGGAGAGGAGGTGAATGCTTGATGCCGGCACAAGTCTTGTTTTAGCTTATAAGGTTGACTAGGGTTATCAAAATATTTTGTTGTAAAATAAATAAATAAGTTTGTATGAAACCACTGACCAAATAATACCAGCACTGATCATGCTTATTCTTTTACTGTGTATTCTACGTATGGTATAGAAGCTGTAAGCTAACCCTTTTATCTCTCCATTTTGTTTCACGTTGTATAGGGCAGCTACAGACGTTCTCTTCATAGTTATATGTTTAAACGTCGCTTCGGTCAGGATGCTAACATTTTGCTCGTAATGTATGACGGAACGCTTTCAATGTTTCTACAAAGCGAGTAGTAATATCAGAGATATATTTTGAGCTTGCATTTATCGTTCGAGATGTTTGTATTTAAAGTTAAATTATTTAGTTGCTTTCAGTGGGAAATAGACAGCTGTGAGTGGGCGGTACAGCAACGTCGTTACTCTGTGGCGCCTGCCGTCCTTGTAAACAATTCCAGTTGGAAATTGACGACATAAAATATTACTTTCCATATAACAAAAGCCGGCTGATTACGGCTCTGACTCGCACATCGAGAGTTCCATTCTTAATTTACCAATTTTAAGCTGTGTTTCTCATTGTGTACGTACGCTTTCTTGTCAAACATGATTCTTGTGAACAGTATTTTAGTACCCGGAAGGTATTAAGTCCCTTGCTTGTGATAAAATAATCCACATAAACAGAGCATAAACGGCCGTTTTATTTTTCCCTCCTCCAAAGACGCACTGATAGTTATTTTAGATTCGCAGGTGTTCTAAGCTCTAAGTTCTAAGCGGTAGAGATTACAAACATCTAACTTTTACTTTAGTTACTTTTGAAAGACGTAAGAATTTGTCGATAAAAACAATCTTTACATATACTTCAGCTATTGTCTTATGTTTTCACGATTCATAATTTAAATAAAACTACTTTTTAACCGGATTAATCGCGTATAATTTATATTTAATATTTTAACTCGACGTTTCGGTGTCTTTGCAGACCCCGTGGTCACGAGCGACTGTCTGCAAAGACACCGAACGTAATATAAATTATACGAGATTAATCCGGTTAAAATGTAGTTTTATTTATATAAGCTACTAGCTTTATCCCGCAACTTTGTATGCGCTTAACTACCCTTCTCGTGGAAATTTCAGAAACTATACAACCAGACACCCACTGAAAGAGCCTTTATACCAAGTATCACACATATGCACTCAAGGAATAAGTTTTTTTCATACAAACTAAAAATCATATATTTCCCGTGCCCGTGGGAATTTTGGGAATTTTTTTCGTAGCACAACCAGTCACTCTTTGAAGAACCTTCATGCCAAGTATCACATCCGTACACTCAAGGAATAAGATTTTTCATACAAACTAAAAATTCCAACCCCTTCCCGTGGGAATTTCGGGAATTCCTTCCATAATACAAACAGACACTTAATGAGGAACCTTTATATCAAGTATCACATCCGTGCACTCAAGGGATGGGAATTTTTCATACAAACTAAAACATCATATATTTCCCGTTCCCGTGGGAATTTCGGGAATTCCTTTCAGAACACAACCAGACATATATTGAAAAACTTTTACACCAAGTTTCACATCGGTGCACTCAAGGAAGAAGATTTTTCATACAAACTAAACAGTCCTATATTTCCCGTTCCCGTGGGAATTTCGGGAATTACTTCCGTAGTGCACCCCTACATCCCCTAAAGAATTTATGTTCCAAATTTCAGCTCTCTACGCCTAGTAGTTACGGCTGTACGTTGTCTGTCAGTCACTCAGTCACTCAGTCACTCAGTACCTCAGTACCTCAGTCACTCAGTCAGTAACGGAACAGTTTTATATATATTGATTACTCAAGTACATTTCTTTTTTAATGCTGATATTGGTTTTAGCTATTACTATATTCAAAAAAGCAAACAAACTCTATACATAATGAGTATTAGTATTGACTACGGCAACTCTATAATAGGTTGTTGATTACTCAGATGATTCCTGGAGGAGTTATGCTGGCAATTCAGCAATGGGCAATGTTAATTTTCTTTGTTTACTTCATATAAAAAACCGTTTCGAGGAATAAGGTTTCTGATTAATTTAGTCGGATTTAAAACATTTAAAAACATTGGGGTTTTATAGATTTTTAACACAATAAATTTGACCTTTATTTGCCAGTACATGCGTTGTCAGAGTTACAAAATAAATATATCATAGTGCGTTCACATACTGCTGTCATTTCAGCGTGCAAATGTAGAGGAAGTAGAACAGCATCTTCATTTTTAGAAATTTAAAATATCATTACTATGTCATTCAACCAACAGAAAAATATAACACAATAAATCAAACACAAAATAATAAGTCAAATCAATATTTAAATAAGTCAAAAAGTATTCTATAATGTCAATGTTAAAAATATTTATCTTATAATGTCAACAGTAAATATTCTTTGACGCTATAGTACTTTTTTCTTAAGCACAAATTAAATAGGGCAGTTTTAAATTTGTTTCTAGGGAGTTCTTTAAATTTTGATGGCAATTTATTACAAATGCGTATCGCCATACAATGAACATTACTACTATATAATGAAAGTTGAAAAGCTGCTTAAGATGTTGATGTGAATCAATTTTTGAAATGTTTTTGTTTACAATCCATCTGGCGACATTACATGACTTTAGCACACAGACACAGTTTATGTTTTTTTTACTGATTGACACATGTTCATGAAGATAATGTCACTGATGACGTCATTACGTACTAATTTAATAAAATCAATATAAATTTATAGAAACACATAAAAATAAAACTGTTCAAATAAGTCTCTCAAAAAAGGTTAAAGATTAATATAACACAATAAAAATAATAGGTAAAAAAATGAACAAATGCCCATTCTGTTCGTCAGAATATAAAAATAAATAAAGTCATCCTCTTACGACAAAGTTAACCTACTTTGACTTTCCACAGCCTTTCTATTGCTGAAGAAATCCCGTTGCATTAGACACCTGAGCTGTCCTGTAATTAAACGTCAGAGTTCTCCTCAAATTGCTTTAATGGCTCTAAATTTGAGCGGCTACGTAATTATCATGAGCCACCGTAAGACTGGTTCGGTCACAGTTACTAGGTCGGCCACTCCGTTGCTATATGACACCTTTGCTTTTATGCTTCCTTGATTTTCTATAGGCAAACATTTGAAAGACATAATAGGCACTTAATTTACTTGTTGTTGTGAAATACATATAGTTTTGCTTCAAACCAGGGACTGCATATTGGTATAAAATTTTTTAACAGTACTAGTTAAATTTCAGTACCCTTATTAGTGTACTTCTTCATCAAACACAATACCTTTACAAGTTATAAAAATCTAACTTAAACATATCAGTACCCAATTAATGTATACCGGATTAATTTCTGTAGATGTTTTTAGAACAGAAATATTTTAACCTATTTTATTTCTGTACCGAAATGTATAGGTCAGCATATGTCCCTACGCTTCATAGGCTTCAACTAAACTATCGAACATTCTACAGTTATTAAATAATCAAATTTTAATGTCAATATTAATTAAACAGAATTAAATATTAATACCAGAAAATTTCAGTTAACTGAAAAAAAAACAGTTATGCTGCAATAATAAAAAAGGTACACGAATTATTTCAGTATGAATTCCTGTACTGTTATTTTTAAATACACCTAATTGAACAGTATGACGTGACACAGAAAAAAAAAATTACAGAAATTCATACCGGTATGCAGTCCTTGCTTCAAACTATATTGTTTAGTATTTATCTAAATGTTTCATGTCAAATTTTAACTTTATTTTAATGTAACACTTAAATATTATTATGTTTATTTAAACACCGTACATCCTGAATAGAATTTAACACTATTTATGTACTATGTGTTCGTGGTAGTGTTAGGTTTCTAGCTCTACTGTGGATTTCTTGAAAGATAGAGAATTGACCCAAAAGATAGTTCCTAAGAATTACCGCGTTTAAACAAATGAATCGTTATTGAATTGGTTTGCTAGCAAAGTGTGTCAATAAACCACTCAGTTTTGCTATTTGGACTAAGTGAAACCGCTATCCTGAACCAGTTTCCATACATACCTGCCAATGACAGCTTTGTGAATGCGGGATTTATTTCAGAGTTACAAAACCAGCATACCCTTAGTGCTCCCAAATGAAAGTTGATGTAACCTTAATACTGTAAATAATTAAATATTAATGTCGAATTTATTGATTTTCGGGAATAACTTGCTAGATGCATAACTTAAGTTTATTATTTAAGTCCTTGATTTCATTTTGTTATGATCCGTCGCTGGTATAGGAATGAACATGGACTTCATAAAAACTGATGGAGCACATAATCGCAAAAGGAATGGGAAGGTTTTGTCAGGTTTTAGGCTGCAAACTGGATGGCAGCGACAGTGGCGCGGGCAGCGTTTTATGCGACACGATAGAAAGTTTGAGTTTGTATGAAACCGCGACAAACCGCTCGAGCGCTCGCGGGCGCCGAGAACGGCCCAGATTCCCCGCGCCACTGCCCGCGCCGATGTCGCTCTCGCTGTCGCTGCCGTCCAGTTCGCAGCCTACAACCTGTCTCGAATTTTGTAGGCAGCGCCGCGGCGGAGGTAGGCGGCGCGGCAGCTTCAGGATATCGAAATCGGATTGAAATTGAAATTCAAAATATTTTGTTATTCATTGGTTAATCTGTGCGAATTTGTATATAACCAGAGACTTTGGTCTTGCGTATATGTATGTATGTTTGTTATAATAAACCTTTTTGCGCAACTTTTAATTTAGTAGTTTTTTCTTAATTTGTACATATAACACAAAGTACAAATAAAGAATCTTAAACCTATGCAACATTGACACATTAAAGAGTTAGTGTCCTGTGTTTAAATGCTAGGTTTTTTTAATATACTCTCAAACGTTACAATATTTATATTTTTTAAACTGAGGCTAGAAGTTTAAGCGAATTGCCCACACATTTCACATCTATACTATTATTATAAAGAGGAAACCTGTGTATTTTTGTATGTTTGTATTGAGTAGACTCAAAAACTACTGGACCGATTTCGAAATTTCTTTTACCATTACTTAGAGGGATTCTCCCGAATCCGTATAGGCTACTTTTTATCCCGAAAATCCCGCGGGAATTGAAATTGCGCGGGTAAAACCGCGCGCAACAGCTAGTTAAATATAAAAACAGTATTAACGACTTCATTTTCTACAAACTAACTAGTTTTATTGACATACCTATTATGAAATTACTATAAAATGCATTATAAGAAAATTACATAGACAATCAAGTCGCGGCCTAAATAAAGATTAAAAAAAAAAACAAGTTTCGGCTTCTGTACCTCCAGTAGATTCGATTTTTATTTTTGATCGATTAGTAGTATTTTCTCAAACTCACATTCGACGGTTCTTCTTTATTATTTACAATTTTTACCACTGTGGAATTTTAAATTGCAGTTACAACTTACAAACTACGAGTTGTAAATAAAATGACCACGCGGTTTAATTTCTCGATTCACCCCTTTAAACCGGATTTACCCCTTAGGTATAGATAATTGTATTTTACATTTTAACTCCGTTTGCTATGAGAAACTTCAAATAATTTTATGAACTTACGATTATTTTATAGGTATAAGAAAAAGTTTTGTAGGTATCGAAATGTCAGTAAATAAAGTAAAGGGGCCGCCAGACTGTTGAAAACACGTTGAAAACCAATACTTCCAACCAAGGTTAAGGAAGGTTAAGTTGTTGACAACCAATTCCGAGTCATCCACACTGTTACAAACGGTGGTTGCCAACAAGGAGACAAACAAGAACACAAGCCAAGGTCACGCCAGGCGACGCCCTTTAATCGTCAGTGCGCTCTGATCTCTCGCGTTGGAAACATCTTCGCGATGCCAGTTTTGTATGCAGTTGAGGATACAAAGAAGGAAAGGTTGAAACGCAGGCTAAAAAGATACAAAACTCGAGTCATTTATAGTTATAGTAACATAGTAAAATATACAATAACAAGCGTACACACTGTCCTAAACACAGAGATACATCTACATAGATAACGCAAATGCATGTCCTTTGCGTGTCCGAACCTCGACCAAGTGTCAAGGTTGGTCGCCTCTAGATTTAATCCGCGGACTGTTAGAAAATCGAGTCCACAATATCAATATCGTTCTTAATAATACATTTCATCGGCTGCATCGGTGTCTCTGAATCTATTTGTATTTTCCAGTAATAAATATCAGCTGTGACGTCACAATAGGTCTTAAAAAGTCGGCACGCTTGGTTCCAATACAAATCGTGGCACTTGCGTTGTCTATGTAGATGTATGTCTGTGTTTCTAAACACCGCCGTTTCCAACCCGTCAACAGCCATCTTCACTGTTGTAAACACGTTGTAAACTAGCAAGGTCACCTTGGTTTGGTGTTTTGTTTCCAACAGTCTAGCCACCCTTTAACTGTTTACCACTCTGTGTTTCTTCGCTCACTCGGCTGAACTATGATAGGGTTATGTGAGACTGTTTTCGTACGTTAAGCCCCTCTTGTAGCACTGTGTGTAGGGTTGCCAATTTTTTTTCTAGAACTACAGTATATTTGAGTCTGAAAACAACATCAAACAGTATTTTGGAAAAATAAACAGTATTCAATTTATTTAGTGTTTCAAACCCATATTTTTAGAGCTTCTTGCACAAATTCGAAATTAAAGTTTAGCATATAAAGCATTTAGCTTTCTATTCTGAAAACAGTATTTAACAGTAAAACCGCCTGCTTCCACGCAACCATGCGCACACGACCCGCCTCCTTCGTGCGCAGAGTGCGGGCCAGCTCCAACGCCGTCCTGACTATGATTGCTGATAGGATGGACTGCCCTTTTATCCAGCACGCGTCAAACAGACATTTAACTGTACCATTGCCAACTAGACAATACTGACATTCTGAAACTTTGACATTCTGTTAATATTATTATTCTTAATTTTTTTTTATTGCTAATAATTTTTAAACGTGACTGACATTTGTTTATTACTATCATTATTTTGGTTGTGAAACTGGCATAGAATTTTATTACCTACGACTGTTATTAAGACTTAAATGTTAAGATTTATATGATTTGATTTAATTTGATTGTACTTTTGTGATTTTATTTTATTTTAGTTTTACTCAGATTTTATTTTTATCAGACTAAGTGTGCAAATTTCAAATTGTGATGGGTGTAAATTACATTATTATATACTTTATTTTTGTTCAACAGTAAACAGTATAATGTAGTGAAAAACAGTATAGTTGACAACCCTAGCTGTGTGTATTCAAACGCACGATACTTCCCAACCAGATATCGCAAGCAAATTTCGCTGACGCGAGCAAGCACAAATACGTTGAATTGGTTTATTTTTCAAAAATTATATCTAGTCAAAATTAAAGAGAAGTACGCTTTATGTTTTATGTAACTTTTACATGAAACCAATGATGGCATTTCGTAGCAATATCCGTTTTAAATGGTAAAGTAGTGTAATGTTTGTGACCTTTTTTATCGAGCAAATTTTCATAAATCTTCTTTTAGTGGGTTATGTACAGAAGGCAGCATAGCAAGCGTTACAAATCTGTCATGAAATTGTAATTGAATCTGAACTCTATGCTCTCGACATTAAGTTAAAAATTGGTTGGAGAAATAAAACACTACATCCTAGCTTTAACATGGCTAACCCTGGCCAGTTCAAGAAGTGTAAGAATAATCTTCTAATATATAAAATTCTCGTGTCACAGTTTTCGTTGCCATACTCCTCCGAAACGGCTTGACCGATTTTGATGAAATTTTTTGTGCTTATCCGGTATCTATGAGAATCGGCCAACATCTATTTATTTTTTTATATGGCAAAACAACGTTTGCCGGGTCAGCTAGTGTTCTATAAAAATTGAGATGACAAGTGGTAAACTGTATGTTTAAGATTGTGCTATGGGGAGGGGGTATTCTGTTATAGAACCAGACCCAACCCATGTATAAAATGTTCGTTTCTTTTAATACCTGCTGGGACTTGAATCTTTCACACTACAGACGAAACCACGATCGAAGCACCAAGAGGTGTTCATGAGGACATATTCTAGAAAATTATAGGTCTCAAAAAAGTAAAAAAAATCTGCAAGGTTCTGTATTAACTGAAATAAAATTGAAAAGTTGTTTCAACCGAATTTTATCGCAATGATTATTTTGAGTAACTTGAAAAAACTTGGCTAAAAACGCCTTTTCAAAATTCGTAGATTGTATCATCCCTTTCGAAACCAGTGTGGGCCTTGTGTACATACTTATGCTAATATTACTCAAAATACTTTCATAGATTTTTTCCTACTTAATATTTGTCTAGGCCAGGATATTCTACGTTGTTAAAGAATTAATTAGCGTATGTGATACCTGAAATAAATACGATTTATAAATCTAGCAAAGACATATTATCTTCTAATTATTTCCATTCCATTTAGCGAAATTATTGAAAAAAAAGCTCACTGTGATTTTAACTTTCAAGGGAAATTTGTCAACGAAATTATTCTTAGAAAATAAAAAAAATTAAGCTCAAAATACAATCCTAGTAAATTATCATCAGAAGTATGCTTCTATAGGCGCTTACCTGAGTCTATTTATGTAGTGGTCTAAATGTGTAATTATTATTGTGTATAAAAAAACACCGGCTATTTCTTACCGTAACTTTAGTTATAATTTGTTCTTTATAGTTACTTACCTTATGCTTCAACTGCCTTTGTTTACAATAACTTTGTTATACTTTTTCCCTATATCTGGTTACAGTAATTCGCGTGGGATTAATTTGCTTGCATGTGTTTCCACAGGAGCCGTGCGGGGGCGTCGCTGGACGACCGGTTTGCTTCATCGGAAGACAGCGGCGCGGTGAGGCTCACCGTGTCATCGGCGCAAGCGGGCGACAGCGGAGTCTATACACTACAGGTATGTCACAAAGACTGGCTCTTTAGTGAAAAACTTATCTCATGCATAAAGTAAGTACTCGACAGCCTTTTTTCTCCATAAAGTAAAGATTCAACACCCATGAGAGACCCCTTTTTTTTGGAGGAAAACGTGCAATCACGTAAACGACTACCTAAGGGGGGTAGACGCGGCGGGGTATGAGGCATCCGACAGTAGGCTGAATCAACTCACTAAAAACCTCCTCATGCGCCATAGATGGAGTTCACCGTACCGCCATTGGCATTACCCGCGGGCCACTCAAGAAAGACTCCTAGAGAACCTCACGATGGGAGGAGGAGGACTTCATGTACAAAAGGGGACCTAAACGTGGAACACATAAGCGAACCCGACAGGCAACTCCTAGAGAGTGCGGAGACTGTCTCAGCTGAACTGAGATTACCCGCTTTCGCCCCCTTGAATGATCTTATTTCTAGAAACAATTGATCGTAGAAATGGAACGACAGCCAGCCATAAATACAGTGCAGTAGGGGTTTCTCGCTTTGAAAAGCACGAGGTGCTGGAGGGACTTGAACTGTCAGGTCTATAGAGAGGTCGGGGGCTCAGAGAATAGCTTCAAGCTCGTCACAAGTTTATTGTCTGTCTATGTCCTTGTCTTACAATTATAAATAATTCAAATATATCAACTTTGACGACCACTTTGGCGACGGGGTAAACCTATCTGTTGCGGGTTCAATGTCCGCACGAAAAAAGAAAAAAAAATGTTTCATGTCCGAGTGTTTATCTTTTTATGTAGCTTTTGCCCGCGAATTTACACGCATAAACATTATTTATGTCTAACACAGCCAGTCACTCATTGAAGAACTTTTATGCCAAGTATCACATCTTTGCTCTCAAGGAATAAGATTTTTCATACAAATTATAAAGTCCAATAATTCCCGTTCCCGTGAGAATTTCGGGAATTCCTTCTATAATACAAACAGATACCTATTGGAACCTTTATAGCAAGTATCCCATCCGTGCACTCAAAGAATAATATTTTTTCAAACAAACTAAAAAATCATTTATTTCCCATTCCAGTGGGAATTTTGGGAATTCCTGGCATAACACAACCAGTCACTCTTTGAAGAACCAAGAATCATGTATACTCAAGGAATAAGACTTTTAAGAAAAAAAATAAAATTACATCCCGTTTCCGTGGGAATTTCGGGAATTCGTTCCATGATACAAACACACACGTATTGAAGAACCTTTATACCAAGCACTACATCCGTGCAAACTTAAAAATCATTTATTTCCCGTTCCCGTGGGAATTTTGAGAATTCCGTGCATAAAACAACTAATCACTTTTTGAGGAACCTTTATGCTTAGTATCATATCTCTGCACTCAAGGAATAAGATTTTTATACAAACTTAAAATTACTATAACTCCCGTTCCCGTTGGAATTTCGGGAATTCTTTCCTTGGGAGTTCTTTCCCCCACAACCTCTATGGATTGTATGTTCCAAATTTCAGCTTTCCACTGTCAGTAGTTTTGGCTGTACGTTGTCTGTCAGTCACTGGCGGGTTTCAATATTATGAAAACTGTTCGTTTTGCCTACGAACAATAGAAATCACTACCAAAATGCCTTTCTATATTCAAAATCTTGACATCTAAACCACTCCTTACGAACTGTTTGACTGTAATGGGTTGCTAGGTTACATTTGACCATTTACAAAATAAGTCATTATATCTAGCCAACGACGCCGTAACAAGTTATTAATTTAAACCAATGAGGTAAAGGTAGCATGGCAGTCTGCTGCGGCCAATAAGAGTTATGTTTTCATTACGTATGACCAATTAAAGAATAGGTCATTTTATCTAGCCAACGACGTAAAAATTTATTCATTTAACGAAATATCCTATCAAATATCTGTCAACATATCAATAATCCAGTTTTCTCTTTCTAACTTATCTATAACTGTTTTTGAAAAAAAAGGACGAATATTATTGAATGACATAATTTTTCTTTTAAATATTTACTTTGACGTCATAAAAATGTGGTTCAACCAATGGCAAAATTAGTCGAAGGATTGGCGTTTCGTTTTACGTAAGCAGTTAAACGCAATTATTAATAAAAAGCTCTAAACACATACTATAATATATTTATCGAATACTAAAACATAGCAAACATAAATTGAATTTCTTTAGTTCAAATATCATACAAATAATTTGCTAATGCGTGATATTCTATAAATCACAAGAAAAAAGGTTATATATAACCTTTTTTTCTTGGAAGAACGTCACGCAAGGAGGGCCCATGCCAAATTTGAGAACTTACAGCCCGTAGCTAATAGATATTTGTGAAACGCTACTTTTTTCCTACCAGTTTTGTACCTGTACCGGTTACGCATAGCAGTCAGTTGAATATTGAAACCCGCCAGTCGGTAACGGAAGAGTTTTATATATTAAGATATTCTAGGTTCCCCCTAGTTCGCTACATGGTATCCCATAACACAAGCTATGCTTACTTGGGGCCATGTTGGTGTGATTTTCTGGGGATTTTATGATTTTTTATAAATTATAAATTTATACACAACTATGTTCCGCCGAGTAGTAAACATTGTTAGTCAGAGAACTTTTATCAAACGATTGAAAAGTCAGGCCTTAGGTAGTTGTTCGAGCGGCAACAATGAGCAAATAATGAGTGAGCGAGCATCGCTGAACGGTCGGATTAGAACTTGTAAAGTTAGTTACATAACTAGTTAAGTGAGTGCTCGCCTCCAGTGTGAACAGTCAGCGATCAACTATTAATATGTGCGTCTCTTTTGTTTACACAAAAAGTTTATCTATTGTGCCTACGTTGATTGAGCGAAAAAATTGCTGATAGTTACTCGTTTTCTCACCGTCACCCTCACTACCTCGAAATAACACAGTTTCATACACACATTCGCAATGTTAAGATTATACAGGGTGACTGGTGACACTGAAGGAGAGCACTCTGTACTTGATTCTGGTCATAATTATGTAATAAAAGTTGGTACTTCATTTTTTCATTAGAATACCCTATAAATAAATAACGTTTTTGAGTCAATCGCTGCACGTGACTTGGCACGCGGATCGCTGCCAACGTTAGTGTAACCATGCGTTGCGTAATCAATTCTTTAACTTTCGGTTAAGTTTACTCAGTAATGGCGGGTTTCAATATTATGAAAACTGTTCGTTTTGCCTACGAACAATAGAATTCACTACCAAAATGCCTTTCTATATTCAAAATCTTGACATCTAAACCACTGCTTACGAACTGTTTGACTGTAATGGGTTGCTAGGTTACATTTGACCATTTACAAAATAAGTCATTTTATCTAGCCAACGACGACGTAGCAAGTTATTAATTTAAACCAATGAGGTAAAGGTAGCATGGCAGTCTGCTGCTGCCAATAAGGAGTTATGTTTTCATTACGTACGACCAATTAAAGAATAGGTCATTTTATCTAGCCAACGACGTAACAATTTATTCATTTAACGAAATGTCCTATCAAATATCTGTCAACATATCAATAATCCAGTTTTCTCTTTCTAACTTATCTATAACTGTTTTTGAAAAAAAGGACGAATATTATTGAATTACATAATTTTTCTTTTAAATATTTACTTTGACGTCATAAAAATGTGATTCAACCAATGGCAAAATTAGTCGAAGGATTGGCGTTTCGTTTTACGTAAGCAGTTAAACGAAATTATAAATAAAAAGCTCTAAAAACATACTATAATATATTTATCGAATACTAAAACATAGCAAACATAAATTGAATAAGTTTATATATTTATTTAGTTCAAATATCATACAAATAAGTTGCGAATGCGTGATATTCTATAAATCACATATCACCTATTTTCTTGGAAGAACGTCACGCAAGGAGGGCCCATGCCAAATTTGAGAACTTACAGCCCGTAGCTAGTAGATATTGTGAAACGCTTCTTTTTTCCTACCAGTTTTGTACCTGTACCGGTTACGCATAGCAGTCAGTTGAATATTGAAACCCGCCATAAATTAATATTTGTTTTTATTATTTTTTTTTTTCCTTAATGCATGATCTCAAACTATCACGTTCTCGAATTTCAAAAAGTCGCGAAGTCTAGATTTTCCGTCATTATGTAGAACTTATAAAAAATAAGTAAATTTCAAATCAGACTAAGGTCTAAGAATACGAGCCTGAGTGGCCCAGTTTCTTAAAGTCTTTTCACTATATCTAAATAAAATTCATGCTGAACTCGGAACAAAGGAAAATCATAGAATGTGCCATCTGCTTCTCGTCCCAGACATACTGTAAAGGTCAGTTAGGGGCAAGGGTTTGTTTGAAAATTTATTGTGCGCGATAGGCTAACCCCATGTCACTGCAATAGTCTCTCTCCACCATTATAATGCCTGCAAATTTGTCAAACGTGACATGAGATGATTCATTCCGCCTATGTACAGCAGTGGACGTCTCCTGGCTGAATGATGATGATTGAAAATACTATGTATGATTATGTTTTAGTGATTAATTTTAACAGTAATCACGCAAAACAATCAAATCACATTATGGAGTCAGAAAAAGCTTGCGGAGGTCACACGTGCGTCCATAAGTTGACCTCGAGGTATGGGTTAGATTATTAATTAATCAAATGCACCTCTAAAACAGTAGACACATAATGAAACGCTTTAAAACCTCAAAAATAAACTTTAATCCCATGGTATGACTAAACATCTTCGTATGTTTCTATTTTTAATACTCCATTTGGATAATTTGTCGCACTGAACATATTTTATACCCTCGCTACCGGCGCGGCCGTGGAAAGTAAAATGTAGCGAGAGATAAGTAATTAAAATGGCGACAAAGTTTTAAAAGCAATCCTTTTTAATCTCTCCTGAATTAGGCCACTAGAACACGACCTACTCCACTGGTTTATTAAGCACTAAATTTAAAACTACAAAGTTGACTTGCGTCCTTCCCTATCAGGCCTTTCTGTTAACTTTATTATGTAGTCTAAGAAAACGTATTTTAGCCAAGGCAAACACAAAGTTAAGATGGAATTTTGCCTTTCATTTCTACAAGATGGAAAAGTTTGCCTCTTAAAAATATATATACCTCAAGAAATTAGAATTCTAGAAATAAACTGCTTCTTTGTACTATTGTCATTTTAACTATTTGTGACACACACACAACATCCATTCCTACAAAAACAAAACATGTTTTTATCATTTTAAATCTACATATCAATATATATAAAACTGTTCCGTTACTGACTGAGTGACTGAGGTACTGAAGTACTGAGTGACTGAGTGACTGACAGACAACGTACAGCCGTAACTACTGGGCGTAGAGAGCTGAAATTCAGAACATACCTTTTTTAGGGGATGTAGGGGTGCACTAAGGAAGGAATTCCCGAAATTCCCACGGGAACGAGAAATATAGGACTGTTTAGTTTTTATTTAGGAGTGCACCGATGTGAAACTTGGCGTAAAGGTTTTTCAATGTGTGTCTGGTTGTGTTATGAAAGGAATTCCCGAAATTCCCACGGGAACGGGAAATATATGATGTTTTAGTTTGTATGAAAAAATCTCATCCCTTGAGTGCACGGATGTGATAATTGATATAAAGGTTCCTCAATAAGTGTCTGTTTGTATTATGTTAGGAATTCCCGAAATTCCCACGGGAAGTGGTTGGACTTTTTAGTTTGTATGAAAAATCTTATTCCTTGAGTGTACGGATGTGATACTTGGCATGAAGGTTCTTCAAAGAGTGATTGGTTGTGCTACAAAAAAAATTCCCGAAATTCCCACGGGCACGGGAAATACATGATTTTTAGTTTTTATGAAAAAAACTTATTTCTTGAGTGCATGGGTGTGATACTTGGTATAAAGGTTCTTTCTGTGGGTGTCTGGTTGTACAGTTTCTGAAATTTCCAAGAGAAGGGTAGTTAAGCGCATACGAAGTTGCGGGATAAAGCTAGTATATTATATAAAAGGCTAAGTTGACTGACTTAGGTATCAGCGCATAGCCAAAACTACTGTACATTATTCGCCCCTCCATTTAACCCCTTAAGGGTTAAATTTCTGAAAATCCTTTCTTAGTTCGAACTTACATCATAAAAAGAAACCCTTGTACCAAATTTCAAGTTTCTATGTACAATAGTTTTGGCTGTGCGCCGATACCTAAGTCAATCAACTTAGCCTTTTATACATATACAAAAGATTAAAGTATAATAAAGAAAAATTATACATAACCGAAACACTTGGTTTCGTTCATTTTAAAAATATCGAAATATTTGGAAATACTGCGTTCTTAAATATTACGGCAGAATGGCATATTATGTATTAAACTTACACATGCACTAACGGTAATTTTTTGCTAAGTACCCTTTTGTTATATGCGACACTTCCTAATCTACCTACTTTATCTTTAAATGCTCATACTTTAAAGTGTTTTACTTTATTTTAATAAAAAGTTGGTGGCTTAATACATCCCGTTGCCGACTCATTTTATTTCCATGTAATGGGAGTGTGTCATGAATCTAGACAAAAGAAATTTCCTTAAAGCTAATTACGTGACAACTATGCAGCTGCAAGGCTCGCATAAGCTCGGATTCTGGATACCATCCTGAAAAAAGGAGTTTCTTAGAAATTAAAATATTATTTCATCGAAGCTCTGCTAAGTTTGTAGAAAAATATGAGTGTGTGTACAGTACACGGAGGAAATATATAGAGGAGCTGCCCTATCCAGTTTCCTCTAGGGACTCAAGTGAAGCCTACGGGTGGGTTGCGGGAGAACGTATGAAATTTCGGTTTCAACGAAATTTCATACGTTCCAAATCTGTCAGAAAAAACCGCGAAATAAAAGTATTTCTACTTGACGCTAGATAGCACATTTTCTCGCGGCATAAATCTGGAATTTTGGAAATAAATAACTAGAAAACAAACAATTCGTTAAAAATAATTATGAATGAAATTATCTCCGCGGTTAGTTAATTTGGTTTGGATTATATTTCGTCGCTCCATTCTTCAGATATAATTAACCAGGTAGTCTTATCTTGCTAGCATCAACGCATTTTCAGAGATTATTTGGAAACACCAAATAAATTTTTAAAAAGGCAACACTATACTCGGCTCGACTCCTCAATCCTGCTCGAGTCATGGCTTCATTCTTTTATCATGCGTAGCATCGAACGTACGTGTATTTAAAAATTAATTACTCTTAGTGATTTTCGTATCAAAATGTTTTTGTGATTAAATAACTAATCATATTTAGTAAGATGTCTAAGCGTACAGTAAAAAAAACTGAAGAATATCTTAAGAAATTCAAAATGGAAAAAGAAGGTAGTCGAATCGACTACCTACTAGTTTGAACTGCGAACCATAAAACGAGTTATTATGTACTTACAAAAATATGCCCAAAAGGGAACATCAGAAAAAGATCGAGCGCTGCCAGCGCAAAAACAGTAAAATCCAAGGAATGCAAATGGAGGTTAATCATTTTATACTCAGACGACTTGGATAAAACGGGTTCGCACCTAACAGTTTGACAATATTTAGTGCTTATCAGTGATTTTGAAATATATTGCTTAACAAATACGCCTGGAGGTTGACCGTGTGTCATCACGAAGGCAGATCAACCCCTAGAGATTAACCGTGTGTTAATACGTGGGAGTTTCCTAATTCGTTTCAAATTATTGCTTAACTAATACGCCTGGAGGTTGACCGTGTGTCATTACGAAGGTAATTCTACACCCCAGAGGTTGACCGTGTGTTAACACGTGGGAAGTTGAAGGTGTTTTGAAGTACCCTAGAGGTAAACCGTGTTTTAACACGTGGGAATTTCAAGATGGTATACATAAAATACCCTAGACTTAAACCGTAAGTACAATTTCAATAATTGAAATACCTATCTAGGTTTTTTAGTACTGCCTGGAGTTAGATAGGATATCCTTACGAAGACAATTCTTAAAAATTATTTTATCTCTGTTGTATAGGTATCCTTTTTTAATACCTATTTAAAAAACATATGACCATTCTAGGTCTGTTACATATCAAGGCGATATAATATGTTATTTAGGAAATAACTATTCCGTGTGTCAAAATAATGATAACAAAACAACCGAACAATTGCATTCATTATAACTAAATTTTTAGCTAAACTATGGACACCAATTCTAAAGCTTAGTTTGGTGAAAGACAGTTGTGTCTTGGTTATGAAAAATTATTTCATACCCGAAAACTGTCTCTTTCAAAAATCTACATTAAATCCAGAAATCCACAGGTGCCATACCCAAAAAGGTTTCTTATCCATAAAATAATGAATAATGATGCCCTGATCCGTGACCGACTGGTCAGATTGTGATGTGATTTAAACTTATAATCTTTAAACGGCTTTGTTACTAAATGTGGACAAGCCTATTCATTGATAAATTTATAAATATTGTATCCTAGCTCACACCAAGTGTGTGTCATAAATACATCATAAATATTGTACATTTCAATTCAAAATTGAACACTTACTTAATTGAGCTTCATTATTTGAGAGTACAAAGCAATGCTTAACAGGTTGTCCGTTGCACTTAATATGGACATTTACAAAAAATATAAAGGAGTTTCTAAAATATTTTAGAAACCAAGGTTATCAATCCCTCATATTTCTCGAAGATTTATGTTGAATTGGCAAAGATTATAACAATTGTCTTAAAAATTTGTTTGTAAACAAATACTGTATGTACTGTTTACTTGTTGACATGTCTCATTATTACTCAATTACCTCAGTTTTACAAAAACCTATAAAAGCTCTATAGTGTCAACACGATATTGTAATTTTTTGGATTAATCTTTAATCCTTAGGCACAAATTATCTATATCAGATAATCAAGATAATCATTCTAAGATTTTACAAAGAAATAAAAGATATATTCCTAGCAGTCATACACTATCACAGAGTTTTTCTATTGATTGAAGTACCTTCCCAACAGCCGGTATAGCTGTAAATGTGTTCATTTTTTAAATGTTTTTTTTTTGTAACTAGGCTGAAGTTTATCTAACATAATTTAAGTTAGAATAAAATAAAGTAAAATCCCCAGACAATGACACCAACTACATGGCCCAAACTAAGCAGAGCTTGTGATATGGTACCATGTAGCAAACCTAGAATATAAATACATACTTATATAGATAAACACCCAGACACGAAACATTATTTTTCTTGTTCCATGCGGAAATCAAATCACTGGTGTCAGAGGTAGATAGGTTTACCCTATCGCCAAAGTGGTTGTCACAGAGATTGTTATGTAAATGACAGAAACATAAAAATATTTATTATTTATTGGCAAAAAATATGACAATTATGCCAAAATTTTGCTCCCTAATGTATTTTAGAAGACATTAATATAGCAATTATATAATAAGATAAAATAAAGGTAAGTCTGTAAAAACAATTCAAATATAGTTTTGACCTCAAAATATTTACAGGTGCTTTTATTTGTGGCTGGAAAGTCACGGTGCATGAAATGAGACTGAGATATCATTTCATATCAATTATTTAGAATTTTTACCGTTTTACTCTGCTTGGAAAACAATTTCATGGGGAAACAAAAATGCTTGCACCAACAGTTTATGTTGGCTTCAGCAATATTCTCCAGCCAGCATTTATAAGCCGCAACCTCATCGTGGGTACCTCGCTTTACTCCTTAAAGTTGATAGTAAATCTTTGTTTTACTTAAGTAAATGTAATATTTTAGTACCTATATAAAATATTGCGATTGTACAATAACAACTGTTGTCTTGTTGTATCGCACTGGTGCTTCAAGGAATAAGATAATAATTAAGAGCATTCAAGACCATAACACTGCTTAATTATATAGTTTCAAGCTATACTGATAAATTTCATAATCAAAAAAGAGGGTGTTTGTTTGTTTATGTTTGGATACTAGTTCGACAAGTGACAATTGACATATTATGACAGAGGGCGACTAAAAAATGACATTTATCATCTGACGTTTGAAAAACGAGGTGCGTTCACTTCAATCAAGTGTCTGGTCCACTATAGGGACCATATATTTAAGCAATAGATTGTTCCAAAAATTCAATATGGTAATTTGTGCTAGATGTGGCGAAGAGGTTTCGAAATCCCTGCAAGGTACTTTCTGCTTTTAACATTTCAACTACCCATGCTCCGAGATAACCGAAATTGGTTATAGACAGCTGGGCGCCCGTCAAGCAACCTGGAGTCACCAACTCCTCTTTCTGCGCTCAGCCTAGATAATGTAATGATTAATTGGGTGGAGTAAAAATCTATTATGGTAATGGTAGCTGTCGACCAGCCAAATTGAAGCTGTTGTTAAGTCAAGTCTTAGTAATACAAAAGTGGTAGCAATTTTTTTTTCAATGGTAAACAAATATGCTCATTTATATATTTTTTCTATTCTTCGGTTTTTTGATGTTATGTCCTTCTTGGTTCTTTAATTTCATTGAGATTTCAGCCACAGCGCACATAACACCCATTGGCCAACATTTTCTTTTCTTTTCTTTCTAGTAGGAATATGAGTTCCAACGAATATGAAAAGAGACGATAAAAATGAGTTTTAAATGTAATCATTTAAAATCTCAATTTGTCCATGGGATCCACAATTAGTATGAGAATATTTCGAAATAAAGCATTAATAGTCAATTATTTTTTATAAGATATCAAAAAGTTAGTAATACTTTTAGACTTGTCTAATGTTCAACGGGTTAACAGTCTTTACTTGTTAAATTAGACACCTAAATAGGTAATATTAAAATACTATACAACGGTATACATATTCAACGGATATAATATTATTATTATTAATCGGTATGTCAAAATCAACTCGCCTTTCGGCGGAAAAGACCCGACAATAATTAAGATTATTATGTAATATTATTATCAAGATTAATATTAAGACATCGGCTCCAGGACGAGATCAACCTCTTCTATTTATTTACTCTTTTTTGATAGAAATATTGATAGGTATTTGTTCAGCTAATCTCCGTTAGGATAATGATTTTATAGAAAGTATAGGAACTGTAACAATCTCCTTTTGTCGTCTAAGAAACCTATTATTTCTCAAAGGATAGATGAGCAGGTGCATAATGTTAATATTTCTTATAGCGGATCATACCTCATTTTGCTATATTATATAATATATAAAAAGAACAAAGTATTTTGCAGAGTCTGTGTGTCTTAGACATTAAAACTAATAAAGAAAGTTTTGAAATTATGTTATTAGTAACCATAAAAAACGACTGGTTTGCTCGGTTGTTAGATAATTTTGATTTAGATGTAAAAAAGAGCTCTGCTTAAGAGCTGTGACGTTTGGTTTTGCTTTAAGTATGTTCTTAAAAAATCGGTCTCTAAACATCTACCTGGTTAATTATATCTGAAGAATGGAGCGACGAAATATAATATATAATCAAACGAACTTACCTTAAGTGAAGTTAGATTGTGATTATATGAGTCGCTCCATTCGAAGATATAACAACCCAACCCACCCATCCCTATAGGATTTTTTAAGAACACTATTATACGTCTTTAAAGGAATGAAGCCATGACTCGAGCAGGAGTGAGGAGTCGAGCCGAGTATAGTGTTGCCTTTTTAAAAATTTATTTGGTGTTTCCAAATAATCTCTGAAAATGCGCTGATGCTAGCAAGATAGGGGGACTACCTGGTTAATTATATCTTCGAATGGAGCGACTCATATAATCACAATCTAACTTCACTTAAGGTAAGTTCGTTTGATTATATATTGTCAATTTAATTCATTTACTACAGTAGAGAAAATTTAAGTTTACATCGAGAAACAATGTAGGATTTTTTTTAAATATCTACGCATGTACAGGCGTGTACGTACATACTTCACAGAAGTCAGCGTCGAACTGACGCCAGTGCCTTTATTGCGGAGTAGCTTGAACTATTGAGGCTGAGACGTCACGATAACCCAAATTGAAGCTGTGCATCTTTGCTTACAGCAGCTCTACGAATAATAATAAATCTGATTTGTGGTACAGTACATACATACATAACTCCACGCCCGTATCCCTTATGGGGTAGGCAAAACACCAGAGGCTATTAAACCATCAGATGTCACGTTTAACGAATTTGGTTGAAAATAAATTATGGTTAGAGACTATTACAGTGACAGGGGGTCAGCTAACAAAACTTCTGTCCCTTACCTGATTTTTACAGTTTGCCCGGGAAAAGAAGTAGCTGGCACATTTTATGTTTTTCTTTTGCTCCCAGTCCAGCATGAAATGAAATGAAAATATTTATTCATCATAAGACCATCCAATGGCCGCTTAATGACGTCACAATTTTGTACTTCGGCTTTAACAAGGTGTTGATAGTTATTGAATAAGATATTACTGTAGACCAAGAGACAAAAAAAGCCGGCGGAAAAAACTCTTGGCACTCTTTTTCAGTCAGGATTATACGAATTAATACAAATAGGTACATACAGTACAAATTGATCATGACATGAAAAAAAACAAACACAAGACAGCTAATTGTGAGAGCCAATATCATGCAATAACCAAATTGATTACATAGTAGGTGCATTGAGCTATGGATGCACAACACGAACATGACAAACTGGGACCAGAGTATTTAAACAAGAATGGAATAAAATAGCCATAGTATCATCAGCAAAACGGCCTGGCACCGCTAGCAGCACCCGTTCACGAGAATAACGCAAGCACCAGCCATCACCCTCCTCAACCATATTTTAGGGAGAGGGTGACCCGATACCCGACGCTACCACTAGCCTTGCCGCCTGAGGGAGCATGACGTTCTTGCTGTTGTCTTGACAAGAAAGTAAGTGAGTGGAACAGTCACCAGTATGCCATATGTCATACTGCACAGCCAAGCCGTAAACAAAATTAATAAGAAACTTTTAGAAATATCCTGTTGTGCTTAATCCCATGACTTTTTATCGTCTAAGGAATCTTTAGTTTTATAATAAGCTTTTCGAGATAGAGTGTTTTTAATGATTGATTTTTTATTGAATGGTAGGGATTGAATTGACTTTGGAATTTTGTTATATATACGTATAGACATTCCAATAAATGATTTGCTGATTTGCAAGGAAGAGTACATCTTATTGGCATACTAGTTTTCCGCTGATTCTTTCGTGTAAAGCTTGCTAGGAGTTGCACGTAGCATTGTTTTACTCAAATTAGACTTGGGCAGAATTATTCCTAAATTTTGAGTACTAGTAATCATTATAGTTTTATCTCTAACAGTGTATGACTTCCAGCTGATGATGATGATAAAGGGTTACCTGATGATGCTGATCATGATGATAAAGTTAGTATAATACGTTTGGGGATGAGTTGCTCGCAGATATAACTGCTAATTTATCGTTCGACTTCATGAAATGAACTGTCTAGGTCTATTTTCCCTGACCAGTATAGTCTGTTACTTTTAAGCGTCGAGTGAAAAGGTTTCTCGTGGATGGACGTGTACCACTTTAGTCTTCATGTTCACTTAACATCAGGTGTCGTGGAAGACAAATGTTACATCCATATTCTATAAAAAGTACACAATAGAACAAAGCAATTGATTAAACTTAAATTGATTATACTATAAAATAAAGTTTCAAAAGGGTTTTGCTGACGCATAAGCAAAAAATGTTCAATTATTTATTTCTTAAATTTTCTTACATTTGTTTTTTATAACCTCCAGGCCAGCAATGCAGCTGGGTCAAGTGCGACGCGGGTTCGGTTGGAGGTGGCCCCCGAGGAGGTCCTCTCTGGGGACGACCCGCCGACCTTCCTGCGCCGACTTCAAGATCTCACCGTGAAAGTCGGCACAAGGACTCGTTTCCTTGTCGAGATCGTCAGCGCGACAGAGTGCAAGGTAAGGTTTCCCACCCCTCGCTCTCTCTCTCTCTGTGAAATTTATTATAACTGTCTAATGATGGAGGTTGCTTTCTTCTCCTTCTATTTTGCACGGTTGTCCTGTCACTTTTAGCAACTTTTAATGTAATGTCCTTCAATTCGATATACCAATCGCTGCTTTGGTCCACCTCTTTGTGAGCTATTCCTTCTGATATCTGAAAATTTGTGTATGTCGATATCCCTACATCTAGTTTTCGGTCTACCTCTTCTTGGTTCAAAGCCAGCAATAGTGCTTTTCTTAACATGACATTTTAAACTACCAATAATGGTGGAAAAATCCTATTTTCCCTGAATTTTCAACCCCATTAATGAACTGTTATCTGAAACAAAGAAAGGAGTTTATAAAAACAAAATACATTAGCCTTTAACCTTTTAGAATTTCGCAAAACTAAAACACTTCATCAAAAACAACTCACGGAGAAGAATTTTGCTAATGATTTCTTCGAATCCATTTAAATAGACTAGATAAACAAATGAGCGATGAAATAGAATTCAAAATTAAGACAATTACTCAATGTTTTGACGATATACGAGTATAGCCAAGACTATTTAATTGTAATTTTTTAAAGTTCAAAAGTTACAAAACACTTCGTATACCTTTAATAAACAGACTTGTTGTTAAATGTAAGTAGGTACGTTCGTTCTTAAGTGTCTTTCCAAACAGTACATTAAATATCACTCTGTATCAAATAATCAAACCACAAACATAATCATAATAATTGCAGTTCCTTTTGTTATGCCTAGGACATCAAAGCGATCCATCTCCCGAGTTCATACCAGTGTACTTGTAAATGCATCCCACAATAATCAATACATACTGTATATTGGGACTTGATTAGTGCAGTAACGGGCAATAAAATGAATACACCCAAAACAGAATATTTAATAGGTATAATACAAAATTTATTTTGTAAATTGTGCAAACCGCGAGTATAAATGTAATATAGCTTGGTAGAGTATACAGGGTGACTCGTGGGTCACTTTTGATTCAAGGACAATGACATTTTGAGATCATACATGAAGAGAAAAATATGATTAGGTCACGTGCCGAGATCGACTCAGTTGTATGTAAAGTAAATAGTAACATAGTAGTATTTATTTATAGGGAATTCTAGTTTGAAGTCGTCGTGGCGCCATGGTTAATGTGTGTATCATACGATATCACATGTTAAGCAACGTTCAGCGTGGTTGATACTTGGATGGGTGACCGCCGACCATTAATTTCTCACGACGACTTCCGTGCTTCGGAGGGCACGTTAAGCAGTCGGTCCCGGGTGCTGTATATTTGTATACAGTAGTCGTTAGGGTTTGTCAGAAGCCATTTCGGCGCCTTGAAAATTCTGGCATCCACCACCCAGCACTGGGCTAGCTTGGTGGATTACGGCCTATACCTCCTCGATACCCAGGGGAGAGACTCACGCCCTGCAGTGGGCTCATTACAAAAAGTTGCAATGATGATGATGATGAATTCTAGTGAAAAATTAAGTACCTACTTTTATTACATAATTATGATCAGAATCGAGTAGGTACAGAGTGCTCTCCGTCATTAAGTTTACTCAACTCCGGTTGAGTAAACTTAACCGAAAGTTGAAGAATTTGTTACACAACGCATGGTTACGCTAGCGTTGGCAGCGATCCGCGTGCAATGTCACGTGCCGTGGTCGACGGAGTTTTATGTAAAGTAAATGGTAATATAGTAGTATTTATTTATAGGGAATTTTAGTGAAAAATTAAGTACCTACCTACTTTTATTTCATCATTATGATCAGAATCGAGAACAGAGTGCTCTCCGTCATTATCGCAATTTGGAGTTATTTAATTTTATTGTTTTTCGATAGTCTTGATCGTATTTTCGTGAATATAAAATACAAGCAGTGATTGTGAAGTTACAGGTCACTATTCAACTATGTTTTACGTGATGTATTTGTTCATATATGCAATGTTTGCATTGACTATGTGTGTGTGAATGATGTTTTTGTTCTACACCCGTGTTGGTGCACAACCGTATGGGGTAAAATCGGTTATATATGATTTTGATCCAGATAGATAAGTCTAATTATTATCATTTTTTCATCATCAACTTTCAATGTGTCATGCAAGACAACGTCCACTGCGTAAAGAGTTGGTCGAGACCCGATCTCATCTACATCTACTACACAACTCGACCTCGTGAAATGTATAGGCTGTTGACAACCTAACCTTGAGGTTGGGCCCATGAAGGCTGAACCATCTGTGGTACACAGAAGTTGGATGACTTCTTTGGCACAAGATGCAATGTCACACGGGCAATTCTAGGGCAATATCGTATATAGTACTTATACGGTTTTACCCACGGGTCAGGGCAAAACCGGAAAATGTCGTTATTTGCTTTTTCATTAAATTGTTGTCTACTTTAATTTTTTCTAAAATATGTTAATTGTAATATGTACCTAATGAGTCTGATATATAATGTTGATTTAATTCCTTCGCGTTTTTAAACGGATGAACTACATGCCCAGAGCCTTAGCTAAACAGTTTTGACGCGGTCTCCCATACATATCTAAGGAATTGTACAGTGTGTTAGGCTTCGGATGTCCGATACTTCACCCACGTATAATACAATAAATTTTAATAAAAGGGGGTCGCACCCCTCACCCCTCTGAATGACAGCCATATTAAAATTTAATATCTCGTACTTCTACGGGTTCACTGAAACTATTTTGTTTTACATTTATATGTCGCCCTGCCTTCATACCACCCCGCCGCCCCGCCGCCCAAAAACGTGTATCGGGGCGACATGAAAATGTGAAAAAATGAGTTTCAGTGAAGTTGTAGAAGTACGAGATATAAAATTTTAGAATGGCTTTCATTCAGAGTGGTGAGGGCTGCGTCCCTCCTTTGTATAGTATTTTGTCGATAAAATTTAACGTAGTATACGTGGGTGAAGTATCGGAAATCCGAAGCCTAACACACTGTATACAATTCCAATATCATATTAGGAAATGTATAAAAAAGAATTGCTCCTGCAATGTAATTTTACATTACTAATTTAATTAATTAATTTTTTTGCTTGGTGGTAGGATCCCTTCTGGGTCCGCCTGGCTAGCGACCACCCTTTATATAAAGTCTGCCGCCAAATGTTACCGCTCCGGCGGTAATGTGTTCCGGCAATATTGTATAAAGAGCCAGTTCCTTCCTAAACCCGTGTGCTTTCATCTTCGACCTCATCGTCACTTACCATCAGGTGAGATTGAGGTCAAACGCGGGTTTAGTCACTCATAAAAAAAAAAAAAAATTATTTAATTAATTTTACATTACTGCAATAAAATGGTTAGATTTAGAAGCCCTTTTAACGACGAGGCGATTAAAAAGCATATACGACAAAAAGGGCTCCTGTACTACACTGTTAAAAATGTTTAGTGAAAATTACATAAAAGCTTGGGCAACTCTCGTTGCCCAAACATTTATGTAATATTAAATGTTGATGTAGTTTTACATGAGAAATGTAATTTTACATTACATAATTGAGTATTTTTTCTATAATTTATGGAAATTCACGTATATTTCGGCAATTTTATACCTTTTTAATGTATATTTACACATTTTTTATGTATTGCTTCTGTAATAATCCCAGCTCATGTGTAAAAATACAAATTGTTCTGTCATTATACACGTTTATGTAAAATTACATAAAAATAATTAAAAATCTGTAAAATTACCGAAAATTATTTTCTTTTCCATAATTTATTGAAATTTACAGCTGTTTTCGGGACATTTTACAGGTTTATGTACTTTTTTTGCATGTAAAATCACATAATTTTTAACAGTGTAGTTATGTATCATATTGGCCACACGTGCCATAACTAAAAAATATGCTTGTGTAAAAAACCACTTATATCAAACTCGCTACCTCTATGTAAGATATCTTAAAACTTTTACCCTTCCGATTGTATTCAATTGTATTCCGATAAAGTGTATAGATCACTGCACGTAACTGTAATTATTGAAGTCCAATAATAACAAGGGTGGGTTTAATTGGCAGCAGGTGTAGTTAATTAGATAATCTTGATTAAGTGTCTCAACTACAAATGTATATTTTATTTCATAATATTATAGTCAAACTTCATTTAATATGAAAACCATTTAAAGTAGATCTTTAGAGAAACACTGTTGTTTTAAAAAAAACAAAATTGAATACACAATTGTATAAATAATTGAGTTTGCAGTTTGCCAACGTAGGCTGCGAATACAGATTTATTGCCCTTGGTTCCTACAGATTCTTGCCATTTTGTATTGGATTCTTTTTCATTCATGTCCACGATTCTAGTTCTTAATTATCGTCCGCCCTATTAATACCTGTAGAAATTACTAAGGCTTGACTGGCACATATGACCAAAGCAAAGTAATACACATTATAAACAAAACTTTTACGTAACATCACCATAATTTTCGGCGGACGTTCGGCTATTTTGGTCACAATTTAATTTGCGTCGTAGCGATGCTGTGGTGTTCGAACTCGAAACCAGGCGGATGCTAACTGAGAGTGACCGGGAAAACATACAATACAGCAAGTAACATAATTTCGGCCAACATACCATTATGCATTTTACAATTTTAGTGAATTCTTTTTTATTACATTTTAAACAAGCCAAGGCGGCCGCTCAGCTCGGGTTGTAAGAAACTTGAGTTCTTTAGTCTTTATTTCGAGACTTGAGTCGTTTTTCAAGACTAGTACTCGTTAGTCATTATTGAGTCCGAATTCTTTGAGTCTTCCGAGTCCTTTTGAGTCTTTCAAGTTCTTTGAGCAAGACTGAGTCATGAACTTGAGTTGGTGTATTATATTATCCAACGTGGTGAGGTATTTGCACCACTGTCAAAAAACGTCTTATTAACGTCATCCTGTTGGTACGTAACCCGCTAAAACTATTTATGGTGCTCTTTTCAGGCCGGTTATAGCAAATTAAATTAAATTGACCTTAAAATAAAAATTGTGTTGAAACATAGGGTAATTCTAATTTGGTCTTTAAGTTTTATTAAGCTGTTTTATTATTTAACTATAAAGAAGACACAGACATGAGGTCTTTTAAAAAGACTCAGTCTTTGAGCTCTTTTTGGCAGGACTAAAGTCTTTTTACAGAAGACTCCAAATTCTGAAGGACTAGAGTCCTAAGTTTTATAAAAGACTCAAGTCTTATTAGATAGAACTCCCACACTCGAGTCTTTTACAACTCTTCGCTCCCCGCTTCCAAAACGCGTCAAATACGCGTTGTCATATGCCATGTATAGAATCCAACTAACATTATACAATGTGAAAGTTGGATGTCTGGACGTATGGATTTGTAGGGATGGTAACGGATTTGTATACAGTCTAGAATAGCACAAAGCCTACCTATTATCCCAATATTCTCTCGGGATTCATAATCGCGCAGGTAAAACCTCGCGAAGCAGCTAGTTTTATCTTTGTCAATTAATTGTGTCTTTGTCCAGAATGAATGATGGTGATGATGATGTGCACCACATTGCAAAATAAGTGATGAGTTGCGTGGCGTGAGCTGGGCGGAAGCGCGGTCATTGTGAACGCTTTCGTTCCTTGCTTAAATTTTGCCTGAGGCTCGTCAAAGATTCAGGGAATAAATTTGAATCATGAAATCGTTTATTATAAAACACAATATAGTTTTACTGTACAAATGTTTATTGTTATACATACATACATACATAACGTCACGCCTGTATCCCTTATGGGGTAGGCAGAACACCAGAGGTTACAAGACCATCTGATGTCACGTTTGACAAATTTGGAGGTATTATAAAGATGGAGACAAACTATTGTAGTGACAGGGGGTCAGCCTATCGCCCACAAAAACACCTTTAAAACCTCTGTCCCTTAACTGACTTTTACAGTATGCCCGGGAAGAGAAGCAGCTGGCACATTCTATGTTTTTCTTTCGCTCCCAGTCCAGCATGGAAGGAAGTTTATTGTTATATTGTACAAAAATAGTTTTTACGAAGTTCAAGTAGCACAAATCATTTTCGTGACTGGCGAATGGGCGGTCTAGCTTTGCATATTGACAATTGACTTTATGCAAAGTCAAATCACTGAAGACAAATTCAAAGACAAAACGGATAGGTAATTAATTCAAAGAAGATAGGCAGACTGGGTACCCTAACGTTTACTAATTAGGTGATGTAGGAAGTTGAACTTTTGGTATTTTGTACTCTATACTGGACTACGTATTTTCCATAAATTATTATTTTTCTACAACTTCGAATGAAGAAAAATGGAAGTTTTGTTTTCTTTATTCAAAGAAATTCACTTAAGTAATAAAATCTGCTCGACGACGTCGTTAGGTGTAAATCACCTAATGGTAAGTGTAAATGTGGTTGAAGATTATAGCAAACGGGTTTACGATAGAACTGGCTCTTCATGAAATATTCCGGGACGCATCACCGCTGCAGTGGTGATATTTGGCGGCAAATTTCAGTTAGGCGAGACAGTCAGGTTACCACCAAGTGGGGCTCACTCGGATTAGTCGCTTTTTACTATCCAGGGGCGGTAGGGTTATTCTAGGGACAAATTAGGAGTAGTAACTAAATTGTCGTCAAAGTCAATTAAGCTGGGTTTCAATATTTTACATGAGTAAAAGCCACGACAAGCGAATTGTAGGTAGGTATAAGAATAGTAAGTAATAATTTCAATGACAAGACGTTGAATATTGAAACGCTTAATAGTACCTAGCTAATTCTACTGTTCGTAGACTAAACGGACATACATACATAACTTCACGCCTGTACCCCTTACGGGGTAGGCTGAACACCAGAGGCTAAAAAATCATATGATGTCACGTTTGTCAAATTTGGATATATTATAATGATGGGGAAAGAATATTACTGTGACTGGGGGTCAGGCTATCGCACACAAAAACGCCGATAAACCTCTATGCACATATAAACATACGATTTAAGTAAATAGTCTCTACTATCTAGGCACATCTAAATCTATCATTAAGCACATATTTTAGGAAAACTATTCCGATTTGAAACGTCGATCATATTCCTAAATATCAGTTTCTGTTTGATGTAATTGAAAACAAACGGTTGGCAATTAACATTTTGCTATTAATTAGTCCACGATATAATCAACCGTAGAACGATCGCTATTAAGGTTATTCGGTTATTGTATGAAAAATAAATCTCTGTATTTGCAAATACTCGAATGCAAATGAACAATTGATTTAGCTTTCGATTCCAAATTCGAATTTCAATTTTGCTTTGAAATTGGAAATCTAAACCAAACCAACCCAACTAAACGTCAGATACTCAGCTGACCTCAATGTTGCCGTTAATTCATTGAGAACGTGAAATTATTCATGAAATTCTTCTACTTCACAACGTAGGAACTAATTCTAGTCGGACGTAATACACTGGTCATCACAAAAATCGGCCCACCTAATTTTTATGCAAATCATATATAATATTGTCTTAAGTTGCCGTGGTCACGAGCCACTGAACCACGGGGTCTGTAAAGACACCGAAACGTCGAGTCAAGATTTAAAATGTAAACATACGCGATAAATCCGGTTAAAAAGTGTTTTATTTAAAAACATATATTTTAAATAAACAAAATTGTATTAAAATCTTACTGAAAACGTCCTTATTTATATAAATTAGTCAAATATTATCAATCTAATTGTATTTTTTTAACATTTTGCAAAAAAGCAGAAATCGCCGTTTGAGCCGTATTGTAGGTACAAGTTAAACACTCTGTAACTTTTTATTCTTAATCGTTATTGGTACGATACTTTTTTCAATATAATGTGTTCCCTCCTTTGACTTTAATTACTGCTTGCATACGCCGTTTCATTGATTTTATTAAGATGTTGAAGCTTCATAGCGGGATTCGGTCCCATTCTTGTCTTATAGCGGTTTCCAAAGCTTATAAGGTCGTAGGGGCGAGTTCTCGGGTTCAACATTTCGTTTTAACGTATCCTACACGTGTTCTAAGGCATTTAAGTCCAATCTTCCTGCTGGCCACGGCTTAGCTTGAATGCCTACCTCTTCTAAGTACTGTGTAACAATGCGTTCTACGTGTGATCGCACATTATTTTATTTTATTTAGGAGGTCGACAGCTTACATTATAATAATAGATTTTACAATAAATATACGCTGAGCCACTTAAAGACCACCGCAGCTAGGTGACACAGGCATGACATGGTCTTCTAAGACCTCCGTTATGT
The DNA here is from genome assembly GCA_944452665.1 of Stenoptilia bipunctidactyla. Taxonomy (NCBI): domain Eukaryota; kingdom Metazoa; phylum Arthropoda; class Insecta; order Lepidoptera; family Pterophoridae; genus Stenoptilia; species Stenoptilia bipunctidactyla. The sequence continues at coordinate 45,165,327 of OX101721.1, read as the reverse complement.
AACTTGAAGCAGTAAGAAAACCCCTTCTGATAAAAACCAGCCCTGTGCATGCTGTTAAAAATACCTCTCCCCAAACATTGTAGAGCCTCCACCGTAACTAACCGTTCCTCGTATACAGTACTGGGCGTAACGTTCCCCTAGCCTTCTCATGACTTTACGGCGCCCATTAGAGTCGTGCATTCAACTCTCATCGCAGAATAGAACTGATGACCATTTGTCTAAAGTCCATTCAATATGTTCCCTCGCAAATGGAAATCTTGCTTGGCGATGAGCTACTGTCAATTGCGGTCCTGTTGCTGACTTGTGAGGTCTTACGTTCTGTATACGAAGTCTTCGTCTCACCGTACTGTCACTTATAGCCCCATCCCGCACTTCATGCAGCCGCGATGGAGATCTACTCGAGAAAGGTGCCGATTTCTTACAGCTGATGTCACAATAAAGCGGTCATCTCTTTGAGTGGTTACCCTTGGTTATCCAGATCCTGTTCACTGTGGTGCTGCCTAGTTTCTTGAAACCTCTGGTAGACTCTCCGAACCGCAGATTGGCTGAGACGTAATTTTCGAGCGACACAACTCAGGCTAATTCAGTTTCAGTAGTATCCGTAATTTCAGGCCACTGTAAGCCGATTTACAGTAATAATCAATAAAGTAAGTCTTGTTTACAACAAATCACTGCTGCAAAATTTCATCAAGTACTAATAAATGCGTATGCGTTTAATATGCGTTTAGATTTATGGGAATCGAATGTCAAACATCTTCTCCGACGTTAGGCATAAATAAAACGAACTTCTAAACACTTATCTTTATGATTTTATGATTTTAAGAGCAATAGTGCAAAACACAGGGTGGGCCGATTTTTGTGATGACCAGTGTATGTTATTAATATTACTCTTACAGTAAGTAACTAAATCAAATAAAATCTTGAAAATAATAACCTGCAACTGAATTTACTATGAAATAAAACACTTTTTAATCGGATTTATCGCGTATATTTACATTTAAAATTTTGACTCGACGTTTCGGTGTCTTTGCAGACCCCGTGGTCACGAGCGACTCAGACCACGGCAAAGACACCGAAACGTCGAGTCAAAATTTAAAATGTAAATATACGCGATAAATCTGATTAAAAAGTGTTTTATTTAATAGTATGAATCGCGAAAACTTAAGACAATATTATGAATTTACTATTTTCAATAATATTTGGGTATTTTAAAAATACTGAATTGAGTTGTTTTAAATTACTTTTTCCATTTACCCTGACTGATTCTTGTAACACGTAAAACTATTATACATACCGACGAGCTAAATTTTGTATTTTATTTTGGAAGAAATTTTAAAGTTTATTTTTTTGGAAGACATTCCCCCAAAAATCCTTATTGAGCGTAGTGCATCTGTTACATAAATGGACTCACGCACTGACTCTGCAGACGCGCGGTTTTTTCTTACTTTCTAATTGAATTACTAAAATAAGACGTAAGGGTCTTATAAAGAAGCTTAAAGTCACTTAACAAGCAGTGGTAAAGGCAATGCATGGAGTTTCCTTGTGGGATCGAAGAAAAGAGAAAATTTTAAAGCGACCCAAAGTCACCTACATAGTCAAAAGCTCGGAGAAAGGATAGCCGTTGTTGTTGCAAGGCTCTCGAATGGTAACTAGACGAAGTGTAGATTCATCATCATCATTTGATTAAGTAGAACTACAAGATTAATATCATCAATGATTTGAAAACTTTAAAAACATATCAATGAATATTCCATTAAGACACACTGTCTTTAATACGCATGCCAATAGATTTATTTCATAGAGTCAGACTAGAGAATAGTTTCTCTGTCTATTTTTATAGACTTCGTAGCTCCACTTCTTAAGTTTGCTGAAATAACAGGCATTTCATGAATAGTCGCGTAACACCTTTATTTTCATGCCTTCCTTTAAACACACACGTTTTTCTTAAAAAAATAAATCTATTGTTTTGAATTTAAAATATTTCCGTACCTACCATTGCCAACATTTCCGACATAGTGCGAATGCATATTGGAAAATTCAGTTACCTCGTGTCGTAGATGTTCAATCAAGAAGCTGAAAAATAATATACATACCAAGCCAGGTCTAACATGTGGCATCTGCTCTGCGGACTCGCTCCAACTATTGTGCAATTCAAATGTCTGAACAATTTGATCACGGCAATTTTCATACTGCTACTGCCTATAGTTGTTGTTGTTTTAATTAGAACCTCAGCGAGTTATCATTGCATTGGAGTTGCTGGCTTTAAATACGGGACCCTTTGTATCGGGAACCTTCGTTCGATACAAATGTTCTTTTTTTTTTTTTTTTTTATATGTGACTAAACCCGCGTTTGACCTCAATCTCACCTGATGGTAAGTGACGATGAGGTCGAAGATGAAAGCACACGGGTTTAGGAAGGAACTGGCTCTTTATACAATATTGCCGGAACACATTACCGCCGGAGCGGTAACATTTGGCGGCAGACTTTATATAAAGGGTGGTCGCTAGCCAGTCGGACCCAGAAGGGATCCTACCACCAAGTTCTGTTCGCTTCATTATTGATCACAGATAACTATTCTATATAACTGATAGCAATCACATAGTTGTGTTATACATCTATGAATGTTCTGACGACCGGCTGGTGTAGCGGTAATATACATTGCCTTCTATGCCAGAGGTCCTGGGTTCGAATCCCGGCGGCGGCGGATACTTGTGTGATCAACACAGATATTAATCGTCAAGTCATGGATGTTTATATGTTTAAGTTTATTCTAATAAAAAATATGTATTTATTCAATATGTATGTTCATATATTTCTTAAGTATATCATTTATCTAGTATCCATAACACAAGTTTTTTAAGAAACTTAATTTAGGCTAGATAATGTTGTGTGAGTGTCAGAAATATTTATTTATTTATTATTTATTTATGTTCAAATCAATCACTATTCGAGTCTCACGAACCAATCGAAATTAAGGGATTTGATGGTACTTGTAGGTTATGTAGGTACCATAGTTACATGGACTATAATTAGGTACCTACTAAACATTTGGTTAATTACAGGTTGCATAATTTGCATAATTTGAGTTACGTATGTACTCTAAATCTAGAATAGAAATATTTGAATTGAATTTAACCGATAGAGTTAAAAATCGTATACCCTTCGTGTAACACGACAATCTAATAAACAACTATTAAGACAGCTAGTTTTAAAAATAAATATTATTTTGTAATATTTATATCTCACGATGGACGTGACCTTGTGTGCTGGAATGCGTAAATGTATCCCATGACACAATTATCTATTTTGGTTCCACATCCGTTGTTTTACCCCACTTAAATAATTCCATTATTTATATAAAACATCGTTTACTTTGTCTTATTTTGACAAGGTGAGCAAACTTCGCGGGCGAGTATTATTCAATTATGTTTTGTTTCATAACTTTTGTGGGTTCTCTGTGACGCATTATGTGCTACTATTGAAATGTTTATACATAGATTTATATTTATATATATTTTTTAATGTAGTAAGCATGAGTTACTACATTTTAAATTAATTGTTTCAACATCGCGACATCATATTAGAGCGCGAGTTTCAAATTCGCGCGACGGTAACTTAAGTAGGCAGGGACGCCATGTAAGGATGCTAGTAGGAGGCAAGTAATCTAAGAGAGCGGTTTTAATACTGTTCATTATTAAAGTTTTAATGTAATACATAGGCTATGTGATACACACATCACACAACTGATAACGTTTGAAGATTTATAGACTCTTTAAAAGGGTTTTATAAGGTATAATTTGTGGGCATAAGTGATTATTGGGCCTGTAAAGACACCGAAATATATAATGTAAAAACGTGAGACATGACCCAGTATTAAAAAGTCTTTTAATAAAAATAAAATAAAGTATGAAAACATACGACAAAATAAAAAAAAACATATCGTAACATTCAATAAAATACCTAAAGCATTGTGGAAAACTTCCATTCAAAACACATGTTTCCTTTTTCTCTTTCATCTTGTTTTCTATTTGCATACCGGTATATTCTCTTATTGTTACTTGCAGTTGTTTGGTATCTTATCACGTGTTCACTTCACAGGGCAGGGAAATGCTGTAGGTACTTTTCATTTTTATGTTAAGAAAGTCGCTAAAATAGCACTTGATATATAGGATGACTGGTGACAAAGGAGGTCAATTTGCCGTCATACAAGCTGGCCCATTTTAGTACCGCGAGGTACATGGGCACCAAATTGTAGGGGAAGACTAAAGGAACTCGTAAATATTCAAATATTTGCAAAAGAGAGGATTAACTTTATGAAATAAATTATTGAAAGTTGTAACAAACTAAGGAAACAATCACGGTGAACATGAACACAGCTTAGAAAAAACGGTTTTGACACTGACGTTTTGTCCTTCTGATGGCAAATATCAAAATGGCGGCTATCTGTTATTCAAAGAAATGTTTATTCCGTTCGTTTCTGCGTTCCGGGGTGCTCTCTTTTCGATTGCTGTGCTGTGTTTTCCTGATTTATTTATATAAAAGATGAAATCTATAATCTTTTTAATATATACTTAACGAAATATTAATAATAACAAAGCAACAACAAAAATAAACAAAGTAAATGTCGAGTCGAGTTGATGAACACGAAGTTGACAGTTCGACTTGACAGTTAAAGGTAACATATTAGAGAGGAAATGGCTTGCGCGTGAAGCCCACAAAAATATGTTTTTCTTGGCTCAAACTTCATCTTTGACCAAAACTGTAAATGAGGTTGTACTCAGTGGTCAGTACGGTGTTATAAACCGCGGAGTGTACCTCGGTACCAAAATGGGCCACCCGTAATGACCTTCTTTTAGATACTGAAGGAGAGCACTTTGTACTCGATTCTGATCATAAAAATGTAATAAAAGTAGGTACTTAATTTTTCACTAAATTTCCCTATAAATAAATACTACTATGTTACCATTTACTTTTCATACAACTCAGTCGATCGCGGCACGTGACATGGCACGCGGATCGCTGCCAACGCTAGCGTAACCATGCGTTGCGTAACAAATTCATCAACCTTCAGTTAAGTTTACTCAGTAAATAATTAATATTTATTTTTTATTGTATTTTTTCTCTTCATGTATGATCTCGAACTATCACGTACTTGAATTTCAAAAGTGACCCACCAGTCATCTTGTACCTATGACATACATTTCCATGCATATAATTAATTATAGTTGATGAATTAGATGAATAGGAATAAGTATAAATGGCTTAGAATAGTCGTATCGCGCTTGGTTAAGCGTGTTATAAAAGCCGACTTATTCGAGCGTTTCAGTAAAAAACTGGCAAGCAACCAACTTTCATATAAGGTCTGCCGTTAAATGTCACCGCGCCAGTAATGAGTTCCGGAAATATTTGGCCTCAGAGTAAGCAAAGCTTGTGTTATGAGATACCATGTAGAGTTCCAGGTTCCCCTAGAATATACAGGATTCTTCTTTGGTCACCAGCCAAATTGAAATGTTATTTTCTTTGATATTATATAAATATACCTACATATTTATTTTTGTATCTCCCAGTACAAAAAATTAAGATATGGCATCAAAAACTTTTTCATAAATAGTCTCTGTTGATGAACATAGCTACTACGACTCAGAATTTCACTGATAATACTACGACGTAGTACTACAAGATTTTTGTAGTAGCACGTAGTCGTCTTTATTTCAATGTTATTTATTCGCAATTTAAACCATGCTTTGCTTAATGTGGAAGCGTGCTCTTGTAAAAAAGATACATACCTTTTTTTTGCAAAAATGGTTTCTCTAACCATTATTACCTATACTTATTACGTAAAAAAATTTTGGCCGGTGACTACAAATCAATCCTGTATGAATTTTTTTTGTTTCTAATTTCGGGCGGGAATCGAACCCGCAACCACTGGCGTCTGGGGAAGATAGGTTTACCGCATCGCCAAAGTGGTCGACAAAGCTCAAATGCTGTCAACTTCGACTTCATCCTCACCGTGAGCTGAGGTTAAGTTCAAACGCGGGATTAGCACTAAAATAGGAAGTACGGCAGTGCACACCTCACAAAGGAAACGCCTTTTTATTGTATTGAGGTAAACGTGCTGACACATCCCCGATCGCCGAAGCGAAGAACGTAGGGTCATAAAAAAATAGCTGTTACGAGTATGTAGGGAAGATCCGGCAGAAGGCGGAACCGACCCACTGAAAACCTCCAGATATACCTCATACAACATAATTGGAGCTCGAGGTATTGCCATCGGCATTACCCGGCTGGGTAACGCTCAGACAGTACCAAGCGCCCTCGCACGTAGGAAATGTTCCAGTACGGAATAGAAGACGCCTGATTGAACCTAATTCAATAACGTGCCATTAAAACTGAAATAGAATTAAAAAAAAAAAGATCAGTCTAAACTGTCCTTGTAACATGCACTTTGTATTTTTACACGTGTCTGCTGTACAGAGCAGGAAATTGGCGTTCGAATTTCAGTTATTAAATATGTTGACTATACGGGAATAAAACATGGACTTTTTTGTATGATAAAGATAGGACGTTTGTCTTCCATGTCACCTGATGGAAAGTGCACATGAAGACTATGGTGGTACACGTCCATCCACGAGATTTACTCGACACTTAAAAGTACCAGGACTGTAGTGGTCAGGAAAAACAGACGCAGGCAGACCGTTCCACAACTTGGCAATCCGTACCAAAAAGAAACTATCGAAGAGTTTTGTTCGACTTCTTGATAAATCCACTATATATGGATAGAAGTTCTGTCTGCATCTGGAAGTCCGGTGGTATAAAGGTGTGGGTTCAATTTGGTCAAAAAGAACACTCACCCACTCACCAAAATCTACCCGATAAAATACTGTCAAACAAGCAACCTTACGACGACGAACGATGCTCTAAAGTATGCAATTCTTTATTAGTAAGATTGTCCTTAGCTTGACCGGGCTCTTCGGTCAACATCGGTTATTTGACAGTACCATCCCATTTTCGCATTTTATGTGAAAGCTTTGTAAAAAACCTTTGCTTTAAATATACTTTTTATATATAAAATAGTATGATCTCTGTTCTTTATTCAGCTTTTAGTGTCTGTAAAAATGAAACCTTGGAAACATTTTCAGTTTTCTTTTTGTATGGATGTTTTTTTTACGTCTGGCTTTTGATTTTGATAATGTGTCTACTCTCATTATGTTGATTTACTTTATTGTGAAATACTTATTTTTATCTCTGATCGTCGCTATGCTGTCGCCTGAAGGTCTTAAATAGAAAGGTTGATTACAATGAGTTTCGACCTCAAATATTTTAACGTTTGTTAAACTAAAAAGAAAAAGAAATATAAATGTAACAAAATAACACTATTTATAAAACCGAAAAATAACTAAAACTATTAGAAAATAATAGATTCAACAATGGCGAAGGTAAATTGAAAATGGTTGAATTCGAACAACCATGATGTAAATAATAAATTGTGCTCGCTATAAATAACTGAAATTGAAGAATGGTAAACGATAAAACTTTTTTTACGTTGTTTATACGAACAAGGTTTCAATGGCCTAGTGACCTAGTATAATGGTTCACCAAAGTCATATAGTTCAAATACCAATTGCTGGAATATCATTTATTCAAGCATAATTAAGAGCTGTCAGCAATTTTGTGTTAAGCCTGAATGCAACGCTCGTACACTGAGAGATAGATGATAATGATGACAAATAACAAGAAACTAAATAGTTGTACAGGGTGACTGGTACATGACCCGACATAGGAACAGAGTGTGTAGATGGGATCATTTGCAAGTATTTAAAGCCAACTTTCTATGGGTCTTATAGTTTTGGCGATAGGCATAATTTTGTACTTTTTTTCCCAAAAGTTTGCCTTTAGACTCGCACAACTTTTTTTTAAATCCTTATTTTTTTCACAAATTATCATTAATGAGTAACTTATACGTACCTGTATTTAAGATGCAGTGGTTTTTGTCGGAAATTCGGAATTCTCAGAAAAAAGATATTGAAAATTTTGTTTTTTGCCCATTACAAAGTAAAAGTACATTTATGTAAAGGCAAGGAAATGTATAACAAACTGCGTAAGGTGGGCTTAGAATATAAATAAATAAATATTTCTGCCACTCACACAACATTATCTAGCCCAAATTAAGTTTCTTAAAGAACTTGTGTTATGGATACTAGATAACTGATATACTTAAGAAATATATACACATACATATTTAATAAATACATATTTTTTTATTAGAATATACTTAAATAAATATATAAACATCCATGACTTGACGATTAACATCTGTGTTCATCACACAAATATCCGCCGCCTCTGGCATAGAAGGCAATGTATGTTAACGCTACACCAGCCGGTCGTCAAAAATATCCCTGTAAACTCTTGATAAGTGTGTCGGAAAGGACGACTAATCGGAGTGGCCCCGCTTGGTGGTAGGTCCCCTTCAGGATCCACCAGGCTGGTGATCACCCTTTATATAAAATCAGCCGCCAAACTGCTCCAGCGGTGATGCGTTCCGGTAATATTTTATGAACAGCCTGGGGGCTTACTCCCGAAACTGATTCGATTTCGATTCTCGATTCTGCAGTGCTAGCACGGATCTTTTGTCGATCGTAAGTTTACGAATGCTCGTATAGTATGGAGTCGGTTGCAAGTTTTTAGTAACAATGTAATTTTTTATTTTACAGTTATTTAAGAGTAGAACCTGTTAACAAACATTCAAAATTAACAAGGAACACATTTATTTAAGCTAACCGTGCGGCAATGGATAGATTTCAATTATTGCTTGCAAAACCGTCTCCATACTATACGAGCATTCGTAAACTTACGAGCGACAAAAGATCCGTGCTAGCACTGCTGATTTGATTACGATTCTGGGGCCTTACTCCCGACGCGATCGAGAATCAAATCAACTCGATCTCAAGCATTTCGAAACCGATACTAGCGCCGAATCGAGCGGTGGCTCAAATTGTAACTAATCAGGATCGAATATAACTGTTTATAACTTGTAACAAATGACCAAATCTATGGTACAATTTGAGCCACCGCTTGATTCGGCGCTAGTATCGGTTTCGGGAGTACGAAAATCCCCGAGATCGAGTTGATTTGATTCTCGATCGCGTCGGGAGTCAGGCCCCTGACTCACGTTAGATCCTGGTCGGTACTACCGAACCAAATCGAATCGAGATCTTGATCGAGTGTTATCAGCGCCGTTAGCTGGATCCGGTTGATGACGTCTCATCCGCAGAGTAAATGTGTTAAAGATAAGTATGATTTACCATGGATTTCGTAATTTGTTACAAGCTATAAACAAATATATTCAGTCCTGATTAGTAACAATTTGAGCCACCGCTCGATTCGGCGCTAGTATCGGTTTCGGGAGTACGAAAATCCTTGAGATCGAGTTGATTTGATTCTCGATCGCGTCGGGAGTAAGGCCCCTGGTCCTACCTAAACCTGTATGTTTCACCGAACATCAGGTGAGATTGAAGTCAATCGCGAGTTTAGTAAGCAACTCAAACGCGGTAACAAATAAAAAATACATCTGTATTATTTAAAATCATCTATCTAGTAAGAGAAGCGAGCTGTTGCAACGCGTCGAACTAGGTTTGTTTTGGCTCATTGAAATTCAAAATAGCGCCACCTATTAGTTTTATATTGTACCACTTAGTAGCAGTATTTTGATTTTTAATTTTATTTAATGATTCGGAACATTCCGTAATTCGTTTCCAATATTTCAACGGCACTACACGGCGTAGGTTCCATTCTCTAGGATTAAGACTACTGCGGTCGACCTAGGGCGTGAATTACCCTGGGTTCGAGTCCCAGCTGAGCCGTTTTTGTAATTGAAGTTTTATAATGGCGCGGGTCTGGGTGTATATTAGAATTCCCTAGTTACACAATAAATAAAAGCTTACTTTGAGTCCACAATTTTTGTTTCTATTTATTCATTTCGACTTATTTAATACTTAAATTGTGACTGAAAACAGTCTAACGTCTATTTGATGGAAGTGATTGTAGGGAAGAACATTTTCGCAAAACTTCATCTAGGCAAGAATTGAATGCACCGCAGGAACCAATGTCACTTCGATTTCCGACGTTATAAGAAGAATAGTTCCGCGCGGTTTCAATCAATCATAACAAAATCAAATCGTAGAGCTAGCAAGAAGCGAATTCAAACGAAAAACCGACAAGTAAAACTTTCTTCTATTATCAAAGCCAAATGGACGTTTATACAAGTGCTTTATATTGAAGGCGGCTATTTTGTGTTCCCCAGGTGACATGGTACCGGAATGAGCGGCGCCTGCTTGAAGCTGAGCGGATCGCTCTCGCTCGTGACGGAAATTTCTGGTGCGTGGACATAGCGGCCGTGAGCGTCGACGATGCCGGCCGATGGACGTGTACAGCGGAGAACACAGGCGGACGGACCAGTTGCTCAGCCCATCTTAACGTACTGGGTAAGGATATTAAAAATTTACGACCTCGTAGCCTCGTGGGGTAACATTGCCTTCTCTTCAGAAGTCATGGCTTCGTATATCGGTTGGGATATACGACTAGCTGAATATTTATTTAGAAACGTTATATACGAGTATTATAAGACTTATGTCTTACAATATGATTATTCACGGTTTTGAAAAAGTCATGCCTAACTCCGGCAGGCCGCAAGTTATAGTGCAAAAATAGGATATACATACAACCTCAAAGGTGCTATAGTTTAGTTAAGAAATATTCCTTAACCAGTATTTAGACGAAGTTAAATAATGTATAGAGAACTGCAATCACATAATTATTGATTTACAAAACATTACTTTGGCAGAACTGCAAGTAAGGTTCAAAAAATGCTCTGAAATATTGAAATCAATTGGTCGTAGAGAGTTTGTCAATTTAAAAACAACGATGCAATAAACTGCCTAGTATTGAATTCATGGCCAGTAGCTGTTTTAATTTCATTAGGTTTCGTTGCTTGGTAGAGGGTGCCACGTACATACATATCGCCTCAGAGTACCCCAGAGAGGGAACGAGCATCAACTTGCATTGCATATTCGATTAACTTTAAGTTCTGAAAGTGACTGCTGAGAAGTACTAATGGTACAGAGAGCATACGTTCTACTAGCCACTTAGGTGCCAAATCGACTTAGCATCGTATTCTAAAAAATTACGCATATTTGAGTCTTATTTTCGCTAATTATGCCAAACCGACTAAGCATAAATGAAAATGAAAATGAAAACTTTTTTATTCGTAGTAGGTAATTTTATACACTTTAAGAACTTCAAATGCTGGATGAGGGCGGCGCGGGTCCGGACGACATGACGAATCCTGGGGGAGGCCTCCGTCGAGAAGTGTGCGTCTCTCGGCTCATGAAGATAATGATCGCCCATTATCCACCAATGTCTTGGTGTCGTCTACTACTACTTCTTCTTCGGCTTTAAAAAACGAAATGAAAGTAGAACCCTAGGTAGACAGAGAGGAAAAAAGCCGGCGGAAAAAAATTCTCTCGGAACTCTTTTGTAAAAAGTGCTTATTATAGGTACAATATATATAAGTAATATAATATAATAGTATTCTAAATATGTCATATAGGGTCATAAAATGTAGATTAATCTTAAATTTTACTGACAGAAAAGAATTTTTAAATTTTAATTTATGAAAAATATTTAATAGAATCATCATTTCTAATCTACAATTAAAATATAATTGACTATTATAAGCGGACCCTGTATTTACGCATACTTGAGTCTCTTTTTCGCTCGCTACTACGGGCTATCATTGAAATGTTGGATTTGAATATCAAGTAATATACGAGTAATACGCGATTTAATTCGGTCTAAACTTTTATTTTGGAGTTTTTGTCAGTTCTCGATGCACGCTGCAAGTAAGGTTTTAGAATATGTACTGGCAAAGCTGTTATATTTTATTTTATTTTATTTTACTTTATATGAGTTATCGAAGAGCATTTTTCGTGATTTTATAAATTTAAACGTTTACTTCTTTAAACGTACGCAGATTTTGATGTTTCTGTTTTTATACAGGGTTCAAATTTTTTTTTACACATTAAGTATCATTTATAGAAACGATTTTTGCAAAAAAAACGTATTTTTTTTACAAGGAAATTAATGTATTCGCTAACATGTCAAGCTAAGCATGGTCACTCTAAATTACCATTAAAATAAAGTCGACTACGCGCTACTACAAATCATCTCGTAGTACTACGTCGAACTATTAACAATGAAATGCCGCGTCGTAGTAGCTATGTTCATCAACAGCGACTATTTTCAAAAACGTTTGTGGTTCCATATTTTTACTTTTTTGTACTGAGCGACGCTAAAATAAATATGCAGATACGTTTATATTGTATCAAAGAAACTTTTGGCTGCTGACTAAAAACCAACCCTGTATAGGACATTGGCCTATAACAGAATGAGTATGAGGTTTGTTACTTAAAGACCTATTCTTTATGTTCTTAAATAGCCCGGTTTTAAGTACTCACCTAAGATGAGTACTTAAAGTGTGCGAATCATATGGTACAATTCCCAGTACCGCGGTTTTGGGAAACACGAATTTAGCTTAGGGTCTTTCTACTGGATAACTTTTAGAAATATTTCTTAATTTATATCATAAAATTTTAATTGCAGTGCCAAAGGCCTACAAGCGTCCCGAATTCGTGGAAGAGCTTCGCGCGCTTCTCACCGAGCAAGGCACCGTGTCGCTGGAGTGCAAGGTGGTTGGCGTGCCCACCCCTGTGCTGCGCTGGTTCAAGGTAAGCAAAACAATAGTATATTTCATTACTAGTACGGAATGACGGTTCCGTACGTGTACTGAACGACTATTTTTAATACAGTTGCGAAAAAATTAAACAATTTAATAAAATATACAAAATAGCGCCAGCCGTAAAAAGAATATAAACAGTTTTTTTTTCTTCACACGTTCTGGGTAGGCAAAGGGAACTATGCCTATACAGCCAAGTCTTCAATGGATGTTTGTATTGACATGTAATGAAAATGAAATTTTATGAGATAACATGCTATGAAACCTAACGTTGAATCAAATCATTAAATTTGATATTGAAACAAATTAGTAGCTTCTTTTCAGAAATATTTGCATGAATCTTAAAAACTTCTATTATTCTTTTTTAGTAAAACCTGCATGGTTGGTTTTTTTTCTTTTTAATAGACATTATTTTGACACTTGGGAAAGAGAACGCACGAGTGCGTAATAGTCTAGTTTCCGAACGCTTTACGTGCCTGCAATACGCCACTTTTTGAGCAACTGTATTAAAAATGTATTTATACAAAAATATGTCACTCATCAAATAATAGTCTGCTATTAAATGAGATGTATGTACATAACATAATAAATATGTTTGCTTATTATAACCCATCACATACAAGTGATTGTCTAGTTATACAGGGTGACTGGTGAGCTACTTTTAAAATTCAAGAACGTGATAGTTTGAGATCATAAATGAAGAGAAAATAAAACCAGTATTAATTATTTATTGAATAAACTTAACCGAAAGTTAAAGAATTGATTACGCAACGCATGGCTACACTAGCATTGGCAGCGAACCGCGTGTCAGTTCACGTGCCGCAATTGACTCAGGCGTAAGTAAAGTAAATAGTAACATAACTTTACTTATTTAGGGGCAATTCTAATGAAAAATTAAGTACCTATTTTTATGTCCAGAATCGTGTACTGAGAGTTCAGTATCTATAATTTGTCGCCAGTCACTTTGTATAGGGATATATTTAAGCATGCATAATCAACAAACTTTTGATGCTAAGAACAGCCTTACCACCCCTGAATAAGTGGGTCGAGTCATAACATCAACTACACTTACCATCAGGATGGTACAGGTCAAAGGCGGGCTAAGTCTTTAATAAAAAAAAGAACTAGAGTGCGGCCGTTGCGAGAATGCGTTCCTGACAGCTCCTTGTGTCCACTGAATAAAGTTTATTTCCGATTTGAAAGTTAAAAAAGCTATGATTTTGACAGCTGTCAGGAGCGCAAACTCCCACCGGTCGCACTTTAGTCCCAATTTTAAGCAGTTAGCGAAAAACAATGATGGTGCACCACACATTGAACATTGTCATCAATAACTATATAAGTCTCCAGGTCAGGTAAGAGATAAAACAACGAGAAATGGTAGTTCTAAGTAAGTGGCACTCTTTGTTAACGTTTTGTGTTCAAACTTGGCAAGTATATCTAAAATAATAATAACTCTAAACAATCGTTCTTCTGTACTATACACATTTTACTAAAATAATTAATACCTACAAAATATATTCATATTATGTATTTATGTTCTAGGTTTCATAACACAAGCTATGCTTACTTTAAGGCCTGTAATTGGTGTGATTGTCTGGGGATTTTATTTTTATATATTTATTTAAAGTATGTTTAAAGTACCCATGGGCACATGTAAAGTAATATTAAAATATATCACTATTTCACTATTTTTTTAACAGGACAGTCGTGAAATCAAGGCCGGCGATGTCTTCGCGTTGACGGCTAACGCGGAGGATCCGACCTCCCTGGGTACCTACACATGTGAAGCCGTCAACTGCATGGGCAGGGCCTACTCGTCATCAAAGGTCCACGTCGTAGGTCGCTCCAGTAGGGAGGGCTCTGCTAAACCATCGACAAGGTAAAGAATCATATTTTACTTATATTATAAATGTGAAAGTTTAAATGGATGTTTTATGTTTTTTTTATGTTTTTTTTTCCTCAATCACGCTTGAACGGCTCAACAGATTTGGATGTAATTTGGCATAGTGAATGAGTACAGTTTTGAATAGCACATTGCTTGGTGGTAGGATCCCTTCTGGGTCCGCCTGGCTAGCGACCACCCTTTATATAAAGTCTGCCGCCAAATGTTACGGCTCCGGCGGTAATGTGTTCCGGCAATATTGTATAAAGAGCCAGTTCCTTCCTAAGCCCGTGTGCTTTCATCTTCGACCTCATCGTCACTTACCATCAGGTGAGATTGAGGTCAAACGCGGGTTTAGTCAATTATAAAAAAAAAAAAAAAAAAAAACATAATTTTTTCCCGATATTCCTTCAGGATTCAAAGTTGCGCGGATGAAACCGCGCGGAACAGGTAGTTATGAATAAAAAGTTTAGTACGTAAGAAAAATAATGGAGTCCAACTCTATACTGCAAACTTAATATACAATTTTATAAATATAAATCTTTTATCAACCAACTTCCGAAAATGGAGGAGGTTCTCAATTCGACTGTATGTTTTTTAAGTGTCTTTGTTACTCGATATTTCGGACAATTATGAAATTATTTTGAAAATTGTTTCATATGATAGAGGATACTTCATTGTTGGTCCCATTTAAATTTCATCGAAATTGGTTTAGTACTTCATTGAACATTTCAAATTTACATAACACAAGCTATGCTTACTTTGGAGCCATGTAGTTGGTGTGATTGTCTTGGGATTTTATTTTATTTTAATTTTATTTAAATTCTTCACCTGATAATATTTTGAGTCCCTGAAACTTGCGAAATCTACCAACCAGTACTTAACTACTCCAGGTTTATGGTCTAAACCTCCTTATTACTTACATCTCTACACTACGCTAATCAAAAAGGAATGTTATGATATATGTAACACAGTTTAAATTAATTCTAGTGCTTTAGTACCGGAACCACCGCCGATATTTACCAAGGAGTTGGAAGGGTCTTCAGTAAAGATCTGTGAGCCAGTGACCCTGACCGTGCAGCTGGTAGTTCCACCTTGGCCAAGGAGTGTAGTGTGGTACAACAAAGAAGGCAAAGTCGAACCAAATGACAGGTATGTTTTAAGCTATACGGGGTGACTGGTGGGTCATTTTCGAAATTTGAGGACGTGACAGTTTGAGGTCATACATGAAGAGAAAAAATTAAATTAAATATAAACATTTTTTATTTACTGAGTAAACTTAACGGAAAGTTAAGAAATTCATTACGCAACGCATGTGAACACTACTGTGTGCGTGTTGACTGAGGCAGCGCGGCGCGTCGGGAAAAGTCTAGGAATGACTCTTTATTTATTTATAGGGAATTCTGGTGAAAACTCAAATACCTACTTTTATTACATAATTATGATCAGAATCGAGTACAGAGTGTTCTTCGTTAATATCTAAAATTTGTCACCAGTCACCCTGTATAAAATACTTTTTAATCGGATTCCATGGTGCAGTGGTCTAGACGCTATTACGCCAATCGTGAGGGCGCGGATTCGGTTCTCGCACGGAACATGAAAAAATGTTCCATGTCTGGATGTTTATCAAGCCTTATTTTATTTTTAAAAATTTAAGAAAACTTACAGCTAGGTAATACATTCAAACACGAATAAACAACAACACGTGCAAGATATGAGTTGGAAGCTGAAGGCCAGTTTGCTACATATCATAATAGCTACTATAAGCTATGTTTACTTTGGAGTCATGTAGGATTGTCTGGTGCTTTTATCCCCTTTTTTCTCTTTGAACTATTTATTAATTTTAAGTCTTCAAATGTCTCTACGTGATATGTAGGATAAACGAAGGCTTGGCGCCGTTAAAAAGGGTCATGTTATGCATGTAATTTAAATCATTTTCCATAAGTTTTTTTAGTGACTACTCACATGACATTAAGTTAAGACGAGGTCGAAGATGGAACTGGCTTTAATACAGGGTTGATTTGTAGTCACCGGCCAAATAAGTATCATTTATACACAATAAGTATCATTTATAGAAACGATTTTTGAAAAAAGTTTTTATTTTTTTTTACAAGGAAATTAATATATCAGCTAACATGTTAAGCTAAGCATGGTCACTCTAAATTACCATTAAAGTAAAGTCGACTGCGCGCTACTACAAAACATCTCGTAGTATTAACAATGAAATTCCGCGTCGTAGCTATGTTAATCAACAGCGACTATTTTCAAAAACGTTTGTGGTTCCATATTTCTACTTTTTTTAACTAAGCGACGCTAAAATATATATGCAGGTACGTTTATATTGTATCAAAGGAACTAACATTTGAATTTGGCTGGAGACCAAAAAACCACCCTGTATACTGTTGGAACACATCCTAGAGCACATCCTAGAGCCTAGAGCGTTGATATTTGGCGGCGGTTTTTACATGAAGGTTGGTCGCTAGCCAGGCGGACTATGAACTATATATATATTACTAACTAGCGGGGCCACTCGGAGCTGAACCTACGTGCCATGAAATTAGTGATTTTCTGTATCTTTATTTCTTTAAAATTATTGAATATAAACTTTTATACCATACCTACTCTAAAAAGCTTATTTTATTCACGCAAAACAGTGAATAAAAAGGCCTTTTCTTCACTGTGTTGTTTTTATTCACTGTTTTGGTGTTTAATAATGATAATAATAAAAAAAATACGCTAATTTCAGTCATTGCTCTAATTTTAATGTCCTTTTCAATCAATGTAACATTTCTTATTTCTTGATTAACTTTCTATTTTCGCTTTAATTATGTCTTTTTCTCGTATTCATGGTATAAAGTATAGTATGCAACTCCTGAATAAAGTACGAATTTATATCGAGGGCCATGAATCACTCGCCTCGCTCAGGATTCTAACAGTTGAATCATTCGCTGCGCTCGTGATTCAATCATCTTAAATCACTCGCTACGCTCGTGATTCAATCGTTAGAATCCTTCACTTGCTCGTGACTCATCTACGGCCCTCGCTTTAAATCCGTCCTTTATTCACTAGTTGCATAATATACTATTGTTGCGTGCTGTTGGTGCCAATACCCCTCATCAACTTTCTTTAAACAACTTTTCTTTTCTCATCAACCTGCTATCCGCTTCGTAGCTTACTCTCTTTTTTAAAGTTTATGATTGATTTATTATTACAGATACCACATTATAGAAGACGGTGTTGGTGGCTACATCGTTGAAGTAACTTCCACAGAATGGCAGGATGAGGGAGAATGGAAATGTGTGGCCACCAGCAGCGGAGGAAGACTTGGGATAACGACATGTTACGTCAACATGGAGGGTAAGAACGATACAAGTAAAGGACACAACAAATCAAAAAATCACGGTCTTTAATTTTAGATACAAAAGCCCTAAGTTTAGTTTTCTAAATTTAAATATTCTCTCTCAACCAAATCTTTATTTTGGGATTTAAAAAAATACACGTTTTTAATTTACAGTGCCGAAAAACTATCGCAAGCCACGGTTCATGGAAAACCTTCAAGCTGTTCTCACAGAAGAGGGTTTAGTCTCTTTCGAATGTAAGGTCGTGGGTTTCCCCACGCCTGTGCTGAGCTGGTTCAAAGACGGCCAAGAGCTAAAACCTGGTGATGTGTACCAGCTCACTGGAACCAATTCTCTTGGCTCTTATTGCTGCATAGCACGAAACTGTATGGGCCAAGCTAGCAGTTCCGCCGAACTTACTGTAGAAGATATTCAGAACCAACTTAATGAAGAAGAGAAATTGCAACTGTTTTCAAAGAATCAAGCACCGAAATTTGTACAGGGATTAAAGAGTACAGAAGCTAAAATTGACGAATCATTCAGATTTACTGTCAAAGGTGGGTACTTCATATACTTATATTTTATTGTAAACTCTTATCACGTATATTTAAATTAACACCCGTTTGGTTCGTTGGCAACAAAGTAAATTTAAATATATTTTTAAGTAACCTTTGTAGGATAAGGCTAGTTGAAGTCCACTTTAGTAGAGTTCACATAAAGCGTAAAGTCTAATAAAGCAGGCGTTTCAAAAGATTTTTATAATTTAACTACTCTTTTTAGACGGACTGTATGCTAATCGTTACCCTGCTACATTGAAAGTTACTATTAGAAGATTTCTACAAGGAATGTTGAATTTGACTCCAAAAGCGTTTTTTTGAAATACAAATTTTGGTTTTGAATATGATGGCAAAACTCATAAATTGTAGATCCTAAAATAAAAATTCTAATAATTTAATAGTTCATGAAAATGAAATTTTAAATCAAAAAGTATTCGTCTTCGATTTACCTACTAATATGTATTTTTTATATTTAAGTACTTTACTTGCACTGACAGACTTTTTAATATTTCAGTTTCAATACCACCTGAACCATCAGTTCTTTGGTACCGTGATGATCAACCTGTTGACGAGTCAAGCCGATGCAATCTTGGCAAAGAAGAGCGTGGTTTGTTCTATCTAGACATACAAAATTTAGAATTCCTCGATCAAGCTGAATGGAAATGCGTTGCTATGAATGATTTTGGCCATAGTGTAACATCATGTTTCCTCAAATTAATTATACCTAGACATTATAAAAAGCCAAGATTTTTAGAAAATCTACAAGCTGTCCTTTCAGAAGAAGGTGCAGTTAATCTAGAGTGCAAAGTAATTGGCGTCCCACAACCAGTTCTTAAATGGTACAAAGATGGCGAAGAACTGAAACCTGGGGATATACACAGAATAATATCAGGCCAAGATGGAACTTGCTGTCTTGGAACATATACTTGTGAAGCCCAAAATTGTATGGGTATAGCCGCTAGCTCTGCATCGCTTCTTGGCTTCGACGATTCCGTGAAAGCTAAGAAAAAAAAGAACGAAGAGCAAGCTTTACAAAGAAATTTGTCGCTGAGTACAATTCATGAGGAGCGGACATCACAGATGTATGATACCCCGGTAGGGGATATAACATTGGATAACCAAGGAGAAATATCGTTCTCTTTCGATGGCAAGGAAGTCTCTGTTTCATTATATGAGACACCAGATTTGACAGAGGAGGAAGCTCTTAAAATAGTAGAAATGTATGCTGATCAATTATCAGAAAATGTAACTGAGCATAATGTTGTTGAGTTACCTCCTTTAAGATTCGTAAAGGAAACTTCTACCTCTGGAAATTTATTGATGGAAGCTGTTATAATAGATGTATCACCAGAATATTTTGCTTCTCCAGAGGAAGATCTTAGGACTGAAGCTGACATTGAAGATATTTCAAATGGTGATGAAGTTTTTTCACATCAACAATCTTTAGATGATGATTTAGGGGAGGACTATTTAGAAAAAACTATGGCTTTACTATCGAATGAAAAATCCGATCCACCAAGAAAAACATTGCAAAGAAAATCAGAGTCCCAGAGGAGTGCTGATGACTATTTCAGTTTATCACAAGAAGACACTTTATCAGAAGACAAAAAAGATATTGAAACACATGCCTTGTCTGATAGTGATCTTCAAAGTTATGCAAGTGCTAGAAGTGTAAGTAAGCAAAAATCAAAATCACTAAAACCATCAGTAGAAGAAGGCCAGGAATCTTCTGAACTATTAAAAACAGTACTAGGAAAAGAAGAAATTGTTGTGACACAAGATAATGATACCCCTATACTAAAAAAGAAACGAGAAAGGCGAAGTAGTCGTAGTTCAAGAAGATCTAGCTCTGCAAGTGAAAAATCTTTCACTTTACTAAAAGATGAAGAAATTAAATTAGAAAAGTCTTTAATTAATAAACCAGAAAAAGTAGTGACTGAAGAATTTAAAACGAAAGTTATAAATATAAGTGATTACTTATCAAGAACTATCAATAATATTCAAATCATCGAAAGAGATATAATTTTAAAATCAGAACTTATGTCATCAGCAGCTACAGCGTCACGTAGTTTGGAAATTATAAGCAGTTTAATCAATCCCTTATCGGAAGTACATAGTATAATCGATACAATTAAAGAATCTTTTGCTGAATCCACAGATGTTACCAAATCACTTTTCACAAAATTTCCGGAACCTCTAAAAACTTTACAGCAGTCTTTAATCATTGTTGAGAAATGCATTGATGTTGAAAGTGATAATCGGACTTT
The DNA here is from genome assembly GCA_944452665.1 of Stenoptilia bipunctidactyla. Classification (NCBI taxonomy): domain Eukaryota; kingdom Metazoa; phylum Arthropoda; class Insecta; order Lepidoptera; family Pterophoridae; genus Stenoptilia; species Stenoptilia bipunctidactyla. The sequence continues at coordinate 45,144,489 of OX101721.1, read as the reverse complement.
AGTCAGAAAAACTTGTATTGCATTTATAGAGAAAAGCGGAGATGATATTGAAAGACTTATGTCGGAAATGGAAAATATATTAATTTTAGAAAACTTTTATTCTGAAGAAAAAACTCACACTGACATTGAGTCACTCTGTAAAGATATTATTAATGTGATAAATGTTTCAAGAGAAATTATAAAATCTAAAAATCTCCTGAATGAAGTAAGTGAAGTAAAGCAAGAAGACGCTTCTATTGAAACGCGTCATGTTCGGGATACTCAAAAAGCTGTTTTTGATCTAAAAAGTCCATTAAATTCTTTATTATCAATAGCTGAGTGTGCCGAAAGTGGTCAAATAGCAAACGTGGCTAAAGTTAAAAATAGTGAAGTTATTTTAAATGACATGTCAATTTCAATCCAAGACCTGCAGGCAGCCTTAGAACAAATTGAAAATCTCTCTGTGAAAGAATCTACTTCTTCATTGCAAAAGTATAATACCGAAATAATTGAAGCTGTTATGGATTCCATTGTCAGACTTCGAAATTCTTTTGAACAACTATCTACAGAGACAAAAGTGGAAAATATTCATGAGGATGATAAAGTTGTATTGAAAGAAGCATTAACATCAATCAAACAAAACTTGATTGCAATATCTGGTCATATTGATTTGATAGAACGAAATGTTGGCACTTTTGATATATTACAGAGTGAAAATAAGCTAGAAGCACTCCAAAAAATGGCCCAAATATTGATTACCTTAGAAAATAGTTTACCGCAATTTGAACCCATGCCAACGGTTCAATCACATATGACACTGTTTCATAAAAATTTGACCAAAATTTTAGAAAATGTTATATCATGTAATGAAGCCAAAAAGTACTTTTCTTTTATGGAAATATGTGATGCAATAAACAGAATCATAACAGCTTCAAAAACAATTAGCACTGATAAAGCTCTGGCATTAGCAAGCATTAGCAATACACTGAAAATACTGCAAAGTCAATTTATAGAAAATATTTTTGAATCTGAAGTTAACTGTTCCATATTAAGTAACATCACTGACGTTCTACTTGGAATCCAGGAAAGTATTAACCAAGCCGAGGAAACTAGTTCTTATGTGGAATCTGAAAACATAGAGGAACTATCTAGCAAAGTTTATAGATATACAAATGCTAACATTATTTTGGAACACATTGAACAGACAATAGCGTCAGTGAGTAAAATTAAAACAGTTGAAAATACTGTATATTTTGAGCTGCCACTCTCGACAACATTACACAACATGTGTCCTTTATTAGAAGAATTGAAACAGAATATTGCGAGTACTTTAACAACTAGTGCTAATGAAGAACATGTTTCTGAAATATCAGAAAATGTAATAAATAATACCTTAGCCACTCCTATGAGTGAGCTCAATCAGAATATTGTCGTCCTACAGCAAACAATAATAGAAAACCTTTCGAATTTAAAGGAAAATCATGAATTTGTGACTGCTTTGGCTGAACCATTACATGAATTACATACAACATTACAAGTTCTTCAACAAGATGTTATTTCACAATATGGTGAAGATATTGCACCTTACGAATTGAGTGAAAATATGGCTAGTGCAGTACAAAATTTACAAAATTGTATTGTTTTTGTTCGTGAGCAAGCTGGAATAGAGGAAGCTGATGAAATGTCAACATTAGAAGATGTTTCTGGAATAAAAACAACAGCCGAAATTTTACCATCTGATAGACTGGTCTTGCCTACAAGTCACCAAGTTGTCCCCGAATTATCAATACAGCCATTACATCAAACAACACCAGTTGCTGCAACTGCTGTAGCTTTGCAGTCGTTGAATGAATACGTAGAGGTTTTGCAAAATCCAGAAACGATAGATATTTTAGATACTTTATCAGAAATAAGTGACTATTCTAGTTTAAAATCAGTAGTCGTTAGCCTGGGTGAACTTCATAATGGTCTGGAAGAATATTTACATCCAGCTATAATAGAAGAACCTAAAGAAATGACTGATACAATAAACATGAAATTAACAAATATAGCAGAGCCTTTACACGAACTTCATCAAAGTCTATCGGTTCTAGACACGACAAACATTCCAATTTATGAGCATATGTTAGAATTACCAACAGACAAAATACATTCCCTAGTAACAAATATAACTGAATTCAAAAATCGCTTAGATGTTTGTTTGCAAGTTTTATTCCCTGCAATGGAAACTGCCGATAAAACTATAGAGATATCTAAGAAAATTGAACAATTGCGAGATATTAGTGAAAGTTTGCGACACATTTTAAGAGATGCTGAGCAAACAGTTATTGTAACTGATGAAGTGTTGAATTTAGAATCATCATTGACAAAATTAATTGATGTGACCGATGTTTCAAAGGGCATCAAGATTGAAAGTGTGAAAAATGTTGCTCAAGAATTATTTAGAGATATTGAAATAGCGCAAGAAGAAATCATACGTTTTGTTCCTGATTCGTTAGACCGGCTTCAAAACGAGGCAGAGATTGTACAAGCTATGGATGAAATAGAGTCTAATATTGCAATATTAGAACAATATGAGTTTTTGAATTTATCAAGAGCTTCAGATAACATCTCTTGCATCTCCCCTCAACTGGCAAATGAAGTTGATTTGGAATCGCTTGCCCAGATTGAATATGTCATAGATCATACAGCTAATCTCGTTCAAGATTTTTCCCAAGAAATGCCTTTATCAGATTTAATAACAGTTAATAATTTTTTTAAGACCTGTAAAAGTGAGTTTACTATATTACGTCACCTCTTAAATAAGAAACCCAGTCACAAAAAAATAATTCGAGTTATTCAAGAACATCTAAGTATACAATCTCAAATTGAAAGTTTTAAAAAGGCGCAAATAAATTTAATATTGTCTGATGAAATAAAAACCTGCCTTTCTAACTTTTTTATCGATTTAAATATAAACCTCGATGCAGTCCGAGAAATCATTTTAAAAATTGTTGAAACTCAATCCCATATATTATTTAAGCAACCATTGCAAAAACTACAACGTGAAACTATATACCATGATATCAAAAAAGGGCATACTTCTTTCTCTGACGTTATTGATAAATTTATTACTTTGAATAATTGCTTTATGCCTTTCATTCAAAATATTGAAGAAACGCTTAAATCTGAAATAGTGGGTTGTATAAACGTACAAAAGTCGGATGACAATAACATCGATATAAATGTTGAAGATTTCATTTCATCTGTGAGAAACAAATTGGAAGATCCTTCGTTGGATGATGATTCTAAGAACATTGTTTTTAAATTAGATGCTTGCATCAAAAAACATAACGAATACCAACAAGCAATTAGTTCTGGAAAGTCCATACTTCTATTGAAACTGTTGTCGGAGTGTTCAGATATTTTATTACAAAGTAGAGAATCAGAACCAAGTTCAGATGTAGCATCCATAAAAACAATTTTGGTGAACATGGTAGCACCACTTCAAGCTATCCAAAACAAAATAGAGACAGTTCAAGAACTTGTACTATCTGGAGTTAAATCAAGTCTAGCCTCCGCGGATATGAAATCAGCTTCCTCTGAAATGCAACTGGTGGAAAGTATGAATGCTCAAATTAATGAGTTACTCCTATCTGATTCGCAAATACTAGACGAAGAAGATATTTCCTTAATATCAGAAGTAAATAACGAGATTCACGCTATTCAAAATAGTGTCAAATTGATAAATGATGAAGAAGTAGCCCAAACAGTCAGAAATTTAAGTGGTCCTATCGATAATGTAGACAATACTTTGCAATCAATATTGAAATTATATGAAAATAAATCCGACAGCGAAATACGAGGTAAGATCAAGCTTTATCTACAATTTTATGTGACACGACAATTATGTGTTTTTTATTTGAAACTGGATGTAACTTTCGCTTTTATGGCCGCTTTTCCACGGTTTTTGGCCCTTTTTTGCCTACAACTGCAATAAAAGTTATTATCGCACGTTTTATTTTTACTAAGTTTTTCTTTATTAGTCACTTGAGACAACCCAGTAATGACTTTGGTAGTTACTAGAAACAGAGTGAAAAATAGTGAAATTTTCTATTTTATTCCATTTCGAAAGTTTTACTGAATATTATAAAAAAGGTGTAACATTGGTACTGCACATAATCCTAAAAATAGCTTGCTTATTGCTCTTTTCAAAACAGTCCAAAAAAGTTTTTTTTAACCAAATCTTAGGGAAATCTATTTTTGTCAAGTGAGACGTGCTACCTGGGAATTACAATTGATCCTGTTCTGGTTAAAATGAAGGGTCCAGATATATTCTGTGGCAAAATAACTAATTTAACCAGTAAGCTACTTTAAATCCCAAGTAGTTTACTGTTTTTTACGGGATTTTTTCCTACAATTAGAACGCTCAGTAATCTTTTTTTACACAATTGCTCTTAAAAACGAGCGATACCACATACTAGTGAAACATGTTTTAATCGAACGAAGTCGCGGGAAACGACAAGTAACTAATACCACGTAGTCCTCCTTTCTTTCGTTATTTTAGTAAGTAGGCAGGTGCCTAGCTTCCCAGAAATATTATTAGATAAAGGTGTCTGGTGGTTTTAAATGACCGCCACCGGCTCTTATACATACATAATCTACATTTGTAAGGTATATATAAGTACAATTATATGGATTTGCCATTTCTTTTATTAGTTATTTTGACACAAAATACACCGTAACCCATCTGAAGTGTTTTGAGGTAGCTGGGTAGGTGCTTACCTACTAAAATAACAAAGAGAGAATGAGGTCGATATTTTTGTGATTCTGCCACAAAAGATATTCTGACCCTTTATTGTAACCAGAACAGGACCAGCTGTTTTGTAATTCCCAGATAGCATACCTTGCATGACGAAAATAGATTTGGTTGAAAACATTTGATACTGTTGTATTTTATGTTGAAGCTATTTTTAAAGATGAATTTCAGTATCAATTCAACACATTTTTACAGTATTCAGTAAAACTTTAGCTCATCTATCTATGTTTTATTCTCTTTGATATGGAATAAAATGAAAAAACTTCACTTTTTTCCTTATTATAGGGATCTAGTTACCATTAAATTATTACTGGATTGTCTCAAATGACTATTGAAGATAGACCGAGTAAAAACGAAACGTAAACACGTAAAATATAAACAAATATTTATTGCACTTGTAGGAAAAAAAGACCTGTGTAAGGACAAAAATTCAAATTTCTTAAAAAATAACAAAAGTGGCAATATATCGACAACCAAATAACTTTTACTAAGCCCATGTTGATGATATCTAGTAAGTTTAAAGTCCTTATACCTCCAGTGTCACGGAAACGTGTCGTCCAAACAAATACAAACAATCCACCCCAACAATATTGCCATATTATGATTATGTTTCGGCTTCAGTTAGTAAAACAGTTTCTTATTGCTTTGCTACTTTACTTCTAGGTATCATATAATGTGGCATAAATTACGGAATACATAAAAGTTTGTGATCTTAAACTTACCTGATGTAAAGTGATGATTAGGTTAAGAAAAAAATGCACTTGGGTTCAAGAAGGGACTGTATTTTTAGGAAATATATTTTTTGTGTGGTATTTCCATAGTTATGTACATGAGTTGGCTTTAAATAAAAAGGAAATAAACATCTTGAAAACTAAAAGGATCCTTAAGTCCTAACAGTTCTTGCTTTGCTTTGTCATCATCTACGGCGTGATAAAGAAAAGACAAATGACTCCACAATATAAGAATTCTGAATTCTTACTTACAAATTTAAATGTAGGCAATGGATTGAAAAATTCAGACATTTTGGATTGGAAAGAAAAAATTTAAACTTTCTTCTCTTTATATCTTTATGATAGGTCAAATTTTTGCCAAACATTAAAGAGGTCTATAAGTTTGTGTGGCGTCATAAATATATATGTTCTTAAATTATGAATAAATGATAAATGCGAATCCTTATACAAAATAAAGTAAGATATTAAGTTTTAAAAATTTTAAAATATTTCAAACCTGATTCCTATTTGTAAATCCGAAACCTATCTTTGGTGTAACTATCTTTAATGTAGAGACTCGGTTCGAATCATTTATTTATAAAAAAAACAATATTAATTCAAAAGTTTTAATGTTCAAAATTAAACAGTTACATTCAGATGTTTGGGACTGTTGGATAAAAATTAAGTTTTATTTGAAATTATCCGAGGACTGGATATGAAACATTAAAAAAGCAATACGATTAAAAGTTATAAATTATTAAATTCACGAACGTGCTCGAAATGAGCATGCTAATTTCGAAATGCTTTCATGCTTGAAATGAGCATGTGTAATAGCTTACCGTGTATAGCTCATCTTTTAAACTTATTTATTTGTTACTTAAACAGACTATCTTATTTGTTATTTTAAAAATTGAAATTGATCTTAGTTGGTAAATGTTAAACATTAAGTTGGTATTCAATATGATTAACATTTTACTACAATCCAATTTTCATTAAAGTTAGTCTTTAATATCTTTTGTGTTTTGTATGTTACAGGACAAAATCTTTATCTTCTTCAACATATTGAGAACTATATACAGTTAAATGATTCTGGTGTTGAATTATCAGAATTTATCGACACCGAAAAATTAAAAAAGTCAGCTTCCTTAGCTGTTGAGTTAAAGGAAACTATAGAAGCTTACGAAACTGTCGCTCTTAATGCAGCAGAAACAATGTTACTAGCGCAGTTACAAAATAAAAGAGCTATTCTAGCGCACAATCTACATGATGCCTTATCATCACTACACGTTCAAACAATAGAACAGACAGAGGAGCTGGTTTCTAATGAGAAGTTTGACAGATTGCTTGAAGCTACTGAAATTATGGCAGAGCTGCAAAATGGATTGACAATGATTACTAAAGCAGATGTTAATGTTAATGTTCAGTATGAAGAAACAAGTTTGCCGTCCAGAAGTGTATTATCTGAAACAGAAGCTGCCGAGACAACAACTGATGTAAAAGACAATTTGCAATCGGCTCCTTCGCCTACGAGTGAAATAATTCAAGAAATAAACATAAGTGAAATATCTAGTAAACTCGTTCCTGACATACCTGAAAAATTAATTCAGCAACAGAATATTATTAAACTTACTGGTAATATACAAATTGAATATGGTAGAAATAATTTGTTCCGATTTGTTTTGTTTTTTAACGATGTTTATTTTTTTCAGATACAATAAATCAATGTATAGAAAGCTATCTCTGTGATGAAATATCAGAATTTGTCAACAACATACCAGAACTAAAAGAATCACTGACTACGGCTAAAGAATTTTGCAAAACTCTGGAAGAAATTAGTGGCTCGTTTGAGGATATTCAAACTAAAAAAGTGACCTTAGTTACACAGCTGAACGAAGCATTAAATGTTCTAACTGCCAATAAACTAGACTCTACACATGAAATTAATTCTGATCAATTAGTAATTGAGAATACATCAAATATGATTGCTCATTTAAAAGAAAATCTGGAGGAGATTGATCTAAATATAAACAGTTTAATTAAAGGTACTGAATTTGTCCTAACTTTGATTCTGTCCACAATAGGAGATTGGTCGTTTACCGCGTAAGACACGTAGACAAAGGGTATTCTTGAGTACAGCTATTCTTGGCTGGCCCTGTTATTCATATTGTTTTATTAATGTATTTTTTCAGTAACTTTTTTATTTATTTTGGATAATACTTACTAATTTTATAATAAACTTTATTTGTTTGTATGCATAAATACTAAGTATACAATTACATAAAGTTTTTAATACCTATTTTTTATTATTTTAAGTGTTTTTTACCACAAATATTTGTTTAGTTTCAGATATTCCACAGAAAGAAAATTCAATCAAACAATTAGAAATGTTATTAGAAGACCTTAACAATGAAATAAGTACCAAGACAGACAAAAATATCGAAGGACTTCTAAATTATTTAGACGAAGTACAAATTGTCGTAATGCGGCTTAAAAGTAATTACGATGGTACAACAAATGACACTCTCAATGAAACTCTTGATGATTTAGAGTGCAGTGTGAGGAGTGTCCTACTACAAATAAACGAAGATGGTCCTTCAGAACTACTCAACGAGGCATGTGCTACTTTACAATTACTTGCTGGCAATTTGGGAAGTCAATTAGTTTGTAGTCTTAGTGCAACCTCACAATCAGAGCCTGAAAAACTTAGAGAACTTGACAAAGACACTGATAAAACTATCGAATCATTAAATATTGTTTCAAAACACGATGTTCAAAATGATTCAAAATTGAGTGATATTTTGTCGTCATGTGATAATATAAAAAATATTATGATAAGCTTGAGAAAAAAGTTTTTGCTTAATGCAGATGCCGTAATAGATAATGGAATTATAATGCTTCAAGATCTGAACCTGATAGAAGAAAAAATATTTCAAATAGAAAAGAATATTCAGGAAGTTGATAATATATCTTTTGATTTAAAAGATAACATTATAACTTCCGTCCACTCTGTATATCAAAGTATTTCAAATATGAGGAGCATGATTGCTAGTGTGCAAAAACAATATATGTACACTCATTATGGCAAACCTATGGAAAATAGTTTAAATGCCATAAAAAATATAAACATTTTACTAAAAATATGTAATACTGATAAGAATAAATTTAAATTAGTATCAAGATCTATACGTAAATTTTTGAATCATTTTGAGGATATTAAATTTTATATTGCGCTTGATAAAACAGCTCGTTTGCCAAATGATGCCGCTTTTACTAAAATAATTTTAAGCGACCTAAGGAATTCGCTAACAGAACTGAAACTATCTGAAAGTGTTCAAACGTCATCAGCGCAGTGTTTTTTGGACGAGATAATAAGTAATATTGGTAACAACATGGAAAAAATCGAATCACAAACAACTCTTGATGTTAAAGAAAAAATTCCAATTTTTGCAGAAATATCTGAAAAACTTTTGTTTATTTCGGAAGCTTTCAAAACATTCATGGAAAATGAAAAACACGTAGATGAAGCTGAAACAATATCATCACATAAACAGATTGAAGAAGACAATCAAGACATCAAAGGCACAAATAGTGCAGGTGAAAGTAAAGATATTTCGAACATTATCAAAGCGGATTTGAATCAAAGTGCAGACCACCAATCAGACTTTGAATCATTATTAGAGCCTTCATTAATCTCACATGATTTGTTTGAGGAAGCTCATACCAAAAAAATTGATCAGGCAGTAATCACCCAAACTGAATCTATGAGCGAATGTGAAACTGAAGACGAACTTAAATTTCTTGCTGCAATCCAAACAACTTCTGAAGATAATCAGTTATTGCAATCGATTATTACTGAAATCTTTGAAGAAACCCCCGAAAACTCTGAAGAAATCCAATTGCAAAACTCCAACATAATAGTTGAACCAGACTTAGATACTTTGTCCGCAGAAAACTTACCATCTACCTCTAAGCCAGATGAAGAGTTTGAGCTTATCAATGAAACTAAAGAAACAAAGCTTGAAGATGAATCACATACTAAGTCATTAGAATGTGAAGATATTGTAGATGAAATTTCCAATTTAGATTTAAGTGAAAAGACTTTGAGCAAGGACGCTGTTTCTGAAACGATGAGAACGCATGAATTAAAGGATCCGGATAATGAACTATGTAAAGAAGAAAAGGCTGAACCTTCTGAAGAAAATCAAGAAGAGAAAATCAAAATTGACCTTGAAAATGAAACAATCAGTAAACAAATAATATGTCAAATGGATGTAGAAAACTTACAAAACAAGACAAGTGCATCCATTACCAATGATAATACTACTGAGAGCAAAGATGATAGCCAAACAGAAATCACTCAATATGATGTACAGAAAGAACAACTTAAAGAATCAAAGGATGAAATCGACAAAATTAATGGAGAAGTTCTAGAAAATATTCCTAGCACTAGTTCAATAAGTGAAACACAACCTGAATACATTATACAACCTAGCGAACTTACGGAAAAACAAAACATAGGTCAAGAAAAAGATATAGAAGAAGATACTATGCTCTTATCTGAGAAAAATAAAGAAGAAAATGTTGAGTCTGATAAGGAAGTACATTTATTAAGGGCTCAAAACAGTAAATTAGAAGAAGTTCTTTTAGAAAAATACCATCCGCTTGAAATACAAAATATTGAGTTGGATGAAACTAGTGCTACTGAAGTTTTATTTGCACTTGATGCTAAAGATAAAACATCAATAGAGCACAAAATTGAAGTTTTAGACCACAGAGATAGTATAGCGATATCTTCACAAAACGAGGCAACGATAAATGACACAATTAATTTTCTTGAAGTCAAAGAAGTGGATAGCAAAGATACAAATTTCAAAGATCTGAATGAGGAAAACTTAGTGCAAAAGCTAGTCGAGCAGGAAGTGGAAGCTGTCGAAAATGAACAGTTGGTTAAAAAATCAGAAACTGCGGGTTGGGAGCAGGCTAAATTATTAGACATAGAAATTGACGATACAAGTTTTAAGAATCAAGAAGTGGATGCTTGTTTATCTCAAAACGAAGAACTTGAAAATGAGGCCACAAAAGATAAGATAAAACTATTTGAACGTAAAGAGGATAAATTAAAGGAAAATGCGAAAGAAAATTTTGAAGAAGTGACGATAGAGCCAGTGCCGGTAATGGGAAAAGAATTGAAAAAAGAAGAAACAGAACAAAGTCAAACTTCTGCTGAGGAAATTAAAAAAGAACGATATGATTTGGAAAAAAATATGTCAATTGGATATCAAAATAAAGAAAGTGACGAAACAACAAACAAACATATTGCAATTGAAAGTTTGTTGCTTGAACAGAGTGACAAAGAAGTACTCAAACCAGTCAGTGACGAAGAAAAGAAAACAGATGTAGTAGAAGCTGATATTAAAGAAGAAACATTTGAAAAAAGTTTTGAAGAAAATAAATCAAAAGATTTTGAAGAGGAAAAAGTCGTTCAGATGATGGCAGAAGAAATTATGGACAAATGTGATCAAACAGTAGCAGGTGAACTATTTAGTGTGCAGATATTTGAACAAGAAAGGCTTGAGGAGGAAAAAATGGCACCTGTTAATATTGACGCCGAAAATAAAATTGCTGAAGAAATGGAGCAAACAGATGTTGAAAATGAAAAAGAAAAGTCATCGCAAGAAGGACTGACAACATCAGAACGATTATTTAAAAATAAGGAATTCAACCCAGAAAATCTTGAAAACGGAAGATCTGAGATTGACAATCAGCAGAAAAAGCCAACTCAAGCCACTGAAACCAGTCATGAAGAGGAAAAAGAAAATAAGCTGGCTCAAGAAAAAATACTATTGGACCTTCAAAGTGAGAAAGAAAAGTTAGAGCAAGAAGAGGCCATAACAGAAAAATCTAAACAAAGAGCTACCGTAAAAAGTCACAAAGAAGAACTTGATGAAACAAATCTGCCTGAAGAAAAGATACTCATCGGTATTGAAAAAGAGCAAGAAAGGTCAGAGCAAGAACGAGCGAATGAAGAAGATATATTACAAGAAGAAAAATATCAACAAGAACCGCTTAAAAAGACAGAATCTGAACATGATGAAAAACAAAACATGGCAAACAAAACCGCTGTAAATGATGAAAAAAATAAAATTGGACATACTGAAGAAAATAAAGTGGATGCTCAAAGTGAAAAAGTTAGAAACGAAAATGAAGAAGCAGTTTCAGAAAATATATTGTCTTCAGATAAAATCGAGCAAAGAAGAAAAGAGAAAGAAGAAAAAGAAGGAGACGCCCAAAATCAGCAAATATCACAAGAAGACATCGAAATAAGTACAGAAGAAAAACTTGAAGAAGAAACGAAGCTTGACTATGACAAGAAACTCGTGGACATCGAAAATGTGGAAGAAAAACTAGAACAAGAACAATCTGCGTCAGAAAAACTGTTGAAAACGGAGAAAATTGAACAAGAAAGGCTACAGACGGAGTATGCTAAAAAGGAGAAAATTAAACAAGAATGCAATGAAGAAACCAAAAAAGAAAAACTTGTGGAAGAACTTGCCGAAGAAAATAAGGTCATGAATATCAAAAAGGAGGAAGATAGGATAGAACAAGAACGAGCTGAAGAAGAAGAACAGTTAAAAGCGGAGAAAATTAAACAAGAAAAGCTACAGAAAGAAACAGTTGAAAAAGAAAAAAGAAAGAAAGAAAAACTTGAGGTAGATGCAAAGCTTTTCGAAGAAAAGAAGCTCATGGCTATAAAAAAAGAGGAGGAACAAAGAATAGAACAGGATCATGCAGCAGCAGAAGAACAGTTAAAAGCGGAGAAAATTGAACAAGAAAAGTTAGAGGAGAACAAAACTGCAAGCATTAAAATACAAGAACTAGCACAAGAAGCCACAGAAAATACTGAACAGGAAAAGCTTGAGGAAGAAACAAAGCTATCTGGAGAAAAACAGCTCATAGATATCAAAAAGGAGGAAGAAAGGATAAAAGATGGTTTTGCAGCAGAAGAACAATTAAAAGTAGAAAAAACAGAACAAGAAAGGCTACAAAAGGAAAAGGATGAAAATGATAAAAAGCAGAAAACAGCCCAACAAACCTCTGAAAATAGTAAAAATGATGAAAAAGCCACCGAAATCAGTGAAAAAGAAAAGCTAGAAGAGGAAATCAAACTTGCCAAATGTGAGGATGAAAAGAAAGAACAAGATCAAGCTGCGGCAGTAGAACAGTTAGAAGCGGACAAAAAGAAAAAAGAAAAGCTACAGGAGGATTCAGCTGAAAAAGAAAAAAGAGAGAAAACAAAACTTGAAGAAGAAGAAACGGTTGCCGAAGAAAAGAAGCTCATGGATATTAAAAAGGAGAAAGAAAGGATAGAAAAGGAACGTACAGCAGTAGAACAACAGTTAAAAGCGGAGAAAATTGACGAAGAAAGGCTGCAGAAAGAAACAGCTGAAAAAGAAAAGAGGGAGAAAGAAAAGTTTGAGGAAGAAGCAAAGCTTGCGGAAGAAAAGAAGCTCATGGGTATTAAAGAGGAGGAAGAAAGGATGAAAAAAGAACGAACAGCCGCAGAAGAACAGTTAGAAGCGGAAAAAATTGAACAAGAAAGGATGCAGAAAGAAACAGCTGAAAAAGAAAAAAGAGAAATAGAAAAGCTTGAGGATGAAGCAAAGCTTGCTGAAGAAAAGAAGCTCATGGATATTAAAGAGGAGGAAGAAAGGATAGAAAAGGAACGTACAGCAGTAGAAGAACAGTTAAAAGCGGAGAAAATTGACGAAGAAAGGCTGCAGAAAGAAACAGCTGAAGAAGAAAAAAGAGAGAAAGAAAAGCTTGAGGAAGAAGCAAAGCTTGCGGAAGAAAAGAAGCTCATGGGTATTAAAGAGGAGGAAGAAAGGATGAAAAAAGAACGAACAGCCGCAGAAGAACAGTTAGAAGCGGAAAAAATTGAACAAGAAAGGATGCAGAAAGAAACAGCTGAAAAAGAAAAAAGAGAAAAAGAAAAGCTTGAGGATGAAGCAAAGCTTGCTGAAGAAAAGAAGCTCGTGGATATTAAAGAGGAGGAAGAAAGGATAGAAAAGGAACGAACAGCAGTAGAAGCACAGTTAAAAGCGGACAAAATTGTTGAAGAAAGGCTACAGAAAGAAACAGCTGAAAAAGAAAAAAGAGAGAAAGAAAAGCTTGAGGAAGAAGCAAAGCTTGCGGAAGAAAAGAAGCTCATGGGTATGAAAGAGGAGGAAGAAAGGAAGAAAAAAGAACGATTAGCCGCAGAAGAACAGGTGAGAGCGGAAAAAATTGAACAAGAAAAACTACAAAAGGAAAAAGCTAAAAAGGATAAAAAGCAGAAAATGGCAGAAGAAGCTGCCGAAAAAAGTAAAAAAGAAAAGCTTGAGGAAGAAGCAAAGCTTGTTGAAGAAAAGAAGCTCATGGATATTAAAAAGGAGGAAGAAAGGATAGAAAAGGAACGAACAGCAGTAGAAGAAAAGTTAAAAGCGGAGAAAATTGACGAAGAAAGGCTACAGAAAGAAACAGCTGAAAAAGAAAAAAGAGAGAAAGAAAAGCTTGAGGAAGAAGCCAAGCTTGTTGAAGAAAAGAAGCTCATGGATATTAAAAAGGAGAAAGAAAGGATAGAAAAGGAACGTACAGAAGCAGAAGAACAGTTAAAAGCGGAAAAAATTGAACTAGAAAGGATGCAGAAAGAAACAGCTGAAAAAGAAAAAAGAGAGAAAGAAAAGCTTGAGGAAGAAGCCAAGCTTGTTGAAGAAAAGAAGCTCATGGATATTAAAAAGGAGAAAGAAAGGATAGAAAAGGAACGTACATTAGCAGAAGAACAGTTAAAAGCGGAAAAAATTGAACTAGAAAGGATGCAGACAGAAACAGCTGAAAAAGAAAAAAGAGAGAAAGAAAAGCTTGAGGAAGAAGCAAAGCTTGCGGAAGAAAATAAATTCATGGGTATAAAAGAGGAGGAAGAAAGGATAGAAAAGGAACGAACAACAGTAGAAGAACAGTTAAAAGCAGAGAAAATTGACGAAGAAAGGCTACAGAAAGAAACATCTGAAAAAGTAAAAAGAGAGAAAGAAAAGCTTGAGGAAGAAGCCAAGCTTGTTGAAGAAAAGAAGCTCATGGATATTACAAAGGAGAAAGAAAGGATAGAAAAGGAACGTACAGCAGCAGAAGAACAGTTAAAAGTGGAAAAAATTGAACTAGAAAGGATGCAGAAAGAAACAGCTGAAAAAGAAAAAAGAGAGAAAGAAAAGGTTGAGGAAGAAGCAAAGCTTGCGGAAGAAAAGAAGCTCATGGGTATTAAAGAGGAGGAAGAAAGGAAGAAAAAAGAACTATATGCCGCAGAAGAACAGGTGAGAGCGGATAAAATTGAACAAGAAAGACTACAAAAGGAAAAAGCTAAAAAGGATAAAAAGCAGAAAATGGCAGAAGAAGCTGCCGAAAAAAGTAAAAAAGAAAAGCTTGAGGAAGAAGCAAAGCTTGTTGAAGAAAAGAAGCTCATGGATATTAAAAAGGAGGAAGAAAGGATAGAAAAGGAACGAACAGCAGTAGAAGCACAGTTAAAAGCGGACAAAATTAATGAAGAAAGGCTACAGAAAGAAACAGCTGAAAAAGAAAAAAGAGAGAAAGAAAAGCTTGAGGAAGAAGCAAAGCTTGCGGAAGAAAAGAAGCTCATGGGTATGAAAGAGGAGGAAGAAAGGAAGAAAAAAGAACGATTAGCCGCAGAAGAACAGGTGAGAGCGGAAAAAATTGAACAAGAAAAACTACAAAAGGAAAAAGCTAAAAAGGATAAAAAGCAGAAAATGGCAGAAGAAGCTGCCGAAAAAAGTAAAAAAGAAAAGCTTGAGGAAGAAGCAAAGCTTGTTGAAGAAAAGAAGCTCATGGATATTAAAAAGGAGGAAGAAAGAATAGAAAAGGAACGAACAGCAGTAGAAGAACAGTTAAAAACGGACAAAATTGACGAAGAAAGGCTACAGAAAGAAACAGCTGAAAAAGAAAAAAGAGAGAAAGAAAAGCTTGAGAAAGAAGCAAAGCTTGCGGAAGAAAAGAAGCTCATGGGTATTAAAGAGGAGGAAGAAAGGAAGAAAAAAGAACGATTAGCCGCAGAAGAACAGGTGAGAGAGGAAAAAATTGAACAAGAAAGACTACAAAAGGAAAAAGATAAAAAGGATAAAAAGCAGAAAATGGCAGAAGAAGCTGCCGAAAAAAGTAAAAAAGAAAAGCTTGAGGAAGAAGCAAAGCTTGCCGAAGAAAAGAAGCACATGGATGTTAAAAAGGAGAAAGAAAGGATGGAAAAGGAACGTACAGCAGAAGAAGAACAGTTAAAAGCGGAGAAAATTGAAGAAGAAAGGCTACAGAAAGAAACAGCTGAAAAAGAAAAGAGAGAGAAAGAAAAGCTTGAGGAAGAAGAAAAGCTTGCGGAAGAAAATAAGCTCATAGATATTAAAAAAGAAAAAGAAAGGAAAGATCAAGAATGTGCGGTGGCAGATAATCTTGCAAAAGAGAAAATTGAGCAAGAAAGGATAATGAAGGAAAAGGAAGAAAAAGACAAAAAGACAAAAGAAGCCCAAGAAGAAGCTTTAAATATTGGAAAAGAACGACTTGAAAAGGAAAGAAATCTTTTGCAGGAATCTAAGCTGATAAATGAAAAGAAAAAAATACGTGAAAATAATAAATTGCTTACTGAGAAAAGAGAATCAAAGACGCAAAAAGTTGGTACGATGCCACAAGAAGCTAAAACTTTTATAAAAGAACAAGACCGAGTGGATCGCAACATCGTAAAAAATATTGGTAATGGTGTAGAAGTTTTAGAGAATAATGATCGGCTTAACGGTAATACTAGCAAAGAGGAATTCATAGGTAAAAAGGAAACAATAGCAAAACCAATACCACAATTTGTCGTTAGCGATAGTAAAGATTATACGCTCGATTTTGAAAGTCCTGGTTCATATAGAAAGAAAACTTTTGAAAGTCCAGAGAGTGTTCGTTATGACTCTAAAACCCCTGTTTTTTATAAAACACAAACAATTCTGCTAGACTCACAGTTACGGTCGTCACTTCCACCGCCTACTGAAATGATAAGAAACGAAACAATAGAACGCCGCTCTGAGACACGTCGCCGAACCAAAGCCATAAGCGAAGCTAGAAGTGTCGTATCTGAAAAAAGATCTGGATATTCACATGATAGAAAAAGAAAACCAGTTTTTTCCACATTTTTGACGGACAGAACTGCCGTCGAAGGATCACGAGTAAAGTTAACTTGTAGCGTTTTATCCACGTCGGATCCTACAGTAACGTGGTATAAAAATGGGAAACTGTTAGAAGACAAAATTAGATATAAAACTAAATGCATAGACGGTCTCATCACTCTCGAGCTTCTAAATGCTATACCAAGTGATTCTGCTGAGTATAGCTGTACTGTGGAAAACGAAAGTGGTGCGATTAATACTTCTGCTAACCTTAAAGTCTATCCTAGTTTCGAAGCGTCTCCAATACCCCCAACGTTCACCCGTTCCATTCGTGGTAAGTTTCGAAAGTGCTACTGTCTAATGGCCATAGAAAAAAACGCTTTTACTTATAGTACCAACACAATATCCTAACATTTGCATAAACTGCTTATTTTTTGATCGCACTCACAAAATTTGTTTAATTTTAAGCAAGTCCTGTTCTCTTTCGTCTTTTTTTTTGCAACAAATTGATACTTTCATACTTTACAATTTAAAGTACCTTTCACTAAAATTACTTTAACTTCAAACTCAATAATTGCTTACAAAAGCTAAGTTTTTAATTGACATTACAGAGACTTAAAACTAGATAGTGGATTGTTGAATATGACCTAATGGTTACCTTTAATAATAACACCGCATAGTATTTTCAAAATATATTCAATGAAATTCCAATAAACTTAGTATTAAATTTTAATTTCATTGCAGATGTCTATCATTTGCTTGAAAATGAATTAGTTCTGGAATGCCGCATTCGAGGACAGCCACTTCCAACTATAACATGGCTAAAAGATGGCAAGGTAATTAGCGACAATGAACGGTTTCATGCGTACTATCTTGCCGACGGTGTCTGTCGACTAGCAATAAGTTCTCCTAGTACTGCAGATAGCGGAAAGTATACTTGCAAAGCGGAGAATTCAATGTGGTCCGACCATATAGATCATGTTGTGAACTTTACAGGTGTGTATCTCTTGAATTATTTATCATAGTAAATGATTTTTATGTGCCCGATTTCCAAACTAAAAGCTCAGATTCATTTAGCCCAAAGTAAAATTGTAGGATAATTTTTGTGTATGAAATATTAAATTTACATTATGTAATGTTAACTACGCCAATTTGTTTTAAGGCAAAGAAAACAGGCTAAGCAACAATATAACAACCATGGAAAAATCCCGGTTTAACCGCCAAGCAATGGAGTCACGGCGCCCACATTTCACTAACGTGTTGACCGACTACCAAGTCACTCATGGAGGAACCATCGGCCTTCAGGTGGAAATAAGAGGATCACCCACAAATGTGGAATGGTTAAGGGAAGGTCGTTCAGTGACCGACACGTATAGAAATGCCCGGACTTATGTTGAACAAGGCCTGTATACTTTAGCCTTGACAGATGTCACTGAGAAGGAGTCCGGAATGTATACATGCAGAGCTTGGGGTCGACAAGGAAATGTGGACATGAACGCAGCGATAACGGTTGTGCAGCCAAATGAGTTGGATGGCAAACCAGCTACTATAGTGGGGCGGCCTGAGAAAGATATCTTGATTTCTGTAGGAGAAGACATCAATATCTCCTTTAGAGTGCAAGGCGAGCCAAGGCCTAAAGGTAAGATAAAAATATGTATCATCATATTTTATTTAATGAGTTACTTTAGGCAGTTGATGTATGAGTTAAAAGAGTCATATTTTCATATTGTATATAAAGGATTTTTTTTAATGGTGCAGTTCTTGATTAAGGTTACACAGGTTAGGTTAAGTTCCAAAAGTTATGCGTTTAAAACCGCTTAAGGCTATTTTGTAAGCGCGTGCTGTTTTCTGTTTGACATAAATATTCATAGTATATAGCTAGCTGTTTCATGCACATCTATTAAACAATTAACG
The DNA here is from genome assembly GCA_944452665.1 of Stenoptilia bipunctidactyla. Classification (NCBI taxonomy): domain Eukaryota; kingdom Metazoa; phylum Arthropoda; class Insecta; order Lepidoptera; family Pterophoridae; genus Stenoptilia; species Stenoptilia bipunctidactyla. The sequence goes on along the minus strand of OX101721.1, from coordinate 45,125,908 downwards.
CATATTGCTGGTAAATCCCGATCCCTTTAGAATAAAAGGATAAAAATGCAAAAAGTAGTCCATATGTTATATCGAGCTATGTATCTGCCAAATTTCATTTCAATCTATCAAGTGGTGACAGAGTAACAAAACATCAATACGTCTAAAAACAATTCTTACAAACTTTCATCATACTGGCCGCTTTTAAATTATTATTTGCAATACAGTTACAAAATGTTAAACTATCCATGTCACCACTGAGTAAAGACCGTTCACTATAAGATGTCCCCTGCCTGCTGATGTTGGCAGCATTGTGGCAGCAGTGTTACCAATAATATGTGTCCATTTTAACCCCGTAATCTAACTTTGTTTATACCAACCGCGAATTAATATATGGTTAATTTTCTGATTTGTAAATAATAAACAACTATAAGACTAGGAAGGTTTGAATGACGACACAATTTATATTATAATAATAATAATATAATAATAATATAATTTATTGACACAAAAAACACTTTACAAGAGAAATTATTAACAAGTTATTAAATAGTCAGTTTGTGTGTCAAAAGGGCACTTTCAGCAGGATGTTGCCTCAGTGTGAGGCAACGCTGGTTTTCAAAGCACCCCTTGACTAAAAATCCAGATTTAAAGCGGTGGGTTACATAATTACATTCTAATCAATACATTTAATTTAATACAATACAATTCAATAAAAAGCAGAAAAACAAATTTAACAAACATAAAAAAAATACAAAGAATTTAAATGCCAAACTAAGAATCACAAATTCTCAAAAATAAAAGAAAACACACTTATAACAGAACAAAAACACAGTCAAACAATACACAATTAGTTGACAAACAGGAGCAGGTACGGTTAGTGCTTAATTTTAAAAAGGAGGAAATGTTTTTGATGCATACTTGTCGCAAATTTGAGTTTCAATAAAAAATGCTTTAAGCCTCATTCTAAACGACACCTGGGACATGCCTTCACGAAAAGGAGGAGGCAGGGCATTCCATATCTTAACAGCGCGGTATCTGAAACTGCCCCTGAAGCTGTCTCTACAATATTTACTGTACGGTAGTGATATTTTATTTTTATGGAACGTGCGGGCTTTTTCTTCTCTGCAGGTGGACTTCCATTCAAACTTTTCAAATAAATACTTAGGTTTTTTTTTCGTTACAACTTTGTTTACCAAGCAAGCTAGATGTAAGTCCCGACGTTTTGACATCTTCAAAATACGGTGCTCGTTAAGAAATGGAGTGATGTGCGCTCGCTTAGGAACGGTGAAACAGAAGCGGGCGCATGCGTTCTGTACCCGCTGAATAGCTCGAGATGTTTTTTCATAAAGCCTTGGACCATATACCGTGTCCACATAATTAAAAAGTGACAATACGAGGCTTTCCGTTAGTGTAATTCTAACATTTTCTGTTAAATATTTTCTAAGCCCGTATAAAACCCGTAGTCTGTAAAATGCTGTTCTAATTTTCAAATTTATGTGTTCTATGAAACGAAGTTCAGCGTCCATGTATAGCCCTAAGTTTTTTGTAATCTGAACGCGTTCAATTTTTTCAGTTTTAATACACACGTTAGGTCTAAAAGCAGATATTTCAGTAATTTGATGTTTTGTTCCTAGTATCATATATTTAGTTTTCAACGGGTTTAAGATTAAACAGTTTCGTTTCGACCATTCGAATATAGTGTTAAGATCGCTGTTTATCCTATTCACTGCCTCTATTGTCTGGTTTGGCTTGAAAGAAGTATATAGCTGGGTATCATCAGCGTACAGATGTACCGAGCTACGTCCCGTAAGTAATTGAACAAGGTCAGCTGTAAACAGAATAAACAGGATCGGTGAGAGAATCGATCCCTGGGGGCAACCTCTCGAGATACTTTTTATTTGACTATTTACTATTTCGCCCTGTGAGTTTTCGACTTCAACAAATTGTTTTCTACCCGTCAAAAATGATCTAAACCATTTGATAGAGTCTTGTGATACACCGTAAAAATTAAGTTTGGCTAGTAAAAGATCTATATTCAAACAGTCAAAGGCGCGGGAGTAGTCTAACAAGACCAAAATACTGCCAAGTCCAGCATTAGAGGCGTTTAGAAGCTCGTCGGTGACGTGTGCCAGGGCGGTGTCAGTTCCATGACCAGCGCGGAAACCGGACTGTACGTTTGGAATAATGCTCTCTGACTCTAGATGTTTAGTCAATTGAGTGCAGACTGCTCTTTCGATGACTTTTGAAAGGACAGGGAGAACACTTATTCCTCTAAGGTCTGTAAAATCTGTCACTGAAGACCTTTTGGGTAGTGGTTTGACCCTTGCTACTTTCAAGTCCTGCGGAAAAACCCCCGACACTATTGACCGGTTCACAATATATGTAATGATTGGCAAAGTAACATCCAGGGTCAACTTAATCATCTTTATACATAGATATGCCGTCGTGTCCTGTGGCATTAGATTTAATGGAAGATAAATATTTTTGCACTTCTAATTCATTAATTTCTTGCAGACAAAAGGTCGTATGACTGTGTCTATGATTTAGAAAAAAAGCAGTAGTGTTGTTATCTGCAATATTATCCCCTGGCGTGTCTAAAAAAAATCGTTGATCCTGTCTGGATCACACAAGTGTTGAGGAATGTCAGCCCGTTGTGTTTGCCCTAAAGCAGACGATTGTTTTAAATATGACCACATTTTGTTTGGATAACGCAGATTATTATTTATGTAATAATTGAAAAATGCTTTCTTTTCGTTATTTATTGCGAGTGTTGTGAAGTTGCGCAAACTTTTATAATATTCCTTACGCTTGTCATTTTCAGGGGAAGGTGGCTTTTTCAAATAATTTTTTTTTTTTTTTTTATAAGTGACTAAACCCGCGTTTGACCTCAATCTCACCTGATGGTAAGTGACGATGAGGTCGAAGATGAAAGCACACGGGTTTAGGAAGGAACTGGCTCTTTATACAATATTGCCGGAACACATTACCGCCGGAGCGGTAACATTTGGCGGCAGACTTTATATAAAGGGTGGTCGCTAGCCAGGCGGACCCAGAAGGGATCCTACCACCAAGCAAAAATTTTGTGCGATATTTCGGGTTTTTATTAAAAGTTTAATATTTTCCGTCAACCACGGCATCGGCTTATCTCTTAAATTACTTCGGCGCACGGGTGCATGTATGTCAAAAAGGGTAAGAATAAAAGTATTAAAAATTTGAATCATTTCATTCACACATGCGCAGTCATATATCTTGCTTGGTGGTAGGATCCCTTCTGGGTCCGCCTGGCTAGCGACCACCCTTTATATAAAGTCTGCCGCCAAATGTTACCGCTCCGGCGGTAATGTGTTCCGGCAATATTGTATAAAGAGCCAGTTCCTTCCTAAACCCATGTGCTTTCATCTTCGACCTCATCGTCACTTACCATCAGGTGCGATTGAGGTCAAACGCGGGTTTAGTCACTTATAAAAAAAAAAAAAAAATATCATCTCCCAAGGCAAAGAACAAAGATCTCTAATAAAAATATCTCTATCTATACGATCAAGACATCGTCCAATAAAATAACGGGGCGGTGATATCGGTTTAGGCAACTTCAATTCGGCATATACGAAAGCGTGATCACTAAGACAGGAGTTGTGTTGTACTATAATTTTTTGTTTTGAGTCCGGCAAGTCAGTAATAATCAAATCTAGTAGCGTTGAAGTATTTTTATGGATTCTAGTCGGTTCTTTTACTAGTTGATTAAGGCTATGCTGGTTGAGAAAGTTAATGACCTGTAGAGATGTACTCGTATTTGGTTTTAAAAGATCCACGTTAAAATCCGTCAGTATAAACATGTGTGAACAATCACCAAAGCTACTTACCGACGAGCTGAGCGCGTCTACAGCATCCGCAACATTTAGTCCCGACTCCGGGCGGTAGGCGGTGCCTACTGCGACACGCAACTTACCCGGTAGAGTTAGCTCTATCCACATCTGTTCAAGTCGAGACGCAGGGTACGAACGGGCACGCACTCGGAGGCCGCGTTTAATAAAAAATGCCACGCCACCCCCTCTATTAGCAGATCTTCTTGGGACATGTCGAAAACTGTAACCCGGTAGAGTAAACATATATTTTTCTTCACCTTTCTTTAAAAAAGATTCATTTATAGCTAGTATGTCAGGCTTGTATTTTAAAACGGTGGCTACTAGCTCCTCCTGTCCTGTGTTTAAGGACCTCACGTTTAACAGTCCCAAGCTTAAATTGTTACTTTTATTTTTAGCCATTTATATAATACAAAAAAAATAAGCAAAAGCATAATCTCATCATATATGACATCAAAAACACCTGAATACATCCATACCTTAAAATTGCAGAGAACATCGACAATATACTACTATTAATTGCATTAGAAAGTAGAGAAATTACTAAAGTTATAAAATGAATTGCATTAAAAATTATAGAAATTATTGAGATTCTAATAAGAGTTAAGTTAAAAACAAAACAAAAGTAAGAAAAAAATATAGTCAACATACAATTATAAAAACATACCACAACAAAAACAAAAATCCATCTTATCAATATAGTTAGATATTCATTTTTCATGACATAACAGAGTTCTATACTTAGAGATTTAGTTCCCAAAAACCTTAGCAATATCATTTTCATTCACTCCGAAATCTATGCTCAGCGAGACCGTCCGCTTTGCGTGCTAGTATAGCCCCGTTCCTCACATAGACATATTTCCAACCAAGCCTATTCCTTTCACTGCGTACTTTATTCAGGATAATTCTGTTATGTTTTGTGAGACGTTCGTTAATATACACAGTTTGAGGTTTACCTGCCTGTGTGAATTCTGCAGAGGAGATAGGTTTTCTTTCCCGGGACGCTTTCAGTAGGCGTTGCTTGATCGCTCGGCGCGTGACTCGCAGCACGATGGGGCGCGCGCGCAGCTCTGGCCCCGCGGCCAACACGGCAGCGGCGCGGCGCGGCCCGGCGCGGAACACCTCCACCACGTCGGTTTCCTCCAGTGATGTGCCTAGTTTTGTTGCCACCAAGCTTATAACATGTATAAGGTTTTCATTGCTTTCCTCCGGAATGCCTATGACTTCGAGATCATTCACCATGGCGTCCTGTTCCTTTTGATTAATTTCAACCTTAAGCTGATCAATTGTTGATTGCAAAATTGTAGTTATATTTCCATCCTGTTCTATTAAATTAACCCGGCATTCTAAATCATTTACGATATTAGATGTGTGGATTATCGAGCTCTTACACCAATCAACATCCTCCCGTAAGGTATTTATTTCGGCGTGTAATAAGTCGAATCGCTGATTTATTTCGGCCCGCATATTTTTTATTTCCGCCGCTAGTTCTGAGATTGACCATTCACGAGTTTCCTGGGCTGGCTCTGTGAGTGAAACTTTAGCTGTCTGTGCACCTAAAGCTTTTACAGGAGTGTTTGTTCTGTCTGTTCTAGGAATTGCATTCACGCAGGATGGGCATAACCATCCCTTTGCAACCGTAGCTGAAGCGCTCAGTCCAACACACTGTTTATGGTACTTGGATTTACACGAACATGTAGCGCTGTCCTTCGATGACATAAATTGTCCACAAGCCGCACAGTTAACCATATTTATGCTTCTTAAAGCGGCTACACACGACCCTAAAATCACTGGCGATATCGGGACAGCGGTAGTGGGGATGAAATCGGCTACTACTCTACACACGTCTCTGCCAGTCAGTACGAAACCGACCGTGCAACAGACTGCTCGTTGTTCCGAGATGCCGCCGACACTCACAAAACAGCAGAAAATAGGCATTGTTTTGGCACTTACTACGGTGCCACCTAACCAGAGACGAAAAAGGAAGACCTGGGTTAAAAACTGGTTGATGAAACGTCATGAACTTAGCCACATGAACGTGATGAGATATTTAGAAGTAGATGATTTTAGAAACTTTTTAAGAATGGATTTTGAGTGTTTTGAAGAGCTCCTTTTTTCTTTTCTGTAGTAATGTGCTTTCTTCTTGAATTATTACGCCACTCCATTATCAACAACTTCTTCAAATACATTAATTCTATGACAATAATTACTTCCTCGAATAACATCTTCTCAAACTTCATAAACTCTCCAGTATCACCTTCTCGAACTTCATTTACTTCCAGTACTAATACTTCTTCCATTTTCTGCCGTTCGACCTTCCTCAATTTCTATGTTTTTTATCCCACAAATATGGTAAATCGTTAAATAGATCGATAGCTTTGGTCCACGCTTCTCAATCTTTCTCCTTCGCCATGTTTGCGCGCGAAATAATCAATTATAGCCGCAAGCACGTCGTCGTATCGTCGCGGCACTCAAGCGCAGACTGCGTAGAAATCAATCCTGATTTCGCTACACACGTACTGACAACGCTCCCTAGACGATAATTGTCCCTAAATCGTGAGCTCGCTCGGAACGATTTAGGGACGATAAAAATCGGGTAGGATTTGCCTACACACGAGACGATTTATGATACGATCTAGGGTCCTCCCCACCACTGTCCCGATATTGCCAGTGATTTTAGGGTCGTGTGTAGCCGCTTTTACTAATTTAGTTTTCAGTGTTAAGACACTAGGAAGTAGTTGTTTTTATTCGTTAATAGATGTCTCTGTTCTAAAAGTTCAATCTATTCACAGCTAGATGTCACTTGTAGTATAATACGAAAATATAACGATAGATGGCGCTAGTCGTATTTGTATTGAATTAATAATTATTTAGATTCCCGATTTATTTTAACTTTACACTTGAAATCTATTATATACGGGAATCACAGTTTTCGTTTCTGCACAACTCACTGTCTCACTGTTTGTAAACCAGTTGCTTTTACACTGCACTATTAAATCACAAGCGACGAACAGTTCGATATTAATATTGTATATTTCCCTTATTGGATTTAACTCTTTGGCAGGATAACACTTGTACGGTAGAAATGCGCTAATTCAGTTAAATTGATGCACTATTAATGTTATTTTGAGTAAGATTTACATATTAAAAACAATAAAAAGTAGCAATCTGATGTTTATATTGCAAGTACCCACACACGAAAAAAGTTTATATATATAAGTTTATATATTATACGAGGGCGAATCAAAAAATTCTTAGAATGAATACAAAAAAAAGAATTAAACGAGAATATTTTCTTTTTCTACGTAATCTCCTTCTAATCTTATACACTTAGAATACCGCATCTCCAACTTTCTTATTCCTTCCGCAAAAAAATCATTTTCTCGAATATTAAAAAACTCCTCTGCGGCAGTCATAACCGCGTCATCATCGTCAAATTTAGTTCCACGAATATGCTCCTTTAATTTTGGAAATAAGTGAAAATCACTCGGGGCTAAGTCAGGAGAATATGGTGCGTGCGTGATCAAGGACTTCGAAGCCAGCACTGCGGATTGCGGTGAGCGCAACTTCCGAACGATGAGGTGGAGCGTTATCCTGGAGAAACAACATGCCCAATGACAATTTCCCACGACGTTTTTCTTTAATCGCTTCACGTGATTTCGGGATTAAGTTTGCATAATAGGATCCAGTTATCGTTTGCCCTTTTGGCAAGTAATCAATAAAAAGGATTAATTCACTATCCCAGATAACGAAGACAGCTTGACAAGCAATAGTGCCAACATAACGGCAGGGGACATCTTACGATGAACGGACAATAGTTACCAACGCGTGTCAAAAGCACTCATAACGTAATTTTGCTAAAATACTGAACAAATCAACCGTAAGGATTGAGGACCCACATCTGGTTTTTAAATTCTTATTTCACCATTATTTAGCAGCAAAATAGCTTTTTTTGCAGCACAAATTCTGGATACATACATACATACATTACGTTACGCCTGTATCCCTTATGGGGTAGGCAGAACACCAGAGGTTATAAGAACATCTGATATCACATTTGACAAACTTGGAGGTATTATAAAGATGACAGACTATTGTAGTGGCAGACCTCAGCCTATAGCCCACAAAAACGACTCTGAAACCTCTGTCCCTTAACTGACTTTTACAGTATGCTCGGGAAGAGATGCAGCTGGTACATTCTATGTTTTTCTTTCGCTCCCAGCCCAGCATGGAAAACATTCTGGATTAAGCAGCAAAATATATCACTAGTTATATGAATTTGAAGGTGGCTCCTCAATCTAAACATCTGAATTGAGGAGCCACCTGGAACTCAGTAAGTAATAGATAAATTTGGAAGCATTTAGCAGCAATTATATAGAGAACCTGCCAAAAATTTGTAATTAAAGAAAATACAATACTTTTAATGTGGCTCCTCAAACCATTAATATATTCGATATGATGATTTACAACATTTAGCGGTGTTGTGTTTGATTTTACAGTAGAGAAATAAAGTAGAAAAATAGCGCCAACTTGTTACATGAACGCATTCTTTGTGGCTCCTCAAGCCTAACGTTCTACTTTTATATGATTGACTGTAGCGACCTGAGATCTCAACGGAATCAAAAGTGAAATACACTAATATTTGCAGAATGTTGCTGTACAATTTGATATATTTTGCAGCTAAATCTAGAATTTGTGCTGCAAAATAAGCTATTTTGCTGCTAAATAATGGGGAAATAAGAATTTAAAAACTAGATGTGGTTTTTGAAAAAACTCAATCCTTAGGGACAAAACAAATTAAGCTCCATCGAGGCAGGTTTGCAAATTGTTTAGACCCGAATGTTATAAAATATTTCCAAGTGACACTTTAACTATAAAAGAATAGGAAGAGTTATATCGTCTTTTAAATACTTTAAACTCTCCACAGTGGTTTTGATGAAAGGAATACGAGACATCACAAATAGCCAAAGAGTTTGTAAGATGACCTCCGATGACTACGTAAAGTTCACATTGAAACGGTCCATAATCTCAGACGCAGGCACTTACTGCATTCTTGCTCGCAATGCTTATGGCTGTGACAGAGCCTTTGTAACTGTTGAGGTAAGTGAATATACCTTTTTTGTTTTTTAAGTAAGTAGAAATATATATACTGCTTCAAGAGGATGATGAATCAATATTTTTGTCATCTACACTATATTATCTAGATGTAAGTGTCCTTAATAGTAGATTATGCATCAAGGGGATAAAGCAGTGTATTATGTCACGGGCATCATATTGAATCCTGAGCGAAATGAAGGATTCTTTAGATAATTCCCGAACGCAGTGAGGGAATTAAGATGTTAATTCCCGAGCGAAGTGAGGGAATTATGGTAAGAATCCTGAATGAAGCGAGGGATTCAAGACTGCCCAAGACTAAGACACTGTTATCCCCGAGGAGCATACTCTACTTTATACACCACCTTGTAAGATAATTAGGTAATGAAACGCAGGAATTAAATCAAGTACTTAGGTATTTAATAATTTTGAAATTAAAGATAATATTAGAAACAATTGACCAGTAATGTAACGATAAAGTGATATTTCTATTTGGTATATGCATTGTTTACTGTTGTCTTCAACATTGAGTAAACAGTCCATAGGCTGCTAGGTTTCTTTGTAGCAGACAACTGTTGAAATATACTAAAAGCAATGACTCCGAAATAATTTTCACGGCTTTTTTAGTTTTCCAAACAAAGAAATCTTCGTAAAATTTCATGTACAAATGCTTCGATTTACACGACAAAATATTATCGACGATACTATTTGCTTCATTTCTAATATCTTCTGGTGTTAAATCGTCACTCGAGCTCGACATATTTTATTTAATTGAATACTATTGAAATTAAAACTCTGAAAAAATTTTCTTTTCAAAAACCGCGCAGTTTTACTTCTTATTTGTCTTTTTCAAAAGGCAAAAGAAACCGTCGCATACAGGTATTTTACGAGGGTTTTTAATTTTTTCTTGGTAGTCATTCCAAATGCAAAGGTACACAACAGGTATTTTAAGAGGGTTTTTAATTTTTTCTTGGTAGTCATTCCAAATGCAAAGGTACACAAACTTATAAATTTAAAGTCCATATATTTTTTAATTAGGCAAAGCAACTAGTCATACAGCCATGTCCATGTAGGTATTATTAAATTTCGCTCCAATTGACATTCCAAAATCAAATGACATTATAACCCTTAGGATTAAAGTATATGTTATTCCCTGTAAGATACCTTTTTTAATCTTAAGGGATTAATATCTTGTTTTAGGTGGACTTTATCTCATACATAATGCGAATTTTAAACAAAGGTGGTGTATAAAAGCTTTTAAAGTGGGTACAAAGCGTATCATAAATTAAGAATGACTCAAACACGCATATAAATGATTTTCACCCAATCTCTTGTTTCCAAAGGTTAACATTATAAAAATACTTACATTTTAGTAAAAATAATTGCGTAATGGCGTACTTGAATAAGCACGGGGTGATTAATTATATTTCGTCGCTCCATTCTTCAGATATAATTAACCAGGTAGTCCCTCTATCTTGCTAGCATCAACGCATTTTCAGAGATTATTTGGAAACACCAAATAAATTTTTAAAAAGGCAACACTATACTCGGCTCGACTCCTCACTCCTGCTCGAGTCATGGCTTCATTCTTTTATCATGCGTAGCATCGAACGTACGTGTATTTAAAAATTAATTACTCTTAGTGATTTTCGTATCAAAATGTTTTTGTGATTAAATAACTAATCATATTTAGTAAGATGTCTAAGAGTACAGTAAAAAAAACTGAAGAATATCTTAAGAAATTCAAAATGGAAAAAGAAGGTAGTCGAATCGACTACCTACTAGTTTGAACTGCGAACCATAAAACGAGTTATTATGTACTTACAAAAATATGCCCAAAAGGGAACATCAGAAAAAGATCGAGCGCTGCCAGCGCAAAAACAGTAAAATCCAAGGAATGCAAATGGAGGTTAATCATTTATACTCAGACGACTTGGATAAAACGGGTGCGCACCTAACAGTTTGACAATATTTAGTGCTTATCAGTGATTTTGAAATATATTGCTTAACAAATACGCCTGGAGGTTGACCGTGTGTCATCACGAAGGCAGATCAACCCCTAGAGATTAACCGTGTGTTAATACGTGGAAGTTTATTAATTTGTTTAAAATATAACGAATACGCCTGGAGGCTGACCGTGTGTCATCACGAAGGCAAATCAACCCCTAGAGATTAACCGTGTCTTTTTTTGGGGAAAACTCCCACTGCTTAAAAACGTGGGAGTTTCCTAATTCGTTTCAAATTATTGCTTAACTAATACGCCTGGAGGTTGACCGTGTGTCATTACGAAGGTAATTCTACACCCCAGAGGTTGACCGTGTGTTAACACGTGGGAAGTTGAAGGTGTTTTGAAGTACCCTAGAGGTAAACCGTGTTTTAACACGTGGGAATTTCAAGATGGTATACATAAAATACCCTAGACTTAAACCGTAAGTACAATTTCAATAATTGAAATACCTATCTAGGTTTTTTAGTACTGCCTGGAGTTAGATAGGATATCCTTACGAAGACAATTCTTAAAAATTATTTTGTCTCTGTTGTATAGGTATCCTTTTTTAATACCTATTTAAAAAACATATGACCATTCTAGGTCTGTTACATATCAAGACGATATAATATGTTATTTAGGAAATAACTATTCCGTGTGTCAAAATAATGATAACAAAACAACCGAACAATTGAATTCATTATAACTAAATTTTTAGCTAAACTATGGACACCAATTCTAAAACTTAGTTTGGTGAAAGACAGTTGTGTCTTGGTTATGAAAATTATTTCATACCCGAAAACTGTCTCTTTCAAAAATCTACATTAAATCCAGAAATCCACAGGTGCCATACCCAAAAAGGTTTCTTATCCATAAAATAATGAATAATGATGCCCTGATCCGTGACCGACTGGTCAGATTGTGATGTGATTTAAACTTATAATCTTTAAACGGCTTTGTTACTAAATGTGGACAAGCCTATTCATTGATAAATTTATAAATATTGTATCCTAGCTCACACCAAGTGTGTGTCATAAATACATCATAAATATTGTACATTTCAATTCAAAATTGAACACTTACTTAATTGAGCTTCATTATTTGAGAGTACAAAGCAATGCTTAACAGGTTGTCCGTTGCACTTAATATGGACATTTACAAAAAATATAAAGGAGTTTCTAAAATATTTTAGAAACCAAGGTTATCAATCCCTCATATTTCTCGAAGATTTATGTTGAATTGGCAAAGATTATAACAATTGTCTTAAAAATTTGTTTGTAAACAAATACTGTATGTACTGTTTACTTGTTGACATGTCTCATTATTACTCAATTACCTCAGTTTTACAAAAACCTATAAAAGCTCTATAGTGTCAACACGATATTGTAATTTTTTGGATTAATCTTTAATCCTTAGGCACAAATTATCTATATCAGATAATCAAGATAATCATTCTAAGATTTTACAAAGAAACAAAAGATATATTCCTAGCAGTCATACACTATCACAGAGTTTTTCTATTGATTGAAGTACCTTCCCAACAGCCGGTATAGCTGTAAATGTGTTCATTTTTTAAATGTTTTTTTTTTTGTAACTAGGCTGAAGTTTATCTAACATAATTTAAGTTAGAATAAAATAAAGTAAAATCCCCAGACAATGACACCAACTACATGGCCCAAACTAAGCAGAGCTTGTGATATGGTACCATGTAGCAAACCTAGAATATAAATACATACTTATATAGATAAACACCCAGACACGAAACATTATTTTTCTTGTTCCATGCGGGAATCAAATCACTGGTTTACCCTATTATTATTATTATTATTATTATTTATTTACTGGCAGATAGGTTTACCCTATCGCCAAAGTGGTTGTCACAGAGATTGTTATGTAAATGACAGAAACATAAAAATATTTATTATTTATTGGCAAAAAATATGACAATTATGCCAAAATTTTGCTCCCTAATGTATTTTAGAAGACATTAATATAGCAATTATATAATAAGATAAAATAAAGGTAAGTCTGTAAAGACAATTCAAATATAGTTTTGACCTCAAAATATTTACAGGTGCTTTTATTTGTGGCTGGAAAGTCACGGTGCATGAAATGAGACTGAGATATCATTTCTTATCAATTATTTAGAATTTTTACCGTTTTACTTTGCTTGGAAAACAATTTCATGGGGAAACAAAAATGCTTGCACCAACAGTTTATGTTGGCTTCAGCAATATTCTCCAGCCAGCATTTATAAGCCGCAACCTCATCGTGGGTACCTCGCTTTACTCCTTAAAGTTGATAGTAAATCTTTGTTTTACTTAAGTAAATGTAATATTTTAGTACCTATATAAAATATTGCGATTGTACAATAACAACTGTTGTCTTGTTGTATCGCACTGGTGCTTCAAGGAATAAGATAATAATTAAGAGCATTCAAGACCATAACACTGCTTAATTATATAGTTTCAAGCTATACTGATAAATTTCATAATCAAAAAAGAGGGTGTTTGTTTGTTTATGTTTGGATACTAGTTCGACAAGTGACAATTGACATATTATGACAGAGGGCGACTAAAAAATGACATTTATCATCTGACGTTTGAAAAACGAGGTGCGTTCACTGCAATCAAGTGTCTGGTCCACTATAGGGACCATATATTTAAGCAATAGATTGTTCCAAAAATTCAATATGGTAATTTGTGCTAGATGTGGCGAAGAGGTTTCGAAATCCCTGCAAGGTACTTTCTGCTTTTAACATTTCAACTACCCATGCTCTGAGATAACCGAAATTGGTTATAGAAAGCTGGGCGCCCGTCAAGCAACCTGGAGTCACCAACTCCTCTTTCTGCGCTCAGCCTAGATAATGTAATGATTAATTGGGTGGAGTAAAAATCTATTATGGTAATGGTAGCTGTCGACCAGCCAAATTGAAGCTGTTGTTAAGTCAAGTCTTAGTAATACAAAAGTGGTAGCAATTTTTTTTTCAATGGTAAACAAATATGCTCATTTATATATTTTTTCTATTCTTCGGTTTTTTGATGTTATGTCCTTCTTGGTTCTTTAATTTCATTGAGATTTCAGCCACAGCGCACATAACACCCATTGGCCAACATTTTCTTTTCTTTTCTTTCTAGTAGGAATATGAGTTCCAACGAATATGAAAAGAGACGATAAAAATGAGTTTTAAATGTAATCATTTAAAATCTCAATTTGTCCATGGGATCCACAATTAGTATGAGAATATTTCGAAATAAAGCATTAATAGTCAATTATTTTTTATAAGATATCAAAAAGTTAGTAATACTTTTAGACTTGTCTAATGTTCAACGGGTTAACAGTCTTTACTTGTTAAATTAGACACCTAAATAGGTAATATTAAAATACTATACAACGGTATACATATTCAACGGATATAACATTATTATTATTAATCGGTATGTCAAAATCAACTCGCCTTTCTGCGGAAAAGACCCGACAATAATTAAGATTATTATGTAATATTATTATTATCAAGATTAATATTAAGACATCGGCTCCAGGACTTGTTCAGCTAATCTCCGTTAGGATAATGATTTTATAGAAAGTATAGGAACTGTAACAATCTCCTTTTGTCGTCTAAGAAACCTATTATTTCTCAAAGGATAGATGAGCAGGTGCATAAAGTTAATATTTCTTATAGCGGATCATACCTCATTTTGCTATATTATATAATATATAAAAAGAATAAAGTATTTTGCAGAGTCTGTGTGTCTTAGACATTAAAACTAATAAAGAAAGTTTTGAAATTATGTTATTAGTAACCATAAAAAACGACTGGTTTGCTCGGTTGTTAGATAATTTTGATTTAGATGTAAAAAAGAGCTCTGCTTAAGAGCTGTGACGTTTGGTTTTGCTTTAAGTATGTTCTTAAACAATCGGTCTCTAAACATCTACCTGGTTAATTATATCTGAAGAATGGAGCGACGAAATATAATATATAATCAAACGAACTTACCTTAAGTGAAGTTAGATTGTGATTATATGAGTCGCTCCATTCGAAGATATAACAACCCAACCCACCCATCCCTATAGGATTTTTTAAGAACACTATTATACGTCTCTAAAGGAATGAAGCCATGACTCGAGCAGGAGTGAGGAGTCGAGCCGAGTATAGTGTTGCCTTTTTAAAAATTTATTTGGTGTTTCCAAATAATCTCTGAAAATGCGTTGATGCTAGCAAGATAGAGGGACTACCTGGTTAATTATATCTTCGAATGGAGCGACTCATATAATCACAATCTAACTTCACTTAAGGTAAGTTCGTTTGATTATATATTACAAACTATACCCACGAGTAAAGAAAACTGCGTTCTCAATTCGTTTGAATCATCCTAGGTAAATTAAGAAAAAGATTTTTCTTTTCATATATATTAACTAGCTGACCCGGCAAACGTTGTTTTGCCATATAAAAAAAAAAAGAAATAGATGTTGGCCGTTTCTCATAGATACCGGTTAAGCACAAAAAATTTCATCAAAATCGGTCAAGCCGATTCGGAGGAGTATGGCAACGAAAACTGTGACACGAGAATTTTATATATTAGATTAATATCTATTTTAGGTGAGACAACGGGCTTCTTCTGACAATTTAGTTTCCGATTGGACATATTCACTTGACAACGCCCATTCTGTCGTTGAAAGGAAGAGTAGTGGTAAGCAATATTTTATTTACTGTAATAGCCTTAACCTATGTTTATTTACTATTTAACTAACTATAAACATGTATGTTGATAGTGTTCTTCGTAGTGTTCATATCAATCAGGCAATTGGCAAGCTGTGACACTTGGCGCGTGTTCAAGTGAATATTAAGGTCAATATTATTCAGTTTGATTATATTTTTTAGCCGTACCGGATCGTATCTCTGGTGAACCCACCGTGGTTGGTGGTGGCAATAACTGGATCTCACTCGTCTGGCCAAAATCGGAGAGTTCAAGCGTTTTGGCATATAAGGTTGAAAGTTGGCTTTTGGGTAAAGAAGGTGGAGCTCGTTGGGTCGAGCTAGGAATCACTCCATTAAATACCTTCGAGGCCTTCAACCTGAAACAAGGTGAAGAATACCACTTCCGTGTCACACCCAGAAATAGATACGGCTGGGGAGAGTCGGTAGCGACGTCAGCTCCAATCGGTGTCGGCTTGGCGGGTGACCGCCCTGAATTCGTGGAGATTCTTCCGGGACAACTAAAGGTTTTGGCAGGAAATACAGCGAATTTGACTTGCAGTGTTAAAGGTAAACCGGTTCCGGAAGTTGTCTGGATGAAGAATGGTCATGAAATTGAAGAGGACACGAGAACTTCAGTATCTTTTAATGGTTACGATTGTTGTTTAACAATAAAAGACGTGGTGGATGATGACGAAGCAAGATATAGTTGCGAAGCCACAAACAAGCACGGACGAACCTCGACCTATGCAAGAATGGCAGTTGTTACTGATAGATTAATATGGGAAGCAGACTGCAAGCTAAAGAGGTAATACTTTTTTATTACTTGTTTGTTTTATTGGTCAGCGTGTCGTATTAAGTAAGAGGAAAAATAAGGCATAATCGTTCATGTAAAGTCTGCTGCCTGATTTTATTATATTTTGTAAATAGCCTTTAATACCCTTGTCTCCTGCCATCATGTAAAATTAAGAACACATCTATAGTAAACAAGTAATTATTTAAGTTTGTGTTTATTATTAAATACGATTACTAAGATTAACGGGATTCTTGGTAAACAGGGACAGATCAGCCGAATCACTAGGAGATTACCCGCCGCAGTTCACGATGAGGTTGCGAGACCGACGCGTCCAAGCGACGTACCCTGTGCGCCTGACCTGCCAGGTGGTCGGCAGTCCAGCTCCCTCTGTCACGTGGTACAAAGACGCTGAACAGATCAGCGATGACAGTGAGTTCAACAAAATACTAGTTATTTGATTGCCTCTAGCTGGCGCATTTAAATGTTTGGAGACGAAAATAAGTCTCCCTGATAGATGCCAAGTCGATATGTGATTTATTTTCGTCTGTCAATACGATCTAGTTTAATCAACTTTGTTTTCTTTTTTAATAAATAGTTATAGATTTTTTTTAAATGTCACATTAAAATAAGTATCTTTTTTTTTTAGAACGACATACCACATCCCAAGATGAGCACTTCCACACTCTAGAGATTGCGCCGACAACGCTCGAAGACGGCGGGATCTATGAAGCGACGGCAAGGAACTCTTGTGGTGCTGTGTCATGTCGCTGCAGCTTGGTGGTAGATAAGGGCATAAGGGCTTATGTCGCTCCAGAATTCTGCTGTGGATTGGAACCTTATTACAGGATTCAAGAAGGCAAGTTTCGTAGTTTGAATTATATAAATATAAATATTTTTGACACTCACACAACATTATGTAGCCCAAATTAAGTTTCTTAAAGAACTTGTGTTATGGATACTAGATAACTGATATACTTAAGAAATATATACACCTACATATTGAATAAATACATATTTTTTATTGGAATAAACATATAAACATCCATGACTTGACGACTAATATCTGTGTTCATCACACAAATATCCGGATTGGAGTTTGGAATATTGTTGTTAAGCCTTTGAGAGAGATTTTTAGAGTCCCAGCCGAGCCAGTTAGAGGACCGAAGTTTTTTAAACTCGTTTTAACCTTTACTAGGAAAAAGGGGGGCCTATTCGATATTGTATAATATTCTTTATGTTATGGTACTAACATATTTGGCTTACTTTAAAACTACAGAGGTGGTGTGTCACTCACACACATCTTTAGTTTATCCTATTTTTATTATTTATTAGCTGACCCGGTGAACTTCGTACCGCCTAACAGTCAATGAATGTCGTGTTACTTTTTAGCTGAACTAATTTAGGCTTTGATGAACGTAAAACAATGATACAAAATAATATATTTGTATAGATAGAAACAAAAAAGTATTTTATTATGATGAATGATGATGAAAACATACATACAGAATGAGAATAAAAATAATAATTAAGTACTTTAAACTCAAAAAATGATTGAAAACTATGTTGTGCAGATTGGGAAAAAAAATTAAACTCGGATTAATTCATTAATAGGATTTTCATTCAAGCACTTTGTGGTAAACGACATTCTTTGTTTTTTGGTCTTTTTATTATTAATATTTTAAATTAAATTAAGTAACATTTTACTATAGCGATAACTTAGGGCGGCTTGCGTAACATTTGGTCTAAACAGAATTTAGTTAAATGAGTTTATCTTGCTAAATATGTTTAGCCTAATACAATAAAAAAGGTTTGACAGTTCGTTAAACGTGATTAGTGCCTAAATTTTTGTTGTGCAAGACGCTAATTATAGTTAGCAGACTAAATGCGTTTACGTCGCTCTTAAACTGTATTTAACGACGATGCGCAAGCCGCCCTTAAAAGTCATAAGTGAGAAGTCATAATTTATGATGACTCTCCATTTGAAATTGAAATATTCTTGTTTTCATTAATGTTTGTTTGATTCTGTTTGGTTTTTAATTTCCTGTTATTGTCTAGCTGTGACCAATTCCTTTTTTTTATTTTTCTTTACTATTTTATATTAGCACACAAAAATGTTATTATAGGATACGGAAAGTTATATTTTTTTTCGTTTTAGGAGAAGAACTCAGAATATCAGCTGTGGTGGAAGCTTACCCTTCAGTAGGCGTTACCTGGTATCGAGACGGAGTGCGCCTCCGTCCCAGTAGAAGAGCCATCATGACCTTGGACCGTGATGGACAAATTGAACTGGCCCTAGCGTTTGTGACGCCAAGAGATTCCGGAATATACACCTGTACAGCCTCCAATGAAGTAGGAAAATCTACGACTTCTGGAAAAGTTGAAGTCATCGGAGATGGCAGTATCCAGGCCAAGAGGACCCCTCCAATCGTTGTCAGTTCAGAACTGCCGTAAGTTATCAAACCGCAAATAACTTTGACAAATACTTATTCTTATTTTAAACATCTGCCTTTCTATTCTGACCATTCCTCATTTTCTTTGTTCTTTTGTCAAACAAAGAATATGAAGCATTTCGAATAATTACAATGACTTGTAATATTTTTTCTTGTAAAAATCGTTCAATTTTCGACTCTTGGAAAAAAGTTAAATGTTCTTATTGTCGTCCCTTTAAAATCACCATAAGCTGGAACCTTTTAATTACTTTGACAAATTGGAATTCCTTTGCTAGTTTAAAATTTTGTAATATAATTAACGGTCCCCTTTCTTGTCGTAATTTTGCCTTGTGTTTCTATTCAAAGTAATATAAAAATTCCTTCTAGTTTAAATAAATTCTGCAGTGAATTATTATTCTCAGAAAAGCCCAGGTATCGCTAGCAAAGTTCGCCGACGTGTACAAGAGCAATAACGTTTAATTTGATTATTTTTCAAAAATGATAACTCTATGAAAGTTTTACTGTAACTATCGGTTGAGAAAAGTACGCCAATTGTTTAGTTAGTGTTGTGTTTTAGCCTTTTTTATTTAGCCAATTTTCATAAATCATGTTTTTATCTTTACATATTGGTTGGTTATGAGTGAATTTTTGTAAATATTATTTTTTTCAGGCACCACATGTACATATTACTGGGTTTATAATCATTCAAAAGGTTACAAGCGCTATATTCTCGCCTTGAAAATATATTTCACAGTAAAATGTTCTTATTGAAGACTAGCCACCGCGTGCGGTTTTACCCGCGTAACTTTTGATCCCGGGAGAATTTCGGGATAAAATATACCCTATAACCTTCCTCAAGAGTTGGGCTATCAAATGCAAAAAGATTTTTTTAAATCCCACTTGTAGTTTCAAACAAACTCTTCAGCTTTATATATTAGTATAATACATAGATAATTATTAAATCTACTTTTGTATAAATTTTGTGTGTTTTCCGTGACGCATTGGTTGGAAGTTTGTCTTCGGTATGAGTGGTCTTGGGTTCGAGTTCATCAAATGATGAATAATAATAAAAGTAATTATGATGGTTAAAATAGAAAGCGCGACTTAGAAAGCGAGAATTAAAATAGAATTAGTTCTTATTTAAGCACAATATGCTGAATAGTGACAGTGAAAATTTCAATGTGTTCCATAAAGTCTTGATGCTGACTGTACCTCACAAGTCGAGCTATCAGTAAATCAAATTTGTTTGCTTTGCAGGTATTCCAGGGAGCCTATCTTTACCCGCAAGCCTCGCTCCAGTGAAGCCTTCGAAGGCGACACGGTGATTATCCAGTGCGAGGTGGCTGGAGACCCGAAGCCTGATGTCTACTGGCTTCGAGACTTTTTAAAAGTAAGTACCTATAGTAATCATATTGTCAATATATTAAATAAAATGCGTTTTTTTGATCACATGTAGTAATTATACAGGGTAACTGGTGACAAATTTTGGATATTGAAGGAGAGCACTCTGTACTCGATTCTGATTATAACTATTCAATATAAGTAGCTACTGAATTTTTCACTAGAATTCCCTATACATAAATAAAATGTTTTTTCGCGGTACTCACAACTCTGTAATGGTGCGTACAGATTGCTGTAATCGAACTATAATAAATGTTTCTGACACTAAAACAACATTATCTAGCCGAAATTAAGTTTCTTAAAGAACTTGTGTTATGGATACTAGTTAATTCATATACTTAAGAAATATATAAATATAAACATACATATTGAATAAATACATATTTTTTATTAGAAAATAAACTTAAATAAACATATAAACATCCATGACTTGACGAATAATATCTGTGTTCATCACACAAATATCCGTCGCCGCCGGGATTCGAACCCATTCTCTGGCATAGAAGGCAATGTACGTTACCCCTACACTAACCTTCACGACTATACCCTTATGGGAAAGGCAGAACACCAATGGATAATTAACCATCTCATGTCACGTGTCACATATTTCGAGGCATTATAATGGTAGAGACTATGCAGTGACCTATCGCCCACAAAAATCCTTCCAATAAAACCTCGGCCCCTTAACTGACTTTTACAGTATGCCCGGGAAGAGAAGCAGCTGGCACGTTCTATGCATTTCCTTGGCTCCCAGTCATGGAAGAAATCCTCACCATAAATAAATGAAAAATGTGATAAATAAAAATTACTCGACCAGGTTTGCCCGTTTGCCGGACGAGTGCTCTTCTACTGAGCTACCGGGACCTGGCGGTACGCCTCAAAATTACTTAACAAATTTTTGTTTTTACGTTATATTGCTAATATAGCTCCATCTTATGATATAGCTTTGCAGCTAAGACCACCCGAGACCAATTTCTTTACAGAAATTGTGAATCCCAGTTAACGTGAAGCATTGCAATGTTTTAATAATGTTTTTAAGTTTTTGCATTTAAAATGTTCTATCGTTCTTAAATAAATGAAAAATGTGATAAATCGTGGCGTACCGCCAGGCCCCGGTAGCTCAGTGGAAGAGCACTCGTCGGGCAAACGAGAGGTCCCAGATTCGTATCCTGGTCGGGTAAATTTTATTTATCACATTTTTCATTTATTTAAGAATAATTGAGCATTTAAATGCAAAAACTTAAAAACATTATTAAATCCTCATCCTACTTTAATTAATCCAATCATCTATTCCAGCCTGACTACTATCGCGACGCAAGTCACTTCAAGCGTGTCGGCGACGGTCCGGAGTACCGCTTTGAAATACCCCACGCCAAGCTCGACTACACTGGAGCGTATTCTGTGGTCGCTAAGAACGAGCACGGAGAAGCTAAGGCGATTATTTCACTGCAAATCCTGGCTAAAGGTGAGCATTGGTAGTTCTTTAGACGTTTTTAAAAAAGGAATGCAGAAAGCTATTGTTTACAACCTTTTGCCCGCGAAACCGTACGCACATAAACATTATCTATGTGTTGCTATGCTATAACTGTGGTGCCTGTGTTTGCCCATAATGCAACCAGACACTCATTGAAGAACCTTTATACCAAGTATCACATCCGTGCACAAGGAATAACATTTTACATACACACAAAAAATTCCAATATTTCCCGTTCCATTGGGAATTTTGGAAAATCCTTCCTTATTATAGTGCAACCTCACACCCTAAGGAATGTATGTGCCAAATTTCAGCTCTTTACGGCCAGTAGTTATAACTGGAAGTTGTCTGTCAGTCACTCAGTCAGTAACGGTCTTAAATATTAAGACTGTTTGACATACACGTAGATGAAAGGGATAAATAAATAAAAAATAAATAAATAAATTTTTGATAAAAAATATTTTAAATGATTTTTCACTGCGTGTATGAAGAGATATATGCGCTATTGGCGAATTTAAATAAAACCATTTGCAAATATGGCGATTTATAAACTGGCGAAAACCCTTTTGCCCCGATTGACTTAAACAAATAGGTATATTTTTATTCAAATCAATAGCGAGTCCGTGCAACTCCATCAAAGCTTTACCTGTCGTATTTGTTTTAAACTAAATAAAACGCAGTTTTCAATTTTCCAAATATCCGGCAGGTTTGATAGCTCCATTGTAAAAGACAAATAAAATATAAAACTCATACATTTTTCATCGCTTTGAGGTTTCATATACAATTTTATAAGTTGGAAAATCGAAATGAATTGTTTTGTTATTATTGCAAGTAATTTTGTTAAATAAAAATATTTATTATAAATTGCACTGCCCGCAGTTATTCTTTGTTATAAATTTAACTGATCTTGGCTTTATTTTTTTTTATAATGAGCAAGCCAAACAGGTAATATTAATTAGAAACATATTTTATTACCGGATGCTTCGAGCAATTTCTTTCAGGTTTTACGCCAGGCAAACATGAATTGAAAAAATTTATAGAACTAAAAACCGTAATAAAATAGTTAAATGATCAACAATCTTGTATAGTTTTGCATCTGACGCACTTACTTCTAGCATGGTGGTTTATTATACATACATCCATAAATAACTTCACGCCTGTATCCCGTATGGGGTAGGCAGATTACCAGAGGTAATAAAACCATCTGATGTCACGTTTGACAAATTTGGAGGCATTATAATAGTGGAGAGAGACTATTGCAGTGACATGGGGTCCGCCTATCGCCCACAAAAAAGCCTCCCATAACACCTCGGTCCCTTAACTGACTTTTACAGTATGCCCGGGAAGAGAAGCAGCTGGCACATTCTATGTTTTTCTTTCGCTCCCAGTCCAGCATAGAAGCATGCTTTGTTATATTAAAGAATAATTAATTAACTTTTGTGTTTTGTTACGTAGCTCGTAACGGTTTTTATAAAAACATCGAAATCAAGAGATAAAATGTCCGGTCTTTCATTTAATTACTGATAAACATTTGAGTTTAGATGAGACGACCACTTTGGCGATGGGGTTAACCTGCCTCAGACGCCAGTGGTTGCGGGTCCGATTCCCGCACGGAACAAGGAAAAAAATTGTTCCATGTCTGGGTCTTTATCTATTTATGTATTTATATTCTAATTTCCCCAATAGTTCGCTACATGGTATCTTATTTCAACACTGGTTTGGGATTAGTTTAAACTGTTGTGTTATTTCCTACAAAAAAACCCAATAAACAAAAAAAAATAGTAATTAAAATTATCCGTTCTAGCTTTTTGCACGGAACGGAAAAATATTGTCAAAGTTGATCTTTATAGTTTTATGGAATAGTTATTTAATAAACAAAGTTGCCATATTGCCAACTTTATGTTATGCAGTTTTATATTTTGCAGTTTCGATGCTTTTGAGAGGGAGTTTTGACTGTCAAAACTTGCCTGTTGATTGTCAGCGTGACAGTTCACGTCAAAATAAGTTTAATTGTATAAAAGCTTTTCGAACTCTGGCTTGGTATCTAAATAAACTCTATTTTTATTGCAGATCCCAATGCATCGGATGATACTCATAATATTAAATACGGGTAAGTTATATTTTATATTTAAAATTTTACTAAACTACATTATGACTTGGTACAAACTATAATTATTTAGTTTAAAGTTTGTTAATTATAAAGGGTTAATTTGTAGTCACCGGCCAATTTTTTTAACACAATAAGTATCACTTATAGAAACGATTTTTGCAAAAAAAAAGTATTTAATTTTTTTACGAAGAAATAAATATATCCGCCAAAATATTAAGCAGTCCATGATCACTCTAAATTACCATTAAAATAAAGGCAACTACGCGCTACTACAAGACATCTTGTAGTACTACGTCGTACTATTATCAATAAAATGCCGCTTCGTAGTAGGTATGTTCATCAACTATTTTTTTTAAAGTTTGTGGTTCCATATTTCTACTTTTTTTGTACTGAGCGACGATAAAATAAATATGCAGATACGTTTATATCGTATCAAAGAAACTAACATTTAAAGGCTGGTGACTACAAATCAACCCTGTAATCAAGTAAAAGCTACTTAACAATTTTATTTTGTATTGCAGTCAGGTTTAACAAGTTCTCTTTTTACTTAAAAAGCGTATTTTCTACCGTAATTACCCTGACATACATTCAGAGATAATCTTATTTTGATAAAAAATGTATCGTGTAAATCTTTTAAATAGGAAGTAATTTATAATCAATAATAGTAAATTATACGTAAGAGTGAAGACGTACTACACCCGATTCGAATACGGATTAAGATATCTTGTATGAAATGACGGATGACGCCAAATCTAGTGCGTAAACTATCATAGAAATAGTTCCATGGCTTCGTGGGACCGTAATCTTTCGGATTCAGAAAAATAATAATTATAATTAGTTTTTAATGAATTTAATGTTTTGGTTTTGCTGAGTTTGACTTTTATTTTGCTATTAATTTGATATCTATTTTGTTTTTTACATGATTGTTAATACATTTTTTTTTTTTCTAAAAAAGCACTTATTTTTAGTGAATTTCATTTGACATTGTTGTTTGTTATTCATTTGTGAGTACCGCGAAAAAATTATAAATCCATAAATGGCTTTAAGAATCATCCTTTATGTATTATTTAAGTAGTATTAAGAGCTGTGGGTTTTGTTGAAAAATAAATAAAATGAAATAGAGCGAAACGAGGATGAGGGCAGCGCAAGACCGATCTGTGTGGAGAACCTTGGAAGCTGCCTATTTCCAGCAGTGGCTGAATGATAATAGAGTATAACTGGTGTAAGGAGAGGAACATTCATAAAGGGTGATATTTTTGTGTGCAGACGTGTGGACGTCCGACCGCAGTTTACTCGGGAACTCACGGACCTGCTGTGCCACGATGGGGACGCCATCGAGTTTGAATGCCGGGTCATTGGAGACCCGGAGCCTGACATTCGCTGGTTTCATTATGATGAGGTTCGTATGCCCTTTTATTTGTATTAGTAAAATCATAAACTTCGGCTCACGCAAAGTATTCGAATAAATCGACACAACCAAAAGTTAATAATATCGGTTTATAACAAATATTCCACATTTTTCGTAACTACAATTTGACATTTTCTTTTTGAATCTGTTACGAATATTGTTTCATTTGGTTTCTATCTTATTTTTGATTCTTATTTCTAATGTGTTATCATATTTATAGCGCATATCATTTTACGTCTCATCTTTTAGAGCGGCTATATCGAAGCACAGTATGGACGCTCTGTAGCTATATATTATTAACTTTGTCAATTATTTGTATACTTTGCCTATGCGAACTGACGATCTGAAGAGCAATGGGCATTTTTCATTTTTTTATTGGCTCATATGAAAACCATTTCGAGGAATAAGGTTTCTGATTAATTTAGTCGATTTAAAACATTTAAAAACATTGGGGTTTTATAGATTTTTAACATAATTCATTTGACCTTTATTTAACCTTTATGGCATCAAATCGAGTAAGATGTTGATTTGAATCAATTCTTGAAATGTTTTTGTTTACAATCCCTTTGGTGACATTATATGACTTTAGCACACAGACACAGTTAATGTTTTTTACTGAACGACATTGCTCATAAAGTTAATGTCACTGATGACGTCATTACGTACTAATTTAATAAAATCAATATAAATTTATAGACACGCTTAAAAATAAAACTGTTCAAATTGGTCTCTTAAAATAGGTTAAAGATTAATATAACATAATAAAAATAATAGGTAAAAAATAATAAATAAATAATAAATATTTCTGACACTCACACAACATTATCTAGCCCAAATTAAGTTTCTTAAAGAACTTGTGCTATGGATACTAGATAACTGATATAATTAAGAAATATATAAACATACATATTGAATAAATACATATTTTTTATTAGAATAAATTTAAATAAACATATAAACATCCATGACTTGACGACTAATATCTGTGTTCATCACACCGATATCCGCCGCCACCGGGATTCGAACCCAGGACCTCTGGCATAGAAAGCAATGTATGTTACCACTACACCAGCCGGTCGTCTGAAAATGAAAATGAACAATGTCCATTGCTTTAAACGTCATTCTTCGAATGAAAATGTTTATTGCGCTTTTAAAATAACTGCATCGAATCAAATCTAGTGTCAAAACGTTTGAATTCACTCTTTGATGATACAAATTTATATTATAAGCTCCATTTAGTTTTCGAAATCTATATTCTAGACTATTTCCATGCAAACATCAAAATCGTTCAGGCGTCGTGAGTGAGGAACAAACCTACATTCATTGAACTAACGCATTTATACTAATAGTATTAAATAATTATTAATTCATATAGAAATGAAAATTAATACGAGGAAATCTATACTAATATTATATAAAGCTGAAGAGTTTGTTTGTTTGAACGCGCTAATCTCAGAAACTACAAGTGGGATTTGAAAAATTCTTTTTGCATTTGATAGCCCAACTCTTGAGGAAGGTTATAGCCTATATTTTATCCTGAAATTCCCACGGGATTAAAAGTTACGCGGGTAAAACCGCGCGCGGTGTCTATTTAATGATAAATGAAATAATGTTTATTAATACATAGTCGCGACGAAGATACCAAACGGTTTTGGTAAGGTAGGTACTCATAGTAGGCTTAATGGTGTCTTATGGTAAAACATCTCCGGAGCAAAGATCGCCTCCGCAGTCACACAGGGTGAATGGTGGGTCACTTTTGAAATTCAAGGACGTGGCAGTTTGAGATCATAAGAACATGAAGAGAAAAAATCAAATATTTTTTTTAAAATTATTTTCTGAGTTAACCGAAAGTTAAAGAATTAATTACGCAACGCATGGTAAGTGTAATACAATAGATATTTAGCGGGTAGTGGTGTGCGTGTGGCGGGAACACTACTGTGTGCGTGTTGAAGGTGGAGGCTTGACGCGACGGGAAAAGTGTCTATTACTTATAATAATGGGGATAATGTCTATTTATTTATTTATTTATATGGAATTGTGGTGAAAAATTAAGTACCTACTCTTATTACATAATTATGATCAGAGTCGAGTACGAAGTGTTGTCCTTCAACATCTAAAATGTGTCACCAGTCATCCTGTATATTGGGTATTCGCAAAGTGCACGACAGTAGCGCCACCTTGCAAATGCACTTACTTTTCCTTTTTGATATAATTTTAAAGCCGTTTAACTACATAAACAAAATTTGCAATTTACTTTTTTTACAATTTGCTTACTGGCGTACCTCTTTTGTTGCGTATATCTGCCGCATCAAGAGCTGCGATCGTTTAACTTACCCTGTACACCTACTTCGCACGTTCCCTATAGGTTTAATTAGGGGTGGGCTCTAGCCGTGGGCGTCAGACAGGTGGGAATTTGATCCAAAATCAATTCTATGCAACTAACCAACTGCCCACTCGTCATTCGTGTGTGTGTTATATTTGGTTTTGTTGTAAATTTTGTTGTCAGTGAATGAATAATTGAGTTTGGATTAAATAAAAAAAACTCGATCGAATGTTAGATTTCTTTCTTAAATACTGTGACTCAACCTTAAAATTGCGAAGTGACTTAAATGCATCTCGCAAATATCCATATCTAAGTTTATGACGAAGTATGAAGTTATGCCCGATTTTAAAAGGTACGTCAATGTTAAAGCCCGACAATGGTCAGATAATAGTTATATGACGAATAAAGTATCACTCAGCCAAATAATGTTGTTTTATAAGTCCATTCATTCTAGATTTCAATGTATGGGGAAAGCGGCAAAATTTTTACCTTTGCTTTTTTATATTATATTATACCATGAGGTGAGTACATTACAATATACAACTCTCCCTCCCGCTCCGGGTTCGGCTTCACCCCTTCCCCCTTGAAAAGTGTCTCATTTGTCAGTTTTTCCCAATTTTTGGGGTGTAATTATTCATTAATAAATTCCCTACAGATAAGTTTTAAAAATTGTTTCAATAGGAGTTATAATAGTTTCCAATATATAACGCGCTAAAGTTGACTAAAAGATTTAGGTACTATATGTCAGTCAGTCAGTCAGTGCTGACGTCTTTTTGACCTTCATATCTTTCAACCGTTTTAGCTAACTTCATGAAATTTGGGTTTCTATATGTCTTTATGGATATAATTAAACACACGTTGTTTTATGAGTTAACGTTAAAGAGGTTTTGAGTTATTGAAGGGTCAAAAGTGGCACCAAGTGGTTCGTGTAATATTACTAGCGACGATATACTCATATACAGCGGATATATTCTTATTGTTTTAATTTGTTTAATAGTTTATTTAGATATAACTCCAAAAAAAGTTATTACTTAACAGTTACTGTTAATTGAAGTTTAATTTTTACTAAGCACTCATTGTTAATCAACTTTGACCCACCGTATCTTTGAAACCATTAATCCTATCAAAATTAATGTTAGGACTTATTTGTAGGAAATTTATCAATTATAAAACTTTAATATCAAAACTTTGACAGTTTCATCTTAGCTTATATAGTTTTCCTGTAAATTTAAATAAACTGAAAAACCGGATACAATTCAAAGGGGGGAGGGGGTGTAGTCGAATACGTAGGGGGGGAGATGTGTATATTGTAATGTAGGTACTCACTTCAAGGTATAATATAGCGGCAACAAACAAAGGTAAACATTTTGCCGCTAAAAAATGTAGTAAATGTTTTTTTTTTACAATTGTAGATATAACAATGACATAGAATGAACAAAACTTTATTCCTAAGATATTTAAAAAAAAAATCACGTTTAAGAATTACAAAAATAATGTTAGGATTATAATACTGGACTATGTGTACCTCGCACTTAGAGTACTAATAAAGTAGATACTTAGAGTAATAATAAATTATCTATACATATAATAAAATGGTAGGAAAGTCAAAACTGTACATTGAATATTTTTTTAAAAGAATACTTGGGGTATGATCTACAATCGAAACAGAAACAAAAAATATAGTTTTTAGAATTTTTGTCTGTTTGTCTTTCCGGGATAAACTCAAAAAGTACTGCATGGATTTACTTCAAATTTGGCAAGATAGTTAAGAAGTCGGGTCAACATATAGGCTACATATTATCACGCTAGCAGTGTTATAATCGTAGGTGCGTTTGGTGCTGCATAGCGTTCACGCAGACGACGTCGCGGGCAGCAGCTAGTTAATACTAAGGTTAGATATCATTCATCTGACAATTGAAAAATCAGGCCTTAGATATTTTACTAGTCATAAAAAATATTGCTCAGTATTTGAATCAACATTAGAAACAAAATAGGTGGTTTTTGAGTTGTTTTTTCAGTCAGTCAAGTTTCTTTTCCCTTCCACAGTCTCTTGGTTGTAGTTTTGACAAATACTGCGCTATGTGTCTGATTCAAAATTCCAGTGATTCCGGCATAATACAAATATTTGTTTGCATTGGTATAATTATGAATTAAAAAAATGTATAGTTAGGAGTATATAACACAGATGGCGCTTTATGAATGTGAATGATTTTTTTTTAAAGATAATTCGAGACAACGACGAGTTTATCACGAGCTACGAGGCAGAGACGGCGCGCCTGCGCATCCGCGCTGTCACAGCTGAGGACGAGGGCACTTATTACTGCGAAGCCTCCAACACGCTAGGCAAGGCCTGCTCCAACGCTTGCCTTGTCGTCTATCGTAAGTGTCGACTGGCTTTTTATTTTATTTTATTTTTACTTTATTTGGGAAACAAACAGCACAATACAATTTAAATTAATTACAATATTTAAAAAAAATTAAGCCAACAAAGTTTCCACTTTCTATTATTGCTGATAAAAGATGAGAGAACCGAAGGAAGATAGTATGTTCAAAGTAGTTCAAAAATTTTAACACAAATAAGAACAAATTGAAAAATGTATTTATGTGAAAACACTCTATTTTAGACTACGAGCAGCGAATTTCAACAGCTTTTATAGCGAAAGAATTTCTTGTTGAAAAAGAAATTCTAACACTAATAAGAACAAATAGAAAAATATATTAATTTATATCAAAACACTTTATTTTAGACTACAAACCGCGAATTTCAATAACTTTTGATCGCAAAAGAATTTCTTGTTGAAAAAGAAATTTAAACATAAATCGTAAATTCTGAAATTAGCACGTTCCAGATTTATTATATTATATTACTTTATTTATAACTTAAACTTAAACTTTACACCCGATAACCTGTAACACCCAGTTTACTTTCTCTTGTCACGAGACAAATTTGGAGGCATTATACTGGTGGAGAGAGACTATTGCAGTGACAGGGGGTCAGCCTACCGCTCACAAAAAAAAACCTCCAATAAAGCCTCTGTCCCTTAACTGACTTTTACAGTATGCCCGGAAAGAGAAACAGCTGGCACATTCTATGTTTGTCCTATTCTCCGAGTCCAGCATAGAAGATTAATTATAATAAAAATTGATACAGTCGACAAAACCTGCAAATGTGCTTGGATGGCCTTTCAATAAAGAATGGGTCTTTTTCAAATTTAATTGGGTCGGGGTAAACTAAAATATTGGTACTACTCACCCCGTCGTTACACTCAGTACGAGTAGCAAAAAAATCTTTTGGACTCATAATGTCTGAACTAATTTTGTACTACACTTACTGACTCTGCATTAGGTCCATGCGTCATTCGCGGCTTGTACACGGATTTTACCTTTTTAAAGTAATACTTTAGAGTGTACCGAGTTTTTTTTAACACATTTTGTCAGACACAAATACAAAAGAAAAATGTAGGAAAATGTTATTTATTTTTTCGTTTCTTTAATTAAAATTTCTGTTTTTAATATAACCAACAAGCCTGATGTTACAAATAGTACAACCAAAAATATTTTAATTTTATAACCACTTTAATAGAAAAATGAAAGAACTTTGCAGTGTTTATTTCGAATTACAAAATCATGCGGCCCTGTACAGAAGTTCTCAGATTAAAGGTTCCAAACCTGTCAAAGACACCCAACCAATTTTTAACTTAATATCGAGGGCATAAAGTTCAGGTTCAATTACATTTTTTTGGTTTATTTGTAAAGGTACTTGAAAGTCACGATAACCCAACTTCAAAAAAAAGTGACGGTGGTGGTTTTCAACTTTTAAATATCACAGCGAAGTGGCTATGTTCTCTGCCTAAAGCGGCTAAAAGGTCACTACAATTTAGTTTGAGCTTTGGCCATGAACTATATATTTATTCATTTACTCTTTATTGTACAATAACATCAATAGGAAACAAACAACAAGGAACAAAAGGTATAAAAGGCGGTCTTATAGAGCAATCTCTACCAGACAAACGTATCACTACAAAACATAACTATACGACAACCGTATAACTATACGAAAACAAGATGATAAAGACGATGAATATTTTTGTTTGCAACTATTGCTACAATTTTGCGCCATTAATAAACTTAGAGAAACCATCAAGCATAATGGAAAAAGGCTTGTTATTTTTGTTACAAAAAATATTGTGGTTTGCTTTCACGCACCAGGTACACAAAAAACTTGTGGTTGCCAAAATGTCTTTGACATTCATCATCACGACTCTTTGTAAAGAGCCCACTGCAGGGCATGAGTCTCTCCCCTGGGTGACGAGGAGGTTTAGGCTATAATCCACCAAGCTGGCCCAGTGCTGGGTGGTGGATGACAGAATTTTCAGGGCGCCGAAAATGGCTTCTGACAAACCCTAACGACTACTGTATACAAGGATACAGCACCCGGGACCGACTGCTTAATGTGCCCTCCGACGCACGAAGTCGCCGTGAGAAATGAATGGTCGGCGGTCACCCATCCAAGTACCGGCCGCGCCGAACGTTGCTTAACCTGTGATATCGTATGATACACACAGTAACCACGGCGCCACGACGACTTTGTCTTTGACATTAGCTGTGACTTAATTGTCTAAGTACTACAACTCTGACAAGGCTTTTTTGACGCTTGGATGATGACGTCAGAGGGACATGAGGATGAAATAAGGGTTACCATTCAGTATAATTTCCCATTTCTCAGGGAAAAATATGAATGCATAAACTTTTAGTTTTTTCATGTTTGAAAACAGAAGTTATTGAATTTTATGAACCTAATACAAAAAGGTATGTCGCGTAAACTTTGAAGATATAAATAGAAGATTAGGCAAGAAAATATAAGTATTAAAAATAGAGTAACATGAAAATAATATCTTGTTTTTATGATTAATTGTTTTCCTCGTCATCCTCGTCACCACAACTTTCTTTATGTTTAGGTACCTACTCGTATCTAGAAATACTTGCTGAAGACTTTATGACTATGTTACTTTTTTGAATTTGACTCTGACTTCCCCATCTCCATCCCATTCCCCCATGTTCATGTCCGTGTTAGTGTCCAGTCTCTCCACGACTATCCTCATCTCCATCCACATTATCTGTAATATCTCTCACCTCTATCGCTACATCTATCTACTTCTATCTTTACCTCTATATATATGTCTACGTTTCTGTCTAGTACTTGATTGCCTAATGTATAAATATAATAGTAGACTCCAGAAGATCACCAACTCGTTCATGTGTCAGTGTGTACGCTTTTATAATAAAATTCCAAAATATTTAAGATTAACCCTTCGATAGATTTAAGGATAAGTATAAAGTTTTATTATAAGATATCCGGATGCAAGAAGATTGTTAATTGTTATTGTTATTGTGCATTTTTAAAAGATGATTGCTGTTGAGTTTCTTGCCACTTCTTCTCAACAGATCGACTTTCCGAAGTGGTGGTAGATTCAGTTCAATTTGTAAATTGTGACTTATTTCAAATGTATTTAAATACTTACGAAATAAAGATTCTTTTGACTTTGACTTTGACTCGTATTTTGAAAGGTTTATCTGAAAATGTGCTTATCTTTCATAATTTTTCATACAGTCTTTCTAAAGAAAGAATTCTCCTGAAGTCGTAATTTTATTGATATTTAAAAGAAGAAATAAATTATGTTCTAAAGTAAACTTTTCAAAGTATGGCAATATATTAACTTTGCAGGAGCAACTAGCTTCTTTATTATTAAAAAGGGATTTATTGAGACGTTAAACTATTTTTCTTTCTGAAAATAACTTCTTCAATTTTATAACCGCAATAAGTACGCTTACATTTTGTAAATATTTGCGTATTTCATATATTAATATTGAATTTAACAGTACATTAACAAATATAAGCGGTAAAAGTCATGAAGTGACATTTCCCAAGACGATGGTTAGCTACAATTTTTTCCATGCGCCAAAAGATCCTTGTCGGACTATAATATGTACTTTTATCAACGTCATCTGTCTCTTTTAATTTAATTTTATTTCTAAGAAAAGAAGAAACAAAAGATCAACCAGTCATTGTAACTTTTATCTGAAGATCATTAGAAAATACTACAGCATACAATATTTTTTTATATCTGTATGTATATAAATTTATACTTCAGAAAAAAGCTCGTTCATTTTTGCGTTTTCATTTTAATTGCACCGCGGAACTTTGCAGCATTCTTTGTTTGTCAATTACTCTCGGAAAAACCTCGAACTTTTGATGAAATGTAAACTATGTTATTTTTTTAAATCAAGGAAAGTGCTAATGGAATTGCAATATCAATTTAGCGAATCCATTGAAATCAGTGTTTGGCGGTCTTCGTGGTGTAGACGCTACTACGTACAATCGTGAGCTCGCGGGTTCGATTTCCGCACAGAATAATTTATTGGTAAGATAAATTTTATCCGACGATTGAAAAATCAAGCCTAAATGTATTTTTGACGACCGGATGGTGTAGTGGTAACATACATTGCCTTCTATGCTAGAGGTCCTGGGTTCGAATCCCGGCGGCGGCGGATATTTGTGTGATGAACACAGATATTAGTCGTCAAGTCTTGTTTATTTAGGTTTATATTCTATATTGATTATTTATTCAATAATTATGTTTATATACTTCTTAAGTATATCAGTTATCTAGTATCCATGATGTTGTGTGAGTGTCAGAAATATGAATTATTATTTATTTATTTTATAACAGCGCCGGGTGAGCCGAACACTTTGAGTCAGCGCCTGCGGCGGCCGCCCGCGCTTCTTTCCCTTGCGTCGACGCCACGCTCCACGCCCCGCTCCACGCCACGCACCACGCCGTCGCGGTCAATGTCCAGAACCCCAGGTAAAGTCAACACGCAAAGATAAAGAAGTTATTACTACTAAACCTGCAAGCTGCCTTAGATTTAATAGAATTTATACACTTGTTATTTAACTATTCTGCCTTATTTTCTAACAAAAAGTAAAACTTGAGTACGAATACCGGGGTGGGATATTTGAGCGATAAGGACTTATAAGTCGTCGCAAGTGGATGTGGTTTGGATATTTTTATTTCTAATATGTATATATGCAATTTGTATACGTACATGCAATTTTTATATAATATCTAGTGCAAAATTTTATACAAGGTGTTCTTTTTGATATTCCAAAACTTTGGGGTTTTGTTCCTTACTAAAAAATAATACTTTTTGCCTCAGAATATGTGGTTCCAAAGTGCATACTTTCCAAGATATCATCAATCTTAATATAATGAGTTCATTAATTATCACCCTTGCAAAATCTCTTTAACAACACCCGCCCGTATATTTATAAAATCTATTGATACGAGTATGAATCGTTTTAAAAATTGGCGATTAATTTAATCCACCCAGCCTTGGGCCTGCCTTGCGGATAATGGCCTATAGCTCCTCGTCACCCAGGGGAGAGACTCATGAGTTGTGATGATGATCATGAATAGAGAAGAGGCTCAAGATTACAGACAGTGCAGGACCTTAGGAAAGATCAGATTCTTCATAGAACATTGCCAAAACACATTACCGCCGGAGTGGTGATTTGATGCGTCAGATTTTATACTTGACTGGTCTCAATATTTTTAAACCGTACTTTATTTTGAGACTTTGTAAAAGCTATGCCAGTGTCAGAATTGACGAAAGTATATTATAATACAAAAACAAACAAACAAACATAACTTCACGCCTATATCTCTAAAGGAGTAAGCAGAACACTAGAGGTAATAAAACCATCTGATGTCACGTTTGACAAATTTGGAGGTATTATTATGATGAGGAGAAACTATTGCAGTGATAGGGAGTCAGTCTATCGCCCATTAAAATGCCAATAAAACCTCCGTCCCTTAAGTGACTTTTACAGTTTACCTGGGAAGCGAAGCAGCTGGCACATTCTGTGTTTTCTTTCGCTCCCAGTCCAGCAGCGAAGAATATTATAATACAATTTCCAACATTACTATTCCGATGACGTTTGAAATAAACATAATATTTTGACCAAAGTGATAGCTTAAATTAAAATAGATTTTTCGTATTCAAATATTATAGTTTTCAATACCAGGAGCTGACGTAGGTTTTATACAGGGTTATTGGTAATTAGAACGGAATCTACTTAGGTGACGTAGGAGAGGTCAGTTCCAATCATTTCAGCCCAAATCATGTAATCCCAAAGTGTACCGTTTCTAAAATATTTGGGGTTATTCCTTTTTTTTGAAAATCCAGTGTTACTTCTTCAAACATCGATTTTAATTTTCTTTTCAGTATTAGATAAGTGTTTAGTAAATCAATAATAAACCGTAATTACATTGTTTTAATGTCTAAAATTTTTTTTTTTCGGGTCTTCTTCTCTTCATCATAAATAGTTTTTTTTTCCAAAAAAGATGTTATGAATTTTCCGTACGCTTTTTTGTAAAGTTTCTACAACTCTCTGGCTATACAACAAGGTAAAAAAAATAGCATTTGACCGCATAGTTCAAGAATAAAATTAAAAACAAAATCGATAACCTACATTTTAAGTCCTTTAAAAGAATTATACAAAGTGTTCCTGTCATTAAGACGCTAACTTTTCGCCTTGAAAGAAGTA
Organism: Stenoptilia bipunctidactyla; assembly: GCA_944452665.1. Lineage (NCBI taxonomy): Eukaryota > Metazoa > Arthropoda > Insecta > Lepidoptera > Pterophoridae > Stenoptilia > Stenoptilia bipunctidactyla. The sequence continues at coordinate 45,089,740 of OX101721.1, read as the reverse complement.
CCTTGCTCAGTGAAGCTATCGCGACACAGCTGCCGCCTGTTGAAATTATTCAGTACTAACCAATTTGTTTCAACTTTGTTAGCCTAAAATATTAAAGTTATGCAAAACCTTTGCCAGTTAATAAGTATGATCATTTTTTAGTTCAGATAAAATATTGCTGGATTCAAAAAAAAAACATAGAAAATACTATTTTAATATGATACAACAAGAATCGACCAATCGGCTGGTTTAACAAGCCTAAATACTAAGGTATATTTTATATAACTATGACTGAAAGCTTGTCTCTTCGTTAATGCACTGTTAATTCCTGATTTTGATGTATTGATGACCCATTAATCCCATATAATTGAAGACATAATTATAACCGATTGCAATTCATCATCAAATGTCAGTTTTGTTATGCCCGAAGTGTTATTTATAGAAAATATTGCAGGCAAGGTTTATTCAACTGTTTTGTTCACCCAAAATTTCTTATCAATTCAATGCAAGAATGGTAAAATTTCTTTTACCTATTTTTACATTGACATCAATCTCAATTTTACTTTAAAATTATAGCCGCAAGTAGGTACTTAGTTGCGCAAGACGAGTTTATTATGTACTCAACACAAATTCAATAACTATTATTGGTTCTAAAGAAAAACCATTTTTCTTTATATTGGAAAAGTTTTCACAAATTGCTTTGAAAAGTTTCAACGTAATTGTGCAATCGCATCCGTGCACAGATTGTGGCGCTAACTGGTGAGTCATCATGGAACTAAAATCCGAGACAAATTAGTGTGTCCTTGAATATTAGGGTGTTCTTCGCCCGAAGGAATTGATTTAAATAAAGAATGCGATTTCTGCTGATTAAAAGTTTTCATAAGCAATTAAGTATCTATAAAGGCTATCAAATCACTGCTCGCATAGGTAGTGGCGCTATCTAGTAAAAATATCGGAACTTAAACCAAAGACTAAGGAATATGTTAAATTTCTGATTGAAATTAAGCTTTTTATACAAAGATTTCTTCGCTTGAACAAATATATTTTTTAGAACATGTTTTATGAACAGATTTTGTAGTTTATTAGTTATAGCAGTCAATGTTGATAAACCTTTGTGACAGGAGGCATTTATTTCAGTACACACTAGCGCTGCCTAGTTTATAACATGAGAACTATTACCAAATACTTAACCGAGAGGTGCCGCATTTTGAACAGATTGTGCAGTGTTTTCAATAGATGGTGCAGTATGCAAGTCTTTGTTGTAAGAAAGTGGCTAGAGATGGCAAAGAGATGGCAATTTCAAGTAATTCCTTTCGTTTTGGACTCAGGTTTTAGTAACAGTTCACTTTAACTTATTTGTTTTTTACCTTCTTGTCTAAGGAAAAAGTATCGCAATGGCTTATATTATATGGCAGATATTAGGTTATCATATTAAAATAATTCCTAGTCCCTAAGTTTTATTTTGATTATTTTATTGAACGCCTTTTGTTTTTGACTTTAGGCTATTATTTTAAATTATTATATTATTTAATAAATAAACATTTCTTATATTCATACCTGTCCAGCGCAAATTAATTTTCTTAGAGAACTTACGTTATGGGTGCTATTTTATTTCTATGATATAAATATCAGGTACAAACTTAAATAAACATCCATAACCATAACATAACATTTAATATTTGTTTTTAGCACAAAATATCCACCCCACTGAGATTCGAATGTAGGACCTCTGGAGGGCAATGTTATATTCCTTCAACCGTTAGTAAATGTTGACATTATTAAGTATTAATATCCAATTAATTCATACATATATACATAACTTCACGCCTGTATCCCTTATGGGGTAGGCAGAACACCAGAGGTTATAAGGCTATCTGATGTCATGATTAACAAATGAGGTATTATAACAGGTACATGGGGTCAGCCTTTCGCCCACAAAAATGCCAATAAAACCTCTGTCCCTTAACTGACTTTTACAGTATGCCCGGGAAGAGAAGCAGCTGGTACATTCTATGTTTTCTTTCTCTCCCAGTCCAGCATGGAAGCATCCAATTAATGATATCTTTTAAATATTGTTTTAGGTAATAATTAAATCTTTACAAAGCAGTTCCTTAAACTATAACTTTGTCATCAGGGCCCGAACGACTACGTAGTCCATCTCGGCAGATGGCGCCTTCGTTCTACACATACCCCTACAACAAGGTCGTTGAACTGGGAGAAAACGTCACTTTCCAATGCGCCGTAAAGGGATTACCATCCCCTTGGGCTTTCTGGGATAAGGAAGGCGTTCCCTTAACCGCCTCATCACGAATCACTATTAAAGAAAAAGACGAATTACGTATTTTGCAAATCGACGAAGTGACTATTGAAGATGTTGGAGTGTACAGAATTAGTATGGAGAATGATTATGGGACTGCTGAAGCGTATGCGAGGCTGGAGGTCATCACGAGAGAGGGCAAGTTCTATGCGGGGGTGAGGGCCTACAGTGCCTCCCCTAGGAGGTCCATTCCTAGGAAGAGGTATCCCTCTGCGTCCAGACAAGACTGATGCCAAAGCCTCGTAAGTCGAACTATGTATCATCTAACTAGCAATGCGAATATGGGTACCCATTTAAACAATGTTTGCCACTGCGATTTTTCATCAAATAATAAACAATACTATGCAGAGATTTTTCAGTAATATAATAACGTTAATTTCAGGACGCAATGCTGCAGAATCGGCGTGAGCGAGAACGACTTTTTGTTTCTTTGTTATAATTTCGATGCATTTTATTTATCACATTTTGTAGTTGTATGCTATTTTTTTACTTTTAAGTTATAGAGACGTGATCACGTGACAAAGAAACTACGACAATTATTTGATTGATGTTTTTTTTTATCGATTAGATTATTTATCCTACGCAGAACGTGTTCTTTAATTATTTGTTGAAAGTTTTTAAGTTTCTCTGTTTTCTGATCACAAGTGTTGAGTTTTTGTTTAAAAGTACATATTTACAGAATGTTTTTGTTTGACATCGTTATCACACAAAATTTTCAAGCGAATATTTTAAAACTGCTTTCGTAATCTCCGCCTTCATGGCATTATATTAAGTGATATGTTATTTTTTATGTGTGTCACCCTGTTACCCTTCCACTGTAGTAGGTGTATAGCGTAAATCGCTTATAGAACTTTATTAATAATCTTTTATTTTAATTGTATAAAATGTTTTATCCCCAGATTATGCTATGTGACCATTTCGAAAGTACAATTAAAATTAAAAAAGTAAAGTTAATAAAAGAAACAGCATTAGCTTTTTTTGGGTTTTTATTTTTTTATCTTTTTAAAATTCTACGACTACATTCTACATTCAAATTTATTTCTATGGTTACTTGACGGTCCTTTGAAAAGTTCTTAGCCTACTTAATGAAACTACATGATGCTGATTTAATTCATTATTTTCAGCATACTATTCTCCGAGTGATACTCGTAAATTAAGATAAAAACTTCTCAAATGACCCTCATACATACTATACGTGAATTATAAGAATAGTTGCATTAATGTGAATGACATAGGATCATAAAATACTTCTTTTACAAGATTATTCTATATTTAAAGTTGTTTTCAAAAGTTTTAAGGTTAACCTATTTCACTACAGAAAATACATAATGTGAATAATAAGAATAAACTTATCTCTTATATCATATGCTTCTTTCACAAATAATTATATCTTTTTAACTATATTTTAAATTTCAAGGTTTTTACTACACCTACGACTTCAGAAGATACTCAGCTTGAGTTATAAGAATAATTTATGTATCATAAAGGACATTGGGCATCTTTGTATGGGACACTTACCCACGGCGAACTAAAATAAAATTAGGTCTGGTGAATAGGCAATTAAATCCAGTTTACAATGGTATAGGTCCCATATCTGTAAGTCGTGGGAAAAAGGAGATAATGGACATTTAAAAACATATTTAAAGTGTTTGTTTTTTACTGTTTTGTGCCATAATTAAAAGGAAAAAAGGAATAAAAAAACATGTTTTTCTCTTAACTTTTATTCCACCGCATCCAAATCTAAAATAGTTTCGTCGAAAACCCACCAAGTTCAATATTAACCGCTTTGAGTGATATTTCAACATCCTGAGCTAATTTAGTAATTAGGAAAAATAGTCGACTTAAAATAATATGATTTTAATTTTACTTATTATTTCCATTTTCCCGTTGTTATCAATTAAAATAACTACACAATATTAAATATGATTGGAAACACTATGATTTAAAAATGTTTTGGTTTATGTTCGCGACTTTCAGAAGAGCGGGTTAAAACGCCCAATGTTCTTTGTTTTACGAAATAATTACATAATACTTTGTATTATTTAATAATCATTTCAAGATTTTATCTATTTGACTATTTACATAATTATAAAACAGGTACATTTCATAACATTGATTTTTTTTATTTTTTTTATTTTTTTTTTATGTTTTTTTTTTATTTTATGTGTTGTAGAAAATTGTTGAGATTCTTTTACGAAAGTGCATAGAGTGCAAGATTTTATCTATTTGACTACTTACATAATTATAAAGCAGGTACATTTCATAACATTGATTTTTTTTTATTTTGTTTTTTGATGTTTTTTTTTATTTTATTTTTTTTACGAAAGTGCATAGAGTGCAAGATTTTATCTATTTGACTACTTACATAATTATAAAGCAGGTACATTTCATAACATTGATTTTTTTTATTTTTTTTTATTTTGTTTTTTTTATTTTATTTTATGTTTTGTAGAAAATTGTTTAGATTCTTTTTGTTTTGGTTCAACTTGTCTTTTAAGAAAGTACATAGTCCAAAATAGGTTTTGTGCTGTCAAATTAACAAAATTTAAAATTTGAGTATAAAAAAATACATTCGAGTGTATTTATATAATTATTAACTTACATAAACTCAGGTACGTTATTTAAACCTGTAAGTATTCCCTTATATATTAACAACAAATGTTCTTACAATCTATAACGAATAACTTTTATATTTTTATATGAAACAACAGGTATTTCGTTTATTTATGCGAAACGCCTGTACACCAGTAAAGTATTCGTGCACAGCACACGGTGCACCAAACGAAGATTATTTTAAAATTATTATTAATTATAATATTAATTTTTTATTGAGAATAAATATATTTTTTGAGTTCAGGTACAATTTTTTTTAAACTTAAAGTAAGTTTAAAAAAAAATAAGTATGTTTTATGAAAAAATGAAATAAAATCTAATTATAATAAAACAACACTATATACAGGGAGTTTTCGTCAGTTTATGAACTCGAGTTCACTCATACATTCTGACAACCTCAAAGATGCCAAAACTTATTCATCCGCGGATATGAAAATTTATTTAACTTTCATTTACATAGTATAATGCAGATCTATACGACTAATGAGCTTGTTAATTGGATTGCCTTAATCTCAGTTAGATAATTAAATTTTATGTGTGTTGGATCTTATTGCAATTAAATAAAAGGGGCAATTTCAAATCATGAAATTATCCACTCAACTGTGGCGCTGTGTGGCTAATCTGCTATCTGTGGTACCGCGTCGCGAGCATGGTACAGACCGGGTACCGGTGCACGCTGCGGTGGCGCAACAGATTAAGATTGGATGAGAATGCTCGCAAGGCGGCGGCGCCACAGACTAGAGGTTAAATAGGTAAGCATTAAGTTCCCTCCAATATGACATGGATAGAAAATGATCATCACCGTCTTATGAGTTATATAGAGAATCCGTTTATGGATCGTTACAACTGAGAAGTTGCATTATTAGAGCTTCTGTGAAGTGTATATGAGAGGGATAAACAAGGCACGAAGTTTACTGTACGGGTTGCGGGTTTAATTTAAATAACACGTTTCATTTTAGTATGGACGCCTGGCCTGCACCTGTGCCAAAGAAAATACTTGTGGAAAACCATTATGAAAACACTTAAAATAACTGTTAATTAAATTGTTAGTTACTTTTCGTGTACATTAAGAAAAACTACATGAATCGACAATGACCACAGGTGACTGAAAACGCCATATTGAGGTCATATTTTTACTGACATTCCTATATTTTTGATATCTGCTTGGACGTAAAATACGATTTCAATAAAAAAAGACTAGAAAATCAAACTGAATTCATAAAATATTGTGTATTTTTGATTGATATTAGTAGTGATGAAATGTCACTTCCGTACAGTATGTTGACCTTTCAAGATCATCTCTCATTAACCGTTTTCTAACTTTTTGTTTTAAAACTCGTATGCTTCGAAGTAATTATATAGTTTTTAAGTTTCTGTTATTTTTTATACATTCTAAGAACAAAAGACAAATCTCTATAAGTTTGGAACTCATTTCATTGATAGATTGAGTACGTACATATAGTAAGTACTTTCGGCCACTTTGGATAACTGTGGAGATTTATGGCAATAACGTCGTTTTGTTTTTTCGTTTGTACACCTAAATTGCTGATTCAACGTTAAATGTTGTATTTTTGTTTGATTTGTGAATATTTTCCACGATCCTAAAATTTGGCACAGGTTGCGGCCAGGAATGCAACGGAACCTTTATTTCGAAAGCAGCGGTGACATCTTTAAAAAGGTCCGAGAACATCCTATATACAGGCATAATAGAGAACAATTTTTCAATTTCTTTCTTTTTTGGTGCATCACCAGCCAAATTGAATTGAAATATACCAAATCTGTTTCATAAGTTTTTAAACTAACATGGTTGTCAACGTTTAAATTTACTCTAAAAAAGGGATATTTATCATGTTTGTTTTTTATTTTGAGTTACCGATATTTGGTTCATTTGCAAAAACTAAAAATAAAGATCTCGAGGGAATCTTTCTCCATTGAAGAAGAGGTAAGTAAGCGGCTCACTTTTGGATTTTTAATAACTGGAATAAATTTAAAATTTCTAGATAAAAACAAGAATACATTAGCCAGGACATTTTTAAATCTATTTATTTAATAACTTTTCTAATTTCTGTGAACTTTTACACTCTTTTCATAGATACGTACCTACAACCAAGACACAATTACAGCCCATGCACAATTTGTCATTAAAAAAATTACACAAAGGAATATAAATCAAATAGGTACTTCTTCATCAAAAGTTAAAAGCGTAATGAATAAGTTTTTAGATTTATAACTCTGAGATTGCGAATGTATTTTTGCTCACACAATTGATAGAAGCATACACAACAGGTTGGTTGTGATATTTGTTAAGATAAGTGGATGTCTTTAATTAATCTTTTTCATATCCTAATCAAGTGTACCTATATCTTTGTTTCACCTTATGGTAAGGGATAATGTGGTTAAAGCACATGAATTCGTTTCAGGATGAAACTGACTCTCCAGTCCACTGTGCTGTATGGAAGAATATGTAAAAAATGAAAATCTATCATAAAACTATAATCTTTCAATAACACTATTTATGACTAAAAGTATTACATCTTCAGGTTTATAACCATCTCACAATCGTTTTCTTTTCAAAATATATTTTTCACATTTCAAATATATTAAAAATATATATGTATATTATTATAATATATTTTTTGTATAAAAATAACTAAGTAAAAAAATTTTTTTTTTTCAAAATTACTGGATTTAGTTTTTTTATTTGATTAATTATTTAACAAAAAAATACATTATAGGTGAAATTTTAATAAATATGAAATTGGACTACGTTTGATATTTAAAAAAAATAACTAAGTATAAAATATTGGGAATGTTGAGCTTTGCTTCTATAAAAATATGATTTCTGTCGCCAGCTGGTTCGGATAGAAATATTATATAAAATTTCAGAAATTCTTACAAAAGACGTATAAAAAATAAATTATAGCGATAAATCCGGTTAAAAACTAGAAGTACAAAAAATTGGTTTTTACAAAATAAATCGAGTTAGACTCTTTATTTCATTAACAAGTTATACATTTATAAAAAAAATATAATATATGTATATAATATGTTTGACATTTAAATTTAGATAAAATACTGTTGGAATATTTTTTATATATAAAAATATTATGTTTTGTTATATTTTGTGTATATAAAAATATGATTGCTAGAAATATTATATAAAGTATCAGAGATCCCAAGTTGGTTGTTTTGATGAAACAAGGGTTTTGATAAAGTTAATGGAGTGTATATTTGAAAAAATGCTAATTTTTTATATATAAAATGGATTATGTTTGAAATTTCTTATAAAAATAGATTTATATAGTATTTAAAATATACAAGGTTTTCCTGTTGATTTCCCATAACTCTAGGGTATTGGTGGGACCATTTAATATAATCAAATAACGTGTGAACAGTTGATCACTTTGAAATTTTAAGTTTGAAAAATATATTATTTCTTTTGCCAACTTGTTCGTAAGGTTTTAGTCAGAATTACTGGAGTTAGACTCTTTATTTGATTAAAGGTGTACTAAGTATTTAAAACATATTGGAAACATAGTATTTTAAATAAACTATGTCAAACTTTTCGGTTTTTATAAAATATGTTCAAATATTATATATTTTGTTTATATAAAAATATAATATTTAATTTCAAAGATGTAAGTTGCTTTATATTATAAATACAAAAATATTTTATTGTAAAACTAGTAGAGTTAGACTCTTTGCGTGATTCACAGTATATTGAATATTTAAAAAATAAAGTGTCAGTAATTATCCTCCAAAAATATATTATAATTATATTAATAGTTCCAGCTTGTTCATATAAAAATATTAAGTTTCAGAGATCATCAATTGTTTGGTTCAAAGTTGGGAATAAAGTTAAAGTTTTTTCGTCAAAATCAATATAAGATTTACCTAAGAAATTGGAGATATATTTTCAATTTTTAAATACAAGTTTTGCCATTTTTTGCATACCTACATGGGGTCCGCAGAGCACTAGAGGCTGTAAAAACCATCTGATATCACGTTTGATAAGTTTGGAGGTATTCTAATGATGGAGGGAAACTATTGCAGTGACAGAGGGTCAGCCTATCGCCCGCAAAAATGCCAATGAAAAGTCTGTCTCAGCTCAGCAGAGGAGCAGCTGGCACATTCTATGTTTTTCTTTCGCTTCCAGTCCAGCATGGAAGACTTTTATATATTTAGTTAAGCAAACTTCATTAACTATATGATTTCGAGATTTATATGGCAGTTTATAAGTTTGCAAGGCGATAAAGTCATCGAAAGCGGGTGTTGAGCTTTTCCCAATAAAATACATGTCCGAATTTAAAAATAAGAAGAAATCTTTTGGAGCAGGATCGCTGAGTATGGTAAGTGACGTTGATCTTCCAGCTGTAACGTTTGTAGCTTTGCCAAAGTCTATCATGAAGTGTGAACTCGGGCGTCGTCCTGGAGAAGCAATGCCTTTAAGCGCTAGTTGTTTGATACTTGTAATTAATTGAAAACATAAGCTTCGAACTGAAAACAAAAAACTGAATTTAAAATCAGAATAATCCGGATTTAATAAAAAAATAATATAATAACAAATGGTGCACCAATCCGCAAATGATTAAATCTGGAAATGCTGGTTATAAATCTCCAATTTCATAGGTTTATTATTATTGATCAATAATATATAAAATATTTTTAAAAAGAATCAAACAGTATTAATACTCTCACTTTGATATTTTCCTTAAAATCACATCCTTTTGTAATATTTCATCTATAATATTTATATTTTAATAACATTAGTTTATAACATTTATAAATTGATATATTACATTCTTTGATTTTCATTTCATAAATATCATCTCTTAATAAAATTCTGAATTACAGATTAATATTCAAAACTTTACTTTTGTCAAATTCTTTATAAAATAAAACCTCTTTATAACAAGTTCGAAAATAGATAACTATACTCATAGATATATAATAGATAATATACTCATATACATTTCTTTACAAAATACTTTTTTATATTATAGAAGGATAAATCGACCATATAAAATACATTAATTTTGTGACATCTCAATAAATACCATCTCTTTATAATATTTGTTAAACTACGTCACAATTATAGCTCGCTATACTATCATTGGTTATACAGAGTGTTCGACGTGTGCTTCAAAAATAAAAAAATAATATTTATTCGTAGATTGACACTTGTATATACAGGGTTGGAACGATAAGTAGCAATATTTCATCAACAATCAGGATAACTTAGCACTGATTATTGACCCAGAAAAAGCATTACAACTCTTTATTGCTTTTACAAGAGTACAAATACAACTAAAGCTTATTAAACAGTTCACGTGATTTAAAATAAATTTATTTTAAATGCATGTAACTGCGATAAAAAATAAGTTGTAACTGCTAGCAAACATTTTCTGAACATGAATGCTTATTCTTTTTTTTTATTAGTTTTTTTTTGTTTATTAATTTTTGTGTTATGAAAATAGACGATAAATAATATTGTTGTAAAGATGTTTTTCAACATGATTTAAATCTCGTACTAGAATTAATTGCAAGCCAAACATTATTATTTATTTATATTCGGTATTAAAAAAAAACGCAAATGGCTGATTATGAGGCTTTTGGACGTGATCTGAACTTTTTTTATTGGCAAACTTATCGTTTCTTCCCTGTTTTGTTTTGAAATTAATCGGTTTTGGAATTATTTCTACTCTTATACTATTTTTGGGTTAGAAGATCATGTCTTTGTTTAAATAAATTAAAAAAATGTTATATTAGTATGCCCTCGATTTAAAGCAATTCCAGCAACTCGTCTTTTCTGGTGTCGATGTAGTTGTTGAATAATCATCTTCTTCAATAAATTCTTCTAAAATTTGAGCTTTTGGCTGGGTGGTGAAGAGACACAGGATTCTAACCATTCTAGCGGCGTGCTGAAATTGACGGAAGAAAATTATTTAATTATTAATCCTTTATTGAATAATAGAAATACAAATTACGTTAGTCTAGTATTTTTGGCAGTTTTATGGATTGAAGCAGGATTTTATATTATTTTGTTTTCAAAACAAACAGTGATACAAAAATAATAACTATACACCACTTGAGTATTTCCGCATATTAAATATAAGATGTTTTGGTTGCTTTGAGTTATGCCATGAGATCTCAATAAAAAATACAATAAATAAATAAAATGTTTCTGATACTGAAATATAAAAAAACTCAGTCAACATGACTGATATGTGTTATACAGTGTTTTTGTAGAATCACATACAGCCACTGATCCAGTATAAAATGCTTAATTAACTGAGCATACTAAGAATAATTGAATATCTCATCTTGTTTGTTAACATTCGGCTTTGACTGGTAAGAAACAATATTTTTCTGTTTCTTTCATATCATACAGAAAAATGTACACCTACTAAGCAAAAAATACAAAATATGTGAATATATAATAGTTAATACAAAGTATGTTTTATAATGTGTGGTAATAGTGAATAGTTCTAGTTAAAGGAATTTTTAAGAACTTATTTTAGCATCGATTGAAATTAGACTCGACGACGCGAGAGGAAAAGAATTCAACGCGAAGCTCACCTAGTCTTACTCACTTCCAGATTGTAACTTTAGAAGTGTTTTATAAAAACCCAATATTCTTATTATTTTTATAAAAAAAAAACAAAAGCTTACTCCACATAAAGAACCATTGTATTAAATTTTTAAGTATCTATTTTGATAGATGAGTAGCACGGATTCCGATCCAGTATGTCGACACCCACCAACATATTATTTAATTTGGTCAAAAAGAGCACTCGCACACTTAACAGAATGTAGCCGATAAAGTCCTGTCAAACAAGCAACCTTAAGACGATGCTCTAGCATCTGCTTTTTTTCTACGGCTCTTTGGCCAACAGAGTCTAGCGCTTCAAGCTGGTATTTGGCGGAACCATCCCAAGGGTGACTACAGTACTCCAGGCAGCCACTTAGGCTATGTATAGGTTGAGCGGCTGTTCAGAACCATAGTACCGCCGGACTATCGAGATGATACCCAGTTTTTTAGAAGCCATTTGAGCCATAGACTCAATTTGTTGTCTGAAGTTTAATTTGGACGTTATAGTAACGCCCAAAAGCCTCGATGGTCGGTGATGGGGAAAAATGCATCGTGGAAAGTGGGCGTAAAGGTAAAGGCGCTCTTTTAAGCGGAAAACAGACACGCCTGTGTTTTGGAGGCATTGAATTTCACTCGCCCCAATCAGACACATTATGCAAGGTCGAATCAACGCGCTCAATCATGAACTTTCTCAAAATCTGGATTTCATGGGCGCTAGTTCGCGCATTGGCTATGTATCTCTCTACAACAGTGCTGTAATCAGTGTATCCTGAAGACAGCACTGTACTGTACCTATGCGTGCACATCAAAGCTTAAATAAATGGTCCCCAAATTATTCTTTTAAGAAGATTGTTTAATGGACACACAGAAATGTATTGCGAGTTGTATTTTCTCTATAGTTAAGGACACATAGCGGACCTAGGGAGCCTCTTATATTTGCGCTGTAGTATGGTGTAGGTAATAGTTTCAGTAACGTATCTTTCGTTCCTGAAATTTGCAGCGATTTACAAATTATAACATAGTATTTCAGCTGTTCACCACATTCATTTTATATTAAATCAGTATCAACTGTGGTAAATTAAATCAAACCAAACTTAAATGTTCTAGTCTACACATAAAATCTAATTGAACTCAAATCTAAGAAGTACTGACAGATTAAGCGTCATTTTGTCAACTGTCACCTGCACCATACCTCAGTGCAAATATAATAGGATACACTCAGACCCGAGCCACTCTTGAGCCAAACCCGAGTAGGACCTGAACCAGACCTAAGCTAATAAACAAAAAAAAAACAAATGAGCACCCACCTGCCACCTCTGTTGACAACTAAACAAGAACCGTAGACTTTTCAACCTGTCGGCGGCCATCATGTTGAGGTACCCTTCAGGCGGTCCCCTCACCAGCCAGGGGTGCTCCAGTGCCTGGGCAGCTGTCATACGGGTCTCATAGTCCATCACCAAGAGCTGGTCAATGAACTCTCGCGCAAGCAACGAGACGCCATCGAAGTGATACTTGTACGAGTGAGGTGAGGAAGTGCCAGCTTTCGCCGCCTCCAGTAAGGTTTTGCCGGCAAACGGCAAGACGCGCGATAACCTAGAATGTAAGATTTAAGTAAGTTGAATAAAGGGTTGAGTTTTTAAAAAAAAAAAAGGAATAACTCATTAGACAATCACAATAACTACGTGGTCTCAAAGTAAACAAAGCTTGTGTTATGGGACAGCATGTAGCGAAATAGGGAGGAACCTGGAATATGAAATACATATACAGGGTTGATTTGTAGTCACCAGCCATATTTAAATGTTGGTTTCTTTGATACGATATAAACGTACCTGCATGTTTATTTTAGTATAGCTCAGTACAAAAAAATAAAGATATGGCACCAGAAACTTTTATGCAAATAGTCGCTGTTGATGAACAAAGCTACTACGACGCGGCAATTCTTTCATAATACTACGACGTAGTTCTACAAGATGCTTTGTAGAAGCGCGTAGTTGTCTTTATTTTAATACTAATTTAGAGTGACCATGGTTTGCTTAATATGTTAGCGGATATATTTATTTCTTTGCAAATCGTTATTTATTATTACTTATTTTTTTTACTTATTGTGTTAAAAAAATTTGGCTGGTGACTTCATATCAACCCTGTATAGATAAACGCCCAGAGCCGGAACATTTTTTTCTTGTTTCGTGCTGGAATCTAAGACGCGACCTCACGATTGACGTTGTAGCGTCTGGTACCACTGCGCCATTGTGACCGTCTGTCTTATCTTCATAAAAGGAGTCAAGCAGTAACGATAGACCGACTTTTTATTTATTTATTTATAGATCACCAACACAATAATGTTAACATCACATTCTTAAAACAGATAATTACTTTAGCTTAATATCATTGTATTTAAAGATGACGACAACGTGCTCAAAACAATAAAAACATTGACACAAACATTAAATAATTTAAAATAAATTACAAATAAAAATTTACAACTTAAATTCTATAGTCACAATAAAATTATTAAATCAAATAAAATCTTTAAGGAAAAAATATATGTTCCATCAAAGTAAGTCATAGTGAAATAAATCATAGCAATCAAAAATAAAAGAAATAAAAATAAAATAACAATGTCAAAATATTAATTAATTTTAAAATATTTGAAAAAGTAATGTACGACAGAGTTTTTTCCTTTTGCGAAAAATACAAACTTTTTAACGAATCACAAAATGGCTTTAGGAAAAATTGCTCTACATCTTCTGCTGTCTTTAGCTTTATACAAAAAATATTGGACATTATAAACAACAATAAATACGCAATTGGACTTCTTCTTGATATAAAAAAAGCTCATGACAGGGTACAGTATGATATCTTGCTAAAAAATATATATAACTTTGGAATTCGTGACACAGCTTCTATGTGGTTCTCATCCTGCTTACAAAATCGAACACAATACGTAGAGATAAAACACTTTGACGATAAGACGGGTGAAATAACAAATATGAGGTCAGATGCACAACACAAGACAGGATCTATACCACAAGGCAGTGACCTTGGAAGCTTATTATTTCTAATTTATATAAACGACCTACCAAAAAACTTAGATACACCCTGTACTTTATTTGCAGATGACATATCAATAGTAATTCAATGTAATAAAAATGACAACTTAAATAATAAAATTCAAACTGTTTTATCACAAGTCAATAATTGGATGTTAAATCATAACTTAGAATTAAACTTACAAAAAACTAAAATAATTCAATTTCGACCATATCAGAGAGGCTTTACAACTACAACCAATCTTCAATAATGAGCATTTGGAATGTGTTCATACCTTCAACCTGCTTGGAATCAATATCGACACCCACATCAACTTCAAACAACACGTAAAGGGCACGAAGGGTAAACTATCTAGCTTCACTTATGCTCTTCGCGAAATACTGATACCTAAAGTTACGATACGATATACTGCGATGCGATACGATATACTGATACCTAAAGTTCACATACTTACTGACCTATTTTATAATGTTACTCTTTTTTTTGTGTTTTATTGTTAATTGCTAAATACTTTTTGTATAATTTTGTAAAGGTTGTCTGGTAGAGATCGCTCTAGAGCGAAAAGACCGCCTTTTGTACCTTTTGTTCCATGTTTTGTATTTCCTATTTTTGTTACTGTACAATAAAGTGTAAATACTGTAAAATAAATAAATAAAAAACAGCACCAACACCGCTACCGCGTTAACTGCTTATTAGGCCTACACCCACTCGCGACTTAGTTATAGGATGACCTTGTGGGGAAACAGCACTGATGCACAAGAGCTTTTTATAATTAAAAAAAAAGCAATTAGAATAATTACCTACATAGGACAAACTGAAACTGTAAGCCACACTTCCAGAAACTAGGAATTTTAACTCTGACCGGTATTTACATATTGGAAATGTGCAAATTCGTATGAAAACATCCCTCCCTATAGTCTATATTAAAAGAAACGCCTCGACAGTATTCACTAAGGCCTAGTAGAGCAGCAAGACTAGTGTGTCCATCCTCAAAATTGACAATGCATAGTACAAGCCCATTTATAATGACTATAAAAATATTTAATCATATTCCACCTTACATAAAAAATGAACAAATATATAAAAAAATTGTAAATTCACTGAAATTATTTTTAGTAAATAAATCATATTATAATCTAAACGAATTTTTAACGATAAACAAAAATTTACATAATACAATATAAAGTTAAACATTAATGTTTAAATAAAAATAACATTACTACAAGACTACCAAATTAAAGGTTAATTAAATATAAATAGTGAAATCTTATTTATAAAAAGTATTTACTTAATAATAAAATCAGTAAAAATAATACATTTATTAAATTAATCTAGCCACAATATTTAATTAACAACTCTAACTTTTGTTTAATCGCGAATTAAAGGTTTTGATTTTTATTTAAAATCCAAGATTAAGTAAAAACCAAGGGAATCCTACTCTTTCATTGCCATACCTAAACTAGGTTCATAATTTTACATGTTACTATTATATAAACCAAAATCATTGTAACGCTGTACCTACCACCTGTATTATTATGGAAAGCAATAAATAAATTAAAAATAATAAAATATATTACTAACACTACTTATTATTTTGAAAACTGATTTTTGAATAAATGAAAACCAATACGCAAACGATCAACTTACATGACATAGACGACAACTCCAAAGCTCCACATGTCACAGGCCGTAGACATATGATAATTCTTCAGCATCTCAGGCGAAATATAGCCCGTGGATCCGAAAACAGTAACGCCTCCACAATCTTTTTCCCCGAGTACCCTGGCGAAGCCAAAATCGATTATCTTCCCATGTCTAGAGTTTGGATTGAGAAAAACAAAGTTCTCTGGTTTTATATCCAAATGCACAATGTTCAGACTGTGCAAGTAGCTGAGCCCGTCAACGATTTGTTTCGCGTAGAAGATGGCGTCATACTCGCCGATCTTCTCTTCTTGCAAACGCTCCCACAGGTTGCCACCCCACAAACTGTTGAAAGAAACGGATTTAAACGATAAAATACAGTACAAAACTTTTATTGCACACCAAATACAAAAAAAAAGAATTACTGTTTTTTTTTTAAATAAATATCTAATTAGCCATTACTATTCTGTAGGTTTTTAGAATTAAATATCCCAACAAGATAGCGTGTAAAGGTTTTCGGTTTTTTTTTAGGAATATTGAATTGTTAACCCTTAAAACAGCTGACTTAACCTTATAGGAGTATAGCTTTTTAAATAAAGATTTAATTATAAAACTATACTAACAAGAGACTGAAACCTCGAGTTAAATGTACTAAATAATTTAAAACGTTAAAAATTGCAATGGTATTTAATTAACCAAGTATCATGCATCCTGATATAATAAGTTAAAGTAATTGAAGCACTTGAGTTTTTAAAATACTAAACCTTAGGTACAATACTTGTGGAACGTATAAGAGCCTAAAAGGAGCTATTGATTTTTTTATGCTGCTATATTGTATTATGTTACCTACATGACGTCGCTTTAAGCGATAAGGCTACCCAAATTGTCATTATTCAGTATATTGTTAAAATGATGATTTATGAGGTCAAAGGCAATAATAGTATATTATGTAACAAGTGAGCTAAGTTGTTGCGGCTAACCTGCGGCTCGGGCTCAAATCACAGCCTCGACTGTAATTAGCAACGCTCACGAGTTACATACGACGTTTTTCAACACACATGTGAGTAAAAGACAGACATACTTGGTCATAAATTAACAAACACATTTGATAACAAAGCTGTGAATTGTGATTGAAAAATGGCGCCAAACTTCGCGCATGCGCGTAAGTTTTTTTTTTCCGCCAAATGTGTCAATATCTGTATAGCATATACAGCCTATTTTAAGTGAAAATGTTTAATTTGGAGTGGTAAATGCAAATATTTTAATATTTTATAACAAATTATTGTAAATTGTTAATAATTTGTTTTACTAATATAAGGCGCAAACATTTAAAAACGTATATGGATTTGAAGTGGTATAAAACCTCTTTGTTGTTTCTGAAAATATTTAATGTATGACCCGGACCAATAAAATATGCTCTGTTTACTCGCATGTAATTTGCACAAAGGTACAATTCAACTTTGTAGGATTCATTATATTATGCACTAGGGTATAATATATTATGCACGCGTGACTTATAGCCCAGTTTATAGTTCTAAATTCAATACAATAACGCTCACTTTACGAGCAAGTGTGTTGAAAAGATTATTTATTACCTGTTATTACTATATTACAAGACATTTACACGTATTTCGTCGGATAAAACTTATCTGACGAATAAAATAGTACTTGGCGGAATAAAGTTGTTTTATACAATTGTATGACAATAATATAGAATGATAAAAACTTGAGACGAGCTTAAAGCTATCGGGTAATACATTATCAATTTAATTTAATTTATTTTTAATTTAATTTAATTTTAATTTGATTTAATTTGTTTTTTAATTTAATTTAATTTCAATTAATATTGTATTATACCCACTGATCAAAATTATAATTCGTAAATTTAATAAATAACTAGATAACTAACACTAGTCATTAAGGTTAAAATTTGTCATTACTAACACTTATGGATGTAACATCTGAAATAAATATGTTTGAATTTGAAAATTTGAATTATTCATTCGATAATTTTATCTGGCCATTGAAAAATCAGCCTCAGGCCCTTCGCCCACGGGACTACTCAAAAGACACAGAACTAATCTAGTGATTACAATCAAAGATTAAAATCTTTGATTACAATAAAGGACATGATTTTATCTTCATACATTTTGCCCCATATGTGTACCTACAGGTACATGGACACCAAATTGTAGGGCATAAACCGAGGAACTGTAAAATATAGTTTATATCTTTGATTATCTATATGTCTAGATCAAAGCTTCAAACGCGTCCCATAAAATAGAGGTGAACTGTTAGCCTCTAAGTTCGTCGACCGCTTTCAGTTCGCTTCGAGCTGTGTGTCACTGCGTTCCACGAGAGTAAAAATGTCGATTTGTCTGTTTAAAGTGTGCAGAAATTACAAAGGTCGAATCATAATAACACATAAAGTCATCTTTCATCGGCTTATAGTAATTTCTTGTAAAATAACTCTTTCGTAACAAAAATTTAATATGATTTCGCCATCATTACTTTTGGTATGCCTGGTTATAATAATTGTAGAGTTACCCGAAGGATTCTGATAAAAAAAAGACTTGTGGCACTCGGAGACTGCCGCGGTAAAGCTATTTCATAGCATTTAACTTATGCAATTTTTTTTTTTATTAAGGAAGTGATGTTTGATCTAATATGAAGTTCCACAAGTTCCTAGTAGATGGCGCTGATTGTTCATTAAAGCCCGCATGTAAAGTTATGAAATCAAAGTATCACCGCTGTGCCGGTTGGAGTGGGGGGTGTTAGGTTTTTTTCGATACGGAATTTCTGGTCCCCACGCTCGAGGCCTGCGATAGAAGCTATCCAATAGCTTAATAAAAAAGGTTGAAGATTATTTTAATAAAAAAATGCATTTTATATTTAATTGAGACCATATTGTGTAAAATCTGGTAACGCCGCGCCACCGGGTCAGAGTTTTAAGAAAATTAGTTCTGCAATCTATTGAATATTGACGGAAAATCGTATCCACACCATTCGCACAATTTAGAAATATATTTATACAACTATATAAAACACACGATATTTATGGGTGAAAAAAATTTAAAGCTTTTTCCCAATATGAGAAATCTAGTAATAGAATTTATTTTTTTATCTATTATATATAGTTAATTGTATTCCTATCTATATTAAATATTTAAAATTATAAGTTTATTTATGTTGAAAATACATCTAGGTATTAAAATATTTTTTCCAGAAATTTGGGGAAGTATTAAAAATTAGTAACACTGCCAGATGTTTACACGTCTGTGTGCATGATGTGTCGCGACTGTAATACATTGTAAGCTACGATTGTTTGTGTGCGTTAGACGCACGACGATTATCGAGACATATACATAATCAAAGGTAATATTTACCTATTCATGATTAATTTCTGTAAAATAAATAAATAATTTGTCATTTAAATTAATGAGGCACCACTCATTAGTCATTCAAATAAGGTCGTTATTCCAATAAAATAATAAACAACAGAATGACAAACTGTCAGTAGGATAATTACAATTTTTTTTTGTGGTAGGCATTTTATTGGCATGGGCAGCAGTCTTTTTACTGCATAGTACAGCTACATAGCCTGTGTACAAAGCCACGAGTAAGACTGTTTTCTCAGTTTAAAGTTCAGCTTAGACCTAAACTGTTAATACAGTTTTCTTTAGTGGAATCAAAGGTATTATAAACCACTGAGTGTACCTCGGTACCTCAAATAGGCCAATTATACGGGGATCCAAGATTTCAGGCACTTATGTTATTTATAATCACAAAAGCACACGGCTAGCCAGAGGAAATTAGACCTATTAGACAAAAAAAAAACATAATCGAGCAAGGATGATGA
Organism: Stenoptilia bipunctidactyla; assembly: GCA_944452665.1. Classification (NCBI taxonomy): domain Eukaryota; kingdom Metazoa; phylum Arthropoda; class Insecta; order Lepidoptera; family Pterophoridae; genus Stenoptilia; species Stenoptilia bipunctidactyla. The sequence continues at coordinate 45,069,688 of OX101721.1, read as the reverse complement.
CAATATTTTCTAATATTATTATCTTAATAGACGATGAAGGAATCTTCAAAAGTTTTGGATTCATCAGTTTATCTATTCGAAAAAATGTGAACTGCTGATTGTCAGTTGCAGTACGAAGCTGCGTGAAAGAGACTGAAATATATTTGTCTCAAAACTGTCTGTTTTACGCAGCTATGATCGTTCATTGTCACATCAAAAATACAGAAAACTCGGGTTACCAGTAGCGCGGCGACCGACACGCCACGTCTTGCGCGATCAGTTACTAATAGTCGGAATGAGAATGTATTGGCGGTGATGCTCAAGCAACTAGTTGGTAATTTAGGTTTGTAACTATTTATTTATTTATTTATTTACTCTTTATTGTTTATTAAAAAAAAATACAGATAAACATAAAAGGATAACAATGTACAAAAGGCGGTCTTATCGCTCTAGAGCGATCTCTACCAGACAACCTAAACAATACATAACAAAAACTTATAATAATTACAAACAAAAGAAAGTAGGGACATTTTATCATGAGTCAATATGTGGGCTCAATAAAATATATAAATAAAAATAATATACAATAAAATACAATTACTCGATATTCTTAATACATAATTTACAATATAACATATATAATAAACATAATACATTAATAACGAATACGTCTATTAATCTTGCGCTAAAGTTAAATAATGTTTTTTCAGTTTTAATTTAAATGAGTTCAGCGAAGAGGCAGATTTTATTTCATAAGGAAGCTTATTCCACAGGACCACGGCTCTTACAGAGAATGAGTTATTAAAGCAGTGCGATTTATGAACAGGAGTGCTTAGCATGTAATTATTAGCAGATCGTAATCTTCTGTCGTGGCCCTCGTGGCGGAATTGGAATAGGTCTTTGAGATAGCTCGGAGACGCGGAATTAAACAGCACCCGGTACAGTAAGGAAAGAATATGTGTATCCCGGCGAAGTCGGATTGGAAGCCACTTGAGTTTAGAACGGTATTCGGAGATATGGTCATATTTTCGGAGTCCAAATATGAAACGTATACAAAGGTTTTGGAGCCGCTCAAGTTTATTTAGAAGTTCTTCTGTGAGATCAAGATAGCTGGCATCGGCATAGTCGAGAATGGGAAAAAAGAGAGTGTGTGCTATCGAGATTTTGGTGGGTATTGGCAAAAGATTGCGCAAACGTTTTACAGAACCATTGACGGCAAACATCTTCCTGCTCACTTCTTCAACTTGAAAATTCCAGGAAAATGTCCTGTCAAATATTATGCCCAGATTCTTGACAGAGTCACTGTAGCAAATTTTAACACCATTAAATATCACAGGATTAGTTGTGTTCAAGTTTAATCGGTTAATCAAGTTGGTGCTGCCAATAACTATGACCTGTGATTTAGTGGGATTTACTGTAAGCCCGTGTGATTTGCTCCAATTTGATATGCTAGCAAGGTCACGATTAATAAGTTCTAAGGCCATGGGTAGATCTTCGAGAGAGCTATGGCGGTATATCTGCAAATCGTCTGCATACATGTGGTAGGAAGAAGATAAATGACAAGTAATTGAGTTTATGAAAATTGAGAAGAGGAGAGGAGACAACACGCCACCCTGCGGGACACCGGCTTCGAGTTGAACCCAAGATGAACAGGCATTGTCAGTGTATACACGTTGCCGACGTCCACGCAGGTAAGTATGAAACCAATCAATTACAGAAGGAGATATGTTAAGAGACCGTAGAATTTGGAGTAAAATATCGAAATCGACTGAACTAAAGGCATTACTGAAATCTAGTAATGCTAGTATTGTGAGCTTCGTATTTTCTTTTGCCTTGCGAATGTCGTCGGATATTTTAACAAGAGCTGTTGTAGTGCTGTGTCCAGTTCGAAAGCCTGACTGGTGGTTACTAAGAATATTATTCTTAGTAACAAACTTCGTTAATTGTTGATGTAAAAGGCGCTCTAGGACTTTGGATAGGTAAGGTAAAATAGAAATAGGTCGAAAATCGTTTAAGAGTTTAGAAGAGGATTTTTTAGGGAGAGGAATTACCTGAGCGTTTTTCCATTGCTTAGGAAAAGTGTTGGATAGGATGGAATTATTGAATATAGCAGTGATTATGGGAGTGAGGAAATCCAGGAGGGGAATAATCATGTTACGGCTAATGCCATCGCAGCCAACTGCATTTGATGTAACAGATGTGATGGCTCTCTTAACACCACTTTCAGTAAATTGAGAAAAAGTAAAAGAATCGAATGATGGGGCAGGTAAAGATGAAATATTGTTTAATGTGATGAACTTATCAGAAGCGTCCATGCGGCAAGTAGAAGAGAAGTGATTATTTAATACATTTATGTCAACGTTACTAGGGATATTATTATTTTTATTTTTGCCTACACCCAATGTTTTAAGAAACTTCCAGACCTTAGCTGGATTTTCATTAGTAACGGAGTTGTGAATATAGCGTCGTTGTGCGTCCCTACACATGGTATTACATCGATTTCGCAGTTCCCGGTATCTGTCTTTGTTGTGCTCTGTAGGATCTTTCTTGTATCTCAGCCGTGCACGATTGCGTCTTGCCATGAGTGCCTTAATGTCGTCAGTAAACCAAGGAGCAGGAAGATGCTTTATTTTAACAGGTCGTACTGGGGAATGGTGGTCATAGAGCTGAGTAAGCAAAGAGTTAAATTTTTCAACTTGTAAATCAACTGTTCCAGCATTCAGAACACCATGCCAGTCCAGTTTCTGAGCATCTTCTAAAAGGTTATTTAAATCAATTCCACCAAAATTTCTTTGCAGAAGGGTTCTCGGTTTAGATTTTGGAGGGCGTATCTTATAAGATAAAAAGAGGAGATCGTGGTAAGAAAATGCATCAGCGTCTAGTTTTCCAAATTTTTGGACATGATTTAGGGAGGAGACGATTATGAGGTCAAGAAGAGATGGCGTAGAATTTGGAAAGTGGTGAGTTGCTGCCGAAGGTAAAATGTTCATATTACACGAGTTGACAAGTGAACGTAAGGTGCGCGACCGATTGTCATTTTTTAAAAGGCACGTATTAAGATCCCCCATGAGTATAATGTGATCATAAGATGGTATCAAAAGTTCAAGTTTTTGTTCTAAAGAAGAGAAATAGTTATGGGTTGAGGGAGGACTATAAATCACACCTAACAACACTTTATTAAGGCCGAGAGATATCTCTATGAAAAGATGTTCTGCCTCATCAGAGTTGAATGACGAATGTGTTGATGCATTGACCACCTTGTGTGGGATGTGCGACCGCAGATAAATCGCAACCCCGCCTCCTGAGCGCTCTTGGCGATCATTACGTATTAAATGAAAGCCAGGCAAGGAGTAAGATGATGATGGGAGACAAGGTTTCAGCCAAGACTCGGAAATAAGAATGGCATGTATTCCCTTATAGTCGAAGGATGCCAGCATGTCAGGGTAGTGTGCCGGAATACTCTGCGCATTGAGATGTATGACATTGAAATTTTTCAGTAATCCTGAGAATTCTGACTCTATTTGGGATGAAAGAGGAATTGAAGTACTGTAAAAACTCCCGGTGCTGTCTAATTCTGTAGAGGAACTTGAGACATATTCCGGAAACAAAACATCATCAGTCCCATTACTTTCATCATAAAAAGAAGTATTCATTTATATATAAATACAAAAAATAATATTAAATAGGTAATAATAAATATATATATATATATCACAATTATCCAAATTTAGCTTTTAAACGTAGGGTAAAGCTAACCAGCATTAATCAAGCAAAAAATAACAAAAAAGTAAAATAGCAAGAGGAGAATTACAAATAAAAATTACTAATACACATTATTTACGAACATGGAACGAAACTCATTTACAATTTTGAACGGACAGCACGAACACAACGCAATGTCAATCATACCGTAAACTGTCATTAAATGTCAGATGTCACTTGTTAGTAAGCAAAGAAGAAAAAAGTAAACAAAACCCAGTCACGTAATCACATAACACGTTTTAGAAAAAAGATCACCAGAAATGAATCTAGGCTATAGTATGTTTACTTTTTTACTATCCGTCTTCTTGTACTCGACGCTGCTTTCGGTGCTGTCGGCTTTGTAGATTGCGATTGCGAGCCAACAGTCGGCTCCGCTCCAAGTTCCGGAATGCTCAATAAATCGGATTCAACGATAATTCTATGGCGTACGTCATTGGGACCTAGAACATACACATGGCCTGCATGTGTCCAGCTTCTCGAAATGCCGAAACGCTGCCGAGCCGCTATAAATGCCTGGTGTCGAAGCCTAGTCAGAAATTCCGACAAAGTGACGCCAGTGCCCTTCAGCAGAGCTTTCTTTGACCAGACCGACTCTTTGACGTCAAGATCACGGAATTTAATCAGTAACGGCCGTGGCTTACCTTCCCTTGGACGACCCAAACGATGGCAGCGAGCTATGTTACTTGCAGAGATGGAGCCAAGTTTAAGTTTTGACTGAAACTGGCCAACAACTGATGAGATTGGATCTTCGGTTTTATCCTCAGGGACACCATGTAGCAATAAGATTTTCATCCGTCCCTGCATGTCAAGCTTGTCGCTTTCTCGAGCCAAAAGCTGTATTTGCCTTTGCAAGCTGCCGAGTGTAGATACAACAAATTTCTTGAAGGCTGCAAACTCTTCAGCCAGTGAAGGAGGAGGGGCCGCAGTGTTGGTATCATTTAGGATTCTTTCGAATTCAGTCATCCGTGCACCAAAAATGTCTTTTAAATCCATTAATTCCTTCATGAGCACCATTGCTTTAAGGTTATGTGAGATAAGTGGCACAATGTATAATTTGTAGGATAAACAATGTGAAAGCTGGTATGTAGCACTTTTAAAAAATCATATGGTAGTGATTTACTGTAAAATTATTGTGTAATTCCTTTTATATTAATTTAAATTAAAGGAGCTTTATAAAACTTGTGCTGCTTTTTCTGTCTACCCTCTTCAAAAAAAAAGCTAGTTGATTTTGAGTAGCTCCGTGGGCGAAATACCTTAGTGTAAATAAAATGAGTTTTTTTTTTTTATAAGTGACTAAACCCGCGTTTGACCTCAATCTCACCTGATGGTAAGTGACGATGAGGTCGAAGATGAAAGCACACGGGTTTAGGAAGGAACTGGCTCTTTATACAATATTGCCGGAACACATTACGGTAACATTTGGCGGCAGACTTTATATAAAGGGTGGTCGCTAGCCAGGCGGACCCAGAAGGGATCCTACCACCAAGCAAGTTTGAGTTTACTTACTATTCCATCATCAGGCAGTAGTACGACGTAGTGGAGAGCGAGTCGAACAAGCGCACGATGTGGGGGTGGTTCAGCGACTGGAGAATGTTGAACTCGCGTCTTGGCATGATGCGCTTTTTTGGAGTGTCTGTCTTGGTTACCTGAAATTTGACAAATTAATTTAGTTCCTTAACAAGCTGGCCTAAGTAATAAACCTTATTAATTATATAATTATGTTGACAAGTTTTTTATAGGCCTGTTAAGAGTATCTTACTAAGGTTATAACCACACCAATCGATCGCCGTCGATAGCTTTTAATTTTTAAATTTATTTGATTTTATTTAAATTTATTTTATTTTTACTTAAATTTGATTTCATAAATGCGTGTGATTCTGTGTTTTTGTTTATTGTAATAGGTGTAAATTACCTGAATATAATGATTTATAGCGAAAAGACCCGGCGACGATCAGACCCTCGTCTTACTTCTTACTAATAGATATTATAAATTGAATGGATATATGTTTGTTCCCCAATCATGGGAAAACAGCTCAACTGATTTAGATAGCATTTGGCATAGTGATAGTGTACAGTCTGTAATAGCATGTATGCTAGGTACTTTCTATCCTAATATTCTATGCTGGACTGTGAGCGAAAGAAAAACATAGAATGTTCCAGCTGCTTCTCTTCCCGGGCATACTGTAAAAGTCAGTTAAGGGACCGAGGTGTTATGGGAGGCTTTTTTTGTGGGCGATGGGCTGACCCCCTGTCACTGCAACAGTCTCTCTCCCCTATTATAATGCCTCCAAATTTGTCAAACGTGACATCAGATGGTTTTATAGCGTCTGGTGTTCTGCCTACCCCAAAAGGGATGCAGGCGTGAAGTTATGTATGTATGTATGTATTCTCGCGGGCCAGAAATTAGATTTAGAAAGCAAATTTTTGTTTCAAATGAAACAGAGTTAATCGCGGGACGGGTTGATATACAGTGTGTCTGGTCGCCGGTGTCCGACCCATTTAGATGTTAAATTTTATCGACAAATCCACATTGAAAAGGCACATAATTTTCCTTTAACTTGTAGTTAACTTTAACTTGTAGTTTTTCTTTAAAATAAAGGGTCATATTCAAATAGTCACAACTCCTAAACTGTTTGATTTGAAGCTTAGTAGAAGCTTAGTTTTTAGGTAATTTCCCAGCGCTTCAAAACAATAAATAAAAAGGTATGTTAATGTTCTTTAACTGTCAAACGAAATTAATTTTATGTCTGTAGAGCCTCTACATCGGTAAGTATTGCTAAATAAATAAACTCATCCGAACTCAGTAAAGAAAAAAATAAAATGGCCGCCGTTTCTAAACAGTAGGGGTAAAACGTGGTTTTGTCGAAAAAAAAATTATCATATTACTTCGCCTTAAAGGGTTCGACACCGGTGACCAGTAAAACTTCTTATAAACTTTCACATAAACTTCCATCATGAAATTACACACTTCAGAAACATTATAGGGAAACTTAAAGCTAAAGCATAGGCTGAAACCAGCATAGATTCCATAATGAGATAAAAGCCACGTTTTACAAAACATTAATCGTAATAAATTATTAATAGTGTAAGAGAAACAAGCACAACAAACAAAACTCCTCCCAAAACGCACACTGTGCGTGTGACCATGTCTGGAGAGAACGAAGACATTGTTCAAAGTTTCAGTGGTAACTGCAACTTCAACTTACTCATTATAATAATACTTTTTTTTTTATTTCCAGAAAGAGATATACAAAGATCATTTCGAAGACTCTGACTCCTAAACTAGAATACTCTGTGTCTTAGGAGCCAGCGATCTCCCCCGTAGGGAACTAAAATTATAATATTTACATATCTTTATACATTGAAATATATTGTACAATAATTTAATTTAAAAACTAAAGTTATATCTATATAATTAAATAAACATTAACATTATAATAATTTCATTGTGTTAATTTTATTTTTATGAATTTATTTTATTTTATTTTAAAGATAAAGAATCACCGGTGGACTGATGATCTGGCAAAAACCTCAAACGATGCAGACCAGTAGTGCGAGTCACAAAATCGTCGTCATGATGTCAGGAGACTAAGAAATTATTGAATATAAGACGGAAGATAAGATGAATGTAGAAATCGGAAAGGCGTCAAAACGTATGCTTGCAAATAAATGGAACTAATTCGTGTTTTCATTTAGCTCTTTCAATTAGATTGCCACGAACAAAAATTACATGGACCAATTCTAAAGAAGCATATTTCTAGAACTATTTTGTTGCTAAAAAGTCCATTAAATTGTAATGTTGCCAACCTATGATATTTTATGAGGACATTCAATATTTTGGATAGTATTTTGATTAAACGACTGTTGACGATGCATGGTATACTTAAAGTTACGCGAAGCACAGTACAGGACTGTGTGAAATACATAGGTGCACCAAGTATTTTCGCACCATTATCTTTAGTGGACGATGAAAGATTATCATCCCATAACAGCCAACGTTGGATATTTGGAAATAATTATATCATAAGACGAACACAACATGGAAAACATGGATATTATAACAAATATTTACATTATATTTTATAATTTTAAAAATTCTTATGTTTAACGTACAATCAGAAAATGGTGATAAAAAAGACAATAGATGGTAGTCTTGAGAAATATGTTCAGCGTTCTCTTCCTCGTTTTCATGTTTGTAGACTTACACACATCGTACAGAGGAAGTAAGTAGACTAAAACTAGAATGTAAAGTTTTGGTTTAAATCGTTCCCCCGACGACATGCGTACGAAGTAGATCTTCAGATCCTTTTCTCGATCTTGGTAAAAATCTCTCTGTAGATATGCATAAATTGAATAAAATATGAATAAGGACCAAAAACTTGAAGTTCATCGTTTTGGCCCAAAGTCATATCCTAGCCGAGATATGCAGTACAACCTGAAAAAGTGAATACACAATAGACGTAATGCTGTAGAGAACAGAACAATATACAGTGTGTCCTCCCTAATACACAATTCTCACTGGTCACATTGCACCTGAATGGAAATTGAAAAGTTAAAATAATAAATTAACACAGTCATTCATAATCTTCTTAATAATAAAGCGTCATAGAGAATCATTATAATAATTTCATTGTGTTAATTTTATTTTTATGAATTTATTTTATTTTATTTTAAAGATAAAGAATCACCGGTGGACTGTTGATCTGGCAAAAACCTCAAACGATGCAGACCAGTAGTGCGAGTCACAAAATCGTCGTCATGATGTCAGGAGACTAAGAAATTATTGAATATAAGACGGAAGATAAGATGAATGTAGAAATCGAAAAGGCGTCAAAACGTATGCTTGCAAATAAATGGAACTAATTCGTGTTTTCATTTAGCTCTTTCAATTAGATTGCCACGAACAAAAATCACATGGACCAATTCTAAAGAAGCATATTTCTAGAACTATTTTGTTGCTAAAAAGTCCATTAAATTGTAATGTTGCCAACCTATGATATTTTATGAGGACATTCAATATTTTGGATAGTATTTTGATTAAACGACTGTTGACGATGCATGGTATACTTAAAGTTACGCGAATCGCAGTACAGGACTGTGTGAAATACATAGGTGCACCAAGTATTTTCGCACCATTATCTTTAGTGGACGATGAAAGATTATCATCCCATAACAGCCAACGTTGGATATTTGGAAATAATTATATCATAAGATGAACACAACATAGAAAACATGAATATTTTAAGAATTATTTACATTATATTTTATAATTTTAAAAATTCTTATGTTTAACGTACAATCAGAAAATGGTGATAAAAAAGACAATAGATGGTAGTCTTGAGAAATATGTTCAGCGTTCTCTTCCTCGTTTTCATGTTTGTAGACTTACACACATCGTACAGAGGAAAAAAGTAGACTAAAACTAGAATGTAAAGTTTTGGTTTAAATCATTCCCCCGACGACATGCGTACGAAGTAGATCTTCAGATCCTTTTCTCGATCTTGGTAAAAATCTCTCTGTAGATATGCATAAATTGAATAAAATATGAATAAGGACCAAAAACTTGAAGTTCATCGTTTTGGCCCAAATTCATATCCTAGCCGAGATATGCAGTACAACCTGAAAAAGTGAATACACAATAGAGGTAATGCTGTAGAGAACAGAACAATATACAGTGTGTCCTTCCTAATACACAATTCTCTCTGGTCACAGAGAAAATTTGGGTTACCCTCATAAACATTTTACCGGATTTCAGACGAATTCAATATCGCTAAAGATTGGAATATTTGACTTTTTTTCTTGTTTAAGCATATCGCACATGACATTCAATATAGGCCTAACTCAACATTTTGAGGATTTGAGTTATTTATGGCGTCATAATAAGCAATTTTCTCTACATACTGGTAAAATTGTCATATTTTTATGTCATCAAAGGTCTATCTTGCCTACGCGTCTCCCTCCTCCCCATCGCATTAACCATGACGGAAAATGCAATTGGTTTTAAAACCTCTGAAAAGTTAAAAAAACATCCCTAAATGAAAAGGTAGTACCGTTATAACTCAACATATTTTTTTAATTATCAGTCAATATAGTCGTAACTCAAAGGGAATGTAATAAAATAGTTCTAAAATACAAATAAAAAACCAAAATGAAATGAAAACTTAAATATGGATAGAGGAATAATCCATAAGATGAAATCAAAGAGAAAGATGAAAGCATTATGATGAAATCAAAAACTCTGAGTGAGTTACTAAAGTATAATAGCTATGATTTTTTGAAACTTCAAAACTATTTATCACGAAACGGCAATTTTTGAATTACTACCATATTGAATTTCATGTGTGATATCTAAAAAAACTTTCAGTTAAGAAAGCGTACTCGCAACTTCCACATCACAAAAAAAATCCACACCAAGAAAAATACGTATAAAACGATTTCGATCTGAATGCAGGGCGAAATAAAATACTCGACACATGAAAAAGGAGATACTGATATTAGGGAAACTCATAAACCATTATTTTAAGGGTCGATTTAAATTTTCAAGGAGTTCGTACTACATTGTGGAAAATTATTTAACCAGTAGGATTTAAAAGATGTGGATCAAAAAGAAAGTTACTAATGGAAAGATATGAAATTGTAGACACCTTAAAATGATGAAATATCATCGCGTTGAAGGCAGACCTGTTGCGTTCCCGGACGAGACCTTTCGAGTATACTATAGAGTCAATAAATGCTGGCAATTAGAAAATGAAGGTGTCTTTAAAAGGACTCTGTTGGTGCATGATGGATCATTATTAATGCTGGCAGTGATTGGGGGTTACACCAAACGCACAATTAATATCAAGACGAACAACGAATATTAAATAATATTGTGTACTAGACGTTCAAAAATACATGTGCATAATTATTGGAAATACAAACGGTATTTTGTGATAAAAGCTTAATACGGCAACCCAAGACTCATGGCAGTCAACCTAACAGCTGCAGGTAAATTTGTGTGAACGCAGTGTACTTATTACGATTGATTTTAAATATTTGACATACCTTTTACACATAGAATCTACTTAAACATTTTGGCTACCATTCGAAATATATCCTGTATACTCATTTACAAATAATTCATTTATTAATTTAATGTTCACAGAACCAACAGCACTTATGACTATTATAACAATAAAAATTAGGTTAAATACATATTGCCAATAACAGGTTCACTATTTTTACACAAAAAAACTTTTTAGAGTAGGTAGAATTAAACAAACAAAAGTACACTAAAAGAATCAAATTAAAAATACAAAATTAAGCATAAAAGTAAATACAATAAGCATTAATTAAGAACATTATTTTTTTTATTTTAATACAGAAATAACTTATTAATAACAATATTATTAATCTCAATAAATATACAATAATTATCAATACACGAGCGGTGTGGTACCTATTCGACTAGAGAAGTGTGTGTTAAGGGTTCTTAAGAAAGAGTGTGTAAGTTTGTATGTATGACATTTGAGCATGTGTGTGTTTTTTCAATGAACATAAATAATAATCAGGCATGTAAGTTTTACACAAGTAGATAGATATATAAATACAAAGAATACAGAATATAGAAAGTACATACCTAGGTATAATACAGTGAAATAGTTTTATTAATTTAGTTTTAACTATATATTAATTGTTACTTGATTTCTAAAAGATTGCTTCGTGTGATTAAAAATGACCAATGATTGGAAATTCTCGTTATAACATCTAAGAATTCGGCTGATAACTGAGTGTTTTACATAATTAGAGCGACTAAGCGGGACGTGAAATAATGTGCAATGTCTAGTACGTCTAAAGGGTGTTCTTAGTTGCATAGCTAAGGAATTCAATTCAATGCTATTTGTATTATTGCTGAGAATATCGTGTAAAAATAGCATCTGCAGCAAAGATCGTCTTTCTCTCAAGGGAAGCAAATCAAAATTACTGCATAACGCGTTGTAGTTACTAGATCCTTGTACATGCATACGGTAATTAAGAGCATTTAAGAACTAAGCTTGAATATTTTCCAAAAAAAATAATAATCTGACAGCTATTCAATTGTTTATTCTGTGTGTGATAAGAACGACTTTGTACAGAAGCCAGCAGATCAAACGTTACATTACCTGTTAAATTTCCCCAACCAATTTTTAACTAAATGTCGAGGGCATAGAATTTAGATTCAAGTAAAAATTTTTACAGATACGTAACGATTGATAAGCCGCCTTCTGTACCAGGAAGCACTATCACTCATATTTAAAATTTATTATAAGTATAGATTTACACTGGGTAAAACGATTATAATTTCTTATTTTTTAATTGTTTACTGATATCATATGACGACCACTTTAGCGATGGGGTAAACATGTCTGCCTCAGACGCCAGGTGGTTGCGGGTTCAGTTCCCGCATGAAACAAGAAAAAACATGTTTCGTGTCTGGGTGTTTAACAATTTATGTATTTATATTCTAGGTTCGCTACATGGTAGTTCCCCCTAGTTCGCTACATGGTATCCCATAACACAAGCTTTGCTTACTTCGGGGCCATATTGATGGTGTGATTGTCTGGGGATTTTATTTATATTAATTATCATTATCATGTCCTGTGCAAAAATTTGGTGTTGGATCGTCTGAGGTTCACATTTATTCTTTGTTAAGTCTGGATATAAATGTAAAACATTCATGCCAAATATATATATGGTATAAGTAGGTATTAAACGTTCATGTATGTTATTAAAGTTGTATATGAAAAATTGCAAATAAAGAAATAAAACATTATTCAAAAAGTACATACATACCTACATAACTTCACGCCTGTATCCCTTAGGGGGTAGGCAGAACAACAGTGGTTATAAGACCGTCGTAAGTCACGTTTGACAAATGAGGTATTATAATGATGGAGAGAGGCTATTGCAGTGACAGGAGGTCAGCCTATCGCCCACAAAAATGCCAATAAAACCTCTGTCCCTTAACTGACTTTTACAGTATGCCTGGGAAGAGAAGCAGCTTTTACATTATATGTTTTTCTTTCGCTCCCAGTTCCAGCATGGAAGCTTCCCAGTCCAGAATGGAAAAGGTCGTATGAAAAACTGGTTTCGAAAGAAATAGAACCAGAATCCTTTTCTTGCTCGTGATAAAAATGATGTTTATAGATTTACACAAATCGATTAGGTAATGAGAAGAAACAATAACTGGGGTCAAGTATTGTGGCCCAATTTTATTACCTAGCCGAGCTGCGTAGTCCTGCAAGTCAATACACAACATGCGTAATGCTGAAGAGAATAGAAAGTCAAACAGGGTGAACGATAAGTTGTAAACAGTAATATGTGTTCCTTATTTAACTACACAAGTTTACATACATTACCTAGTACGGTTCACTTTTAACAAGTAAAAGACACGTTATAATTCTCTTATATCTCTAACATTCAAAGAATGTAGTTCAATTCATTAGTATGAAGTACAAGCTTGCTAATTAATTTATTTCCAAGTACCTTGTTGAAGAATTCTACAAGAAAATCGTTTAATGGTAATAATATCTCTAAGCAATTCTTACACGATATACTTCTTATACGATACGAGGCGTTTTGACGAAAAGTTTAAAAATGGAACGTTTGAATTTGTTTGCAATGCAGGACAGCAATTTAAAAATTCGAACGAATATTTCGAACATTTTTATCGATTTTATTTAGTATTGCTTCCATTACGTAATTGTGTGATCATGGCGTATCAAGAACAATTCGACTTATTAGAAGCTTTCTTTGCAAGCAACAAGATTTGCGATTTAGCTCTACAGTGGTATCGCGAGAGGTATCCAGATAGACAAATACCATCAAGAGAAGCTTTGTCGCGAATGGTGAAAAATTTAGTCAATATTGGAAGTTTAAAAAACGTTCAGGACGCCCACAGCAACAAAATCCAGACTTTTTCGATTTTGATTTCAATATTTTGACATATTTTGAGTGTTACCCGAAAGCTTCTAGTAGAGAAGCTGCTCAAGAGATAGGCACCAGCCATACTCGGGTACTTAATGTTTTGAAAAAATACAAATACAAATGTTATCGTGATGGGCGATTGGTGCAGAAACTTCATCCCGAAGATAGTCAAAAAAGATTAGAGTTCTGTCAGAATAATATTCAAACAGAAATAGCCCGCAACCCAAATTTCTAAGACAACATTGTATGGGCTGACGAAACAAATTTTAGTAATAATGGAATTTATAACAGACATAACAATCATTATTGGTCCCGTCAAAGTCCATTCCGTGTTCGTGAAACAAGCAATCAGATCAGATTTTCGTTTAATGTGGAATTATAGGCAATATGGTTGTTTTGGTGCACATTTAAGAAGGACATCTGAATACGGCAAGATACATTGAAATATCAATTAAAATTTTTCAACAAGATGGTGCACCTGCCCACAATAGCAGAATTTCCAGGGCTTACCATAATGAAAATTTCAATGTCTGGATAGGTACAAACGGGACGATTAGATGGCCTGCAAGAAGTCCAGACCTGACGCCTCTAGACTACTTTTTATGGGGTCATGTAAAAATATTATTTATAAAACGTGTTATGAGACCGTACAAGAGCTAAGTGTCGCAGTAAAAAATGTGATTAGGGGCATACACCACAACACTTTTCTGAAGGCTACACGAAATGAATTTCAACGAAGACTAAATTTGTGTATCCAGAACGAGGGGGCTCATTTCGAACAATTTATCAGTTAAATTATTAAAGTGTAACAAATTGATAATAAAATAAAATAAATTTTAAGATTTCACGTTTTCTTTTTATTTTAAAGACAAAATGTTTGTTAGAGAAATTTTATCTTGATTACTCGATTTTTTCGCAAAGTAAAAACTATCGATAGACGGATGAATGGAACAGTCGTCGAATCGACAGTCATTTTTTTCCTTAGGACTACACGACGAAGCCTTGAATTTCCGTACATAATATACTAACAAGAATTAAACGATATGCCGTGACACTTTATCTAGTGTCCAAGGCGTTAAATGAATAACTTGCATCCCGATCGTTACAGTCTTGGTTTTTTTAAACGCTGAACAAGTACCTCGTAGTTAGATGTGTTATCCTAATTTCTTTCATTCACAACGCTTAGCCAGCTCAAGTTAGCTAAAATTATAAAAAGTTAAAAAGAAATTTGGCGCCAAATTATTCACTAAATTAAAGGAAATTAATCAAGGAAAGGAAATGTTTCCGTTTTTTTTGTGTCTGTGGCTATAATGAGTGCACAAGGATATATTAAAGAGAATATGTATACAAAAAATCAGTAATAACTTAATTTCAGATAGGCATCATATTAAAAAAAAGCACAAGACTTATTAAAAATAGGTTCACCGAACAAAGCAACTTCACTCCTTCCGTTTTTTGTCACAGGTTTGTACGAAATAGCAAGACATGATAATGACAGCTTTGAAAGTAACAAAAATGTCAAAAATGCCGAAATGTATAAATGACGTTGCATGCCGGTTGCCATTTAAATTAAACTTTAAAAATTTTGTGCGCCATTAATTAAGCTCACTGTAATTTTTCGATATTTTTATCGAGACCACCATAATTTAAGGTACATTTTGGTCAAGCGTTCATTAAATATTCCAATTTGGAAACATTGCCTTTCTTTTTGTTATAGACTATATGCCGCTCAATGTTACCTAATGGCATGTGAAGATGAATGAGGAATCAACTACACGGGTTTAAGAAAGAACTGGACGGCGTCGATCGACGATCGATCAATTAGTGTGGTGACACCCTTACTGCTCCGTATTTATGGCCTACAAATGTCTAGTACACTTTAGTCAAATTTTATAATACGACGTCATTATCACGACCAAGTACTTTCGCACCATTATCTTTAGTGGACCATTAAAGATTATCATCCCATAACAGCCAACGTTGGATATTTGGAAATAATTATATCATAAGATGAACACAACATAGAAAACATGAATATTTTAAGATTTATTTACATTATATTTTATAATTTTAAAAATTCTTAGGCTTAACGTACAATCAGAAAATGGTGATAAAAAAGACAATAGATGGTAGTCTTGAGAAATATGTTCAGCGTTCTCTTCCTCGTTTTCATGTTTGTAGACTTACACACATCGTACAGAGGAAGTAAGTAGACTAAAACTAGAATGTAAAGTTTTGGTTTAAATCATTCCCCCGACGACATGCGTACGAAGTAGATCTTCAGATCCTTTTCTCGATCTTGGTAAAAATCTCTCTGTAGATATGCATAAATTGACTTAAATATGAAAAGGGACCAAAAACTTGAAGTTCATCGTTTTGGCCCAAATTCATATCCTAGCCGAGATATGCAGTACAACCTGAAAAAGTGAATACACAATAGAGGTAATGCTGTAGAGAACAGAACAATATACAGTGTGTCCTTCCTAATACACAATTCTCTCTGGTCACAGAGAAAATTTGGGTTACCCTCATAAACATTTTACCGGATTTCAGACGAATTCAATATCGCTAAAGATTGGAATATTTGACTTTTTTTCTTGTTTAAGCATATCGCACATGACATTCAATATAGGCCTAACTCAACATTTTGAGGATTTGAGTTATTTATGGCGTCATAATAAGCAATTTTCTCTACATACTGGTAAAATTGTCATATTTTTATGTCATCAAAGGTATATCTTGCCTACGCGTCTCCCTCCTCCCCATCGCATTAACCATGACGGAAAATGCAATTGGTTTTAAAACCTCTGAAAAGTTAAAAAAACATCCCTAAATGAAAAGGTAGTACCGTTATAACTCAACATATTTTTTTAATTATCAGTCAATATAGTCGTAACTCAAAGGGAATGTAATAAAATAGTTCTAAAATACAAATAAAAAACCAAAATGAAATGAAAACTTAAATATGGATAGAGGAATAATCCATAAGATGAAATCAAAGAGAAAGATGAAAGCATTATGATGAAATCAAAAACTCTGAGTGAGTTACTAAAGTATAATAGCTATGATTTTTTGAAACTTCAAAACTATTTATCACGAAACGGCAATTTTTGAATTACTACCATATTGAATTTCATGTGTGATATCTAAAAAAACTTTCAGTTAAGAAAGCGTAGTCGCAACTTCCACATCACAAAAAAAATCCACACCAAGAAAAATACGTATAAAACGATTTCGATCTGAATGCAGGGCGAAATAAAATACTCGACACATGAAAAAGGAGATACTGATATTAGGGAAACTCTTAAACCATTATTTTAAGGGTCGATTTAAATTTTTAAGGAGTTCGTACTACATTGTGGAAAATTATTTAACCAGTAGGATTTAAAAGATGTGGATCAAAAAGAAAGTTACTAATGGAAAGATATGAAATTGTAGACACCTTAAAATGATGAAATATCATCGCGTTGAAGGCAGACCTGTTGCGTTCCCGGACGAGACCTTTCGAGTATACTATAGAGTCAATAAATGCTGGCAATTAGAAAATGAAGGTGTCTTTAAAAGGACTCTGTTGGTGCATGATGGATCATTATTAATGCTGGCAGTGATTGGGGGTTACACCAAACGCACAATTAATATCAAGACGAACAACGAATATTAAATAATATTGTGTACTAGACGTTCAAAAATACATGTGCATAATTATTGGAAATACAAACGGTATTTTGTGATAAAAGCTTAATACGGCAACCCAAGACTCATGGCAGTCAACCTAACAGCTGCAGGTAAATTTGTGTGAACGCAGTGTACTTATTACGATTGATTTTAAATATTTGACATACCTTTTACACATAGAATCTACTTAAACATTTTGGCTACCATTCGAAATATATCCTGTATACTCATTTACAAATAATTCATTTATTAATTTAATGTTCACAGAACCAACAGCACTTATGACTATTATAACAATAAAAATTAGGTTAAATACATATTGCCAATAACAGGTTCACTATTTTTACACAAAAAAACTTTTTAGAGTAGGTAGAATTAAACAAACAAAAGTACACTAAAAGAATCAAATTAAAAATACAAAATTAAGCATAAAAGTAAATACAATAAGCATTAATTAAGAACATTATTTTTTTGATTTTAATACAGAAATAACTTATTAATAACAATATTATTAATCTCAATAAATATACAATAATTATCAATACACGAGCGGTGTGGTACCTATTCGACTAGAGAAGTGTGTGTTAAGGGTTCTTAAGAAAGAGTGTATGTGTGTGTGTGTAAGTTTGTATGTATGACATTTGAGCATGTGTGTGTTTTTTCAATGAACATAAATAATAATCAGGCATGTAAGTTTTACACAAGTAGATAGATATATAAATACAAAGAATACAGAATATAGAAAGTACATACCTAGGTATAATACAGTGAAATAGTTTTATTAATTTAGTTTTAACTATATATTAATTGTTACTTGATTTCTAAAAGATTGCTTCGTGTGATTAAAAATGTCCAATGATTGGAAATTCTCGTTATAACATCTAAGAATTCGGCTGATAACTGAGTGTTTTACATAATTAGAGCGACTAAGCGGGACGTGAAATAATGTGCAATGTCTAGTACGTCTAAAGGGTGTTCTTAGTTGCATAGCTAAGGAATTCAATTCAATGCTATTTGTATTATTGCTGAGAATATCGTGTAAAAATAGCATCTGCAGCAAAGATCGTCTTTCTCTCAAGGGAAGCAAATCAAAATTACTGCATAACGCGTTGTAGTTACTAGATCCTTAATCGTAATTAAGAGCATTTAAGAACTAAGCTTGAATATTTTCCAAAAAAAATAATAATCTGACAGCTATTCAATTGTTTATTCTGTGTGTGATAAGAACGACTTTGTACAGAAGCCAGCAGATCAAACGTTACATTACCTGTTAAATTTCCCCAACCAATTTTTAAATTTAGATTCAAGTAAAAATTTTTACAGATACGTAACGATTGATAAGCCGCCTGCTGTACCAGGAAGCACTATCACTCATATTTAAAATTTACACTGGGTAAAACGATTATAATTTCTTATTTTTTAATTGTTTACTGATATCATATGACGACCACTTTAGCGATGGGGTAAACATGTCTGCCTCAGACGCCAGGTGGTTGCGGGTTCAGTTCCCGCATGAAACAAGAAAAAACATGTTTCGTGTCTGGGTGTTTAACAATTTATGTATTTATATTCTAGGTTCGCTACATGGTAGTTCCCCCTAGTTCGCTACATGGTATCCCATAACACAAGCTTTGCTTACTTCGGGGCCATATTGATGGTGTGATTGTCTGGGGATTTCATTTATATTAATTATCATTATCATGACCTGTGCAAAAATTTGGTGTTGGATCGTCTGAGGTTCACATTTATTCTTTGTTAAGTCTGGATATAAATGTAAAACATTCATGCCAAATATATATATGGTATAAGTAGGTATTAAACGTTCATGTATGTTATTAATGTTGTATATGAAAAATTGCAAATAAAGAAATAAAACATTATTCAAAAAGTACATACATACCTACATAACTTCACGCCTGTATCCCTTAGGGGGTAGGCAGAACAACAGTGGTTATAAGACCGTCGTAAGTCACGTTTGACAAATGAGGTATTATAATGATGGAGAGAGGCTATTGCAGTGACAGGAGGTCAGCCTATCGCCCACAAAAATGCCAATAAAACCTCTGTCCCTTAACTGACTTTTACAGTGTGCCTGGGAAGAGAAGCAGCTTTTACATTATATGTTTTTCTTTCGCTCCCAGTTCCAGCATGGAAGCTTCCCAGTCCAGAATGGAAAAGGTCGTATGAAAAACTGGTTTCGAAAGAAATAGAACCAGAATCCTTTTCTTGCTCGTGATAAAAATGATGTTTATAGATTTACACAAATCGATTAGGTAATGAGAAGAAACAATAACTGGGGTCAAGTATTGTGGCCCAATTTTATTACCTAGCCGAGCTGCGTAGTCCTGCAAGTCAATACACAACATGCGTAATGCTGAAGAGAATAGAAAGTCAAACAGGGTGAACGATAAGTTGTAAACAGTAATATGTGTTCCTTATTTAACTACACAAGTTTACATACATTACCTAGTACGGTTCACTTTTAACAAGTAAAAGACACGTTATAATTCTCTTATATCTCTAACATTCAAAGAATGTAGTTCAATTCATTAGTATGAAGTACAAGCTTGCTAATTAATTTATTTCCAAGTACCTTGTTGAAGAATTCTACAAGAAAATCGTTTAATGGTAATAATATCTCTAAGCAATTCTTACACGATATACTTCTTATACGATACGAGGCGTTTTGACGAAAAGTTTAAAAATGGAACGTTTGAATTTGTTTGCAATGCAGGACAGCAATTTAAAAATTCGAACGAATATTTCGAACATTTTTATCGATTTTATTTAGTATTGCTTCCATTACGTAATTGTGTGATCATGGCGTATCAAGAACAATTCGACTTATTAGAAGCTTTCTTTGCAAGCAACAAGATTTGCGATTTAGCTCTACAGTGGTATCGCGAGAGGTATCCAGATAGACAAATACCATCAAGAGAAGCTTTGTCGCGAATGGTGAAAAATTTAGTCAATATTGGAAGTTTAAAAAACGTTCAGGACGCCCACAGCAACAAAATCCAGACTTTTCCGATTTTGATTTCAATATTTTGACATATTTTGAGTGTTACCCGAAAGCTTCTAGTAGAGAAGCTGCTCAAGAGATAGGCACCAGCCATACTCGGGTACTGAATGTTTTGAAAAAATACAAATACAAATGTTATCGTGATGGGCGATTGGTGCAGAAACTTCATCCCGAAGATAGTCAAAAAAGATTAGAGTTCTGTCAGAATAATATTCAAACAGAAATAGCCCGCAACCCAAATTTCTAAGACAACATTGTATGGGCTGACGAAACAAATTTTAGTAATAATGGAATTTATAACAGACATAACAATCATTATTGGTCCCGTCAAAGTCCATTCCGTGTTCGTGAAACAAGCAATCAGATCAGATTTTCGTTTAATGTTTGGTGTGGAATTATAGGCAATATGGTTGTTTTGGTGCACATTTAAGAAGGACATCTGAATACGGCAAGATACATTGAAATATCAATTAAAATTTTTCAACAAGATGGTGCACCTGCCCACAATAGCAGAATTTCCAGGGCTTACCATAATGAAAATTTCAATGTCTGGATAGGTACAAACGGGACGATTAGATGGCCTGCAAGAAGTCCAGACCTGACGCCTCTAGACTACTTTTTATGGGGTCATGTAAAAATATTATTTATAAAACGTGTTATGAGACCGTACAAGAGCTAAGTGTCGCAGTAAAAAATGTGATTAGGGGCATACACCACAACACTTTTCTGAAGGCTACACGAAATGAATTTCAACGAAGACTAAATTTGTGTATTCAGAACGAGGGGGCTCATTTCGAACAATTTATCAGTTAAATTATTAAAGTGTAACAAATTGATAATAAAATAAAATAAATTTTAAGATTTCACGTTTTCTTTTTATTTTAAAGACAAAATGTTTGTTAGAGAAATTTTATCTTGATTACTCGATTTTTTCGCAAAGTAAAAACTATCGATAGACGGATGAATGGAACAGTCGTCGAATCGACAGTCATTTTTTTCCTTAGGACTACACGACGAAGCCTTGAATTTCCGTACATAATATACTAACAAGAATTAAACGATATGCCGTGACACTTTATCTAGTGTCCAAGGCGTTAAATGAATAACTTGCATCCCGATCGTTACAGTCTTGGTTTTTTAAACGCTGAACAAGTACCTCGTAGTTAGATGTGTTATCCTAATTTCTTTCATTCACAACGCTTAGCCAGCTCAAGTTAGCTAAAATTATAAAAAGTTAAAAAGAAATGTGGCGCCAAATTATTCACTAAATTAAAGGAAATTAATCAAGGAAAGGAAATGTTTCCGTTTTTTTGTGTCTGTGGCTATAATGAGTGCACAAGGATATATTGAAGAGAATATGTATACAAAAAATCAGTAACCACTTAATTTCAGATAGGCATCATATTAAAAAAAAGCACAAGACTTATTAAAAATAGGTTCACCGAACAAAGCAACTTCACTCCTTCCGTTTTTTGTCACAGGTTTGTACGAAATAGCAAGACATGATAATGACAGCTTTGAAAGTAACAAAAATGCCGAAATGTATAAATGACCTTGCATGCCGGTTGCCATTTAAATTAAACTTTAAAAATTTTGTGCGCCATTAATTAAGCTCACTGTAATTTTTCGATACTTTTATCGAGACCACCATAATTTAAGGTACATTTTGGTCAAGCGTTCATTAAATATTCCAATTTGGAAACATTGCCTTTCTTTTTGTTATAGACTATATGCCGCTCAATGTTACCTAATGGCATGTGAAGATGAATGAGGAATCAACTACACGGGTTTAAGAAAGAACTGGACGGCGTCGATCGACGATCGATCAATTAGTGTGGTGACACCCTTACTGCTCCGTATTTATGGCCTACAAATGTCTAGTTCACTTTAGTCAAATTTTATAATACGACGTCATTATCACGACCAAGTACTTTCGCACCATTATCTTTAGTGGACCATTAAAGATTATCATCCCATAACAGCCAACGTTGGATATTTGGAAATAATTATATCATAAGATGAACACAACATAGAAAACATGAATATTTTAAGATTTATTTACATTATATTTTATAATTTTAAAAATTCTTAGGCTTAACGTACAATCAGAAAATGGTGATAAAAAAGACAATAGATGGTAGTCTTGAGAAATATGTTCAGCGTTCTCTTCCTCGTTTTCATGTTTGTAGACTTACACACATCGTACAGAGGAAGTAAGTAGACTAAAACTAGAATGTAAAGTTTTGGTTTAAATCATTCCCCCGACGACATGCGTACGAAGTAGATCTTCAGATCCTTTTCTCGATCTTGGTAAAAATCTCTCTGTAGATATGCATAAATTGAATAAAATATGAAAGGGGACCAAAAACTTGAAGTTCATCGTTTTGGCCCAAATTCATATCCTAGCCGAGATATGCAGTACAACCTGAAAAAGTGAATACACAATAGACGTAATGCTGTAGAGAACAGAACAATATACAGTGTGTCCTCCCTAATACACAATTCTCACTGGTCACATTGCACCTGAATGGAAATTGACAAGTTAAATAAAGTAACACAGTCATTCATAATCTTCTTAATAATAAAACGTCATAGAGAAAATTTGGGTTACCCTCATAAACATTTTACCGGATTTCAGGCGAATTCAATATCGCTAAAGATTGGAATATTTGACTTTTTTTCTTGTTTTGGCATATCGCACATGACATTCAATATAGGCCTAACTCAACATTTTGAGGATTTGAGTTATTTATGGCGTCATAATAAGCAATTTTCTCTACATACTGGTAAAATCACTGACCTCTATATTTACCACTGGACTGGCGGCTGTCAAAGTGCTTTTGTGCCCGTTTGATAATCGCCATTTTGGCGCTGTCGGACATAGCGAGCAGTAGCGAGTGTCCGTGGTACTAAAACTAGTCGCTTACACATATGTCACATGTCCTCATTCTTGATAACTTTTATATAATGCTTATAACAATAACAACATAAAATTCGAATTAATATTTAAAAAATATAAAATCACTTAACAATAAGCAAGCACTTCTCTGGCGGCCACTTGCAATATATGTCAAAATTTGTTCTGCGGACACTCGCTACTCGCTAGTGGCGCTTCAAATAGGCACAAAAAAATAGCTGTCAAACTTACGGAACAGCCAGTCCAGTGGTAAATATAGAGGTCAGTGGGTAAAATTGTCATATTTTTATGTCATCAAAGGTCTATCTTGCCTACGCGTCTCCCTCCTCCCCATCGCATTAACCATGACGGAAAATGCAATTGGTTTTAAAACCTCTGAAAAGTTAAAAAAACATCCCTAAATGAAAAGGTAGTACCGTTATAACTCAACATATTTTTTTTAATTATCAGTCAATATAGTCGTAACTCAAAGGGAATGTAATAAAATAGTTCTAAAATACAAATAAAAAACCAAAATGAAATGAAAATTTAAATATGGATAGAGGAATAATCCATAAGATGAAATCAAAGAGAAAGATGAAAGCATTATGATGAAATCAAAAACTCTGAGTGAGTTACTAAAGTATAATAGCTATGATTTTTTGAAACTTCAAAACTATTTATCACGAAACGGCAATTTTTGAATTACTACCATATTGAATTTCATGTGTGATATCTAAAAAAACTTTCAGTTAAGAAAGCGTAGTCGCAACTTCCACATCACAAAAAAAATCCACACCAAGAAAAATACGTATAAAACGATTTCGATCTGAATGCAGGGCGAAATAAAATACTCGACACATGAAAAAGGAGATACTGATATTAGGGAAACTCTTAAACCATTATTTTAAGGGTCGATTTAAATTTTCAAGGAGTTCGTACTACATTGTGGAAAATTATTTAACCAGTAGGATTTAAAAGATGTGGATCAAAAAGAAAGTTACTAATGGAAAGATATGAAATTGTAGACACCTTAAAATGATGAAATATCATCGCGTTGAAGGCAGACCTGTTGCGTTCCCGGACGAGACCTTTCGAGTATACTATAGAGTAAATAAATGCTGGCAATTGGAAAATGAAGGTGTCTTTAAAAGGACTCTGTTGGTGCATGATGGATCATTATTAATGCTGGCAGTGATTGGGGGTTACACCAAACGCACAATTAATATCAAGACGAACAACGAATATGAAATAATATTGTGTACTAGACATTCAAAAATACATGTGCATTTATGTGCAATTATTAGAAATACAAACGGTATTTTGTGATAAAAGTTTAATACGGCAACCCAAGACTCATGGCAGTCAACCTAACAGCTGCAGGTAAATTTGTGTGAACGCAGTGTACTTATTTCGATTGATTTTAAATATTTGACATACCTTTTACACATAGAATCTACTTAAACATTTTGGCTACCATTCGAAATATACCCTGTATACTCATTTACAAATAATCTGACAGCTATTCAATTGTTTACTCTGTGTGTGATAAGAACGACTTTGTACAGAAGCCAGCAGATCAAAATTTACATTACCTGTTAAATTTCGCCAACCAATTTTTAACTAAATGTCGAGGGCATAGAGTTTAGATTCAAGTAAATTTTTTTACAGATTTGTAACGATTGATAAGCCGCCTTCTGTACCAGGAAGCACTATTTATTTATTTATCTTTATTAGGGAAACAAACAGAACAATTATGACTATTATTAGCTTATTATAAGTAACACAGTATCCAATCAAGTTTCCACTATTAGTTAAACATCATAAGAAAATTAAAATAAAGTTACTATGAAATCTTAAACTAAACAATAAAAGTATAATTATAGCGTAAAGAAACTATATAAGAAAAGTATGTATTTAAATTTAAAAGTTAATACAACATTTAAAACAAATTTACAATAAATA
Source organism: Stenoptilia bipunctidactyla (assembly GCA_944452665.1). NCBI lineage: Eukaryota > Metazoa > Arthropoda > Insecta > Lepidoptera > Pterophoridae > Stenoptilia > Stenoptilia bipunctidactyla. The sequence goes on along the minus strand of OX101721.1, from coordinate 45,044,444 downwards.
CAATAATAATTTAAACGTTAAGGCATAGTAATACATATTTGTTTTACAAGTGCTTTTCTATGATTAAAAATATTGAAGTTGAATATATCCAAGTCGGAGAAAGAAGCATTATATTTGTTGCATGATCTACGAATAAAAGTGTTTGAACCATAATTAGTTCGAGCTGTTGATGGTTGGAAAACTTTTTTATTTCGGGTTGATATACGAGGACATCCAAATGAGATTTTACCTAGAAGATATATCGAATCAATGTAGCTATTTACAATTTTATAAAGAAAAACTTGGTCCTTTAATAGTCGTCGGTCTTTTAGAGACATCAATTCCTGACAGCTAGGTAGGTTACGACAGTTTGTGCGATAGGTAATATATCACTCATATTTAAAATTTACACTGGGTAAAACGATTCTAATTTCTTATTTATTACTTGTTTACTGATATCATATGACGACCACTTTGGCGATGGGGTAAACATGTCTGCCTCAGACGCCAGGTGGTTGCGGGTTCAGTTCCCACATGAAACAAGAAATAAAATGTTCCGTGTCTGGGTGTTTAACTATTTATGTATTTATATTCTAGGTTCCCCCCTAGTTCGCTACATAATATCCCATAACACCAGCTTTGCTTACTTCGGGGCCATATTGTTGGTGTGATTGTCTGGGGATTTTATTTATATTAATTATTATTATCATGTCCTGTGCAAAAATTTGGTGTTGGATCGTCTGAGGTTCACATTTATTCTTTGTTAAGTCTGGATATAAATGTAAAACATTATTTAAAAAGTACATTCATACATACATAACTTCACGCCTGTATCCCTTATGGGGTAGGCAGAACACCAGTGGTTATAAGACCGTCTTATGTCACGTTTGACAAATGAGGTATTATAATGATGGAGAGAGGCTATTGCAGTGACAGGAGGTCAGCCTATCGCCCACTAAAATGCCAATAAAACCTCTGTCCCTTAACTGACTTTTACAGTATGCCTGGGAAGAGAAGCAGCTTTAACATTATATGTTTTTCTTTCGCTCCCAGTTCCAGCATGGAAGCTTCCCAGTCCAGAATGGAAAAGGTCGTTTGAAAAACTGGTCTTCGAAAGAAATAGAACCAAAATCCTTTTCTTGCTCGTGATAAAAATGATGTTTATAGATTTACACAAATCGATTAGGTAATGAGAAGAAACAATAACTGGGGTCAAGTATTGTGGCCCAATTTTATTACCTAGCCGAGCTGCGTAGTCCTGCAAGTCAATACACAACATGCGTAATGCTGAAGAGAATAGAAAGTCAAACAGGGTAAACGATAAGTTGTAAACAGTAATATGTGTTCCTTATTTAACTACACAAGTTTACATACATTACCTAGTACGGTTCACTTTCAACAAGTAAAAGACACGTTATAATTCTCTTATATCTCTAACATTCAAAGAATGAAGTTCAATTCATTCGTATGAAGTATAAGCTTGCTAATTAATTTATTTCTAAGTACCTTGTTGAAGAATTCTACAAGAAAATCGTTTAATGGTAATAATATCTCTAAGCAATTCTTACACGATATACTTCTTATACGATACGAGGCGTTTTGACGAAAAGTTTAAAAATGGAACCTTTGAATTTGTTTGCAATGCAGGACAGCAATTAAAAAATTCGAAGGAATATTTCGAACATTTTTATCGATTTTATTTAGTATTGCTTCCATTACGTAATTGTGTGATCATGGCGTATCAAGAACAATTCGATTTATTAGAAGCTTTCTTTGCAAGCAACAATATTTGCGATTTAGCTCTACAGTGGTATCGCGAGAGGTATCCAGATAGACAAATACCATCAAGAGAAGCTTTGTCGCGAATGGTGAAAAATTTAGTCAATATTGGAAGTTTAAAAAACGTTCAGGACGCCCACAGCAACAAAATCCAGACTTTTCCGATTTTGATTTCAATATTTTGACATATTTTGAGTGTTACCCGAAAGCTTCTAGTAGAGAAGCTGCTCAAGAGATAGGCACCAGCCATACTCGGGTACTTAATGTTTTGAAAAAATACAAATACAAATGTTATCGTGATGGGCGATTGGTGCAGAAACTTCATCCCGAAGATAGTCAAAAAAGATTAGAGTTCTGTCAGAATAATATTCAAACAGAAAAAGCCCGCAACCCAAATTTCTAAGACTACATTGTATGGGCTGACGAAACAAATTTTAGTAATAATGGAATTTATAACAGACATAACAATCATTATTGGTCCCGTCAAAGTCCATTCCGTGTTCGTGAAACAAGCAATCAAATCAGATTTTCGTTTAATGTTTGGTGTGGAATTATAGGCAATATGGTTGTTTTGGTGCACATTTAAGAAGGACATCTGAATACGGCAAGATACATTGAAATATCAATTAAAATTTTTCAACAAGATGGTGCACCTGCCCACAATAGCAGAATTTCCAGGGCTTACCATACTGAAAATTTCAATGTCTGGATAGGCACAAACGGGACGATTAGATGGCCTGCAAGAAGTCCAGACCTGACGCCTCTAGACTACTTTTTATGGGGTCATGTAAAAATATTATTTATAAAACGTGTTATGAGACCGTACAAGAGCTAAGTGTCGCAGTAAAAAATGTGATTAGGGGCATACACCACAACACTTTTCTGAAGGCTACATGAAATGAATTTCAACGAAGACTAAATTTGTGTATCCAGAACGAGGGGGCTCATTTCGAACAATTTATCAGTTAAATTATTAAAGTGTAACAAATTGATAATAAAATAAAATAAATTTTAAGATTTCACGTTTTCTTTTTATTTTAAAGACAAAATGTTTGTTAGAGAAATTTTATCTTGATTACTCGATTTTTTCGCAAAGTAAAAAATATCGATAGACGGATGAATGGAACAGTCGTCGAATCGACAGTCATTTTTTTCCTTAGGACTACACGACGAAGCCTTGAATTTCCGTACATAATATACTAACAAGAATTAAACGATATGCCGTGACACTTTATCTAGTGTCCAAGGCGTTAAATGAATAACTTGCATCCCGATCGTTACAGTCTTGGTTGTTTTAAACGCTGAACAAGTACCTCGTAGTTAGATGTGTTATCCTAATTTCTTTCATTCACAACGCTTAGCCAGCTCAAGTTAGCTAAAATTATAAAAAGTTAAAAAGAAATGTGGCGCCAAATTATTCACTAAATTAAAGGAAATTAATCAAGGAAAGGAAATGTTTCCGTTTTTTTGTGTCTGTGGCTATAATGAGTGCACAAGGATATATTGAAGAGAATATGTATACAAAAAATCAGTAACCACTTAATTTCAGATAGGCATCATATTAAAAAAAAGCACAAGACTTATTAAAAATAGGTTCACCGAACAAAGCAACTTCACTCCTTCCGTTTTTTGTCACAGGTTTGTACGAAATAGCAAGACATGATAATGACAGCTTTGAAAGTAACAAAAATGTCAAAAATGCCGAAATGTATAAATGACGTTGCATGCCGGTTGCCATTTAAATTAAACTTTAAAAATTTTGTGCGCCATTAATTAAGCTCACTGTAATTTTTCGATATTTTTATCGAGACCACCATAATTTAAGGTACATTTTGGTCAAGCGTTCATTAAATATTCCAATTTGGAAACATTGCCTTTCTTTTTGTTATAGACTATATGCCGCTCAATGTTACCTAATGGCATGTGAAGATGAATGAGGAATCAACTACACGGGTTTAAGAAAGAACTGGACGGCGTCGATCGACGATCGATCAATTAGTGTGGTGACACCCTTACTGCTCCGTATTTATGGCCTACAAATGTCTAGTACACTTTAGTCAAATTTTATAATACGACGTCATTATCACGACCAAGTACTTTCGCACCATTATCTTTAGTGGACCATTAAAGATTATCATCCCATAACAGCCAACGTTGGATATTTGGAAATAATTATATCATAAGATGAACACAACATAGAAAACATGAATATTTTAAGATTTATTTACATTATATTTTATAATTTTAAAAATTATTAGGCTTAACGTACAATCAGAAAATGGTGATAAAAAAGACAATAGATGGTAGTCTTGAGAAATATGTTCAGCGTTCTCTTCCTCGTTTTCATGTTTGTAGACTTACACACATCGTACAGAGGAAGTAAGTAGACTAAAACTAGAATGTAAAGTTTTGGTTTAAATCATTCCCCCGACGACATGCGTACGAAGTAGATCTTCAGATCCTTTTCTCGATCTTGGTAAAAATCTCTCTGTAGATATGCATAAATTGACTTAAATATGAAAAGGGACCAAAAACTTGAAGTTCATCGTTTTGGCCCAAATTCATATCCTAGCCGAGATATGCAGTACAACCTGAAAAAGTGAATACACAATAGAGGTAATGCTGTAGAGAACAGAACAATATACAGTGTGTCCTTCCTAATACACAATTCTTTCTGGTCACAGAGAAAATTTGGGTTACCCTCATAAACATTTTACCGGATTTCAGACGAATTCAATATCGCTAAAGATTGGAATATTTGACTTTTTTTCTTGTTTAAGCATATCGCACATGACATTCAATATAGGCCTAACTCAAAATTTTGAGGATTTGAGTTATTTATGGCGTCATAATAAGCAATTTTCTCTACATACTGGTAAAATTGTCATATTTTTATGTCATCAAAGGTATATCTTGCCTACGCGTCTCCCTCCTCCCCATCGCATTAACCATGACGGAAAATGCAATTGGTTTTAAAACCTCTGAAAAGTTAAAAAAACATCCCTAAATGAAAAGGTAGTACCGTTATAACTCAACATATTTTTTTAATTATCAGTCAATATAGTCGTAACTCAAAGGGAATGTAATAAAATAGTTCTAAAATACAAATAAAAAACCAAAATGAAATGAAAACTTAAATATGGATAGAGGAATAATCCATAAGATGAAATCAAAGAGAAAGATGAAAGCATTATGATGAAATCAAAAACTCTGAGTGAGTTACTAAAGTATAATAGCTATGATTTTTTGAAACTTCAAAACTATTTATCACGAAACGGCAATTTTTGAATTACTACCATATTGAATTTCATGTGTGATATCTAAAAAAACTTTCAGTTAAGAAAGCGTAGTCGCAACTTCCACATCACAAAAAAAATCCACACCAAGAAAAATACGTATAAAACGATTTCGATCTGAATGCAGGGCGAAATAAAATACTCGACACATGAAAAAGGAGATACTGATATTAGGGAAACTCTTATGCTCGTATTACAGAACGAGACTTAATACTCGTTTCACGTAAGCGTTGTTCACCAGCTGATTCTTGACTTGAGCTTTAGTCTTATTACAAAACAATTATCAAAACCAGATTACCTGAAACTAGTTTCAAATATCTGACTCAGTTGATACTGGGTTTTCTTTGAAAAAAATTTGTTTCCCATTACATTTAAAAACAAAAACTAATGGTCTGTTACGTTATACGCAACGTTTAGATTATAATGTCTTATAAATTGCGTTAAATTCTATATGATATATGACAAAATTGCCAATGTTTTGAATTATTTATCTGTTTTTCGATAGAAGCAGTACCGTTAAATTATAACTGTCGCTTCTTTTTACTATGAAAATATATTTATATTTATCACTCAAAAATAATACGAAACGTAAAAGCTAAATGTAATGTTGCCAACTACTAAGTAAAGTCACTTAAAATTATAAATTCCAATATAATTTTTATTTACGAAAAGCAAGTTCAAACTTGTTTTAAAAAGTTCAAAAAATATTATCGTAATGGTCAATATCACTGAAAGGATCTTGTGCGGTTTGCACACCTTTCTAGAGGCCGCTGAAATTGATTTTTTTGTAATGGACTGTAGGTATGTGTGTGTATGAAATTAATGTATTTTGATAGTGAAAGAGTAGTCAATCTGCCTTATACTCGGGTAAGAACAAAATCAACCACTCACCTGAAGAACTACGGAGCTGCCACACCGTTGATGGGATAGTCACAACAAATCCAGTAATTCTGTCACAATCACTTAAACAATTCAGTCTTATCTTGAGTATTAGAATGCACTCGCGGTCGGTTCGCGAAGGTACTTATAATTATGATCTCTCAGTGTCTGCTGACCACGCTCGTGGTGGCAGTCAGGCAGGCAGTTCGAAGACAAGTGCGTTTGCGCACTCCGTCGTAAAAGTTTGTGGAAGATATGCAACTACCCTCTTATAGGCAAGATCGAACATACCCCCCACCGAAATCAGTGTGAAGATTTCAAGTGAATGAATTTAACTAATATGTGATGGGTACCTAACTTAAATGAAAACAAAACTGAAATGTAAAGTGTAAATGTATAGTGGTATTGTAAATAACTTTGTTTAGAAACTTAAAACTAGGTTTATTCATGTAATGTTAAATACATGAATTTTAATTCGCGTATGGTAAAGGGCAAAGTTTGTTGACAGGTCGGGTATAAACACCCTTTTGAGTCCTAACTGTAACGACTCTGACTACATTATCTATACCCGGATGAACAGTTTCGACTCTGCCCAAAGGCCACTGTAAAGAACGCGATAAATCAGACTTAACTAAGACTAAATCTCCAACCTTTATATTGGAAGGTGAGGCAAACCATTTTGCTCTCTGTTGTAATGTGTGCAAGTAGTCATCTGACCATCGCCTCCAAAATGACTGGGATGCCTTCTGTATACATTGCCAACGTGACAATCTATTCATAGGTACACAATCAAGGTTAGCTTCTGGCACGGCCAGCAAGCTTTGACCAATAATAAAATGACCTGCAGTCAGGACGTCGAATTCGTTAGGATTATCAGAAAGCGAGCATAAGGGCCGAGAATTCATGATCGCTTCTGCCTTACAAAATAGGGTTGAAAGTTCTTCGAAAGTGAGAACTCTATCTCCGACTGCTCGGTACATGTGGTGTTTGGCTGATTTGATACCAGCCTCCCACAAACCACCCATGGAAGGTGCATTCGGAGCATTAAACTTCCACTCGATTTGACGTAGACTTAAACCTTCAAGAATCTTGTCGTGACATTCACGTTTAAAAATGGCTGCAGTGTCCTTTAAATGCCTTGCAGCGGCGACGAAATTCTTTCCACAGTCGGAATAAAGACAGGTACAAAGCCCACGGCGGGCAACGAGACGATCAAGGGCAGCAAGAAAACATTCAGCAGTAAGGTCTGACAGTACCTCTAAATGCACGGCCTTTGTGGAAAAACAAACGAAAAGACATAAATACGCCTTATTGACCTTGGCGTTACGTCTTAAGCTTTCCTTTACAAAAAATGAACCGCCTAAGTCACAACCGACATGATTAAAAACCTTGTCTGGTTTTAGTCGAGTTGAGGGCAGGTCTCCCATAAGAGGTTGTAAATTAGTAGGTTTAAATTTAAAACAATTATGACATTTTGACAAAACAGATCGAATAATGCTACGAGCATTTATAATCCAATATTTTTTACATAATATTCCTTGAAGTGTTCGAGGACCTACATGTAAATATAATTTATGAAAATATTGTATAATAAGGTTAACTGTATGGCATTTTTTGGGTAACAGTAGTGGATGTTTCGCATCCGAGGGTAGGTCAGATTGTGAGATCCTACCCCCCACCCTGAGAAACCCAAGGGAATCAATAAAGGGTGACAGCTTACGCAATGAAACCACATAGTTATTTTGATTTAATGATTTAAATTCGGATGAAAAATGATTAGACTGCAGAATTTTTATAATCGAATTATGACCTTGACGTATTTCGTTACTTGACAAGGGGCCTAAGATACGATCTTGGCGCTTTAATTTTAAATTATTTATAAAACGGTGACACCAGGCAATAGAGCGTTGCAATTTATTAAAACTCGAAAATTTGCCAAAACAATCTTCTAAGTTGTTAGTGACAACTTGAGAAATAAAATTAAAAGTGTCTGTCGAGGATTTCTGTTCAAGGACACTTTCAGAGTTTTCAATATGAAACGTAGTGATAGGCCAGGTAGTGACGTCATCATGCAGCCACTTGGGTCCGCAGATCCAATCGGCGGACGCGCCGACGAACGCTTTCGGCAGCGTGCCACGCGAGCATAGATCAGCTGCATTGTTACTACTGTTTACATGAAACCAGCGGTTCGGACATATGACCTCGCAAACCTGACTAACACGGTTAGCCACAAATGTTTTTAGTTTATATGCTGGGGTTTGTAACCATGAGAGTACAACAGTAGAATCAGTTAACGCGGTAATAGATAAATTAATGCTAATATTTTGAATCACAAATTTTATTAATTTAGATAGCAGCACGGCTGCCATCAGCTCGAGTCTAGGTATTGACATAGGTTTAATAGGTGCGACCTTTGATTTACTAATGAGTAACCTAACCTTTGTGGCGCCATCTGGGTCAGTGCTGAGCAAGTAGATGCATGCGGCAAAGCCTCTAGATGAAGCGTCACAGAATCCTATCATCTGTACAGCATCATAGTTAGGTATTAAAACGTGACGATCTATACGCAGCTGAGACATAGTCGGTAGCTCGGAGATGAACCTATCCCACTTAGAGTACAATTCAGGAGGTAAGTGTTCGTCCCAACCGAGGCTGAGCTTCCATAAGTCCTGCATAATACACTTCGCTACAAATGTACAAGGTGCAATAAAACCGACAGGATCGAATATACTGGCTAAGAGTTTTAGCACTGAACGTTTTGTATAACTATAATCAGTCAAATTGTAATTATAGGAGAAACAATCGCTTGATGGTAACCATGTCAAACCTAAAACTTTCAAAGATGACAATAACGTATCGTCTTCAAAATTGATTTGAGTAATTTGATCTGCTTGCATGCGTTCGAGCAGCTCTGGACGGTTGCTCGCCCACTTGCGGAGCTCGAAGCCCGCGGCGCGCAGCAGCGCCGTGAGCTCGTCCTGCATGGCCGCAGCCTCGCGCACCGACACACACGACCACAAATAGTCATCTACGTAAAACCCCGAGGTGAGCGCGCGAGCGGCGCGCGGGTAGCGGACGCGCTCATCCTGCGCCAGCTGCTGCAGGGTGCGCACGGCCACGTAGGGGGCGCTGCGCAACCCGTACGTGTTGGTTTTCAGCTCATATACGCGGACAGGTTCAGATGGATCTTCCCGCCATAAAATGTGTTGATATTTACGCTCAGCGGGCCTAATAAAAACACATCTATACATTTTGGAAACGTCAGCCGTTAAACATACTTCATGTAGGCGAAAATTGAAAATAACCTTTAAAATATCGTTATGTAATTTTCTGCCAGTTAAGAGCGTATCATTTAGGGAAACTCCGTTGCTTGTTTTAGCAGAACCATCGAAAACCACTCGTAAGGGCGTGGTGGTGCTGCTAGGGCGTAGAACACAATGGTGTGGAATTATGTAAGCAGAGGGTTCAGGGCCCGTGTACAACTCCATGTGACCTAAGGATTCGTATTCCTTCATGAAGTCGACGTATGCCCGGCGCAGTTCAGGTTTCCGTGCGAGCCGGCGCTCGACGCTCACAAGTCGCCGAAAGGCAGAATCGTAGGAGTCGCCAAGAGACTCGTGCCTCGGATTCATGAGGATGGGCGATACGTAGCGACCGCTCGAGTCGCGATAGTGATTTTTATTATAAATATGTTCAGCAATCTCATCTTCTGGACTTAGTGAAATAGCACACGGTGCCTCTTCCACATCCCAAAATCGTTTAAGGGTATCATTGATGAGATTTTCTTCAAAGGTGTACGACACCAAAGAATTTGTAGCCGCCAAAGAGTTAAAAGTGCTAGAATTGTTTACTTCTAGTCTTCCGGCTATCACGTAGCCAAACACGCTATTGATTGCGCTAGGTATATTAGGGGAAAAGGTGATAGTTTCACCAGAATAAATATGAGGAAAAACGTCTCCTGCTAAAATAATATCAATAGGAGATTTTTTATAAAAAGTAGGATCGGCTAGAGCTAAATTATTATATTTATTTATTATTTTTTCCGGAATTTGTACAGTCGGTAAATCGGAGGTAATTTTCGGTAAAATTACGGCATCGATAGTAAAACTTGTATTATTATTTATTGTTGACTTAAAACTAAACGTTGTCATGCCGTGATTCTTTACACTTTCTCCACCTAATCCATATATAGAATAAGGACACTTAGTATGTCTCAACCCTAAGCGTTGTAAACAACTAATTGAAATAAAATTAGATTGCGCTCCGGAATCTATAAGCACGCGACAGGGTTGATATTTACCTAAAGTGTCTAAAACGTGAACAATAGCTGTTCCTAATATGACTGCATAGCTATAATTTTGTTGAGTAGGTAAAGATGCATGGCAGCTATTGTGGCCGAGCGAGACGGGCGCGTGCGCGGGAGTAGGCGCAGGCGCGGGTGTCGCGGCCAGCGCCGCCGCAGATACCGTCGGAACCGGTTTCACCAATTCATCAACATTATGTAACAATGAATGATGCGGCAGTTTGCAAATTAAACACCTATAGTTACTATGACAATTGTTCACTTTATGATTAGGTTTAAGACAGTTACGGCATAAATTTAAGGCGTCAGCACGGCTGATCCTATCGTTCACTGATAATTTACGAAATTGTTCGCATCTGAATATAAAATGATCCTTCCCACAAAGTAAACAAGTAACTTGATTTTTAATCGAAGAATAGTTATAATTTTTAGATGTAGATTTATCCTTTAAATTATATTTAACCTGGTTATTATTTGTATTTTGTTTTTTTAACTGAGTTGGATGATTATTTTGTGTATTAAAAGATAAATCAGCGTGATCAAGCACCTTGACTTGATTTTGTACAAAACTAATTAATTCTTCAAAAGTAGGTATAGATTTTTGATTTAGGTTTTGTTCAAATAACTTTCGACTTTGAGGATCGAGAGCTCGTAATGCAATATGACACAGTATGTAACTACTTAAATCGTTTATTTTTAATGCTTGAATTGCCTTGTAAGAATGTTCAAATGTTTCGATAAAATTGTTGAGATTAGCAGAAGATTCCTTACTTAACGAAGAAAAAGTTAACATTTTGTCTAGATACCGACTAGCCAACATTCGGTTATCCTGATATTTACTTAGTAAACTCTGCCAGACTAAATCGTAGTTACTGGCAGTAATAGGTAAACTCTTAACTATATTTAATGCAGCACCCTTTGTGCACGACAGAAGGTAGTGGAATTTATCTATTTTAGGTATGTTACTTTGGTTGTGTATTAATGAACAGAATGTTTCGTAAAAGGTCGTAAAATTCTCAATTTGGCCATCAAAAACAAATAGTTCAATTTTTGGAAGACGAGGTCTAGATTCCACAGAAGGTTTAGAAATTTCAACCTTCTGTTCTTGCACACAAGGCTGCAATTTTGATATGCATAGTTTTACAAGAAAATATAAATCATCGAAACTGTTCAACTCTTCATTACGTAATGACGAACTAGTGTTTATTTGTCGTTCTAATTCAAATATTTTGTAAGTTAAGGATTTAAACTCTGCACGAATATTGTCAATTTCGGCAGCTCGTAATAAAAATAAAGATTGAAAATCTGATTCGGCATTAAGAATTTCTTTAGATTTATCGTAAATAAATTGCATTTCTTCAAAACATCTTTCTTTACGTTTAGTTAGTATAACAAAATCTTTGTCTAAGCGCGTCTCGATTGTTTCTTTCGATTTCGCCATATTGGATTAACGTAACAAAGAACTTTGGACTTTGATCGAAAAGGTGACGGAAAAGGCAAAAAGTAAGAATTGAGTATTGGATTATACGAATGGATTTTGCGTAATTAAGTATCCTAATCGGGGGAAATTAACTAACAAAGAATCCTGGTCGATGGACCAAAATTTATGTGCGGTTTGCACACCTTTCTAGAGGCCGCTGAAATTGATTTTTTTGTAATGGACTGTAGGTATGTGTGTGTATGAAATTAATGTATTTTGATAGTGAAAGAGTAGTCAATCTGCCTTATACTCGGGTAAGAACAAAATCAACCACTCACCTGAAGAACTACGGAGCTGCCACACCGTTGATGGGATAGTCACAACAAATCCAGTAATTCTGTCACAATCACTTAAACAATTCAGTCTTATCTTGAGTATTAGAATGCACTCGCGGTCGGTTCGCGAAGGTACTTATAATTATGATCTCTCAGTGTCTGCTGACCACGCTCGTGGTGGCAGTCAGGCAGGCAGTTCGAAGACAAGTGCGTTTGCGCACTCCGTCGTAAAAGTTTGTGGAAGATATGCAACTACCCTCTTATAGGCAAGATCGAACAGATCTATTGTAGTTAATACAGATCACTATTAAAGATCGAATCGCGTACCTATCTAGTTTTTCTCTAAGCCACAGTTCACAACATCAAAAACTTATTTTGAAGTACGCTCAAGTATGGTAGACAGCACACTCAAGTGAATACAGTTGTGAAACTAGTTTCAATCATTGGCATATGCATAAGTAAAGTTCTATGATAAGCGTGAACACAGTTCAAATCATTTAGTACTCAAGTGATATCTGATCATTGAATCTAGTATTAGGCAACGTTTTGTAATAAAGAAAGTCGTTGATACTAGTTTCAAAACTAGTATCAATACATGAGTACTGTTCTGTAATACGACCATTAAACCATTATTTTAAGGGTCGATTTAAATTTTTAAGGAGTTCGTACTACATTGTGGAAAATTATTTAACCAGTAGGATTTAAAAGATGTGGATCAAAAAGAAAGTTACTAATGGAAAGATATGAAATTGTAGACACCTTAAAATGATGAAATATCATCGCGTTGAAGGCAGACCTGTTGCGTTCCCGGACGAGACCTTTCGAGTATACTATAGAGTCAATAAATGCTGGCAATTGGAAAATGAAGGTGTCTTTAAAAGGACTCTGTTGGTGCATGATGGATCATTATTAATGCTGGCAGTGATTGGGGGTTACACCAAACGCACAATTAATATCAAGACGAACAACGAATATTAAATAATATTGTGTACTAGACGTTCAAAAATACATGTGCATAATTATTGGAAATACAAACGGTATTTTGTGATAAAAGCTTAATACGGCAACCCAAGACTCATGGCAGTCAACCTAACAGCTGCAGGTAAATTTGTGTGAACGCAGTGTACTTATTACGATTGATTTTAAATATTTGACATACCTTTTACACATAGAATCTACTTAAACATTTTGGCTACCATTCGAAATATATCCTGTATACTCATTTACAAATAATTCATTTATTAATTTAATGTTCACAGAACCAACAGCACTTATGACTATTATAACAATAAAAATTAGGTTAAATACATATTGCCAATAACAGGTTCACTATTTTTACACAAAAAAACTTTTTAGAGTAGGTAGAATTAAACAAACAAAAGTACACTAAAAGAATCAAATTAAAAATACAAAATTAAGCATAAAAGTAAATACAATAAGCATTAATTAAGAACATTATTTTTTTGATTTTAATACAGAAATAACTTATTAATAACAATATTATTAATCTCAATAAATATACAATAATTATCAATACACGAGCGGTGTGGTACCTATTCGACTAGAGAACTGTGTGTTAAGGGTTCTTAAGAAAGAGTGTATGTGTGTGTGTGTAAGTTTGTATGTATGACATTTGAGCATGTGTGTGTTTTTTCAATGAACATAAATAATAATCAGGCATGTAAGTTTTACACAAGTAGATAGATATATAAATACAAAGAATACAGAATATAGAAAGTACATACCTAGGTATAATACAGTGAAATAGTTTTATTAATTTAGTTTTAACTATATATTAATTGTTACTTGATTTCTAAAAGATTGCTTCGTGTGATTAAAAATGTCCAATGATTGGAAATTCTCGTTATAACATCTAAGAATTCGGCTGATAACTGAGTGTTTTACATAATTAGAGCGACTAAGCGGGACGTGAAATAATGTGCAATGTCTAGTACGTCTAAAGGGTGTTCTTAGTTGCATAGCTAAGGAATTCAATTCAATGCTATTTGTATTATTGCTGAGAATATCGTGTAAAAATAGCATCTGCAGCAAAGATCGTCTTTCTCTCAAGGGAAGCAAATCAAAATTACTGCATAACGCGCTGTAGTTACTAGATCCTTGTACATGCATACGGTAATTAAGAGCATTTAAGAACTAAGCTTGAATATTTTCCAAAAAAAATAATAATCTGACAGCTATTCAATTGTTTATTCTGTGTGTGATAAGAACGACTTTGTACAGAAGCCAGCAGATCAAACGTTACATTACCTGTTAAATTTCCCCAACCAATTTTTAACTAAATGTCGAGGGCATAGAATTTAGATTCAAGTAAAAATTTTTACAGATACGTAACGATTGATAAGCCGCCTTCTGTACCAGGAAGCACTATCACTCATATTTAAAATTTACACTGGGTAAAACGATTATAATTTCTTATTTTTTAATTGTTTACTGATATCATATGACGACCACTTTAGCGATGGGGTAAACATGTCTGCCTCAGACGCCAGGTGGTTGCGGGTTCAGTTCCCGCATGAAACAAGAAAAAACATGTTTCGTGTCTGGGTGTTTAACAATTTATGTATTTATATTCTAGGTTCGCTACATGGTAGTTCCCCCTAGTTCGCTACATGGTATCCCATAACACAAGCTTTGCTTACTTCGGGGCCATATTGATGGTGTGATTGTCTGGGGATTTTATTTATATTAATTATCATTATCATGACCTGTGCAAAAATTTGGTGTTGGATCGTCTGAGGTTCACATTTATTCTTTGTTAAGTCTGGATATAAATGTAAAACATTCATGCCAAATATATATATGGTATAAGTAGGTATTAAACGTTCATGTATGTTATTAAAGTTGTATATGAAAAATTGCAAATAAAGAAATAAAACATTATTCAAAAAGTACATACATACCTACATAACTTCACGCCTGTATCCCTTAGGGGGTAGGCAGAACAACAGTGGTTATAAGACCGTCGTAAGTCACGTTTGACAAATGAGGTATTATAATGATGGAGAGAGGCTATTGCAGTGACAGGAGGTCAGCCTATCGCCCACAAAAATGCCAATAAAACCTCTGTCCCTTAACTGACTTTTACAGTGTGCCTGGGAAGAGAAGCAGCTTTTACATTATATGTTTTTCTTTCGCTCCCAGTTCCAGCATGGAAGCTTCCCAGTCCAGAATGGAAAAGGTCGTATGAAAAACTGGTTTCGAAAGAAATAGAACCAGAATCCTTTTCTTGCTCGTGATAAAAATGATGTTTATAGATTTACACAAATCGATTAGGTAATGAGAAGAAACAATAACTGGGGTCAAGTATTGTGGCCCAATTTTATTACCTAGCCGAGCTGCGTAGTCCTGCAAGTCAATACACAACATGCGTAATGCTGAAGAGAATAGAAAGTCAAACAGGGTGAACGATAAGTTGTAAACAGTAATATGTGTTCCTTATTTAACTACACAAGTTTACATACATTACCTAGTACGGTTCACTTTTAACAAGTAAAAGACACGTTATAATTCTCTTATATCTCTAACATTCAAAGAATGTAGTTCAATTCATTAGTATGAAGTACAAGCTTGCTAATTAATTTATTTCCAAGTACCTTGTTGAAGAATTCTACAAGAAAATCGTTTAATGGTAATAATATCTCTAAGCAATTCTTACACGATATACTTCTTATACGATACGAGGCGTTTTGACGAAAAGTTTAAAAATGGAACGTTTGAATTTGTTTGCAATGCAGGACAGCAATTTAAAAATTCGAACGAATATTTCGAACATTTTTATCGATTTTATTTAGTATTGCTTCCATTTCGTAATTGTGTGATCATGGCGTATCAAGAACAATTCGACTTATTAGAAGCTTTCTTTGCAAGCAACAAGATTTGCGATTTAGCTCTACAGTGGTATCGCGAGAGGTATCCAGATAGACAAATACCATCAAGAGAAGCTTTGTCGCGAATGGTGAAAAATTTAGTCAATATTGGAAGTTTAAAAAACGTTCAGGACGCCCACAGCAACAAAATCCAGACTTTTCCGATTTTGATTTCAATATTTTGACATATTTTGAGTGTTACCCGAAAGCTTCTAGTAGAGAAGCTGCTCAAGAGATAGGCACCAGCCATACTCGGGTACTTAATGTTTTGAAAAAATACAAATACAAATGTTATCGTGATGGGCGATTGGTGCAGAAACTTCATCCCGAAGATAGTCAAAAAAGATTAGAGTTCTGTCAGAATAATATTCAAACAGAAATAGCCCGCAACCCAAATTTCTAAGACAACATTGTATGGGCTGACGAAACAAATTTTAGTAATAATGGAATTTATAACAGACATAACAATCATTATTGGTCCCGTCAAAGTCCATTCCGTGTTCGTGAAACAAGCAATCAGATCAGATTTTCGTTTAATGTTTGGTGTGGAATTATAGGCAATATGGTTGTTTTGGTGCACATTTAAGAAGGACATCTGAATACGGCAAGATACATTGAAATATCAATTAAAATTTTTCAACAAGATGGTGCACCTGCCCACAATAGCAGAATTTCCAGGGCTTACCATAATGAAAATTTCAATGTCTGGATAGGTACAAACGGGACGATTAGATGGCCTGCAAGAAGTCCAGACCTGACGCCTCTAGACTACTTTTTATGGGGTCATGTAAAAATATTATTTATAAAACGTGTTATGAGACCGTACAAGAGCTAAGTGTCGCAGTAAAAAATGTGATTAGGGGCATACACCACAACACTTTTCTGAAGGCTACACGAAATGAATTTCAACGAAGACTAAATTTGTGTATCCAGAACGAGGGGGCTCATTTCGAACAATTTATCAGTTAAATTATTAAAGTGTAACAAATTGATAATAAAATAAAAAAAAATTTAAGATTTCACGTTTTCTTTTTATTTTAAAGACAAAATGTTTGTTAGAGAAATTTTATCTTGATTACTCGATTTTTTCGCAAAGTAAAAACTATCGATAGACGGATGAATGGAACAGTCGTCGAATCGACAGTCATTTTTTTCCTTAGGACTACACGACGAAGCCTTGAATTTCCGTACATAATATACAAACAAGAATTAAACGATATGCCGTGACACTTTATCTAGTGTCCAAGGCGTTAAATGAATAACTTGCATCCCGATCGTTACAGTCTTGGTTTTTTTAAACGCTGAACAAGTACCTCGTAGTTAGATGTGTTATCCTAATTTCTTTCATTCACAACGCTTAGCCAGCTCAAGTTAGCTAAAATTATAAAAAGTTAAAAAGAAATGTGGCGCCAAATTATTCACTAAATTAAAGGAAATTAATCAAGGAAAGGAAATGTTTCCGTTTTTTTGTGTCTGTGGCTATAATGAGTGCACAAGGATATATTGAAGAGAATATGTATACAAAAAATCAGTAACCACTTAATTTCAGATAGGCATCATATTAAAAAAAAGCACAAGACTTATTAAAAATAGGTTCACCGAACAAAGCAACTTCACTCCTTCCGTTTTTTGTCACAGGTTTGTACGAAATAGCAAGACATGATAATGACAGCTTTGAAAGTAACAAAAATGTCAAAAATGCCGAAATGTATAAATGACGTTGCATGCCGGTTGCCATTTAAATTAAACTTTAAAAATTTTGTGCGCCATTAATTAAGCTCACTGTAATTTTTCGATATTTTTATCGAGACCACCATAATTTAAGGTACATTTTGGTCAAGCGTTCATTAAATATTCCAATTTGGAAACATTGCCTTTCTTTTTGTTATAGACTATATGCCGCTCAATGTTACCTAATGGCATGTGAAGATGAATGAGGAATCAACTACACGGGTTTAAGAAAGAACTGGACGGCGTCGATCGACGATCGATCAATTAGTGTGGTGACACCCTTACTGCTCCGTATTTATGGCCTACAAATGTCTAGTACACTTTAGTCAAATTTTATAATACGACGTCATTATCACGACCAAGTACTTTCGCACCATTATCTTTAGTGGACCATTAAAGATTATCATCCCATAACAGCCAACGTTGGATATTTGGAAATAATTATATCATAAGATGAACACAACATAGAAAACATGAATATTTTAAGATTTATTTACATTATATTTTATAATTTTAAAAATTCTTAGGCTTAACGTACAATCAGAAAATGGTGATAAAAAAGACAATAGATGGTAGTCTTGAGAAATATGTTCAGCGTTCTCTTCCTCGTTTTCATGTTTGTAGACTTACACACATCGTACAGAGGAAGTAAGTAGACTAAAACTAGAATGTAAAGTTTTGGTTTAAATCATTCCCCCGACGACATGCGTACGAAGTAGATCTTCAGATCCTTTTCTCGATCTTGGTAAAAATCTCTCTGTAGATATGCATAAATTGACTAGGGTATGCCTAAAAACCAAAAACTAGAAGTTCATCGTTTTGGCCCAAATTCATATCCTAGCCGAGATATGCAGTACAACCTGAAAAAGTGAATACACAATAGAGGTAATGCTGTAGAGAACAGAACAATATACAGTGTGTCCTTCCTAATACACAATTCTCACTGGTCACATTGCACCTGAATGGAAATTGACAAGTTAAAATATAATAATAAAGTAACACAGTCATTCATAATCTTCTTAATAATAAAACGTCATAGAGAAAATTTGGGTTACCCTCATAAACATTTTACCGGATTTCAGGCGAATTCAATATCGCTAAAGATTGGAATATTTGACTTTTTTTCTTGTTTTAGCATATCGCACATGACATTCAATATAGGCCTAACTCAACATTTTGAGGATTTGAGTTATTTATGGCGTCATAATAAGCAATTTTCTCTACATACTGGTAAAATTGTCATATTTTTATGTCATCAAAGGTCTATCTTGCCTACGCGTCTCCCTCCTCCCCATCGCATTAACCATGACGGAAAATGCAATTGGTTTTAAAACCTCTGAAAAGTTAAAAAAACATCCCTAAATGAAAAGGTAGTACCGTTATAACTCAACATATTTTTTATTATTATCAGTCAATATAGTCGTAACTCAAAGGGAATGTAATAAAATAGTTCTAAAATACAAATAAAAAACCAAAATGAAATGAAAATTTAAATATGGATAGAGGAATAATCCATAAGATGAAATCAAAGAGAAAGATGAAAGCATTATGATGAAATCAAAAACTCTGAGTGAGTTACTAAAGTATAATAGCTATGATTTTTTGAAACTTCAAAACTATTTATCACGAAACGGCAATTTTTGAATTACTACCATATTGAATTTCATGTGTGATATCTAAAAAAACTTTCAGTTAAGAAAGCGTAGTCGCAACTTCCACATCACAAAAAAAATCCACACCAAGAAAAATACGTATAAAACGATTTCGATCTGAATGCAGGGCGAAATAAAATACTCGACACATGAAAAAGGAGATACTGATATTAGGGAAACTCTTAAACCATTATTTTAAGGGTCGATTTAAATTTTCAAGGAGTTCGTACTACATTGTGGAAAATTATTTAACCAGTAGGATTTAAAAGATGTGGATCAAAAAGAAAGTTACTAATGGAAAGATATGAAATTGTAGACACCTTAAAATGATGAAATATCATCGCGTTGAAGGCAGACCTGTTGCGTTCCCGGACGAGACCTTTCGAGTATACTATAGAGTCAATAAATGCTGGCAATTGGAAAATGAAGGTGTCTTTAAAAGGACTCTGTTGGTGCATGATGGATCATTATTAATGCTGGCAGTGAAATGGGGGTTACACCAAATGCACAATTAATATCAAGACGAACAACGAATATGAAATAATATTGTGTACTAGACATTCAAAAATACATGTGCATTTATGTGCAATTATTAGAAATACAAACGGTATTTTGTGATAAAAGTTTAATACGGCAACCCAAGACTCATGGCAGTCAACCTAACAGCTGCAGGTAAATTTGTGTGAACGCAGTGTACTTATTTCGATTGATTTTAAATATTTGACATACCTTTTACACATAGAATCTACTTAAACATTTTGGCTACCATTTGAAATATACCCTGTATACTCATTTACAAATAATCTGACAGCTATTCAATTGTTTACTCTGTGTGTGATAAGAACGACTTTGTACAGAAGCCAGCAGATCAAAATTTACATTACCTGTTAAATTTCGCCAACCAATTTTTAACTAAATGTCGAGGGCATAGAGTTTAGATTCAAGTAATTTTTTTTACAGATTTGTAACGATTGATAAGCCGCCTTCTGTACCAGGAAGCACTATTTTTTTTTTTTTTTTTTTTTTTTTTTTTCTTTATTTTGAAAGGGCTTTTGTTTTTAAACATGTCAGCCCTATTGTATAACACAATTAAACTTATCCTAAAATTTAGACTAAAATTATATTATTATATGAACAATTATTCTACAGTTGAGCACTCGCCACCACATCATATAACATTTGCGCAGCGTCAGATGTAGGTTCTGCCAGGATTGATTGAGGTATCCCTACGTCCATTACGTTGATGGCGAGTGCTCTTAACATATTATGTCGTTGCTGAGAGTTCCGGACACATTCCATCAACAAATGCTGTACATCTTCTACTCTTCTGCATTGATCGCAGTTTGGGGAGTCCTTCTTCTTCATGAGATATGCAAATTTTGCTGATGGATAGTGCCCAGATCTTAACCTAAAAGCTAAAATAATATAAAATCTTTTTAATTCTATGTTACAAAACCACGGTATTTGAAAAGGTCGACTCTGGATTGATTTGTACCAAATGCCTTTATGCGATGATTCTTCATTAAAGTGATTAATCCATAATTCATAAATATTTTTCTTGCATGATGGTAAATGTGTACTAAAGTCTGGTAAAATCTCAATTTCTGCACCGTTCAGCGAAGCAGACTTCGCTAAGCGGTCAGCTACTTCATTTCCATTTAAACCAATTTGTGCTGGAATCCATTGCAATACAAGTTTATAACTGTTTTGTTGGAAACTAAATATTTTTTCTAAAATCTTATAGGCTATCGATGTACCTCTGCTAGTGCCAGAGGCGCATCGAGCCAGATGTTGGAGGGCACTTTTACTATCAGTAAATATCACTATTTTACTACTATTTATATTAGCTACGTAATTTATAGCTTCATATATTGCAATGAGTTCCACACACATTATGGGCATATTGTGGACAATTTTAAAGCACATTTCTGTCTTCATTGTTACATCATAGAAGGCTGCTCCTAGATCTTTGTTATTTTTTGAGCCGTCTGTATATATCTCATACCACCCGTCATATTTATTTCGAAGTTCATTTAAAACATCTGACTTTAAATTATCAATTTGATATTTGTCTTTCCTTTCCTTAATACATTGTAAATCGGTTTTAATATAGTTGCATACATCTATGTATGATAACCAAATATTGAGTTTAAAATGTTCTAGTGTGTAGGAGCTGTACAAAGGGAGAGTTCGCGTTTCATCGAAAGTAAGCACCAGTAAAGGTTTTTTCTTATTGGTCCAATAGTTGTTTTGACATAAACCGCTTAGTTTATTGAGTAAGACAGTAGTAGTATTGTGATATAATGACTTAGCTTTTAAAGTAAATTTAAATGCCAAATATTTTCTTCTAAGATTTAAAGGAGGTACACTCAGTTCACTCTCCATGACGTAAATTGGTGTACTTTTAATAAACGATCCAACAATTCTTAGAGCTTGATTTTGCACTTTTTCTAAGCTTGCTACATTACTTTTAGCACTATTATCGTAAAGAAAAGCTCCATAGTCTATTCTGCTTCTGATTAAAGATATATATAGGCGTCTCAAATAAATTGGATGAATTCCCCATTGGGGACCAGTTAGAGTTTTTAATATGTTTAGATACTGCATACATTTTTGACTAGTTTCTTTTATGTGTTTGTTCCAAAGCAATTGTCTGTCTAACCATATTCCTAAATATTTAGTGCAGGCTTGTGACTTCAATGGATAACCACCGCATTCTATATTTATAAGCAAATTTTTACGTTTTCTACTAAATAAACAAAAGTTGCTCTTAGTAAACGAAATACTTAATCCTAAATCATTTAGTAATACTACCATTGCATTTAGAGCAGATTGTATGTCTAATTTACTCTGCATAATATTTGGCGTTTTTGTATATAATATAAAATCATCAGCATATTGAGCTACAATTACATTTTGGATCTCTGTACATATTTTGTATGTGATGATATTGAACATAAGCGGTGAAATAGGGTCTCCTTGTGCCAAGCCCTGACCTGTCCATCTTACTATTGAGAAGTCTCCAGTATCAATTTCAAGGTGACGTTCACTAAGAAAATTCCAAAAGTATCTACATATATTCTTACCAACTTCAAGATTTTCGAGCGTACTAATTAATTTATCAGTGGAAACGTTATTATAAGCGTTTTCAACGTCAATAAAGCAAGCTAGAGTAGAAATACCTTCAGAGAACCCTATTTGTATGTAGCTAACTAGTCTAGCAACGCTGTCCAAACATGAATGACCTCTTCGAAATCCTGTAGTATTCTTAGACAATACATTATTATTCTCTATATACCATTCCAAACGTCTACTCATCATTACATGAAAATGTTTACATAAACAAGAAATAAGAGCTATGGGTCTAATTTTAACGAGTTCATGATTTTGGTGGTTAGCTTTGGGTATAGGTATAATCCGAATATCGCGCCATTGCGTAGGCACCACACCGTATTTGTAAATCGTATTGTACAAATCTAACAAGTATAGCTTTGCAACTTTTGGAAGATTATAAATCATAGAGTATGTTACGCCATCTTTTCCAGGGGATGTGTCCTTCCTTTTCAAGGAATGACACAGCTCCTGGTAGGTAAATTCAGTGTCTAAAAGAGTATTAGAAGATACAAACTGTGGTGCCATATTCTGAACATAATCTGGAGCTAAGTCACGTAATAACTTTTCACTTTTTTCTATTGATACGGTATTTCTATTTTTTTGGAATCCTTTTATCCAGCGCATTTTTTGCCACATTGCTGAACTTGTAGTATTTTTATCTATCTGATTACAAAATGTTTGCCAACTTTTATTTTTTGCTTTTCTAATTAAATTATGACAATTAGTTATTTGGTCCTGTAATTTTTTTAAATTTTCTGGCGTAGGATTACGTCTAAATATTTTTAAAGCAAGACGGCGTTGTGCTACTGCCATGGATAATTCAGGATTCCAATAGTTTTTCGGTTTGAAACGGTTTGTAGGTAGGTTACACTGTTTTATCATTGGTACACTATTATCGGCTGCATCATTAATTGCTCTGATAAAAACATCGTATTTACCTTGGATATCCAGTTGCCCTGTACTTACGTCGGAGTTATAAAAAGTCGTTATTAAATGTTCTCGATAGGCATTCCAATCAGCTAATCGGTAATTGCGCTTAAGAGCGAAAGTAACTTTGTCAGTATAATTCATTTTATAGTTTATAATTAAGTGGTCACTATTAAGGTTTTCATTTGTAACGGACCAGTCAAAGTACATGGAGATATCAGTTGTTACAAAAGTTATGTCGGGAGATGTTTTTTGTAAAAATCCATTAACGAGTTTAATTCTTGTATGACTTCCATTGTTTAATGATATGAAATTATTATTTAATGATGAATCTAAAATATTATCACCTCTCGAGTCAACCTTGGTGGACCAATTTGTGTGGTGTCCATTGAAATCACCAGCCAATATAGTTTTTTTAGTACAAAGAGAAAAAAGCTCATTAAAATCTAAACTCGATGTTCGTACAGTGGAGGGGCAATATACAGATAAAATATTTTCTAGGTATTTACAATTAAGTAATTTTAAACCAATTACCTCTATTCCAGGGTTGTTTAACTGGATAATTTTGTGTTGGCAACGAATTGATTTGTGAACTAATATTGCCACTCCTCCGTAAGAATCTGCCCTGTCTATTCTAAATATATTATAAGTGTTACTTGAAATACTAATGTCCGAGTTCAACCACGTTTCAGATATTATAGCCACATGAATTTTCTGTTGGATCAGTAGAGCTTCAAAGGTTAACCATTTGGGTTGCAGACTTTGTGAGTTCCACTGTGCAAATTGTAATTTCACTACAGTATTATTGCCGTTGTTATCCATTAATGGTTGTAAGAATGGTTTTCATGAGTTCTCCGTTTGATATGTATTTAATCAATAATGTTTTCACTTCAATTATTAAGATTTTAATCAAGACAAAGATTTTTTCTTCCCAAGTTCTTTTTGAAAGTATAATTTCCTTTAATTTTTTTAAGAGATCAATTTTTTCGTTACTTCTTTGGTTTTCTTCTTCTGTTGTATTATACTCAAATTCCATATTATTTTCATTTAATTCTTCAGTCTCTATGCTCTCTTTTTCTAAGTTTTCACCGGTATTTACTCGATGGTATGAATTGTGCATTGTTGGTCTCTTACTATGATTGTATTTTTCGTCTGAATTATTTTCTCTGTGTATGGTAGCTTTCGTTTTAATCATATTGCTATATAACTTCTTGGTTGGCAGGGCCGCCAGTTGGTCATTACTAGTTGGTTGAACACTTATGGTACGTTGGGTATTACATATTTGTGTTGAATTTTGTATTTCTGGAGGTTTTGTTGCTAACAGTTCTTGCAAGGCTGCCCTGTATGTAAGGTTTTTATCACTCATTACTTGTCGAATTTCTTTTTCTTTTAAGAAGACGGGACAAGATCTATCTATTGCTGTATGAGGACCGTTGCAATTAGTACATTTATATACATCGGTTTCACATGTACTATGTTCTTGGCTACATTTATGACAGGTTACTTTTTTGTATGGGCAATATTTTATGAAATGTCCAAATTTCCAGCACCTTGTACATTGGGAAGCTTGAAATGTGTACGGAAACACTTTAAAGTTAATACTATAAATCTTAATATTCTCAGGTAATTTTGAACTTTTAAATCCAATTCGTACCGACTCACTATCAACCCATTTACCGTCTTGCTCCAATCTTTTCAACCTTCTTATTGATGTTATTTCTGTCTCACTCTCAAAAAGTTCCATGAGGTCTTCTTCTGTAGTATCCGTAGTAATACCTTTTATCACACCATAACTAAAAGTTGTTTCATAGGTTAACTGACATCTTAATTGCATTTCTTTAAGTTTTAAGTTTTCTACTAACTTCAAAGCATCGTTTTTATTGGTAAATCTTATCAAAGCCTTGAAAGGCCCCTTATATCTCACACTTGTAATATTATTGATGTTTTCGTTTTTCAAAAGCTTAGCCATAGACATCTGCTTAGGCAAATTTTCCGTGGAGGTTATGCTGACCTCAAAGTATTCGCTTTGTGACGTCGATTGGTCTGTTGATTTCTCTTTTATTGTCTCATACTCAGATTCTTTTACAATTGATCGCTTAGCTTTTCTTCTCGTAACTGTAATAAATCCATCTTCGCTACTTTCGTCACTTTTTTCTGGCATATTACTTTTTCTCTTTTCCCCTTTTGGTTCCGAGCCCAAAATCATAGAATGGCAACTCCTATTTTCATCGTCACTCTTATTTTTATTTCCATCATCCTCACTTTCACTTTCAATCATGTTTCTTGATTCTCCAATTCGCGGGTAGTCGTAAAAAGTCAGAAGCAAAAAATAAGATTGGCGTACGTCTATTCCGCACCTCGACTGGCACGTAACTGCACTATTTATTTATTTATCTTTATTAGGGAAACAAACAGAACAATTATGACTATTATTAGCTTATTATAAGTAACACAGTATCCAATCAAGTTTCCACTATTAGTTAAACATCATAAGAAAATTAAAATAAAGTTACTATGAAATCTTAAACTAAACAATAAAAGTATAATTATAGCGTAAAGAAACTATATAAGAAAAGTATGTATTTAAATTTAAAAGTTAATACAACATTTAAAACAAATTTACAATAAATACAATAATAATTTAAACGTTAAGGCATAGTAATACATATTTGTTTTACAAGTGCTTTTCTATGATTAAAAATATTGAAGTTGAATATATCCAAGTCGGAGAAAGAAGCATTATACAATGTGTTAATTTTATACTTGATCAAACGAAATGTGCGGATATAACATTAAAAATTATCGACAAAACGCGAAAAAAAAATTTTTTTTTCTTACACCATTTAGAAATTAAAGCCAATGAAAATTTTTTTTTTATTCAATTCTCATTTTTTGTTGTTAATTTTTTTTCCTAACTAAGTAGACCATGGATTTTTTTTTAAATTAGTGTTATTTTGAAGGTAAAGCCATGAACTAGTAATAAAAATTAAAAAAGATCACAATATCAAGCCGGAAAGTTTTAAAAACATTAATTCATTTTTATTTTTTCATAAAAAAAAATGTTTTTTTTTTAAATTTTTTACTAAGTAGACCATGGATTTTTTTTTTAATTAAACTTATTTTGAAGGTAAAGCCATGAACTAGTAATAAAAATTAAAAAAAATCACAATATCAAGCCGAAAAGTTGTAAAAACATTAATTTATTTTTATTTTTTCATAAAAAAAATGTTTTTTTTTAAATGTTTTACCTTTTACTCCGAAACTAGCACGTCAAGGTGACTTTTTTAGCATGTTTTATTAAATTTCATAACATACCCTACAAGTTCACCAAAATAACATAGGTGCTATCTCTCTTCGTTGTTACGATAGGTACTATCCGAATTAAGTAGGTAATTTTAACAAAATTAAATAAGTACTTCGATTACATCAATAGTGCAATAAAAAACACAATTAAACTAAATCATTTATTTAAATCAATTTTTCAAAGTGTCCACCATTCTCATCCATGCAAACAATGGCACGCATTTCCACACTACGCACAGTTTTTTTTTAAAACATTGCGATTTTTTTTTCGCGTTATGTCGATAATTTTTAATGTTATATCCGCACATTTCATTTGATCAAGTATAAAATTAACACATTGTATTTGTTGCATGATCTACGAATAAAAGTGTTTGAACCATAATTAGTTCGAGCTGTTGATGGTTGGAAAACTTTTTTATTTCGGGTTGATATACGAGGACATCCAAATGAGATTTTACCTAGAAGATATATCGAATCAATGTAGCTATTTACAATTTTATAAAGAAAAACTTGGTCCTTTAATAGTCGTCGGTCTTTTAGAGACATCAATTCCTGACAGCTAGGTAGGTTACGACAGTTTGTGCGATAGTATCACTCATATTTAAAATTTACACTGGGTAAAACGATTATAATTTCTTATTTATTACTTGTTTACTGATATCATATGACGACCACTTTGGCGATGGGGTAAACATGTCTGCCTCAGACGCCAGGTGGTTGCGGGTTCAGTTCCCACATGAAACAAGAAATAAAATGTTCCGTGTCTGGGTGTTTAACTATTTATGTATTTATATTCTAGGTTCCCCCCTAGTTCGCTACATGGTATCCCATAACACCAGCTTTGCTTACTTCGGGGCCATATTGTTGGTGTGATTGTCTGGGGATTTTATTTATATTAATTATTATTATCATGTCCTGTGCAAAAATTTGGTGTTGGATCGTCTGAGGTTCACATTTATTCTTTGTTAAGTCTGGATATAAATGTAAAACATTATTTAAAAAGTACATACATACATACATAACTTCACGCCTGTATCCCTTATGGGGTAGGCAAAACACCAGTGGTTATAAGACCGTCTTATGTCACGTTTGACAAATGAGGTATTATAATGATGGAGAGAGGCTATTGCAGTGACAGGAGGTCAGCCTATCGCCCACAAAAATGCCAATAAAACCTCTGTCCCTTAACTGACTTTTACAGTATGCCTGGGAAGAGAAGCAGCTTTTACATTATATGTTTTTCTTTCACTCCCAGTTCCAGCATGGAAGCTTCCCAGTCCAGAATGGAAAAGGTCGTATGAAAAACTGGTTTCGAAAGAAATAGAACCAGAATCCTTTTCTTGCTCGTGATAAAAATGATGTTTATAGATTTACACAAATCGATTAGGTAATGAGAAGAAACAATAACTGGGGTCAAGTATTGTGGCCCACATTTATTACCTAGCCGAGCTGCGTAGTCCTGCAAGTCAATACACAACATGCGTAATGCTGAAGAGAATAGAAAGTCAAACAGGGTGAACGATAAGTTGTAAACAGTAATATGTGTTCCTTATTTAACTACACAAGTTTACATACATTACCTAGTACGGTTCACTTTTAACAAGTAAAAGACACGTTACAATTCTCTTATATCTCTAACATTCAAAGAATGAAGTTCAATTCATTCGTATGAAGTACAAGCTTGCTAATTAATTTATTTCTAAGTACCTTGTTGAAGAATTCTACAAGAAAATCGTTTAATGGTAATAATATCTCTAAGCAATTCTTACACGATATACTTCTTATACGATACGAGGCGTTTTGACGAAAAGTTTAAAAATGGAACGTTTGAATTTGTTTGCAATGCAGGACAGCAATTTAAAAATTCGAACGAATATTTCGAACATTTTTATCGATTATATTTAGTATTGCTTCCATTACGTAATTGTGTGATCATGGCGTATCAAGAACAATTCGACTTATTAGAAGCTTTCTTTGCAAGCAACAAGATTTGCGATTTAGCTCTACAGTGGTATCGCGA
The DNA here is from genome assembly GCA_944452665.1 of Stenoptilia bipunctidactyla. NCBI lineage: Eukaryota > Metazoa > Arthropoda > Insecta > Lepidoptera > Pterophoridae > Stenoptilia > Stenoptilia bipunctidactyla. The sequence goes on along the minus strand of OX101721.1, from coordinate 45,015,819 downwards.
GAGGTATCCAGATAGACAAATACCATCAAGAGAAGCTTTGTCGCGAATGGTGAAAAATTTAGTCAATATTGGAAGTTTAAAAAACGTTCAGGACGCCCACAGCAACAAAATCCAGACTTTTCCGATTTTGATTTCAATATTTTGACATATTTTCAGTGTTACCCGAAAGCTTCTAGTAGAGGAGCTGCTCAAGAGATAGGCACCAGCCATACTCGGGTACTTAATGTTTTGAAAAAATACAAATACAAATGTTATCGTGATGGGCGATTGGTGCAGAAACTTCATCCCGAAGATAGTCAAAAAAGATTAGAGTTCTATCAGAATAATATTCAAACAGAAAAAGCCCGCAACCCAAATTTCTAAGACTACATTGTATGGGCTGACGAAACAAATTTTAGTAATAATGGAATTTATAACAGACATAACAATCATTATTGGTCCCGTTAAAGTCCATTCCGTGTTCGTGAAACAAGCAATCAGATCAGATTTTCGTTTAATGTTTGGTGTGGAATCAAAAGCAATATGGTTGTTTTGGTGCACATTTAAGAAGGACATCTGAATACGGCAAGATACATTGAAATATCAATTAAAATTTTTCAACAAGATGGTGCACCTGCCCACAATAGCAGAATTTCCAGGGCTTACCATAATGAAAATTTCAATGTCTGGATAGGTACAAACGGGACGATTAGATGGCCTGCAAGAAGTCCAGACCTGACGCCTCTAGACTACTTTTTATGGGGTCATGTAAAAATATTATTTATAAAACGTGTTATGAGACCGTACAAGAGCTAAGGGTCGCAGTAAAAAATGTGATTAGGGGCATACACCACAACACTTTTCTGAAGGCTACACGAAATGAATTTCAACGAAGACTAAATTTGTGTATCCAGAACGAGGGGGCTCATTTCGAACAATTTATCAGTTAAATTATTAAAGTGTAACAAATTGATAATAAAATAAAATAAATTTTAAGATTTCACGTTTTCTTTTTATTTTAAAGACAAAATGTTTGTTAGAGAAATTTTATCTTGATTACTCGATTTTTTCGCATAGTAAAAACTATCGATAGACGGATGAATGGAACAGTCGTCGAATCGACAGTCATTTTTTTCCTTAGGACTACACGACGAAGCCTTGAATTTCCGTACATAATATACAAACAAGAATTAAACGATATGCCGTGACACTTTATCTAGTGTCCAAGGCGTTAAATGAATAACTTGCATCCCGATCGTTACAGTCTTGGTTTTTTTAAACGCTGAACAAGTACCTCGTAGTTAGATGTGTTATCCTAATTTCTTTCATTCACAACGCTTAGCCAGCTCAAGTTAGCTAAAATTATAGAAAGTTAAAAAGAAATGTGGCGCCAAATTATTCACTAAATTAAAGGAAATTAATCAAGGAAAGGAAATGTTTCCGTTTTTTTGTGTCTGTGGCTATAATGAGTGCACAAGGATATATTGAAGAGAATATGTATACAAAAAATCAGTAACCACTTAATTTCAGATAGGCATCATATTAAAAAAAAGCACAAGACTTATTAAAAATAGGTTTACGGAACAAAGCAACTTCACTCCTTCCGTTTTTTGTCACAGGTTTGTATGAAATAGCAAGACATGATAATGACAGCTTTGAAAGTAACAAAAATGTCAAAATTGCCGAAATGTGAAAATGACCTTGCATGCCGGTTGCCATTTAAATTAAACTTTAAAATTTTTGTGCGCCATTAATTAAGCTCACTGTAATTTTTCGATATTTTTATCGAGACCACCATAATTTAAGGTCCATTTTGGTCAAGCGTTCGTTAAATATTCCAATTTGGAAACATTGCCTTTCTTTTTGTTATAGACTATATGCCGCTCAATGTTACCTAATGGCATGTGAAGATGAATGAGGAATCAACTACACGGGTTTAAGAAAGAACTGGACGGCGTCGATCGACGATCGATCAATTAGTGTGGTGACACCCTTACTGCTCCGTATTTATGGCCTACAAATGTCTAGTTCACTTTAGTCAAATTTTATAATACGACGTCATTGCAACAATTAAAACAACTTCTACGTCGATCAATTGGTGTGCTAACAGCCTAAACTACGAAAAAAAAATTTAATTTGGCCATGAATATCACGACCGTATTTTTTTAGGACTTCACTGGTATTGCTTGTTACTGGCGAATGCTATGAGTGACTTTCTTGCCATGATAAACGACTTCATAACGATAAGATGAGATAAGTTTTGGAAAATATGTTGTCATATTATACAGGGTGACTGGTGACAAATTTTAGAAAGTGAAGCAGAGCACTCTGTACTCGATTCTGATCATAATTATGTAATAAAAGTAGGTACTTTAATTGTATTTTTTTACCAGAATTCCCTATAAATAAATACTACTTTATTAGTAATTACTTTATATACAACTGAGTTAATCGCGGCACGGGGCCTGGCACGCGGCACGCTGTCAATGCTAGCGTAACGTAATCAATTCTTTAACTTTCGGTTAAGTTTACTCAGCAAATAATTAATATTTTTTTTTAAATATTTTTTTTCTCTTTATGTATGATCTCAAACTAGCACGTCCTTGAATTTCAAAAGTGACCCACCAGTCACCCTTTATAACACACAGCCCAAACCACAATCTCCAATTCTGGCGATTGGACATGACCAGCAAAGTTGCCGGTTTTAAACATCCAAGGCATCTGAATACCTACCACTAAAAAAGAATATTGGAGAGTAAAGGAAAGTTATCTCTGATAAACTTTATGACTGAAAAAGCACTTGACTGATGTGAACTTTTTTTCTTTACAGAAAGAAGTGAAGGTCCCTATAAACATTAAGCTTACTCAAAAAGTTTTTCGAAAATAAAATCGAATGATTGAATTCGCGCCACCCTGTATAAGCATACATGGTGAATATAATTGCACAAGATTTGACGATTAATATAAGTTTTTTTCAGACTAATGTCCACATCAATCGGAATTTGAACCTGAGGCTTCTAACATAGCAGGCTAATTATTACCACTACACCAGAAGAATAATATAAATATAATATGATGCTGTAAGTAAATACAAAAAAGCACTTACCTTGCACGCAATTTTCTCCCCTTCTTCGTCGCGTAGAAGGACCACTCTGGCAAATTTGCCTTGGCCGATTTGAAACGGGCACTTGAGGATATCATCCGTTATTTTCAGCTTAAGATTGTCTTGTGGTAATACCGGGCGGGGAGGTAAGTTTTTCGGCTCCACAGGTACTGGAAGAACGATATAAATATTTTTACTTTTATTTTTTTATAATAAAGAAATATTTCCTTACAATCAGAGCCCTTATTAAGTTTCTTAAAGAAATTCTTTTACTTTCTGTGTTTGACACACATACATATGTCCTCACCTAGTGGAATTCCAATCCTGGACTTCCAGGCATAGATTGTAATGTACAGAAGGCAATACATCAAGCGTTACAAATCTGTTTAAAAAAATTACTTGAATCTGAACTCTATGCCCTCGACATTAAGTTAAAACCTTCTGTACTAAACGTGACTAGTTACTAAACGTGAGGTTAGCTAAGATAGTCCCATAGACAATTACACGCTTGCCGGGGCTTGGCAAGTCTGTGCAAGCTTCAAGTCTTTTACAAAGCTCAGTCGCCATGTTCACGCTTGCGTGTGCGTTGTTGTGTTCCGGACAAGCAAGCATGGCGGACATATTGTGGGTGGTGAAGTTGTGTCGGCTATTGCTCTTTAGTTTAACATATTTGCATTTCAATAACATTTTAAGATAAAGTTGCCTGGAAGAGATCACTGTGAAGTGATAAGGCCGCCCAAATTGTACATTTAATGTTAATACTGTTTTTTTATAACTATCCCATTCTATGCAAATGGCAATAAAGTGTATCAATTGAATTGAATATTTTTATTTCAAATAAAAAACAATTCCTTCCACGCTGGACTGGGAGCAAAAAAAGAATGTGCCAGCTGCTTCTCTTCCCTGGCATACTGTAAAAGTCATTTAAGGGACGGGGGTTTTATTGACGTTTTTGTGGGTGATAGGCTGACCCCCTATCACTGCAAGTCTCTCTCCAACCATATATTTTATTTTTTTATTTTTTATTAATTTACACTTCAGTATACAGTACAGAGAGTAAATGATAAAAAAAAGTGTGTTGTGTAAGTACTACTAGACGGTCTTATCGCTTACGAGCGATTTCTTACAGACAACCATAAATTTGTCAAATGTGGCATTAGATGGTTTATAGCTTCTGGTGTTCGGCCTACGCCCCAAGGGATACAGGCGTGACGTTATGTTTGTATGTAAAAAACAAAGAAAACGAAAAGTTCGCTAGAGAATATGGTGGACGTTATTTTTAATTTTTTTTTTGTTTACATCCTTCGGATATATTGATTTTGCTCAAGGCATATGCCCCAACGTGTAAATACGTAGCACCTTGCCACAAGCTTCTTTTGATTTGTCTTCATAAACCGACACTAGTCCGGATCGCAACAATCTCACGCAAACCAACGCAAGTCAAGCCAAACCACCCCGTTTACACACTTGTGCTTGTGGAAGCTTGCCGTGGCTTGGCAGGCGTATGGGAATGAGAGTTTCGGAGAATGCGATTTTTATCTGAGACTAATGACCGTCTGCACTAAACTTCCTCCTAATCCCGATCCTATATATTATTATTATTTGGGGTTTTGGGACTATATGAGCAGTCTTGTCCGCTCGTCACACTGCGACCTAAAAGATCTATTGTGTGAGTCTCAATTTATAACTCGCCGCACACTCCAATGGAGTCCAGAAAATTTTCCCTTACGGCGATGCTCCTAATCTCTTTTGGATCCAGCTCGTGCTTATCCAGGAGAGCGGAGCGCTTGTGCATAACTGCGGGGCAGTGGCACAGTAGGTGTAGAGGGGTTTCCTCTGCGCTTCCGCAGTATCTGCAGAGATAGCAGAGATCTGCAGAGATTAGACTTTAAAAATATAGGTACTTTCATTATTAATAATAAAAACGGTATTTTTTAATCGAAATTTAATACGGCAACCCAAGACTCATGGCAGCCGACCAAACAGCTGGAGTTAAAACTAACCGTGTACGGACTGTACTCTGATTTTATTGTAATTTGTCCTGTCTGACGGTTGATTTGACATGATACGCTTAATTTCTTGCTTCAAGATATTACACGGAAAATCGGTGTCATACCTTTAGGAAAGAAACTTACGACGGCCTTCGAAAAATTATTCTAATACACTAGTTTAAAACGAATGATGTTTATTTTATTAATATTTTGCCAAGTCTATTTAAAAAAAATAACATGAAACATTGTTTCGAAAACGAAAATTCCTTTCCCCTTCACTAGTTGGTATTGGATTTATACTGCGTTGGATTTATTAAAGTTAATACTTCTTATATTTCTTATATATCACCTGTATCAGTATTCGTGTAATACCACAAACCATATATTTCCTCCGTGTGTAATACTACCCGTTTCAATTACACAGGGAGTTTCACATAGCTAACTCACTCAAAAATTATTGGGATATTTTAGAGATTCATCGGCCTTATCGCAGAAACAGTAAATTCTGATTTTATAAATCAGTTTACGTATACATATTTTTTTGTGTATTTTTTGTAAGTTTACTACAACATATTATTTTTGAGAAATAAATAATTGAAAGCAAAATAAGTAAGTCATCTCATCTATTTTATTATAATAAAACTGATAGGTTTGTTAGTTATTTTCAATGCGTTAATATTGGAAAGTACTAGTCGGATTTGAAAAAATCTCTATCAGATCTTGAGGAACATTAAAAGCGATATATTCAAAGAAATATAAATAATAAATTAATATTTCTGACATTCACACAACATGATGCACTAAACTTTGATCGTAAGTTAATTCTTAAGCCTGTACTCTGACGTGCAACGATAATTTAATGACTTTTATTGTAATTTGTCCTGTCTGACGGCTGATTTGACACGATCGAAAAGTAATGAGAATACTATAAATAAAGTATTGATATAAAAAAAAAAATTAATAATAAAGTACTTAAACGTAGTGATTACTTGCTCAGTGGTAAGTACTTACAACCTTGCGGTTGGTTAATAATGTAATAACTACAAACAATACTCACCAATTGATAGGTCTAAGGAATCGCCTGGCCTCGTTTCGGCGGCGCTGATGTGGAAGATGTATATTGTTTCGAGTTTACAGTGTCTCAGAGTAAAACGAGGGCGAGTCACTGCGGCAACTTCGTAGAGCTGATCATCTTTGTCAAGCATGTAAACTGTGTACGCATTGACTGCTGGACATGGATCCCTGTTGGAACATAAAAAGTTTAATATGTATGTTTTTTACCGGAAGCATAATACAGGGTGACTGGTGGGTCACTTTCGAAATTCGAGGACGTGATAGTTTGAGATCATAAACTAAGAGAAACAATAAAATAAGAAATGAATATTAAATATTTACTGAGTAAACTTAACCGAAAGTCAAAGAGTTCATCACGTAACGCATAGTTACATTTACTTACAACTACGTACGCACGGCGCTATCAATACAGAATACGTAGACAGGTATAGAAAAGCCATTATCATTAGAAAATTAATTATCAATTTATTTTATTCATCTTCACTATTTTTTTTTTTATAAAATATGAATGGGACTTTTGTCTTCCATGACACCTGATGTTAAGTGAACATGAAGACTAAGGTGGTACACGTCCATCCACGAGAAACCTATTCGCTCGACGCTTAAAAGTACTAGGACTATACTGGTTAGGGAAGATAGACGCAGGCAGTTCATTGCAAACCTTGGCGACCCGTATCAAAAAGGAACAGTCAAAGCGCTTAGTTTGATGTTTCGAAATATGTACCACATACGGATGGAAGTTCTGTCTGCGTCTAGTAGTCCGATGGTAGAAGGGTGAGGGTTCAATTTGTTCAAACAGAGTATCCTGTAGTGTGTTTCTTATTGTGTGTTTCTTGTTTTGTTATAGACATAAGCGAATCAAATTTATGCATTTAATATTATATAATGACAATTTGTATTCTTAACTTATGTAAGTGATTTTAACCGTTAATTAATTTAATTACTAATCTCCAAATTCATACATATTTGAAAATAAAATTAAAATTTTTCGTGAAGTAGGTACTTAATCGATTTCGATGAAAATTATATAGAACCAAATTTTCTATCATATGAAACAAAAATCATCAAAATCGGTAAACCCAGTCAAAATTTATGAGGTAAGAAACATAAAAAACCATGCGGACTAATTGAGTACCTCCTTCTTTTTTTTAAATTGGTTGAAAACTGCACAACCAACTATGAGGTAGAGAGGCAATTGAGAAAAGTTTGAATCACAAACTGGCCGCTGACTCCTCGACCGATGCACTACGGAGGACATCGATATGTTCCTTAAACACATGTTAGTATAGCAGAGTGGAATTTTTGAATTTGAATTTTTGAATTTGAAATTTGAATTTATTTTGGAAAAGAAATGCATTCTATTCATTCAAAGATTTTTCGAAAATTAGCTTGCTTCACCCAGTAATCAAACCGACTAAAAACTAAAAATGAAGGTTTCATGTATTTTCTTTCATTAAATTAACATAGTATGTTAGAGTTGTGATTGACCCTAACGATCAATGTTATAAAATTACAGGGTGTCATTTTTACAGATTTTTGTCGGTTCGATTCCCGGGTTAAGTGAGCGAATTTTCGAAAATCTTTAAAAGCCGTGTTATTTATTTTCCAATAAAAAGGAATGTTTCTTTGGTAAAATTTGCTATCTCAATTATTTATCTCTTTTGTCATCTAATTAATCTTTGAATCTACAGTAGCCTTTTTGGCATAATGTTTCTTTGATAGTTCTTTTAAATTTATTAAACGTTAGAGATTGAATTGACTGTGGTATTTTATTATAAATACGTATTGACATTCCCATAAATGATTTGGTGCTTTTAGCCAGCCTTAATTTGGGAAACGCTAATTTATAATAATTAATAATTTTTATCATGCTTATCTTTCATGGTTTTAAATTTACTGCTATTCTTATAAATATACATAATGTTTTCATATATATACTAGGTACTCAAAACAAAATAGGGGCCACCTCGTTTTTTCACAAAAAAACGATTGTATGACTCTTTAAACTTAAATTTAAGCTAGTTTAAGTGTCTTTGCATAAAATTGATATGTTTATGTATTCTTAACATTATTCTGAACAACGTTTTTTAATAATTACCCTCAAGTGGAACGACATACACAAATCGAGTTAAAATTACCCTATTCTCAATTTCTTATTCACTTGTGTTTAGACTATCGTTACGAACGTTTCTCGATTTGTTTCACTACTTTTTGAGTTCTATCATTAGAACTCATTATAATGCCACGTATTTGGCACCATATGAGCATAGAAACAGCTTCTAGAGCACTAGTATTGCTGCAAGAGGGAAAATCTGAGGTAAAAAAACAAAGTTTTTTTATCTTTACCCTCAAGTGTTTAAAATAATGTTAAGAATACATAAACATATCAATTTAATGCAAAGACACTTAAACTAGCTTAAAATTAAGTTAAAAGTGTCATACAATCGTTTTTTGTGAAAAAACGAGGTGGCCCCTATTTTGTTTTGAGTAGTATATATATATATATATTGTGATGCAAAGGTCAAGATACCAATCTCTTTAAACTTTTCTCTTAGAGATTCTCTATTTCCAAGTTTATACATTCCACGAATAGCCCTTTTCTGCAGTGTTAATATCGTGTCAATGTCTGCAGCATTGCTCCAAAGTAGGATGCCGTAGGACATTATACTATGAAAATAACTATAATATACCAGCTTCGCCGTATTAACATCAGTCAATGAGTGAATTTTCTTTACCGCGAACGCTGCAGAACTAAGTCTACTCGCTAGCTGTGCGATATGGGCGCCCCATTGCAACTTAGAATCTAAGGTTTTTCCAAGAAAAACAGTGTTATCTACTAGATTCAACCTGTTCCCATTAAGCCGCAGATCAGACTCAACTTGTTTTACATTTGGTGCAGAGAATTTTATACATTTAGTTTTTTTTTATCATTGAAAGCTAGATTATTTACATTAAACCACTGCACTACATTTGAGAGAGCATTGTTTACATCGTCGTAGTTGATTTTCTGCCTTTTTCTTTTTTTTCTGATGCACATATCGGTAAGTAAAACTATAACCACCGTTAGTTATTCAGGAAATCAAATTCAATGTTTACTCTGCATGATAGTACCATAAGTGTTAAGAACTTAATAGAAATTACTTACCATTCAAAATAAACCATTTTTTCATCATCGTTGTTGCTATGCGAATTTTCTTCATCGATGAATGCCCGAGGATAACGTTTCTCAGTACCAAAGTTGTCAACTTCCATGAAGTAGTTGCCCACATCATCGAGTCTGTAATTGTAGTATCATATAGTACCATAATGCCAGAAAAAATAAAATTTCATGCCTGAAAAGTCATAATTACAGGGCTTTTTGAATGAGATCGCTTTTATGGCATTATGCATGATGAAGAGCACTTTGACGATGGGGTAAACCTGTCTGCCTCAGACGCCAGTGGTTGCGGGTTCGATTCCCGCACGGAAGCAGAAAAGAAAAAATGTTCCGTGTCTGGGTGTTTATCCATTTATATTCTAGGTTCCCCCTAGTTTGCTACATGGTATCCCATAACACGAACTATGCTTACTTTGGGGCCATGTAGTTGGTGTGATTGTCTGGGGATTTTGTTATTATTTATTATAGCTGAGTAAGAGCATGTTCAGATGAAACGTGACAGTCATGCACATTCGGATTCACAATAGACCGGTCTTACGACGAGCCATAGTTAGGCATAAGGCTCGTGCAGGGCGGGAGCAGCGCATATAATGGGCGGGTGCGGGCTTGGGAATAGCCAGGTGCTTGGCGAGTGCGTGAGGCCTTCGATAAATGTGATTTGAGACTTATTGGTGTGTTAAATAGGACTCAAAATATTTACAACAAATTGCAAAGCTTTTTAGATGTCGGTGGCGTGCGCTTAGCAGGCGATTTTTTCTTTATTACGAGCAAGAAACTAACAAACTTTTTCAGTGCTGATAGATGGATGTCAGAATTTTCAAACAACTAGCGTCCACTGTCTATACAAATATAGCACTCAAGACTAGCGTCTCTACTAGCGCCTCGTAAACTTATTATATATTTATTTATATAATAAGTTTACGAGTCGCTAGTATTCTCAACTCTAAAATAGTTTAGGTATATTTATATCAATTTGCAATCAATGTAATTTTAAGATGCGAAATAAATACTATTTAAGTTCGGCTTGGGTCCTCCAAAGCACAAAGTTATCTTGATAAATTAAACTGTGCTGCAGGCTGCTTTACCCGCTATATTAGACAGGACACTTCACTAACAAACTATAGATGTTTTAACTGTGAGTGCTGTGAGTGTCTCTACAATAAGTATAGAAACCATCTTCATTTTACCTACTATTACTTACAGTGTGTAAAATAGCCACCTTTTCGAGTATTGAAAGGGAGTTAACTTTCGGGGTACCTCAGGGTAGCGTGCTGGGCCCAACGCTGTTTTTGGTGTATATAAATTACCCAAGTATTATTTTGTAATTGTATTTACGCTCTTATTATTAAAAACAACAATTAAAAAAATTCACTGTTAAAAATGGCTTATATTTAGTATATGAACTGCGAGCATCTGTTTTATCACCACTAGAATACTGAACAGTCCCGGTACTTTTAAGTGCCGAGTGAATAAATTTCTCATGGATGGACGTGTACCATAATGCGCACTGTCCATCAGGTGGCAGGGAAGAGAAACTTCCTATCCATTCCATATATAAAAAATATACTAAAATTATTCGCTTGTTGCGTATAATTTATTGCACTAAAGTCAAATCATGAGAAATATCTTGATAGTGTTGGTAATAAAGATGATATAAATCGAATTTCGTTATATATTACTTCTTTGCTCTACGCGTTTGGTCAGATTTTTGTGGCATTTAATATCAAAAGAATGATTAATCTATTGAGATGTTTAGACAACTTTTAATTGAGATGCTTTATGCACATAAAAAAGGTATATTTCGCTATTGCAACTTCATTTAAAGCACTGCACATTACAATTTTGAATAAATAAAAATTATAAAAATATACTTCTTGAAGTATTTGAAATATTCTTCTTTTTTGATTGTATTATAAAGACTATGTTTTTTGGTTTGTTAATGTTTAATTTAATCACAGCATAGTTTGATATAAAGTCAGTTGTTTCCTACGTCATATACGAGGGCGAATCAAAAAGTTGTTAGAATAAATACAAAAAAAAACATTAAAAAAATATATTTAATTTTTCTACGTAATCTCCTTCTAATCTAATACACTTAGAATACCGCATCTTCAACTTTCTTATTCCTTCCGCAAAAAAATAATTTTCTCGACTATTAAAAAACTCCTCTACGGCAGTCATAACCGAGTCATCATCGTCAAATTTAGTTCCAAATCTCAAATCTTAGAAAAAATCTCTTTCGTTGACATTTTTTTCAGGAACAGATACTTTGTTACCGTGCGTAACTCGATGTCCTCCATAGTTTCGTTTTTTATCAGAACACTCAACAATAAAATTAATATTTTGCGAACGATCTGTCGAAAACAATTGAAAGTCTGGATAAATAATATGTAATTCTCAATCTTTAAAAAAATATCGAACTGCCTCCAAAAAGGTTAAATACATATAAGTTTCTAAGAACTTTTTGATTCACCCTAGTATACCATATAAGTATATCTTGCTTCAATGTCGCATATCGTAAGGCACAATGTCAGTGTTTTTTAATTTAATGGTCCAATATTATATTCAGAATTAAACACCTATTTCAAGTACCTGCTATATATATACTGCATCTGCAAAACATCTTTTCCGCCGGATCCTTGTTGGGAGAGGTCTTGAAAGAGCTAGTAAATCACAGAAATAAAAACAATTGATTATACATGAGAAAATGTTAAATAATATTTTAAAAAGTCTCTCAAGTAGGTATATAAAAAATTAGCAAAAATTTCGCGAAGCTTTTTAAAGGAAATAATTTTGCCGGGCATTGCAAAACATCTTAAAAAAATACGAAAGACCGACTTACATAATTATTTTCTTTTATTCCAGCCTTTTGGTTCGTCTCCAGCCTTTGGTTCAAGACGAACTGATTTCTCGCAGGTTTTTTAAGTCTGCCATTTAGGTGCAATAGTCTTCCATCGACGATATAATTCGGAACAACTGAAATACTCGCTGACGTGCGGGCCACAACGATTGAATTCCGTGGCGTTGTAGTGCAATGGAGATTAAAAATTACATCCCCGTTCATATTGGCCTGCACATACTTTATCGTCAGCAGGTAAGTGCCGTTTTTTGAGATTACCTAAAAGCATTGGGAGTGATTATTATTTGAAAGCAGGATACTAATATGTATATATTTCTTTTCTGTTTTTAGTTTGGTTCTATCTAATATGTAGTTAACCTAATTTATAGTCTCACGCATTATGTAATTGTTATTTTCAACAAATTGATCATGTAGTATATTTTTTGTTTTTCTCAGTTTGTATAATTTTTCGATTATGAACTTTCATGATATGAAAATTAACGAATGTTATTTATATCTTTATTTTGGTTCTATCAGTGGAGACTTTTTAATGATTGTAAAAGTGCTATTGTCCTTTATTTATTATAAACTATAAAATCGATAGTCTTCCTAAAATGTAAAAATAAAATAAAAAATAAAAAATAAAAATAAAATAAAATAAAATAAATGTAAAGAAGTAAGGTATAACTAACTAGCTTGCAAATTTTATTGTTGAATTAATTGAATGTTGAATTCCTTTTAAATACTTCAATTTACTCTAAAAAATCATGTCAATAAAGAATCAGAGTAAACTCATAGTTGTAAGATATATCTTAAGGCTGTCTAGTTGGATAAGAGCGAGTTCTTATTTTTAATGTAAGTGTTCTATTTTCTGCCTCATATTTAGGGGATTTTTATGAGGTCAAACTTTTAAGATTGTGATTTAAACTATTGTGTTTTACCACAAAAATAATACTTACTCCAAACTGGTTGTTTGTTCTCTCTATACGTTTGGAACCAATATACCAGACAGCGAAGTAGTCCTCGGTTTGAGATAATTGGACACAGCAGCTAAAAGCGACTTTTGACCCCACAACCGCGACCACCGACTGCAGATGTTGGAGAAACTCTACTTTAGGCCGGCGGCAAGCATCGCGACGGTATCGCGATGCTTGCCGATCTGAAAACAACAATCATCATAAAAATTCAAATTCGCATATTTATCTAACAAAATATCGTAAATACGTTTGTTAGAAATTTTGCTAATGTACAATCGCATCCCGTCCCGGTCTTCCAGTTGGGAAAATTTTCCCTAGAACGGCTTTTGAATCGAAGCTCCGCCTACTTTTCTCTGCGGCCAAAGAAACAATATAGATCTCATATCTATGTATAATCATCGGTGTGCTTGCACTTTGTTTACTCCTTGTTATTTACTTAGTCGCAGGTAAACCCTTGTCGATGCCAGATAGTTTTTTTGTGATCCCTTTTTCTCAGAATATTATTAAAACACTGATTAAATGTGTTGGTTATCTTTCATTTTGCAAAAGAGTGAAAGAAACAAAACATTTTGTAAACTATTTTAATTTGTTATTTCATATCAATAACACTACATTTATTATACAACAAAATGTATACAACTACATTTTTTTAACTTGTCTTATTTGTAAAACAAGACTTCGAGATCAACAAGTCTTTTTTTAACATAACTTTCCATTTAAAAATACGTTTGTTACGATAACAATAAACTATAATAATAACTTGTAACTAAACAGTGAAACAATTTAAATATAATGATTTGTTTATTTTATATTTTTTTATTAAAATAAAAATACATGATTTGATCTCGAAATCTTGCTTACCAAATAAGACAAGTTACAAGGCGGAGCTAACCAAACTGCCTAGTTAATAAAGTGCAAGTGAATTTAGCCTTAAAGGTGGAACACGGGAACATTTTTCGATAGTACCTCATTCATAACATATTAATTATCATTGATAACTGTGGTAAGTTAAATCAAACCCAACCAGAATGTTCCAGTTTACAGATAAAATCTAATTGAACTATGAAATCTAAGTGGTTCTGACAGATTTAGCGTCATTAAGGATGTCAACAGCATCACGCATTTGCGCAGATACTAGCAATTTAAAAATATAAGAATAATATTTGACATAGAAATCTTTTCATTTTGAAAAAAAAACACTAAAGTCCAAAAATAGAACATGGTATTATTTACATCAGTGAAAATAAGCCAATTACTTTACAAACTTTTCTGTAATTGGGTTTCAATGACGGACAATCAGGGGGATAGTCAGGAAGGGGAACGACCGCTCCCGCACCCCGCTCAGGTTACATGTTTGGCGATACATAAGATATATTCGTTGGGAAATCGAGCAAGCAAAATATATTAAAAAGCTTTTAAAAGAGTGGTTGTATAAATATTAAAACATGAATTAGATAAATGAAATATTTGTCTTTTTCAGCTCATCGATAAATACTGTACGTCTTTCAAAAATGAATTTTAATGTTCAGCCATTATTTATATACAACTACATTAGTACTGCTGGAAATTGCGAATTTGGGGTTTTTTAAAGAGTAATAATTTCAAAATAAAGTAAAATTATATTAACTAATATAAAAAGTTGCTTTGCTAATTCCGCGACTTGTACTTGCAATTGTGATGCAGGTGCAACTAATATAAAAGTAACTTTTTATATTAGATGTCATGGATTTCCGCAAAGTAACGCCTGATTCTATCAATTAAAATTATGTTATTCTGACTGTAAACAAATTAAATTTTAGGAATGATACAACGATATTATACTTATGTTTTAGTGAAGTAAGACAAATGGTGAAGATAGATGCAAATTAGGTTTGTATAGAAACATGAACAAAAGGGCGATTTCTAAAGTCGGAGGCAGTAAGTCAAAAAGTTAACTGTCATCTGTCACTCACATTGAAGAAAGAATCAGGTAGAATCAAAGATATTATTAAAAGGTCTTTGGTAAGAATACGTAAGGTAAGAATACGTTCATTCTATGACCTTGGAACTGTGACTAGTCAAAAAATCATCTCTCTCTCTACCAAATCCGTGAAACGATTAAGTGTATGATTTACTTATTTTTAATGTTAAAAACGAATAAATAAACGTACCTGTGACTATAACAGAGCATTTACTTGTGACACTTTTGTCAGTTTGCCTGCTGCGGAGCGTTAAACTATATGATCCGGCGTCACTTGTTGACAGTTCCAGGAAAGATAAAACTACGGTACCATCATGCATGCAGGCTGTACGCAATTTTCTGCTAGAGAAACGCCTTGATTCATTTTGCATCCAAATGATTTTCGTATCTTGATTTATATTGGCTTTGCAAACTAGAAGTCTTCGATCCCCTTCGGAGAATGTAACTTCTTCGGGTAGCTCTTTAACTATACTTGGTGTTCCGCGACTGTCAAAATACGACCTTTGATAACGGTCAACAACAATGACTTGAGTGAAAGCAGAAATCACTTCGTTTTTGGTATAAACAAGAAGGTGATAAATTCCCGTATCAGTTCGAACAGTTTTTCTTATTATTAAAGCAATTGTTTTAATATTATGACGTAATTTGATTCTGTTGCATTCTTCAATTCTCCTGTCTGATTTGCTCCATTTATATTTGAATTTAAATAAAGGTGCGTCGACCTTTACTAGGAGTCTCATTTCTTCTCCAACCTCAACACGCGTTGGAAGCATTTTTGATTCAATTTTAAGTTGTCTATTAGGGCTTGGAGTGTAGTAAATAACTCCAGTTCTACTGGGAGGTCCAACAAACAACGTTGCATGAGTGTAAGTTACAGTATCGTAGTTGAAGATTATGAATTGATACACGCCACTATCTGACACCTGGGCTGGATTAATGTTTAAAATGTGCCAAGTTTGGCTAGAATTCATCGTTATTCTGTCATTTTGGTGTACAACTTCTCCATCTTTGCACCAGCATCGGTATATTACGTCACCTATAGTTCCACATTCAAATAAAACATTATCATTCAATTCCACTTTTTTATCTTGAAGGTGTTCACGGATATTCATCACCTCGTCTGTAACAAGAAATTTGGTTCAGCAATTGGCAAGGAAAATGTTGTTTGACTTGTCTCAAACTCTTGTCTAGCTTATACAGTTTGCTAATTCATAAGATAATTGAAAAATTTATGAATCTATTGTTAGAATTAATATTAGAATAAGATTTTGACGACCACTTTGGTGATGGGGTAAACCTGTCTGCCTCAGACGTCAGTGGTTGCGGGTTCGATTCCCACAGGGAACATTTTTTTATTGTTCCGTTTCCGTTTGTTTGTCTGGGTGTTTATCTATTTATGTAGGTACTTATATTCTAGGTTCCCCACTAGTTCGCTACATGGTATACCATAACACAAGCTATGCTTAATTTGGGGCCATGTAGTTGGCGTGATTGTCTGGGTATTTTATTTACTTATTTATTCACTAGCTGTTGCCCGCGGCTCCGCTTGCGGTTTTAAAATGTTTACGATCATTACATAAACTTATGTAAGTATTTAATAATGGTATGCCCGAGTTCAAGCATTTTAATAATTCGTAAAATATTCGTACCTATCATTATCGTACACAGTCTTGATAATGATAGGTAAAAAAAAAAAAAAAGGAAGGAAAAAGGAGTAATTAGTTCATAACTGTTTTTGACTATATATGAATAAATTATGAGGAACTTAAAATTTTATACTCTCAATATTTGCATAATTCTTTCTACGTGGGTTCCTACTCGGCTATCTCGTTTGTTGGGTTTCATAATAATCACTTATTGAGAATTGGCATATTTTCCATAAAAATGAAGGTAAGAATAGGTAAATTTGAATGAAATAGATTTGACAGGCCCCAGTCCCCATCCCCACCCCCACCACACCACCATCTTTGCACATAGTGAAGGATTTAGATTTATTGTTATTTGTAGGACACATTACAATTCGGAATAAATTGAGGAATAAATTAATAAGGTAATGTCACCTCCCCGAATCGAAACCATATGAAGTTTTAATATGGGATATCGCCATCTATCGCTAGGACTGAATTTGATTTGCATACAGACAAACAAAAATACAAACAGACCAAATATTTTTATCAGAAGAGAGAATATAAAATGTTCAGACACGTTTTGATTACTCTTTTAATATAATGTAAAGATGGAATAAGGGATAGTGCCATTGGCATTTGCCTTGCCATCTATCGTTAGGATTAATACTAATAAATTTGGTCGATTGCTTTCTGTTACAACAACTCAATAAGGTATCATATACTTTCACCATAACGAAACCATATCAAGTTTTAATGAGGAATCAATCGGTGAGAAGAAACACTATATCATTATGTTGACTTCAACAAACTAATTATTAATCACAAATTTTCTCAAATCTCGATTTTTATATGTCAGCCACAGATGTCAGCAGAATAGAATAACAAACAGACAGACACAAAAAGACATTTTTTTCTTTCAAATTCTTACTTTTTTTCATTTCTTAATAACCTTACATATTTTTTTCGTAAAAATATTTCATGTTCAAACGTTATTGTTTACTGTTTTATATATACATATGTATGTAAAGATAGATGTATGGTAAAGATTGATACAAAATAAAAAAAAATATAATAAAAAAAAAATTACGCGAGCAGGATCGAACCCACGACTCATGGTCGGTCTACGCGCAACTGAGCTATGAGTACTTCTGATCTATATGCCGAACATCTCCACCATATTCTAGTAAGTTTAAGGCATAACTTTGAAAAATCTATTACAATTTTTTTAGATCCTAGATTTTTTTATGTCTGCAGGATCTGCTCATCATCCTGGACAACTTTTGTAAAGGTAACATATCTATATTTCTCACAGTTTTGAGGATCCCTTAAGGGTTCTGCATACGGTGTTCCAGTAACCAAAAAAAATATACCGTATACGTTGCTCCGGCTTCACAGCTATACATACATCAAAAAAAGTTACATTCAAATCCGTCCAGCGGTTCCAGAGATTAGCGTGTGCAACCAGACAAACTTACAAACAAACAAACAGACAATTTTTTTTTTCAGATTCTTACTCTTTTTTCATTTCTTTAACCCTTGATATTTTTTTTGCACAAATATTAAATGTACAGACACGTTTTTTTACTGTTTTATTATTATGTATTGATAAGATCCCATAGGATTTTATTTATTTAATTAGTTAAGATATGTCAACAATAATAATACAAAGCACTTATAATAATCATTTAGAGTAGTCTTAAATCTAGTACTCATATCACTTACAGGCATATACAGCATTCTATATAATAGCATATTGTCACAATAAGATTAAATACGATCATAGCATGCAAATTAATGATTGTCAAAAATAAAAAGATACAGAAAAATAAAAACGAAACAGAGCATGTCAAAACTTACATAGTTGATTTCAAATGCAGTCAAATGGAATAGCAATTGTTGCTGCAATGTTAAATTGAAATTATCTCACAAAGTCTACGCGAATTCCGTAAATTTCTGTACTAGAAAAAATTAGGATTTTGGCAAGTTTTTGTCATACAAAAGCTAAGCCAGTTCAGTTTGCACTTTCACTCTAATGGTACTATAGCCTTTGTAAATACGCTGCCCGGAAACGTTTCACCAGGAGAACTTTGGGGAGGTGATGATGATGATTGATGTTAGTGAAGATGATGATCGATGTTCATGATGTTGATGAAAATTCGTTTCGGTATTTTTAATAAATTCCTATAATATCGAGCTACGTGGTTTTTTGATATAAATATTATACTCGGATATAAGTATAATATATCAAAAAACCACGTTGATATATAACACGAAAAGAGATAATTTTGTGCACTAATTGAAAAGGAAGTACTTACATTTTAACAGATTCTCGAGAGAAGCCGTCATCTTTGCAGCGATGCTTTGGCGTGTTGTAGTTGGAGGTTCCGAAGTTCTGTAAAAAAAGAAAAAAACTTTGTTAAATGCATTGATTTTAAAATACAGACTTAATAGAGAGAACCTACAGGGTTAAATTGTAGTCACCAGCTAAATTTAAATGTTAGTTTCTTTGATACGATATAAACGTACCTTCATATTTATTTTAGTATAACTCAATACAAAAAAATAAAGCTATGGCACCACAAACTTTTATTAAAATAGTCGCTGTTGATGAACATAGCTACTACGACGCGGCATTTCTTTGATAATACTACGACGTAGTACTACAAGATTTTTGTAGTAGCGCGTAGTTGTCTCTTTTCTAATGGTAATTTAGAGTGACCATGGTTTGCTTAATATCCTAGCGGATATATTTATTTTATGCTAAAAAAAAAATACTTTTTTTTTGCAAAAATCGCTTCTATAAATGATACTTATTGTGTAAAAAAAATTTGGCCGCTGACTATAAAACAACCCTGTATAGAGTCCCAGCTGGGCCAACTTAGGAAACGATTTTTTCTAAACCGACTCTGACCTGTGTCTATGTGTCTATACTAGGACCCCCAAGCTAAGCTATGTGGTCTCCACAATACCAGCAAAGTTTATTTATTTTATTTATTTATTTTAGCTTTCTTTGGTTTTTGGAGACAAACATAGGTTTGTCAGGCTGGGTATATATCATTATTATCAATATTATATGACTAAGAATATCAATAAAACTAAATCTAGGAAAAACTAAGATTATACTAGTGTTTAGTTCAGACAGTACGAATGTAGTTATTTCAGTCAAACGTTTCCTGCTTTTCAAAAGGACAACGATATTTAGGATGACCGTTGTTATGGTTCCAAACACAAAAGGTAAAACGGGACCGCTTACTCCGCTGTTCGTTTGTCACCAGCCTATATGTCATAAAGATGCACCTAAAAGGTTAAAAAATGGTAACTGTCTAAACTTCCAAGGTAAAATTACGGTAAAACTACGGACTAAGGAACTGTAAAAAAAAACTGAAAATTCACAAATAATCCCGGTTTTGACTACTATCTCACAGGTTGAGTTAGAATAAGTTCGAAGATAACAGAAAATGAGCTGGCAAAAAAACTCCGTATGGGTCCTACCAAAAATGACATTCCGCCACTTTAAAAGACATAATGGATTACTAAAAGTTGATCAGCTCTGCAACGAATTAAATGATGAGAAAATTCCTTAATTTCTTAACTTTATCAGTTTTAAATTTATTTCATCGTGCTTTGCTATACATATTTAATTGCGAAACAAACTTAAACAAGGTTTAAAAACATTTAAGTATTACTGGAAGGTAAATAGTGAAAGTCTAAAATTTGCAAGTAGAGACTGTCCGTGAGAAATATAAGTTAGAATTGAAAGAAAGATTTGGGCCGCTATTGAATGATGAAGACTGCGAGATAGAGGAATATTGGAATAGATTTAAGAATGGTATGTTAAAAACAGCCACACAGTTATGTGGGCTAAGTGTCAAGAAGAATGTAAAAAGATATAACAACAAGTGGTGGGAATAAGTGAAAGGTTTTGTACTAGAAGCAAAAGAAATTATGATAGATTAAGAAAAACAGTGAAAGAAATGGTGAGTAAAAAGAATTTAAGAAAAAACTTGATAAGAAATTCCCAGAGAACTTTCGAGCCAATTCCAAACTGTTCTAGCACTTAGTCAGAAGAATTCGAGGGCAGTTTGGAGACTTGAAAGTGGGCGCGTTAAGAGATTAGGATGGGAATATATGAAGATATTATGAATCAGTGGAAATAATATTTCAAGAATTTATTTGAACGAAGCACGAGTGATGTTTTTCACACCTTCGAGGGGTGTAACCAATCGTGAAAGTGAGATAAGTATATACAGTGTTGATTTGTAGTCACCAGCCAAGTTTAATTTTTAGTTTCTTTGATACGATATAAATGTACCTGCATATTTATTTTATCGTCGCTTAGTAAAAAACGTAGAAATATGGAAAAAGTTTGTTTTAAAAAATAGTCGCTGTTGATGAAGATAAGTATCGAAGAATAAATGCCGAAATGCTCAAGACGGATGAAGGTGTCACTGCAAACCTGTTGTACCAGCTTATCAATAAATGTTGGCAGTCTGGCCATGTTCTTGGTGGAGAATCTTGGTTGCTTGCTTATGTCTATGCAGATACTCAGTGTTGGCAAGAACAGAACAACCCGAAATCACATGTCTAAGGGACTCGCCAGGTTGGCGGCACGCCCGACATACGTCCAATGTGCCGTCCCTCATAATGTACTTCCGGTAGTAGTTTGTCTTGAACAACAATTTCCACATGAACAACCGCACACTTTTCCACTCCAAACTCCATTTTGATGGAGCTGCTAAATCTGTCACGATTTTTAGCAGTTCCCTCAATCGTGGAGCCGTTGGAGCTAACAGCTTCAGGTGGACCATGTAAAAAAAATGGGATAACCTCATGCAGCCTCTAGGGAACTGAAAGCCCGTCTCTGATCCGTTCAGCAATGTGCTAAGAGGCTTCAGAGCCAGACAAAACCAAAGTGTGCTCAGAAAATCATCCTGGAATATTCCCCTACCAATCTGGATTCGGTCTTCCGCAGCCGCCATTTGCTTGCCTTGGAGACTGAGCATTGTACTCCATTGTCTCATACATCGCTCGAGAAATATTCAAACTGTACCGTCGATTTTGTACAGTTCAAGAACTCTTAAGAGTCATGCATGAGGCACGGAATTAAATGCTTTTTTATAGTCAATCCAGGCTGCGGACAAATGTCCACGAGAAGAAGTTCCTTTGATAAGCAGCTCCCAGCCCTACATCCGTTCTGAGCATCAGATATAACGCGGTTAGCATCTAAATGCTGACGAATCTTGGTGCACTGAACGGAGGTTAGTGTCTAGTAGGTGGTAAACAGACACGTGATGGGCCGATATTTCAATGGATCCGCGGTATCTTTGGACTAAGGAACTAAATGACTAAGGCTTCCTGCAATTGACGGGTCAAAGTTGCATGGTATAGAAAAAATCCCTTGAATCAATAGTTTTGCAATCCGTCAGGGCCCGAACATTTACAGTTCGGGCTCCGATGGATTGCAGCACTTACGTCCTCCTCTGATATGAGGACTTGACTTATAAGGATCACCTCCGCACACGTTTCCTACCCTATCAATCCAGGGATCCTCTTAGAGCTCTACTGAGAATAGACAATTTTGGATGTATCTGTCAACCTTTTGGTAGTACCTCCGAATATGCTTCGCCCATGCAGCGATCTTTTGTTTCAGGTCGATGCGCTCTGTCAGTTTTCGGGTGAAGTCCGGTCTGGTCAAGTTAGTGTCCATTCCGGAAAACGCCTTCCAGACAAAACGCACAATCCTTGGCCTAGTGTTGCCCGAGCTGTAGCAAGTTAGCTTGCCGATGAGGATCCTGGCTTGTTCAAAACGACGCTCAATCCTCCTCTTCCGAGCTGGGACAGCATTACTCCGAAGAGTAGCACGTCCAGCGTTTGGACTTGGAGCAACCATGTTTGTGCCAGTAAACCGAGATACCGCCATAGCTGCTCCAAAAAGGATTGAGTTTATTTCGACAAGATCAGAACTGCCCTCCAAATGTTGGGGCAGCATCTAATTAACGTACTTCCTCGATCGTCGGCTCTAGTAACCTTCTCATGTGCTCTAAATCCTGGGAAGCCATCTCTGTTGCACCTTCCCTTTCCACCAGGTTATTCCAATCTGCCTCATCTCCTGCACGCTGCTCTAAAGCTGGCATTTGCACAGGAGAGGTGATACTTGCAGTGGCTGGGGGTGGTACCACAGAGAAGGCTTCGTGTCTCAGTTGTTCGAGTTCAGTGGGAGCAAAGATGTTAGAACGCATCTCTATCCGCAAGGTTTTGTGAGGCGACGGTTAAATTATGCTCCAGCAGCATGAAATCGCGGTGCATGCGTGCTCGATACCCTTTTCTACCTGTTTCCGTCTATCTTGCCCCGTAGTACGCTCGCATGAGGTTGGCGTTTTGTTGCTGCGTCCATCTCATGCGCCGTCTTTCAGGGGCGGGCACCTATTCCGGGGGCTGAGATGCCCCTGCTGGTACCAAGCTCCCTGAAGGCAATGATGGTGGTGAGGACTAGGTGGTCACCTCAGTCTCTGTGCGCTGGCGGAGCGCCATGCTGCCGCGCCCAGCGCCAGCATCAGACGCGCCCGGCGGCCCCCAGGTAGCAACTCTAATTTGTATTGGCCATTATTATAAGCTTCTACAGACACGTTGGCCACGCCAGTAATTTCTCAGTCGTGTGTCCACTCCCCACGTGATATAGATGGTCAATCAGGACGTGTGGTTGTTTTAGGGGGCTTGTTTATTATTATTATTACTATAGGATAAATATTTTACATATTTACTCATGACGGGAATCGTAAAAATTTGAATTATCCACGTAAAATCCGAAAGATTTCATTGTAGTAAAATTTATATTACTGGTAAATTTAGGAGCAATGTTCAACTCAACAAAAAAACTTGATGAGTTAAAAAAAATTTGGCATTACAAAAGACATTGAAAAAAAATAACGGTCTATACTATACAATGAAGGTTATATTTGGTTAGGTAATGTAATAGATATTTTTTTTACGTCCTCCCCTAGTAAAACGTGTAATATGTAAAAGATAAGATATAGAGAAGCCACTCCAATTATTTCAGGTTCATATTCATCAAACTAAACAAAATTATGATTTTTCCAAATAGCCAAAGCCAAATAAAATTTTATTTACCATATTTTTTCAGTTATTAAAAAAATGAGCAATATCAACGGCAAAAAGTTAAAAAAAAATATATAAATAACAAGTAAGATTTCTATTCTGTCTAGTACCTACAGTCGTCGGTCCTAAGTCGAAATGTCACGAATGCCCCTGCACACCCTTAGAGATGAAATCGGCCAAACAACTGGCTACCTCGTTGGCTCCTCTTGAATACTTTCTATCTTTCATCATTTGAAATCTTTTCAGAGCATTTCATACGAAATTTTCATGGCGACTTCATAGTTTTCTTGGGCTTTGTAACACGAGTCCGACTAAGATACGCTTTACCCAGATTTTTGGTGTTGTTTTTTTCGTGTCAATCTTCTCAGATTCATGTTTGTCCCTAATATTGCCTTTGTTTTTTCCAACCCGTTTAGTTATATGTCTCGAAGATTATATTTCAGTGGAAAAAGTGAATAGTGGTGTATTAGCTTACGGTGTTGAATAGCCGGAAAACTGATCTGATTGATTCATGGTTCAGAGGATTAAAAACCGACTTCACCTCAAAACTTTATCTGAAGTAGATGGTCGTCAAGGTAAACGATCTCCAAATTCATACATATTTTTTCAATGAAATTGATAAGGGACCAAATGGAAAGTATCTTCTATCATATGAAACAAGAATCATCAAAAGCGGTTCACCCACTCAAAAGTTATGAGGTAACAAACATAAAAAACATACAAACGAATTGAGTGCCTCTTTCTTTTTTTTTGGTTGAAAAGACTACTATTTGTGTGACACCAATTTGTAGGTAGAACCATTTTCAAGTCCATCTGGCTTGCAACAACCTTGATATTTCTTTCAAGGAACCCGCTAGATTCCCAGAGATCATTATTATTGCTAAACATATTGCTTCCATGCAGGACTGGGAGCAAAAGAAAAACATAGAATGCTTCGCTTCCCGGGCATACTGTAAAAGTCAGTTAAGGTTTTATTAGAGACGTGTTTTGTGGGCTCTAAGCTGACCCCCTGTCGGTGCAATAGTCTCTATCCATCATAATAAAATGAGATCGTCGTGGCGCCGTGGTTACTGTGTGTATCAAACGATATCACAGATCAAGCAACGTTTGGCGCGGCCGGTACTTGGATGGGTGACCGCCAACCATTCATTTCGCATGGCGACTTCCGTGCTTCGGAGCACACTAATAATACAGGTAGGAGATGACGGATGTGGAGTACCGTTGTTATTAGTAGAAATAATGAAGTTGCTAGGTGTAGTATTACGATATTATGATCTTGCTTCTGATAATTTAACAAAGCCTTTATCGTATTGAAAAGATCTTCAAATGAAAACAAAAATCAGAATTACATTAGTGATTATCATTATTTGCCAACTATATTATATTTTGGCAAATTCATTAATAATAATAAATAGATACATAAAAGCTTAATCATTCTATAAGTTTTAGTTTAGTTTAATGTTAGTTTGTAATAAGCTGTACCATAGTAACACTGTTATTTATTTTACACGACAAAAGTTAAAGCAATCAAATTAGAGTGCAAAAATACAGGGTTGATTGTAGTCACCTGCAAAATGAAATGTTAGTAGTTTCTTTGATACGATAAAAACGTACCTGCATATTTATTTTAGTATAGCTCAGTACAAAAAAATAAAGATATGCGACCACAAACTTTTATGCAAATAGTCGCTGTTGATGAACATAGCTACTACGACGCGGCATTTCTTTAATAATACTACGACGTAGGTAGTACACGATGTTTTGTAATAGCGCGTAGTCGTCAATATCTTGCTGGTAATTTAGAGTGACCATGGTTTGCTTAATATGTTTGCAGATATATTTATTTCTTTGTAAAACAAAACAAATTCTTTTTTTTTTGAAAAAAACCGTTTCTATAAATGATATTTATTGTGTAAAAAAAATTTGGCCGGTGACTACAAATCCTCCCTGTATATTACATTTTCATCCAAATATTATAAAAAATAGTCATAAAGAAAACATGCTAGTAAAACATGCTTACATCCAAAAATACAAGATAAATAAGGTGACTGCCAGTGGTCGCTAAAAATCATAAAAATACGTTTGATTAAAATTACAATTTTCTCGGAAGTCGTAAATAAGTTTTAGCATTAAAATAGTAATTTTAGAGAATTTTATACTTTATAGCATTAAAATAATAACGAACCATTATCACAAGTTGACATTGTTAAAGGTTGTTAGTGCTTTACCGAATATACTTTCTCCCAAATGCTCAGAAAGTTCGGAAATTTCTAATAAATCAGCATAAAGTGGCAGCGGAAATACTGAAATTATAAAAAAAAAATACTTAAGATTAAGATTTTTGAGATTTCAACGTAGACCGTCGTAATTGATGTTACAATAGAACATTTTGCAAAGTAAACAATTGTATGTGTCAAATCCGATATGTGACACAATATCATTGGCAATGTAAATAATTATATGCGGCACTAACAATCAAACGTTATATTTTCTCAACAGTACAATAAGTAACGTACACAATCGTATCTGCCACATACAATAGTCTTAAGTAACTTTAAAGAAATAACCCAAGAATCTTTATCAATATTATCAATAATATATAAAAACAAAAATTACTTGCCAAACAGTATGTTTTCAATGTGATTTTCAATAACAGAGTACACTGGCTTTTTTAACACGCAGGTTCTCCTCCGGGGGTAAAAAGTGACAATTGTCGAATTCTTTTTGAGTCGAACCACATGCTATTTGGTTGGTGGATGTCAGATATTTCAGGGTGCCGAAATGGCTTCTGGCAAACCCTATACAGCACCCGGGACCGACTGCTTAACGTGGCCTCCGAAGCACGGAAGTAGTCGCGAGTCGGCGTTCACCCATCCTAATGCCGGCCGCACCGAGCGCGCTTAACCTGCGATATCGCTTGATATGCACAGTAACCACGGCGCCACAAGGACTTCGTGAATAAATTATTTAATATTAATCCGCCTAAAATGTGAAAATTGTCAATATGTTACTTACAATTATTACGTGGGAGCTATCGAAGTGTGTAAGTATTTTGAAGGAAGTAATAAATATGCATACCTGTCGAAACAGTCATCTGGAAAGATGTTCAAAATTGATGTTTACATGACATGTGAATAATAACATCGTATTTGCATAATTGAAGATTCAATGACTATTCAACTAAAAGCGATAATATGCTGATGAATAAACACCTAGGTCGTATTTCGAGTTATATCTTTTTAATAATTCCTACGGTTATCATAACATAATACAGTGTTTAAACGCACTAATCTTGAAAAGTACCTTCGATTTGAAAGATTATTTTGTGTCTGATATAGTCCAGTCAAAATAAACAAAAATAAGTCTTAACCTAGGAAAAATTCACATTGAGCTGAAAATTGGTAGAGACGACCCGAAGCCATAATAAATATAATTACTAATTAATATTGCCTTCGATCCTGATTCTGCATTTTTTTTTAATTTTAGACTCAGTTCGCGTTTGAACTAAATCTCACCTAATGGTAAGGCAGACGGGCTTAGAAAATAACTGGCTCTTCATAAAATACTGCCAGAGGAGATCCCCGATACTGGAGCAGTAATCATTGGCGGCAGATTTTATATGAAGGGTGGTCGCTAGACGGGATTCTACCACCAAGCCAGAGGCACCCAGATTAGTAGCCTCTTGCGACACGCTTAGGGCTATTCTTTAGAGGTAAGGCTATTCTAATCCAACCCTACATGGCTTAATATAATAATAAAGAAATTGTCTTTGGCTAAAACGGTAAGCTTGAACTTATAAACAGGTCAGGAAAACTTGGCGATCATGCAGTCGCTGGTAAGTTAAAACCGAAACGTCGGGTTAAAATTTAAAATGTAAATATACGCGTTAAAAAGTGTTTTATTTAATAGTATGAATCGCGAAAACTTAAGACAATATTATTAATTGATATTCTAAGTAATATGCACACATTTCCGCACCACCTATGAGGTAATGTACTTGGCGCGTTTTTTTTAACGTGGTTTCCCCAGTAGGCATACTCCACGCCCTTTTCGCGAAACTTGGAAAAAAACCATAAGTTTGTGTGTTTGACCTTGTATATTTTTTTATTGCAGAAGCAGGATCGAGTATATTGTGTATATTGTATTTAGAATCAATCGATATTACAGGTTAAGCAACACTCGGCCGGGTCGGTACTTGGATGAGTGACCGCTGACCATTAATTTCTCACTTCTGTTCTTCGGAGGGCACGTCAAACAGTCGGTCCCGGATGTTGTACTTGTATACAGTAGTCACTAGGATGTGTTAGAAGCCATTTCAGTGTGATGATAATTCTGATATCTACCAAGAAGCTCTGGGCCAGCTTTTGTTTACAACCTAAGCCTGTTTGCCGAACATGGAAAAGAATTATAACATAGTTAAGCCCTGAAGTGGACTCATTACAAAGAGTTATAGCGATGAAGGTCGAAGGGAATTTTTGTAATTTCAAATTGGTGTATTCAACGTCGCTGCCAGTTTTCAGTTCTATGTGAATGTTTCCTAGTTTAAAATGTCTATTTTGACTGAATGAAAAGCCCAGTTTTCGGAGAAGATGATATTTTTTGTAATAACTCCTCTGTTACAATTACCAGTAACGAGTGGTTGCTGATTGATGGACGTACTCACAAAAAATTACCATAGAAGCAATATAAATGAAAATGCAAAATATACGATGAAATCTGCGGTAAATATACGGTGAAAACTTAAGACCATCAATGTTATTGAGTTTGCCAATTGAACTTTAAATAATATTGGAAGAACATATGAAACTCGTAAATAAAATCACATCGTATGAACGATTCAAAGAATTTCAGAATTTCAATTTCTACGTTTAAATCAATAAATTTTAAGTGCTTTTGCAAATACGATAGTTTCCCCAGTTAACCTATTAATTAGCCTGTGCCAGGTAACAGGATGTTATTTATGCAGATATGGGAGTTTTTGAGATCATCCATTCATAGACCCAATGAAAGTTATATCATTATTTGTATATATTTTTGATTAAGTCACTTTTTATACATAAAGTGCCGATTTCAATTCAGTGTTAGTGTTGACGAGCACTGATGTTTGCTTTCAATTCATGGATATTTAATTCTTATATTTTTTAATTATGCTGCTATAGTTATAACCTTTTGTTACTTTTTGTGTTGCTTTTATAGCTTCAAGATAATGTTTGGATAGCTGTAAGTATGTAAATCAAAGTGAAAGTTAGATATTCTTATTTTTATTCCACGTTATAGGTACAGGGTGATTAGTGGACATTGCTCACCGTTTTCAACAGGAATGTCATTGTCCAGCAAAATAGCTACTGCAAGGCTTTTTTTTATATTGTGAGGATAGGACGTTTGTCTTCCATGCCATCTGATGGTAAGTGCGCATTAAGACTATGGTGTTAAACGTCCATCCACGAGAAACCTATTCACTCGACACTTAAAAGTTCCAGGACTGTAGTGGTTATAGTTGAATATTATCATTGATTTATTTTGATTAAGTATCTTCCCTAAACCTGTATGATATCATCACCTACAACCTCATCACCACATGATAACAAAATTTAAAAAGTATAAATCATATAAACCTTCAATAAGTATAAATACAAAAGTTTATGTAAGACAAACAGCTGTATCGCATAACAGTCTTTGGTTCTAGGCAAAATAAACGAATTCTGTCGTATTTCTAGCATCCTTAAGCTGTAGTTAGATATTTTAAATTTTTTTATATTATTTTCCGGTGTATTTTAAATATAATTTAGAAAAAATAGTATTTAAACGCCAGAATCATATACAAAATTGACTTTTAAAATTTGCTGTACGCCATTTTTTAATGTCTTTTAAATTCTATTTTGATATTTTTGACTTTTCATATTCATTCATACATAAAGCTGTTATGCATTTTTAGATATTTAGTGAATTGTCAGAGTTCTGACTGCGCAGCTAATACTTTTTTACACATTGTAATTTCAAACAGAAATACTGCAAAGCAGACGAGCTGAACTTCCACGAACCCTGCAGGCCAGTAAATAATATATTTAATGTATTTTAACATTGTGTGTATAATTTCAAGCTCACAAGAGAAACGCGTTAAATAAACATTTTAGGGTATGGTTATAAATGTTTTCCCTCGATGTACTGATGTAGTACACAATAAATCTCAAACCTCCCAAAATATCAAAACAAATACAAAATAATAAATAATAAAACTCTTTATTGTACACCAACATAGTTACACAGATTAACTTAAAATTATTTTCAGCGGCCTTATCGCCGAAGCGCGATTTCTGCCAGGCAACCCAGATACATACATAACGTCACGCCTGTATCCCTTATGGGGTAGGCAGAACACTAGAGGTTATAAGACCATCTGATGTCACGTTTGACAAATGAGGTATTATAATGATGGAGAGAGGCTATCGCAGTGACAGGGGGTCAGCCTATCGCCTACAAAAATGCCAGTAAAATCTTTATGATCAAATAAAAGTAAAACCTCTTTATCAAAATAAAATGAAATTTAATTAATTTCCCGCAATAATAAAACAAAAAAAAAAACATCTGTCAAAGCTTGTTAAGAGTGCTCATTCCGCCGAGACCAACACTTCATTTCGACACGAATTTCGGAAATTATTTCCTTAGTGCTTACTCACGTTTGGGTTGTGCGTTGATCACTGGGTATGTCAGTCAGTCACCTTCCTATTTCATGTATGGATATACAACGTGTCATAAAATGGAGAGATAAAACTTATGGGTTAGTTTCTATACCATACGTAGAATATACAGTAAAAGAATTAGCATGATTAGTGCTGGTATAGACTTTCATACAAATTTATTTAATTATTTTACAAGAAATCATTTTGACAACCCTAGTCAACCTAATAAGCTAAAACAAGACTTGTGCTGCAGTCAGTGACCTTATGACTTTTCCCGTACTGGCTGAACTTTGTAGTATCTATCTTAGTTACCTATCACTTTATTTTTACGCCATCTGTTATCGAATAGATTTCATCAAAAGCTAACAGATGTTTTTAGGGTTGACACTTAGATATTTTGATCTAAACTTTGAACTTGTTTTTCGGCCGAACCGTAAGGATAACAAATTTATGTTACTGTCACTTATAAACTACATCAACAAACATACAATGTCCTTAAGTATTATCTCTTCATTATGTTACACGTTGTATATGATGAGATGTTTCCTGCTTAATTGTAGTTCAAAAATTTTAACTGGTGGGTTTCAATATTCAACTGACTGCTATGCGTAACCGGTACAGGTACAAAACTGGTAGGAAAAAAGTAGCGTTTCACAATATCTACTAGCTACGGGCTGTAAGTTCTCAAATTTGGCATGGGCCCTCCTTGCGTGACGTTCTTCCAAGAAAATAGGTGATATGTGATTTATAGAATATCACGCATTCGCAACTTATTTGTATGATATTTGAACTAAATAAATATATAAACTTATTCAATTTATGTTTGCTATGTTTTAGTATTCGATAAATATATTATAGTATGTTTTTAGAGCTTTTTATTAATAATTTCGTTTAACTGCTTACGTAAAACGAAACCACAGAATAAGTAATAGTTGGTACGAAACGCCAATCCTTCGACTAATTTTGCCATTGGTTGAATCACATTTTTATGACGTCAAAGTAAATATTTAAAAGAAAAATTATGTAATTCAATAATATTCGTCCTTTTTTTCAAAAACAGTTATAGATAAGTTAGAAAGAGAAAACTGGATTATTGATATGTTGACAGATATTTGATAGGACATTTCTTTAAATGAATAAATTGTTACGTCGTTGGCTAGATAAAATGACCTATTCTTTAATTGGTCGTACGTAATGAAAACATAACTCCTTATTGGCCGCAGCAGACTGCCATGCTACCTTTACCTCATTGGTTTAAATTAATAACTTGCTACGTCGTCGTTGGCTAGATAAAATGACTTATTTTGTAAATGGTCAAAAGTAACCTAGCAACCCATTACAGTCAAACAGTTCGTAAGCAGTGGTTTAGATGTCAAGATTTTGAATATAGAAACGCATTTTGGTAGTGAATTCTATTGTTCGTAGGCAAAGCGAATAGTTTTCATAATATTGAAACCCGCCAAATATGGCGGGTTTCAATATTATAAGGTTCTCACATAAGGATTTATTCTGATTTGTAAAGTTATAGACTCGTCCGAAGTTGTTGGTGGTAAGCTGCCGAACTTATTAGAATAATTGCGGTGAAATGCGAATTGAACAAATACGTACAAAGAAATACGTTTACTGTTTGGTAATGTACAAATTACTTTTTTACCGTCTTTGCCTTCAGCTTGTTGATAAAGAATTAAATGAGATTTCTTAAATAATGAGGTAGTTGATTTGACGTGTTTTCGGTTTGAACAATATAATTATCAAATGAAGTCGTTGTGGCGTAGTGGCTCCATCGCATATACAGGGTGACTGGTGACAAATTTTAGATAAAGAAGGGGAGCACTCTGTACTCGATTCTGATCATAATTTTGTCATAATTAAATATAAATAAATAAAAGGACATTACTACACTTTTCCCGACACGCCGCCACCTCTGTCAACACGCACACAGTAGTGTTCCCGCCACACGCACACCACCACCTACAAGGCATCTATTGTATTACGCCTATGTGACCATGCGGTCCGTAATGAATTCTTTAATTTTCGGTTAATCTTACTCAATATATAATTAAAATTCATTTTTTATTTAATTTTTTCTCTTCATGTATGATCTCAACTATTATGTCCTAGAATTTCGAAAGTGACCAGTCGAAGTTTGAAAGTGAAATTTACCCTATATAACTCGATACAGCAGGTTAATTAAATATCGTTCGTCCGGATCGGCACAAGGACGGTTGACCGCTGACCATCCATTCACTCAACAACTTCCGTGCAGGCAAAGCAAGTGCATCGGTCCCGGGAGCTGTGTTCTTGTATTAAATTAAATTATTAAATTAAAATTAAAAATTATTTATTGACACAAAAAGATTACAAAGAGAGATACAGAAAATACAAAGGTAATAACAAAATCACGATTGTGTCAAAGGGATACTTTCAGCTTAGTGTTGCTGTTAACTAGCAACGCTGGTTTTCAAAGTACCCCTTTGCTCCAAGCCGTTATAAAAAAAAACAATAATTTGCAGGTTTAAACGGTCGCATTTAAAATATGCAATATGTATGCAATAGTCGTAAGGGTATCTTCGAAGCAATTTCGTCAACAAACACTAACAAGCACTGCGCAGCTTCGTGGCTTATCCTAGTCCGCTCCTAAAATGAGTTGAGACGACGATATATATTATGTATATACAGGGTCCGCCTATAATAGTCAATTATATTTTAATAGCAGATTAAGGTGGGTGTGAATTTCGAAAAAAGAAATTTCTTTTAAATATATGTTACATAAATTAAAATTTTAAAATTCTTCTCAATGAGTAAAATTTAAGTTTAATATTTATATTATGACTACATGCAATAAGATGGAAATGTTTTTATTACTTGCTGTGTTGTCATAAACTACAGATTAAACTTAAATTTTGAACACTTAGAAAAATTTTGAAATTTTAGTTTATAAAAAATGTAAAAAAAAAATTTTTTTTTTCGTTATTCAGACTTACTAATCATTCTTAATCTGCTATTAAAATATT
The DNA here is from genome assembly GCA_944452665.1 of Stenoptilia bipunctidactyla. NCBI lineage: Eukaryota > Metazoa > Arthropoda > Insecta > Lepidoptera > Pterophoridae > Stenoptilia > Stenoptilia bipunctidactyla. The sequence goes on along the minus strand of OX101721.1, from coordinate 44,982,301 downwards.
ATTGACTATTATGTGGCGACCCTCTATAGTTCATAAGTTTATATATCCCTTATCTATTTACCGGTCCAAGTACTTACTTAACCTTCATTTGACTAAATAGTGAATGTTAGAAATATTTATAATCACTTATACATACCTCTTTCGCTTCCTCCACGTTCATTAATCTTTTCATACATGATCGCCGGTTACGGGTACTTTTAACTAGGCCCTTTTTAAGAACGTCGCCAATTTGATCGGCGTACGTTCGCCTAGGGCGGCCCCTTCCGACAGCACCATCCATTCTTGCTCTGTACGCCTCTTTCGTAAATCTACTTTCACTCATCCTTTCCAAATGTCCAAACCACCGTAGCATACCCTTTTCAATCTTAGTCACTACATCTTCTTTCAATCCGCATCTCTTTCTTATTTCACTATTGCGCACCCTATCACTCAATTTCACTCCACACATGCTTCTCAACGCTCTCATCTCCACAGCTTTAATCTTGCTATCATGTCTCTTCTGCCGTCATATAAAATCTGCCGCCATATACCTAATTACTGCTTCGGCGGCGATGTGCTCCGGCAATATTTAATGAAGAGCCAGTTCTTTCCTAGGCCCGTGTGCTTTCATCTCCGACCTCATGTTCACTTGACATCAGGTGATACTGAGGTCAAACGCGGGCTTAGCGTTTAATAAAAAAAAATCACCAAGTCAAAAACTGATCTCCGTTTTCTTACTCATAAGAAAACGTCAGCAAAATATCACTTGCTACGAATAGTTTCCAAGTACAAGAGTGGCTGAGTAACAAAATGTCTCCTGAAATAGAGGGTGCTTACGTTCATGTAACAAAGGAGTACCTGTAGATCTCCTAGACAGAGAAAATGAGGCTGTTGATATAGAAGGCCTCAAGTGATGCAACAAAGACGTTGCGATTTGTTTTTTTTTTGCGCATTCTTAATTAACTTTTTTATGTACTTCGTAACTTTAACAGAGTAAAAAGTATTATTCAATTCAATTCAAATGATTTATTTCTATCAGTTAATAGATCATTGGTGCATACAGGTTATAAAAATATAAGTAATAATAAGAACATAAGAATTACCAATCAAATTACGAATTGTGTGTTAGTATGAAAAATTTCAATATTAAATAATTAAGAATACAAAAAAATACAATAAAAATAAAGTGACCAAATCAGTAGTAAATTTTATGTTGAAACATTTTTCACGAGCAACAATTATTATACTTTCTGTATAGATTTTCGAGATATGAGCAGAAACCTGTATACAGGAAATAAGAAATACCTTCATCATAAATCTCAATACCTGGCATATCCTAAGATATTGATCATAGAGTAAAAAAATATTACCAAATCAATAGCAAATTTTATGGAAAAGCTTTCGTCACAAGCAATTATCACGCTATTTGTATAGATTTTCAAGATATGAGTAAAAACCTGAAAAAAGGGACCTTCACCACCCAGAACCTTAGCACAGCCCCCATCCTCAAGATATATTAATCTGGACAGCACATGGTATACGTGTGCCAATTTTTAAAACTAGACGAATTATTTCCCCTGATTGCCTATTTTTAGCCTTATTTGACTGAGCTATAAAGGAAAGTATGGTGTTGCGGGGTGTAACACTATTTGTTGCATTACATTCTTTCAGTTCAACTCTCAGTGATCATCCTATCCTAGGTTATAGCATATGTATCAATTCTGTCCATCGATATTGAATAATATTTTTAACTTTACATAGGAATGGAGTCATTAGAAATTTCTTTACAAATGATACAGGAAAAAACCTTTGAACATACTCGCTTTTAAAATATAACTAGCTGTTCCTCACGGCTTCACCCTCGTAATCCTCGATCATAAGCTGAAGAGTTTGTTTTTTCGTTTGTTTGTTTGAACGCGCCAATCTCAAAAAATTCAAGTGGGATTTGAAAAATTCTTTTTGCATTTGATAGCCCAACTCTTGAGGAAGGTTATAGGTTATATTTTATCCCGAAATTCCCACAGGATCAAAAGTTACGCGAGTAAATCCGCGCGCGGTGGCTAGTAGTAATAAAAAACGTACGTATTTTAAACCTATATTTATTTATTCAAGGCTGTGTCCTAGTTTAGTGTTAAATTTCTCTTTACTCTATCAAAACATCATCATTGCGGGGACGTAAAAGGTTTACAAACATATTTCATCCACCGCCAGTGACCAAAATCTATTTATTTATTTAGCATTTATAAGTTGAGAGATAATGCCTGAGAGAAAGCTTTAGAGGAATTTCTTTCTAGATCATTCCATCACAGAATATTGATAAAGATGTTTATATATTTAAAACCAAGGTCATCATGATCATTATTCTGCTAGAATTACTTCCGACCATAAGTTGGCATGTCTATTTTAGGAATATTAAAAGCTGTAAATATTTTTTTGGAAGGCAATAAGTAGTGTCATGCAATCACTGATAAATTTATGCAACTACTCCGAAAACATCATGTAAAAAAGTTAATATAAATAGGAAGAAATTGTTAAGAAACAACAATTTTTCTAACAAGACTAAAGCAAAAACAATGGTAAGTTACTTATATATTTTTTCTAAGTCATTGAAAATTCCATTTTGCGTGTGACTTTTGTGAAGCTTTCCAAAACATCGTGAAGTACTACGTTGTAGTATTACCAATGAAATGCCGCATGGTAGTAGATGTGTTCATCAACAGCGACTATTTTCTAAAAAATATATCTTTATTTTTTTCTGCTGAGAGATAATAAAATAAATATGCAGGTGCATTTATATCGTATTACTTTTCTTCTTCTTCAACCAGTTTGTTATTTTCTGACATGGTGTGTATGATGTAGATTCCAGATTGTCAAGTCAAGCTCTTTTATGTTAACGATTTCAATATAGATCGTGTACACAAAAGAGCTTTAACTTGCCACATCCTTTCCTTGTTGTCATCTTCATTCAACTTGTTTTCCACTTGTTGCACTTGCTTGTGTGTTTCGTTGCCAAAAACTAGAAATTTCTCTCTTATCTCAAAGTCAAAGGAATCTTTATTTCGTAAGTATTTGAATACATTTGAAATAAGGCACAAAATTTACAAATTGAACTGAATCTACCGCCACTTCGGAAAGTCGATCTGTTGAGAAGAAGTGGCAAGAAACTCAACAGCAATCATCTTTTAAAAATACACAATAACAATTAACAATCTTCTTGCATCCGGATAACTTATAGTAAAACTTTATATAACACTTATCCTTAAATCTATCGAAGGGTTAATCTTAAATATTTTGGAATTATATTATAAAAGCGTACACATATTGACCCATGAACGAGTTGGTGATCTTCAGGAGTCTACTATTATATTTATGCAATAGGCAATCAAATATTAGACAGAAACATAGACATAGATATAGAGGTAAAGATAGAAGTAGATAGATGTAGCGATAGAGGTGAGAGATAATACAGATAATGTGGATGGAGATGGGAATAGTCGTGGAAAGAGACGGGACACAAACACGAGTATAACGCAAGCACCAGCCATCACCCTCCTCAACCATATTTTAGGGAAGAGGGTGACCCGACACCCGACGCTACCGCTAGCCATGCCGCCTAAGGGAGCATGACGTTCTTGCTGTTATTTGGATTGGAAGGAGATGGAGATGGCGTTGGATAAGAGGGAGATGGAGATGGTGTTGGAGATGGAGTTGGAGATTGAGAACTTTCGAAAAACAATTTACAACCAAGGACTTTTATCGTCCATATATTCAGATATTGTATAAAAGCCTTTATTACACAATTTTTGTTTAATAGTTTCTTTAAATTTATCAAGTGGTAAGTCTTGAATATTTGTGGGAACCTTATTATAAAAACGTATGCATTGACCCATAAATGAGTTAGTGACTTTATGAAGTCTACTATCATAGCCGGCTAGCTTGTACTTATTTCTAATATTATGCATGTCACATTTTCTACGGAACATGTTTAAGTTCTTTTTTACGAACATAAGATTTTCAAAGATATATTGTGATGCAAACGTAAGAATATTTATTTCTTTAAACTTATTTCTTAATGTCGCTCTGGAATTGAGTTTGTAGATTGCGCGAATAGCCCGTTTCTGCAGCACAAAGATGGTTTTAATATCGGCAGCATTTCCCCACAGGAGAATGCCGTATGTCATTAAGCTATGTAAAATAACCAAAATAAACCAACCGCGCAGTAGCTTCATTAGAGATATTTCGCATCTTTTTGATGGCATATGCTGCAGAACTAAGTCTCTTCGCCAACCTTTCTATATGTGGACCCCACTGTAGTTGTGCATCTAGGGTTATGCCAAGGAACACTGTTGAATTTACAGGTCTCAATTCTTGTCCCTTTACAATTAAGTTAGTATCAACATACCGGACATTAGGCAATGAGAATTTTAAAAATTTAGTTTTATTTTCATTGAGGAGTAGGTTATTGGCTGAAAGCCATTTCTCCACAGTTTCAATACAACAGTTTACTTCAAAGCAGTGCTTCAATTGCCTACTCACTTTAAATAGAAAAGAGGTATCATCAGCAAACAATAAGACCTCACACTTGTCTTTTACCACAAATGGCAAATCATTTATATAAACTAAGAATAAGAAAGGCCCAAGAATCGAGCCCTGGGGCACTCCCATATGAACTGCTGATCCCGACGATCTCTTTCCATTAATATCAACTCTTTGCATTCTATTGCATAAATAGGATTTCATAAAATCAAGTGCCCTATCATTGATTCCATAGTGGTGTAGCTTCATGATCTATCTATCTATCTAAGTTTTGTCAATCATAGTATTAAATGTGGGTAAGGTCTTACGGTAGAAGCATCTATTTGTTTTACAGTCCTCTGAAGAAGCAACAGCGCAGTGTACGGTGTACAGTGTGGATAACTTAGCTGACTCAATCAAAGATCCAACCAGCTGTTCACATGGTAAACTGTGTGTAAATAAATTTTGAGAAATTCGCAGAAAAGACATAAACCCCGTCATGCTCTTTTATCATCTTATTTACTTATTATTGCCTTATTTAAACTCAAATCTGTTTGAGATGTGTGTATGAATTCACTTAATTTACCTCGAACAAAATTTAATAAACAACAAGTTAGGAGCTTAACAAAATAATAAGTAAATTGGAAATCTTTTCTAGTTTTAAATTGAATTTTATCTTAAAAATACATTATTGTCATGGATATATTGTGCTTCAAAAGTCAAGATCAAAATCAACAAAATCTCTTTGAACTTTTCAAACTTCAAAATTTAGAGTGAAAATATGTCTGTATTGTAAAAAGTATCATTTAAAGAAATGATTTTTGCAAAAAAAGGCAAATATTTTGTACAAGGAAATTAATATATTCGCTCACATATTAAGCAAAGCACGGTCACTTCAAACCATGAATGAATACCATTAAAACAAAGACGACTACTACGTGTCACTACAAAATATCTTGTAGTACTACGTCGTAGTATAACCAATGAAATGCCGCGTCGTAGTAGCTGTGTTCATCAACAGCGACTATTTTCTAAAAAATATATCTTTATTTTTTTCTGCTGAGAGATAATAAAATAAATATGCAGGTGCATTTATATCGTATTTCTTTTCTTCTTCTTCTACCAGTTTGTTGTTTTCTGACATGGTGTGTATGATGTAGATTCCAGATTGTCAAGTCAAGCTCTTTTATGTTAACGATTTCAATATAGAACGTTAACACAAGAGGGTTTGAACTTGGCACATCCTTTCCTTGTTCCTCAACTTGTTTTCCACTTGTTGCACTTGCTTGTGTTTCGTTTCCAAAAACTAGAAAGTTATCTCTTATCTATCTATCTTATATAAGTTTTGTCAATCAGGGTATTCAATGTGGGTAAGGTCTAACGATAGAAGCATCTATTTGTTTAGCATTCCTCTGAAAAAGCAACAACACCGTATACGGAATACAGTATGAACAACTTAGCTGACTCAATCAATCGTCAAGCTTTGACCAAAGATCCGACCAGCTGTTCACATGGTAAACTGTGTATAAATAAATTTAAGAATTTCGCTGAAAAGACATCAACCCTCTCATGCTCTTTTATCATCTTATAGCATCAGCTTATTTACTTGATGATCCTTCATAGTTTTCTTACATCAATTGTTAATTAACATAGGATATGTCCTTTGTAAAAAGATTAATAGCTAACATTTTTTTGCCTTATTTAAACTAAAACCTGTTTGAGATGAGTGTATGAATTCACTTAATTTACCTCGAACAAAATTTCTTAAGAGCTTAACAAAATAATAAGTAAATTGGAAATCTTTTCTAGTTTTAAATTGAATTTTATCTTAAAAATACATTATTGTCATGGATATATTGTGCTTCAAAAGTCAAGATCAAAATCAACAAAATCTCTTTGAAATTTTCAAACTTCAAAATTTAGAGTGCAAACATGTCTGTATTGTAAAAAATATCATTTAAAGAAATGATTTTTGCAAAAAAAGGCAAATATGTTTACAAGGAAATTAATATATTCGCTCACATATTAAGCAAAGCACGGTCACTTCAAACCATGAATGAATACCGTAAAAACAAAGACGACTACGTGCCAGAGATGTCATCTTACTCATATTATAAATGTGAAAGTTTGGATGATTTATAGGTAACTAGCCACCGCGCGCGGTTTTACCCGCGTAACTTTTGATCCCAGGGGAACTTCGGAATAAAATATAACCTATAACCTTTCTCAAGAGTTGGGCTATCAAATGCAAAAAGAATTTTTCAAATCCCACTTGATTAGTGAGATTCTGAGATTAGCGCGTTCAAACTAACAAACAAACAAACTCTTCAGCTTTATATATTAGTATAGATATAGATAGATAATCAAGAGTCCGATCCCACTTTGTGCAATTCAGTGCGTCAATATGTCCTCGTAGTCATGAATGTCGGGCTCTATCAGGTGCTAGTCAAGCATAATATCTATAATTCTACGAAATGGTCACTGTAGCCTTTCATAGTCGAAAGCCTACGGAAATTCCCTGCAGATAACCACTGCCATTCACTTGGTGTTAAGAAATCTTGTAAGAAATGTGAAGTTCGGATGTATGGATGGACGTATGGATGGATATATGGATCGATGTATGGATAGATGTATGGATGTATGTATGTATGGAAGTTTGTTACTTAATCACAGCTGAACGGCTGAAAGTATTTGGATGAAATTTGGCATAGTGATAGTGTACAGTCTGGAATAATGGAATGAAACTTATAAAGGGTCGTTATTTTGGTTGAATTGTGATTAATTTGGTGGCATTTGGTTGACAATAAGTAAATATGTAGCTTTTGCGGCTGTTAATTTTGATATGACGGCCAATATATCAGCACATTCTTCCGATACATTAAAAAAGACTTAGGCTCAAACTATAAAGACTAAGAAATATTGAGTTGAAATTTTAGGTCAGACATTAGGCATTAAAGAAATAATCTTTTTAATATCATGGATAAGTATATTAAGTATAGTAATTTACTATGATACTTTATAAATAAAAACATTTATAAGAACATTGTACCTAAATATAAGTAATCATGATTATTAACTTCTTCCATGCTGGACTGGGAGTGAAAGAAAAATACCCGTAGATTTCAATCTATTCCGAACATAAGGTCTTACTATAGAAGCATCTATTTGTATGACAGTCCTCTAAAAAAGCAAAAGCGCAGTATACAGAGTACAGTGTGAACAACTTAGCTGACACTTCTATGGATATTTAGTTAAACAATCCTGTTTAACTAAATATCGTATAGAAGACAGCAGATCAACCTATCCAAATTTGTCAAAACTTGTTACTGAACCTTAACTCTATACCATGGAAATTAAGTTGAAATTGGTTCGGGAAATTTGACAGGTTTGTAACGCTTGACCCGCCGCCTTCTACATATAGGGACTATTAACAGAAACAACAGGCTTATTATGGATCTCAAACCCATGCGATGATATCATGAAATATGGAGTTAGTCCGGACGAAAGCTTTTCCATAAAATTTTCTATTCATTTATTCATATTTTTTTACTCTATTATCAATATTTCAGGAGATACCAGGTAATGAGATTTATGATGAAGGTATTTCTTATTTACTGTCTATAGGTGTCAACATGTTTTCTCTTGGAGGCAAAATCTAGGGGGATTGGTTGAAGAAGCGTTGTCCGGGAGTCCTACCTCAGTCCGTGATATGCTACGGACCAGACCGTGCGACTCCCAAATGCTCACGAAAATCTTGTACTTCGCAAATTTAAATACCCTATAGCTTCTTAAGTAATAATAATAATTATTTATTGCATAAAACAGTAATACAAAGGCTTAAAGTATTAGTCGTTGGTAAACTAAAAATGTATATGACCAAATCAGTAGGAAATTAAACGTAGAAACTTTCGTCAGAAACAACAATTATGCTATTTGTACAGATTTTAGAGATAGCAGCAAAAAACTGGAAATAGGGACCTTTATTCCCCCTAAACCCTCAGCATCCCCCCCGGCCTCGAGGACTTTAAGTATTTCAATCTGGATGGCACAAAATATAATTGTGCCAATTTCCTGAACTATTTCTATTTCTGAACTATACGAAAAAACTGCACGAATTATTACCCTTGGCTGCTAAGATTGGGCTACTTACGAAATTTATTAAATTTTTTTTCTTCTTCTTCAACCAGTTTGTTGTTTTCTGATATAGTGTGTATGATGTAGATTCCAGATTGTCAAGTCAGACTCTTATCTGTAGACGATTTCAATATTACGTCAACAGAAAAGAAGTCTGACTTGGCACATCCTTTCCTTGTCTTCATGGTTTCAACTTGTTTTCCACTTATTGCACTTGCTTGTGTCTTCGCAATTATATATTGAATATATTAAAATAATATTGAATTTGATCTTAAAAATACATTATTGTCGTGAATATCTTGTGCTTCAAAAGTCAAGAAAAAAATAAACAAAATCTCTTTGATCTTTCAAATTCCAAAATTAAGAGTAAAAATATGTCTGTATTGTAAATAAAAATACAGAGGAGAGTGTCGGAGACATTAAGGTAAACAGAGTTGTTTTTTAGTCACCATCAAAATTTTTGTATGCATTTAGTATCATATAAAAAAATGGTATTTTTTTACAAGGAAATTAATGTATTCGCTTACATATTAAGCAAAGCACGGTCACTCCAAACCTTGAATGAATATCATTAAAACAAAGACGACTACGTGGCTACTACGAAACATCGTGTAGTACTATGTCGTAGTATTTCCAATGAAATGCCGCGTCGTAGTAGCTGTGTTCATTAACTGCGACTATTTGTAAAAAATGTATCTTATTTTTTTCTGCTGAGAGATACTTATATAAAATTGCAGATGCATTTATATGAATTTGACTGGTGACTAAGAACAACCCTGTATATATAAATATCGTATAGAAGCCAGCAGATCAACCTTTCCAAATTTGTCAAAAATTGTAATTGAATCTTAACTCTATACCATGGAAATTAATTTAAAATTGGTTGGGGAAATTTGACAGGTTGGTAAAGCTTGACCTGCTGCCTCCTACACAAAGGGACTATATTAACAAAAACAACAGGCTTATTATAGATCTCAAAATCATGCGATGATATCATGAAATATTGAGTTATTCTGGACGAAATTTTTTCCATAAAATTTTCTATTGATTTGGTCATAATTTGTTACTCTTTTATCAATAATTAAGGTAATGAGACTTATGATGAAGGTATTTCTTATTTCCTGTCTACAGGTGTCAACATGTTTTCTCTTGGAGGCGAAATCTTGGGGGATTTGTTGAAGAAGCGTTGTCCGGGAGTCCTACCTCAGTTCGTGATATGCTACGGACCACACCGTGCGACTCCCAAATGCTCACAAATATCTTGCACTTTGAAAATTTAAATACCCTGTAGCTTGTGCAGTAGCTTAGCTGTTGCTTATACTACGGCACATAACATTATTATAATTTTTTTGTTTTGTTTCAAATTGTATCTTTCTTTATTAATATGTGTGCATGTAGTACCTCAATAAACGAGTTTATCTATCTATCTTCGAAATAAATAATAATAATTGTTTATTGCTTAAAACATTAGTACAAAGGCTTAAAGTATTAGTAGTTGGTAAGAAAGTATAATTGTGCGAATTTCTTGAACTATTTCTATTTCTAAACTATACGAAAAAACTGCACGAATTATTACCCTTGGCTGCTTAGATTGGGCTACTTACGAAATTTATTTGAATTTTTTTCTTCTTCTTCAACAAGTTTGTTGTTTTTTGACATGGTGTGTATGATGTAAATTCCAGATTGTCAAGTCAGGCTATCTTCTGTCAACGATTTCAATATAGAACGTTAAAAGAAAATAAGCATAACTTGGCACATCCTTTCCTAGTCTTCATGGATTATCTTTATTCAACTTGTTTTCCACTTGTTGCACTTGCTTGTGTTTCGTTGCCAAAAACTTAAAAAGTTCTCTCTTATCTATCTATCTGATCAAATTTTTGTCAATAAAAGCATTCAATGTGGGTTAGGTCTAATAGTAGAAGCATATATTTGTTTAGCATTCCTCTGAAAAAGCAACAACACCGTATACGGAATACAGTATGAACAACTTAGCTGACTCAATCAATCGTCAAGCTTTGACCAAAGATCCAACCAGCTGTTCACGTGGTAAACTGTGTGTAAATAAATTGTAAGAAATTCGCTGAAAAGACATCAACCCTCTCATGCTCTTTTATCATCTTATAGCATCAGCTTATTTACTAGATGATCCTTCATAGTTTTCTTACATCAATTGTAAATTAACATAGGATATCTCCTTTGTAAAAAGATAAATAGCCAACAATTTTTGCCTTATTTAAACTAAAACCTGTTTGAGGTGTGTGCATGAATTCACTTAATTTACCTCGAACAAAATTTAATAAACAACAAGTTAGGAGCTTAACAAAATAATAAGTAAATTGGAAATCTTTTCTAGTTTTAAATTGAATTTGATGGATATATTGTGCTTCAAAAGTCAAGAACAAAATCAACAAAATCTCTTTGAACTTTTCAAATTTCAAAATTTTGAGTAAAAATATGTCTGTTTTGTAAATATGTATTGGTGATTTCATTATTCACATAAACGCCCAGAGGAGAATGTCGGAGACATTTAGGTAAACAGAGCTGTTTTTTTGTCACCATCAAAATTTTGTACTTATTTATTTATTTTAGGATCATACGGACCTGTATGCAATTAGGATCATATAAAGCAATGATTTTTGCAAAAAGGCAAGTATCTTTTTTAAGGATATAAATATATTCGCTTACATATTAAGCGCAGCACGGTCATCTCAAACCATTAATGAATTCCATTAAAACAAAGACGACTACGTGGCACAACAAAACATCGTGTAGTACTACGTCGTAGTAACTATTATCAATGAAATGCCGCGTCGTACTAGCTGTTTTCATCAACAGCGATTATTTCTAAAAAATATACCTTTATTTTATTCTGCTGAGAGATAATAAAATAAATTTGCAGGTGCATTTATATCGTATCAAAAAAAAACATTTGAATTTGATTGGTGACTAAAAACAACCCTGTACATCTAAATATCGTATAGAAGCCAGCAGATCAACCTCTCCTAATTTGTCAAAAACTGTTTTTGAATCTTAACTCTATAACATGGAAATTAAGTTAAAATTGGTTCGGGAAATTTGACAGGTTTGTAACGCTCGACCTGCGGCCTTCTACACATAGGAACTAGTAACAGAAACAGCAGGCTTATTATGGATCTCAAAACCATGCCATGATATCATGAAATATTCAGTTATTCCGGACGAAAGCTTTTCCATAAAATTTTCTATGGATTTGGTCATAATTTGTTTCTCTATTATCAATAATTAAGGAGATACCAGGTAATGAGATTTATGATTTAAGGTAAGTATCTTTTTACTTTTTTTTACTTTTCACTTTGCAAAATACCCTGTAGCTCCTAATATGCCGTTAATTCACTTATCTTCATAGTACACTTATCTTCAGTAATTCAACTCGGTCGAATCTTTGAAAGAAATGCCTACATTTACGTGGTACGTAAACATGTGATAGGGCTTCCCGCTTCCAGCATTTTAGATATATTTGACTTGTTTGTGTTTCTATTTAGTTTTTTGATCATTGTAAATAAACTTTTTTTTATACAAACAAATGAAATACTTTGTGATTGGAATAGGAAGTATTCAATAAAAATGCTTGTTGTTTTTTGATTGATATTTTGAATCAAAAAAACATGTTAATATTTAAAAAACAAATCGGTCTTTTAAATTTAATTTAAGTGTGTGTACTAAAAAAACTGAAATATTGTAATTTATTATGATGGCATGCCAATTTAATACCCATAAGACTTATGAACGAAAATAAAGTTCATATAAAGCTAAATGTCTATTTTTAATTTACTGCCGACTGTACTTTGTAAGTTTTCGTGGACTCACTGAAACCACTAGTATGAAGTTTTAAAATTTGCCGTGGAACCGCTGGTACCTAAATTAGATACCGCTGGGAACTTGCCATTCTGGGGATATTTCATGAGTCTAGCTGTTGTGTTTATTAATACCTAAAAAAAGAAATACTTTATCTGCGAAAATTTCAAGTAGGTCCGTAGGCCCGTCTATCTATTGACAGATAGACGGGCAAATTTATTGTTTCTCGTATTATTCATACACACAGTACAATAAAAAACTATTATTAAGTAATAATAAAATGCCAAGTCTTTACTTTGAATTATCAAACCCAACAAAACAGAACACACGTGCCCCGAGGTTTTAAGACAAGCTTACCTACCTACCGTATCATGATTCATGAACCGCCTAGAACCTATTTTATTCGTGTCAATTACTTTACTCTATTCACTTTATTTATTAAACCAGACATCTTTTTATACAGGAGATAAAAGGAAATAACTACTTATCCATTAAAAAGACACACATTATGTATCTATTTACTAGGAAGTAAAATTTATTTTAAAGTCTTACCTTTCAGAGTTTCCAGGTAATCTAATAAAGTTAACTCTGGATGCGTTATTGACAAACGACTGGTGACTGTCTGTATGCCGAGCGCATGCTGAGCACGGAACAAGAAAAAAGAATGATCCGTGTCTGGGTGTTTATCTATTTATGTATTTATATTCTAGGTTCCCCCCTAGTTCGCTACATGGTATCCCATAATACAAGCTATGCTTACTTTGAGGCCATTTGGTGTGATTGTCACGGGATTTAAAAAAAAAATCTATTGTACTGACATCAAATTAGCAATGCAAATATTATAGATAAAATTACCAAATTAAATCGATTTCATTTGGTACCCGCTGGGACAAATAAAATCAATATAGGAAAATTATATTAATTTAAGTATTATAAAATGCAAAATAAAGCTTTTTAAATAATAGTAATGTAAATTTTAAGTAACCATTTTAAAACATTACGATTTCATATCGCTGTATGTTGCGGTCCCATTATCGCGGACCAAAAAACCGACACAGATCGGGGAACGGCGCGAACCAGGAACGCGAAGCGTGAACAACATCCACACTCGCGATTCATGGCTTTCGTGGGCTTTGTACCGATGGGCCGGTAGGGGAAAGGCGCGAAGCGCGAAGGCGAAGCGTGAACAACATCCACACTTCGCGGCTAGCAGTTGTCGTGGAATTTCGCGGCGGTTCTTGCCGCGAGTGTGGGGCCGGTAGGGGAACAGCGCGAAGCGCGAAGGCAAAGCGTGAACAACATCCACACTTCGCGGTTCGCAGTTGTCGCGGCATTTCATGGCGTTTGCGCCGTTAGTGTGGAGCCAGCATAATAGAAATCTTGTTTATCATGTTATGTCATGAAAGAACCGTAATAGGCCTACAGATCTTTTATTTTTATTTTTATTACTTGTGACCTTTGGTTCCTATCAGACTTTTTTATGCTTTTATTTATTGTTACTATATTGTTTTTCTTGCATAGTTGAAAAGAATTTCACAAAGTATTAAGGCGCTTGATTTTTAATTTATGTTAACTAAGGTCGGACTTTATTTTTTTTTGTAGTTTTGTAGGGAAACCTGTTATTGGTTTAACTTTTAATTCTTTCAATTTGTCAAAATATGTGTCACGCTGTTGGTTTTCTTAATAAAATAAAAATAAAAAATGAAATTCATCTTATTTCTTTCAGCAAAGATTTTTCTCTACGAAAATCTCTTACAAAAGTTAAATTTGCGTCTTAGTGAAACTGCAATACGTCCATTGGCAAAGTTACCCTACTTAGCCAATAATAGTCAACAATCAGGCACTGAAGAACTTATTTCTTAATATAATACCCATTTACTCCACTTTCTACCATATTACAAGTATCTAACGCACAAGTTTTCTAGGAAAAGGTCTCCATTGTATTAATACAATAAACAGCTTTTATAACATTCTACTATCCGCCTACGTTGTATTCTACGAAAGACTTTCAAAGGAAAATAATTTACATGAAAGTAATATTTTTAAGAGTTAAGTACACCCTGTAGAAGGTGTCTGTCTATTGAGAAGTTAAGTTGCAGTGTGCGACTTACGTAACAATATTAGAAATAAGGGTGCAATATTTCAATTTTATAAAAGGAAAAGCTTAACTATTAAGTTTATTTTGTAATACTTTAAAATATACTTCCATGCTGGACTGGGAGTGAAAGAAAAACATAGAATGTGCCAGCTGCTTCTCTTCCCGGGCATACTGTAAAAGTCGGTTAAGGGACAGAGGTTTTATTGGCATTTTTGTGGGCGATAGGCTGACCCCCTGTCACTGCAATAGCCTCTCGCAATCATTATAATACCTCATTAGTCAAACGTGACATCAGTTGGTCTTATAACCTCTGATGTTCTGCCTGCCCCATAAGGGATACAGGCGTGAAGTTATGTTATGTTTTATGTAACTTTAAAATATGCAAATCATCTCCAGAAATACCACTAGTAAAAGCGTTCTCAAATTCAATTCAACTGCATACTATCCACAAAAAAATACGACTCAATTAATTCACGATTTAGGACCGATTATCGCTTTGAAATCTCCCTTTGATGGCTTAACAATGGCCTACAAATGACCGGGTCCACACAAATGTAATTGTTTAATCGACAATGATGCACATTTGATTAAGTGCAATTGATTAATTGACAATGATACACATGTGATTAAGGATTTTTTAAGGACAGTGCTAAGCGCTTTGGTTGGTCGACTATTATACAGTCTCATGAGCTACGAGTATGAATCAAATCAAATCACAAATGTTTTATTCATCATAACACCATCGAATGGCCGCTTAACGACGTCACATTTTTGTAGTTTCGCTTTAACAAGGTGTTGATAGTTATTGAATAACATATTACAGTAGACCGAGACAAAAAAAGCCGGCAGAAAAGTACTCTTGGCACTCTTTTTCAGTCAGAATTATATGAATTAATACAGTAAAAAATTGACCATCGCATGAAAAAAAACAAACACAATACTTACAGAGTAATTTTTATTATGATTTTTTTCCTAGCTTTTAATTTATTACTATTCTTATAAATATACATAATGTTTTCATAAATATATTGTGATGCAAGGGTTAAGATACCAAACTTTAAACTTTAAACTCTTTAAACTTTTCTCTTAGAGATTTTCTATTTCCAAGTTTATACATTTCACGAATAGCCTTTTTCTGCAGTGTAAATATCGTGTCAAAATTTGCGGCATTGCTCCAAAATAGGATGCCGTAGGATATTCTACCATGAAAATAATGAAAATAAATCATCTTCGCCGTATTAACATCAGTCAACGAGCGAATTTTCTTTACGTTGCAGAAGTTAAGTCTAAGTACGAAGTGCTAAGTCTACTCGCTAGTTGTGAGATATGGGCGCCCAATTGCAATTTAGAATCTAGGTATAAGGTATTAGAATCTAGGTAAAGAGTCCAAAAAATAGTGTTATGGGAATTTTCGCGAAAATCTAATTTGTCGCACTTATAGGATGTCTCCTGTATACAAGTTGCAAATAAATATATGTCTTGTGACATAGAAATGTCGAGTTATTTTTAATTTATTCCCAATGACAAAAGCTTTCTTTTTTTATATAAATTGTAAAAATATTTTCAAAACAAGGTAATAAAATTAGAGCCACAAATGTGACATTATTCGCCCTGCAGTACTATCCCCTTTTTTGGATACGACCTTTGGTAAACGATTTCCTTACAATTTTGCTTCTGATAAAATATTCCACATATTCTTATAAATATTGAACTCATTGTTTGCTCTACATTTTTTAAAACATTTTATAGTTTTTATCTTCTCCCTGTTATATGTTATTTGGACATGTCCATCAACCGTGACCGTAAATGTGCATTCATTTTATATGGATAATTTTATACCACTTGCCGATTATTGTTTTAAATAGCAAAACTAACTTGAAAATACCAGAGCTATTTTGAACTGTCAGTTATTTTTTGTCTTCAGTATTGTGATTGTTTGAATTGGTAACGGTGTTTTCATCTCCCATTGACCACTAAGTTATTCACGATTTTAGAATAATTTTGCAATGTTATTGTTAAAGCAAGGATAGTGTCACATAGCGAGATTATTATAGTTTTCTGTAAACAAGAGCTATATATATCAAACAATATTTTAATAAGTTATGATAAAAAACTGAGTAAAACTGAGGAACCGTTACGTCCTGACCATTACCAAATGACTGGTAACGTATGCGCCGAACTAGACTAGTAATGGACTGGACAGCCCAAACATATGGGTTCATTAAAGAATGTTTGCTGTGTATCTACAAGAAATATAGTATGCCACCGATTCCTTAAAAATAAAAATATATATTTATAATAAAATGTTTTAGTAACCCAGGATAAACACAATTTTATCATGTCAGAACCGTTCATGGAAAGTCAAGTATACGTAACTATCCCCTGAAAACTTAAACGAGTTTTTCAGTTTTTTTCTATATTTCTTAAAATAATTGACTTTTTTATGTATTTTTGGACCCAAATGCAATTAAATTAAGGTCAGTATGGTTACCATAAATCTAATAATTAGTTGTACAATTCATGATTGTAACTTAAGTGTTCCATTTTTGTAACAAGTAACGATCATGACTATTTTATACAAATTTCTGGGGCGATGTTGCGCACACAACCGAGGTTTTGTCTTAAATTGCTATCAGGAGCTTTAACTAAATTAAAAAAAAACAATTTTGTGTTCAATTTTCTTTCAGAATCAGTTTATTCTTTAGTAACGGGCATGACCAAAAACTTATTTCTCACTGCTATTTCTCTTCATATTATTTAAAATAAAGGATAAAATGAATAACAAATAAATTTCTGGCAAAATTTGTTATTTATATCACTCAACCAAACCAAAATAAACCTTAAATGTTTAAAAAAAATATCAGACAGTAGTTTTCAAAGATAGGTAGAAAATATAAAATAAAATGCCCTTATCTACTAGATTGAACCTTTCCCCATTAAGACGCAGATCAGATTGTTTTACATTTGGTGCAGAGAATTTTATACATTTAGTGTTTTTTTTTTTTTCATTGAAAGCTAGATTATTTACATTGAACCACTGCACAACATTTGAGAGAGCATTGTTTACATCGTCGTAGCTGATTTTCTGTGTCATCATTCCAAAAATTAATGATGCGCCGTCAGCAAACAATACAATGTCGTGATTATTGTGAAGGCTCTATCACGAGCACGTTTGATTGCATTCTATTTTGACGTTACACCGGGGAATTGGATCTTTTCGAGTGAGAGTAACCTGCAATCTCGATGCAAAATATGAATTGCATTATTTACTATCTGTTTGTTTATTATTAGTACACACAGCACAAGTTTTTTTACACCTTGATCAGGATTTTGGCGTATTATAGGTACAAGTGGTGTAGGTATGTTAAAATTAGGCTCCATATAGATTATTGTTTGTTCACGGTATGAGATGCAAATAAAAATATAATACGTAATAGGTAATATCAAATTTTATAGGTTTTTTCTTATTATGTAATGCTGTTTAGAAAGCGTCATTGCAAACATCATAAGAATTATAAATAAATAGATAAATAAATATTATTTGGCGAGTCTCATTCGTTTGATGGTCAATCCATCATTTAATTGAAATTTAATTTCTCGTCGGAAATTATTAAGAATTACTACAATCAAATCACTATCGCTTTATGAAACGTTCACATCATAATTAATATAATTTGAAATTACTAAAATCAAATCAAGACTACTTTATCAATTTTTGACTATAAACGTAACCACTATTTAGAGTGCGGCCGTTGCGGGAATGCGTTCCTGACAGCTCCTTGTATCCACTGAATAAAGTTTATTTCCGATTCGAAAGTTAAAAAAGCTATGATTTTGACAGCTGTCAGGAACGCAAACTACCACCGACCGCACTATAAGGAGTACTTTAAACAGTAATAACACAATCGAATGATTTAAATAGCTCGTGTAGCTTTTCCTTTTGTGCGAATACTTGTCAGTGCAACTTCAAAGTTTCATGTCCAATGACAATTCAAGTAAAGCCCAGTGAACAAGTATTTTTGAATTTTCTAAAACTGAAGTTAAGTTACCACCTAGTCATTAAACTTTCACTTTACAATGTTATTTGGAATTATTAAAACCAAATCACCACTATTTTACTTAACTTTTATTACGTAAACTTCTTAAATAATACTTTCGCACACTAATGGCACATTTTTAAAATAAAGATAATGATAATTTTTTTAAAATGAAGTTGTTCTCGTATCCTTTTATTCCGCGCCAAAACCCCTGTCAGGTAAAGTTCAAAATTCCAAAAGCCAATGTAATTTCGATAAGGCTGTGTCCACACAGACGTAAGACGCGACGAACCCAATCTGAGGCAGCTTTGCAACGATTGTATTTCTATGCAATTTTATTTTCCGCTTTTCGCATTAGGTTTTAATTAAGCTTCGTACTTTATTTAGTTTTATTTCTTGTCAAATGTTCTATTAATTTGTTTATACACTAGCTATTTTTTAATAGCTAGATATAAATAAAAAAATAAAAAATCTGTTGAAAGCGGAGGAGATAAATGAATGGCTTTAGAATATTCAGCCTTATCCAAATATGATGTATTTGTCCTTTACACACTGATAACGGAAAGAGCCTTACTTGAGATGCAACAAGTGGTAGGGCTCAGTAGGGTTGATATTTCAATTTTCAACGGACAGACAACAATCAACAGGCATATATTTGCATAATTGAAGCATATATTTTCTTGTGGGGGTTTTTGAAGTCTCCAATGACCAATTGAAATGACTAATAAGCTGCAACAAACTGATACCCTGAACGTCGACATAACCTAGGCCATCACTCAGTTTCAGTAGAATTAATGCAACGGAGTCATTGAAAATTCGACTTCCCGGATCCGTGCGAAACTGCGGAAGACATTTGAATGATATTATACCGCTACAACCGGCTGGTGTAGCGGTAGCATACATTGCCTTCTATGCCAGAGGTCCTGGGTTCGAATCCCGGCGGCGGATATTTGTGTGATGAACACAGATATTAGTCGTCAGGTCATGGATGTTTATTTAAGTTTATTCTAATAAAAAATATGTATTTATATAATATGTATGTTTATACATTTCTTAAGTATATCAGTTATCTAGTATCCATAACACAAGTTCTTTAAGAAACTTAATTTGGGCTAGATAATGTTGTGTGAGTGTCAGAAATATTTATTTATTTATTTATTATATTAAAAACCAAATGGCATGAATGAGCCTTTCAAATAAAACAATAATTTTGTTAATATCTCACACACAGCCTGTTTTATTCCATCTTGAAATGGACCCGTCCTTATTGAAAGACCCATTTATTACTAAACATAAAATAGGATAGTATTTTCCCGATAAATTCAACATAAATGCTATTCCAATAGTTTTCACTTCAATTAGCTTTCAATCAGTAGGAATACTCATGTTTCGCGGTTATAACTTGTAGTTGCGGGAAAGTTAGTGGAAATAGCTTATTTAGAACTGTTTTTAAAGTTATCGGTTTGTTTATTTGCATCGGTATAAAATATCACAGGCTTGAATAAGAACCATTTACTCTTAACCAGCGGGACTAGTTATTTTATAAATTTATTTATTTTCATCATAAGCATATTTTTGCAATCTTAATCTAACAATATTTAATAAACAAACAATTATATCTACGAGTAAGTGCCTGAACTAGGGTATCCCTGTTTTAGGCGAAAATGGATCTAAATTATACAAAATAAGGATAAAAATTTAAAAATAATTAATTTTCTGTAAATCTTCTTCATAAGTAAAATAAATATAAAAAGGAATCCTTAATCCGTGATTCTAAAACCAACTGTAATCAAAAAATTATCTAGCTTAGGACCAGCAACTCAATTGAACCATTATATTAATTTTAACGCTATTTTATTAGAACTAACAAGTTGTTTGTGTCTTGGTACGACATGTTTTGTAAAGCCTCTTGAACTAATCTCTTTGTGTCATTTGAACATAGAGAGTACAAATTTAGCTTTCCATTAATTCTATTGTATAGAAGAGGGCCAAGAAATAAGAAAAATCTGGTATATAAAGTGTGTTAGATATCTATATCAGTGGGGAAAACTATAGCTTTCCTTCTTTTGTCAGTAATTTCGGAGTTGTAAGGAAAAGTAGTGTGTTGCTTTAAGACTGTTAGTACTCCGCAAGCTTTATAAAGGACGTGCGTTGGAAAGAGAAAAGGACGGAAGTTTGAGACTTTTAATACTCGTCAAGCTCTCTCTAAGGATATTATAGTTGTTTTTGCCGCGCCGCCCCATGAAGTGATACAATAAGTTAATATTTATTGACAGAGTGCAATGCATATTTGTTTCATAAGAGCTGACTCAGCCACAATGCGTAGCTTTTTGAAAACAAATATCAATTTTCTTATACTTACATTGATATTATAACTTATAATCACTGAGTAAGGTGGAGCAATGTGAGACCTCACTAACCCCACGCTGCTAAAATGTATCGTTAGATATGCGATACATTTAGGGTTGTCAACTTTACTGTTAAAACAGTATAATACTGTTATTATACATTATACTTTTTACTGTTGAACCAAAATAATGTATACAAAATACTGTTTTCGGCATAAATGTTAAACACTTAAATTAATAATTTGTGCGAGACGCTCTAAAATATGTCTTTAAAACATTTAATAAATTGAAAGTATTTTGGAATAATCAACGAATGCATAGCATTAAAAAAGCCGACTTCGCGTAAAATCTTTGGCTGAGTTGAGAATGTCATAAACGTAAACATTCTCCGAAATCATACATATTTTTTCAAAAGGTTGAAATTGTCAATGAAGTTCCCAACCGATTTCGATGAAATTTAAATGGGGCTAACTATGAAATATCTTCTATCATAAGAAACAACAATTTTTAAAATCAATTCATAATTGTCCAAAATATCGTGTTACAAAGACACAAAAAAAAAAGAAAAAAAAACATACAGACAAATTGAGAACCTCCTCCTTTTTTGGAAGTCAGTTAAAAATAAACAGTTATTTTTCCAAAATAATGTTTGATATTCTTTTCAGACTCAAACATACTCTTTTTATAAAAAACAAATTGACAACCCTAGCTACATTGCTCAAATTGCATCAATTAGAACGGTATTCAAATTAATTTGAAACAATCTTTAGTTTAAGTTTCATAATTAGTTTTAGCTGTGGGGCTAGCATGCGGCCATCGACAACGATAAATCGAGCCTTTTATCGATATTTTCTTAGAATATGTTTAAATAGAGCATGTTTGTTTCCGTGGGCTGACTTAAAAAAACCCTGTATAAATTCAAACATACAAGTTACAATGCAATTATTATTTTGACTATCGGATTAAATATGTGTTCTACCGCACTGCATTAAAGGTGCTTTTAAAGAGAGACTAATTAAAGTCATCGCCCTCGCTAGGGAGATTGACTTTTCAGGGTCCGCCAAATTAGCGACCCCTCTTCATAAAAAATGTCCTTCCACATATCGCCGCTCGGCTTTGATGAGATCTAATCTTTATTTAAAACCAGTTCGTCTTAAAATCCTTACACTTTCATGTTTCCTATCATCTTCACTCACCATGAGATGATATTGATTCAGGTCAGGCGCGGATTAATAAACTAAAAAAAAGTGTCAACATAAGAACTCTCTAGATGTTCCGATGTCTCCAAATGTTAAAATATTGTATGTTCTTTTTACTTTATTGTATACTGATTGTATAGAAAGAATCTAAAATATCTATGACGTAGTCAATAAGCCCAACAAAAAGTTGCTTACTCTTTTAACGATACCTAATTAATTAATAAATTAAATAATTATTTAAAGTCCCAAAATTGGACAATAATAATGGCATTTTTTTTAGAGAATGCAATGTCTTAAGCCTTAGCGATTCCAAATTTATCCTTATATTTTATTTTATATTAAATTTATCACTAAGTCAGAAATCTCTGGTTCACACCAAAAAATATTTGTCAGTGGAAAATAAAGACTTCAGGGTAGTTTTACCAAAACATCTCTTAAGTGAAACAAAATTAGAAATACATATAAAAGGCCCATTACGACCTTGTAATCTGATTTGGTTTGATACAGAAGGCTCTTTTACTTCCTCCTTCCTCCTAACCTTTCCTAGGAGAAAGGTTTATTTTCTGCGAAAAGCTGGTCTGACCTACAAACACTTTATTTACTTAAAATAATGCTCGATACAATATGTAATTACATAGGCAGCATATTAAATGAATCTCGTCGAACGTAAAATAACAACGAATATCTAATTATCTACACAATTGTTCAATTAATTAACTCAAATTCTGTGCAACACCAGCTCGCTAATGCAAAAGGATTAAATTCAATTGGATTAAGGTATTGTTGGATTTATTAAAGTACAGATTTGCTACGTGGTTTCACGCACTAATTGCATAAGAATTCATTGATGAAATAGCCTTTGATAACATTGTCTTAAGATACATTTTAACCGAATACTCATATAGCGTTTAATTTAATTTATAGTTCAACTCGAGCGAGTCAGACCATGTAAAAGATTTTCTTTTTTTCGTTTTGGTTAATGTATAGTGAAAAACCGTTAATTATGTTTTTTAATTTTATCTATTACAAACAAAATAAGCAAAACTTTTCTTTTAACAATTATATTACAAACTTACAATTGAATTAGATTAAGAACTCCATATTTTATGTTTATTTCAAGTTCTCGATATTTCAGAGCTGTGTTTGATTCCTAGAATCAGTGCCTATATGAATTACACGTCCCAGCCAACGCGACAGTCTGCTCGGCGGCTACGGCGAAGGGCGTGGACACATGTCGCCCGTGCGGTGCCGTTTGCCGTGCAACAGCACGGTACCGCCACCACGCGCCGCTCCATGCCGCATTCTGCCAGCGGTGGTGCCGTACCGTTACACGGCAAACGATGCCGCAACGTAGACATGGGGCCCGCCCTAACAAGGCATGACCCAGGCGAGCCAGCCAACCTGGACGCTAAACCGCCAAGCACGACTTAATTTATTATTATTTATTTATTAATCGACACCTATATCTAGCCTTACAGGTCATGCCCAATGCGACAGAATAACTAATTTGTATATTTACATTCACAACATATTACAAATTTAATTCATGCCTATTATGTATAAAACCAATTAAAAATAATGGTATTCTTGTGAATTCACTCAGAGCGTCGTGGAAAAGGTCTATTTCCTCAGCTATTAGGTTGCCCGCGTCGTCAGTGGCGCCTCCTTCAACAAGTTAGTTCTGGCGCGAGGCAGTGCCAGCAGCCGCGGCCGGCGGCGCCGCCACACGCACCTGTCGGGGACTTGGAGCTCCAAATGACTTAATATGTCGCTATTAAAGATCTTGCCCCTAAACACTTTAAAAACGTATGAGGTTATTGCAAGGTCCCTCCTGGTTTTAAGTTCGTTGTATCCAACCATTCCCAAAATGAATAAAGTTGTTTTGTATTCGCTCCAACATTTGAATATATATTAATTTATGAGGAGCGTTAAACTCAAGGTGGCTGCTGACTAAATTGTTATATAATGCTGTGATAGCATTTATGTTTCTAAAACTTTTAACTGTCCGCAAAATAAAACCTAAATTTCGATATGCATTTTTACATATTTTAATTATGTTATTTCGAAATGATAGTTCCGCATGTTCCGCAGTTCAATACCTATGTCTTTAACTTCTACAATTCTAAGTAAAGGAAAACCGTCGACTTCATAGGTGTGTTGTAATGGTGCCCGAGTGCGTGAAAAAGTGATGGTATTTATATATATTTTATTTATGAATATTTTGATACATTAAATTGTAGGTGACTTTCAGCGGTCCATGACGTAACCCTGTCTATGTCGGACTGTAATCTTTTACAATCCTCTTCCTTCCTTATGGGAAAGTATAACTTTAGATCATCAGCAAACAATAGAAAGGTTGCGTATCTTACTACTTTTGACAGATCGTTGACCACTATGATGAACTGCAGGGGGCCAAGGTTACTACCTTGGCTCACTTCAGATCTCGTGAAATATAGCTCGTATGTTTGCCATGCATATTCAACATATTGCCTGTCACGCATGTAACTAGCAACAAAATTAAGCAACTGCGGAGTGAACCCCATGCCAGCCAACTTCATCAGCAATACGTCATTATCAACTAAGTCGAACGCTTTTTTGTAATAGAAGTATGCTGCGTCTACTCGTTTCCCAGAGTCCACCGTGAACACCACCTGCGTCATAAAGCTCAGCAGGTTGCTGGTGGTACTTATCTCTGGCCAGAACCCATGTTGAGCTTCCGATAGTTGTGCGCTAACCTGTGTGAGTATTCTTTTATGTACAGCTGACTCTAGTAGCTTAGCCGGTGCGGACAGGACTACCACTGGTCTTTGGTTTTCTATGTTCGCCCTCGTACCGGGTTTTTGGACTGGAAACACTCGGATTATTTTCCACTTTTCTGGAAAAACCCCCTCACCTAAGCATTTATTAAAAATATAAAGGAGTGGCATCTTTTAAGATGTATAGTGAAATGCCATCCGGGAGCGCCAACCTCTTTTGCTTGAGTCTGCGCAGCGCCTGCTGCACGTCCTCCGGCGGTATAGGCCTATAGGCGGTCGAGGTGCACCCGCGCGCCACCGTTGTCGCTGCCCGCATTCGCTATCGCCTCATTTATACTTAGTTTAGGTATTACTGTACTATATACCGAATGAAAATATTTTGCATACACTTTTACATACTGTTCACTAGACAAACATTCCCCATTTTTTTTTTTGTCAAACTCAAAAGAATCTTTATTTCGTAAGTGTTTAAATACATTTGAAATAATTCAAACAATTTACAAATTGAACTGAATCTACCACCACTTTGGAAAGTCGATCTGTTGAGAAGAACTGGCAAGAAACTCAACAGCAATCATCTTTTAATAATACACAATAACAATTTACAACCACGGAATCCCATCTTCTTGCATCCGGATATCTTATAGTAAAACTTTTTATAATAACACTTATCCTAAGATCTATCGAAGGGTTCATCTTAAATATTCTGGAATTTTATTATAAAAGCGTACTTGACTACTTTCTTTTTTAGACTTCACGTACTCCAAAACGACTTAGGGTCCTTAATTAAGTTATTTTCCACTAGTTCTACTTTTAGCGAACAAGTCATAATCGCTATTTAACCTACTTTTCTTAAACTGTTTGTGTAGTTTCGCTTTAAGTTTCAGTTCGTGAATTATTTCTTTATTATAACATTTTGGATTTTGAAATTTCGAGTTATAGTTAGTATTTAACTTCCTTAGAACACATTTATTTATTATCCAATTAAAATTATCATAAAAAAGAATTAAAGCATTATTTAAATCTAAAACATACATGGGAGTCTAGTCTATCGCCGCCATTCTTGAATACAACCGATGGAATGTGAATACCTAGTGTTCAAATGCTGGTTCGATAGAGTAATCCACTTAGTAGCTTCTGAGATTAAGTGGGATTACACAGTTCAAAACTAATTTTATCGTCATAGTTTCAGCTTTGTGCAATTTGTATCGCAGTCTATTCGATCATTTTGAATAGCTTACAACTCTCAGTATCATATTAAAGTGAAATTCTATACTGATGATTATCAGTATATCTATACATATAATAAAATGGTAGGAAAGTCAAAACTGTACATTGAATATTTTTTTAAAAGAATACTTGAGGTATGATCTACAATCGAAACAGAAACAAAAAATATAGTTTTTAGAATTTTTGTCTGTTTGTCTGTTTGTCTTTCCGGGATAAACTCAAAAAGTACTGCATGGATTTACTTCAAATTTGGCATGAAGATAGTTCTGAAGTCGGGTCAACATATAGGCTACATATTATCACGCTAGCAGTGTTATAATCGTAGGTGCGTTTGGTGCTGCATAGCGTTCATGCAGACGACGTCGCGGGCAGCAGCTAGTCCAATATATTTTTATTATAATATAAATAGTATATATACAGATTATACTATTTGTAGAGAATGCATCGAATATTTCGTATAGCATCCGTTTTGATAATTTATTTTCTCCTGTATATTAGTAGGAAGCTTAAATAATGACATTTACAGTTTCAGGTTTACAACTCCTCGACATCACAACGTGATCGCTAATACGTGACACAATTATTATGTTAAAGTTACTCTGGTGAAATGGAGTTATTGATTAGTCTAATAATGTAAGTTTTTTTAATAATGTCCTAAAGGTATTTTAAAAGTTTTGAATGAACAATCGCAGCAAAACTTCCGTTTCACTATTATTCGCTTATTTTAAATAATGAATTTTAATTTTCAGGTTCTTTTTGGGATAAAGATTCTAGGTATATAGGGTGCATTTAATAGCAGATGAAGAATAATGAGTGGGTCTAAATTACGAAAGAAAAAAAAATTTTCAAATTATTGTTCGTTAATTAAAATTTTAAAAATTTTTAGAAGTGATCAAAATTTAAGGTTTTTCTCTTGTTTATGACTACACAGCAATTAATAACAATATTTCCATCTAACTGTATAGTCATAAAATGTAGATTAAACTTAAATTTTACTCAATAAAGAGAATACTAAAATTTTAATTTATGTTGAATATTAAAAAAAAAATTATTTAGTTTCATACCTACTCATCATCCTTAATCTGCTATTAAAATATAATTGACTATTATAAATAGACCCTGTATATTTTTTACGCTGCTGTTGAGTCGTTAAGAACAACTCGTCGTTAGTGTTGGGAAAAAATATCCAGTTATTTCTGATGTTATTTTTGGTGCTACGCATGATACTTTCTTAAAAATATCGGGACATAACATTTTATAAATAAATATTTTCATGTGGATGATGAATATGAATATTAACGCCGATACAAGTCACAAGTGGGTTCAAACTTGAATCTATTAAGAATCATAATTTCTTTATGTACTATCGAACCATCCGATTGTACCAGATGAACAAATCCTGCCTCGAAGGAACATAAATGTGAACGACTAACGGCTTGGACAAACTATACTATTAAATAGCCACTAGGTTCACGGCAGGGTTTTATTCGCTTCTATACAGTTCAGTTTTTGTACAGGATTTTCGTCAGGAATTTTCGTCAGGATTTTCGTCAGGATTTTCGCCAGGAATTTTCGCCAGGAATTACTGCAGGGATTTGTTCAGGAATCTTGATTAAAAACACTTTCTTCTATTTTCAGGACACTTGTTGCTTCGGGAGGTCGGAGTGCCATACTGAGGTTTTGCCGACTATATATTTAATTTGGGCGGCCCGCAACTAGTGTAGGCTTGCGGGCGAGCAACTATGCGTGTTTCTACCTATCACGCTTAAAGTATGGTACTCTTTACTCCGTCTGCGTACTGTCTCTTTCTTTATTAAAATTCAAAATAAACTTATCCTATACAAACTAAGTGGACTGTATTTTTAATTAAATTCTTATAAGATACGAACATAAACTATTATAATAACAACTATACATTTCTTATAAGCTATAAAATCAATTCAAAGTTATCTTTATTTACATAATATTAAGAATTATACGAATTTCAAATTAAAACTATCTTCAGTCGTGTACATAATCTCCCGCCGCAGTCTTGACTGGAACCATCAGGGGGTACACGTTCAGGAGACATCATCCTCGGAGTGGCTGCTGCAGGGCAGGATCACCAGCTTCTTTGTAGGTCTTCGCAGGGTCCCTTTGTTTGTCTGCACGTCGACGACTCGAATTTCACCATCTGGTCCGGGGTAGATATTTATGACGATGCCTCGGGGCCAGGCGTTTCGAGGGAGAGTTCCATCAGCTATGAGTACCAGGTCGTTGAGTTTGATGGTACCCTTGGACGTAGGTTCGCGTCTTCTTTGGAGTTCTGGAAGGTACTCGCGCACCCAACGTGCCCAGAACATGTCAGCCAGGCGCTGACTCTTCCTCCAATCCCGACGTCCGCAGCTGTCTTCCTCGGTGAAGGTGCCAGGTACGGGTACTCGCGAGGCACCACCCAGTAGGAAGTGGTTTAGAGTAATCGCCTCTGGGTCTTCAGCTTCCGTCGAGACGTGTGTGAGAGGTCTGCTGTTGACTGTGTTCTCTATTTCAACCAACAGCGTCTGCAGGATCTCTTCTTTGGGGGCTCGTTCATGTAGAGTGACATTTAAAGCAGTTTTCACACTTTTAACCAGCCGTTCCCACGCGCCGCCCATAAACGGCGCGCTAGGAGGAATGAAACGCCACTGTATCGATTGCGTCGAGGCTTCGTCTCTTAAGGCTTCGTGCGCTGCTTTCTTCAGTTCTATGTCGGCGCCGCGGAAGTTAGTTCCGTGGTCTGACCAGAGTTCTGTAGGGCATCCTCTTCTATTTATAAAGCGGCGCAGGGCCATGATAGCCGAGTCCGTGCTGAGGCTGCCGGCTAGCTCCAAGTGTATCGCTCTCGTAGTTAGGCATGTGAAGAGCGCTCCGTAGCGTTTTTGATGTGTACGACCGACTGTGACTGTTAGCGGGCCGAAGTAATCCAGACCGGTGAAGGTGAACGGTCGCTTGTGATGGGCGAGATGACTTCGAGGATGGTCTCCCGTAGCTGGCCACGCTGGTTTCGCCTTTCTTATGCGGCACGCTTGACAGGTTTTTATTACGTTTCTAACTGCGTAGCGTAGGCGTAGCACCCAGTAGCGTTGACGTACTTCATTCGCCGTTGTTTCGAATCCACCATGATGAAGCTGTTCATGGACTCGTTTTATGTATAATCGAGTCCAGCGATGACTTCCGTCGATTATGATGGGCGTCTTCTGGCAGTCTGTGATGTCGGCGGCGGCAGCTACTCTTGAACGAAGGCGGATGATCCCTTCAGCGTCTAGGTAAGTTGACAGTTGAAGTAATCTGCTATTTGTGTTTACGTCGTTTCCTTTACGTAAGGCTTCCAGCTCGTCCGCGAAGGTTTCTTGCTGCCGGGCTTTCACCCACAACATCTCAGCTTGTAACAATAAGTGAGCTTCTAAGGGCTTGAAGTTGAGAGTTTTTTCTATTTTAGTCTTGAAAGCTTGCGTTTTCTTATTGGAATTTTGTATTATTTTCCAATCCGGATCTATATTTTGTATTTTCTTAGTTCGTTTTCGTGTATTTGAACACTTTTCTTTACTACGAATGATTTCTATGAACTGTAGGGCCCGTGCGGTCGCCCTCTGAAGTATGATCCAGCTTGAAAATCTTGAAATATCCGGTAAGGCTTGTGTGAGTGTGCGTTTGTTTGTGTTAACACACACTCTTTCTTCACTATTATCGATTGGTGATTCTGACGGCTCTTCAGTCGGCCATTCGTCCTCGGGTGAGAGTAAGAACGAAGGCCCTTGATACCAGCGATGTCGCGTCGTCTGCCACGTTGAGTTTCGTCGGTACCCAGCGCCATTCATTAACTTTCGTGGTTTCTGCGATTTCGGCGAGTCTATGTGCGACGAAAGGTTTGAAGGCTCTCGGTCCCGTTCGAATCCAGGTTAGTACCGTTTTCGAATCAGACCAGTATACTCGACGTGTAGGCTTGAAGTCGTATTCTGTCGATGCAGTTTCGGCGAGGCGGGAACCCAGCGTGGCGGCTTGAAGTTCTAAGCGCGGTATTGAAATTACTTTCAATGGCGCGACTTTCCCTTTGCTGCAGGCTATAGATACGTGGATTCTTCCGTTTCGATGACCCACCATAAGTGTCGCCAAATACTTCATACCGGAAGTACTGGACGAATATCTGAGCTGAGCATATACGTAACTGGTAATATTATCATACTGGTTTATGATAATCTGAGCTGATATGATTTGGGGATGCACCCCTAGTGGCCTCCAACCTCCCCTATAGCCACCCCAAGCCTCGCTTAGTTCTGATCTGATTCTAAGTCAGAGCTGATCTGATCTTAACCGACGCATCGGTTTCTGAGAAGTACACAATATTACAATAACAGTTTTCAATAGTTAAGTAACATAATTTCTTTATGTACTATCGAACCAATTGAGTCATGACCCACCATAAGTGTCGCCAAATACTTCATACCGGAAGTACTGGACGAATATCTGAGCTGAGCATATACGTAACTGGTAATATTATCATACTGGTTTATGATAATCTGAGCTGATATGATTTGGGGATGCACCCCTAGTGGCCTCCAACCTCCCCTATAGCCACCCCAAGCCTCGCTTAGTTCTGATCTGATTCTAAGTCAGAGCTGATCTGATCTTAACCGACGCATCGGTTTCTGAGAAGTACACAATATTACAATAACAGTTTTCAATAGTTAAGTAACATAATTTCTTTATGTACTATCGAACCAATTGAGTCATGACCCACCATAAGTGTCGCCAAATACTTCATACCGAAAGTACTGGACGAATATCTGAGCTGAGCATATACGTAACTGGTAATATTATCATACTGGTTTATGAAAATCTGAGCTGATATGTTTTGGGGATGCACCCCTAGTGGCCTCCAACCTCCCCTATAGCCACCCCAAGCCTCGCTTAGTTCTGATCTGATTCTAATACTGAGCTGATCTGATCTTAACCGACGCATCGGTTTCTGAGAAGTACACCATATTACAATAACAAATTTCAATAGTTTAAAATGATCATGCAAGAACAGAGAAATATCAAAAATCACTTACTGATGCTCTGCGCGCGCTGGTCTGATAAGCAATGCGCAAGCGGCCGCGCCGCCACTCAACCCTTCGCTCCCCCCCTTCATTCAATTAATTTGACATGACAATTCGTAATGACGTTTACTTAAAATCTGCGTTCGCATTCGCGACAATAAGCTCATTTTGGGAAACCGTCTTAATGCTAGTAGCTACTTTAACAAAGTTACCTTGCTAATTCCGCGACTTGTAATTGCACTATTTTTGTAATTGCACTAGTTTTCTTTTGTAAGTAACTAAAGTTTTATTATTATTATTTATATATGTTTTTTGATTTTCTCCTTTTTCAAGGGCTTTGCTTTATCATGCGGGTTTAAACCAAGCAAGATAAAGATAAGGATTATTATTGTTATTATTATTATTATGTGTTTATGCTTTACATTCACCTTAGTCAAAAAGACTAAGGGCTGAAGATGGAACATCTATGCGAGCTTTTGGCTAAGACATGATGCTTATAACTGAATTATATTGAGAGAAATTTTCGCACAAGTCGGCAAGTGTTCATTATTACTGCTTTTTGCAGCTGTATGAAAGAAAGTGGATGCTTATTATGATGCAGGATTTTCGTGCGTTGGTTCACCGCCCTCCCTCAAAATAACGCCTGATTCAATCAATTAATGCTAGTAGGTCGAAATTCGCTTCAAGATAGGTTCCTTGGTGACAAACTTATCATTTAATTTGACACTGATATTTACTGAGTACATAAAATGTCATAAGTGCATTATACGCGATAGGCCTTACACGTTTGAGTGTTCAAAGGAATGGGGAGTTTTCTGACAGCTCATTAAAAAAACAAAACTATACAAAATTGGTACAAAAGGCTTCGATAGATGGCGCTTTACAAAAGGCGAAGGCGAAGAATTTATTCCACACTGCGTTTTTAAAAGTAAAATAAATTAATTGCCGTCTGTATCAGAAATTGAACGTATAAATAACCATAGATGGTAGATACCACTTACCTACATTATAGTTTACAGACTTAACGCCTTCGGCTTTTTAAAAGTGCCATCTATAGAGGTTTTTTGAACTAATTTTTATGAGCTGTCAGAAAACTCCCCATAGTCAGCCAAATGAGTCATGATTCAAGTATAGGCGACAAATATTTACAAGACAAAACGATTTCATATTTATTCTTTAATAAATAAGCTTATGTCAAAAAATAAGCTACCAGGCTTCTTAGTTTGTACAGAAAAGTATCTTGAATGGAGAACCCCAATGGCTTATCAAAAGTGGTAAGATATTTGAGTCAGTTTTAAATTTTACTTACTTAGAATTACCATATATACAAATATAACTCAACGCCTGTTTCCCTTAAAAATACTATAAAAAGTAGATTAAGATTGTATTTTCCAGTTTCCATTCTCCAATTCGAAATAAAACGATAGGTTCTATAATTACTATTAAGCCATGATATAGATTCATTTAACTTAAGCTTTTAGAGCGGGTTATTTTGTTTTGTTTTTCATTTATAGAACTGCAGCGGCCGGCAAGAGAGGCATTGATGGTGTCATATTTCGTAGCCTCGCCACATCAATTCGTACGAGATTTATCAGAACAAATTTCTATTAAATGTCGGTACCTAATTGTCGTAAAAGGAAAAAAAATTCGGTCAAACAAAATTAGTTTATTCTATAAAAACTCTATAAAACCGTTTTTTTTTTCAAAATTTTAGTATTACTTACGTTGTAATTTTGGCACTATCAATATAGTATATAAAACTGTTCCGTTACTGACTGAGTAACTGAGTAACTGACAGACAACGTACAGCCGTAACTACTGGGGGTAGAGAGCTGACATTTGGAACATACATTCTTTAGGGGATGTGTGGGTGCACTAAGGAAGGAATTCCCGAAATTCCCACGGGAACGGGAAATATAGGATGTTTTAATTTGTATGAAAAAATCTTATTCCTTGAGTGCACCGATGTGAAACTTAGCATAAAGGTTCCTCAATAAGTGTCTGTTTGTATTATTGAAGGAATTCCCGAAATTCCCACGGGAACGGAAAATATAGGACTTTTGAGTTTATGCGTGTACGAAGTCGCGGGCAAAAGCTCGTTTTTTTATATTAATAGAACCAAAAATTGACAGACATTTCTTTAAAGATAAATATTATTATTAATCTATCATTTTTAATGGTATTTGTGAGGTGGCGTGGCTGCAAAGGACACTGCCTGGCCACGCCACAAATTTTCTTCGATTTCTCTTAATCCTTTGACCGAATTTTTTTCCTGTTACGACAATTACTGACATTAATTTGACATATGCTCTGATAAATCTCGTACATAGTGCTTGATCTGGCGTGGCCACGAAGTATGACACCATTGATGGACGAATGTGTGGCGCACATACGTAAGTTCATCAATGCTTAGTTGCGGCCAAGACTTGTATAGTACTTTTCTCAAATAGGTAATGCGCCTATTTGATAAAATAATATAAAAATATTTTTCAAATAGGTAATAATTAAACCCTTGATAAGATACCTCTTTGGTCGCCATGTTGTGGAGTAGAAGATAGTTCCATTTTTAAATTACACGACAAATATGATTTTTCATAGCAATTAATTTGGCAACCAAACACGACGGATATTGATTTCCATACAACTATTGCCGGCCGCTGCTCGACCAGTACAGCAAGTTCGATTTATCTTAAAGAAGGTAGTCAAAATAATTCTCCAATTTCCAAGCATTTTTGAGGAATAGATTCTTAAGTTGTATGTCTATCATATCTGGTCTCTATACAATGTTATTAATAAATTATACGTGATTAAGAAGAACTTCAGTAAGATATCCTGTTCGAAATTTTATATTAAATAATACAGATCCTATTTACAGAAATAATAGAAGAATAGCGAGACAACCAACTCATCGCAGTTCAAAAACACGACTATGGTCGGTTGGGCTAAGTTATGCTTAATTGTTTTGCCGTTCTGTTCGTACCTCTAAATTCTGATCCGTGTTCAGGTGAAATATTGTTTTTTAGTTTGTACTGTGGGGGCCGAGCGCTGATCTTCTATTGAAATTAAAGGGATATTTTGAGTATGTTATTTTTATTTTGGGGGCATTGCCCTTGCAAATATTAAAATATGTCTGCTTTATAAAATCATCGCGTCACGGAATTATTACTAGAGTCTGGCTAAAGAAAGTAGACACTGGATTATTTTGCAAACTTTTTATAAATGTACTAGCCTAAATGTCAGTCATTTTTGGGGTGTGACTGTTGTCAAGCGAACATTTGTTGGTGGTTTTGGTAAATGAGTTTTTGCAATTAACGTATCCTAATCATTATAGGAAACAGCGATACCAGTGACTCTGACGATTCACTCCATATAGAATTGCTGGATTCAGATTTTACATACAATATTACATACAAACGGGTGGAATCGATAACCTTCTTTTTTGAAGTCAGTTAACAGGAAAAGAAAGAAAAAAATTATCCTTTTTCGATGTCGCTATCAGATATTTAACCGTTAATAACCGCATTTCATCGCAGCTAACCATAAATTTGGTTAATTAACGGTACCTAACGGGTTTTTTACAAATTCAAACTATAGGCAGTGGAATTAAACGAGGTCGGATTCCTCAGTACCGAAATATTTCCACATCACTGAAACTGTAATGAACTTTTGTTTTCAAATGATATTGTTTTTCCTCATGTTTTGTATTTTACAGCAAGTATTTCATTTCCATTGAATATTTTCTTTGTGATGTGTAATTTTTCAGACAATGTGTGAAAATTTGTAGAGCGTGTATAAGCACGATCTTCTTCATTATTTTAACGGTTCAGTAGGTTATAATAAATTATTTTTATGTGAACTTGTCCAGCTGCGTAAACAAAATAATACCTTTAAACAATCCTACATTGTACCTGTACCATTGCTGTAACACTTGTGCTGTTAAGGTGATCTGCGACAATCATATAAAATCGGAACGCTTGAATGAAGCCGGCATCATCTCTGTAACTCTGGGATGTTTACTAAAAGGAGAAGATTTCACACTAAATATACCAAAAAATACAAAAAACGAGCTACAGTTGAGTGCAAACATATATATATCCAAAGATTGATCGATCAACTTAACATACATACATAACGTCACGCCTGTATCCCTTATGGGGTAGGCAGAACACCAGAGGTTATAAGACCATCTGATGTCACGTTTGACAAATTTGGAGGTATTATAAAGATAGAGAGAGTCTATTGTAGTGACAGGGTGTCAACCTATCGCCCACAAAAACGCCAAGTAAACCTCTGTCCCTTAACTGACTTTTACAGTATGCCGGGGATGAGAAGCAGCTGGCACATTCTACGTTTTTCTTCCGCTCCCAGTCCAGCATGGAAGCAATTGATTGATCAACTTAACTTCATCATCAACAGCTTCATACCCATAGACTATGGTATGAAAACATAACAGATTCCTCTGGAATGCAATCATCCTTGAGAACTCTACATGAAAGTACAGAGGATATGAAGAGCAGTCAAGCAGAGGATGGGTGGAACCTATCAAGTCATGACATCCACCAGTATGCAGGGAGCTACGGCCTAGCTAGCTTGGCGGCGCGATCGCGGTGCCATAACCAAGTGCGCGAATAAACATGGCTGACCATCAGCCTAACTCTAGTGCTGCTCGTATTTTTAGTGTTATAAAAAAGAGTGCAATGTCGAATAAATTAAGATAGTGCCTTTTCGCATGTGTTATTGTGTCTAAGTGATAGCCTAGTTCTCGTCATATCTATGAATATAAATAAGAGTGAAGTTACAAACAAACGTGCTCAGGGCTTTTAACTAGGGACACTAAAATATTTAATTAAGTTCATACTACCAACAAATTTTGCTTATTCATCTTGTAAAACATTTTGATCAAATTACATATACTAAACCTCTTCCCTTTTAACAATTACTTACTTTGCAATATTGTTTGACGTAGGCATCGACTTACTTAATTACCTATGTTCATAACTTTGTATCGATATAATTGCAGTGTACAACTAGCGTCACACTCGGGTGCATTCTAACATATTTAACATTTTACGTAACCTTTATATTTTATATTAATTAAAATTTTAACAGTTTTACACCAAATAAATAAGTGATAAACATTTTGAATAGTTTTTTAAACATTAACATTTAATCACCGCAATACTCGCCCTGTACACGACATCTATTATCTGTTTATAAAATAGTTCTGAGCTCGTGATTTTCATTTTTTTTTATTGTTCTAATTTCTTTTTAATTCTTCATATTGTACGTTTTTTTAAGGTAGAAGCTCCCAGGCTTAGGAATGAACTGGCTCTCCATAAAATATTGCCGAAACACATTACCGACGGAGCGGTAATAATTTGCGGCAGATTTTATGTGAAGGGTGGTCGCCAGTCAGTCAGACCTTGAAGAAATCCTATCACCAAGCGGGAGTCACTCGGATTAGGTAAGGCTATACAAGCCAACCCTCCACGGACGGCTTACTTAGAATGGAATTCAACTAAATAAACATATTTTGACTGTTCTTAATCCAGAACCAACGGCTTATCTATATTTGAGTTGTGATTAATGCTTAAAAAAGATATCATGACGTTGGCAAAATCTCAAAAGTAAATGATAAATCTTCGACGTTTTGATTGCATTTCTAACCTTTTATGTTGGATTTTAAAAACAGATTTTTTCTCTTTTACTGTATTTACTTACTGTTATCACAAAAATGTTGATTCTGTTTATTAGGGAAAAGTATACCGAAAATTAAATAAATTTCCTCCCTCGTTGCTTTTAACAATTTCTGTTTAAATCTGCTTACTGACCTCCCGGTCCTTTTGTGTAAGATGATTACAGATGAAATATTGTACTCAAGCATACATTTTTAGGTGTTTGTCGGCCCGGCGTAATTAGTAATAATACATAAAATAATTATATATACCAAGATCATGGTAAATTAAAAATAATATATAAAATAATAATAATTCGCTCTGAAATACGGTCTCATCATTCAGAAACTTCCTTATTACCAGTACACGCCGGAGCCCGTTCTCGAAAACGGCAGCGCCAAGCTAAACTGGGATCGGCCCATTATCACGGACAGGACTATTCTAGCGAATAAACCTGATATCGTGTTAATGGACCGATCGTTGTCCGAGGAGTTTTTGGTGGACATAACTATTCCACATGACGAGAACCTCGTGAAGGCCGGGACAGAAAAGCAAAGCAAGTACTTGGACCTTGCACACGAGGTGACCGAAATGTGGGAAGTTATGTCCACTGAAATCATCCCGGCTGTAATATCCGCAAACGGTTTGACCCCAGCCACACTGGTCAGACACCTTGAAAGGCTGGGATTTGGTGGTGGTTCGCTTCCAGCACGCATGCAGAAAGCGGTATTGCTTGATACTGCGAAACAGAACGTAGCGGATTTTATGAGGCATATGACTAATTCCATAGGAAGAAACGAAAAAAAATCATCATTTTAAGTGTAACTGCGCCTATGTACAGAACGTGGCGGACTTTATAAGGCATATGTTTCTTCTGTTAAAAGATACGAATAAATTTCATAGCTTTAAATGTAGCTGTTCCTATGAACAGAACGTAGCGGATCAATAAGGCATATGTTTAATTCCATTGAAAGTGACGAATAGATTTCATCGCTTTGAGTGTAACTGTTCCTATGAACAAACGTAGCGGACTTTTTAAGGCATATGTTTAATTAAATTGAATGATGCCCCGTCTTATACCACTGTGAAAAAATGGGTTGCAGAATTTAAACGTGGACGAGAGAACATCGAAGATGACCCTCGCTCCGGCAGGCCAATGACGTCTACGACCGAAGAAAACATCAATAAAGTGTGTGATCTCATATTGAAAGACCGTAGATTGACTATCAGAGAAATTGCAGACACTATAGGCATCTCATATTAACGAACGCAAAACATCATTGTCCATGAACTCGGCTTTTCTAAGGTTTCGGCTAGGTGGGTCCCCAGATTGCTTTCAGTAGAGCAAAAGCGAATTCGACTCACGATTTCTCGCGACTGTTTGGAGATGTTCGAGGCTGATCCACAAGGTTTTCTTGACAGATTTGTGACAATGGATGAAACCTGGGTTCACCACTATACCCCAGAATCAAAACAACAACCCAAACAATGGAGAAAATCAGGTGAACCAACTCCGAAAAAAGCAAAGGCAATTCTGTCGGCTGGCAAGGTGATGGCATCGGTTTTTTGGGATGCTAAGGGTGTCATTATGGTGGACTACCTTCCAAAAGGCGAAACAATAAACTCTGCGTACTATAGCACCCTTCTGAGCCGTTTACGTGAAGAAATTAAACAGAATCGCCCAGG
The DNA here is from genome assembly GCA_944452665.1 of Stenoptilia bipunctidactyla. NCBI lineage: Eukaryota > Metazoa > Arthropoda > Insecta > Lepidoptera > Pterophoridae > Stenoptilia > Stenoptilia bipunctidactyla. Next base: position 44,943,753 of record OX101721.1, on the reverse strand, counting down.
ATTACTGAGAAAGAAAGTGTTGTTTCACCAGGACAACGCCCGAGTCCACACGTCTGTCGAGTCTATGGCTCAAATTCGTGATTGTGGTTTCGAATTGTTGCCACATCCAGCTTATTCTCCTGATTTGGCACCTTCGGACTTTCATCTGTTTCCAAACCTGAAAAAACACCTCGGTGGGCAGAAATTTTTAACGAATGAAGAGGTCGAAGCCGCTGTTAACCTGTATTTTGAAGACCTTGAGGAATCTTTTTTTAAAACAGGTATGGAAGCTCTGGATAGCAGATGGAAGAAGTGCATAGAGCTAAATGGAGATTACGTCGAAAAATAAAAATATTTTTGTATGTACTTTATTCTGTTTTCTTGACTAGGCCGCGAACTTTTCAATCCACCCTCGTATTAATGCCTAAAGTTATGTAAAGTATGCCTTCATTGTTCATATACACAAAACAAAACAAGAAAACCAAAAACAAAAACAATGTACGAATAAGCGGCGTAATTTCTAAAGAGTATTATGTTTAATTCCATTAAAAGAAACGAACTCATTGCGTAATACAGGCGGTGTTGCCATGCTAACTAGCCACGAGTACAAAAAAAGGGTGAAATACCAGTTGTTTGTTCCGAATCCTTTGGTGGATCGCTTATATTTACGTTCCAGTTTCCTTATTATTGTTTTGACGTTTTCTCTTTGGAACGTAGAATATAATTACACTTATAAATAATGCTTAGGTAATATGAAAATAAAATAAAATAATTTACGTGCTGAACAGTGAAGCACTAAATTGTGAATGACAAGACCCGATATGGCTGCATAGAGTAAAGAGTGTGACAGATAGTTGAACCCTATTTTTTTTATCTATCAACAAAAATGCGAGTGGTACGTCTTAGAGGTGTGAGACTACATGTGTAATATAATAATTCAGTTACTTATCTGAAGGAAGAAGCAAGATATGCTCATCTATCAAGGTATCTAAAATATTGTAGAGGACATCTACCGATTTATCGGCCGTCTTATCTCTGAAGAGTGTGTACCAATCATGCTTAGACAAACAATCGTTGATCATATTCTAATTACCCTTAAAAATATCCGCCTAGTTGAGGATTTTTCAATTAAAGACTGTAAATTTAACTCTCGCATCGATATAATTATTGATGGATGTGTGAGGGTCCTCTGGAAGAAGTGGTGATGGGCACCGTCGTAAAGCTAACGTGATATTTGAGAAGGCAAGGTCCAATGTATTGTAGGCATAGTTTTTGAAGAAATTATATTGTGTTAGGCCCATGAAGCTAAGTTCATCTAACAGCATTCTACTGCTATTTTAAAATACAGGCCGTGCTACATTACTAATATTGGATATTTTACGTGGGTCGGGAGGAACATAAACAACACATAATAATAGATCAGAGCTCGAGTTACGAGCGTGCCCCGGCGTAGATACCCACAGCAACTCAGCGCCGCCCACGCCATCGGCGGCGGCGGCTGCGTTGCCGCCGTGGGCCGGAGTTCAATGCGCGAAGCGCTAAGTGTGCGTCACGTCAGCATCATGACGCCCCCTCCGATAGTTTTACTTGAAGAGGCTAAATCACAGTCTAATCGAAACACATCGTACCTTTCGTCACATAACTCCGCATCAAAAATGCCCCCGTGTAGCCAAGTCTGTGTTATCATTATAATGTCATCATTACTGCACAGGATATTTTGTCGGAGCCCCAGGCATTTTGTTCGAAGCCTACAGACATTCTGATAAATGATGACTTAACTATTATCGAACATTAAAAAAGAAAAATCCACAAATATTTAACAGAAGTCTCCTACATATTAATATCAAGCAATGGATGTAAAAATAAAAAGACACTTCCAACAAATAAATTTGTTCAAAAGATTCAATAATCTGAGATTTACCAGGACGTTATGTTCCATAATAGCATAAACATAAGGCCTCGAATACAAAAAAGTCATAACATAATTTATATTACTTGTCTGAGGGTAGTTATTGTCAGCCGAAATATTGTTGGAGAATATTTAGAATATTCCGTTTACACAATAGGTATTTATAAGCTTGACTATCAAATTAAAGGCATGATTGACTAAGTAAATTGTAACTTGTATATGTAAAGATAATTTTGGTATGACCAAATAAGTTGTACTTTGTACATAACAAATTTTTTATAGTTTTATCAAAATTTGTGAGGTTTATATGTGACTAGCCACCGCGCGCGGTTTTATCCGCGTAACGTTTTTTTTTTTATAAGTGACTAAACACGCGTTTGACCTCAATCTCACATGATGGTAAGTGACGATGAGGTCGAAGATGAAAGCACACGGGTTTAGGAAGGAACTGGCTCTTTTTACAATATTGACGGAACACATTACCGCCGGAGCGGTAACATTTGGCGGCAGACTTTATATAAAGGGTGGTCGCTAGCCAGGCGGACCCAGAAGGGATCCTACCACCAAGCAAACTTTTGATTCCGTGGGAATTTTGGGATAAAATATAGCTTATACCTTTCTCAAGAGTTGGGCTATCAAATGCAAAAAAAAATATTTTTCAAATTTCACTTGTAGTTTCTGAGATTAGCGCGTTCAAACAAACAAACAAACAAAAATAGTTTCTGAGATTAGCGCGTTCAAACAAACAAAAAAACAAACTCTTCAGCTTTATATATTAGTATAGACAAAAGTTGGGCTATCAAATGCAAAAAGAATTTTTCAAATCCCACTTGTAGTTTCTGAGATTAGCGCGTTCAAACAAACAAACAAAAAAACAAACTCTTCAGCTTTATATATTAGTATAGATTGTTTTATTAGATTTGTGTTTAAATTCAATATGCCTAAAAGATATAGAATTGGTGTAATAAAGTTATGTAATTGATAATAAATCGGGAAGTTTACATGCACAGGCAGATAAATAGATAAAATAAAGTTTTAAATGTAAACAAATAGAGTTTTAATATAGTCTTATAAACAGAAGCCAATGTGTTGATATATCACATATGGAAAAAAACTTTTAAATAAATTGTTTGAAAATAACTTTTGAAAATAACGTCGGCCGACCGCAAGGAAACCTTTTAGGACCACTATTTTTTATTGAGAAATAATAAGTCCAGCTACAGAATAATTTTTTTGGCTACGTGATCAAGCTTCTATTTTCATAACTTAGCCACGAATAACTTCTAATTGCGAAAAATGTGTCTTGAAGCAATTTATGCCATAATTATGCTATAATAATTTATACTAAGTATTAAATTCATTAACATTGCGATGAAAAATATTATGCGACAAGAAGGGCTCCCGTTCCGGAAGACGTAGTCGGTACGGTTAGGTGCGACGACGAGCGCAGCGAGGAGGAGCAGTTAGGTTGCATATAGTAATATACGTGCGCGAGCCGAGCGAGCGAAGCGAGCGGTGCCGCGGCAGCGGTCGGCGAAGCGCCATAAACCATAGAGCTTTTTTAAATAACCCCGACGTGGTTTGTGGCACGGATTGTGGCTGACATAGTAATTTAGAAGGCAACTAAGATTTTTAGAGGGGAATAATGCTATTTAAAAGAAGTTTGTTTAATTAGCACCCTTTTTTATTTATACATTAATGACTTGCCGAAAATTGTTGATAATGACTGCATATTATTCGCTGATAACACGATATTACTTAATATATAACATCAAAAAATTTTACCTCGGAAACATTATTAATTGTGCTTTGACAAAGGTAATTCAATGGTTGACTATAAATAATTTACAAATAAACATTACTTAAACTAAAGTTATACAATATAAAACAATAAATATGACATTTTAAAAATTAAATATTCACTACAATAACATTCTTATCGATAATGTAGAAGCAGCTAAATTCCTAGGAGTAACTATTGACAAGTGGTGTAATTGGAAATCATATGTAAATAATTTAAGAATTAAACTTGACAAATATGTCCATGTATTAAGACGTATAAAAGAAATTTTAGGAACTAAAACATGAATTTTATATAATGCTATTATATAACAAATTACCTAAGTCAATAAAAATACTGAATTGATGATGAAATTTAAAAAAGTATTGTAATTTTTTTTTATTAGATATGCGATATTATAATATTTGTGTTTCTGTTTCTACCATTCTTAAATATACTCCAGTATACCTCTATTTTGGTGGGGTCCTTATTCAATAGCGGTCCCAATGTTTCTTTCAATTCTAACTTATATTTCTCACGGACTGTCTCTTCTTGTAAATTTTCAACTTTCACTCTACCCTTCCAGACAAACGCACCCGTGGGTGATGTCGCCATTTTTCAAACAGACCTGCGATTTATGACTCCTCAAGTAAATGATCCCTTTCGAAATTTACTCCACGGTACACTCTTGTATCCTTGATTTTCGTTCTCAACCATTCATCTACTATTACAAAGTCAATCATACTTCTCTCAGACTGTCTCTGCAATGTATACATATGCACCATTTTGTGACAAAACACAGTGTTAGTCACCACAAGCTTTCTCTCCAAACATACATCTAATAGACTAGAGCCATAATCATTTTATCACCAAAATAACCTAACACTCTTTCATACCTATCACGCTTTACTCCCACCTAGCCATTAAAATTGCCTTACATAACGATCCTTTCATTATCTGCACACCTTCCAAGCACATCTCTTACATTATCCCAAAACTCTTCCCTGACTGCCTATGACTTGGACATATCTGGCGCATACAGACAGAGGATAAAAATCGTGGTCAAGCCTACTTTTAGTCTCAGCCACAGGAGCCCGCAACTCACATACTCATAACCTTTCACACAATCACTCTTTCATTCTGACAAAAAAACGCCAACACCTTGGCTTCCTTTCTCAAACTCTGCTACATTCCACAACCTTTCTTTTTTGACTCACACCTAGCACATCAATTTTCTGGAATTCATCACCTCGCATATTTCGTCAATCTTGTCTATTCATAATCTCATCTATTCCTCCACAAACATTCATCGTCGCAAAAAGGCATTCCCCTGCCCTCTTTTTGCCTACTGGTGGGACAAGAGGTACATAGGGTATATAGAGGTAGTATATGTTGGATTCCTTTCCTCATCGTAGCTGCTCCTACTTCGACGGATAGGAAAGGATTGGGTCAGTTTTGAAGGGAATTATGAATGAGAGAAAACAAAAAGGTATAAAGATGAAGTGCATTTTCTTCATAGTCGGACAGACCAATGAAGAGAACACCCCATGACCTCTTAAATAACAAAAGGTTTTAATTTATTTGATTACGAGCACAGTATATTCTTACCTGTAATTATCTTTTGCAGTGCGTTGGTGATATATAGGGTATCATCGTTAAATGCCCACGGACAAAAACAGCACGTCAGTGCACATTTAAAGATATTAACCGACATAAACACAGTTCAATTTCCATGCTGTGGATTTGTGTAGATCACATGAATCCGCCTATCGCTGTCACTGTTTCACCGTATCTTTGGTTTTTTGACCACGTCGGGGTTGTGATGATTTCAATACAAGAATCAGCAGATTCGGCCAACCTTAGGCATCGGTAGGATGAAGAGCACAAAATCCTCCACGATTCGGCTGTTTAAAAGCTATATGTGACTACGTTCTAGAAAGTAGTTAAAAGTCAAAGTCAATTTTTTTTTATTTCATAGTTATTTAAATACACTTTAAATAGTTCAAAACACCTTAAATATTTACAAATGGAACTGAATCTAATTAAAAACCGCAACTCCCACTTAATAATGGTAGCAGATTACTACTTCAAAAAGTCGATCTGTTGAGAAGAAGTGACTAGAAACTCAACAATCATCTTTTAAAGAAACATAATAACAGTTTACAGGCAGGTAATCCGATCTTCTTGCATCCGGATATCTTATATGCGTAGTCCTTTTCACACAACACTTTCTTTACCGTATTCTTAAATCAAATATTAAATATTTTTGGAATTTTATTTCCAAAGCGTACAATTGACCCATGAACTAGTTAATGGCTTTGTGGAGTTTACTATTATATCCGGCTAGTTTTTTACTTTAGTCAAAGAGGTACTAGATAAAAACATAGACATACATATAGAGGTAAAGATAGAAGTAGAGATAGACGTAGCGATAGAGGTGAGAGAGAATAGAGAGAATGTGGATGGATATGGAGATATATGTTAACACGAACAGAACACAGACATGGACGTGGACATGGAGATGGGCAAATCAAAGTAAAAAAGTACCATAGTCATACGCTCGACGCTACTTCTAGCCATGCCGCCTGAGTGAGCATAACGTCGAGGAGATCCATAAAAAAGGCTGGGCAAAGTCCTTTTCTCGGTGGTTCTATCGAATGCAGCGATGTATTGATATTATTGGTAACTATGTTGAAAAGACAATAAATTACTCAGTTTTTGATTTTCTTAGATCTTTCACTGTTGCCCTCGTATCATGCATACATATGCATTCTTTTCATGGTAAAAATCATAACTTCGTATTTATAGAAAAAACAATTATGTTTTAGAATATTATAAATGTATGTGTAATCTATACTAATATATAAAGCTGAAGAGTTTGCTTTTTGTTTGTTTGTTTGAACGCGCTAATCTCAGAAACTACAAGTGGGACTTGAAAACTTCTTTTTTGCATTTGATAGCTCAACTCTTGAGGAAGGCTATAGGCTATATTTATTCCCGAAATCTCACGGGACCAAAAGTTACGCAGGCAAAACCGCGCGCGGTGGCTAGTAATTAATAAAGCTATAGAAATTTACTTTTTATATTTCAAGAAATACACAATATCTAATATCTTTACTTCTATACTAATATATGAAGCTGAAGAGTTTGTTTTTTGTTTGTTTGTTTGAACGCGCTAATCTCAGAAACTACATTTTTTCACATGGATGTATTTTTAAACCCTTTCCATGCAAGCTACGTGAAGCTCGTAGTTAAGCTACGACGTAGAATATCGTAGATATTGTATTTTTATTCAGGTCAAAATCTTCTAATATATAAAATTCTCGTGTCACAGTTTTCGTTGCCATACTCCTCCGAAACGGCTTGACCGATTTTGATGAAATTTTTTGTGCTTATCCGGTATCTATGAGAATCGGCCAACATCTATTTTTTTTTATATGGCAAAACAACGTTTGCCGGGTCAGCTAGTATTATATGTTAATGTCTATATGTGAATGGTTGGAATTCAAAATCAAAGATTTAGGTTGATTAGAAAAACTGATTTCTACCTGAAACATTTTTGATTAGGCTGATTGGATAAAGTTATTAATTAACTTAGCTATGGCATTCTTAATGTAGGAGTTGCAAAGCTCAATATAAATAAAAGGGTATAGCACCTAACAAGTTTTATATTTTGTGAACACAAATTAAAACCTAGAAGGTGTGCTAATATATTCTTCAAAGCCACCTATTGATAACCACCTAAAAAGTATGACGACATACTGGGAAAATAATCGAACTGATGTCTGGCTCGGAATGGAATAGTTATTAATTTACTTCAATAAATATATTATAATTAATTTTAAGTCTATAAATTAAATCGAACAGATTTAAAGCTTATGCTAAAATTTAATTTATTTTCGTTTTGGAATATTTCAGTGGCATTCGTTAATTATTGTACATACTGAGTAAACTAAATAAAAATACTTAACCATTATTCTGATGTTAACAAAAAGTTGATTTAGGTGATTTGACAGTAATTAATTTAAAAAAATATTGAAAGCTAGAAACAATCTCATAAAATAGCACACAATGCCGCGACAAAATAGGAGCAACTGGGTAACTTGGTTGTTTTGAATGTTTGATGATAGATTTTTTTTTTAAGCCTTTTGATAGACATAGTATAAAGAAATTTACTGTTGATACAAAAGCTAAACATGAAATCATTAAAGCCATGGTTTGTTACTTGTTTTGGGTCGTTTGTTTCCCTGCTTACCAGTCGAGTGTTCCATATTCTAAACTGCCGGGCTTCTAAGGGGTAAGCAGATAGACTTATACACTGTCATTTCCTGTGACAAAACCTACATATCTTCAATTAAACTGTGAAATACATGATATTAACCACTGAGTTCATCTCGGTACATCAACTAAGCAAGCCAAACTTAAGCCCTTTGTCAATGTCAGATGTTGATACGCGCTTTGATTTCCGTTTGTATGGATCGTCTTATTTGACTCAACGCTTTGATCCTCACTTCTAGCGCTATAAGTCTTGTAAGTACTTAAGTCATACAAATTGAAAAACCTTGCAATTTTAATAATTATTATAGATGTAAGTTATTAAAGTATAATGATCATTCAAATAAAGAACAAAGGCGGATTCTTAGTTACGTAAAATAATGAGCGTTAAGAAATCTAATCATCACTTATCTTGATAACTTGATAACACATTGGTTTAAAGTGTGTAGCGTTTTTAAAATAAATAAAATTCGTCCAAAAATTGAATTGTAAGTGCCAAAGAAATACAAAACATATAATATTCAAAATGCAATATCTTTTCGTGTAACGTTCGTCTACGAGTATTTTTTGCACTGAGTTACTCAGGAATGAATTCTGAATAGTCTAATATGTTTTTTTTTTGTTAAACGCCACAAAATAAAATTACGTATGACCCTCTGTCACTGTTCTTTAAAAAACTGGATATTTACCATTTTTTTTTTATCATGGCGCTTGTAAGGCCAAATTCAGACCACACGCGTCCACCCAGCGCACCCTACGCCCTTCATCACCCGCGTCTTGCTCACTTTGCAATTTGTTGTATATAATTTGAGTCTTATTTTACACATCCACACATCTCACATGAAATTATCTAGGTCTATCTGCACCCCTCGCACCCGTGCTACGCCCACAGCTAAAATGCCTACAAAACGTGAATAAAAGGTTACATTTCTTTCAAAATGATACAAGAGAATGCAACAGAAATTTTTAAGAAAAAAATCTTTGAAATATTTAAATACCTAATATTATTCATAGTTAAATAATGAAGAATGCATGCATGCCTTTACAAAATATTAGATATGTATTCATTTTTGTTACCCTAATATGCAGAAAATAAATTTATCTGCAACTGTACTGTACTTATATTAATATAATTATATATGAATATATTAGTTATTTATCAAACTTAATTTCTCCGTCTGTACAAAAACAACTTTAGCAGTTCCTAGATTCCCACACAATCATGATCATGAACGTTGCGAACCGTACCTGTGCATAGCGATGAAAAAAGGGATAGGAAATTCCACGTTGTCATACTTCGCACAAAGTTGTTTTACATAAGATGTTTTGACTTAATTGAATTATTTTGTATGAAAAACAAAAAAAAAATGAAAAATTATTCATATGTTATTTGATTTTATTACATGGTCCCATTAATACCCTAGAGTTATGGGAAATCCACAGGAACACCTTGTATACTTCTCTTAAGTTGATCTTTCAGATTCACATTACTCAAGCTTTTACAGACACTTAACAAAAAATACGCGTGAATCCTATAAATATTATACAAGCAAAGCCAAAATGCGTTGCAAAATGTATGCTGCAAAATTCATGATAAATTTTAAGCATATGAATACAGTATTCTGTAATTAATACTGCACATATTAATTGTCGTATTCCCGGAAATACCCGAATCATTGAATTGTGAAAGCACCAAACAATGAACTTGAATATTGCACCTTCTTCGAAAGAAATAAGAGTTAGTATCATGTGTACTCAATCAAAAAAAATTCGAGCAGTCGACGGCTGTCAGTGAAATTCTATATTGGCGGTAAATGCACGTGTTTTCTCTTTGTGGAATTATATAGAGCTGCTATTACACACCCTTCTTGGTTTTGTTTTTAAAGGTGAATTTAATTTTAACTCTAATTAGCTTATTCAAATTTAAATAGTTTATTTTGTAAAATAATTAAATATACTTACATTTACACGCAGTTTAATTAAAAACAACTATAGGGAAAAATAATATTATAAAGTATATAAGTACAAGGTGTCCCGCCAACCCTATATAATAGGGAGGCCCTTTTTTCTCGGAGGTATTCTAGTACCCATAGAATTACAGAAAAAATATAAAAAAAGATAAATTCGAAATTTATTTTTCAATCTTTGTATCAAAGAAAATGTCGAAATTTCATACAAAAATTGAAAAATAAAATTCGAATTTTTCTTTTTTTATATTTTTCTGTAATCCTCCTCGGACACCCTTTATAATGCAAAATATACTTATAATACAACAAGTAAAGAAAAATATGCCTTACTATGTCCGTACAATTTTGTTTCAGATGAATTCTTCCTGAATGGATAAATTCGATAGAATTCGCTTAATTTACAAGCACGGTAAATGGTATATGTATAATGTGTAGGTGTCTTTATTTTTCAAATGAAACCAATGTTTTCAAAAGATACCATGATGGTTATTTTAATAAAATAAAGGACCGTGTAACAACAGCTAAGCTATTAATCACCATAAATCACGACCGTAGACCAAGTAGCTAAGCTGCTTTTTCAAATTTTCAGAATCAGAGTTTTTGAAATAAATCATAAAATCCTAAATATCTCCAGAACCACTTAATTTACGGAACATACATTGGGGTTATTTTGGTAGATATTGAGGTCCCCCATCCCTGGGAAACGTTTGATCCACCCCTTAAGTTACATATAAACATACATACACGGGGTTGTTTTTTAGTTTTTTTTGATGCAATATAAACGTACGTGCATATTTATTTAAGCGTCGCCCAGTAAAAAAAAAGAAGTATGCAACCACAAACTTTTAAAAAATAGTCCCTGTTGATGAACATACCTACTACGAAGCGGCATTTCATTGACTACGACGTAGTAATACATCATATTTTATAGTAGCGCGTAGTTGTCTTCATTTTAATGGTAATTTAGAGTGATCATGGTTTGCTTAATATGTTAGTGGACATATTTATTTCTTTGTAAAAAAAATACTTTTTTTCGTTCAATAAATAATACTTATTGCGTAAAAAAACTATAGCGGGTGATTACAAACCAACCCTGTATATTATATTCGCAATCGTGTGGTTTATCCTGGCTTATATACTTACATGGAATTGTCGCTTCAAATTTCGTTACTGATAAATCAATATTTATCTCTAATTAATTGTACTAAGTTAATGCATGAAGAAAATGCACTTAACCACTTTATACACATATCGTCTTTTTTTTTTTTTTTTATAAGTGACTAAACCCGCGTTTGACCTCAATCTCACCTGATGGTAAGTGACGATGAGGTCGAAGATGAAAGCACACGGGTTTAGGAAGGAACTGGCTCTTTATACAATATTGCCGGAACACATTACCGCCGGAGCGGTAACATTTGGCGGCAGACTTTGTATAAAGGGTGGTCGCTAGCCAGTCGGACCCAGAAGGGATCCTACCACCAAGCGTCTTCCGACTTTCGGGTAATACGACCGTTGCCAAAGAGTGACAAAGATTTTTATGTGCATTATCACTTTGGGAGAGTACGTAACATGACTTTTTAACATATTCAATAAGCAGCGGATTCAAAATATAACCAGGATATGTGAAAGTCAATTTTAATTTTACTCAATAGATTTCCGGAAATTCAACGGCGCTTTTCAATTAGTCGAAACAACACAAAAATCATGGTATTGTTAATTAACTCTTTGATTGTCTGTTTTCAACTTTTAAATGATGCATAATTAATTTACTTCAAAGCAATGAAACGTGTGAATTTAATAAATACTGTTGAAATACTGTGTGAAGTCTCCCATTATTGAAATTTATTTAATGTTCAGTGAAGTCGTCGTGGCGCCGTGGTTACTATGTGTATCATACGATATCACAGGTTAAGCAACGTTCGGCGCGATCGGTACTTGGATGGGTGACCGCCGACCATTCATTTCTCATGGCGACTTCCATGCTTCAGAGGGACGTTAAGCATACAGAGTAAGCATCGCAACCCTGAAAATTCTGACATCCACCGCCCAGCACTGGGCCAGCTTGGTAGATTATGGCCTAAACCTTCTCATCACCCAGGCGGGAGAATCATACCCTGCAATGGGCTCATTACAAAGAGTTGTAACGATGCTGATGATGATTTAATGTTCAAAAAATCTTTTGATTCATTTTATCTGCATGATGTCCAATTTAAAATGTAATATAATAATCTGGAACATGTATGAGCAATGTTGTCAGAAATACTGGAAAATCAAACTTCACTAGCGAGTAAATATTTTTCAATAATTTTTAAGAGGAAACGTACTCTTTTAATTTACTGAAAGAGTATTGATTTTATTGAAACAGCCTTTATCAAAAATAGAAATGTAAAAGCGAATGGCAAATGTTTTGAAAGTACTCCGCTTTGTTTACTTTTAAAAACATCAAAAGTTTCCTTCTCAAGCTCAATCTTGAAATTCACTATGTTTATGAAATTGTTATGGTGTCTAATTAATGTAAAAATAATGTATAAGATTTTTTTTTCATTTATTATCTACACCGTTGCATCGATGCATCTCTGTTATTGAAGTGAAGTGTTATTTGAATATATATCAACTAACTGTGGGTAGTTGTGATCTGCAGCAGATGTAAGCTGGGCAGATTGTGGAGAAGCGTTGCCCCCCCCAGAATACGCAGGGCTGCCCGGGACCTCAGGTGTTGAGCCCGAGGGCATGGGGCGGGATTCTCCTACGCTGTTAGCGTCGGTACCCCCTGGGGTATTGTCCTGACTTACATAGCAGAAAACAGTTAATTAATTCTCAGTTTTAATTTAAATCTGTTTGTAACAAATCCTAATGAACGTATTTTTACTTTTATTTATCCGTTTCACAATATTTATATTAAATGAAACTTTACTGACAAAGTGGTGTAAATTTCCATCTTCATTTATCTTAAATTCGGCGAGTCTTACAAATAACGGTGTAACATAGATTTTAACTAAAAAACACAGTCCTATTTGTTTTAATCCTGCAAAAAAATCTAATGATTGAATGTGCAAAAAATAGTTCGAATAAATCTTTACTTGGTACTTGCAACTGTAGTCATAATTATATGAATCGATAGATACCTACCCAAAGGTAAAAGTATATGCTTTATTATTTGAAGTTAGCTAAAAGTTAAAAGTTACATAACAGTATCATAAGGTAATGAGATATGTAAAAAAAATATCTACAAAGCCTTTTTTACTCGGCTTCTTTTGCTAAGTCCGCGTTTCGCCTCTATCTCATCTGTGAGGTCAAGAATACGAGCACACGAGCTTAGCAAGGAACTTGGTTTTGAATAAACATTGTTCGAACACATTAAAGTCAGGTGTCGTATATTTCGTATGAAAAGTGGTCGCTAACAAGGCGAACCAGCAGTGCGAGCACAGAACTTTCTCGACTCGTATGTTTACGAATATTCGTATAGTATGGAGACGGTTTGTAAGCAATAATTGAAATCTATCAATTGCCGCACGGCCAGCTTAAATAAATGTGTGCCTTGTTAATTTTGAATATTTGTAAACATGTTGTACTCTTAAATAGCTGTAGAATAAAAAATTACAATGTTACTAAAAACTTGCAACCGACTCTTCTGCCGTCCTACCGTAAAAGGCCGCTAAGTGCAAATCATATTTTCGAGAAAAGAGACAAAAACCCGCCAAACTTGTTTTCTAGAGTTGTATGTAAGATAGCCCACATCTGTTGATTTTGTTCAATAGAAGGTGAATTGTAGCATTTACTAATATACACATTTGATTCAAAATATGTAGTAATGCATAAAAAATAGGTCATAAGTAATAATAATAAGTATTAATAAGTAATATCTACACTAAAAATGGCTTTTTAGTTTAGATTATCTTAGAAAATATTGTATTTAACGGTTAATTTGCTAATCGTAACTCAGAAACGAGTTGAGATAAAAAAATGGTTCTTAGATTGGTAGATGCCGAATTTTGCCAAGGTTTTTATAAGCAAGGTAGTCCAAATATGGCAAAATGTAATTTAGCCGCCTTTTTTGGTAGGACGGCAGCTATACTATACGAACATTCGTAAACATACGAGTCGAGAAAGTTCTGTGCTCGCATCGCAGGTCCTACCACCAAGAATTACTCGGATTGTTGCCTTTGACGATACGCTTATCAAGAAGCAGTAGGGGTTTTCTAAGGCGATCCTACACGGCTAAATTCTGTTCATCCTTAATCCGTTTGCAAATTATTTTTATTAAGCTATTGCATAGCTTCTATCGCGGGCCTTGAGCGTGGGGACCGAATCCAGAAATTCCGTAACGAAAAAACCTAACACCGGCACAGGAGTGATACTTTGATTTCATAACTTTTCATGCGGGCTTTAATAAACAATCAGCGCCATCTACTAGGAACTTGTGGAACTTCATATTACCTAGATCAAACATTACTGCATTAATAAAATAAATAAATCATTATAATTGCATAAGTTGATAAAAAATGCTATGCAATAGCTTTACCGCGGCAGTCTCCGAGTGCCACACTTTTTTTTTATTTATTTTATTTATCAGTTACAAAATCAACAGACCTTAAAATTAAAATTTTAACAAATGAATCTTGTAAGGTGTAGCTTACATCTAATTACAGATTTACTTTTTATAATTTATTACATTTAGAGAGCTAAAATATATGAGTATAAATGAAAATAATTAATTTATTAAGTAAACAACAATGCTAAAAAAAGACCATAATTCTTAGTTTCTATTAATAAATTATAATGCAATGAGAATCATGTTAAAACAAAAAATGTAAAAATAGAAAGGGTAAATAAAAATATTCATATAATTATATTTGTCTGTTTATATGTAAAAAGGTTGTGCATGCGTATGTCTTACTGTAGGTGTGTGAGTGTGAGTGTGAATTTAATTATATGTGATAATTGAAACTATCCTTACAGCTCGTTCACACATGGTCCGTTTTACTGGATACGTTTTACCGGATACGTTTTTTTTTGCATCGATGGTGAATGGAGTTGTATGAGTGACTTTACATATGGCACAGTATTCATTATACGTATTTACGATACAAAAAAGGTATCCAGTAAAACGTATCATTTGGGCACGGGCTGTTATGTTGATACTCGTAATTTGTCACTGTAAGTAATTTGTTTTTCGATGTCACGTTATTGTGTTGTAGGCATATAAATGACTTATGATAAACAATAGACTAAGCTTTCGCTAAAGGAGAATTTGACTTTTTTTTCATTTTTTTTTAAACTTGCAAGTATTTGTGTATGATATTTCGTATAAGTTCGTATGATGTTGGTAATTTGACAAAAAGTTGATGGTAATATTGATAAAATTGGGGGTATAAACCTAAAAACCTACTAGCAGCTAAATTTTAATCCTCAATATTAGAATTTTAATTTCATTAAAGGACATAGTGTTTTAACTGGAACGCTACGAACTGTGAGAGTGAGTGAGATTACGCCCGTGAAATACAACATACCTGCAAGATATACAGAATCGTCGTGAATCGTCATGGTTAGCTAAAGTAAAATATAAATTTTATTAACTTCTTCAGTAGTTTTAACAAAAATTTATCGATAGTATTCCCGGTACAAAAATGTTCATACGCTTGAAACCATATTTAAATTAGCCGTGCAAAAATTTACGAAAACTGTAAAGCGTGGGCACGTTTTTCAGAAAGAAACACGAGCAGTCGAAACTACTGTGTTTAAATTGTATATAATTGGTCATATAGTGGTAATTTGACTTCAGTTAATGATCAATTAAAAGCATAGTAAATTAAACTTAATTCGTCGCGTACATTGTTTTAAACTCGATGTTTTACTGTCTAAAAGGCTCCGTAATAGCTCGGGTTTTATTGGGCTATGGCAGAATTATCAGTGATTTGTTTGCAAGACTAATAATACCTCTCATTGAGCCCTGGCCCTTTTTCGCTGCCGCAACACACACTTTTTTATATGTAAATCTTAGTAATGTATAAATTTTCATTCCAATGCACGAATTATTGATCTACTTGGGTTTTTTATATCAATTTATGGAGTGTAATGTGTGTGTTTCTGTATGTACAAATAAATGAATCATTATTATTTCGAAAGGGTGAAATTCTCAGCCAGGAGGGGCTGGTTTTGACTGTTATTATTGTGTGGCACACTTACAACCACATGCCTTTCGGCGAAAAAGACCCGACAATCGGACCAGTCGATCGTGTATCAGGGTAAGAGAGAAAGAAACCGGCAAGTTATGTGTATCCATTTATTACGTCATACAAAGGAATACTTCATCGTGTGAAAACCTATACTGAGCTTATATCATTTAAATGCAGGTATGCTATATTTTCATTGAAGAAGCTCTCGGGGGTAAAAGCGAAGGCTCAAACAAAGAACTTCAGAAAATAAAGAGGGAAAATGTTTATTTCTAGTTTTCCACCTCCGTGTGAAAATAAATAATGAAATTAATAAAACTTGTTTCTGCTTAATTTGCTTTTGTGTACAAAAGGATAGATAAAGTTTTAAATATGGTCTTTATTTCTATTGAAGATTTTGGTAATTACGAAAACAGCCCCTTTTTTGTAATTTTATTTACGATTAAGTTATAAGTTTTGACACTTTTCTTTGTTTTGACACTATATTTATTTATTTACGGTATGATGAGTTTCAACTAGAATCACTATGATTTTTAAAACTTTTTAATGAATGTATTTTTTTTTACTATATTCAACTAATTTATATTATGCATTATAACCAGAGTTCAAAAGTAATTGTTGTTAATGATTTTAAATAAAACTGAAAAGTGGTTCTTATCTAGGCGTGGTAAGTATTCTATTGTATTCTAAAGGTGCGCCTAGTGGACCGTGCCGCACGTATGGCACGCAGCAGACAGAACGGGTTGAAATGCGTCCACTGTATCTGGATATTTTATTTATTTTAGAGTGTTTTCTCGTTTGCTTCCATGCTGGACTGGGAGCGAAATAAAAACATAGAATGTGCCAGCTGCTTCTCTTCCCGGGCATACTGTAAAAGTCAGTTAAGGGACAAAGGTTTTATGGGCGTTTTGCGGGCGATAGGCCGACCCCTTGTCACTGCAATAGTCTCTCTCTATCATTATAATACCTCGAAATTTGTCAAATTTGACATCAGATGGTTTGATGGCCTCTGGTGTTCTGCCTACCCCATAAGGGATACAGGCGTGAAGTTATGTATGTTTTCTCGTTGTGAGTTGACGTCTTCAGTCGTGGATATTGCTAAGTGACAGGGGCCGATTACAGCAGCGAACGGATTTTGTGAATCACCGGCACGCAACGCATTTTTTTCTTTTAAATGCCGGCGTGCGGTGCGGCCGGTGTGGATAATGCACGCAGTTATGAATGAAGTAATGAATTCCTACAAAGCAAACTAAAATCCGTTGCGTGCCGTACATTGGGTGCGTCCGGCGCGGGCCAGTAATCGTGCTTCTTAAGCTGACCTGACAATAGTAAACCAATTAATTTTAAATTAGATAATTACTTCAAAAGTTTTTAAGATAATATAAAAAAAATTGGGTGAATTTAGTTTTTGCCACTATTTGCCATATTAACTGTGATCAAAGCAGCGGGTGTTACACTACACTACACTAACTTCTACACAAGTAATTCATGAAGAAAAAACACGTTTTATAAAAATCAAAATAAAAAAATAATTAGTTGTACGATCTAAACAGCAAAAGGAAAAAACCGGTGATTCTGTTCAGCTCTAAGTCAAGAACAAAAACAAAATAGACGTTCAAACATTATTGTAGCTTTCTCATATACGCTAAGCATGAAGTGTGTCAAAGATCTAATACTATAAGCGTATCAACCTGTAAACACCAGTATATAATATATTCCTGAATACAACAGCTCATTAGTTAGCTATAAAGTAAACACCTTCCGCAATGCGATATGCTTGTGGCATCTAATTGGACAGGCACTGCTGGTCTAAGACTTGCAGTGAAATAACCTTGTGACATCTTACTTGCACATAATTATCGGATATATGCGCATAAACTAGGAAAACTAAACTAGGAAATAGCTGGACTTGAAGTATGAAGTTCTATAATTGAAACGGCGAGACGACTTTTTTCGTGATTTGACATCGAAATCGGTTATATGGTTTAAAAGAAAAAAAGAAAGAAACAGACGCGCGCATTACCTTTAAAACTAATCTATTAAAATATATTTATAGTAACCTTAATAACTGCTTCCATGCTGGACCTCGGAGCGATTGAAAAACATAGAGTGTGCCAGGTGCTTCTCTTCCCGGTAGTACTGTAAAAGTCAGCTAAGGGACAGAGGTGTCGTTAGCATTTTTACGGGCGATAGGCTGACCCCCTGTCACTGTAATAGTCCCTAATCTTATAATACCTCCAAATTCGTCAAACATGACATCGGATGGTTTGATAGCCTCTGGTGTTCTGCCTTATCCATAATTAATACAGGCGCGAAGTTATGTTTGTAAGTATGTAACCTTAAGAGCCGAAAAGTTTGTCTAAACGCGGTGACCAAATAGCAGAATAAGAATAACCCCAGAGAGGTAATTTATTTTTTAGGTATATCTATTTATGGATTTATATTCTAGGTTCCCCCCTAGTTCGCTACATGGTATTTCATAACACAAGCTATGATTACTTTGGGACCATGTAGTTGATGTGATTGTCTGGAGTTTTTTTTATGACACTTTTGGAGAAATCGACAAAAACCCTTCACTTTAAGTGTTAAAACGGTTAAAACGGCCTTTTAGAATTTTTGCGTAATATAAGTGAGATACATAAATATGTAATTAATCTTTATTTATTTAATTTAACTTGGTATATTCTGAGGTTTAATCTTATCATATTCTTGTGTGTCAAATTTCTTATACGAGAGTGCTAGAGGTGGTCAGAAACAAAAGATTGCTTCGTATAACAGACCATTTTTTCAGTTAGCAATTTGATACCAAAGCAAAAGCTTACAACACATTGTAAAAGTTGATCTTATGACTTTTTTATCATTTATACAGGGTTGATTTGTAGCCACCGGCCAATTTTTTTTTACACCATAAGTATCATTTATAGAAATTATTTTTGTCAAAAAAGAGTATTTATTTTTTACAAGGAATTTAATTTATCCGCTAACATATTAACCAAGGCATAGTCACTCTAAATTATCGTTAAAATAAAGATGTCTACGCGCTACTACACACACTTTGTAGTACTACGTCGTAGTATTATCAAGGAAATGCCGCGTCGTAGTAGCTATGTTCATCAATTGCGACTATTTTTTAAAAAGTTTGTGGTTCCATATTTCTAAATTTTTGTACCGAGCGATGCTAAAATAAATATGCAGGTACGTTTATATACCATCAAAGAAACTAATATTTTAATTTGGCTGGTGACGAAAAATCAACCCCGTATATATTATCAATTGTATATTAAATAGATAGGTCAGTTAATTAAGTTGAAGTGATATTTTTCATTAGTTACCCGTAATGTATTATTTACAATAGATTATTCCTGTATAGTTAACAAATACGTGAGGCTTTAATAAATATTTTTAAACTGCAAAATGCAAAAATTCTATATGTAACTCGACAACAGTAGTTTAAGAAGTTTATTTCCCATAATAAAAGAATACAATTCACTTGTCTTTGAGAAATACAGTTTTAAATTCAGTAGTGTACAGAGTGAACTTTGTATTCAAATATTTCATATTTTATCTACATAACGAAGTTCAAAAACCTCTTAATATAATTTCAATACATTAAAACAACAATTTCACTACCTTCAATTAACAAATTTTTTGATTTCAATTAACAAATTTTAGACATTCATTTTTATTTTTAGTAAGAGTTCTTTTTACAGACTTATGAGTATTCTTCATGGTTTCCGCCATCTATCAGATTTCACATAATTTCACTACTTCTTTAAAGTACTTTTAGAATCAAGTCAAATCAACCGTAAGACACGACAAATGACAATAAAAGTCAATCAATTTTCGTCAGACTGCAGGCTTACGAATTAACTTAGGATTAAAGTTTAGTGCAGATGGGCATAAGAGTAGATTTCGGTGCTCACTAAATGGTTTTAAACATAAAGATAAATTAACATAGACGACCACTTTGGCGATGGGGTAAACCTGTCTGCCTCAGACGTCAGTGGTTGCGGGTTCGATTCCCGCCCTTTAATAGAAAAAAATGTTCCTTGTCTGGGTGTTTATCTATTTATATTCTAGGTTCCCCCCAGTTCGTTATATTGTATCCCATAATACACGCTATGCTTACTTTGGTGCCATGTAGTTGGTGTGATTGAATTTTCAACAAAGTCGGACAAAATATCAATTTGAAAAAACTTCAATTACAACAAATTAATGCCTTAATGGATCCAAGCGCTAGTGCATGTTATCCATCATTCACCGCGGATTAATATTTCACTTCGCTTTGTGCCGTGTAAAAGCAAAATTATGAAAAAAAAGTATTTATTAAAAAAGAGTATAATCAGAGAACTATTATAAATAGAAACGTTTTTATTAATAAATCATGCACCGGGATAAAGACGCAATACATATTGTATTATTCCTATAACATGTTTTGTTTAATTAAAATTGAATTATTAAACCAATAGAAAATTTATTTTATCTGAAAGGCATTTTTATAACTCTAATGTTTCTTAGTATGGCCTGAAATGCGAATTATTCGAGCGTCTATGAACAATAAATTTTCCGACGGCAAACATTTAGGCCTACGGCTGAAATAAACATCAGATTTTCTTTTGAGTTTAAGCAAAAATCTGATAATAAGTATTTTTGCTTTGGAGTATGATACTCTTCATATCAAGGTCCAGAATAATAATAAAATAACTCATAATACAATAACACACGTCTAATAAGCTGATATTCGACTCAAGCACCCGCCGCCGGCAAACTGAAGAAAACGTTTGACCGAAATAAGAAGTAATCTGGTACCTTTATTCATTTTAGAATTCAAAAAGACCGTGTGTGATTAAATTCCATTCGAATTATCATCCCCTGATGCAACCCTTTCAAGCCCTTATACGTAATTAAAAATCTATGTCCTTTCGCAAAGCTTTAGTCTAAACCAAATTTCATAAAAATCGGTCAAATGACATTTATAATTGGGGCTTTTATACAATTTTATAGATTTAGTCAACAAAGTAAATATTAATTTATAGAAACTTAAATTGCAACAAATTGATGTCTAAATGGATCCAAGCGCAGCCAGTATCTCAGCTAGTGTACATTATAATGTATCAAAAAAAAAATATTCGCAATTTGCACATAACTTAATTGCGTAAGTTAGGATTTTATGAAGATAAAACATTCGACCAAAGCTTTTCAGAAAAAATAATATTTGAATGCGATTAACTTCCGATATAAGCTACAAACACATAATGAAGTCACCGAAACCTCGCTGATGTACACAAGAGCTTGTAAGCTAAATCCTACTGAAGTTGTAATTGTATTAGAATATTAAATTACTATTTTTTTTTTAATTTTAGTTTACCAGCAATGGCTCCCGGATTCCGCGGTTTCTCAAATTCCGAAAATTTAATTATATTTCTGCTAGTTACGAACTTTCATACAAAACTTTCGTTCGATATTAAGTAGAGTTTCATTTCAGTTATACTGTTAAATTTAATTTCAGGTTGATTATTAGGTTTAATTAAGTTTTAATTTTAAGTTAAATTTCACGATTCATAATGTTTGTTAAATAAAGCTGCTTTCGCTTGTGACCACGACAATTGACACGTGTATCGTTTAATCCGCTAAACCTGTTGCGCTGCTCAATACTTTGATAAATAATTAACGAGCGCGGCATGAGATCCGCATTCACTGTTGATTAATATTACACTTCGCTTTGTGCCGTGTAAAATCAAAATTAAAAAAAAAAATATTTCGATGAACAGAGAACTATTATAAATATAAACGTTTTTATCCATAAATCATGCACCGGGATAAAGACGTAATACATATAGTATTATTCCTATTACATGTTTATTTCAATTAGAATTGAATTATTAAACCAATAGAAAATTTAATTTATAATTTTAATTTAATACTAAGAAACATTACAGTAATTAAAATGCTAAAGGCATTTTAATAACTGTAATGTTTCTTAGTATGGCCTGAAATGCGAATGATCCGAGCGTCTATGAACAATAAAGTTTCCGACGGCAAACATTTAGGCCTACGGCTGAAATAAAACATCAGATTTTCTTTGGAGTTTAGTCAAAAATCTGATAATAAGTATTTTTGCTTTGCAGTATGATAATTTTCAAATCAAGGTCCAGAATAATAATAAAAAAACTCATAATACACACGTCTAATAAGCTGATATTCGAATCAAACACCCGCCGACGGCAAACTTAACAAAACGTTTGACCGAAATAAAAAGTAATCTGGTAACTTTATTAATTTAACAATTCAAACAGACCGTGTGTGACTAAATTCCATTCGAATTATCATTCCCTATTGCAACCCTTTCAAGCCCTTATACGTAATTAGAAATCTATATCCGTTCGCAAGGATTCAGTCTAAACCAAATTTCATGAAAATCGGTCAAATGGCATTTATAATAGTATGCATAATAGATTAACAGCAATATAAAATTCCGATAGATCTTAGTAGCATTTGTCAAGTGGTAAAACAATTGTTTTGCAATTTTCCACCTGTTTGATTACACCTGTTGCGCTGTGGAAACACTCAATACACTAGCCGCGTGGGGTCCACATACAAGAGCCCTGCCGCCAATGAGGACACTCGAAAGGCGGTTAATTCGAGTGATCTATTGCTTGGAAAGACATCTCAAAGTATGTCTGGCTAACGATCACTCGTCGTATAAAAAGTACTGAAAAATATCATAGTCACAACGTGAGGTATTTCGGAAAAGTTTTATAACTCTTCCTTCCTATATATTTACCCTTATTTTCAATTACCATCAGTAAAGTTTGACCAAAGTCGGGTTTAAACAGAGATAATCAGAAACTAAAGCGTGTTTGAAATAATATTAAGATAATTTTTATTTTATGTTAAGTTAAATTCCACAATTCATAATCTTAAATAAATGACTTTCCCTAGCGACCACGTTATGTTGTGAAGACATCGAAATGTCGAGCTAAAATTTTTTATATTATAAATTATACGCTATAAATCCGGTCACAAAATATTCCTATAATAAGCATTTTTCAATAAAAATTGACTTATTAGACCAATAGAACATTTACTTTATTGCTAATGGCATTTTAAATTACTCTAATGTTTCTTAGTATCCGACGTATCTGAGCGGCTACGAATAATAAAGTTACCAACAACGGCAAACAGTTAGGCCTACGCCAAATATGAAGAACTAGATTTTCTCTCAAGTGAATTTGGAAAAAATCTGATAATAATACATTTGCTTTAAGGTATAATTAAAAAAAATACCATATTGCGAAGATACACGTATAAATCTATAATTTAAATATGTCTGATATTCAAATCCTAACAATGGGGCTTAGACAATTTGGCAACTCGCATCGACGGCAAAGTTACTAAAACCTTCGCGACCGAAAAAAAGACAATATTGACAGAGTAATTCACTAGATTTTCAATTATAAAATCCAAAAAGCTCATATATTTACAATTTACAAAATGAAAAAAAAAAAGTTCCACAAAACAAAACAATTTATATTTTTAAGTAAAGTTAAAATACAATTGGAAATGAAAAGCCATTATTTGTTATTTTTTTCAAATGTGGCATTGAATGTTTTTGATACGCAATTCGTATCTACTAATTAAAAATGTTTTTTCTTAGACGTTAGACGTACCAGAAGTTTGCCGGGATTAATAAAATAAGGTTTAGAAATTAAATGATAGGAATAGACAAAGGCATAAAATAACGCAATTAATATTATATTTTTAAATTAAAAGTTAGCGTGTTTAAAATGGCGGCACAATAGAGTGAATGTAAAACTCACTTAATTGGATATAAATTAATAAAATTTTGTGGCAATAAATTTCAAGAATAAATATTTGTTCCTAAATCACTTAATGTACATGAAAAGAACTACGATGAAACTTAAGAAAGTTTTTTTAAATCCAGCGGGCTGCGCCGTTACACAACTTAAATAACTTAACAACCTGTAAAAAATACACAAATGCACAAAAAATACAAGATAAATGTAAATAACTGAGGAACTTTATTCACTTTTCAATTTAAAAACATTCAAGGTAAAATATTCAAAATTAGATTTATCAAACAGCAATATTTTTGATAACACCTTTAAATTAAATAACCACTGTATTTTTTTTCAAATACGAACCGAAGGCAATTAAAAAAAAAGTGAATAATATTCCCAAGTTCTATTTTTAAACTTACCCTTGAGCTGGAAGCATTATCACACGCGATGCACTCGGTCAGAGCAAAGAGCGGCAATGGCAGCGCCGTAATTTACATCCAGGTACCGCGCCGCGCCTGTGTGCGTGTAATACCCCTTCCTTATATACGCTCTCGGTGTATACACCCTACCCTTTCCCTGTGTTACTGCGTCGAATTTCCACAGATAAACAAGTAACGTAGTGTGCGTAGATCATGGAGTTTGGAAAATTTACCGGGTTGTTTTGATTTAAATTTTGATAGGAGTTTTACACGATTTTTAAAATACTGAGAAGCCTGTAATAATATTACTATGTATTTAGTCGATGGTAAAATGCTATTAAATATTTTTTATAGTAATATACATAAACATATAAAGAATAAAATATTTTACGTCTTTATTAAGACTATTTGTTAAACTATCAATTTTTTTTTATATTCTTCCATGCTGGACTGGGAGCGAAAGAAAAACATAGAATGTGCCAGCTGCTTCTCTTCCCGGGCATACTGTAAAAGTCAGTTAAGGGACCGAGGTGTTATGGGAGGCTTTTTTGTGGGCGATAGGCTGACCCCCTGTCACTGCAATAGTCTCTCTTCACTATTATAATGCCTCCTAATTTTTTACCGGTTTTATTACCTCTGGTGTTCTGCCTACCCCATACGGGATACAGGCGTGAAGTTGTGTATGTGTATGTATGTATGTTTTACGTGTTTCTGGTGGCAAGTGATTAAATAATTATTTATTCGACGTTACCTGTAATAAATAGAGCTGTATTCACTCGACGGTTGAAAATGCGAGGACAATGAAATATGTGAGTGGAAACAAATAAGACTCGGGGTCGTTCAAAGATTTTATGTTTATTTGATAAAATATGTTTTTAAGTGGGCTTAATTTTTACACAATCTTAAGTTGAATAACATTTGTACTTATTTTATACACTCTTTTAATATTTTTGTTTTAAGATAGTTTTATGTGCTAAGAAATAATGCGAAGGTGTTTTTATAATACTAAAATAATTCATTAAGCACATTTAAAATTTAGCGTAGCAATTGATGGATATACAGGGTGTCCCAGAACTCAACGTCAAGCCGAAATGGGGTGATAGGATGGACTGTAAACATCATGAGAAAAATCAGAAAAAAAATCTATCCTATGCAGTTTTAAAATAATGGGCATTGAAGAAAAACCTAGAGATTTGGTCGAACTGTTACCAATTTTTGGTAATAGTGGTTAATTTTTATTATATTTGTTCATTTAAGTTTTGGGACCTTAAACCTAAATAACATTTCTAGAACCTAAATTAAAAATAATGACACAATTGCCCTTAATTGTCTAGAATTAAGAATATTTGTTAAACTATGAATTTAAATGTACGAAAATGCCCTGGCAAGTGTCATGAAAAGTTTGCACATTTAATCAGGATTGTAAAATTTTACTTACCATCAACCCGATTTTTGCTTACCCATTTAACTCAGTTCAAATGTTTTTTATTCGCACAAGCTCTTGGTACGTTCCTAATTTTACGGCAAGATGATGAGAGAGATGGATAGTGGACATGTTTGCTATATTTGCCTTCGAATGGAACGAATTACCTACATTTTTTAAATACCCTTATATATTCCTTGACCAGGAATATCTGGGAAGGTGGATTGGACATTCAGGCACTATCTCGTGGCCAGCCCGCTCCCCAGATTTAAATCTTCAGCATATTTTTTATTGGAGCGTTTTGAGAGCGTAGCTGCGTGAACAAATGTCTCAAGGTGCTGAGGACATCCACTCTCGAGGATATGCCCGGCTGATGAGTAGATCTTTTTAAGAAGATGTAGGGCGTGGATTGGGGCTTATGGAAAACAATTTGTTCATTTATTGTAATAAAAAATGTTATTTCCCTATCTGAATTTTATTAAAATAACCCTAAACTAAACTAGGTCAAGATTTTTTCATTATTTTATAAATTTTACTTACTTTTGTTGACTTTGGTAAAAGTGGCGTCACTATCTGTCTCGCTCGCTCATGGCAAACATGTCCACTATCTATCTCTCTGATAATTTTGCCGTAAAATTAAGAACCTTCAATAGCTAGTGCGAATAAAAAACATTTGAACTGAGTTAAATGGGTAAGCGAAAATCGGGTTACTTGTTTTTATTTATACTCGTTTTTTTTAGCATGAATCTAACAAGTTTTGTAGCATTTTACAATCCTGATTTAATGCGCAAACTTTTTATGGCATTTGCCAAGGCACTTTAGTATATATATTTTTAAGGATCGCCTTTCAAAATCGACAAATTATAAAAAAAATACATACATACATACATAACTTCACTCCCGTATCCCTTACGGGGTAGGCAGAACACCAGAGGCTATGAAACCACCTGAGGTCTCGTTTGACAAATTGAGAGGTATTATAATGATGGAGAGAGACTATTGCAGTGACAGGGGGTCAGTCTATCGCCCGCAAAACTGTCAATAAAACCTCTGTCCCTTAACTGACTCTTACGGTATGCCCGGGAAGCGAAGCAGCTAGCACATTCTATGTTTTTCTTTTACTCTCAGTCCAGCATGGAAGAATATTTAAAAAAATTGATAGTTTAACAAATAGTCTTAATACTAGAAAACTTGGGGCAATTGTGTCATTATTTTTAACTCAGGTTCTAAAAATGTTATTACGGGTTAAGGTTCCAAAGTTTAAATGAACAAAAATAATAAAAATTTGCCACAATGACCGAAAAATGGTTACAGTTCGACCAAATTTCTAGGTTTTACTTAAATGCCTATAATGTTGAAACTGCATGAGATAGATTTTTTTCTGATTTTTCTCATGATGGTTACAGTCCATCCTATCACCCCGTTTTGGCTTGACGTAGAGTTCTGGGACACCCTGTATGTTTCTGCTAATGTTAAAATATAAAAGGTTATTATTTTCATTATGGTTTGGTTATTTACGACTCTACTAATTAAAAAAAACAATCATGTGATTTTTTTATGAAAGCAGGCCGTGGGGATTGTATTTTAATCCAGTTTGCATACAAACAAATGATTATATATTTCGCAAAGTTTATGGATAAAGCTATAAGAATTTAAAAACATAGAGTACCTGTAATGGTGAAATCCGCATAAAAACGAAAAAAAATATCAAATTAGAAAAAATAAAGAACGACCGGGCCGGTGCTGTTGCGACAGGCGACAAACTACTGACTTAGCCTAAACTGTCGCAAATAACTATAGTAATAATTAAAACATATGAACAATATCCATTTTTCTTGTATACAGACACTACTGTGCTTCAAAGAGCACGTTTAGTTACTTAAGGCACAATTGCTATTTACTTGTTTAAAGATTACGTCGGGATAAACCCTGAGAATTCCAACAGGATTAATATCTGTATATCTGGCTCTAAAATAGTTTTTAGCAAATCTTATAATCTTATAAGATTACAAGAGCTAATCGGCTTAACGTGCACTTAGAGACACGAAATGTGCTTATATCGAATTAAGTGTTTACTTAAAATTCTCAAAACTGGCAGTATTGTCAGTGAGCTAAGTTCAGTCTACCTGCAACATACTTACTACTTACAACATTTTTAGCCTGATCTCTATTAAACTATCGCAAATAACTATAGTGTTCATTCAAGACCTACCATCAGTACAGCTCTGACTTTTAAACTTAGTTTTTCTAACTACAATCTTGGTTTTTCTACCACATTTCACTCAATAATTATACTACAATATGAATTTCAGGTCAAGTGACGATTGACGAACTTTGGAACCTACTTGATAGCGTTTTGGCTTTGATTGTACCTCAACGTTGTACTTTGCGTTGAAATCATTTCCACGTACAGTAAAGAACACTGCGCGCTGCAACACTCCGTACAGTTTCTATAGAACTCTTGTTTTGTTCACGAGTGTATCTGAGAGCTTTAAGCTTTGTATAGAGGTTGAAAATTTTTAACTATTTTGTAACTTGTAAGCGTAATGTGGACATCTGTCTGTCTGTCTTATTCGGTGTTTTTGAAAATGTTTATTTGAAAGAAGATATTGGCAAGAGCTTAGTTGCGGTTTAAGCTAAATAAGCTACAATACAAGTGTGTTGATTTTGAAGAGATTATCACAGTTTGGAAAATGAAATTTTATAAATTTCCTCTATTTCAGGTATTTACTAGGATCGTTCCAATGTATAGCAAATACCACCAACTTTTTTAATTAAGCTTATTTTGCGGCTACTTAAGTGTTAGGTTAGTGTGTGTCATTTATTTGTTGTTATTATATATGATTGCATAAAAATTACTTTCCAGATTACACAGGGTGACTGGTGGGTCACTTTTGAAATTCAAAGACTTAATAGTTTAAAAAAAAATATTATAAACACATAATTATTTATTGAGTAAACTTAACCGTAAGTTAAAGAATTGGTTACACAACGCATGATTAGACTCCGCATGCCAGGCCACGTGCCGCGATTTACTCAGGCGTATGTAAAGTACATAGTAACAAAGCTTTACTTATTTGTAGGGAATTCTAGTGAAAAATTAAGTACCTGCTTTTATGACATAAGTATGATCAGAATCGAGCACAGTTTAAGTTAAACTACTTTTGAACCGGATTAATCGCGTATAATTTATATTTTACATTTTAACTCGCATCAACCCGCGTTAAAGAACACATAGCATTAACTCGAAGACTAAGAAATAGATGGAGATGATGTATAACTTTTTCCACTATCAATCTGAGGCCTGACACCTCAGTCGCTCGTGACCACGGGGTCTGCAAAGACACCGAAACGTCGAGTTCAAATGTATAATATAAATTATACGCGATTAAAAGTTAAAAAGAAGTTTTGTTTAAATTATGAATCGTGAAAACTCGAATACAGGGTGCTCTCCAGCAATATCAAAAAATTGTCACCAGTCACCCTGTAAAAAAGAGTTGAGTGCTTTCAGGCTTTACCCATGTGATATCCAATCCAATATTATTGTTATATTATTCAAGGTGAAATCTACAGACATTTTCATTTTAAGATATCATTTTTAGACGACCGGCTGGTGTAGGGGTAACGTAAATTGCCTTCTATGCCGATGGCGACGGATATTAGTGTAATGAACACAAATATTAGTCGTCAAGTCATGGATATTTATATGTTTACTTAAGTTTATTTTCTAATAAAAAATATGTATTTATTCAATATGTATGTTTAAGTATATCAGTTAACTAGTATCCATAACACAAGTTCTTTAAGAAACTTTATTTGGGCTAGATAAGGTTGTGTGAGTGTCAGAAATATTAGTTTTATTCATTTATTTATAGGGAATTCTAGTGAAAAATTAATTACCTACTTTTATTACATATGACCATAATCGAGTACAGGGTGCTCTCCAGCAATATCAAAAATTTGTCATCAGTCACCCTGTAAAAAATGGTTAGCGCTTTAAGGCTTTGCCTACGTGATATCCAATCCTGTTAAAATATCATAACTATTATTGTTATATTATTCAAGGTTAAATCTATAAATTCAGCGTATCAAAATTACGTAAAAATGACACATTATAAAAAAAGACGTGTGGCACTCGGAGACTGCCACGCTAAAGCTATTGCATAGCATTTTTATCAACTTACGCAATTATAATTATTTATTTATTTTATTAATGCAGTAATGTTTGATCTTATATGAAGTTCCACAAGTTCCTAGTAGATGGCGCTGATTGATTATTAAAGCCCGCATGTAAAGTTATGAAATCAAAGTATCACCGCTGTGCCGGTCGGAGTGGGGGGGTGTTAGGTTTTTTTCGTTACGGAATTTCTGGATTCGGTCCCCACGCTTAAGGCCCGCGATAGAAGCTATGCAATGGCTTAAAAAAGATTTCAACCAATTATTCAATTAGGATTCAATTAAGTTTTCACGTTTTTTCAATTAAATTAAAAAGCACTTTAATTTCGATACAGAAGATGGTTAGAATCTTACACCAAGAGACTCTGTGTTAAGAAATATTAAATCTAACTTCCAACAAGCTCCAGACCTGAAACTCAAGACTCCGTCAGCTCGTTTTGTGTTAATACTACGCTGGACGCTACGCTTGTAGTCGACGTAGTTGTAGCTCGTAGACTGAAAAACGGATGACGGTAAATTGTTGATAGCTTTTTAACTGTCAACCTGATATGGATTTGTGAACATACCGCAACGTCCAGTTGCAATTTAAAGTAGATAACACGATTAAATTCGCAATAAAAAGTGTTTTATTTAATACTGCAAAATAACTTAGGTTTACAACGTGTAACATAATGAAGAGATAATACTTAAAGGGATTGTATGTTTGATGATGTAGTTTATAATTAATAGTATCATAAATTTGTCATCCTTACGGTTCGGCCGAAAAACAAGTTCAAAGCTTAGATCTAAATATCTAAGTTTCAACAAAGTACAGCCGGTGCGGGAAAGGTCATAAGGTCACTGACTGCGGCACAAGTCTTGTTTTAACTTAATAGGTTGACAGGGTTGTCAAAATATTTCGTTATAAAATAATTAAATAAATTTGTGTCTATACCAGCACTGATCATGCTAATTCTTATATTGTATATTCTACGTATGGTATAGAAGCTAACCCTTAAGTTTTATCTCTCCATTTTGTTACACGTTGTAGAAAATGACGGCAACTTTGACTTTAGTAGATTTCTCCACTTCTTAAATATAACATTCCAAACATACAATAATAAATAATCTCTCTGAATGTGATCTTTGCTCTACCAATTAATATGTTCATATTACTCGTACTAGTTCTTTCCTAACCGATTAGATTACATTTAAAGTGTTTTAAAATCGCAAACGGTTTAAAACCAAATAAATAAATAATATTTTTTTATTTGCAAGTGAATATAATATTACCTATTTAAAATGGTTTCATGCAGTACAACCACTGCTACAACCAAAAGACCCTTAAAGTCTCCGAAAAAGCAACTTGTTTGCGTACAGCTTGTGCTAAACGTACCACTTTTCGTGTGTCAACCTAACGGCAGAATCCTACAAGAAGAGCCAAGCGTGGGTATGCCCCCTATGCACTAGCAGAAAACCAAGGCATGGAGACAACTCGGACACACTAGTCAAGATAAGTTTACCTCCTGTTGCAACGGATCCTAATAATATTACCGTGAAGCGAGGCACGCCGGCACCTACATCTCTTCATGAGGATATTGCCGTTCCCACTGACCCACGTCCTAACACGCACTACGATGAGGTAACCAAATCCATAACGGAAGCTTTGGAGGTCCAGTTCCGTGCCCTCGGGGAGCGTAAAACCGACCTTGACGCTTCAGTAAAATATTTGAGTGGACAATGTGACGACTTTCTTAAAGATTATTCTGAGACTAAACAAAGGATGTCCCAACTAAATGAGGAAAATAAGTTGCTCCAAGAGGAGACTAATGTTCTAAAATTACGAACGAAGACACTGAAGGACTCCCAAGCCCGTAGAGAACAATGGACCCACGCGCAGAACATCGAGGTAGTCGGAGTGCCCGAACACGCCAACGAGTCCACCATCAATATGGTAGTTAATATCGCAGCCCAAATCGGAGTCACAGTGCAACCCACCGATATCGAGTTCACACACCGCGTGCAGCCGCGACGCCGACAACCCTGCGGCAGCAGCAGCAGCAGCCGCGCCATCGAGGCTGTTCTGTCACATTAAGTTCAATTCGAATCGAAGCCTATTTTATTTTTTAATTACTTAAATCCGCTAAACCGCACAAAGGTGCTGGTAGTGATAATATTCCGCCCATTCCTTATATTAACTGCACAAAATCCCTAACTAAACCTATTACTCTATTATTCAATCGCTGTTTTAAAGAGGGGTACGTCCCTCGCATATGGAAAACCGCACATATTTCATTAAAACTAATAAACCTAAGCTAAGTTTTAGTAGCGCGTAGTTAATTTTTTTTTATTACAACATCAGCATAGAAACTTTTAGATACGTTACTGTGTGCGTTGTTTATGAAACTAAAAATCTTATAACATAATTTTGTAAGACTACATGTGTATCAAGTTGGGATGACTTACCACGTGAAGAAGACAGTCCGTGAGCCAATACCTAAAAAAATATAAAGTTAAACTTAGTAATTCAAACTATACATATAAAAACAGTTAAACACTGTTTAAATATTTACTACTATAATATATAAAGTCTAGTATAGTACTATAATTATTTTATAGTCATTTTTAATGTTTCTTAAATTTTAAAACAACGCTTGTAGCTCTACTGAGCTAGCCTCGCCAGGGTACAGTGAGTGAAACAGACTTTGTTATACGGTCATAAAAGGAGCTACATCAAAAGAAATGAATAATTGAATGTGTTGCTTAAAATAAATATATTCTTTTATTCTTTGCCCGTTATATAATATGGGGTTTTCATCTGAAACAAACAATAGCTTATGAACTGAGAATTTCAGGGCATGGAGGTGGGTGTAGCCGTGTCACACAATATTGTATACGCTTCTTTATGCTCGAATGTATATAGGTGTATATAGAAACTTTGCGTATAATATTTCGCATTGATGGATTCGGTCCATTGTGTTTTTATCTGAAAATACGGATTTATGTCTTAATAAAAGTCTGATTTCATTTTCTTCATAGAAAAGCTATGGCCTATTTGTAACTAATTATTTTATTTTTTAGTCTTTGAATTATAAAAACCAAGTAAGTAATATTGTTTGCCGAAGAAGCCAGACGTCACGGGATCGATTTCGCAGTTCAAACATTTTTGGACCTAAACATATTAATTTGCATTGGTCTGGTTGCATTATGTATACATATATCATCATCATCATCATCATCATCTCAGCCCGCGCTAGTCCACTGCTGGATGTAGGCCTCTCCCAACGCGCGCCACCGAATTCGGTCTCTAGCGCTGCGCATCCAGTCATTAAAGAAAAATTAAACGTCAAATTAAGGATACTACTACTTAAAATTTTAAATTAAAAAGGATATGAGTTTTTTTTAAGACTACAAGGCGCTGTGCGAAACATGTCCCAACATGACTGTAATAAAATCTTATTCCACAAATAGACTTGAAACAGAAATTCCAAAAGAACACGACTTTCTTTCATTAAGAAAATAATGAAAAATACGATTTCGTTCATATTTAGTAACAATAGCAATGTGATTATCAAATTCAAAAGCTATACTTATATTTGTTTATAATCTATTCTTATGCTTTTAAATATATTCTTCAGAAAATAGTGATAAGCTTAAGGTTTTCACTGTGTGAGGATGTGTTTCGAGGACTGTGATAAGTGAAACATGTGGACAACTAGGGGGAACCAAAGATTTAAATACACAATGAGCCATATTTGACATTAAAATCTCTAGTTTCTTTAACGTTTAACTTAGAAGTTTCAAAATGAGGTTTTGATAGCAACTTTTAAATTTGAAGCCTCCTTATTTCACATGAGAGAACGGGTCCATTATACAAGGCGTTCTTTTTGATATCTCGTAACTTTGAGGTTTTGTTCCTTACAAAAAAAATATACTTTTTGCCAAAGAATATGTGGTTTAAAAGTGCATACTTTTCAAGATATCATCAATCTCAATATAATGAGTTCATAAATTATCACCCTTGTAAAATCTCTTTAACATTCATGCATTAGACGGGTGTCACTGAAGCCATACAATAAACAACAAAAACATTTAGGAACGTTGCATACTATGTACAACGCAAAACGTTGCCAACTGTACATGTTTTTAGCGATAAAAAAAGGTATAGGACTTAATTGAAATATCTTGTATGGAAAATAACAACAAAAAAAAAATTAAAAAATTATTCACATGTTATTTGATTCTATTACATGGTTCCATTAATACCCATTAATACTAGAGTTATGGGAAATCAAGCGGAACACTTTATATAGATAAACACGGAACATTCGTTTTTTCTTTTTAAAATAGGAATTGAAGCCGCGACATCTAATTTTCATAATAGACAACTACGCTACAGAGGTCGTCGAATAGGAACGTTTCTCATAAAGATATAGAATCGCTTTATTTGTGTATCCGCTCAGCGCGGATCTAGTGGCCACAGCTCAGTATATAACTGTACATAACAAGGTAAAGGTGTGTGCGTTTGTATTACAAGGCATGTTGCTAGAATGAATACGAAATATATTTTATACGTGTGCAAGCGAGAGAGATTTCCACGTAAATTCAAGCTCGATTCGGGGAATTCTAGGCGTGATTACTTGATACTAATTTTAACTGAACATTTTCAGGCGGGTAATAAAATAGGTATATATGATTGAATATTAATTTAAAGCGTAGAATCGATATAGATAATATTACGACGTTCAACCTCTGAAAAATAATAGATGATTAAACGAACTTCTAAGTGAAGTTCTATCGCTATTATATGAGTCGCTTCATTCGAAGATATTATATAACAGGTAGTCCTTTTTAGGTACTAGGTAACTTCGCATAATTTAAAGTATCATAAAAAAAACACTGTGGTGGGGCGCCGCGTGACATGATCCACCCGGTTCGCGCCAAGCCCTCATTCTTTAGAGACCCTAAACGAAACTTTTAAATGGGTTCTGGGGTGGGTGGGTACGTCATATCTTCGAATGAAGCGACTCATATAATAGCGATAGAACTTCACTTAGAAGTTCGTTTAATCATCTATTATATTTCGTCGCTTCATTCTTCAGATATTATATAACAGGTAGATTTTCAGAGATAGAAAGTTTTGTTTAGGTATATACTTGGAATTGAAATAAGTAAAGATATAAATATGAAATTACATATTTTATTATTATAGTACTTAATAATTAGTATTATCACATAATGAGCTTCAAATAATCTTACTTTATTTGAGTCGCTAGAAATTATAATCAGCTTAAATTAATGAAACTTAGTGATAGTCTATTTATAGACACATAATTTTTAATGTAGTAATTTACTTAATATCAAAATACGTAATATTCAATAACTATTTTTAATATAGGGTTAAGTATTGTTCATGTCTCGATTAAGTATCGACAAAGCAAAGTTATTTTGTTGATCATCTAAAGGCCGATGGTAAAACTTTGCGAACACCTGTGAGTTTTGTGTCCACCCGGCCGTTTTTCGAATGACATCGACACTGAGACCGGCCGCGCGCGCGGCTGAGTTTGACGCGTGTCGTGTGCTGTGCGCATCAAAAACGCTCATGTCAATGCCGCTCGTGGCAAGCGTTTGCTTAATCCATCGACTTAGCGTCTGACTTGATGCAGTTCTGTGGGGAGCTTTGAATGTTACGAAGAGATTCCCGGAGTTTGAACCTCAGATATTTTTTGTAATAAAAATATATTCTTTTAAAGTTGATACTGGGCATATGTTGATATTGCTTTGAAAGTTTGGGAGAGATAATAAGGGCTGTTCACGATTTGGAGCGGAAGTCTTGATTATATCTGTTATAATAATATTTACTTTATCAGATTGAAAAACAATATTTTCTAATTTAATTAAAGACAATGTCTGTACTCTTTGACCGGTACATAAAGCTAATAATGTAACGAGTTTTTTTTTTTTTTTTTTGTAATATTTTCTAATGATAAATTTATATTTGGATAAGAAGAAGACAGTTGTTTTAGTACTAAATTTCGATCCCAAGTAAATGAATATTTAGGCTAAATAGGTTTAGTTTTATAGGCTCCTTTTAAGAGGCGTTTAACACAACTATTATCACTTATCTCTTCTCCTAATAAAAGAGATAATGCAGATCGATGTGTATTTAATGAACCGTAAGAATATCCTTTATTAAATTGCTCGTTTAAGAATCAAAGAACTAATGGAATGGATTTTTCGAAACTATTAATGCATAACCACACTTCTTGAAACCATAACTTCAATGAGACGTTGTACTGGCGAACAGTAGTGTCTGCGAGCGAGGCGAGCATCAACGTGAGAGCCTCTGGTGGGCAGCCGCGCCGGCTGAACGACGCCCGGAGAGCCTCGCAGCACCCAGGGTAAGGCTGGAGTGCAGTGGGTGCTGACTCTATTGCTGGGAAGGCCAGAAGGGGAATACAAGTACCCCTTCGGCTTTATCATCAATGATTTTTCGTATACATTTTAATACAAGAGAAAAAGGAGGAAATGCATAAAAATCCAAGTCAGCCCAGCTTATTGTAAATGCATCAACTGCGACTTCATCAGGTTCAGGCTTCCAGGTGACAAATAATTAACATTTGGCATTGGCTCGACTTGAGAACAAGTCGATCTTAATGGGCCCGAAACTATTTACAATAAGTTGGAAAGCGCTATCCGAGAGGGCCCATTTCTGGACTCGAAATCTGCTCGATTTTCTTTGGTGTTAACATAAGAAGCAAATATCTATAAATTGCGTTTTTCACACCATTGCCAAATTTCTCTACTTAAAATATTCAAATGTGGGAACTGAATACCTCCCATCCTGTTAATGTAGCTAATGGCGGTAGTACTGTCAATATGTAATAATATTGCACAATCTTTTCCTTCACTAGCTATACTTTTGAGACCTAACAAAACCGCGAGTAATTCTAAAAAGTTTATGTGATTTTCTTTTTCACTGTTCGTCCATGAACCACTATATTTATTATTTTTGCATACTGCTCCCCAGCCTGTCCTAGATGCGTCGGTGTAAATTTCTAACTTATAATTTTGAG
Organism: Stenoptilia bipunctidactyla; assembly: GCA_944452665.1. Taxonomy (NCBI): domain Eukaryota; kingdom Metazoa; phylum Arthropoda; class Insecta; order Lepidoptera; family Pterophoridae; genus Stenoptilia; species Stenoptilia bipunctidactyla. The sequence goes on along the minus strand of OX101721.1, from coordinate 44,906,795 downwards.
GAATGATTGGACAAGAAATAATATTAATATTATTTTTCCACCACCATAAATCTTTTAGTAATATCTTATTAAGATTCATTTTCGCCTCATAGTTAGTTTCCTCCGAACTTATTTAAGGCTAAAAACTTTTGTCTCTCTAATATTTTTGTATATAAGAATCTATATTTTGTGGCTGGACAGGCTGCGATCAATACACCTATAAGTTTAGCGAAATTTTGTAATGAACAAGTTTTAAGATTAATGTACCTATTTATTAACTGTGCAATGTTATGCCGCTTATCGCCAGGTAACGTAATAGACATATGTTCTGTGTTGAACATAAAACCTAAGAATTTGATTGACTTTTTTGGTACAATGTGACTTTTATCGAAATTTACAATAAAACCTAGACAATGTAATAACTTCAAAGTTTCTCTCACATTAATCATGCATTCTTCATATGTATCTCCTAAGTAGGTAGTAGACTTAAAAACCTTGTTTTCTCAAATGACTCATTACTTCACGCATAATTTTTGTAAATACCCACGGAGCTACCGATAATCCATACGGCATTGCTGTGAACTCGTAAGTGATCGGCTCAGACGAATCATTTTCTTGGAATTCGAATCGTAGGTACTTTCTGTCACTAACAAAAAACGGTATAAGTAGATATGATTCTTTCATATCTATGTTGGCTAAGTATCCATTACGAGGAATTAATTTCGAGGCTGTTTTATAAGATTCCATTTTAAAATGTAAGTACTTTTGTTACGAACTTGTTTAAAGATTTTAAATTTAGTATAAACCTTTTTTCTTCGTTACGTTTCGGAGCTAAAAATATATTTGAAATAAATTGATCATTTGAAGGAGAACAAGGTTTTATAGCCCCTAAGTCTAATAATTTATTTATAGCTATTTTCATGTCTCTTTTTTCACATGATGACAAATTATTTTTAGGAATAGAATACTGACAAATTTGAGTATCAAATGGTATTCTAAATCCATAATTTATCCACTTCAATATGACTTCGTTTTTAGTTACTTTTGTCCAACAATCATAAAATAAATTAATTTGACCTGCATGTACCTTGATTAATGTTGGGTCGGAGCACGCGTCCTGGACGAAGTCTGCGGCTGGAACTTGGCGTTGAACGCAGAGTTCGATTGAGGGCGCCGCTGTGTTTGAGCTGCTATCGGTTTCCTCTGACCTCCCCGCGCCCCCCTGAACGACGGGTAACGAGGAGGTCCTGTCCAGTTTCCCTGCTGAGACGACCGGTTGACCGTTGATATTTGAGAGGAGACTGTTTTGGCTGGGCTTTTTTTAATTAGGGCTCCCTGCTTTTCAGTGGCTTTACTTGCCTTTATTTTTTCCGGCAACGAACTTCCGAATAAAGTTTCGTCTCTTTCGGAGTCTTGTATAACATGTTTAAAGTTTGTATCAAAATTAGGTAAAATCAGTTTTACCCTATCTTTGATGAACATAAAGTGGAGGTCTGATAATAGGCAGCATCCATCACTTACGTGACGCAGGGCCTTCATTTTGTTTTCTTCCTTCTCAAGGAGGACGTCCATCCCTCGATTTATGGCGGTAATACCGTACCCCAGCTGTTGCTGAAAGTTTTGGATTTTTTTTTTTTTTTTGTCACGTGCTCGTGCTAGGTCTGTTATGGCTGCTGAGATTTCAGCATTTGATTTTGGGGCTTGCAAGTTTTTGCAGTTTTCGGGTACCGTATTTTCTATGGTTAATTTATCTTTGTCTTCTTTGGACAGTCCTTTTCTTAGTAAAGGTGTCCATAAATTTGAGAGCGCATCGTGTATTTTAGCGCCAAATTAGGGTGTATCGGAATTTGCAGCTCCAAGTGCAGTAAGCAGCTCTGGATCCAGATCGGGATTAGGTTCTCCCGATATGCCTGGTGCGTCTTGTGATATTGACGGCTCCGGATTAGGGAGCGTCTCTGCAGATAGCTCTTGGGCCACAGTGAATGACGCGGCAGTCTTCTGGCTATCCAGGTTTACATCATCCAGTGGTAGCGGTAACTCATACCTTGGAGGCGACATGTTTATGTTTTAACAAACATATAATTCATATTAATATAACGCCCATAACGTATTACAGACAACGAGATAGATCTCTTTGAGATTACCCGCATTTTCTGTAATCGTATTGAAAACAAAAGGTGATCGATAAGATCAGATAAAATTTATTAAAGTTTACATCATTACGATATTGAGCAGTTAACGTGATATATCTATTATAGATTACACGCATTTTCTGCTCTGATTTTTTAAATAACATTTTTAAACCGAATAAGTAGGTCGTACCTTGGAAGATTTCTTCTTTGGAAGAAATAATTCGCTGTTTCCGTTTTTTATTTATTTTTTGTTCCAACTTTTTTATCTTTTTATTATAATGTTGAAGCTGTTCTTCTGCTGTACGTTTAGGCATTTTGTAAAAACTTAAGTAAATGATTAAAGTAAATGACGTATGCTTGTTACCACGCACGAAAAAAGAATGAGGGCTTGGCGCGAACCGGGTGGATCATGTCACGCGGCGCCCCACCACAGTGTTTTTTTTATGATACTTTAAATTATGCGAAGTTACCTAGTACCTAAAAAGGACTACCTGTTATATAATATCTGAAGAATGAAGCGACGAAATATAATAACCGAACAAAAAAACTTATGAAAATCTATAGTTATGTCTTGTTTAATTGTATAAAACAAGACACCCAATACTAATTAATTTTATAATAAAAAGGAAACTTAAAAATTAAAAAGCGCAATGAAAATAAAATAATGTAATACTGCAAAAAGTCCAAAGCTCAATGTTCATATTTGCTCCGCTGAGCAAATCATTGATTTTCATCTATTACCTTACGCGGTGAGTGCAATAAGGCTTTGATATAAAATTAAGTAATATGAAGTAAGATAAATTAGAAATACTTAATACCTACATCATACATAAAATGAGTAAATTAATAAATAATAAAATTAAAAGATATATTTGTAAGTTACTAAAATAGTACTGTAAATAAATTATCAATATATATAAAACCGTTCCGTTACTGACTGAGTGACTGAGTGACTGACAGACAACGTACAGCCGTAACTACTGGGCGTAGAGAGCTGAAATTTGGAACATACATTCTTTAGGGGATGTAGGGGTGCACTAAGGAAGGAATTCTCGAAATTCCCACGGGAATGGGAAATATAGGACGTTTTAGTTTGTATGAAAAATCTTATTCCTTGAGTGCACCGATGTGAAACTTGGTGTAAAGGTGTCTGGTTGTGTTATGAAAGGAATTCCCGAAATTCCCACGGGAACGGGAAATATATGATTTTTTAGTTTGTATGAAAAAATCCCGTCCCTTGAGTGCACGGATGTGATACTTGATATAAAGGTTCCTCAATAAGTGTCTGTTTTTATTATGGAAGGAATTCCCTAAATTTCCACGGGAAGGGGTTGGACTTTTTAGTTTGTATGAAAAATCTTATTCCTTGAGGGTACGGATGTGATACTTGGCATGAAGGTTCTGCAAAGAGTGACTGGTTGTGCTACGGAAAAAAATCCCGAAATTCTTACGGGCACGGGAAATATATGATTTTTAGTTTGTATGAAAAAAACTTATTCCTTTAGTGCATGGGTGTAATACTTGGTATAAAGGTTCTTTCAGTGGGTGTCTGGTTGTATAGTTTCTGAAATTTCCATGAGAAGGATACCTAAGCGCATACGAACTTGCGGGATAAAGCTAGTTTATTTATATTTCACTATATCACTGTACAAATTAATAAATATCATTACGAAAAACTTTAGATAAAAAGCAACAAAGGTGAATGTTGGGAGCAAATAAGAATAAAAAAGAAAAAGGAAGGCTTAAAAATCGATAGAAAAAATATAACAAAAGTTTCTGTTTGCTTAAAAGTATTTTGCGTTACAAATTACAAGGCTCTGGAGTTTTTTTATCAAATTTCAACAAATAATGTTTTTTTTAGAATAAAAATAACTTGCACACTACAACCACGATTTATGTTCCAAAGTAAAATAAAAAATGACGAATCAAATGCATTATCTTTGATGATTAAAAGCAAAATATCTAAACTATCGTGACACAGAACGTTAGGTCTATCATGAGAAAATCCAGTTAGTCCATGAGCCAAACGCCCTGCATACACCCAACTTCGATTACTATCAGTAATATCAACTGTGATTTGCTTTGTCCAACACATTGCCCTGAAGCCATTGTTCTAAACACTCTCACTAATTGTTTGTAACAGAGGCAATATACAATTTAATATGGTTCTATTTCAGGTACAGTACAGTAATAATATACAGACTTCACATTGCATAATTTTACCTTTTTTATTTTAACATGAATAAAATCAAATTCAATTTCCAATATCAAATTCAAAAAACAAAGTATAATCAAGTTTGTACTATTAAATTTTAAATCCTATTCTTTGTGTTACTACGTTCATAATAATCTCTCTTCATAATTTAATTTTTCATACATTTTTATTCCTACCAACGGAGCTCATAACAGTTAGTGATTATCCTTATTTTTTTTATTTATAATGTTACTACCAAGAACCAGTCTAAATTTATAATTTTTATTCTCAGATCTATTTTCTTCATATTTTTTCATAACGCTCGTCGTCCCACTTAATCGTACCGACTACGTACTGGAGCCATTCTTATCGCCATTTTCATTGCAATTTTTATTATAATTTTTAGTATAAAACAAATGTATTTCAATAACATGGATAAAAATACTAATATTATAGTTATTTATTCGACTGATTATGAGTTTCGATCCTAAGTATACAAAAATATATTAAAACGAGTATTAGTAAAAACGAATTGTATAATTATAATATTAAAATGTATAAATCATAATATTATGATTTTCAATATTTACTTATTTTAATAAGTATTTAGTTTTTGACTTTTTTATGATTTTATGATTTTAAATGGTATGAGCAACATTTTCGGACTTCCGATGATAGGAGTTGAAAATTTATGTGATACAATGCGCGCCCTTTTACTACAGGTATTGTCTTGAGTTTGTCTTTTTGTAACCATTTTATTTGCGTGAGCAATGGAATATTAAGGATACATTAATAATTCACATAATCACATGTAGAAAGCTTAATTGTTCAGATGTTAATGAGATATATCTTATTCAACATATATAGGATCTATAACTACGTCGTTGAAACCGTGCGAAACTTGTAGTCCTCAAGATTTTTATATGATCTTCGTAGATTTAGTTTTATGTCAGTTTAGAAACTCATGCGAAATTTCCACTGCTCATTACTCAAATTAATAAAAAAAAAATTAATACTCATTATTCAAATTTCAAATAAACAACTTAGTTTTTAATATTGTCGTATTCAAGATTCATTAAAATAAATAAAAAACTACTCGGAAGACACCAAAACATTGAAGAACCAACTAAAACGTACCTTAATTAACCTAGTTTGTATTATTTTTTACTAACAATGTAAGCAAAAAGCGACCTAGTTTAAAGTTCATAGAAATAAATACGGATTAAAAAAATGTAAGATAAACACCTTTTTTTTTCTAACAACTCTTCCTGACCTACTGACACCTGTTGAGCCTGATCGCTGCAAGGCCATATTTTGCTAGTTTTATTATTTTTGTATACAGTAATCGATATTTGTGGATATAATGTGGGTATTTTTTTAATGATCACTATTATCTACTATTACTATTACCGCCAAGTCATGTATTTTTTTTGTATTTAAAGTATATTAATTTTTTTTCATAATTACACATTCACTATCTCTCCATGTTTCTTTATTTCTTATTATCTGCTATCTATTTTCTTTATAACTTTATAACGGGTGAACAAAAAGCTTAAAAATATTGTAAAGGTAAAGCCTACTTACTGTAACTTAAAGCCATATTGTCCGCGAGCGAAGGGCGCGCGGCGACAGACCTACGACCCCCTCTACATCCCCCGCATAACTACATAAACACATAGCTCCCGACGCCACGTGTCTGACTTTGTGATGAACTCAATTACGACTGAACAGATTTCACGGGGTAAACAATGGGCGTGATTTATTAGAGGTGTTGACCACCTTTATTATTTTGGCAGATTAGATTACGTTGAAGAAAAAAATCCTTTTTTGTTGTAAGTATATGATATATGTATGAAGGGAAAAGTATACACAACCTCGGCTTGAATGTGTCAATTCTGTTTGTCGCAGAAAAAAATATATAGATATCTTTTTTAACCGACTACGGCGAAGCAAAAAGGAGGGTTATGATTCTGAACTGTATGTATGTGGGTATGGATGCAGGCGCGGTCCCAGGGGGGGTCACAGGAGACATGACCCCCCCCCAAAATCATGAAAAGATGAACCCCTTAAAAGAGAAGGAGGAAGAAAAAGATACTTCTGATACAAAAAAAATTTCGTGACCCCCCCCAAAATTCAGTTTTGACCCCCCCCCCCCCCAAAATTTCAGTCTGGGACCGCGCCTGTATGGATGTCCATCTGTTCCCTCAGAACTTACTAAACTAGTAATCATAATTGTACAAATGAGGAGTCGTTGGAAGCCTCTTCACTGTCCACTGGGTATAGGCTATATAAAATTACGTTAAATTGACTACAGCGCCCTCTAGAGGACTGAAAGTGAAGAACTAAAAATAATTTTTTCTTTATAGTTTCGTGTGGGGTATCAAATGAAAGAACTTTGTGAGCACAGCTCAAATATGTAAACATTATTACTCGAAAATAAGTGAAACAAAAGTTATAGTAAAGAACTAAAAAAAACTTGACTGTTTCGTGTGGGGTATCAAATAAAAGAACTTCGTTAGCACATTTCAAATATGACAACACTGTTACTCCAAAATAAGTAAAAAAAAATAAAGGTTAAAAACTAAAACCCGACTGCTAAAAACACGCTCTAGAAAGTATGAAACAAGAAATACCTAGTCTCCGCTGAAATATTTATGTATTTACGTCATATCGACGACCGGCTGGTGTAGGGGTCACGTACATTGTCTTCTATGCCAGAGGTCCTGGGTTCGAATCCCGGCGGCGACGGATATTTGTGTGATGAACACAGATATAAGTCGTCAAGTCATGGATGTTTATATGTTTATTTCTAAGAAAAGTTTATTTTATTTTCTAAAATATGTATTTATTCAATATGTATGTTTATATATTTCTTAAGTGCTTGGTGGTAGGATCCCTTCTGGGTCCGCCTGGCTAGCGACCACCCTTTATATAAAGTCTGCCGCCAAATGTTACCGCCCCGGCGGTAATGTGTTCCGGCAATATTGTATAAAGAGCCAGTTCCTTCCTAAACCCGTGTGCTTTCATCTTCGACCTCATCGTCACTTACCGTCAGGTGAGATTGAGGTCAAACGCGGGTTTAGTCACCTATAAAAAAAAAAAAAGTATATCAGTTAACTAGTGTCCATAACACAAGTTCTTTAAGAAACTTAATTTGGGCTAGATAATTTTGTGTGAGTGTCAGAAATATTTATTTATTATTTATTATTATTTATATTGATAGAGATATGATCAAAGGATAGCCGTGGTCGTCGGGTATTAGTCGGGTTTTAGTTTTTAAACGTTTTTTATTTATTTATTTAAAGGTCACCAACACAATAATGTTAACAATTACAGTTCTTAAAAATAGGTTATTACTATAACTAAACACCATTACATTTAGAGGTGACGACAACATGCTTAGATAAAACATTTAAAAAAATTACATAGGCATTACAAATTACATTACATATAAAATTAAGTTTTTCTGATACATTGAAATTGGCAAATAAAAAAATAAAAAAATACATCTAATGAAACATACATGATCAAAGTAAGTCAATTAAATTATAGTTATTAAAACAATAATAATAAAGAAAAAATATAACTTTAAATTAATTGCAACGTCAAATTACCTACTACAAATCACTAATTATTGTCCAGCAAAGTCTTTTTCAACTTTCCTACACTATCGAAATATAGTTGAACTTTAATATTATGTTAAAAGTTTTACTTAGTCTTGGTAGTGGTGAATTATGTCCTAGATTGGATTTAAAAGTTCAATGAGCAACAATTATGACATAATGAATAAACGAATCCCCTATACATTTGCATGCAAGAGGCATTGCATTACCTTTTGCAACGACAGTTTCAATGATCATTTATGACTTAAAAACGTTAATTGAAAAAGGTGAGATCGCACCCACCTCTATGATATGTTTGTTTCTTGATTTCATTTGTATTTTTCTATTTCGTTTGCTTTTATAAATAAATACTTCATTATTATATATTGGGGTTAGTGTATTCAATCTACATGGTATACCAAATAATGATAGCATGATATGTTTTAAGGCCGCTCCACATTCTCGCGAGAATCTCGCGAGTCGTTAATATAATTATCTGCATACATAGAATATAAAGCCTTGAGATCAATATATTTTCATCACAATTTATCTTTATTTGTTAGTAAATAAAACATATTAGATATTAATTGTTATCTTCGTAGACCACTTTCAATACTAACAATATAAAAAAATAAACAAAACTCATAAAATCTATTACGAGTTACTTCAAAACTCTCTCTCGCTCTCTCTCTTAAGGGAGTTACGCGGGTGAAACTACGGTCACAAGCTGCCTGTCAATGCATTCAGTCATTCAACTAACCATTCGTCAAGGTCATTCGGCCATATTGAAGTTAACCATCGTTAGTAATTACGAATATTAGAAATAACATTCGACTCAGGACGTTTGTATATTACTATCGTTCAAGTCGAATATTCAAGTTAGTATTAGTAGTTTATTCGACTGACATGATCATTCGCAGACGCGCATGGCTGAGATATACTCTGCGATATAACCGTTCAAATCAGCGGCTCGCTCGTTACTGAGAAACATCCGAGTGTGACTCCTACACAAAACTCCAAACTCCCCACAAACCCCAAAACCCACAAACAGTAGAGAAAAACGAGAGAAATTGAGTAGAATACGAGAACGGCTTCCACATTCTCGTTCTTGCGAGAATGTGGAGCGGCCTTTACGTCAAAACTATTTCATATCATCGCATGGTTTTGAGATCCATAATAGGCCTGCTGGAAGCTCTGGGCAGTCGTGAAGGCGCGGAGAAGGTCAAGTATAAAAATGAAAGTAGAGTCCAGCATATACCTTCGATCCGTTAATGATCTCATTTTAAAGTATTCCAATCGGTCATTATAACTTTTTAATTTGTTGGCTTTATTGCAAGAATATGAGAGATGCCACAAAAAGCGCTTTTGTACACTTTCCAAGCGCTTGATATAAATATCGTAAAAGGGATTCCATACTACGCTGCAGTACTCCAACCCACTTCTTACCAATGCATTGTACAGTAAGATTTTTGATCGGTAGCATTTAAAATCTCGTGCATTACGCAATACAAATCCTTGTATTTGGAATCCTTTGGATACAATGTTATCTATGTGAAGATTGAATTGCAACTAAGAAACCACCAAAACACCAACAGAGTTAACATTGCCAAGAGTTGTGCCTTTGATAGAATAAGTTGGATGACAACTAGACTTCTTCTTTTAAAAAAAAAAGGAAAAACACTTAGACACGTTCAGAACCATATCATTGGCAGTGCACCAATCTGTCAAATTATTTAAATATTTCTGCAAAAGAAGAACGTCGTTTTATCGGACCTCCTCGGTATTTGTATATACGCATGCAACTCGGCGTAGACGTGAAATAACAAGACACAAGTCCTATTCATGCTAATATATGACCTAGTTTCTTACATTGTTATTTATATTTCTTCTTATTCTTCTTCTTCTTAAGTCGGGAGACGTCCACTGCTGGGCCACCCCCAAGGTTCTCCATATCGGTCCACCTTGCGGGAGGTCTGAATAAGTCATCTATGAAGCTGCGAATGAAGCTGTTAGATAGAATACACTGTAAAAGTTGAATTAAAAATACATAAAAGTACATAAATTTGATGAATGTAGATCATAAAGCAAAAAGTATTCGCCGGTAAAAGAGTGCGTTACGTGTTTTGAATGGAGTACCATTGTGTCTGGAAAACTTTACCACAATTATTTCAATACAAATACTAAAAATATCAATTCAATATTTTGTTTCGAAATTTGAAACAGCGAACCATCTGATCACATCAAAGGAAAATACTACGATGATGAACAAAAAAAATTCAAAAATTAAAAAAAAAGTCCAGTTCGCTTTGACCCAACACGTGATTAATATTTTTGAATGACACCGAAAGTTTGATGTCAAAGAGAATTACGGCGTTTATTTCGACTGGAGGTATGCGGTGTGCAGTAGGGTAGTATGATATAAAAGGGTGTTCATTAAACTATTTCTCCCCCTAGACGCACAAATTCAGAAATCCAGTCCATTTTCATGCATCCGGGATATATGAATTAAGTTTTGATTTTGAAATTAAAATGAAACATAGGTTTTAGTGAACTTTGGAACGAAGCTAACTTGATGTGACGGTGGATATTTGTGCAATAAATACAGTTATTGGCCTTCAAGTTATGTATGATTATGTGTCTTTTTAAATCTATTGTTACAAAAAATATGTTTTATATTTATACATTTGTTTAGTTTATTATCCATTACCTGGTGTCCATAGCACAAGTTCTTCAAAAAATTTAATTCGGCGTAGTCAATGTTGTCTGAATGTCAGAAATACTTATTGGTATTCAACTTATTGGTGCAAGGTGTTCCCCTTGATTTCCCATAACTCTAGGGTATTAATGGGACCATGTAATTGAATTAAATAACATGTGATTTTTTTTTCTCATAAAACGTAATTCAATTAAGTCAAAACATCTTATGTAAAACACTTTTATCCGAAGTATGGCAACGTGGCATTTTCTATCCCTTTTTATATCGCTATGCACAGGTACAATTCGCAATGTTTTGCGTCCTACATTGTATACAACGTTCTTAAACGTTTGAAATATTTTTGTTGTTTATTATATGGCTTCAGTAACACGCGTCTATTGAATGAATGTTAAAGAGATTTTACAAGAGTGATAATCTATATAAAATAAATTATAATAATAACTCATTATATTAACATTGATGATATCTTGGAAAGTATGCACTTTTGAACCACATATTCTTTGGCAAAAAGTATTATCTTTTAGTAAGAAACAAAACCTCAAAGTTATGGGATATCAAAAAGAACACTTTTTATATAAACACACACAGGGTTGTCTGGAAGAGATTGTCTGTAGATGATAAGGCCGCCTATTGTGCACTGTACCTATTATATTTTTAATAAAGTTTTGTCTTACTCCATGTGTACAATGAAGAATAAATAAATAAATATACTTAAACTTAGTTACTAATATTATACATAGAAATCTGAAAATGTCTCTGTCTGTCTGGTACGTTTTCACGCCTAGACCACTTAGCCGATTTTCATGAAATTCATGAAATTTGGGCTTCTACATGTCTTTATAGATAATATTATTAAACACACGTTATTTTCTATGTTTACGTTAAAGAGGTTTTGACTTTTTTTAGTAGTTAACTGAGATATAACTTCAAAATAATAGTTATTACCTAACAGTTAATGTGTATTGGTGTTTAATTTTTACTAAGCACTCATTTTTAATCATTTTGACCCGCTATGCCATTGAAACCATTAATCCTATCAAAATAAATTTATAGATTTATTTGTAAGGAATTTATTAATGAACAATTCAGCCTTTGGCAATTTCGTCTTAACTTAAATAGTTTTCTTGAAAATTTAAATAATCTTAAAAACGCGATACATTTCATGGGGGGAGGCCGAACCCGGAGGGGGGAATTATACTCACCTCATCTATACATATAATAAAATGGTAGGAAAGTCAAAACTGTACATTGAATATTTTTTTAAAAGAATACTTGGGGTATGATCTACAATCGAAACAGAAACAAAAAATATAGTTTTTAGAATTTTTGTCTGTTTGTCTGTTTGTCTGTTTGTCTTTCCGGGATAAACTCAAAAAGTACTGCATGGATTTACTTCAAATTTGGCATGAAGATAGTTAAGAAGTCGGGTCAACATATAGGCTACATATTATCACGCTAGCAGTGTTATAATCGTAGGTGCGTTTGGTGCTGCATAGCGTTCACGCAGACGACGTCGCGGGCAGCAGCTAGTGGTATAATATAGCGGCAATAAAACAAAGGTAAAAAAAATTCCGCTAACAAATCTAGAATGAATGGACTAAAACACAAACTAACATGTTAACTTAAACTGGCAACCACGTGAGGATGGACGTCGATTTTGGACGTGAATAAGTGACATCCTACCTACCTTTTTTCTAAGGTTATATATTCTTTATTGCACTTTAAAAAAAAAAAAACAAAACCAATACACTTAAATAAACTATAGTTTGCAAAGGTGAACTTATCTCTAAAAGAGATCTCTTCCAGCCAACCCATGACTGTGTGATATTTTGTGAGAATTAGGGAAGCAGGTGCACGGATAAAACATAGTAAAATATAATTAAATATAAGGTTGAGAGTTGTCAGATGTTCTTGTTCTATTAATGAGGAACCTTGACTCACTAAAACTATGTAATGGAATTCTTATGCCAACAATTATGAAAGCAGTATCAAAAGGTCAAAATCCCAATAATGCCAATCGATGTTCCTGACGCTGTGGCTGAGGAAAACTGAGGCTGTGATGATTGTCGAAACTATCGCACAAATAAAAATATCAACAATTTATAACATACAAATAATAGTAAATAAACATCTCAATTACCTTTGCATTGCAAAAATTATAAAAAATAAAATCCCCAGACAATCACACCAACTACATGGCCTCAAAGTAAGCGAAGCTTGTGTTATGAGATACCATGTAGCGAACTAGGGGGGAACCTAGAATATAAATACATATATAGATAAACACCCAGACCCGGAACATTTTTTTTTTCTTGTTCCGGGCGGGAATCGAACCCGCAACCACTGGCGTCTGAGGCAGATAGGTTTACCCCTTCGCCAAAGTGGTCGTCATTCATTATTCATTGCTTTTTCAGAGATTTTATACCTACAGTTAATTTTATTTTATCACATTGATTGCAACAGAAACAGTGTGATTGCAATTTGTAAATGCAAGGGTAGACTTTCAAAAATTCAAATCAGAATCAAACATTTTCTCGGAAGCGCCAAATCAAAAACTAGCGATGCCCAACAGTGCGGTACGCCTACGTATTGGCAATTATTGGGTTACGTTATGGGACTGAAAATATCCGAGTTACTTTCATCGCCAGTTATAAACTTAATTTGATGAAATACATATATTAGAATCACAGGATGTTTGATGCCTGGACGTAAAATATGATTTCATTAAAAAAAAACTAGAAAAGCAAACTAAATTCATAAAATATTGTGCTTTTTTGATAGATATTAGTAGTGGTGTAATGTCACTTCCGTACATTAAGTATGTTGACCTTTCAAGATCATCTCTCATTAACCGTTTTCTAACTTTTTGTTTTAAAACTCGTATGCTTCGAAATAATAATATATTTTTTAAGATTAGTTATTTTTTTTATACATTCTACGAAGAAATGACAAATATCTATAAGTTTGGAACACATTTTATTGATAGATTGAGTACGTACATACAGTAAGTACTTCCGGCCGTTTTGGATAACTGTGGAGATTTATGGCAATACCGTCGTTTAGTTTTTTCGTTTGTACACCTTAATTACTGATTCAACTTTAAATGTTGTATTTTTGTTTGATTTGTGAATAATTTCAACGATCTTAATATTTGGCACAGGTTGCGGCCAGGAATGCAACGGAACCTTTGTTCGAAATTAATGTATTGATGTATTAATCCCTATCCGAATAAATACATTATTAATCATACGTATTCAATAGCGAATAAAGTGGTTTACTTTATTTAATTCCAATCAACACCTTAGGAGATTCTTGTGACAATTTTAAAATTAATCCGCAACAAAATAGGTGTGTTTGGGTTGATGCGCTACACGCGCGGAGAGGGAGGGAGGTGGCCGAAGCCACCTTAACTGATAGCTTTGCGAGTTACCGGACTGTGAAGGCCTTATTAGGCTCTAAAAGGCACGCATGTTCCCTCAAGTTTTTAAAATCTATCTACCTCCTCAATTTTTCACAAAATGGTTTGACCACCATAATTTGTGTAACGTAGACTGACCTTACAAGTTAAATCTCTTCGCAATAAAGTTATCTTTGCTATAATTTTGACTGATTAGCAGTTAGTTCATTAGTGCTATACTATTGTATCCTTACAAGTAAAACCGAAAAATAAAAAAAAGTATTTAAGTATGTACTACCAAATATCTACAGAATTTTTTAAATATTTTTAAATTCAGCCGCATGTATAGCCGAAACATATATTGCTAGACGTTTTGGTTTTCATACGTAATATTATTAACAATATTATAAAAACATAAAACTAACAAAGAAGCGCCTGACATATTTTTTACAATTTCAACAAAGTACTGCATGGTTAAGGGGTTGACCAATTCGGTTCTGTGCTAAGTATCAGTCTCTCCTTAGCACCCCTTATTCCTCCTTCAGTTCCTACATACACACTAACTACTTCTCCTCGCTCGTTGTCGCACCTTATTTTACTTTAAGTAATATCTTTTATCCGGGGACGTAGGTCCTATCATCTTTCCTATTTTAGGCCCCATACCTACGTGTCAAAATAAAAGTCATCAGCCAGGGATATTACGAAAACAAAATGAATGTTATCGATACAATAATGTATATAGAAGGACAAAAAAGTAGCAAATTATAATAGTGAGAAACATACTTCGATCTTTAATACTTCTAATTATGAAAATAGTGTTATGTAAAACATCTGTCAAAAGAAAAAAAAAACATTGTAATAATCGGAATAATGTTTTACTGGCTAGTAAAATATTGATAACAAAACAATGTAAGCAAATCAATCTAGCATTTAAAAATTCGTCATTACGTTTTCGAAGTTTTGAAATTCGAACAAAAAGTTTCGAAAGTAAAATAGGTTACCATGGCCGGAACACATCCCCCGGGGCGGTAATATTCGGTGGCAATGGTGAACACTAGCCAGTCGGATCGTGACGGGTTCCTGCAACATTATAATCAAATCAAATCAAATCAAATTATTGCGAAAAGTATGGTAATATTTGATGGTACACATTATAGTATGAGTGCATACTTTACTATATTACAGCATGCAATATTGTTATCATATGCATTTATTTACAATGTATTAATATATTATTACTAGGTATTACAATATTATTATAAAAAAAAGAAATATATATAATACTCATAACACTCCATGTCATAATTAATTACATAATTATCTACCTATGTTAAATTTACAGTTTAAAAAAATCATTAATTTCATAAAAACATTCATTAATTAGCCCTTGTCGAAAGACGTATTTAAATTTATTAAGTGGCAGCGTTTTGATATCTTCAGGTAATTTATAAAAAAATCTAATGCACATTACTGGGCTATTTCCAAGACATAGGTATTTCAGTTTTGATATTCGGAAGACATAGTCTGTTTGGAAATCTAGTGCTAAAACACAATACATCATTTTTTGTTACAAAAAATTCAAATTTGGTAAATAATTGCTGAATACTACACTCGATTTTACACTCGCTACAGTAAAAGCTATTATACTGACAGGCTGATTGATACCTGCCGGGAAAGTAAAAATATTTTTATGTCCGCGCCGGTAAGTGATTGATGATATTTAGTGTTTAGTTTTCCAACGGGGAAAAAATTGGAAGCTGGTTTGAAATTTGTCAAAATGGACTTAATATTGAAACCTTTTTATTCCTATATTTTAAAGTAAAGATTTGTATGTCTGTAATGAATGCTGTACTGATTTAAAACATTCTTTAACCCTTAGATAATTCATTATCTCTTCGTAACATAGCCTTTATTTTATTCTATAAAAAGTAAAATAGTATCTTCAAATGTTTAAAAACAATGCTTTAAAATGTTTTCTTTGGAAACTTTGCTAAACCTTTTGAATAGTAATAATAACAATAATTGAAGGTTTTTAAGATAGCAAATAATAATAAAATCATTTATAACAGACCATAAAAATTCATTATTTTGTTCATAATTCTTATAATTTTGTTAGAAGCTTTAAGCAACTTGACATTTTTAAAAACAACAACATAAATACGCATGACAATAAAAGTTTGCCTCACAGTTAAATTGAAAGTCAAAATTAACATCAAAATCCAAATTAAACCCAAATTTAAATTCATATCACAACTTAAAATAAAAAACTTATAATATATGAAGTAAACATTACATTGAAATATTGGAATTACATTAAATAAGTTTTTTTTAAATTGAAATCAAAAAACATTTATTAAATTAAAGTCATAGTTGTCTATTGTCTATTACTCAGTACTTGATCCTGCAACAATGGTTCATGTACTGCGAGTCAATGTCTGTATCGTCTTTTAAGTCGGATGTGTGAACATTTCCAAGGTATTTTTATTTAATAATATAAAGCAATTGTTATATTATAATAAAACAATCTGCCGTTTTTATAAACAGTTCATTTTTTAAACTTTGATTAAGATCAAAAAGAATATCAAAATCGTTAGGTGCAGCATTGATTGAACAAAGGAACAGAGAGAACACACTCCAGAGAGGTACATTACATATTACCTAGAGCACACACACATATTTCAGACGAGTTATTCCTTTCATTATAACCGGTAGGTTTTCGCAGAAGTCTTCGAACAAAACAAAATGTTATATTCCCGTCATATTGTCAATCATCGACGCTCGCGAAACCGATTTTTCTCATTCCACATTTTCAATCGGGGCAGAGTAGTGCCAATACTGTAAAATGGGAAAGTAACTCTGTCTGTCTATTGCGGCTTGCGACTACAAACACAAAAAAAGGTATTACCTGGTAACACCATTTTTTGCCAATAACTACGAGAAACAGATTGCATTTGCAGTTGCAGGATAAAATTTTTTTTAGTTTCATAAAAAAAAGGAAACAGAGTTATTTTTGATATTTCTTTTCGAAGAAAAATATGTATTGATATCAATTGTATCGTACTTTTAACTAACTATAAATTATTTTGTGGCCTACACTTGTACGTTGCTGTCAAAAGTGTTCGAATAATTCCGGGCTTTTATAGATTCAGGCTAAGAGCTAAAGAGCTCAGGGCTAAAGAGCAAATTTTAATAAAAGCATTACGTAGACAGAAGAGATAATAAAGTGTCATTATCCAAATAGAAATTAAACAAAAGTAATTACAAAATTAATTAACGAGTGCGGAATACAGAAACATTCAACTAAAAACCACAAAACAAGCAAATGAGACTACACGTGTAAGAGCTTATGAATAAAATGTATAATAAAAAATGGAAGCGGCAGGCGGGGACACAAGTACACAAAGTACAAAAAAAAAATTATCCCTAGCACTACGCCATATTCAAGTACAGTTACGTCTAATGAAATGTTTACACTCTTTTTAAATTTTTTTCAAATTACCGAGATGTCCCGACACAATATTTTGTTGCATTGGCTCAAAGCTTTTTCGGCTATAACTAAAGGTATATAGTGAAATTTTATAATAAAAAAAGACGTGTGGCACTCGGAGACTGCCGCGGTAAAGCTATTGCATAGCATTTTTTATAAACTTATGCAATTATAATTATTTATTTATTTTATTAATGCAGTAATGTTTGATCTAATATGAAGTTTCACAAGTTCCTAGTAGATGGCGCTGATTGTTTATTAAAGCCCGCATGTAAAGTAATGAAATCAAAGTATCACCGCTGTGCCGGTCGGAGTGGAGGTGTTAGGTTTTTTTCGTTACGGAATTTCTGGATTCGGTCCCCACGCTCAAGGCCCGCGATAGAAGCTATGCAATAGCTTAAAACTAAGGATAATAAATTATGCCAGTAATATAATTGAAAAATATTAATGCATTGTAGAAACAACCTAGAAATAGTAATAGAAATATTAAAATATTAGTTTATTTATGATCTTCATTAAAACAATGCAGACGTAAATGTGATTCACCGGGACATTGAGGACAGTAAGTGCTAACTTTAGTCTTTTTCCTAGCATAGTTCTGTCTATTGTCTGAACATTTATGTTTTAGCACCATGAGCATTAATTACGGGTATGTTTTGCTCGTCCTTCTTTCTTTGTCAATTTATGTTGTTGCCATTCTCTTTACCCGACTGGGTTGGATATTTACATTTTTTGTTTCTGTAATCTACTATAACTACTTTAACTATAGTAAAAGATTATTTATAAATGATGTAGAAGTTTAATAATGCTGTGTTCAACAGCAACTACATAGCCAGGTTTTTACCACTTAACTTTCTTTCTTAATAGTGTAGAGTAAGCTGGCATCTGGTCGGATAAGTCTACAGCAGATTTTGTATTGCTGTAGTCGATAACATTTTTTGATTAAATAGTCTGTCTATTTCTTTTGAAATGCCATTTTAACCTAACAGAATATTTGGTGGAGATTAAATATAAATAACTCTTATCTTGTTCTTTCATGCAGGTTTGCATGCCCTGTTTATTTTCTTTACCTTGAAACTCTCCCTTTATATTATTTCCGGTACTATAATCCTTCATCAAAGGTTTTTACGTAGGTACCGTACAGAAGGCAGATCAAGGGCTCCAGACTTGGCAAAAAACTGTAGTTATGCCCTCGACATTAAGTTAAAATCTAGTTGTAGAAATTGACAATTTAGTAACGCTTGATCTGCTGCCAGTATCAACGAGATGAGTATCTTCTTTTAGAAGCTTTTGCAATAAATCTATGTAGCAGCTTTCGGTAAACAGCGTACTGCCTATTTGTAGATAATTTTATACAATACTCATCCTTATTGTATAAAATAATCTATGTTTATCTTCCATGAAACCTGGTGGTAACTGAACATGAAGACTAAGGTGGTACACGTTCATCCACAATAATACTATTCACTTAAAGCTTAAAACTATCAGGACTATACTGGTCAGGGAAAATAGACACAAACAGTTCATTGTAAACCTTTGTGAACCGTAACAAAAAGGAACTGTCAAAGCGCTCAGTTCGACTTTTTGGAATATCTATCACATACGGATGTAAGTTCTGTCTGCGTCTAGTAGTCCGATGGTAAAAGAGTGAGCGCTTGATTTGTTCAAACAGAGCACTCGCGCGCTCTCCAAAATGTATCCTATAGTACACGGTTAAACAAGCAACCATACGACGATCGCTTTAGGTACTGCAATTATTTGTTTGTAAGGTTGACGTTGTTTATTAGCTCACGGCATCTTCGGTCAACATAGTCCAGTGCCTCTAGTTTATATATGGCTGAACCGATTTCGATTCTTATAATTTATACACTGCAATTGAGCAGTTGTTTTGTTGTTGTTTTGAGCAAAGTACAAGTTGTTTTGAAACTACTTAAGCCATGGACACAATTTGTTGACCGAAATTTAAACTGGATGTCACAGTTACGCCTTAAAGCCCTAGGTGGTCGGTGATGGGGACAGATACATTTTGGAAAGTGGGCGTTAATATGAAGGTGCTATTTTTTGCGGAGAATAGACTCGCCTGTATTTTGGACGCATTGAATTTGACCAACTTCGGTGCGACCCAATCTTTGAAGACTTTCTCAAATTCTGAATTTCATGGAGGTTCGTTCCCGCATTGGATACGCATTGGATCTCCCTGCTACAGTGATGTCATCAGCGTAGGCAATGCGGTTGGTTTTTATAGACCCATTAGTCTTTCGCAAGCTCTGTATGACGCTTCATAAACGCTAAAAAACAACCAACTAAAAACAGTATTTGCTACTATCACTACGTGAAGTTAACGAAAAAAAGATTTATGGATTAAAACCGAATAAAATTCAGTATCAACAACTTGATACTACGTTTTAGTTGGGTAGACCTAGTATAATTTGTCAAACTTGATCCCAATTAAAACGCAGTTACTGCTATTAGCTGGAAATAACCGTATGTGTGTCATTATGTTAACCAAAATAATCTGCAGTAATTCTGTATTTTACTACATTTTAGTCGGTCAATAATGGTTGAGGTATGTTAAGTATTCATAACTAAAGCGTGGCTAGCTTCGATTTTGCTGCATTTTAGTTGGGAGTTCGTGACAATAAATAGAGATTTTCTGATTTGCAGTAAAAATAGCTTGTATGGAGTTAAATTTTACTGCACAATAGCTAGATTTTTTTCTCTCTTTAGAAAGGTTTACAAAATTGTGAAACTTTCTAAAGAGCCGTAAACTACGTAAAAATCCATAAACTTACTGTATTTTAGTAAGCAAACCTTAAAATTTCGCCTGCACTATAATTTTTACTGCATTTTGTTGGGAAAGCATGCCAAATTGTTAATTTTATTGGTTTGTAGTAAGAATAAACTCTTCAATTAAAAACCACCTAATTGTCCTACAAAAGAAAATGTTGATTCAGCAGAAACCTTATGAAATCTGCTTCCAAAATCACTAATAAAACGAATAACTACAAAATGGCTATTACTGCACTTTAGTGTCAGGAGAACAGACTAGCGTTGGCAGCTATCCCCTTGCGAGGCCACGTGCCGCGATTGACTCAGGCGTAAGTAAAGTAAAAAATAACAAAACTTTATTTATTTATAGGGAATTCTAGTGAAAAATGAAGTACCTACTTTTATTACATAATTATGACCTGAATCGAGTACAGAGTGCTCTCCTTTAGTATCCAAAATTTGTCACAGTGTGTCTGGTCACCGGTATCGGACCCGTTAAGACGAAGTCAAGTGATAAATTTTATCGACAAAACCACAGTAAAAAGGCACTTTGAGAAACTTGACGACCACTTTAGCGATGAGGTAAACCTGTCTACCTCAGACGCAAGTGGTTGCGGGTTCGATTCCCGTACGGAACAAGAAAAAAAAATGTTCCGTGTCTGGGTGTTTATCTATTTATGTATTTATATTCTAGATTCCCCCTAGTTCGCTACATGGTATCCCATAACACAAGCTATGCTTAGGTACTTTGGGGCGATATAGGGGGATTTGTGATTGTGATTGGGGATTTTATTTATTTATTTATTTTGCCTCTACTGCGTAGAAACAGTGGCCATTTTATTTTTTTCTTTATTGCGTTGGGATGTATTTATTTATTTAGCAATATTTACCGATGGAGAGGTCCTACAGACATAAAAGTAATTTCATTTGACAGTTAAAAAAGTTGGCAATAAGATAACACAAAAAAATATCAAAAACTCACATAAAAACGTTTAAAAAATACTTGAGACGTGTAAAAAAAATTTTCACTATTGAAAAAGCTATTTTAAGTTTATTTCTAATTTAAACATTATCAAAGAAGTCAAAATTACTAAAACAGTATTTACAATAAGTGAAACGGTAAATTGAGCCACTGAGGCACTCCGACTCACTGAGACCATTCCCCGACATTGTCCAGGACAGCACTACATGCAGTTCCGACACACCGCGAACCATGCAGCATTCTCAACCGGTTCCGACTCACTGGAACCCCACTGGCACACTGGCAAGCAATTCAAGACGCAAGACTGTTGATGGACCATGACCATATCGACCTCTGGTCTCGGAGGGGAGTGATGTAGCGACATCTAGTATCGCTTCATAGTAACTACGACGATGACGACACAACGGATCATACAACGCGCTATCAACTAATTCGATAGCACCGAGTATATATACGACATACCAACGTCGTATATATACAACGTCGAGCCGTGGGCCGCAGCCTGCCATCCCTTTTCAGGGAGTGGGAACAAAAAACCGTTCCTACACTACCACACATCTATTCGCTTATACTAATAACGCCGCCTGCGGCAAATAACTAAAAATCCCGCGAAATTAAAAAAGTGTTTATTTTGAATGTAAAAAAAGATATTCATTCTATGAACTCGTCCCTGATTTTCTGAACTAATTCTTCTACTATTCGTAGACAAAACTAACAGTGTTTTTTTATAAAGACACACTACTATGCAAGTTTATGATCTATACTAATATTATAAAGAGGAGTATTTGTATTTTTGTATGTTTGTATTGAATAGGCTCAAAAACTACTGGACCGATTTCAAAATTTCTTTTACTATTACTTAGAGGGATTCTTCCGAATCCGTATGGGCAACTTTTCATCCCGAAAATCCCGCGGGAATCGAAAACGCGCGGGTAAAACCGCGCGCAACAGCTAGTACCTAATATATCGCAATTATTAAAATCTCTTGGTATGTTCTGTGCAACGAATTTGATGCTGTCTTCTCTCTCATTTTCACTTTCGGATTTCATGCTAATTGATTTATTATCGACCAGCACGTTAATAACTAAGCGATAAAAATAACTTAATTGAAGCCTTTTACACCAGTTGCTTCAGCATGTAAACAATATGTGAGAGATTCACACTTTCTTTGAAACTTGATATAAGGTCATTGAACTGTCGCGTCGCCTAACTACCCACTTATAATGTGACAAAAACAAAATTTCATTAAACACTTAACAAATAAAATTATATGACTATACATTAAAAAATTGGTTAAAAAAACTTGAAACTAAATTATTTATAAAATCATCGTAAAAAATAACAATATTGGTACTGTCCTACTTTTTGATGAGAAGTATATTAAAATGTTAGGCAACTAGTATTAAGCAGGTTCAAAAATAAAATTACAAAATACAATAACTATTTTTATTCATTGTAATCAAAATCTGAATCCAGCAATTCTATATGGAATGAATCGTGAGAGTCACTGGTATCGCTATTATACATTGATTATGAAACTATCAAAAAATTTATTTTTTATTCATTTTCAAATACGAGAATTCCAAAATCTCAATAACCAAAACCACCAACAACCGTCCGATTGACAACAGTGACACCAGAAAAACTACTTTGACATTCATGCTAGTACTGCCATATAAAAAGTTTGCAAAAACCCCCAGTGTCTACTTTCGTTAGCCAGACTCTAACGGCCATCTTTTGAAATGTCACTTCATGACTTATACCATCTCATATTTGTTGTTGTGCTTTTAATTCAAAATTATATCATAAAATGAGACAATTTTTTTAAAATGTGAGTTTACTCATTGTGGTGGTAAAAGAGAAGAAGTGGTTTTAAGAAAGAAAAATGCTCTAAAGCCCTAAAAAACAAAACAAGCAAGTTTTCTCGGCAATATTTACATATTCCCATACTTTGAAACTTATATTTTGAAATGTAATAATTTTTTTAATAAAAAATAGAATTAAATGAAAGTACAATTACTACAGTAGATTAGCCACTGCTGTAAGGTCTACGAAAAGTAAAGTAAAATCAGTGGATATTATTTATATTATGATATGACTTTTTCGCCATACGTGATTTTTATACCGAACTATGTAAACTAAGGTGACTATATTGAGAAAGAAAAGAACATTTTTTTTTTTTGATGCAGCTTATTACTCAATATAGTTATATATTGTGTTTTTCTTGCTTATATTTTATATTAATTTGTTATACCTAGAATTAAAAAAAATCATTTCCAATTCTACCATTGCCACCTAAATTGTTTTAAGTTGATAGCCCGCGATCAGTGTAGTGTGCTCTGGTGAAAAAATTGGCCCTGGCTTCGAAAAACTTTTCCTAATGACTCAGAGCTGGGTATATCATCCCCGTGGTTGGAAAACTAAATAACTTAGATTTTCTAGCTTTGAGATAAACGCGATTTAGTGTTTTTTTTCTCTTAATGTTCATTTGTTAAAAAAAGATACTAAATGAAACGCATAAAACCAAATTGTTTAATTTTGCCACAACACAAAACACTTGATGAAAATTCAAAAAGTTTTATTCATCTTAGGAATTTCACAAAACACTTGATGAAGTCAGTCATCACATACTTCGGCTTTAACTAGTTGTTGATAGTTGTTAAATAAGATATTACAGTAGACCAAGAGACAAAAAAAGCCGGCGGAAAAAAACTCTTGGCACTCTTTTTCAGTCAGAATTATCAAATTAATACAAATAGGTACAGTACAAATTGACCGTGACATGAAAAAAAAACAAACACAAGACAGCTGATTGTGAGAGCCAATGTCATGCCACAACCAAATTGCTTACATAGCAGATGCAATGAGCTATGGATGCACAATACGAACATGACAAACAGGGACCAGAGTATTTGAACAAAAATGGAATAAAATAGTCATAGTATCATTAGCAAAACGACCTGGCACCGCTAGTAGCACCCGTTCACGAGTTAACGCAAGCACCAGCCATCACCCTCCTCAACCATATTTTAGGGAAGAGGGTGACCCGATACCCGACGCTACCACTAGCCATGCCGCCTGAGGGAGCATGACGTTCTTGCTGTTGTCTCGACAAGAAAATAAGTGAGTGGGACAGTCACCAGTATGTCATATATATACTGCACAGCCAAGCCGTAAACAAAATTATTAAGTAATTAGAAACTTTTAGAAATATCCTGTTGTGCTTAATCCCATGCCCTTTTATCATCTAAGTAATCTTTAGTTTTATAATAAGCTTTTCGACGTAGAGTGTTTTTAACGATTGATTTAAATTTATTGAATGGCAGGGATTGAATTGACTTCGGAATTTTGTTATATATACGTATTGACATTCCAATAAATGATTTGCTGCTTTTAGCCAGCCTTAATTTAGGAAACGCTAACTTATGGTCGTTCCTAGTCCTTACAGAGTAATTTGTATCATGATTATCTTTCCTAGTTTTAAATTTATTAATATTCTTATAAATATACATAATGTTTTCATATACAATGTGTTAGGGTTCCGACTTTTGATACTTTACCTACGTGATATACATCAAATTTCATCGACAAAAGTCACCTTAGGGGGGGGCGCACCCCTCACCCCTCGTGATGGGGGTGATTTAAAAATTTCGTTTCTCTGGTTTGCTTTAAGTTCGTAAAACCATTTTTTTTTCATATTTATTGTGTGTATCTTGTTGAATTACATCTCATTTTAAAGCTTATTAAATTTACCAACTTTTGATACCACATTCACTAAAAAGTCATAAGAAGAAAAGAATTAATTTTAATGACTTAGAAAAAAAATCTTACTTTTTTGTAGTATTTTTTTAGTTTTTTGTCATTAAAAAAAAAACGAAGCCCTTAACAATGCATTTTTTTCTTCTTAACTAGTACTATTTGAGTTTATCTTTCTAACGATGCCAAAATTTAGGCCCGGTTCAGTAATTAGTTAAAAGGAAACACGAAATTAAAATATCAAAAGTTTATTTTACTAAGGTAATACGTCCTAGTTACAAAATTTAAGTACTATCAAGACTCGCGAGTTAGAGCGCGCGCGCAATGCGGTAGCAGGTTGCTTCAGGTTTTCGCCTGACTGCCTCTGCGCTCGCTGCGTTGGCGAGGGATGATCAGGGCGAGGCCCGTGCCGAAAGGCTAGAGCGCACCAATCACGTCGCCCCGCGCATCGTACGAGTCGAAACATGAATCTCTTTCAGTCTAATAGTGAATGAGATAACAATACTAAGGTACTGGTTAGGATTTCTACTTGCTAATCAGTTGTCCTTCGTTTCTCGTTGCGATTGCTACAAAGTTTTACTTTCGAATTTAGCTAAGTACTACTTACTCGATACTATGGCAGTTAATTATTCACCAAGTGAAGTGGCCGACATTGTATTTATTTATGGATACGCCAATGGAAACGCTGCGGCTGCTGTTCGGGAATATCGAATTAGATTCCCTACAAGGCGCATACCTTCTGCTCCAACTTTTGCAAGCGTTTTTGCAAGATTGCGCACTCATGGAATCCGACAGCCGCCTAATGAACGTGCTGTTGTGGGGAGACCAGACATGGAAGAAGAAATCATTGAAATGATTGCCAGTGACCCGCGACTTAGCACTAGAAATATTGCCAGAAGACTTGGGATTTCGCATTGGTCGGTGTGGCAAGTTCTACGTCGGGAAGGATTACGGCCGTTTCATTTTCGTCGAGTTCAGAATTTAATTGAACCAGATTATGCTGCTCGCTTTGTGTTCTGTGCGTGGCTTAATAGGAAAGTGAGACATGATGCAAACTTCGTACGGCGAATATTATGGACTGATGAAGCCAAATTCACAAGAGCTGGGATAACCAACCACCGAAACCATCATTTGTGGCTTAATGAAAATCCCCATGCTGTGAGGCCCGCCTCGTTCCAACACGAATTCTCAATCAACGTGTGGGCAGGCATTATTGATGATGAGCTGCTAGGTCCCATCGTCTTACCAGACAATCTTAATGGTGAGAGATTCTTGGAATTTCTAAAAGGGGATTTCCTACATGAGCTACCATTGGAGTACAGACGTGAACGCCGGTCTTTTTATTTGCAAATGGATGGAGCTCCTGCCCATTTTGCCCGGAATGTACGAGCATATGTGGATGAACACTACACCCCCTGGATTGGAAGAGGAGGAACAATTGCCTGGCCGGCTCGTAGCCCTGATTTGACACCTCTAGATTTCTTCCTGTGGGGGACCATGAAACAGCGGGTTTACCTAGAGGTGCCTACAACAAGAGAAGAATGCTGCTGCAAAAAATTATGACCGCAGCTGATGAATTAAAAGCCGACAGAGCTATGATTAAAAGAGCTACACAACAAGTAGCATTAAGGGCTACTTCTTGTTTATTAAACAATGGTGGTCACTTTGAACAATTGTTAAATTGACTTAAAATCGGCAAAACTAAATAAAAAAGAGATTGTAAATTTCGTGTCTTTTATTTTGATGTCATTTTAGCTTAGCAGTTAGGACTGTTTCTTTGAAGTTAAACTGTCGTATTCTGTATCGTTAGAAAGATAAACTCAAATAGTACTAGTTAAGAAGAAAAAAATGCATTGTTAAGGGCTTCGTTTTTTTTTTAATGACAAAAAACTAAAAAAATACTACAAAAAAGTAAGATTTTTTTTCTAAGTCATTAAAATTAATTCTTTTCTTCTTATGACTTTTTAGTGAATGTGGTATCAAAAGTTGGTAAATTTAATAAGCTTTAAAATGAGATGTAATTCAACAAGATACACACAATAAATATGAAAAAAAAATGGTTTTACGAACTTAAAGCAAACCAGAGAAACGAAATTTTTAAATCACCCCCATCACGAGGGGTGAGGGGTGCGCCCCCCCCTAAGGTGACTTTTGTCGATGAAATTTGATGTATATCACGTAGGTAAAGTATCAAAAGTCGGAACCCTAACACATTGTATATATTGTGATGCAAAGGTCAAGATACCAATCTCTTTAAACTTTTCTCTTAGAGATTCTCTACTTCCAAGTTTATACATTCCACGAATAGCCCTTTTCTGCAGTGTAAATATCGTGTCAATATCTGCGCAATGCCCCAAAGTAGGATGCCATAGGACATTATACTATGAAAATAACTAAAATATACTAACTTCGCTGTATTAACATCAGTCAATGAGCGAATTTTCTTTACCGCGAACGCTGCAGAACTAAGACTACTCGCTAGTTGTGAGATATGGGCGCCCCATTGCAATTTAGAATCTAAGGTAATTCCAAGAAAAACAGAGTTATCTACTAGATTCAATCTGTTCCCATTAAGCCGCAGATCAGACTCAACTTGTTTTACATTTGGTGCAGAGAATTTTATACATTTAGTTTTTTTATCATTGAACGCTAGATTATTTATATTGAACCACTGAACAACATTTGCGAGAGCATTGTTTACATCGTCGTAGTTTATTTTCTGTCTTATCATTTTAAAAATTAATGATGTGTCGTCAGCAAACAATACAATCTCATGATTATTGCCTACCATATAGGGTAGATCATTTATATAGACTAGAAACAAAAATGGGCCCAGAATTGATCCTTGAGGCACTCCCATTCTCACAACCGACCCAGCCGACCTTTTCCGGTTAACCTCAACCTTCTGAATTCTATCACTTAGATATGAATTCAAAAGTTTGAGGTCAGTGCCTTTGATGCCGTAGTGGTGGAGTTTCCTGATGAGAGTGTCATGCTGAACACAGTCAAATGCCTTAGATAGGTCACAAAATACACCTAGGGCATCCTCCGACCTCTCCCAGGCACCAGTGATTATTTCAAATAGTTCAACACCAGCATCAGTTGTTGAACGGCCCTTTGTAAATCCAAATTGTTTATTATGAAGTAAATTGTTATAGGTGAAATGGGCCAAGAGTTGTTTAAGAATATTTTTTTCAAAAATTTTACTACAAGTAGGTAGAATTGAAATTGGTCTAAAATTAGTAGGGTCTGTAGTGCTACCCGACTTAAATAAAGGTATAACCTTACTATGCTTCATTAAATCAGGAAACTCCCCACTAATAATACAGTTGTTAAACTGTATTATTGAAAAAATGAGCTATTTATTTCGGCGATTTATTTAGTTTTCCTACAAACTAAATCCATCTGGTAAAGTAAACTGAAGTTATTGAATTAATCAAACTTGAAATATATTTAAATGTTAATATTAAATAAATAAATAAATATTTCTGACACTCACACAACATAATCTAGCCCAAATTAAGTTTCTTAAAGAACTTGTATTACGGATACTAGATAATTGATACACTTAAGAAATATATAAACATACATATTGAATAAATACATACTTTTTATTAGAATGAACTTAAATAAACATATAAACATCCATGACTTGATGACTAATATCTATGTTCATCACACAAATATCCGCTGCCACCGGGATTCGAACCCAGGACCTCTGGCATAGAAGGCAATGTATGTTACCGCTACACCAGCCGGTCGTCAAAGTATTGTCTTAAGCTTTCGCGATTAATTTATTAAATATAAAACTTTTCCACCGGATTTATCGCGTAAAATTGCAGACACCATGGTCATGAGCGACTGAGGCGTCAGGTGTCAGATTGATAGGTGGAAAAAGTTTGACATCATCACCTCTATCTGTTGCTCAGTTTTCGGGCGTAGCGTTTCAGATAGACACAAAACGAGCTGACTGTATTTTGAGCTTTAGGTCGTGCAGCTTGCTGGATGTTAGATGTGATGTTTTTCAGGATAAGGTCCCATCTTCTCTATTGAAATTACGGCGCTACTCTGGATAAAGGGAATGTAATGTTTCTCTCTAGATTAAATTTTCATACAGTCAAACCTTAAATAGTGGTTGGACTTGTTCATGGAATGCTCACAAACTGCAGACTTTGAAGCTCTTTGATTTTTAATATCAGTTATGTGTTCTTTGACGCGGGTAGGTACGTTTCTTTTGGTATGACTAGTGTAGGAAAGCCCACAGCCGCAGTCAATCTTTGTACGGACCTGGGTCTTGTAAAGGAATGCTGCATTTAAGTGAACGAAGATGTTATTAAGGCGCGTCTAAGAATGTTTGAGATTTTGTCTGTAACTCCTTTCACAAAAGGTAAAAATTCAGGTCTGCGTTCAACTGTCGGCGGCTTAACGTGGTCACTGCAGCGGTGACGAGGTGGTTTGAGGCCGCTTTCACAGAGCACCTTGACAACATGTTTCAGTTCATCATCAATGTGCTGAGGATCGCAGATTCCATGTGCTATCTGAAACAAAGAAGAGCCTACGGTTAGTAATTCGGCTCGGGTGGTGGTGGGACTTCCCATTTAAATATCGGCCAGTATGGTGGGTAACACCATTAATTTGTAGATATAATTCATTATTCCATACAAAGTAGCCAGATGTAAGTCATATATCTAATAATTCCCCTCCGTATCAGAAGGACAATTTAGTAAAATGTCTTTAAAGGCCGAACGACACAAAAGCAAAACAACCTACTAGTAAAACGTCTGAAATTTAAAATAGTCATACTAGTAGAACGTCTGAAATGGAAAATGTCATGTTAGGCAAAAGGACTGGTACACTGATAAACAAAATAAATCAAAGATAAATTTAAAATATTATATATTTTTCTAAATAACAAATTTTATTAATATTGTATGAATTTATTGAAGTATTCTACTCCAGATTAAATACTCCTTTGTTTTCCTTATTATAAATGGGACTGGCCAGTACTAGATCAACTAGTACTGGCCAGTTTTAGATGTAATAATATGACAATCGAATCATGTCTATCAAATTCACAATTTCAATATATTGTTATATGGAGAATTGATTAACGTTTTTGCAAATAAAATGGAAGAAAATAAGGATCAGTTTATTTTTATAACCAGTCAAAAGGGCAAAAATGTTTTACTCCGAGATGGTTATAGATACAACCATAGTGTTAAAAATAAGAATGGGACGAGTTTTTGGAGATGCTCAAAGAGAGAAGAGTGCAGTGCTTCATTGACGTTGAACGCGCATAAAACAGAAATCATCCGGGAAAGCTTACATTCATGCAAAAGGCAAAAAGAAAAGAATGAATTCGATTATGTAATGGATAAATGTAAAACGGAATGTTGCCGCAAATTTACTCCTATTACGAAAATATTTGAACATCAATTTGCAAAATCTAATCTCGACATCTTGCCATGCAGTGACTCCAAAAAAGATACATTATATCGAGCTCGTCGAAAATTTTTGCAAGTGCAAAAAACTGATTTTTCAAATGTAAGTGAAGTGGAAATACCAGAATTATTAGCCAATGACTTTCTTTATTGTGTGGATGGGACGGAAAATGACAAAATATTTGTTTTTGTTACAAAATTTATTCAACAAACAATGGCGAATTTAAATAATGGTGATGTATGGTATTTTGGAGACGGTACTTTTAAGGTTCCGATACCATTCTACCAATTATATTCATTTCACGTTGATATAGACAGTTGTAAGGAGACCACCAATGTTGTACCTATAGTTTTTGTGTTGTTACCAAATAAAACACAATCAACTTACGAACGAATGTTTTCCATAATCAAGTATCGTTTCGGAATTACCATAAAACATTTCAAATGTGACTATGAGGTTGCACAGATCAATGCTTTTCAAATAGTATTCCCCGATTCAGAACTAACAGGGTGCTACTATCATTTTAACAAGGCGGTATGGCGCAAATCTCATAAATTAACTGTAACTAATACGAAACAGGGAAGAGAGATAACACGATTGTCTGCCAACCTTCCACTGCTTCCATCAACATTTATTCATGAAGTTTGGGCTAAAATTGCTGAGGAAGCAGTACAAATAGAATCTGATTGTATTTCTGAATTTATTGGGTATTTTAATAAACAGTGGATTGTTAAAACCAATCCGAAGAATATCACCTGTTTTAAACAAAGACACAGGACCAATAATGCATTAGAGGGATGGAACAGGCGTTATAATGCTAGGGTGGGACAAAAAAAGGGTTTACCGTTATATATTCACGCACTGCGTAAAGAAGCCAAATGGCAAGAATTTAAATATAAACGCACAATATTTGAGGGGCAGAAACGGAGGAAGAATGACCGTATTTTTGATGAAAAATACAAAAGGGAAGTAAAAAAATTGGAAGAAAATGAAATTTCCCCCTATAATTTCTTAAAACGCGTGTCTCATGTAAAGCGCATTCTTTTCGGAGACGATTGCTAAGCTACAAATTGCGTGAGCAGTTTGTAAACAAGTGCTGTAAATAAGTGTAAAACTAACTTTACTTTCAGGCATGTTACTGAAAGTGAGGTATTGAAAGCTTTTAAAAGTATAACAATTAAGAACACTGCTGATCTGGATGGTATTTCTGTTAAAATCATCCAATCTATCATTGACGGTATTGCACCTTATTTAGCCAGTATATTTAATAATTGTGTTGATAATGGTGTGTTTCCGGACTTAATGAAACTTAGTAAAATTATTCCCGTATTTAAAGCAGGAAGCATAACTGACCCCAGTAACTTTAGACCAATCTCTATATTACCAACACTTTTAAATATAAATATTTAAGATTAACCCTTCGATAGATTTAAGGATAAGCATAAAGTTTTATTATAAGATATCCGGATGCAAGAAGATTGTAAATTGTTGTTGTTGTTATTGTTATTGTGTATTTTTAAAAGATGATTGCTGTTGAGTTTCTTGCCACTTCTTCTCAACAGATCGACATTCCGAAGTGGTGGTAGATTCAGTTCAATTTGTAAATTGTGACTTATTTCAAATGTATTTAAATACTTACGAAATAAAGATTCTTTTGACTTTGACTTTGACTTTGCTAATTAAATATCTACCTTATTCCGTTTCTACAAGTACAAGACGCAGACCGGCGCGCATGTTCAAATCGGTTTTCTCGAAGCACGAGATTTATTTTTTAATCTATAACATTTATAAATGTTACTAGGTAAAGGAAAACATTTTTGTTATTTAGAAAAATATATAATATTTTAAATTTATCTTTGATTTATTTTATTTATCAGTGTACCAGTCCTTTTGCCTAACATGACATTTTCCATTTCAGACGTTCTACTAGTATGACTATTTTAAATTTCAGACGTTTTACTAGTAGGTTGTTTTGCTTTTGTGTCGTTCGGCCTTTAAGGACGCGTTTCCGCAAATATTCAAAATAGGGTATTTTCTGGTACATATTGTGATAAAATGGCGCAAAGTTTAGTATAATTACAAGTACTAATAGATAGATAAGACTTTCATCTCCATTTATGATATAAAAATAATATAAATAAATTTGTTTTTGTGGCTTAAAAACTAATTTTGCGATGCCTCGTCGCACGAAAATGACGATTTTAAGCCCATTTACGGTACCACATTTGGTATGAAAACACAAGTATTTATGAATAAAAAAAATACTATTCGATGGTTGACATCAGGGTTCAGACACAACCCTTGCCCGCCTGCGATCCAACTGTGACCGCATATTTGCAATTCTATATCTTAACTGATTGAAATAAGGTTTTATTTTGAATAGGTTATTCTGATATTCGGGATGAAGCCTTTAAACTTTGTAAACGTATAGCGGATGATTCTGCTATAAGGTTGGCACCCGGAAGTCGTGCTAGAATCGCAATGTGTATCGAAAGGCCTATAAAGACGTTTGACAGTAAAAAAAGCAGTTTTGTCTAGTCTATTAGATATTTGAAATTGTCAAAATGAGACGATGACAATTTGTCAATTGATGTCTAAATGAATTCAATTATAAATAAATTATTTTAAAAATAAATTGTTTTAAAAATAACTAAATTTTAGCTGGTTGCCACTAAACCAAAAGAAGAAGAACTAAAATTTTTCAATTCATCAATAAAGATGTAAGAACCCATGCAAGAAGATTGTTTTTAGTTACAGGTAATTTTTATGTACTAAGTACCATCGCGAACCTTTCCGCAGGTCGTAGACGATATATTTCTGCCTGGAACACATCGATCATCATCGAAGCGATCATTTTTCGTGACAAATTGTATGTGAAGGGGAGGCTAGCCAGGTGAACTCAGAACTGGTCCTTCAGAGGTGGAAATTATACTGATCCAAACCTACACAGCTAGTTCATCAAATCTACGTTAAACGTCTTTAGAATAGGAAAAACTAACTAATTTAATGTATGGTGAGTATTTTTTTTAAGTTAAACTGAAACATCAACCGTAGCATCAAAGTGAACCTTTATTATTATCAAAGTAAGCTTCTGTTATGGAGACTATACAGCGGAAGTAAGGTGGGTATCCACTAAGATTTAAGAAAAGTTCGTTTCCTAAACTGTCCCGGCTGGGACTCGAACCCAGGAACTCTCAGGCCACAGAAGAACACTGCGGAACAGAGTCTTTAAGTTTAAAATTTTGGTAGTAGGTATTAATTTTATTATAAATCTTAGTAATTTCTCTCACTAATTTTCAACCGACTTCTAAAAGGAGAATGTTCTTAATTCGTGTGTTTGTTTTTTTAGTGTCTTTGTAACATGATTTTTTGGACAATAATTGTGAATCGATATTAAATATTCTGTTACAGGATACTTCAGCGGTGGTCCCATATAAATTTCATCGAAATCGATTGAGTACGTCATGAAAAAAATATTTTTTTGAAAGACATATGTTGGTATAGGTACGGAGAACATTTACCTTGCCAAAGCTTTGACGTGTAGTTGGTTTTTTGATGCTCTGCATTCGTTGATTATTATATGTTATACAACACAATAAAATTTACAGCTACATTGAAAATATCTGATATCATGAATCGTGTTCCTAGGACCGAGATACCTATCTCATGGATTTTGGAGATGCGAAATCTGTATAGTTCAAAAGAAGCCTGGCTCTGGTGTATTATAACCCACGTTTCCAGCGGATGCTAAGTGGTATGTAAATAAGGTTATTTCATTATCATAAAGATATTTTGGCCAAAGGCCACCACTGACAAAATTAAACATACAAAATTAACTTCTCTTCTAGACGCTATATTCATAATTTTGTTCCTATTTAGGTATGAGTAATATGAGCTCTTTATTGGTGATTGACATCGCGTTTGACCTCATCTCACCTGATGGAAAATGAAGATGATTTTAAAGATGAAAGCACACGGGTTTGATGGGACCTAGCACTTCATAAAATATTTCCGGAACACATCACCGAAGGAGCGATGATATTTAGCGGCAGAAGAGTGGTCGCTAGCCAGAAACGCCTTTTACGACACCCTTTCAAGACAAATTCTATTAACATCTCAAATTATATATCAAATGTGTGGGAAGAGTTGTGTGGAGTTATTAAAACACAGTTTATGTAGGTATTTATCTAATTCTTAGATGATAGCTGTTAAGTAATCTATTATATCTGTTCATGTTTTATTTTATGTTACGGAAGAGCGGTGTCTCCCAACAAAAACATTCAGTATTTAAAGGGGTTCACTTGCCACTTATTTTATATGGATTTTAGTAAAAAGTAAATAAAAACGTTTTTCATTTTTTTCATTTCAATCTTCTCAAGGGTATATGTTTTCTTTTGAAGTAAAACACTCAAATGAACTTTTTTAATGATTTAACA
Organism: Stenoptilia bipunctidactyla; assembly: GCA_944452665.1. Lineage (NCBI taxonomy): Eukaryota > Metazoa > Arthropoda > Insecta > Lepidoptera > Pterophoridae > Stenoptilia > Stenoptilia bipunctidactyla. The sequence continues at coordinate 44,871,903 of OX101721.1, read as the reverse complement.
ATAAGAATATTTATTTCTGATTGCAGTTGCCTTAGTGAATAAAAGCAATTCGTGAGGAAGATCTATGTTTATAAGAAGCATATTACAGTGGAGCAACTACATAAAATGATTGCATTTGGAAACTATTTTTCGGAAAAAACAACAACGCCCCACAGCCTTTCAACATAAGCCACATTTTCGTCGGGAAAGCAATCAGCCACAAATCCTGCCCACAAATTATTTATTTTGTAGGTTTAAAAATAAAAAAGCTAGTAGTAATTTTCAAATCGTGTATAAAGCTAGTAGTCATTTTCGAATCTCCAGAAACCGAGGATTTAGGTTAGCTGGCAAGCCAAAGCATTTTGAATAATGATTTTTTTATACCTACACCAAATTAAAATCGTCAAATGCATTGTCATGCATGTCATTCGTTGGTCAATTTGTAAGCTTTTATAATAAAGCGCCTAAAAATATTAATTATTTAAGCTCAGTTAAAAGATAGTCTAAAACAAATGTTATGTAAAAATGGTTTCTATGAAATGTCTGGGCCATTTTGTGGCTATAAGCTGTTATTTTTATTTAAAGGAGATTGTTGTTTCGAGCCACTTCTTCTGAACAGATCGTATTTTCAATAATTGGTGGTAGATTCATTTCACTTTGAAAAAAATATTACTTATTGCACGTGTCTGTTGAAATACATACGAAAAAATCTTTAATTTTCGCATTGCCAAAGAATTGGTTGAATACAGATCGACTCAATAAAAAAAATAATGAAAGATTTCATTATTGAGCGATTGCAAATATTTCACCATTTTCAAAATAGTAATAACTTACATAAGATAAGCTTCACTAGCAAGTCATTAAGAAGAGACTAGGTATAGAGGCATTCTCTTAGTAATAAGATTTCACCCTCTTTACTCAGAAGTATTTTATATATAGGTACAATTTTACGTATAATTAAAATACGTAAAATTGTACTGTTTCGGAAAGCTTTTTTTTATTGTTTGATATTGTATAATTGATAATATAGCTTATATTCTTTATTCATTATTTTTCTACATTTTATTTAAACATAAAGATATAAAGATTGCATGTTGACTTAATAAAGGTAAAATATTTATAATTAATTACTCGACTGGTGTTAGCCTTTCTAAAACACAATGCTGTTCAAGTAGCAAAATTGTAACAAAAGATTTTATGATATACTTTGTTTAACCCTATATAAATAACAGCAATACGTAACAGTTTGACTAGTCTTTATGAATCTTCAATATCTTTTTTCTTTAAATATTGTATATTGTTGTTATAAATATTATGCATTTACTTTTTGTTAAAGTATAGTACACAATAACTCTAACTAGGTTACTGTAATATTTTTTTATTATATTTTTTTATAAACTTTACCGCAAGAATAATGAATATGAATTAAACAAGGTGGATAATATAACAACATATTTAATTACAATAATGCTTTTAAAATAACCTATTGCTGTAATTAATAATTTAGGAATGTCACAATTTTTTCATCGCATCACTTTTCTTATCACTTTTATTGTTTCTTAAATGGGTTTAAGTAAAAATATCATGTGCTTCAATAAAATGTTTATAATTATTGTTTTTTTTTCTGTAGTTCTTTTATCTATTTTTCCCTGTACCTGCTATTTATCGAATCTTTTATCGACCGTGAACATCACTAACTATCGATAATGAACACCACATCCCTAGTATTTTCCTAAAGTTGGCCATACTTTTTTATTAAAATATTGGCAGTAGAATTGGTAGCCTCCTGTTCTTAGCTCATTCATTCGTTCAGTGGGGTCTCTTAGAACGTAGTGATTGTATGCTTTTTGGTTGACATGTTCATTTTTGATAATACGCATTTTTTTCTTTGAAATTACTACTAAAAACCCTTTAAAAAAAAAAACCAAACACGTAATTTTCTTCATGTTTGTATAAATGCGTAAATCTTAACACACTGTGGTAAGGGTTATTATACTTTAGCAAATAATGTCAATATCATTCCAAACAAAAACTAGATATCTTCAGTCTGCGCTCAGCCGCTGTCGAGAGTGGACCTGTATCGCTTTTGAGTTATTTTTCGTGCTAAGAAACATCGCTGTACATACACAATTTATTACATCAAACAAGTCTCGATACTTGACGCTCTCTGAACTGAGTTGAAAAGGTAATAATATAATTTTATTGAAAAAAAAAATTACAAAACCTTTTATGATTAGGATTGAATTTGGAAACTTGGAATCATTATGTTTGTTAGGACTAAACCTTATCTCCAGTTCTGGTAGTGGGGTCTGAAGGTATACCTCGAGGTGCTACTGGTACTCCTAGACGGGTAAAGCTCGGTATATCGAGTTTGGGCTCATTTTGATTCGAAGGAAGAGACCTTACCACCAGTTTTGGTAGTAGGAGCTGAAGGTATACCTCAAGGTGCTACTGGTACTCGTAGACCGATATAGCTAGGCATGTCAAGTTTGGGTTCATTTTGATTCGCAGGACGAGACCTTACCACCAGTTCTGGTAGTGGGAGCTGAAGGTATACCTCGAGGTGCTACTGGTACTCCTAGACGGGTAAAGCTAGGTATATCGAGTTTGGGCTCATTTTGATTCGAAGGAAGAGACCTTACCACCAGTTTTGGTAGTAGGAGCTGAAGGTATACCTCAAGGTGCTGCTGGTACTCGTAGACTGATAGAGCTAGGCATGTCGAGTTTGGGTTCATTTTGATTCGCAGGACGAGACCTTACCACCAGTTCTGGTAGTAGGAGCTGAAGGTATACCTCAAGGTGCTACTGGTACTCGTAGACCGATAGAGCTAGGCATGTCGAGTTTGGGTTCATTTTGATTCGCAGGACGAGACCTTATCACCAATTCTGGTAGTGGGAGCTGAAGGTATACCTCGAGGTGCTACTGGTACTCCTAGACGGGTAAAGCTAGGTATATCGAGTTTGGGTTCATTTTGATTCGTAGGACGAGACCTTACCACCAGTTCTGGTAGTGGGAGCTGAAGGTATACCTCGAGGTGCCATTGGTACTCCTAGACGGGTAAAGCTAGTTATATCGAGTTTGGGTTCATTTTGATGCGTAGGACGAGACCTTACCACCAGTTCTGGTAGTGGGAGCTGAAGGTATACCTCGAGGTGCCATTGGTACTCCTAGACGGGTAAAGCTAGTTATATCGAGTTTGGGTTCATTTTGATGCGTAGGACGAGACCTTACCACCAGTTCTGGTAGTGGGAGCTGAAGGTACCATATTTTAAAAGAACTGAACAGGACACAAGGAACTGAAATCTATAGGCGGTCAGATTTGGTGGAATCGGGTTTTCATATTTTAAAAGAAATAATAAAATTTATGGACAAAGGATAATGCAAGTGATTGGGCTCCAAAAAAAAAGTCATTGTGCAGAGATGAGATGAGAGTCAGATTATAGATTAGACACATGTCATTCATATTTGTTAGGACGCCAAAAAAAATAGCCCTGGGAAAAAAAAGATATGACCAAAAATACATTTTGCGTTTAATAGAATAAAAATTGTTTTCTTTAATGATACAGAAACTGAACGCCCGTAGATTTCTACGAGTGTATTCGTATAACCTTTACAGCCATTGACTACGAAACGAGTGAATATTGTAAATAAATACGATTATTGGTAAAAAAAAGTGCTTGTGTGATCCTTATAAGTACCTAATGGGTTGGCTACACAGTAGTAAACCGCGATTAGTTCGTCTCTTTTCTTAGTATAGTGACTTCCCTTCTTATTATCGTCGAGCGAGACAGCAGTGCGCTGTCACAAAAGATATGTTATTAATCTGTCTCTTTTCTTACTATAGCGAACTTTTTGCGGCACTGGTTCGGCGACATTGGAAGCACGGTTTACAACTGTGTAGCCACCCCTTTTGATTTGGTTTGTCTTTTTTCTTACTTTAGCGATGTCTCTTATACGGCACTGGTTCGGCGACATTGGAAAAGCAGTTTACAAATGTGTAACCACCCCTTATGAAATAATGGTATGTATGGTTTATCTAATACTGCCATTTAGAATAAGCTAATGTGTTGGTATAAGTGGTTATCGTTAATGAAAAAAGTAAGACTTTTAAACACATGATTTATTATTTCATTCATTACCATTGGTAAGAGTTCTTTAACATAAAATAAGTACTATTTTTGAAGACGTTATTCATTATTTCAGTACAATTAAACAAACATCATAAATTATAAAAGGAATAGTACTTTTAAACACATGATTCATATTAACAATACAATTAAATATCATAATCATAAAAGAAGTTCGACTTTCGACTCGAACACCGAAATGTTTCGAATAAAATGGACAATGCGCGCTAATAATGTGCTCCGAGAAAGAGATAGGGAGCGTTAATGAAATCTAGTTGTAATAATTATATAACCACTATTAGACTTTATTAACCACTTACAGCAACATACTAGCTTATTCTAAACTGCAGTATTAGATGAACCATACATACCATTATTTCATAAGGGGTGGTTACACATTTGTAAACTGCTTTTCCAATGTCGCCGAACCAGGGCCGTATAAGAGACATCGCTAAAGTAAGAAAAAAGACAAATCAAATCAAAAGGGGTAGCTACACAGTTGTAAACCGTGCTTCCAATGTCGCCGAACCAGTGCCGCAAAAAGTTCGCTATAGTAAGAAAAGAGACAGATTAATAATAACATCTCTTTTGTGTGTCGACGATAATAAGAAGGGAAGTCACTATACTAAGAAAAGAGACGAACTAATCGCGGTTTACAACTGTGTAGCCAACCCATTAGGTACTTATAAGGATCACACAAGCACTTTTTTACCAATAATCGTATTTATTTACAATATTCACTAGTTTCGTAGTCAATGGCTGTAAAGATTATACGAATACACTCGTAGAAATCTACGGGCGTTCAGTTTCTGTATCATAAAAGAAAACGATTTTTATTCTATTAAATGCAAAATGTATTTTTGGTCATATCTTTTTTTTCCCAGGGCTAATTTTTTTAGCGTCATAACAAATATGAATGACATGTGTCTAATCTATAATCTGACTTTCATCTCATCCCTGCACAATGACTTTTTTTTTGGAGCCCAATCACTTGCATTATCCTTTGTCCATAAATTTTATTATTTCTTTTAATATGAAAATCCGATTCCACCAAATCTGACCGCCTATAGATTTCAGTTCCTTGTGTCCTGTTCAGTTCTTTTAAAATATGGTACCTTCAGCTCCCACTACCAAAACTGGTAGTAAGGTCTCGTCCTACGCATCAAAATAAACCCAAACTCGATATACCTAGCTTTACCCGTCTAGGAGTACCAGTGGCACCTCGAGGTATACCTTCAGCTCCCACTACCAGAACTGGTGGTAAGGTCTCGTCCTACGAATCAAAATGAACCGAAACTCGATATACCTAGCTTTACCCGTCTAGGAGTACCAGTAGCACCTCGAGGTATACCTTCAGCTCCCACTACCAGAACTGGTGGTAAGGTCTCGTCCTACGAATCAAAATGAACCCAAACTCGATATACCTAGCTTTACCCGTCTAGGAGTACCAGTAGCACCTCGAGGTATACCTTCAGCTCCCACTATCAGAACTGGTGGTAAGGTCTCGTCCTAAGAATCAAAATGAACCCAAACTCGACATGCCTTGCTCTATCCGTCTAGGTGTATGTACCAGTAGCACCTCGAGGTATACCTTCATCTTCCACTACCAGAACGGGTGGTAAGGTCTCGTCCTAAGAATCAAAATGAACCCAAACTCGACATGCCTAGCTCTACTCGTCTAGGAGTTCCAGTAGTACCTCAAGGCATACCTTCAGCTCCCACTACCAGGACTGATGGTAATGTCTCGTCTTATGAACTCGAACTTGACATGCCTAGGAATAGGAATTCCAGTATAAGCCCTCGAGTGTACCACCAGCTCATCAGGTTCGATGGTGAGGTTTTATCGTTACGAATAAAACGAGCTCAAACTTTCCGAGCACTTTAATTAATCTTACCCAATTTAATCGTTTTAATAAAAGAATTTGCAAATATTTAAAACTAAAGTATCAAAACTGTTCAAAACCTTTCGTCTTTTTCACGGCACGCTTGTGTGCGTGAATCTTATACATGTAGTAGTAGAATTCGATACCTAGCCTTTTCGGAAACGCATCCTTAAAGACATTTTACTAAATTGTCCTTCTGATACGGAGGGAATAATTCTGCATATTCAACTGGTAAATCTGATTTAGTTCGGTTTTTCTTGACAATTTCAATGCAGTTTCTGGCAGGTAGTGATGTAAATAACATAAAAATTAACCATGGTTTCATTGTTGTCAATTTTATGGTGTTTTAACTCACTTAAAAATTGGTAAAAATCCGTAACATATGCTCCTGTTTTACCTCTAAATTGTGAGAGTACACCTGCTATATGTTGAGCAAGCCTGTATGTCAGTGTGTCAATTTGGCTCACAATAGGTCTTAATTTTACATCAGTCTTATGTACTTTAGGTAGCCCATACAGTTTTGGAGTTTAGAGGATTAGTTTATTCACATCTAAATTTAACCATTTCTTGTGTTTTTGTATTAATTCAGTCAGACGTTTTCTTCATACCTAACTCTAGAGGTGGGGTAATATATTACTTTTTTATAAGTTAATTCATCCAAAAAAAGGTTAGTTTCCTATTTTTGTGTATCATTCAGATGTGTCCGTCACGACAGTAGAGTTTCATTTTATTTAGTAAACATTACATTTATAATAAACCACAGTTATTGATTAATTTATTGAGTAGTTTATTTTTCCTTTAAAAAAATAGAGTTAGTTTGAAGATGTGTATTATTCCATCTGAATGACAAAAAAGGCTATATTTTTGGAACGGAATACGATATGAAAATCCCTGTAAGACTCAAACATGCGTCATGTTTTGGACGATTCAAAAATAGGGAAACGTCAATATCGCCCAAATTGGAGTTATTTAGTTTTCTAACTACAGGGACGATATAACAAGCTACTCTCTAGTTTTGCTTTGTGGTTTGTTTAACACAAATTTATCGAATCTAACTTGTTCACTGTATTTCATTTTGGTTAATTTAATTATGTAGTTAGTTTAGGTGTAATAAACATGAAGAGTATATGTCCATTCAGAAAATTCATGCTTGCTTATGCAATAATATTTTCCCTGAAAGTAGGGAGACTTTAATGAATAGCAATTCTGATTTGACCCTCACGCCGCCCTGACTACGTCATTCAAGGGACAAGAGAGCCTTGTCGGACCATAAATTACGCGATATGTGATACTGAGGTGAGGTACAGAGTAGAGGTGGGACACAATATAATCGACAATTGTCACTGTTTATTATTCGATAGCAGTGAATGAATACGTAGATATTTTTAATTTGAAGCATAACAAAACTCAGCCAAATTTTTCGATAGACGCTAGTATAAATAAAATGATTCTGCTATTTCTTGGCGTTAAGATGACAAATTATTTATTTTTATTAGAATAGACCACCTCAATTTTTTCCCGTGTGTGTAAGAGGCGAATAAGGAAATTAAGGTGTTATGCAGTTTTAATGTTGGCAAAAGGATAGCCAACTCAAGTTTTAACTGTAACATGTACATGAGTTTTCTTCGAAACGTTTCATCAAGGTTATGACATGAATAAACAAAATTTAATTCTTTCTTTCTGACATAACATTACATTGCGTGTTAAAAACACTTACACACGAAATTATTTATCTTTTACTGGTTTACTCATAAGCAATAGTTTTATTTATTTAAAGGATATGTTGAACGAAACAATACATCTCCGCCATTTACGGCTATCAAAAAGCTGAAGTTGCTGGAGCATGCGTGCGCCAGCATGTGACGAAATGTGGCGAAAACTGGGCGAAAATAGTTGTAAAAATAAAACAAACAATTCTGCAGGACTGTGAACTTTTCGTTCGGATAGCAGATTGCAAGATGTCAATCATCAAAGTCAGCGATGACTCAGATACCACAGACAGTGATTCTGATAATAGCATAATTTCTTCTGAAATGAGCGATGAACGAAACATTTTTTTTTAATTTTTGTGTTTTATTATACTACATAAATTAGCACATACAATATTACGCAATAAACCGGAATTCTAAGTAGACGAAGCCGTGGTCGCAAACCAGTAATAATTAAAATCATCAAATAACTACTGCAATTTAGTTAGGTAGTTAAGAAAGAATCGATAGATAAGTCATTAAGCGACATCTCTAGAATTATCGAACTTAAAACGTCACAGTACCCATCATATTTGAAAAACACTTTAAGGTAACAATAACAACCATATATTTAATAACTTTATAAATTTTATTTTGTGCTGATAATCCACTCTTTTGTAAATATTTGAACTCGATAATGTTCCTCTGTCATTTCCAACAATTTGGTGCCCTTGCACCTTCGCTTCGGTGCGAAAATGAGCCAGCTTGTATGAGTAGAATGTTATTTTCTTTGATACCTTACCTTCCTTATATTTAGTATCGTTCAGTACAAAAAAAATATGGTATCACAAACATTCTCACAAATAGTCGCAGTTGATGAACATAGCTACTACGACGTGGCATTTCATTGATAATACTACGACGTAGTCGTTTTTATTTAAATGGTATTCATTCATTATTTAGAGAGACCATGCTTAGCTTAATATTATAGTGAATATATTAATTTCCTTGTTACAAAAAATGACGTGTTACCTTTTTTTGTTAAAATCGATACTTATTAGACGTATTTTACCACTACACCAGCCGAACGTCAAATACTATGGAGCCCAGAATCCAAGGTTTACACAATGCGATTGTATTATAGAGTGTAGTTTTAGATTTGAATCTTATGTCAAAAAAATATCTCTCTTTTACACACATACATTACTTCACACCTGAAATGGCATTGGCAATTGGCACGCCTGAATTGGACTTGGGTAGGCAAAACACACATTGCATAAAATTACATTTTGAATATACTTTTTAATGTAATGAGCATAATATTATTGCAAGAGAAAAGCTACTATATTTAATATATAAATTAATATTTCTTTACATTAAAAAAAATATTTAAAATAATAAAAGAGACATAACTGAATAAAGCCGAGGTTTAAGGTCCGATGACATGCGTCTATTGTATCCGGATTTTTTATTATATTTAACCCTTTACCGCATGTCGTTCCAAATCTGGAACACTAATATGTTTCCCTCCTTAAAAACTTCACATCTATCCTTTGGATGCCATTAGATTCGAGTTGACTTTTTTAAATTTCTTTAGGTTTCAACAAATTTACAAATTGTGGAAAGATTGAAAAACATCGTCTGTGAATAATTAAAATCGGGCGTTGAAGTAGTCAAAGTGTCTGAAAACCTTACGATTTCAATGAGATATTTTTGAAAGAACAGGGGATCCAGAATCACTTTATGGAATAAAACGTGAAATAAAAGTAAAGTATGTTATGTTTTGTGGATCGTTAAAGTCGTGCCATATTGGAACAGTATGCAGTAAGATTAAACTTGACCTAACCTAACAGCATTGCTATATTAGCAACAGATAATGCTAATTCAAATATTACGGATGAGGACTCTGGATCATGAAAATGGTAGCGAAATACCCGATTTTAATAAAAAAACTTCGAGAAAGTGTCGGTTTTTTTCTAATTATCTAAATGTATTTACAACTATTAAATTTTAAAATATTTTTCCAAAGCTTCAGAGTGACAAATACACAATGTATATTTTTTTACAATTTTAAAAAATTCATACAATTCATGACGTCTTCAGTAATGAAGCTAGTAGGAGATCAAAAGCAACAATGCCAATGACAGGGGTTGTTGTAAGTTCGTCATAAAAGTAAATTTGTCACATGTTGTGAACTCTAAACATTGAAAGCAAATTTATTAATATAAATTTGTATTAATTCTTTTTTGTTTGTGTTTCATTTAGTTTTTGGTGGGATTAAACAAGCTTGATACTTAATAATATTACAAAGTTTTTGCATTTAAAATGCTTAATTACTCTTAAATAAATGAAAAAATATGTTCAATAAAAATCACACGACCAGGATTCGAACCAGGGACATCTCGTTTGCCGGACGAGTGCTCTCCCACTAAGCTACCGTAGTCTGGCGGTACGCCTCAAAATTACTTAACACATTTTTGTTTTTTACGTTATATTGCTAACGTAGCTCCATCTAATGGTATAGCTTTGCAGCTAAGACCTTTTTGTGTTATTTAATAAAAAAATTCATCTATTTAAACTTGATACTTGATTAATTTTTTTTAATTGTATCATAAAAAGTAACAAAATTAGTACTGTCCTACCTTTTGATGAGAAGTAAGATTTTTAAAAACATAGGCAACTAGTATCAATCAGGTTTAAAAATAAAACAGTTAAGTAGGTACAATAATTATTTTTATTAATTGTAATTAAAATCTGAATCCAGCAATTCAATATGTAATGAGTACTGACTACTGATTTTATTCACTAGTCACTGATTATGAAACCATCTAATTTTTTTTTATTCATTTTGAAATACGATTTTTTTTTAAATCAATTACTTGCTAAAAAAAGCTCGTGCTTGGAAATTAAATAGGATTGAAAAAAGGGACAGTTAGCTATGTATACTTCACTAGCCCATATAAAGCAAACGTAAATGGAGGATGCGTGGCTGCTCGTCAAGGAAGATGGAGCATCAACAGAGCAATGCAGTAACAAAATTTTATGACTGTTTTGTAGCCCAGTGGTTAAATAAAAGTTAACTAAAAGAAAAGTGAAATGTGCATGGGACTCGTCATAGAACAATTTACCTAGTAGAAGTATGGCATGAGCGACTTAAAAATAACATGGGAAAAAACAAAAGTTATAATTCCAACGGAATATCATTGTATTGGAATATAGCTACGTAAAATAAATAAATGCTTTTTTTAGACGCCTCCAATACAATTCTAATGTAACGGTGACGGCACTACAAGGTTGTGTTTTGGAAATTACTGTCAGTGTCATAGAGATCAAGGTTCGCCGCACTGGGTATAATAACTTAGATATTATTATTAGTTTTATAATTAAAAAAATAAAAATAAAATCCCCAGACAATCACACCAACTACATGGCCTCAAAGTAAGCGAAGCTTGTGTTATGAGATACCATGCAGCGAACTAGGGGGGATCCTAGAATATAAATACATATATAGATAGACACCCAGACCCGGAACATTTTTTTTTCTTGTTCCGGGCGGGAATCGAACCCGCAACCACTGGCGTCTGAGGCAGATAGGTTTACCCCTTCGCCAAAGTGGTCGTCATTAATTATACCTAATGTTACCGAAAATCAGTCAAGTAAGTGAATCCGTGATTTTTATATAGGTAGTTATAAGCTTAATTTATAAATATTGCTGCGATTACGTAAAATAAATAAGTATTGTTACGCAGAAAAAAAACATTGTGACGAATTTACTTTAAAAAATACTGTGACAGATTTACGCATAGGTACCTTTTTCTATGACAAAACTTTGTTACAAATTTACAACAACCCTCGGACCAAGAACAACCCGATGACAGCAGTGAACGGATTTTGTGACGTCACTGGCACGCAACGCATTTTTTGCTCAAAAAAAAAAGCCAGTGCGGATAGTGGATGCAGTTCCATATGAATTCATACAAAGCAAACCAAAATCCGTTGCGTGCCGTGCGTGCGGGCAGGCTAGCACAGGCTAGTGAACGCGCACCTTTAGAAGAAACCTTGTGTAATCAGCAACTCCTTACAGACATTTACAGAAAAGTACTGGCAATCGATATTTTGGTTTGATGTGAAATATTCTTCAAAATTAATGTCAATAGATAAATAATAGTGTCAAACGCGTTCTACAGACATCTTTTTATAAAATTTTACAATAAAAATTATAAGTACTACTGAAAATTCACCAATTTCAATATAATTTAGAAAGTAATGGAAGAAGATACTCTGTCTCGCATAGCTAGTACTTTTGAACATATCAGATGCATAATCAAGAGCAAAAATGTTAACGAAAAGTCATCTAACCTGAAGAAATATATCCAAAGTATCACCACTGATTTATCTTTACTATCTAAAGAGAACAAAAATGTTACCATCCGAGTGATAGCCATGGATGGCTACATCGCCCTTCTCTCTGCCAAAACGATACCACTATCTTTAGTTGAGAAACGTAACATTCTCCAATTGGCATTTAACAAACTCAAGCAACATGCTCTTAAAGACGAATGTCTATTTGTGCTTCTTCGAGTCCAAAATCTGTTATGTCACTGTTTAATCCAGTTAGATCAAATTACCCTTGCACGTGATATTTTAGAAAATATGGAAGATATTTATGATAAAGTGAGCAAGGTTCAGGCGAATAAATTCTACGATGCTGAAGATTTGTTTACCAGTCTCCCCTTAAATCAGATTAAGAAAGTCAATCCTGAAAAAATTGATAAAGTTATTACTAATAATATTCAAATGCAAGCGTTTTTGTATAATAAGCTGAATTTACCCCATAAATATACACTGTATAATCACTCTGCTCTGAGAAGGCAGCTGGAGATGAAGGAGGGCACACCACAGGACTGGGCGCTGCGCACGGCGCGCTTGGGTAACTTTTTTACTTACCTCAACCAACTAGGAAACGCGCGCCACCACCTGTGCGCCGCCTATCACGTGCTGCGTACATGCCATGATAACTGTAAGCTCATGCCAGAAGAGTTTGTAATACAGAAAGGAGATTTTGAAATGCACTTTCTCGAATTGAGCCATCACTGGGTCAAATACGGGCTTGCCCTTTTTAAACTCTCAAAAAAGAAAGTTTTGAATCGTTTCTTTACTGAACCCACTTCATCTGGGACTGATCTGTGGAAAACTGTAGATTTACTGGATGACCCTCGAGCTGATGCGGAGAAAGCTGATGAAGAAAATGAAAAAGATATCGCCACGGAAAAAGCTGGCAAAGGTGACTATGTCCCCAACAAACTTTACACTTTTTTATCATTGGATATGAAGAGCTTAGAAAACAAAGTTCCTTTTGGCTTAGTTAGCAATGTGGATGGAGCCCGAAAACTATTTGCGTTTACGCACAAATGGTTAATGCGTGCGAAACACTACTATGACTTTGAACATCATTCGGCTCAGTACATCTCCTGTTCATTACAGCTAGCAGAGTTGTACGAACACCTAGCGTTCTTCGAGACCAACATCGACAACCAATACAGTTTGCAGAAGAGGCGAGCTGACGTTCTCGAAGCACTCAATTCCTTGCTTAAAACCTGCGACAACGTGATGACTGTACAAATCGATGTGATCCGCGAATTATCTCAGGTACAGCTAGAGCTGATGGCATTAAATTTACAAAAGTTGTGGCGTGAAGAATCTCAGACAAATATTCTGAATCCCGACAGTGATGCCGACTCTATCATTAACTCTCTAGACTCCGAGTCTAACAAAACTTTGACAGAGAGGACATTAAATACTTCGTCCAAGAATATGTTCCTGCGGAAGATGGAAGCCGCAACGGCAATAAATGGAAAACTGTTCAGGCTAAGTGGGCAACTGAGTGAAAGAACCCCTTCTGAGCTGAGCTTGAGCCTCTCATCAAATAAATAGGATGGAAAGGAAAATCCAGATTCATGCATTGTTTGTTCAATCCTTTTCTGATTTTGTTTAAGTTTGAATTTCATAACTTTTATGTATCAAAATTTTTAATATAAATTAATTATAAAATAGCTAAATTATTAAAACCCACACTTTGATTAAACTCCATTTTAACTCTATGGATTCACTTACAACTTATTTCATATTCGTCTATTAGGACGCACCACAGAGAAGTAGTTATTGATAGTAACATTTTGAAGAAAGAAAAATAACATCTTAAAACAAACCCTTTGTTTTATTATTTTAAATATGTTCCAAGGCGGATTCCTAGAGAATAACCTTGAATCCTTACTCAATTTCATTAAACCTGTAGGTAGGTACCTAGCTAATGCCCGTATACTCAGCAGGACCCTGTCTTCAAAGCCTTCATTTCTCCATGTTCGTTGCTAAGCTTTTGTGACCAGTTACGAATAAAGATATTTTTTCGCTTTTTGATAACTAGTTGTGAAAGAAGAATGATTTTCCCAGTTTCGTAACTTATTCTTACTTATGAATTTGGAAAAGTACCTAGCGGAACCTATTATAATGGCAGATTGGATTGGACACGCTTATCCTTACACTTAAACTTCCTTCTTATCCTTAAACTTAGATCCTATGGGATCGAAAGATAATTTTAATTTCCTCTTGGAATGGTTCTCACATTTTTCTGCTTCCCTGGTACTTAAGTTACTTATAGGCCTACAGCTCTTACACGGTTTGATCCACATATGCCGAGGAAAGCAACAGCACAAGTCGCGTTAAGAGCGACTGCTTGTCCGACAAACTGCTTTGGTCATATTGAGCACTTTTTATAAGATTCTTTAATAAACCTCTACTTTTTTATTTTATTTCGTTTCCTAATCTAAACTTTTAGATACCACTTTAGTAAAAAAACTTGATTGCCTCTTGCTTTAAAACTTATTATTAATCGGTAACCTGTAAGTACACCATTGAGCAAAGGGGTATTTTTGATCAACAATAATTCTTTTTCTATTTGACCCGGAGCAGTGGTTCTTCTAACACTTTCTTAAACATCTCAAACATTGTAATAAAATAAGAAAAAAACCTTGGGTCGACGCCATGATTTTTAGACAATTTTAGAATAAAGTGCTCAGATGCGCTAAAATTCTGTAAAAAATTATATTTGGCCGCTCGGCAATAACAGATAAAACGATTATTTGACAGATACTAGTACGCTATATGGTACTTTAAATCTTTTTCTTTTGCAAAACATCATTATTGAGTTCGTACAAGCCGCAGAGCTTAAACAGCTGTATTTTTTCAAGTAAAGTAAATTATGCTACCGCGAGCGAAGGGGTATTTTTGATCAACAATAACTCATAAACTCATAAATCGAGAGCAGTGAATTGTATACCAATTTATTAAACATCTCAAATTTTGTGCCGGAGTTAGAGAAAACATGGTTTAACGGTTTGTTTTTTACACAATTTAACAATCAAGCGGCCAGATACGCAAAGTTTTTGTAAAAATAAACTTTGTCCCTTCAGCAATAAACAAAAAAATCTATTATTTTTAAGATTTTTTAATGTTTTCAAATATATACCCTTTTTTTGCCTTTAAAACAACATCAAAAATAAGCTTCTACAATACGTACAACTTAAGCCACCGATGTTTTACTAGCTCAGGTGAATGTTTGTGTAGCTGATGTAAAAATAAAAATGGCTGCAGATTGGTGAGTTGACCTGACATATGGGGTATTTTCGTCGATGAAATAGTATGTAGTAACTGCCCCTAAAGTTTTATTACTACATGAGCGGACACACTGTTTAACAAATAAACAAATATTAGAAGTATCAACTGAAAATCATGGGAAAAGTGTTCAATTTGTTACGTTATTATAAACAAAAGGGATTAGGACCTTTTGTACCAGATGTTTGGTTTGATTTTTTTATTAACAATTGCATTGGGATTTTACATTGTTTTTATTAGATTTAAGATTATTTTTTTCATGTCACACAAATCAATTTCTAAATCACAAAATTACGAGAGTAGACGTAAGTAGTAAAAACTTTTCTAGACGAATATCTTGTAAATATTCTTTATATATTATCTTGTTTTTTAAGAATACTTAAAATAGTTACTTAATTAGCTTAAATTCAGCAAATCGGATAAAAATGAGATTAACGATTCTTGAAAGCAGTATTTTAATCTGCCCTAATTGCGTTAAAGCTTTCTAATAAAATAGAGCTCTTTTATAATTTTATATCGAATCAAACGTTCTCTTTAATCGTAAGTTCAAAAAAAAAGATGAACAACGTAGCGATCTAAGATTCTTTCAATTCAATTCTTTATTGCATTCCACAATGGTAAATTCAGGTAACTAAATTTAAGGTAGTAGGTACATACATCATGGATCCTGTTGGGCAACTTGATTCCAATAGTAGATTGAACGAATTACCAAATTCTACTGTTCAAATATACCCTGCCTATTTGAGTATTGTCGCCATATCCCATAAGAGAGCCGTAAGTCATTAGTCATAAGGCAAGTTACCAATCAAGAATCCAAGATAGTCTAGTCTGAAATAGAAAAAACTAACAAACTTCATTTCTATCACGTTAAGTATGATTATAGGATGGACGATTTCGACCATCTAAAAGGTCACTCATAGTTTTATAAATCAGTTGAAATACATAAACGAATTTTAAATGAGGAATATTGATTTTATAACATTGTGTTTTTTTTTTGTTTTTTCATTCCTGTGACTCGGATAATCACATCACATCACACTCTGTTTTTACTTGGGCTATTTGCAAATAAATTAGTGTTTTTACTTTGATGTTTAAAATGTTTTAGAGTCCATGAATTCAATAAGATGCCAGGCCGAAGCCTATAAATTAGTTTAGATAGGAAATATTTTATTATACCATATTATTTTACTATTTCTTTACATTTTTTTTTCAGTTAGCTTAGCATATAAAAAAGTTATAATATATGAAAATGAAACTACGAGTTTATCAATGCATACTTAAAAAAAAATATCTTCCAAGAATCGAGTTTTGGATAAATAAGTGATCCAAATAAGCAATTTGAATTAAATTAATTTCAAAAATAAAATTAATGGTGGAATGGTGCATTATGAAGAGCGTACGTATAAAGACGTGATTATTGAGGTGGATATAATCGGGCGGAGGACGCAACGTAGGAAGTAGATGATAAACAGCGAAACTGGAAAGTCAAACATTAGAAACGCGGAACATAAATTGAAAATTGGTGATCGACTGTTGACATCAGATACAGAAGTTGCTGAAGCTTTTGAAAAATTTTTTGTAGACATTCCAGTTTCGACTACGAAGACATTAAATTCATCAGTTAAAGCTGCACAGTCTTTTCTTGAAAATAATGTAAATAAGTGTAAAACTAACTTTACTTTCAGGCATGTTACTGAAAGTGAGGTATTGAAAGCTTTTAAAAGTATAACAATTAAGAACACTGCTGATCTGGATGGTATTTCTGTTAAAATCATCCAATCTATCATTGACGGTATTGCACCTTATTTAGCCAGTATATTTAATAATTGTGTTGATAATGGTGTGTTTCCGGACTTAATGAAACTTAGTAAAATTATTCCCGTATTTAAAGCAGGAAGCATAACCGACCCCAGTAACTTTAGACCAATCTCTATATTACCAACACTTAGTAAAATTTTTGAAAAGCTTATTTTAAACCAACTAGTGGTACACTTCTTTAGCAATAATTTAATGAATTCAAATCAATTTGGTTTCACACGGGGTCGCTCAACAACTGATGCCAGTGTTGAGCTTGTCAAACATATATTTGATGCCTGGGAGGAGTCACGTGATGCCTTCGGTGTCTTTTGTGATCTGTCCAAGGCTTTTGACTGTGTTCACTACGATACACTCCTCATGAAGCTACACCACTATGGAATCAATGATAGGGCACTTGATTTTATGAAATCCTATTTGTGCAATAGAATTCAAAGAGTTGATATTAATGGAAAGAGATCATCGGGATCAGCAGTTCATATGGGAGTGCCCCAGGGCTCGATTCTTGGGCCTTTCTTATTCTTAGTTTATATAAATGATTTGCCATTTTTAGTGAAAGACAAGTGTGAGGTCATATTATTTGCTGATGATACCTCTTTTCTATTTAAAGTGAGTAGGCAATTGAAGCATTGCTTTGAAATAAACTGTTGTATTGAAACTGTGGAGAAATGGTTTTCAGCCAATAACCTACTACTCAATGAAAATAAAACTAAATTTTTAAAATTCTCTTTGCCTAATGTCCGGCATGTAAATACTAACTTAATTGTAAAAGGACAAGAATTGAGCCCTGTAAATTCAACAGTGTTCCTTGGCATAACCCTAGATGCACAACTACAATGGGGACCACATATAGAAAGGTTGGCGAAGAGACTTAGTTCTGCAGCATATGCCGTCAAAAAGATGCGAAATATCTCTAATGAAGCTACTGCGCGGTTGGTTTATTTTGGTTATTTTCATAGCTTAATGACATACGGCATTCTCCTGTGGGGAAATGCTGCCGATATTCAAACCATCTTTGTGCTGCAGAAACGGGCTATTCGCTCAATCTACAAACTTAATTCCAGGGCGACACTTAGAAATAAGTTTAAAGAAATTAATATTCTTACCTTTGCCTCACAATATATCTTTGAAAACCTTATGCACGTAAAAAAGAACTTAAACATGTTCCATAGAAAATGTGACTTGCATAATGTTAATACTAGAAATAAGTACAAGCTAGCCGGCTATGATAGTAGACTTCATAAAGTCACTAACTCATTTATGGGTCAATGCATACGTTTTTATAATAAGGTTCCCACAAATATTCAAGACTTACCACTTGATAAATTTAAAGAAACTATTAAACAAAAATTGTGTAGTAAAGGCTTTTATACAATTTCTGAATATATGGACGATAAAAGTCCTTGGTTGTAAATTGTTTTTCAAATATTCTCAATCTCCAACTCCATCTCCAACACCATCTCCATTTCCTTCTCATCCAACGCCATCTCCATCTCCTTCTTATCCATACAACAGCAAGAACGTCATGCTCCCTCAGGCGGCATGGCTAACGGTAGCGTCGGGTGTCGGGTCACCCTCTTCCCTAAAATATGGTTGAGGAGAGTGATGGCTGGTGCTTGCGTTATACTCGTGAACGGGTGCTGCTAGCGGTGCCAGGTCGTTTTGCTGAAGACTTTATGACTATGTTACTTTTTTGAATTTGACTCTGACTTCCCCATCTCCATCCCATTCCCCCATGTTCACGTCCGTGTTAGTGTCCAGTCTCTGTCCACGACTATCCTCATCTCCATCCACATTATCTGTAATATCTCTCACCTCTATCGCTACATCTATCTACTTCTATCTTTACCTCTATATCTATGTCTACGTTTCTGTCTAGTACTTGATTGCCTAATGTATAAATATAATAGTAGACTCCAGAAGATCACCAACTCGTTCATGGGTCAATGTGTACGCTTTTATAATAAAACTCCAAAATATTTAAGATTAACCCTTCGATAGATTTAAGGATAAGCATAAAGTTTTATTATAAAATATCCGGATGCAAGAAGATTGTAAATTGTTGTTGTTGTTATTGTTATTGTGTATTTTTAAAAGATGATTGCTGTTGAGTTTCTTGCCACTTCTTCTCAACAGATCGACTTTCCGAAGTGGTGGTAGATTCAGTTCAATTTGTAAATTGTGACTTATTTCAAATGTATTTAAATACTTACGAAATAAAGATTCTTTTGACTTTGACTTTGACTTTGACTTTGACTTTGACTTTGACTTTGACTTTGACAAACCCAATAGGATATTGCCTGTAAAAATATGATTTTGCAGTAATAAAATACATTATGAAATCAAGCATGTAATATTACTTAAAAGACAAATTCTTTTGAGATTGTTTGATAGTATATACAAAGTGTTTCTGTCGATTTCCCATAACTCTAGGGTATAAATGCGACCATTTAATAGAATCAAATAACATGTGAATAATTTTTCAATTTTTTTTTTTTTTTACATTGTATGCAATGTTCCTCGACGCTTCAAATGTTTTTGTTGTTAATTGTATGGCTTCAGTGACACGCGTCTGTTGAATTAATGTTAAAGGGTGATAAGGTGATAATTTATGAACTCATATTAAGATTGATGATATCTTGGAAAGTATGCACTTTTGAACCACATATTCTTTGGCAAAAAGTATTGTTCTTTAGCAAGGAACAAAACCTCAAAGTTATGGGATATTAACAGGAACACCTTGTATATATTTTTTTTGTTTTTTTATTATTATTATTAAAGATTAAGACCGTTTTACTAATTTACTTATTTCTTTTTGGCTTCTTATTTACGTTGTATGACTATTTTAATTATCTGTTTATTTCTGTTTAACTTTTAATTTTTATTTAACTTTACATATTTAATTTTAACTTTGTTTTTAATTTTATTTTTTTCCACTTGTTAACACCAATAACTATATGCGGAACCTTGTAATTGGCCTTTAGCTTCCAACCCATGCCAGAATGTGTTGTTGTTTATTTGTTTATAATTAGCTGTAAGTTTTCTTTATGTTTTTTTTTTTAATAAAATAAAATCAAAGCGTTTTGAACCGGATTTTAATGCGATTATATTTCACATTTAATAACACGTGTTAACCTGTGACATAAAATATGGAGCGTTGAGTTATAATGTCAAAATTGTGTTATTTAATCGCAAAAACTTAACCAAGGAATGCTAGGTACTTTTGTTATTTTCTTTCTCTAAATATTTTTTCACAAAATCAGATCCTTTCCTCCTTTTGACGACCACTTTGGCGATGGGTTAAACCTATCTGCTTCAGACGCCAGTGGTTGCGGGTTCGATTCCCAAAAAAACGGAACAAAAAAAAATGTTCCATGTCTGGGCGTTTATCTATTCCCCCTAGTTCGCCATATGGGATCCCAAAACACAAGCTATGCTTACTTTGGGGCCATGTTGTTGGTGTGATTGTCTGGGGATTTTTTTTTATTTTTATTTTACCTCAGTTCGGACTGAATACGCAGGGTGGCCGCTTGGCAGTGAACGAAAAAAGCATGGAAGAGTAACTAGTATAAATAAATATATAAATAAGTAAATATTTCTGACACTCACACTACATTATATAGCCCAAATTAAGTTTCTTAAAGAACTTGTGTTATGGATACTAGATAACCGATATACTTAAGAAATATATAAACATACATATTGAATTAATAATTTTTTTATTAGAATAAACTTAAATAATAAACATCCATGACTTGACGATTAATATCTGTGTTCATCACACATATATCCGCCGCCGCCGAGATTCGAACCCAGGACCCCTGGCATAGAAGGCTATGTATGTTACCTCTACACCAGCCGGTCGTCGCTTGTGCTTGAGAATGGTCGAAAATGGCCCACCGAAAATTCAGTTTTATTCCGTTTGTTTGGGTGTTTCCAATTGGGAAAATATGTGCTGGAGCGTCATCTTCAGAAGACGACAGCAGAATAACTAAGAAACTTTAGAGAAATGATAAAAAAAGAGCTAGAAAAATCTACGCAGCAAGTCGGATTAAGGACATCCGCCTGCATTCAGAATAATGGCGGCCACTTTAAACAATTATTGTAAAATTTTAGAAGAAGAAGAAGTAAAAATTTAGGAATAACAATAAGAAGTTGTTTTTGTCTCACTCACGCCTAATCCTTAAAAATACCGCTCACACTCGCACGCTTATGGAATGTTATCTGATTTGTACAACCTAATAGTCGTGTATTTTGTTGTAATTTTGACCAAACTAGCCCAAACTTCAATACTAATATGATGTTTATTTGTCATCATAGGTTCTTGCAAACAAATAAAATGGAAAAAAAACGATTAAAAGAGGCTGGTTTTTTAGGTGGCGCACAATAACTAAAAAATTCAGTGATTTTTTTCCTATTTTTCGGCTATAGATTTTCATAAACTATGTTGCATTTTGTCTTAACAAAAATTACTTTAAATACTAGCAAATAACATAATCTTTCAAATAAGATCACTTTTGTGTATCGGTGCAACATAAAAATGTGAAAAAAACTAGTTTCAGTGAACTCGTACAATTACGAGGCATCAAATTTTAACATGGCTGTCATTCAAAGGGGTGAGGGGTGTGACCCCCCCTTGTATAGTATTTTGTCGATAAAATTTAACGTAGTATACGTGGGTGAAGTATCGGAAATCCGAAGTCTAACACACTGTATAGCTGTTCAATAGATTGTAGCTTTATTATCATTTAATTAATTAATGAATATTTCTGTAATTTGTGGGCCTATCGCCCACAAAAACGCCAGTCTGGGCTCACAGTAGTAGTCTCTCTCTATCATTATAATACCTCCAAATTTTTCAAACGTGAAATTAGATGCTTTTATAGCCTCTGATGTTTTGTCTACACCATAACGGATACAGGCGTGAAGTTGTCTATGTATGTATGTAATATTTACATACATACATAACGTCACGCCTGTATCCCTTATGGGGTAGGCAGAACACCAGAGGTTACAAGACCATCTGAAGTCATGTTTGACAAATTTGTAGGTATTATAAAGATGGAGAGAGACTAATGTAGTGACAGGGGGTCAGCCTATCGCCCACAAAAACGCCTTTAAAACCTCTGTTCCTTAACTGACTTTTACAGTATGACGGGGAAGAGAAGCGGCTGGCACATTCTACGTTTTTCTTTCGCTCCCAGTCCAGCATGGAAGTTGTAATATGTAATATTTTATTATTTTTGGCATTCAATATTACATACACACATACAAGTTGGGGATGTTTGCCGAAAACCGTGTGGATTGCTTCTATGCAACCATGCGGCGCGCGGTGCACGTCCCTGGTGCGGCGGGTGCGGGCCGGCCGCGAATATACAAAGGCTATACTATTTGAGTCACGAGTCAGACTCTAATAGAGGAGCTTTTGTATATTATTGTATATACTTGTTTATACTTTTGCATATTACTTGACAATACCTAATCGAACTCAGTAAAAAAATTGACTGAAATGGATTAGCTTTTGCTCTTGTAATTTTCAAAGAAATGCAATGACAAAACTTCAAAAGTCAAACGTCAAGTCATCAAAATAACGATGGTCATAATGCATGCACATTTTATTTCTATCTTTGAAAATCAGAACAATTGCCATTTAAGTATCAAATTGAAACCAAAGATCGGTAAATATCGATATCAAATGGGATAGCTTTTGTTGCTGCAATGTTCAATTGAAGTTATCTCACAAAGTCTACACGACTTCGGTCAATTTCTGTACTAGAATAGATTTGGGTTTCGGCAAGTTTTTGTCATACAAAAGCTAAGCCAGTTCAGTTTGCACTTTCACTCTAATGGTAGCCTTTGTAAATACGCGGGCCGGCCGCAGTGGTATCCTGAGGCTATTCGCTGTGCGTTTCGAATTGCAGTACATAAATCATTATTCCAGGATAAATGTACTGCGTAATAGACAATAGACAGCTTTGACTTTAATTTAATGAATGCTTTTCTTTTGTCTCAATTTAACTTATTTTAATTATGTTATGACATTCCAATATCTCAATTTAATGTTAATTTCAATGGCAATATTTATTTCTTTTATATAATACTTTATCTATGACATTAATCTGGATTTTTATTTTAATTTTGACTTGTTTTTATCTTATTATTATTTTTCAATTTTTATACTGGCTTTCAATTTTAATTATTATTCCAATTTTTTATTGTCATTTAGATTTAATTTTAAACTACTATTGAATGTTATTCTAAAATTTTTCAAGTGGATTCACTACTAACATATTATGTATAAGTCAAATTGTTACTAACAGAATAATGGATTATTATGGTCTGAAATAAATGATTTCATTATTGCCTGAAACGTTCAAAAAAAATTATGGGAGCAAAAGATAAGTGGGTGGAAAGGTTTTACATTACCTACTTACATTATCTATTTGAAAAGCGGCACACGACCTTTGTTTTCTTTTAACACCTAAGAAAAACCGTTCGATCTTGCCGTTTGATCACCCTAATAAAAAATTACTATTGTCATAAAAAGTAGACTATCACGTAAGAAAATAATTAATTTAAAACCGGAGAAATCTTAAGTTTACTATAAAATGGTGTGCGTTATAACCATAAATAGATAGGCAAGTAGTTACCCAAAAAAGTCGATACGGAATCAAAGTCGCAAACTTGTGTATTGGATAGGTAAGTTGAACAAATGAGGAAAAAATAGAATCGTTTGCTTTATCGTTCAATACAAACCTATTTATTGCTTGCACGACCGAAGCCCCTCGCCTCTATCCACAAAAGGTTACTCGCCCACTTCACCAAAGAGGCCAACAAAGTATGTTTTCTTTGAAATATTCTAAAGAGCGTATTAAAAAAAAATACACTTATTACTGTAAAAAGCTATACTTACTCCTGCTAGTAGAAGTACCATTTTTTTATTTATTTTCTTTTGCACTCTTACCTAAAAACACATTGCCGCCGGTGGATAATCGTATGGACATACAGGGTGACTGGTGGGTCATTTTCGAAATTACAGGACGAGATAGTTTGAGATCATACATGAAGAAAAAAAAATAAGAAGTAAATATTAATTATTTACTGAGTCAACTTAACCGAAAGTTAAAAAATTCATTACGCAACGCATGGTAACATAAGCGTAATGCAAAAGATACTACTTTTGTAAGTAATATTAATCTTAGGGTAGGTACCTAAACTATTGATGTTATACAAGACATTTTTAACCAGCACTAACAAAAATTGTCTGAGAGTTCCTCGTACCTGACTTATTCAAAGCAATTCTAATACATTCAGGAACAAAATGACAATAATACCTAATGACACGTTAATGTCAGAAAACCTGTGCATAGTTTTTAAGCGAAATGTGATGTGATCCCTTACATATAAGAGTTTATTTTGAATGTAAATACAGTAATGATTCAACGTTTAATTTACTCTCCAACCTACAACCTTTGTGCCATCCAGGCAGTAATATGTTTATTGTTGCAAAATAGACTTGTTTTGATTAATTAGCTGTGGGTCAGAATATATGGCAAAGCAAGTTGATAGAGAAAGCAATGCCAAGAATTTAATATTGCTCTACGAGTCATAGACTACGACTGAGACATCCTTTACAATTATACAAAGGACTGTGCTAGATAATTAGTATTAATATTTGACATTTGAGCAGAGAATACTTATGTGTAGGTACCGTAAACCCGGGACCTTTAAGCGGCAAATCTGCGAAGCAGTTTAAACATCAAATAAAATATTTATATTTAATAGATATTTTTTATTATATTCACTTCGATAGATCCCTCTACATTTCACTAATATAAATTGCTTATTAGGAAGTGGTGAGGAGGCAGGGCAGGGTCACAGGACTCTTGTACGTTGCAGAAGAAAAACAAGTATGAACTCAA
The DNA here is from genome assembly GCA_944452665.1 of Stenoptilia bipunctidactyla. Taxonomy (NCBI): domain Eukaryota; kingdom Metazoa; phylum Arthropoda; class Insecta; order Lepidoptera; family Pterophoridae; genus Stenoptilia; species Stenoptilia bipunctidactyla. The sequence goes on along the minus strand of OX101721.1, from coordinate 44,846,817 downwards.
TAATTTTTCTAACGGACAACCTGCGTCATTTTTACTAGATTTATTTTTAATATTTCAATTGTAATTCTTACTTCTGCCGTAAGGTTGGTTTGCGCTTGTAACCTCTTTATTCACAAACTACAAGGCGCACCCAAACCTTACAGTGCCTAATTGAATATATCAAGCGCTTGTTAAGTCTGAGATTCATTTGGTTAGATTCAGAACAGAGTCTAGATATTGGTTCCCACTGTAGGGTCCCAACGTTTGACTTATTAGTTAGTTTATATTAATATTAACTGTTGCCCGTGACTTCGTTTGCATTGATGTTTTGATTGTTGCTTGCTGAGCGCTTGAAAATGCTTAGGTAGCCATGTGTGTAACCGTGAAATGATATTCCTAAATCAAATCAATCCAAAACTTAGCTTCTTTTTTTAAATTCCTATTACCTATTTTAAAGTAGTTTTGTGCAAAACTTAACCAAGATCCGTACAGCCATATATATTGCCATCCACCCACCCATCCAAGCTTCGCAAGCAAGTTTTCCACATGGTACACAACCTTCATCACACTGGAAGCTCAGCTACAGTGCGACTGGTCACGCAAAGATTTGTTTGGCCAGGGATACGTAGCGATTGTAGAGAGTGGTCTAGGCAAAGCTTGCATTGCCAACAATCAAAAGTTACCCGACATACCAAAACTCCACTTTCATCCTTTATTATTCCTTCCGCGAGGTTCATCCACATCCACTTAGACCTCGTGGGCCCTTTACCTTTAAATTGTGGTTACAGGTACTGCCTTACCGTCATCGACAGATTCACACGATGGCCTGAGGCGGTTCCACTACAAGATATCACTGCGGAAACCTGCGCAGCTGCCCTTGTTTCAACCTGGATCTCCAGATTCGGATGCCCTGCTCGAATCACCACTGACCGCGGGCGCCAATTTGAGTGCCATCTTTACAAGTCACTGACTGCACTAGTTGCTGCGCGCCACTTCCGCACGACTGCGTACCATCCGGCCGCAAAGGGTATTATTGAACGACTGCAGACCTGACAACTCAAGGCAGCTATTATGTGTCATGATACTGCATAGTGGACTGAAGCACTCCCTTTGGTTCTCCTTGGCATTCGCAGCGCCTGGAAGGAAGATTTACAGACGTCAGCATCTGAACTTGTATACGGTGAGCCTCTTCACTTACCCGGCCAGTTCCTCTCTCCTACTGACAACTCCAGCAGTGATGACATCACGCAGTATGCTACTCGCCTTCGACGACACATTCAACAACTGTCACCGCAGCCTACTGCTTGGCACACTTCTGCAACATTCTAAGTGCCACACGACTTGAAAACTTCTTCGCATGTATTTCTTCGCCAAGATCACGTGCGTGGATCCTTAGAACCTCCCTATGCTGGCCCTTATCGAGTCATCGAGCGAAAGCCGAAATTCTTCACCATAGAAGTCAAGGGCAAGCCAACTACTATAAGCTTTTATAGACTAAAATATATAGACTATATAGCTAAGATTGCTCAAAACCCTACGCCTATCCCCGTTTTGAAGAGGACGCACTCCAAACCACTTCCGCTACGCCATCACCTTCGGAGGAGAAGAGGACCCGCAGCGGCAGAAGAGTTCGCTTCACACAACTTTACCGACCGTAGTCACGGTCTGGCGAGGGGGAATATGTGGCGCACCTTATTATCTTGACTGAGTGGTAACATACCAAATTAATACTAAATGTTGAACTGATATCAACCTTACTGTCTATTTGACAATGTCATATACAGGGTGTAATCTAAATGCCTTATAGAGCCAAAACACGTATGTGCACATGCAAGTAAATATCTTGGTGAAGTCAGAATTTGAATATCGTGATTTTTTAAATTTTTTCCCCTTCAAACTTCACATAACGCAGTCGCGTCTCAAGACACTCGATCCAAACACCTAATAAAACAAGTTGATCATCGTATCGTCACCGAGAGACTAAACACACGAAAATTCAGTGTCCATCACATATTAAAAGTAGGTAGTTAAAGTAACTATCTTCTATCCTACCTATTCAAACAAAACCCGTACGGCACGGTTTTATTTACAACTTGTTTTATTAGGGGTTTGGATCGAGTGTTTTGAGACGCGACTGCGTTATGTGAAGTTTAAATTAAATATTGTGCAGTTTTTGTGATTCTTTATTATTTAGATACGGTTGGTTTGTTAGTTTTTAGTGAAGTGTTTGGATTTGAGTTTGAGTGAAAATCGAGCACGTCGGAGGTGAGCGAATGGATATGTAGCTTAATAAAGCTTTATCTTAACTTTTAGGTAAGAAAAACTATTTTATTTTGAGGAAGTATTTTTGTGAACGTAGGTACCTACCAAGACATGTTTATCGTGTGTCATGTTTTGATAAAGCTTTAGATTATTTGAAAGTTTTAAGAAAAGGGCGAATTAGTACCCCATGGACAAGTTTGTGATAACCCTAAGCTTATTTTTACTTCCATCAGGTGTGATGGAGGTGTTTGTCCTCCCTCTTTGTAGATAATTTAGCTAGATATCGATATTGTGTAGGTACAATCGCCTCCCGTCCCGGTGTTCCAGTTAAGAAAATTTTCCCTAGAACGGCTTTTGGATTGAAGCTCCGCCTGCTTTTCTCTGCAGCCAATGAAACAATATAGATCTCATATCTATCATCAATATAATATAAGCGTAATTTATCATAATATTGACTGACTGGCTTATTTACCTAGTTAAAATAATATGATAATAAAAGGAGCTAACCGAACTGCCTAGTTATTACAGTGCAAGTGAATTTAGCCTTAAAGGTGGAACACCGGAACATTTTTCGATAGTACTAATTCTAGCAATTCTCCAATTAACAAAACTAAAAACTTTAAGCTAACTGTACTGTTTTTTATGAAGTGAAAACAAAGATTCAAACAATATGATAGTAAAAATAGCTCCTGCAAATAAAATGATAAATTTGAACATTTTACAATTTGATGAAGATAAAAACAATTTTTTTTTGTCTTTACTTCAAATATGAATTAACGTTACTAATCTACTAAAAATGGTTAAATAAATTATGTAATGTGGCCTAGGTATTAAAAAAAAGGTAACAATATTCGAGAAAAGAAAACAATATCCTCTGTTTCGGTACCGACTAGTCAGCTGTTGCTTGTGCAGTGTCGCGACGACATGTCCTGCGCTACGATTAATGCGAACGCGGAAGGACGCCTGGTATGAGGTATCTAAAGGACCGTTTAGCATTACCACAAGCCTATTATTTCGAAAAAATAAACATAGAAAATAAAAAAATAAAAATCGTGATATTCAAATTTTGACTTCACCATAGTATTTACATGAATGTGTTAGGATAGGACATACGTGTTTTGGCTTTATAAGGGAATTAGATTACACCCTGTACATTACATTCACATATTACACGACTGTTGATTTTGGTTGCATTTTATTGTAGTGGTAATTACTAAAGTTTTGCTGGAAGATAATCTAAACCATCTTTTCCCATAAATATTATATTTCATTATAATTAGAGTTAGACATTCAAATCAAAATTTAAATTTAGCGCAATATACTGGACAAGAAATTTAAACAGAGAACAAGAAATAGAGAATTTCAATATGAAGTTAGGAGCAGAAAGCAGTGATTCTGAAACAAATATCGAGTACCTAGTCATCTGCTGATGATGAAAGCGAGGACTCTTGGTGTGATGAAATGTTGGGAAACCCTTACCCTTTGATGATCCCGGTGAAGGATTCTCCTGAAATTCGTTTTTACTTTGTCAGGTGCACAGATATATCCTTATATCCCAAAAAAGCACTGCTTACAATAAATTATAGCGTTTTTCCTCAACAACGGGTCTTATCTGCACAATCCTACTTGAAGATAATATGTAGGTATGCATTATATTAGCAAAGAGTCGCAAAATATACAGTTTAATAATGTATATTTGCTTATGTTAATACTGTACAGTTTAATACTGTAAATTATTTAAGCTGGTCCGCCTGCCGCTGCTGATTTTTATTCAAAATATTATTTATAAGCTCTTATAGTTTTATGTGCTTTTTAGCTGAAACTTACTATATTCCGCTGTCGGGTTAGTTTATGTCATTACTTACTTATTATAATTTTTTTTCTCTTACTGTACTGTCTGTCAACGTAAATACACGCCGCCATTTAAGTAAGATTCCTTTCTTTATTGAACCAATATAATGTAGGTACATAGAAAGATATTCCGCTGAAACGAAACAAAAGCAAAAGCGACATCTAGTACTTTTTACCGAAACTTTTACAAGAGGTATGTACGGTACAAGAGGTTATAACCAGTCATAATAGAGTAGGTTTCCGGTATTTCGTTCATGGAGAAAATCTAAATTACTTATAATATAATTTATAATCTAAATTAGGTAGGTAGTAAATGGTTTTTTTTTAAATACACTTTGACAGCTTGATTTCGTTCATCGCACAAGTTCATCGAGAGTTTTTTAATTTGACATTATTTATTGTAATTTTCATTTCTTCAAAATCCTCTTTAATCTGATTTTAGTGAAATATTAATGTGATTACAAATTAAATTGTCATTTTTTCTTTCCATTAGAATTTTGACATCACGGTTTATACCAACGCCATCTTTCAAGAGAAATGAATATATTTTTTTCTTCTTAAAGTCAATTTGAAAACATTTCTTGCAACAAAATGATTTAAGTAGGTATGTTGCATTAATAAATAAATGTTTTTACTTTTCTTTCTTTTTTTCTTATAGTAGGTACTTACTAAGTATAAATGAATATCTATATCATGAGATAAATGACCAAAAGCGATTACCTATTATGACACACGACACTAAGGCTGGCCGCACATGCTCGGTTTCCTGATTAGGTTTCCGAATCAGGAATTCAGCAGTGCTAGCACGGATCTTTTGTCGATCGTAAGTTTACGAATGCTCGTATTGTATGGAGTCGGTTGCAAGTTTTTAGTAACAATGTAATTTTTTATTTTACAGTTACTTAAAAGTAGAACCTGTTAACAAACATTCAAAATTAACAAGGAACACATTTATTTAAGCTGACCGTGCGGCAATGGATAGATTTCAATTATTGCTTGCAAAACCGTCTCCATACTATACGAGCATTCGTAAACTTACGATCGACAAAAGATCCGTGCTAGCACTGCTGATTCGGAAACCTGAATGCTCCATTTACTTACAAAATGTTCAACACGGCGCACACGTTCTTACTATTTCCGAACGGAAAAAAACCCAACGTTCGTTTAGGAATTTATCCCGTGCGTTCGGGTAGACAGAACGGAAAAAAACCTAATGGCGTCGCCCCGAACGCAGCGCTTACATACATTTTGTATTGTACTGCCGCACACGAACGGAAATTTCTATTCAGAACAGCACTAGCACTGTGTCGAATGGACGTATTCTTACGATTTTGCGAAGAAAATGTGTGAGGCCCAAAATTTAATAATGTCTGTGGAACAATCCCTGTATATGGGATATTAACCATGAGGACTACCATAACAGAGACATCAAGGACCTCGCATGGGAGAAGATATGTAAGATATGTGGCTCTTTTTCTTGTCTAGCGCCAGTAAAAGTGCAATAGCAAACAATTCATCATTGTCTTCCATTATCGTGCTTTCACAGAAGCGTCGCTATTGGAACTGACCGTGTAAATTCCTAATACAAAAAAAACGATCGGTTTGCGCTAGGCACGCGGAATTCCGGATCTGAATTTCTGATTCGGAAACCTAATCAGGAAACCGAGCATGTGCGGCCAGCCTTAGATGACTGATAGTATCTTAGTCACATTTAGGTTTTTATTACTTATATTGTTTAAATGTAATTATTTCTTTCATAATATACCGAATTACTTATCGAGAAAATAAAAATGTTTTTAGGTATGTACCTATATCGAATTTTTGAAATATTGAACACAACCAGCAATCAATATTATTGAAGTATTCATGATGACAATGTCATATTGATTGTGTTTCCAACTTATAAATAAAAATGAGGGCAAAGTATATCTCAAAAAAATCTGGTAAATTAATACTTTTGACCATTAAAATGTAAAATAACAGGACAAAATTAAAATGAATAACACGTCAAATATGTAAGCAAAGTTATTTTAGTAAAGTCCATGTCCCAACACACTATGCTTCTATCTCGTTCTGCCTTAAGTCTAGTCACCTTTGTTAGAAGGAGATAAAAGATATTTGACACTTAAGTAGCTCTTTGAAATAGATTACATGGCAATAAAATGACTATGTTATTTTTATGAAAGAAGAAAATAAACGAGTGATGGCAATGGCATAATAAAAAAAAAAATTCGCGGCATCCCTGTTTGTCGGCCGGGTGAACGAACAACGTTTACTAATTTGAGAATTTAATTTATTTGTGAATCAGTTACCGGTGAGTTTAATTTTGTTGTTTTTTGTTAAGTTATTATTATGTTATTGTTTTAAAGGTGTTAAATACTTTAAAATACCGTAATTAGCGAACACGGCACGTGTCGCTAACTGTAGGTACTGCATCACATGTAACTCAAAACAGTTAATTAACTGGAATACTCAATAGTTGTCTCTTTTCATAAATATTTTAACCAAATAATAAAAACGAAAGTTAAGTTGATTTAGATAACAGATCTAAATAGGTTGTGGTTCTATCAAACTAACGGTGAAGCGTCTTGCATCCATTGTCTCCAACAATCATTTTTTCTTAGGCGGCGGCGTCGTTGGCAAGCTGTTCCCACGGTACGTAGCTATTTTGTTGCTTACAAGCACTAAATAAACTCCATAATCTATCGAAAGTTTTCGAAGTTTTCTTACGAGTTAGAAAAGGATTAGTTATTAATTATACGATTTTCGTATATCATTAGGTAATATTATCCGTGAAGTAAAAAGTTTAATTTAGTTGAGTTTTTTATTATTATTGCTTCTGAACAAATATTCTAAATGTATGTAGTATGGAAACAATGCTGTTAAAAATATTTGTTTGTGAAGGTACATCTGCTGATCAGATTTCCATAAAGAGAAATAGAAAATAAGATTGTTGTGCTTGACACTTAAATTTACCTTAATTTTAAATTTTTCGTCCTTACCTAGATACATTTCATCAGTTTATACAATGACATATTTTTATAACATTTAAATATTAAAAGTTACAAACCAAAACAATTTCATGTAAGTATATGGGTATTTCTCTACTAAATGGAAAATCGCTATCCAAGGCAAATTTCATCCAATAAATTGCAATAATTCTCAGTTTTTTGTATGTATAATGATATTGTATTCGGTGTTCTAGACCCACTACAACTTATTTAGTAATTAAAAAATTTGATATTTTATTAAATCCACGTCAAACAACTCAAAAACAGTTCCCTGGTATGTCCCACTTCCCAAATTACAAGCCTTGTGAGAAATATTACCTTTTTTTCCGGTGAATGCTGTATAAAAAATATTAAAATACTCTTAAAAAAGCATTAACTATCATTACAAATCATAATTATATTTTTATTGTAAATTTTAAATAAAAAAAATCTATCTGTGAAAGCTGTCCTCTATTTTTTTAAACAGTCCCCTGATAAAATTTGAATCCTGCATTAAAGTCAAATTTTGTATTGGCACGAAACTTTAAAATCGTGAAACGGAAAGCAATCAGGTAAGTTCGTACAGGTGAATCGTGCAGCAGGCAACCGCCATTATGTTAGTGCTACTGTTGCATCTGCTGCTGATGAACCACGTTAGGTAAAACAGTCCTCTGGTAAGCAGTAATTTCTCTTCAGTTTTAACTCCTAATATTTGTTCAAAAAATTTGATTATTAAGTATAGTAATATAGTGTTTTTTTTTCGTATACATTTGTTAACATTTGTTTTGTTAGTGTCATAAGTTATTTTTATATTAAAATAGTAGTAGTTTTATACTAAAATAGATGCTTTTATTCATAAGAACATTCCCCTGTGCATTTACAATAGTCTCTGTCACGATTTCTAATAAAATCGTCTATAACTCCAAAACCAGGACGAAAATCAATTGGCTTTTCAAAGATATATAATTCATTTAATATTGTCCTTCATTTTATGAACAAGAACTCTCATAATTTAATTAAATTTGCTTAGGGACAGCCTTGTATGGGCCATTTTCCAAATAGCAGAGAAACACCCATATGTATTATATAGTTGTAGGCGATAGCTGTGTATGCTCACTGGTAAGCCTTTAGGCATCTACTATTAAAAAGATTATTGTTATTCTTTATCCAATTATAGTAGATCAAGTTATAAAAAACTTAAAACAATTACTAAAATTAAGAAATAATTTTCAAATATAATGTAGAGAAATACTGATTATGTGAATATGTTGACATAGTAGTCAGCTTTCCTGTAGTTGAAAGTTTATTTGCGAAAAGAAATCAAAGCTTGGCCCAATTCAGAAAATGCACTGAAGGTTAGTTGTTAACTAAATAGTAGCAACATAACACAAGTGCTAACTTACATTAGACTGTTAGTGCTGTAAATTCTAGGCATAATTAAAGTAAACTGCTAGTTTACCGCAATAGTCAAATTATCTCAATATTAATTCAGAGAAACAAATATGGAGGTAATAGTTCAGTTATCATGGCAGTGTATTATTATTTGTAAAAAGCAGAATATATTCTGCTTAATTGGTACAAATGGGTCAGGTATGGAGTGATCAGATCGATTTAACCTGTTTCAAAATGAAGTAAGCATTAAAACTTCTTCTATAATCTAAATAATATTTTAAGATTCCTTTGTAGGTAAATAAATTAAATGTAGGAGAAACTTTTTGCCTTTATAATATTTTTTTATTCACTAGGTACTTAATATGCAAGTCAGACACATGACCATCTTTTAATGTTCGTATAACATCAATTGCCTATTTTTTATTATCTAACATATTATGTAGATGTGTGACTTAACTTTTTTATATAAATCATATTTTTTACAAAATAAAACTTACTGCTTAATCCAATGGCACAAAACTTTTTAAGTAGTTTGACTGCAGAATCAACTTATGTTTATATCTCTGTTTTATAACAAAGTAGATATAGCCAATTCATAGAGTCTGAAGGTATAGACTAAAAAACTGCAGCAAATAAAAAAAATACCACCATGTTAACCCCGGCAATAGTATGAAATACATGGATTAAACAAACTTGATTATTTTTTACAAAAGTATCTTAAAAAATTACAAACCTGGTACTGTCCTGGTACTTTTTGATGAGAAGTATATTATTAATATGATAGGCAACTAATATCAATCAGGTAATAAAACAACAAAATACAATCATTATTTTGATTCATTGTTATAAAAATCTGAATCCAGCAATTATAAATGGAATGAATCGTCAAGAGTCTGTCTAAAAACTATCTAAATTTTCATTATTAAAATGTGTCTTTTTTTTATTTTCTTTTTAAAGTTCTTCAGTTTTTTTTTTATAAAGAGTATCTTAATTTTAAAATCAACCAATACTCAAGTCCGGCTGGCTCAATTATAACTAGGTCACCTTCTTTGTCACTGTTTCTATGTGGAAAGGTTAAACTTGATATGTAAATAATTTGCCACTCTTGATCGACTCGCTATTTATTGAGGCTTTTGACGTAGGTTTGAAGGACTTATTGATCCCCTCAGTTTTATACTTTAACTCTAGTTTTATTGTGTATTTGTTGCTGGGTGGATGTTGTGTGTGTCTTTTAAACAAGCTACTGCAGGTCGCCATTTTCATTTTTGGGATTGAAAATGTATGTATTGGACATTCTCCTTTACGAAGTGAAAGTTTTTACATAAAATTATGGGCTTTTATTCTCTTATTGTCCAACTAATATACAAAATGTTATTTTATTGTGTATCAACGGCATATATTGCTATCATTATTACATTGTGCACCAGTTAATCTAGTTTAGGACAGAATGCTTATCCGGGCACTAAGCCTTGTTGCATTAGCATCAAGGTACAGGTTTCAATAGGTTGCATCCCATTGAGTTAACACAGTTCCATTGGGAAGCAAATCTGTCATTATGATTAAACGTGTTTTGCTTTTATAATGGTATATTGTGAAGCATTTGATGTGGATATTTTATTTTTTTATTTCTAACATAGGACTATATTGCTTGGTGGCAGGTGTGTTTTCGAACCAGCCAGCCACTGCAGATGGACTGTCTTTGGTTTGTTGAGCCAGTATGTATAAACAGTGACTCTTCTGTTTTAAATGCATTCTCAATGTAGCATTACTTCTTTACTTCCCGCTATTGGACGTAGAATTATGATAATTAATTAGATTAAAGCCTTTCTTCTGTGGTTGATACTTCGTAAAATCCTTCTGGTTTCTCTGGAAGATAAAAACTTAATATCCCTGTCTATCTGACAGGGACATTTGCTAGTTTTATTTCTGTATCCAGTCTCGTCCACTGACTGGTAGGATTCACAGGAAAGGAATTTTATTCTGAATGGTTTCTTTCTCTTTAGCAACTCGATTTGAACGCTTGTGGTTTTTCTGGTTAATCGACGGGTATAACTTAAACAATCTTTTCATATCGGTAAGTTATATCTAATTCTCTCCATCAGAGCCAGTAAAGGCTACGATATTATATCAGTCTCTTTACTTAGTCGCTAATTATCACTAAAGAACTTAAGGTATCTTATCAAATCGGGAATAGGTATTATAATTATTGTAGGAACTCAAAGTCGCCAAGTAATCGGTGTATATTCAATTCTAATACCTACCTATTCTTCTTAACGACTTAAATCTCCTTATTTCTAAATCGTAATCAATAGTTTCATTCGTACAACAATTTACTATTTACAATATATGTTTAAAAAAATATTTCGAGGGTAAAATCAGAAGAAAATTCCTGGTCCAACTTTAACACATTTTTAATATTCGCTATTTGTTCGGTGTACAACACAAAAAACGCAACGTTGTTCATACAGTTCCATATTAATAGCGTATGTAATAGTGTTGTAGACTGTTCTACCTTTAAATATATTATCGTATGTTAGCAGATTGTTAAAAACGAACACGAGTAATAGAAGTTTATACTAAACTTGTACTTGTTAATACCATATTCTAATATCGTAACAAATTTTTAGATATTTTGATGAAGTAATTAAACTAAAGGCCAGGTTGTTTGTCAGTTAATGTTTTATTTAAGCGCTACCTAATACCATATAATTGTAAAATAAACACTTTCGAGCGAAATTCAATATTGGACATTTTGATAGATTGAATTAATCGCTACTTAAGGCGAGGATTTCTTGTTGACTTCGATTTATTATTGATTTTCATATTTTTTTTTGTTTCAAAATTGGATTAAAATACGAACATGTCATTATTAACTAGACAATCTAGTCGCAAACTAAGTTACTAAAGTGAAATCTAGATCTGTGGACGTTGAGTATACATACTGCACAGACTTAGCGTCTTTTCGTCGAAAGCGGACTATTGCTTACAGAGGGTTAGCCAAGGTTAGTTGGATATTGGATGATTGGATATAAATGACACATCGCAACGGGATTTATTTTTATCATACCATCAGGAAAACAAACAAATAGCGGCTAATTTTGAACACTTACTATTTTAGAAATTCTAAACGAACCTGAGAATGAGGAAACAAGTATTCAAGAACAATTTGACGAAATGTATTTCAAAATTTCATCTATTCAGCGTCAAATATGCAGATCTGAATCGACTCATATACAGCCGCCTATGATAGTAGACTTCATAAAGTCACTAACTCATTTATGGGTCAATGCGTACGTTTTTATAATAAGGTTCTCACAAATATCCAAGACTTACCACTTGATAAATTTAAAGAAACTATTAAACAAAAATTGTGTAATAAAGGCTTTTATTCAATATCTGAATATATGGACGATAAAAGTCCTTGGTTGTAAATTGTTTTTCGAAAGTTCTCAATCTCCAACTCCATCTCCTTCTTATCCAACGCCATCTCCATCTCCTTCTTGTCCATACAACAGCAAGACCGTCATGCTCGCTCAGGCGGCATGGCTAGCGGTAGCGTCGGGTGTCGGGTCACCCTCTTCCCTAATATATGGTTGAGGAGGGTGATGGCTGGTGCTTGCGTTATACTCGTGAACGGGTGCTGCTAGCGGTGCCAGGTCGTTTTGCTGATGACTTTATGATTATGCTACTTTTTCGAATTTGACTCTGACTTAACCGTGTCTGTGTTCTGTCTGTGTCCACGACTATCTTCATCTCCATCCACATTACCTGTATTCTCTTTCTACCTCTTTCTTACCTCTATCGCTACTTCTATCTATGCCTCTATATCTATATCTTAAGTTTCTTTCTAGTACCTGATTACCTAATGTATAAATATAATATTAGACTCCAGAAGATCACCAACTCGTTCATGGGTATTGACCCATGTACTTCTGGTGTACGCTTTTATAATAAAATCCCAAAATATTAAGATTAACCCTTCGATAGATTTAAGGATAAGTGTTTTACTATAGGTAAGATATCCGGATGCAAGAAGATGGGTTTCCCTGGTTGTAAATTTTTATTGTGTATTTTTAAAAGATGATTGATGTTGAGTTTCATGCCACTTCTACTCAACAGATCGACTTTCCGAAGTGGTGGTAGATCCAGATCAATTTGTAAATTGTTTGACTTATTTCAAAGTCAAAAGAATCTTTATTTCGTAAGTATTTGAATACATTTGAAATAAGTCACAAAATTTACAAATTGAACTGAATCTACCGCCACTTCGGAAAGTCGATCTGTTGAGAAGAAGTGGCAAGAAACTCAACAGCAATCATCTTTTAAAAATGCACAACTTATAGTAAAACTTTATATAACACTTATCCTTAAATCTATCGAAGAGTTAATATTAAATATTTTGGAATTATATTATAAAAGCGTACACATATTGACCCATGAACCAGTTGGTGATCTTCTGGAGTCTACTATTATATTTTATACAATAGGCAATCAAATATTAGACAGAAACATAGACATAGATATAGAGGTAAAGATAGAAGTAGATAGATGTAGCGATAGAGGTGAGAGATAATACAGATAATGTGGATGGAGATGGGAATAGTCGTGGAAAGAGACGGGACACAAACACGGACGTGGACATGGAGATGGGGAAGTCAGAGTCAAATTCAAAAAAGTAACATAGTCATAAAGTCTTCAGCAAATGTATACTTACGAAATAAAGATTCGTTCGACTCATGACTTTTTTTGAGATCAAACGCGGGCTTAGTTTAGAAAAAAGCCGGTTTCTAAAGTGAAATGAACTTGAATTTTTTTTTTAGTATTATGTCTTCAAATGGCCGAAAACGCGCAATTCCTCTGGCTCGCCGGCCGAACCGCAAGAAGGCACGCAAGCCAGCCTCTGAGGACGAGAACAGCGATGACAGCCACATCTCTGAAACCCAGGAACAAGCGAGGACGCCGTCCCCCATTGGGGACGAACCCACTGTTAAACTGCCTGAGGTAAGATTGTTTGAATTATTTGCCCCTTGACAAGGTTCAATTAAATTTAATAGGTTAGGGAAAAAGTCTTTTCGCATTATAGTATGTATGAACTTGTAATAAAATCTCTTTGGCTATAGTATTTGTATCTGGCTGGTTTTGGTATCATTGAAAGTTAAAATTTTAAAGAACATAATTCCAAATTCAAATTAGGAAATAGTGAGATTTTCATTTGTTTTTCGTACTGTCACGATGAGTGAATCTAATGAAGAAATTCGATACATTTTAAAATTTTAATACAAAAAAGGTAATAATGCAACGCAAGCCGCGAAAAAAATTTGCGATGTTTATGGACCTAGTGCAGTGTCTGTGAGAGTAGCACAAATTTGGTTTAAGCGTTTTCAATCCGGAAATTTTGATGTCAAAGATGCACCTCGCTCTGGTCGCCCTATAACGGATAAAATGGATGCCATTTTTGAAAAAGTAGAGCAAGATCGACATATCAGTAGTTACGACGTAGCTTAAGAACTGGGAACTGACCACAAAACAGTTTTGGCGCATTTGAAAAAAGCTGGGTACACAAAAAAGCTCGATATTTGGGTACCTCACGAGCTCACTGAAAGAAACCTAATGAACCGTGTACTCATTTGTGATTCTTTAGTACGACGTAACGAAACCGAATCATTTTTGAAGAAGCTGATAACTGGTGATGAAAAGTGGATCACGTACGACAAGAACGTGCGAAAAAGGTCCTGGTCAAAGGCCGGCCAGGCTTCACAGACTGTGGCGAAACCCGAGTTAATAAGGTGATGTTGTGTGTGTGGCGGGATTGGAAGGGCATTATTCATTATGAGCTGTTACCATCAGGCTGGACTATCGATTCTGAACTCTACTGCGAACAACTTATGAGATTAAAACAAGAAGTTAAGAGAAAGCGGCCGGAATTGATCAACAGAAGGGGTGTGGTGTTTCATCATGATAACATCTAGACCTCACACATCTATAGCCACCCAGCAAAAATTAAGAGAGTTTTGCTGGGAGGTGTTAATGCATCCGCCGTATAGTCCTGACCTTGCACCTTCAGATTTCCACCTGTTTCGGTCTCTTCAGAATTCTTTAGGCAGTGTTAGGTTAACATCACGAGAGGACTGCCTAATCCACTTGTCGCGGTATTTTGATGAGAGGTCCCAAAATTTTTATAGCAATGGGATCATGTCCCTACCTACAAGATGGCAAAAGGTTATCGAACAAAATGGTACATACATACTTTAGTTAAATGTCAATAAACTATGTTAAAAAATGTTTTGAATTTTCTTAAAAAATGCAAAGTAACTTTTTCCCCGACCCAATATTCTAATAGTATAAGAGATATTTTGTTTATTGATGTGAACTCTCTAATCTTGGAATCTACCAGTTGCATTTTAAAAATATTTTTACATTTGATAGCCCTTTTCTGGGAAAAATATTTTGAAGTAACCGTCTTGTAGCAATCGCTTTACAGCTATGAAATCATCTAGATATACTGTGTACACTGAAGTATAAATAAATAAATATTTATCAAGGAGTTCATATGGGGTCAAAACTTCACAAGGGTAAAACTCCGAAGCAGATATTTATTTATAAATTCATATATTTCATGCAAAAACTTGGCAGTTTATAAAAACGGTATAATTTAATAAAGGGATGGGTGACCGCTGAAGTTTAATTCAATACAACGAATTATGTATCTTCTTGTATGAGACCACAGACATACATCTACATAGACAACGCAAATATCAAGGTTGGTCGCCGCTAGATTCAGTCCCCGCGTATGTATGTCTGTTAGAAATCGATTT
Organism: Stenoptilia bipunctidactyla; assembly: GCA_944452665.1. Lineage (NCBI taxonomy): Eukaryota > Metazoa > Arthropoda > Insecta > Lepidoptera > Pterophoridae > Stenoptilia > Stenoptilia bipunctidactyla. Next base: position 44,831,528 of record OX101721.1, on the reverse strand, counting down.
CACAATATCGATATCGTCCTTACTAATCGATTTCATGAGCGGCAACGGTGTATTTTAATCGGTTTATATTTCCCAGAAATAAATATCAGCTGTGACGTCATAAAAAGTGTCAAAAAGTCAGCACGCTTGGTTTAAATACAAATCGTGATACTTGCGTTGTCTATGTAGATGTATGTCTGTGTATGAGACCATAGCTGTATACCTTTGCATAATTTAATAAAATCATAGTCATGAACAGCACTTTCTCTGTATTTAACAGTTCAAACCTTTTTGCACTCAAGAAAGAAATAAATGGTATGTTTAATTGAAAAAAATATGGTGCTGCTCTATTTCTTTTTTCTATAAAATGTCCAGTGCTTACTTATTTATGACTTGACTCATCATCATCACAACTCTTTGCAATGAGCCCACTGCAGGGCATGAGTCTCTCCCCTGGGTGACGAGGAGGTTATAGGCCATAATCCACCCAGCTGGCCCAGTGCTGGGTGGTGGTTGCCAGAATTTTCAGGGCGCCGAAATGGCTTCTGACAAACCCCAACGACTACTGTATGCAAGTATACAGCACCCGGGACCGACTGCTTAACGTGCCCTCCGAAGCACGGAAGTCGTCGAGAGAAATGAATGTTCGGCGGTCACCCATCCAAGTACCGACCGCGCCGAACGTTGCTTAACATGTGATATCGTATGATACACACAGTAACCATGGCGCCACGATGACTTGACTGCTAAATCTTAATTTCACCCTAAGAGCGGTAGCCGTAGAACTATTTCTATGGAAGCGTAAGATGCACTACATCGGGCATCCGTCACTTCGTACAAGCAGGCGCGGTCCTAGGGGGGGGGGTCACAGGGGACGTGACCCCCCCCCCCCAAAATCATGAAAAGATGAACATGTTATAAGAAAAGAAGCTAAAAAAGATACTTCTGATTTTAAAAAATTAGTTGACACCCCCCCCAAAATTCAGGTGTGACCCCCCCAAAATTTCAGTCTGCGACCGCGCCTGCGTACAAGACTCTTATTTTCTCGGATTCGGAACAGATAAGAATCGGGTGTAGTGCGTAACCCGTGTGACTGGGATTTGAATCCAGAGTTTCTGGCATCAATCTTTTTATTTATTATTTAATGCAAAACACATTACATTATTAAATGCGAAAAAAATTAGTTTTGATATGCATACAGCTTTTGTTGCAATAAATAAACAAATTAATATGGCTATATTTTCACAGGAACTGCTGAAATCCTTTTACAAGACTCCGGGCAAGCTGTTGATCGCTGGAATGGTCTCCTGGGACCTCACCGCCAAGAGGGAGAACAACCCGACCAAACGCAGCCATCCCAATCTCTACACCTTCCATAGATTCACTGAAAATAGGGTATGCTATCTGTTTTGTTATAATCTCTATAAAGAGTAATAAAGTGCCTATACGGGGTTGATTCGTAGGTACCGGCCAAACTTTTTTTTACACAATAAGTATCATTTACAGAAACGATTTTTGAAAAAAAAAGTAGTTATTTTTTTACAAAGAAATAAATATGTCCGCTATCATATTAAGCAAACCATGGTCACTCTAAATTACCATTAAAATAAAGGTAACTGCGCGCTGCTACAAAACATCTTGTAGTACTACATCGTAGTATTATTAATGAAATGTCGCTTCGTAGTAGGTATGTTCATAAACAGCAACTATTTTTTATGGTCCATATGTCTACTTTTTTGTACTGAACGAAGCTAAAATAAATATGCAGGTACGTTTATATCGTATCAAAGAAACTAAAATTTAAATTTGGCTGGTGACTACAAATCATCCCTGTATGTCTGTATGTTCGCGAAAAAAAATAAGACGCAATTTAATTCGGTAGCAACATTTGCGGCCTGTACTATAGAAGCTTTCTCAAGCTTTCTGACTCAGGCATAGGTTCTCTACCAATTATTTCAATAAATTTATACGGTCTACATTATAAGACTTAAATTCTGAGTAAACAAATTTTTTTTTTTATATTGTAAGGATAGGACGTTTGTCTTCCACGTCCACGTCCATCCACGAGAAAACTATTCACATTCACTCGACACTTAAAAGTTCCAGGACTGTAGTGGTCAGGAAAAACAGACCCAGGCAGATTGTTCCACAACTTGGCAATCCGTACCAAAAAGGAAGTATCGAAGCGTTTTGTTTTGATTTGATCGGTCGCGTGGCCCCGCGCACGACACGGACGTACGGGACTTGGCTAGCTCCCGCGTGCCCGTACATCTTGCATCGATTTTAATCGAAGTTTACCCAAATAATAAGAGGTTAAGTATTCCATTGACACGACTGTACAAGAACACAAATGAAATTTTTGCGTTGGCCCTAAGAGCAGTTCTTAAGGCGCAATAATTTTTCAATATCACGGACACACCTTTTTAGAGCCTAGGTAGTAATTTCAGATGTTCATTTTGCTATTGATTGTTTGAAAAATATTTTGGTTTTCATTTAAGTTTCAACAAAATTTTGTTCTTTTATTTTCCAGTACCGCCTGATCGTGAGTCATTGCAGTGCTGGTCACTCAATCCTGATCTCCGACACCGGAGCTGCCTACACTTTTGGTATGATAAACACATAGTTACACAATAGTCGTAGTGACCAAAATTTACTGAAGCACCAATGAAAACTTATTTACAAATAATCGTTCCCACTTGGTTGCCAAAGTATGCGACTCCTGTATTCCTTGTACCAGAAAAACCTGATACCCTGATAATTGTATATTTACTATGCCGAGGATTAGTCCAGAATAACGCCTTTTCTCAGCAGGATAAAGACTCGAATCGACAAGATAAAGGATTAAGTGTAAATCCTTCCAAGTCTCAGGCTATTATTATAGGCAGACGACACATGCACAGCAGCCTTGATTTAAAAAATTTGCCTCTTATCTTGTTCGACACCACACTCATCCTACTTACTGATATGTCTAAGAACTTGGGCATGATAATAAATGCTAACCTTGCATGGAGTGATAACGTAAACAATATCAGTCGAAAAGTACATCACTCTTTTCATAAGCTAAAGTGTCTCCAAATTTTTTTACCTTTAAAGACCATCATCAACTATGCAGATGTTTGTTACTTAGATGCAACAGAAGAGGTGTTAAATAAATTGGAACGCCTACAGAATTTGTCATGTTACAGAATATCTCAAAAAACTAGAATGGCACCCGATCCGTCTACATAGAAATACCCGTATCCTCTGTCTTCTTTTTCATGTTCTGTTTAACCTCCTCTCTTCTTTATTTATGGGAGCGGTTTGCTTTTACTAATCTTGTAGATGCGCTTTGTAGAGCACATAAGTGTGCTCTCCTGAAAATGAATTTGAATTTGGAACATACAATCCTTAGAGGTTGTGGGGGCTAAGGAAGAAATTTCCGAAATTCCCACGGGATCGGGAAAAATTGGCCTTTTTAGTTTCTATGAAAAATCTTATTCCGTGAGTGCACGGATGTGATACTTAGTCTTAAGGTTACTCAGTGAGGGACTGTTTGTGTATTCTATATGACATGTATGTATTTACGAAAATAAAATTGTATACTATGTGCTTACTTTAGGTCTAGAATTTTAGATGGTGTTGTGTGAATATATGTCCAATAAAAAAAAATTTGGTTACTTTGTACATAGTTACTTGGTCACTCGTAATGAGAATAAGATTTACATAACTAAGCGAAACTATTAACATCTTCCATGCTGGACTGGGAGCGAAAAAAAAACAGAAAGTAACAGCTGCTTTCTTCCCGGGCATACTGTAAAAGTCACTTAAGAGACCGAGGTTTCATTGGTGTTTTTGTCTCCACCAAAGTCAAATGTGAGATCAGATGGTCTTATGGCCTCTGATATTCTGCCTACCCCATAAGGGATACAGGCGTGAATTTGTAGGTATGTAAGTACTTAACTGTGTAATTTCCAGGGCGCAACCCTTCCGGCCAGCTTGGATTCGGGGACACGGTGACTCGGAACGTGCCTGAGGAGGTACCGGCGCTGAAAGGATTCAACATCATCCACGCCGCAGTAGGGAGACATCACTCCTTGTTTGTTACTGGTAGGTGGAACTCAAGGTGACATTCGCACTGACAAGAACGTTGTGCCATTTTGTTATTCTTTGTGATTGTCGCTTGCTGGTGTTTTTTATGTTTAATTTCTACTATCTAAGGTGGCGTTTCTATTATTATCAAAACAGCAGTGCGATCACAGAACTTTATCGAATCGTATATTAACGAATGTTTACGAATGCTCGTATAGTATGGAGTCGGTTGCAAGTTTTGAGTAACATTGTAATTTTTTATTTTACAGATATTTATGAGTACAACATGTTTACAAACATTAAAAATTAACAAGGCACACATTTATTTAAGCTGGCCTTGCGGCAATGGATAGATTTCAATTTTTTCTTAAAAACCGTCTCCATACTATACGAACATTCGTTAACAAACGAATCGATAAAGTTCTGTGCTCGCACTGCTGTCTTTCTACCTACATAACCATCCTTGACCAGTTTGCTTAATACTTAATGATTTATGCATCTCAGATCAATATCGACACAATATTTTTTGCAACTATTTAGGTTTCATATTAACTTGGTTATTGAAAAAATTACATAAATAAAAAATCTATTACAAAGCTTGTCAACTAGCTATAGTAGAATATGCTTAAAGTGCATTTTTTACAAATTTTAATGAATAACTTATCTTTAAAAAAAGATTACCAAGAATCTCAATAGCAACTTCTAATGTTAAGTCGTTGCGGCGCCGTGACTACTGTGCATATCAAACAATATCGCAGGTTAAGCGCTTTCTGCGCGGCCGGTCTTAGGATGGGTGACCGCCGATCATTTGTTTCTCACTACGACTTCCGTGCATCGGAGGGCACGTTTAGCAGTCGGGTGCTGTATGTAAAAGCCATTTCAGCGCCCTGAACAGGCTGACATCAACTACCCAGCACTGGGCCAGCTAGGTTTATTACGGCCTAAACCTTCTCGTAGCCCAGTAGTGCGATCACAGAACTTTATCGAATCGTATATTAACGAATGTTTACGAATGCTCGTATAGTATGGAGTCGGTTGCAAGTTTTGAGTAACATTGTAATTTTTTATTACAGATATTTATGAGTACAACATGTTTACAAACATTAAAAATTAACAAGGCACACATTTATTTAAGCTGGCCTTGCGGCAATGGATAGATTTCAATTTTTTCTTAAAAACCGTCTCCATATTCGTTAACAAACGATTCGATAAAGTTCTGTGCTCGCAGTGCTGAGGAGAGACTCATAGCCCTGCAGTGGGCTATGAGTCTCCTCATATGAGGCTCATTACACGGAGTTGTGATGATGGTGATGATGAATGTTTAAGTTCTAATAAAGAGTTACGCGTTTTCTCTTGTCTTCGTAGATACGGGCACCGTCTACGCTTGCGGTGATAACAAGAGCGGCCAGTGCGGGCTTGGGAACACCACGCCTAGCATTCTCAAACCAACTCGGATACGTTATAGGTATGTACATTTTATTCCTGTAGACTCTATATTTTTTGCCGCTTGTCTGTCTTTCAAGGTCGCGACCCTCGTTCTCAGGTAGAGGTATCAAACTGAAACAAAAATATTAATTAATTAATATCAAATATTTAGGGCAGCAATACCTTGAACATGGTGTTATTATTAATTATTTTTGATGTTCACCCAGAGGTGAGACTCATAGCCCTGCAGTGGGCTCATTACACGGAGTTGTGATGATGGTGATGATGATGATGTTCTAACAAATAGGTAGCCAATATGTTTTATATCTCCTTGCATCCTTAGATGGCTCTGTTAGTGTTAAAGCGCGCAATAAGTTTTATTAACCGAAATAAAAAATTTCAAGCAGTTCATTCATAATTTTTTTTTTTCTTGCACATACTTCGATAAAGCAAACTTTACTTTGTGACCTTTAAGAGAAAAATCAAGGTTCTAAGTCAACTCAGAGAAGAGAATAGAATTGGAGAAAAAATTGTTGGAGCTTTATTTATTTTCTAATTATAGAAACTGTAGTTAATCGGATTTTACATAAGTTAATGAATTAATAAAATGCTGGTAATTGAAATTATAAGTTTGTAACTGCATATATTTATACACTGGCTTCTTCTCAAGTCTGGACATTTTTTCATTAAATTATATGTATTCTATCTTTACCAGCCAATAAACATAATGATAATCTATTTGAACAGTGGAGCTCCGGTTGTGAAAGTTGGCTGCGGCGCCGAGTTCTCAATGATACTCGACTGTGATGGCGCTCTGCACTCGTTCGGCTTGCCCGAGTACGGACAACTGGGTATGTTGAACCAAAATATTTCATTTTATCCCATTTTTCATACTTTTCCTCACCCAATGGTTGTCTATACCCTGGCAAATAATTCAATGCAGTAAAATGACAGTTCTATTGTGCCCACTTTAGGGAAGAAAAGAAATAGTTATGCAGTTTAAGTGCATTAATGCATTGTTTTTAATATAACATCTTAACGATATAGGAAAAAAATATTTTGACTCACAAAATATTTTATACTTTCATTTTCTCATTTCTAAAGTGGTCTTCTTTCTTTGCGTCACTTACTTTTTCGTTGTCTTTACAACAATCGCAAAAACAAATACTAATTTCACTTCTTATGTGATCGTTTTAAAGCACAAGGCATGTTTGATAATTATTCATTTTCGTTAAAGTTACTGTAGAGATAAAGTAGGTACCTACACATCTCAAAATTTATACATTTGTTTAAAATTTTATTCTAAACGAACTTAAAGGGACCATTAAATTTCAATCATTCTCATGCAGTACTCAGTGAAGATTATAACTGGTATCATTATTTTTCTTTTCGACATTTCGACCTGTCAGTTTACTGCATTGAATTATTTGCCCTATACCTTGGCAAAGTTACTAATTACAGACAATTTCCAACCAAGATTTCTTCATAGAATATAACGAACTGGATAGTTTATTTTTTCATGGCAACACTTATATATTGTAGTATTTTAATATGGGATTTAATATCGAAATTCACTATGAATTCCACTGTATTAATACAACATAATACAATCACAATATAATTAATTATTATTATTGACTAGACAGTACATGAATAAAGGCAATGGTTCAAGTGCAGACAGTTCAATATCTGTCCGCAAAAGCCCTCAGGACACTCACAGTGCAACTAAGGGCTATCCTAATATGCATCCTGAACCGAGCCAGCACGGCTGGCATGCGACCATAGATAAACACTCGAATCGACAAGATAAATATTACTAAACTAGCCATCGCGCGCGGTTTTAGCCGCGTAACTTTTGATCCCGTGGGAATTTCGGGATAAAATGTAGCCTTTAACCTTCATCAAGAGTTGGGCTATCAAATCCAAAGAGAATTTTTCAAATCCCACTTGTAGTTTCTGAAATTAGCGCGTTCAAACAAACAAACAAAGTCTTCAGCTTGATATATTAGTACTAGCCACCGCGCGCGGTTTTACCCGCGTAACTTTTGATCCCGTGGGAATTTCGGGATAAAATGTAGCCTATAACCTTCCTCAAGAGTTGGGCTACCAAATGCAAAAAGAATTTTTCAAATCCCACTTGAAGTTTCTGAGATTAGCTCGTTCAAACAAACAAACTCTTCTGCTGTATATATTAGTATAGATTGTTTCATCCTATCATGTTAGCTAGCATGCGCACCATTATAGATAGAATTACTCGATTCGATACCATGTTTTTTTTAAATATCGATATAAGGCCCGATTTATCATTATCGATGAAAGCATGCTTAGGTTAGAAAATTTCGTTTCCTAAACTGGCAGCTAAATAGGACTTCTAGCTGCTTCTAGTAACCAATGCGAAGGCCATCTACAAATAAAATAACGAACAGTTAATTAAATATAAATATATAATACTAGCTCTTGCGCGCGGTTTTACCCGCGCAATTTCGATTCCCGCGGGATTTTCGGGATAAAAAGTAGCCTATACGGATTCGGAAGAAACCCTCTAAGTAATGGTAAAAGAAATTTTGAAATCGGTCCAGTAGTTTTTGAGCCTATTCAATACAAAAATACAAAGGTTTCCTCTTTATAATATTAGTATAGATAAATATTTCTGACACTCACACAACATTATCTAGCCCAAATTAAGTTTCTTAAAGAACTTGTGTTATGGATACTAGATAACTGATATACTAATAGTATATTATGTAAAAAGTGAGCTAAGTTGCTAATTACAGTCGAGCCTGTGATTTGAGCCCGAGCCGCAGGCGAGGGCTTAATAATGAGCCGAGACTGTAATTAGCAACGCTCACGAGTTACATACGACGTTTTTCAACACACTTGTGAGTAAAAGACAGACATACGTGGTCATAAAATAACAAACACACTTGATAACAAAGCTGTGAATTGTGATTGAAAAATGGCGCCGAACCTCGCGCATGCGCGTAGGTTTTTTTTCCGTCAAATGTGTCAATGTCTGTATAGCATATACAGCCTATTTTAAGTGAAAATGTTTAATTTGGAGTGGTAAATGCAAATATTTTAATATTTTATGACATATGATTGCAAATTGTGAATAATTTGTTTAATATACAAATTTATTTTACTAATATAAGGCGCAAACATTTAAAAATGTATATATATTTGACCTCTTTATTGTTTCTGAAAATATTTAGTGTATAACCCGGACCAATAAAATATGCACTGTCTTCTCGCATGTTATTTGCACAAAGGTACAATTCAAATTTGTAGGATTCATTATATTATGCACTAGGGTATACTATATTATTTACGCGTGACTTATAGCCCAGTTTATAGTTCTAAATTCAATAGAATAACGCTCAGTTTACGAGCAAGTGTGTTGAAAAGAAATATATAAACATCCATGACTTCACGAATAATATCTGTGTTCATCACACAAATATCCGCCGCCGCCGGGCCACGAACCCAGGACCTCTGGCATAGAAGGCAAATGTTACCGCTACACCAGCCGGTCGTCGATTTAACTCAAATATATCCCATGTGCAGGTCACAACACGGACGGCAAATACTTCGTGACCTCGACGAAGCTATCGTATCACTTCGAGACGGTGCCGAAGCACGTCGCTCTGTTCTTCGAGAAATCTAAGGAGGGTCACATCAGCCCGGTCAAGGATGTGGATATTGTGGACTTCTCCTGTGGGAATAATCATACGGTATGTGATGTTTCTATTTGTAACAAGGTTTTGCATATGTTGTCCAGAGGAGTACAACTATACAACCATCCTATCCATTACCAAACTTGAGGGGCCATAGTGTCCTGGACTTATCATATTAGTTTGAGTTTTATTACCGGACTTGTGAAGAGAGTTCTAATAAACAGGAAAACCAAAAAATGGAATAAAATACCTAGTCATAGTATAATTAGTTATTCCTCGGATTCGGATGTAGAGCGTTACCGCTCTAAGAAGAAAGTACTTACTATCTAAAATGTATTTCCATACACCAGGTCGCTATAGATTCAAAGAAGCGCGCGTTTTCCTGGGGTTTCGGCGGGTTCGGTCGACTCGGCCACGCCGAACAAAAGGACGAGAGTGTACCGCGACTCATCAAATACTTCGACTGCCTCGCTCGCGGAGTCAGAAGTGTGCACTGTGGCGCCACCTATAGCTTGGCTGTTAATGAATTGGGTGAGTTAGACGTTTATAAATAAAGTAATAATTACAATTATATGAATGTGGGTTTGTTAATTTATCCATTTTTCTAGTTTTCCATACAAGCTCTTTATGGTAATTTAATTTCGTATTTTTTCAGGGTAATTTTTTTGAAGATGAAAAAATTTTAAAAGCAGGTTAAGAATAATATGTGGATTCAATTTATGATAAAAAAAAATATATATATTTTTTTAAAATTGAAGTCTTAAGTGACCAAATTTTTCTGACTATTGTAAAATCGGGGCTTAACGTTATTCTTAATAGAAAACGCTTTTATTTCTTGCTATTTAGTCGTAAACAACAGATTAAACTGAAATGTTGTTAACTTATGAGAATTATAAAATATCAATTTACCTAACAAAACACATTTTTTTTCATAAATTGAATCCACCCATCATTCTTAACCTTCTCCTAAAATATTTTAAACTTCAAGAAAAAGATCCTATATATTAGTAAAAGTTTGATTGTTTTTATATATTTGAATTTATTTGATGCATAGGAGCGCTGTTCCTGTTTGGTCAGACAAAGCGTACTGGTGAAGCCAACATGTATCCGAAACCCGTGCAAGATCTAACTGGTAAGATTAAAGACTTAAATTACAATGTATTTTTAAGTGTAGTGAAGGGTAAGTGGAAATGAGGTCGAAATTTTACACAAGTTTTAAGAAAGGATCTTGCTCTTTATATAATGTACCCGGACTGCATCGAAAAATACAGGGTTAATTTTAATTATTGCATCACCAAGGCAGCCTCTCCACATCAATCCCAACAACATTTGTTCTACGACTTTTTAAAATTAATTTCAGCTGCAAAAACAAGTGCATCGAAAAATACAGGGTTAATTTTAATTATTGCATCACCTCTTGAAGGCAGCCTCTCCACATCAATCCCAACATTTGTTCTTCGACTTTTTAAAAATAATTTCAGCTGCAAAAACAACCTTAAACCCATTACAAAGGGTTCAAAATAAAACCATAAAAATATTATTCAACTATTGTTTCACTACTCCTTCATATATTTTGTATGAAAATAATTTTAAAATTAATACAATTATATACATACCGAACTTGCGTTCTTGCATTATCTTCCATGCTGGACTGGGAGTGAAAGAAAAACATAGAATGTGCCAGCTGCTTCTCTTCCCGAGCTTACTGTAAGAGTCAGTTAAGGGACAGAGGTTTAAATGACAGTTTTGCGGGCGATAGGCTGACCCCCTGTCACTGCAATAGTCTCTCTTCATCATTATAGTACCTCTAAATTTGTCAAACGAGACCTCAGATGGTTTGATAGCCTGTGGTGTTCTGCCTACCCCGTAAGGGATACAGGCGTGAAGTTATGTATGTATGTCGTGAATACTTAGACAGTATTTGTATTTCCCAGGCTGGAACATGCGCAGCGTGGGTACAAGCAATACCTCGATCGTGATCGCCGCGGACGACTCGCTGATCGCCTGGGGCGTGTCGCCCACCTATGGGGAACTGGTGAGTAAATTATGCTAAACGCGAAAGAACGAAGGCAGATCCTTAGTTACGTGAAATAATGAACGCCACAAAATAACATCAACTAAAATCATGTATGGCCCGCTGCCACTGTTCTTTATGGCCGTATTTGTAAACCACTCTCAATTCTATAACCAAACTCAAGGAGTGGATTCTATACATTTAGCGGAACTGAAGAGTGGTTTCAGCGTTGAGAGCGTTTTATTATACGGGCCTTATAGTTTTACGGTATTGTCCTAACTAACTTAATAATAATAATCATTTATTGCATTATCAAAAAGCACATTTGAATATATGGGACAAGAGCCTCCTTTTAAGCTCGAAGAGCCTGTGTCTGGAGACCCCGACCTTCCATAGCATAATTCATAGATTACAGTTTGAAATGAGAAGTAAATTTAATACTGTAGCTAAGCATATTTTTTATTTACAAAAAGATACTGCTATCTGAGCTATATGTGTGGTAATTTTTTTTTACTTAGAATTCAGTTTTATAATCAACTTTAGACATAACAAGAATTAGAAATTAAGAATGATACATTTATCTCTTAATATATAAAATTCTCGTGTCACAGTTTTCGTTGCCATACTCCTCCGAAACGGCTTGACCGATTTCGATGAAATTTTTTGTGCTTATCCGGTGTCTATGAGAATCGGCCAACATCTATATTTTTTTTTATTTATATGGCAAAACAACGTTTGCCGGGTCAGCTAGTTTTAGTCTAAAATACAAATTAAGTTAAAATATTTTTATACTAGGTATACCTAAATATAAAATTGATTTCATCATACACAAATAAATTAAATTAAATTGCTGCGATCATCTTGAATAAGCTTGCGCGACCTATTTACGAATGCCGATTAGCGCTCCCATACCATATCAGTATGTTTGATCACAGATTCATACTACTGAAAATCGTGCGAGCTCTTTTGGTCGGTATTGCAATGCGAATGTAGAATGAATAATCCAATTTTAGGAAAATCCTACCATTATCAAAATTCTTGTAAGTCTTTTATTAATAAACAGTATTATAATGACAATGATGTGGGCTATTCTATTTGAATGATTCACCTGCCCTAGATAAACGTGCCGCAAAGGCATCTTATCCGAGAGATTCTTAAAAAGTTTGCCAAGTTAGCAACCACATTTCATATCTGCCGCCAAGTTTTGGAATTTTTTATGATAAGAGTATAAATTGGCTACTTTAGCCAATTTGTGCTTACATTTAAAATTTCCTTCAGTCTGTAAATTATTAAGACACACTAGATTACTTATTTCACACCATATTAATACTATAGTCCTACATCTTATAAAGTGGAATGGCAACTACAGTAGAATCCGATTATTATGACTCCACTTATATTGACCAACCGCTTATTATGACGTGTTTACACAGAGAAGTTTGGTTTTCATATAAAATAGTCGGATATAATGACTTCGCCTATAGTGACATATCACTTATTGTGACCCTTTTTTTATCAAATTTTGTCTGCTTATAGTGACCGACCGTATGATTTCTAACACCTTTGGCAGTGTTCGGGAAAGTCACGTTATACCCAAAGACTTTCGTTGCGTAAAAGGCTTTTTTGATTTGATTTGCGTAGATTTCCTTATTGAGTCCACTTATTAATATCTACTTTGATTTATCTCTATTTTATTCCTCTCTATTAAAATAAATCACACACTAACTTTAACTTAAACAGTTTATTTATTCTTGCAGTACCTATGCTTTAGTATGACGTCCGTTTACTATGACTTGTTTCTTATTTACCTTCGATGTCTTTATAAACGGATTCCACTGTACTGAAAAGATTTCGATCTGGTTGACACCAGTCAAAAAGAAGTCCTCAGGGCTCATATTACGATATATTACCTACTAGCCGAGTTGTCACGGCTTTTACTAACAAAGTAACAGCAACAGCGCGGACGAACTGCTCCCTAGAAGGTACTAAAGTTAAAAATAATAATTATTGTATGTCACTTCAGGGCACTGGTGAAATCAACAAGTCCACCACAAGACCAAAGGAAGTCTCTAGAATGGACGGCATGGGAATTACACAGGTGGCTATGGGCTACTCGCACACTCTTCTCCTCAGTGACGACACTTCGGATGAAGTCAAGGCCAAGCTCGCCAATGTCCCAGTATTCGAACCCTAAGCTGAAAAAAAAACAGTGTAACTACCCGCGCCACGCTACTCCCCTACTATTTGTGAAATTAACGTATTTATCTTTAAAAAAAATGTGTTTCGATGTGACCAATATTACGTCTCGATTATTTTCAAACTTCGAATGCGCTGGAAATATATATGTGGAATTTAACTTCCTAAAGCTACGCTCAAAATGCATTTACTAACCAACCGATGAAAGTAATAACACTAATTTAAAAGCTTCCCTTTAGTGCTCGAAACATTTAGTTAGGAACACAATTGTTGTTTAAAAAGCTAAGTCTCGGTTTATGAAAGTTAATGTCGATTTCAGCTCTATATCAGTACCTACAGACTTTTTTAAATGGTGAGTTGACAGTGAATCAAATCTTGAGTCTCGATCAAAATCTTTCATAAGGCGGATCTAAGTATAGTTCTCTCTAAAATATAATATACAATCGTAATTGATGTGAAAACGTTAATATTTTCTATAGTATAATACCATAATGTCTTAGTTTTTGTTTTATCATATAACTGAAGTTTTGTAAATAATTAATTAATTTCCTCAAACAATAATCTGATTTACGTTACATTATCTATTAACTAAACGAGTATTATTTTTCATCCAATTTGTTATGCTAATGAATATCTCAATTATGTGTTGGTTTCGTTGAGTCCTGTGCTGCAAATCGAATACTACAGAAATAGTTATATTTAAGTTAGGGTATTTTAGTTATTATTTTTTACTACTATTTAACATGATAGGTTTTAAGCTGTGTTATTAAAACAATCATGTCTTTTTTATATAAAATTCTTGGAATTATTTCTTAAGGAAAACCTATGCTTCCTTTTTAGGAAAGCAATGAAGAAGTTATTGCAAACGATCCCAAATTGTGTGTCTGTTATAAATGCTATGGTTTCTTAAAGGCATAATTCTAGGTGAAGAAGTATTTTTAATTATAATGGTGATTGTGATTTTTTTGTGTCGCGCGACAACAACGAATACAATGAACAAAATAATGTACAAAGTGACTGCAGTACTTTTCTGTTTTTTTTTTTGTTTTGGTGATATTTTGTGAATGTAATAAACGAAAGTTTCGTGGAGAATGGTGATTTCAAGACATTGTTAAGTGTCAAATCTTGGATTACACAGGGTTCTATCAAATTTGTGAAATGAAACATTCAGAGTGCATGTTGTCTTAATGGTGTGTAACTTTTGATAGTCTAACTATTACCCTTTCGACATGCTTTGCGAAATATTATTTTATGTAATTGTTGATCATGGTAAAATACAAATGAAATGGTATTATTAAACAAGACCGACAAAGCCTATTTTAATGTTACAATTTTTTTTTCTATTACTGAATACGTAAATGGGCATCTTAAACTGCATGACACTTTTCGCGACAAGTAATTTTATTAATTTTAAAACTGCAAAATCAACCCACCTTGTTTTACCACTATATAGTATACAATTCATCTAATATCTTGGTAACAGTGTTTCTGAGGATTAAGTTTATTATTTCTATATAATATTAAGCATTGTACTTAAAAGTATATGTATTGTAAGAACATTTTAAGAGTAAGTTAACATATTTAACATTTACATTCCGTCGTTTTCTTTGAGGTTAACATGAAACCGAGCTGCGTACAAGACTGAGTTGTATTTTAGATTGTTTTCAAAATCATTGTGTGTTTGCCGAATAATGTTTTCCAAAGTTTGGCTAACACACTTTGAAGGTTTCAGGTTTCACACATGATGTAGTAAATACTAAGTAAGATGTTTAGGTGCAGTTAATTATTGAGATAATGGAATATAAAAAAATCATGTAACGGGTATATTGCTGTATATCCTTGCCAACTATCTGAATTTTAATCAATAATGGAAAATAAACTTTCTAAATTTAAAATGTGTGTATTTAATTTATATCCTTAATTTTCTTATATAAGAGATTGTTCAAGCGGAAATAAAAACTTAGCTTCGTAGTTGCCTTGCCTGGCGAAGTGTAATGCAAAGCGTTCAGCTGTCAGCATCATCAATCGAAAATCATCTTTATTCTCCAAATATAAACGTTCAATTTCAGTCATCTTCATGAACAATAAAACAACACTGATGTTATCTTTAGTCGTCGCCGTAGAAGGCCTGCCCTCACGCAGAGCATCTGTTATAAACAGAGGCACAAGGACATTGTGAAAGGCCAATCAAAGTCTGTCATAACTTTGTTGTTGACCTAAATGACACCCAATTAAATGAAATGAACATCTATTTTTTTGTGTCCGTTACTGCAGCTGGTAAGTCGCTTCTAGAGAACTGTAATTGGGCGCACAGTTGTGCACGATTACCGTAATACTTTTTGAGCGCTACTGTCCGCACAATTTGAATGTTTGCATGCAGACCTACTTTGGGTCCAGTAATATATGTTTAAGTAATACCCCAAGCATGCTGATTCTATTTGAAATATCATTTAATTTGACAAAAGATGGATGTAGTATATCTACTTATTTACAATACAATACAAAAACTCTTTATTGCACACCACATATTAAAATATATATATATACACAATTAGAATAAAAACAGAAAAAGATAGGGTACAATGGGCAGCCTTATCGCTAAGAGCGATCTCTTCCAGGCAACCTTAGGATGGACAAGAATAACTATAAATGTTGTAACTAGGTGGTGCGGCGTATATTTATATATAAACAATAATACAATAGATAGGTATAATAATACAATATCAAAAATACAGATAAATATCAAAGAAATAATAAATATCATGATATATTTAAACATTATTCCATAGCAGCTGACATTGACAAGAAATAATTATAAACTTGTGACTTAAATATTGGCAGAGATTTTGCATGTCGTATCGCAACGGGCAGAGAATTCCATAATTTGACGGCCTGTACTGTGAAGGATTTATTAAAACAGATAGCACAAGTGCTATTAAATTTTTCATTCTTTAAACCAGCTATTTTTTTAGCTACCGACACTGCTTTTATTGAGCTATCTAGTATATCAATGTGTCATAGTGAAACATGTAGTTCCACTATGCTGACAAATTTGGGTATTCTAAAATATATAATTTAGTAAACAAGACAACAGATGTTGCAGCATCTAGCAACATGTAAATTGCTTTAAGGATTAAAAGTGTTTTAACCTGGTACACCAGAATATACAAGGCATAACAGAGAAAGTCTTGTAAATTGAGTTATTTTTTAATGCTGAGCATATAGACATTCTTTGTATAACTGAACATTTCTTACTGGACCACCAATTAATATTAAACTTTGCTCAGCACCAAGTTGCTAGTTCGTTCAATAGACAGCAATACATGGGACCTAATAACATTAAATAAATCTTTAAATAGAGAACGTACTGACATAGTGAGCCTATCTATTGAACAAACTATTGAAATATCCTGTGTAGAATTGACAAACTGTATAATTGTTTGTATATACAACGTGTAACAAAATGGAGAGATAAAACTTTAGGGTTAGCTTCTATACCCATACGTAGAATGTACAGTAAAAGAATTAGCATGATCAGTGCTGGTATAGACGTTCATACAATTTTTTTAAATTACATACATACATAACTTCACGCCTGTATCCCGTATGGGGTAGGCAGAACACCAGAGGTTACAAGACCATCTGATGTCACGTTTTTTAAAATTATTTTACAATAAAATATTTTGACAACCCCAGTCAACCTAACAAGCTAAAAATAGACTTGCGCCGCAATCAGTGACCTTATGACCTTTCGCGCACCGCCCGGCTGAATAGCGAGCGATACGCAGCCGCGGCCGCCCACTGCGAGTAGCGCGGATATCAGCGCAGCTGATTGTTACTTACCTATCGTTTGGCACATTGAATGACACAATTTTTATCACACTACCTAGCTAATGAAAACAAATAAAACGAAATGTTAGTACAACTTTCAAGTTTCTATTTATCTATCTTCTATACTTATAATAAATCTGTAGAGAGGTCAATTCTGTACATGAAATATTTTTTCAAAATAACTATCAGGGGGTGATTAGTGATCGATACTGATGCCAAAAATGCAATCAGTAAAATTTTTGTCTGTCTGTCTGTCTGTATGTTCCTTATAGAAACAAAAACTACTAGACGGATTTTAACGAAACTTGGTAAAATTATTCTTCATACTCCTGGGCAGGTTATAGTATACTATTATCACGCTACAATCAATAAGAGCAGAGCAGTGAAGGGAAATGTTGGAAAAACGGGAGAAGTTACTTCATTTTTTAAGCTTCCGTCGCGTGTGCAGCCTTAATGGTTAGAGCTACATAGAAATCATGTATGACAGAAATATTCTTAATAAAATTATATAAAAAATATCCCTCAACAGTATATGTCTATATTTTATGGTTGACTCACAATAACACGTGTAAATCCCGATAGCTTAGCAGTTCGGAGCTTTCTGATTATATTTGTTTACTCTTACGTTTATAATACTCTCACTCATCCCTAATAAAAAAAAAATAACATTATTACCTATTCAATAAAAAAAGAATCATAGAAATCGGTAAGTATAGAAACACCAAACTTATACATGAAATACGCTAATAACCCATCGTGCGTGAATACTGAATGATATAGGGATTATTTTTGCGTAACGGATGCCGCGCTCGACGCGGCTCGCGGCGGTAGGGTATAAAAAGGCGGGAGGCGAGCGCAAGCTTTTGCGCGATTTAATATAGGTAGGTACAGAAGGAACAAGCGTTACATTACCTGTCAAATTTCCCCAACCAATTTTAACTTATTATCGAGGGCATAGAGTTCAAATTCAAGTAAAAAAATTTGACAGATTTGTAACGCTTGATGTACTGCCTTCTGTACATACAGAGATAAAATGGAAATCAAGGTTTTGTTTATTTCATGATCGTTTCTGCCTCTTGGAAGTCAGAAACTGTAGATTTCTTCGGATAAAAAGTAACGTATGTGTTAACTACTATACCAAATTACATTAATATTGGCTTAGCCGTTTGGCAGTGAAAAGCAGCCATACATAACTATAAGTAGTATTGTATGTAAACTGAAAATGGCTGGATGGATGGATTTTTGCTATTCTTTCACGCAAAAACTACTTAGCTTTACCTAGAATAACAATAAGCTAAGTATAATTAATGAAGATATTGCACGAATTAAGTAAAATTGAAGGCATTAAATAAAACACTTTTTAACCGGATTAATGGCGTATAATTTATATTTTACATTTTAACTCGACGTTTCGGTGTCTTTGCAGACCCCGTGGTCACGAGCGGCTGTTAAAATTTAAAATGTAAATATCCGCGATAAATCCGGTTAAAAAGTGCTTTAAGTATTTAATAGTCATACATAATAGTTATCGCGAAAATTTAAGACAATATTAAAATTTAAGGCACTTTGGCACCCGATTTGTTTATAACGCTATGTGCCTTTGTAATGTACCTAATAGATAGTTACCTACCTATGTTTGTGGTTAGGAGTTATACATATTATATGGACGAAGATTCTTCATTTTTATTTTTGTTATTAAAGATAGTTAGGACCTTGGAGAAGAAAATAACCTACTCGAAATACTAATTCAATACAGACGAAGTCGCGGGCATCATCTATGTAATATACCTACCTACCTATACTTTTTCACAAAACCTAGGTGAAACTGCGGATTACTGCTTTGTTGTAACAGTTTTTGAAGTAATTCTGTCTGTTTATCTACGAGTATCAGTAACGCTTTCACAGCTAAACTACTGAGTCGATTTTGACGAAATTTAGAATAAGGTAAGTTTTAACTTCAAGGAGGATATAATAATAGTATTTATCCAACTCTAATACACGGTATCCACGCGGACGAAGTCGCGGGTCACAGCTAGTTAATAATAAACGGGTTGCCCGGAAGAAATCGGGTTGCCTGAAAGAAATCGCTTAAAGCTTTTTAAATCGCTTAAATATTGTGTACATAATTATTTCTACGTTTAATTTCAATAAAGAGTGTCTGTTATAATTATAACAACTTAAATTTGTAATATCTGACAAACTCTTATGGCAAGTATCGCACTTATTTCAATCGACATTCAGTTCACTTTGCGTAAAAACACTCACAACTGTATCTAGGGTTTCCCTTACATTTGGCCAGAATTACAAAAACGGCTCACAATTTCTGCCTTCTTTTTCAATACACACACATCCACATGACGTTTGTGCCACCGACAAAAGCCTAACCGAGGAGGTAACAAATCCGCTGGTATCAGCTCTTGCGTCCATCGGGAATGATAAGGATGTTGGCCATCATCACTAAGCGGGCGCCATATAACCATGTGATTGACATCCAAAAAAGCGCCGACTCGTCTAGTGCTGCTCCTCGGTTCCTCCTCGAAATGATCCAAGTCTTGCTCTTCTAAGTTCTCGGAACGCAAAGGTGGCCGCGCTGGGTTTCGCGCGAAAAGAACCGGCCATGCTTCGAAACACGCCATAGCCGGGTAAGTGGCGCTGTTCAGCTGCCGGCCTGCACTCCACAAACCGCTGCCTGTAAAGCCTTCGAGCTTCGCTGATGCTGTGGTTACTGGCGGCTCTAACATACAGAATCATATCGTAACATTTGTTGTTTGAATACACATGTCGTCGTGCATTACCTCCAATACTTTCAAGTCGAGAAATTTTAAGAAAGCGAATAGAATAGCGATAGCAACTGACGTACACACTTCAAAACGGACATGAAAGAACTGAAATAAATTTCTATTAATTTTACTAATAACCGAACCAAACAGTTCTCTAGTACCTAATTTGTTTAGGGCTTTTCCGTATAGCGATATGATAAACAAAATCTTAGTACCCAATTTATTTCATAATACCTACAGTGAAATGACTTCATTATCTTATGTTTTTGTATTGTTAAGTTATTCTGTTACAAATAAATAGTTTTCAATCGTGAAATCACTTAAATAGTTTTTAAGTTGTTTGTTCAATATCAAAATATTAAAAACTGTTATTTGTTAATTTACGTAACTTATTTTTACGCTTCACACATTTTAAATAAAAAAAATTAATCCATTTTGTTTCTCAAGAAAGAGAATAATAATAAAAGATAAAGATTCCTCATAAAAAAATAAAGTTTTAGGACAGGTATACTTAGGATATTTTTCCCTATAGCGTTAGAAAATAATTTCAGCAGCGTGAAACAAACGCAACTAAAAACAATAATTAGTTAGTCATACATAAGTAATTTAACTTTTTTAAATAAAAAATTTTGTTGAGTTGAGAATTTGTTCATAATAAATATTGAATGGAACAACCTTTAGTTTGGCTTGGAAGCGGCGGCGGTAAATCTCAAAGGGTATAATTCCGAAAGGCGCAAGTTCGCGACGAGACACAGTGAATCACCTAGAACATGCTAGCTGGACAAAATTATTTTATCGGTTTATGTTATTACTTTAGGCGTGAAAATATTCATTTTAAGGTTTTTTGAGGTTTTTAGTTAAATTAAACACGTTTTACACGAAATAACATTTATTATAAAAAAACCCAAATAAGTACCATGAGTAATGGTAAAAAATATTATTAATAATAAAATTAAAAAAACATGCGTAATTTAACTTAATTACATTACTTAACATAAACAACTTTTGATTAATACATTTAAAAAATCTTAAAAATACATTTAAAAAACATTAAAAAGCTTTAGAATACATTTAAAAAAACTTTAAAATACATTAAAAAAATATTAAAATACATAAGAATACCTAAAAACAGCTATCATCAGATTCACAGTCGCTATTAACATCTGATGAATCAGGCACCACATAGTCGTCATCGTTACGTACTGGATGAGCTTCATGTGGTACATGTGGTGTTGGTATTGCAGGCGGAACTATCAACTCTAGCACTTCAGCAGGTAGTTTATCCGTCCTTTTCCTCGGAATTTCTCTAAGCGAGTTTATAACAGGATCAGATGTTATCAGTTGCATGTGTAATAAATCTGTATTCGTGGCAATACGAGACTGCTTTCTGCTATGGTGCTCACGAAATCTACGACAGTCTTTATTTCGGGCTTCTTGCGATTCTTCCGATAGCTGTCCTATTGGAACAATGCAGCTTTTTATAACTTCTGTACTGTGCAATAAGATTTTATGCACAGTAACAGGCATGAAATACCACGGATACAGGCTTAGGTACAGAGTTCGAGTTTCAGAGCAAAGTTTGTCGAAGTTTTCATAATTAATATCATACCCGGGAGATAGCGCACGTAATATAATACAAAAGTTTTTTATTAGGTTAACATCCAATCCTGTAATCTCCCCACTTAAATCTGGATTCATAAAAAACCTGCGTGCGGTGTTTCCATCATTTGAGTTACCATATCCCGGTTTTGGTTTATCAACTATTAGTCCCATTCGACACTTAAAATCTTGCTTGATTTTATCAGCGCGCTGTTTTACGCTAACTTTATCGTCGTCACCTCTAACTTGCCACTTTTTTATATCTAAACGATAACTGATATGAAGCAAGCATTCGAAGCATCCAATCCACGCATGTAAAGTTGATAAACCAAAACCGTAATTTTCTTTTTTAATGACTACGTTTTCTAATTCACCATTCATCATTTTCGGGGTAGCTCCACAAATATAGCACGTTTGAGAGGATCGTGTTTCTGTCAAAGCATTGCATACTTTTCCGTCTGTCATGGTAAGTAGCATTTCATGTGTAACAGAAATCTCATAGTCCCCTACATTGCAAATGCTTGGAAGAAGTTGAGACACTTCTTCCAAAACTTTATTTGTTTCCAATTTTGTAAATTCACTTGTTTCCTTTGAGAAAATGAATTTGATTGGCCGACAATAAAGAGTCGATGGAGGTCGTGGATTTTGCCACATAATAATTTGGCCATAAGTTAATCTCAAAGGAACAAATGAAAATACGAACAAAAATTCATCAGTAGCGGAAGTGTCCTCGAACCTTTGCTTGTAGGTGCTATGACCAGAACTTCCATCACATCCCCATTTACTAATTAATGTGAATGATGAATTAGAAGACACAGTATTTTTTATAACTTCACTTTGCGCTTTAATTAAACGTTCAGTCGTTTTGTCTAAAAGACTTTGAAGTTTAATTTCAGCGCGAGTTTCTGTAACAGAAATACAGTCATCTGAAGGATAGCACTGTTTTTTAGACTTAACTAAACTATGATAAGATGGAAACACCTGGTGTCCCGCCTTCAATGACCACTTACGCGTTTGTTTATACGTATGACTGGTACACTTAGAGTCTACATAATAAGCTAACGCTTCATTACTGCTCAACTGTCTACCAATACTATTAACACTGGTCGAATCACACTTTCCGGGGTCTGATATTTTATGGATCAATGCTGCAACATTTCTTTGTCCCGATAAACGATTAGCCACTTCAGCAGCTGTCGTCAGCTCACTAGCACTCCGCTCTTGCACTAAGTCTTCAACTCTGCGTTTTTTGGTTTTGAAGGATGTTTCTTCAAAATCTTTTTTCGGTCTGCCTGCTGCGGATCGATTTGGCTCAGATGACGAAGAAGCAGAAGGGCGATGAACACTTATCTCGAACATTATTTCTGGACCTTCCAACCAATCCTTATTTTTATTTAAAAACCGTTCGAGCGTGTTATTTGATGAAGTCCATTTTTCAGCTAACTTTGCTGAAAATCTTGAAATTTTCATTTCAATGCTCCTCTTTGATTCATGACTTATATCCGTCAAGGTAATTTTTTTCAAAATATAATTTGTTACTTTGGAATTACGGTCTTCTTTCTTATGGTTTCGCCATTCTTCAAAAAATTCCATTTTTGAAATCGAAAACACGTGTTCTGAGAAAAACAATTTAAAAAGTTGGTGTGGGTTCGGGTGGGTTGGGGTGGGTGAATTATATACTTTTGGAAAGATGAAGAGGTGGCTATAATATACAAATAAAAATTAGGCTGGGTACATTCGGGGACAAAAGTAAAACTCGACGAAAGTTTAAAAATACAAAAAAAAAACATGAAAAACCATTGCTTATTCAAAAACGACCTGTACACTTTGTATCTACGTCAATGGTTAAATTAACATGGTGAATCGAAAATACATACCTTCCAGAGTAAAATCCATCACAGACACAGTAAAATAATAATCACAAAATATCATAGGATGTTATCGAAAGCACTGCAAAATTGCAACTAATTTTACCTCATTACCTAACTTCAAAGACCCCTAACCCATCCCTTTGACCTGTTAGCCAGGTATTTTACCTGGAATTCCTACTTTTAGGGTATTGTTAATGATATGTAATTACTAATTAATTGATTCCCGGAATTCAATTTTGTCCAGCTAGCATGTTCTAGGTAATTCACTGTGCGAGACGCCGAAAGAAGCCCCGCGAGTTGAGCGATAATACACCTTGTGTGTTTGTTATAAGAGCTATGCACGGGTTATCTTTTATGAAAACGACTTTACTTAGTTGCTAATTTTATTAATTTAAAGCTTTGTTGTCGTATGTATTGATAGTTATAAGTATGTGAGAATACAAGAAGTACAAGAAGCTGTAAGTATTGTAACATAGTTTGAGGTTTACAAAATCATAGGTATTTACCGAATATGTTTCCTATTATAATTCAAGTTTGAATGTAAGAGCTATGCACGGGTAATCTTTTATGAAAACGACTTTACTTAGTTGCTAATTTTATTAATTTAAAGCTTTTTTGTCGTAGGTATTGATAGTTATAAGTATGTGAGAATACAAGAAGTACAAGAAGCTGTAAGTATTGTAACATAGTTTGAGGTTTACAAAATCATAGGTATTTACCGAATATGTTTCCTATTATAATTCTTAAAGCCCAAATACACTGTTGGAAACAAAACATCAAACCAAGGTGACCTTGCTAGTTTACAACGTGTTTCCAACAGTGAAGACGGCTGTTGACAACCAAATTACATGACCTTGGCGGGTTGGAAACGGCGGTGTTTAGAATCACAGACATACATCTACATAGACAACGCAAGTGCCACGATTTGTATTCGAACCAAGCGTGCCGACTTTTTAAGACCTATTGGAAACATGTTGTAAACTAGCAAGGTCACCTTGGTTTGATGTTTTGTTTCCAACAGTGTAGTTGGGACTTAAGAGAGAGAGGATATTTCTTCGTTTTTTATTAGAATTATGGTTAAGTTTGATTGTCTATTTGAGTCTCTCTTCATTAGGTATAAGTTGCGATTTGACGCCGTGCGAAAGAATTTCCACGTAATACCTACCGATAGATTTGTAATAATTTCATATTAGTTTCTTGCAATAGCGTATTTCTAAAGAAATGTGATAGTTTTTTGTATGACAAGTTTGATATCATAGTTTATTGAGAGTACCTAAATTAATGTTTTTTTTGACGTTTCTCTTAAATTGATGATAACTTATGTTTAATTTGATAACATTTTTGATTTTAGTCGTAAATGTATTTCGATCATGTATGTTGTTAAGTATTAGAAATAGAAGGCTACCGAGCCTCAGCATCCGTTCATAACCACAAACAGTGCGACTAAGAATAAGTATTAAACGTTTTTAAAATACGTAACACTTAAACGTGAGAGCCCGGGAGTACAAAGTGACGGGCGCTCCGCGTTAACTGCCACGTGAGCCGCGAGCGAGCGAGCGATCCGCGGCAGACAAAGGGCAGCGAACTTGCTATTTCATAGACTATAAAAATTATGCAGAATGCTGGATTACTTAAAATTTATTTCAAGCTTTATTGTATGGTGGTGATGAGAGTTGTAAGTATGTGAGAATAAACAAGATGTTAAATATCCTTGTCAGTGATGCATCATAGTTTAAGGTTAAGAAAATATATTCTGACGGATAGTTAAAATTAACGTGTTGTCGGTTCGAACGTGCAAATCTATTATTTCAGTAGAGTTTTTAATTGGTAAGCCGCGTGATAAACGCACATATTGGTGAAAAGGTAGTTTTAAAAATATTCTGCACTTAGATACCTACTACCGAAAAAAACATTCCCCAGACGTTGTTGTCGTCTAATTTAGTAGGCATAAAATTACACTTTGTAGTATCTCTCTTGGTTACTTATCGCTTTATTTTAACGCCATCTGTTATCGAATACTTAGGGTCGTATTATAGAACAAAACTTAAAAGCAGTTTAATATGTTATTAGATGATGTGAGTTTAAATAAAGATTCCGGTTTTAAGTACGCGTCGCATTACTGAATGAATATTAAGTTCTGTTTAACTGAATCTTACTTACCTATTTATCCGTACTTGGCTTATAACAGTTTTTACTATGGATAATATTTGTTCTCGTTTACAATTTAATAAAAATTATAATCAGATTCGTTTTACGCATACTTTCTTTTTGTATGCTAGATTTGAAATCGTTTTTTCACCTAAGAAGAGTATTAACTTTAAAGTATTTTGTAAGAATTTCAAAGCAAATATATTAAAACTCTATCAAATGGCTTGAAGTTACCTTACTTACCTAAAATAAGAATTAATAAAAACTATAAGAGTCAATGCAAGTTACCGCGAACGGAACGTTTAAATAGTTTGACGTTACGGACGGACGTGACGTGAACCTTAGTTCGTTGTCGTTTTATATTAATTGTTTGATTGGGTTATATTCGAATTTTTTTCGTTCGGCCTTGCCTTTCGTTTGTTAATACTTACTTACTTACTATAATACAATTAAGTAATTAAGCTAGAGAAAGCAAAATGCCTCGTAAAAATAATTTTACGATGCAAGAGCGCAATCTTCTGAAAGAAATATTAAAGAAGTTTAAATATGTGGCAGAAAATAAAAAAAAACAGATTCAAAGGGGGGTCCATTTTTTTTAACCTTTTTGCAACTGGTGTGTATTTATCTAGTCTAAATAGTGAGCGGAGCAATCGCTTAAATTCAATTCACAGAATAGAATATTATTACATTACAAGGAGCCAAAAAGTATGTAAAATTCGCTACTTAAGTGTGGGTATGTCCAAACCTTCCAAAACGCGTATAAAACTGTGTTCAAAATTATGATTAAGTATAGTTTGGCAGTTAATATTCTTTCAATAATAAGCAAACGAAAATAGAGTTTTAAGTTAAGTTTTAAAATAAAGCTAAACTGTGATTAAACTAATATTTGTTCTACTGATATTCGTTTGGTTTTCGCAGTTTTAAGTTACGTTTGATAATAAGCTCAACGATTTAAACTTTGTTTAAAACTAGTTTTAGTTTTAAGTATCGTTTTAAAATACGGCCCTTAGATTCTATCAAAAGGTAACAGCTGTTTTTAGGGTTGACATTTAGATATTTTGATCTAAACTTTGAATTTGTTTTCCGAACCAACCGTAAGGATTACAAGTTTATGATACTGTTACTTATAAACTACATCACCAAACATACAATCCCCTTAAGTATTATGTCTTCATTATGTTACACGTTGTATAGACCTCCTAAACCACACTATGATAGTTTTGAACTTGTTTTAGTACAAGCATTGGAAAAATTATGTAATAAAACCAAGAAAATATTTGTTTGCGGGGACTTTAATTTTAACTTATTAGATGATTCATCCTTGAGTAAAAACGATTCAATTTATTTAAATGTAATAATCTTACTAACCTGTTCCTAGAACCAACTAGGATAACAAGGACCAGTGCAACTTGCCTAGATAATGTTTTTTCTAATGTCGCTCCCATAAGTTTATCAGTTATAAATAAACTAAGCTCTCATCACAGCGGTCAGTTGGTTACATTCAAACACTCAAAGGAAAAACAGGTTAATAAGAGTATAATGGTTGTTCCAGTCAATAAAATCCATTTGGAGAGATTTAGATGTGTTATTATTAACAATATGCCCCATATAGCCCACTCCAATAATGTATATTTACAATACAGTAATTTAAGTAGTTTAATAAATAAACAACATAAGAGTGTATTTATTCAAAAAAAGTCTCTCCAAACAATTATTAGTATACAAATAAGTAGAAAGCACCAATATGATCTCTATCATGAGAAATCTTTTGCAACTATGTTAGAATTTACTCAAAATTATTCAAAAGAGTTTGTAAAAGTTTGTATAGAGAAAAGTTGTTATTATTATTATTGTTGTTTAGTTATGTAGGGTCGGCTTAGAAAAGCCCTACCACCCCTGGATAAGTGTGTCGTAAAAGATGACTAATACGAGCCACGCCTGCTTGGTGGTAGAATCCTGTCAGCGTGCGACTGGCTAGTGATCACCCTTCATATAATATCTAGGAAGAAAATAAATTGAGAGTAATCGAATTGATAAATAAGGCAAAGAAGAGTGGAGACAACACGCCGCCTTGCGGTACACCGGCATTAATATCACACCAATAATAAATAAATAAATAAAATCCCCAGACAACCACACCAAATACACGGCCCCAAAGTAAGCATAGCTTGTGTTATAGATACCTTGTAGCGACTTAGGGGGTACCTTGAATATCTTACTAATATTATAAATGTGAATGTTTGGATGTATGGATGTTTGTTCCTCAATCACGGGAGAACGGCTCAAAGGATTTAGATGAAATTTGGCATAGTGATAATGTACAGTAGAGTTAGAATAGTAAACTTCTTTTGCTCCATGCCCATGCGAATATCTTCCGTAATTTTGAGTAATGCCGTAGTTGTACTGTGCCCAGGACAGAAACTAGACTTGAATTGACAGACTGGTTAAGTAGTTTATGGTTTTGCAGGAAAGTACTGAGCGGTTGATGAACTACCAAAGCCAAATCATTTATCAAAGAAATAAGATTAAAAATAGTTCTAATAAGACTAAAACAACTTGAAACATAATTAATAAGGAAACTGGAAAAGTTAAGGATCGCAATACGGAGTTTAAACTGACAATAAAATCATTAAAGTAGGGGTAAACTACTAGTCATTGGACACTACCAATCATTGGACAGTAAACAATAAAAACATAATATTAAGGTTTCTTTCAAAACGATAGCCCTGCAATCGATATTACTCTGAGTGTGGCCTTATGACAATACTTAATAGTTCTAAAATAAAACAATAGATGGCAGCATTAGTTTAAAAATTTTCACTTTTCGCGGCGTCCTGAAGCTCGGCACATTTTCAAGTGAAAAATAAAGAAATTGGTAAGTTCCACAATATAGTTTATAACAATTCATTTCCTTTACGTTAATCATAGGTGTTTTGTTGTAAACACAATAAAGTGTTATAATATTAAGCATAGAATTTAATATAAATTGGAACTCTTATATAATTTATAGGTTGTAATAGACTGTCCCATAATTGATTTTTTTTGTGTGAAATTTAATGAATGGACGGGTGTTCATTAACTGTATTTTTTTAATATATTTTTTTCAACTATTTTGTATTCTATTGCCTTTATTTAAAGCTGTTTCAACTTTTTTAATGAATGTAATTACTCAATTATCATAGCATTTATTCTTCTTTAGCTCAATTTATTCTCGTTTTCTTCGACAAATTTTCCATTGTGAATATAATGATTGTGTACCAAAATACGTTCACTCAAATATGAAGTTCATGTTATGAACCTTAGCAAATTTGTAAAAGTGATACCTAATCCTAATTAATAACTAATGCTGGACTGGGAGTGAAAGAAAAACGTTGAATGGATGCTTCTGTTCCCGGACATACTGTAAAAGTCAGTTAAGGGACAGATGTTTGATTGGCGTTTTTGTGGGCGATAGGCTGGCTCCCTGTCACAACAATGGTCTCTCCATCTTTATAATACCTACAAATTTGTCAAACGAGACATGAGAAGGTCTTATAACCTCTGGTGTTCTGCCTACCCCATAAGGGATACAGGGGTGACGTTATTTATGTATGTATCGTTCAGGTTTTTTTTAGTTTTGTTTCAGATAATGCACTGCAAAATATTTTTAAATCAAAAACACGAATAAATGCTCATTGTAGTTTTGTTTATCAGATCGATTTTTAAATTAACGCTAATTTGAACATGTTGGAGTTGTGTTGACTTCGCTTTGTCGGCCTTATAAAAAGTAGAAATAAAAGCCAAAGAAGAGAGAAAACGGAATAAATAAGAAACCTAAATTACAAAAAGAAAAGGAAAAAATAGAAAAAGCTAAAACTTTATTAAAGCTAACAACAAATCTCAAAGTATTAAGACAAAAGTAAAACTCGTTCATAAATAAATATAATAAGATACTAGATACCAGATATAAAAACCTAAGAAATATAAACGCACTTTTGAATATATGCATATCATTAAATAAATATACAAAATATATCCATGACTTGAATAACAAACCCAACTGGGATTGGAATCTAACCACTACAACTTCAAAGTGCCTAAATTTAATAATTTCTTAATATTATTCTGTAATCTGTCGCGAAGCGCCGATTCCCTGAAGGGGGTCCGTCGCTCGCAGTTCAATAGGGTGCTGAAGTGGAAGAAAACTATTAACTAACACTTAAAAAACTTTAATTTTAATTTACAAAACGAGAAAGGCACTTAAAGTCACTATAGCACTGTAGGGAAAATGTTAAATTTTAGACGTTAGGAGCTAGCGGCCCTCGGCCGCAGTTGACGCCGTAGGAGACCGCGGCTCACAGCCGCGGTAGTGGTGGAGGCAGCCACCAACAACCGCTAAGTTAGCGGCAGGGAGGCCGGTCACAGCGGTAGGAACCACCGCGAGGGTTGTAGCGCACGGCCGCAGCCGTGAAGAGCGCCGAGCAGAGCAGGGCGCCTCAGGTAGAGCCAGGACGTCGTCGCCGGGGAGGGCCGGCGGCTTTTCCCGGATCGGTCAGCCGTCCTCCAGCGTTCTCTCCCGATCTTTTTTTTCTCTTCAGAATCCTCACATCTCTCCTCAGCGGACCTTTTTCCTCCTCCTCCTCACTGACGTTGTCAAAATGCTTGACATGTCATTTCTTTTTTTTATGACACATCGGCCAGTATTGAGTAAATTGAGTATTGCAGTAAGGAGTTCCAATATATTATATATTCTATTATATTATTATATATATTTCTATATTTACAAACTAAATATATAACTTAAGGAAAAATATAAAACGAATCTGCTAAAAAGTAATTACAGTAAGTAAGTATAACATTATAAATCTATAACAAAACACATTTTAACAGGTTTTATTACCACCGGGTCTGCAAAGATACCGAAACGTCGAGTTATAATCAACGATTGTAGAACATAAAAAAACCGACATCACGTCCAAACTTTGACTGAATTATAATGTCATCAACGTAAACATTCTTCGAAATCATATTCAAAAATTTTTAATTTTCAGTTAAGTACTCAACCGATTTCGATGAAATTTATATGGAACCAAGTATATTCTATATCATATGAAACAAAAATTTTCAAAATCCATTCATAATTGTCCGAAATATTGTGTAGCAAAGACACAAAAAAAAATCAAAAAACGTACAGACAAATTGAGAACCTCTTCCTTTTTTGGAAGTCGATTGAAAATGAAAATATATTTAATTGAATAATTCATGATTAATCCGTGGCAAAGTGTTTTATTTTATTTGTTTCATCTTATTTCATGTTCAACTTTTTTTTCAAACGCCGTGGCCAAACGTTGAAGATCGGCTCTGTGATTATTATTTTTTAATTAATGCAAGTTTTGACTAATTGACATAAATTTGACTGTAATTAATTTGTTGTGACGTAAATTGTGACGACTAATGTTGGCAGACAAAAATACTCAGTAATCAGTGATAAAACTCTGACAAAAAAGTGACGTCGACAAGAGTTAAGTTTATAGTGATACTGTACCTAAAACCTAAAAACATATTAATGTAAGTTTTTTAATGACCAACTTTTGTAACTTTTTTTTGTGATTGGAGCACCTAGAGTTAAAAATAAGGGGATTTTGGATAAAAATCTTAAAGGTTAAATATCACCACAAGGGTTAAGTTTCGGACACCATATGATGTGGTCAAATCCATCAGAAATGGAATTGTTCCCACGACGGCGCTACCCAGTACGGCGCTCCGTCCAATATATGTCATTTCACGTCATTTTGTACAGTCACAGCAAGAAATAAATCATTTAAACTACATTCGCTAAGTATCCAAATTAAAAGTCAAAGGAAATTGAATAAATACAAAAAAATGTTCATAAACAGTATATTTATATCACAGATATCAAAATTAAGAAAAACAATTAAAAAATAAAGATTTTATATAAAAAGAAAAACAAATATAAAATATAAAACGAAATATTTAATTTTAAACAATAATTTAACTGTGAGCTTATGTATTAAAAGCTTACAATATTTATATACAAATATTTGTTAATCTTTTAATACATAAGCTTATAGTTAATTTATCGTTCAATAAATCATTAACTTTTGATTGGATCACCACATCTTTGTTCCCTGTCTTTCGCCGCTTTCGGTGCAGCTCATCGATGTGGTGATCCATCTGTTCAATTATGAACGCGGACTCCACTGCCTCCTTTTTAAAAAAATCAATAACCGAATATAAATTTTTGTGACATATTTTATTAAGCCGGTTGTGCCAACCTTCCACGTGGTTATTCGTCCTATATGGCTCACCTTGGTTAGATATTAATTCGGCTTTGCCTAACCATTGGGTGGCCATATAGTCTTTAAATGCCGATGCGGCAGTACCATTGGGGAGGTTCTCTAAAATAGAAAGCCACCCCTCTGGTATATAGTTTTGTGGAAGGTAGGCCAAAGCGACACATTGCGCAATAAATTGTTTGCCACCCTCTATTTCGGGAAGACCAAGCGCTTTCGCCTTTCTCCAGATGGCTTGGCTGTAGTGGAAAAAGCACCCACTGACCCTAGCTTCCGGAAACACTTCATTAATAGCATTGATTGCCGCTATTTCAAAATCAAATTTGAAGTGCTCCGGATTAAGGTCGGAGAGTTTTTCTTTTAAAAGGCGAAAGAGCCTGGCATATGTGTTTTGCGTTTTATTTGGCAACAGGGCAAAAATTAAAGGCACTACAACACCATTTCCCAAATCCACGTGTATTGTATAGATTTGGTAAAATGGTGTTGGTGCAACCTTAAAAGTTCCATCTACATAAAAAGATTTCAAATTTTGTAAAATATTTTTGCCCTTTTGCGAAATAAAACACAAAATTCTTTCTTCATCACCATCATCAATTAATAAAAAAAAATCAGGGTATGATTTTGAAATCACAATTTCACTGAGAGTGTTAAAATTCGTTTTTTTAACTTCAAGGAATTTGTTGCGTAATCGATAAAGAGAACTTTTTGCGCTGCTAAAATTTGGGATCACGTCAACAAATTCCGGATGTTTAAAAGCGGCCATTGATTCTTCGAACAGGGATGGTATAGGCTTCATATTAGTTGTTACCTTATGGCGGCAGGCATCAATGGCTCTGGCAACTTGCTCGGTCCTAATATTTGGTACACATGTATGAGCACTTTCCCGTATTATTTTTGATTTTGAGCTGTCCAGAGTCAATGAGCCTTTGCAGCATTTTGAGGTACAGACCCACAAAGATGATAAATTTTTATTGGTTTTTCTAATACGAAGCCTATAACCATAAAATGTTATAATTTTTCTTGCTTTATTTGCTCTATTTGAAGAAAGAAAGAGAGCTCCTCGCCCGCGCTGCGCTCCTGGTAGTTCAGTAATTTTCACTAAATTTATTTAATCTTTTATGAATTAAAAAAACGAAGCTAAAACACGACTATGCTCTTTCGTGGTCCAAGAGGAAGGTTTAAAACGATGCACACACACACATTTCGTACTTTATTAGATAAGTTTATAAAATAATTCTATTTGCTTGATTTTATATTCAAATTCATTTTGTCTACGTGTGTACTACCTAGATTTTGACGTTTATCCGATGGAGCGCCGTACTGGAAAGCGCCGTAGTGGGAACAATTCCAGAAATGACCTGAAAAATAACGTCCTTTAATATTCAGAACTACTTTTCCTGTAACCCTGTATAAGTGAGGATGAACAGTCTTCACGTTTGTTTTCTACGGCGGAGACTGGGAACTGTAGCTTACCAATCAATAATAGCTTAAATGAATCCATAGTAGATGATATGAAAAGGAAAATAGAAGAGTTATCGCAGAGAATTGAAATAGCGGATTTAGAAATAAGTTACTTAAATTTAGACAATGAAAATTTAAAAAAAATTATTGACCAGCAAGAAAAAAAAATTAAAATACTAACAAAGTTAAAGCAGCCTATTAATTTAAATAAAAAACAAGGTAATACAAGTTTGACAACGCCCATAAAACGTCGACTCACATATGCGCATATAAAAGCTTCTAGAACCCCACTTCACTATTTAACTATTCTATGCGAAACCACACTGTAGTAAGGACCTCAACACCTAGGAAAGATCCATCTAATCAGCAATTACCAAAATCGTAATCGCCTAAGCTAACTCAAACAATGAGTGAATCTGAACAAAACCAAAATAAGATTAAGGAGCTCGGAAAAGGACAAATTATCATTGTTGGAGACCAACAATGTAGAGGACTGGCATGCAAATTATTAAAGCGCAGGGACAACAAGTGGGAGAGCCAGTACAACATAACGTCTACGGTAAAACCGAATGCTGCGATCAATCACATAATTTCTAGCTGTATTGAAGTCTAAAAATCAATACAAAAAAATGACATTGTTATACTTTCTGTAGGATCTAACGATAAAAACCCATATATGTTATTTTCAGAGCTATGCAATGCACTTCACTCGTTAAAAGACTGTTTTAAAGTATTTGTTTTAAATGTGAAAAATAATCCGTTTTTAAATGTCAATTTAATTAATAATCATATTTGACTTCTATGCCAGAATTATTCAAATTGTGAATTTTTAAATTACTGTAATATAGATTCAAGCAATACCTATAATTGGATTAATTATTTTAGTTTTAAATTAAATATAGAGACTGAGTTTATCAAGTATAAAAATTTGGGACTATGTGAACGGTGTCGGACCTCCATTGGGTCTTAAGTTCGATTGCTAGCTCCTGGTATTTATTCATTTTTTGTGATATCGGAGACTGTAGCTGTATATTTTGCTACTTTTTTTTATAACAATATATTGTCGTGTAGTTGCGGTTAAATGTCAATTTAAACAATATTTTATATAAAAATAGATATTAATCTACAAAAATAATAAGAATTTAAGTTACTAACTTTTTAATTGTTTTCGTGAACTAATAAATGCCTTCATAAGACCGTTGAGTTTCCAATGACTCGACATTTCCCTAGATGAAAATGTTGCGACGACATTCGAGAACTGTTTTGCTGAAATTCCAGTTTCAACTACTTAATCACTTAATTATTAACCTGTGGCGGCTGAATCATTGCTCAAAAATCATGTGAGTGAGTGCAAGGTGTTCCAACCCATAGACACCGGGGATTTAAGATTTTTAAGACAATTGATAGAAAAAAGACAACTGATCTGTGGGGCATATCTGTTGAAATATTAAATTCTATTATAGAATATGTAATAGCTCCTTGCCTTGTTGAAATATTTAATAACTGCACTATTAGTGGGGAGTTTCCTGATTTAATGAAGCATAGTAAGGTTATTAACCTTTATTTAAGTCGTATAGCACTACAGACCCTACTAATTATAGACCAATTATCTACCTACATGTAGTAAAATTTATGAAATATTCTTAATCAACTCTTGGCTCATTGCACCTATACGATTTACTTCATAATAAACAATTTGGATTTACAAAGGGCCGTTCAACAACTGATGCTGTTATGACTGCTGACTCTGTTATTTATAGTAATTTCCACCCAAGGGGCATTCAAAAATTCCACCCTGTACAAGCAGACATCTATACTTATAATAAATCTGTAGAGAGGGTAAATCCCGATAGCTTAGCAGTTCGGAGCTTTCTGATTATATTTGTTTACTCTTACGTTTATAATACTCTCACTCATCCCTAATTAAAAAAAGTTAACATTATTACCTATTCAATAAAGAAAGAATCATAGAAATCGGTATAGAAACACCAAACTTATACATGAAATACGTTAATAACCCATCGCGCGTGAATACTGAATCATATAGGGATTATTTTTGCGTAACGGTTGCCGCGCTCGACGCGGCTCGCGGCAGTAGGGTATAAAAAGGCGGGAGGCGAGTGCAAGCTTTTGCGCGATTTAATATAGGTAGGTACAGAAGGAACAAGCGTTATATTACCTGTCAAATTTCCCCAACCAATTTTAACTTATTGTCGAGGGCATAGTTCAAATTCAAGTAAAAAATTTTGACAGATTTGTAACGCTTGATGTACTGCCTTCTGTGTACATACAGAGATAAAATGGAAATCAAGGTTTTGTTTATTTCATGATCGTTTCTGCCTCTTGGAAGTCAGAAACCGTAGATTGTATGTACACTGATAATGGCTGGATGGGTAGATTTTTGCTATTCTTTCACGCAAAAACTACTTAGCTTTATCTAGAATAACAATAAGCTAAGTATAATTAATGAAGATATTGCATGAATTAAGTAAAATTGAAGGCATTAAATAAAACACTTTTTAACCGGATTAATGGCGTATAATTTATATTTTACATTTTAACTCGACGTTTCGGTGTCTTTGCAGACTCCGTGGTCACGAGCGACTGTTAAAATTTAAAATGTAAATATACGCGATAAATCCGGTTAAAAAGTGTTTTATTTAATAGTCATACATAATAGTTATCGCGAAAACTTTAGACAATATTAAAATTTAAGGTACTTTGGCACTCGATTTGTTTATAACGCTATGTGCCTTTGTAATGTACCTAATAGATAGTTACCTACCTATGTTTGTGGTAAGGAGTTATACATATTATATGGGCGAAGATTCTTCATTTTTATTTTTGTTATTAAAGACAGTTAGGACCTTGGAGAAGAAAATAACCTACTCGAAATACTAATTCAATACAGACGAAGTCGCGGGCATCATCTAGGTATGTAATATAATAATAATAATAAAACTCTTTATTGTACACCAACATAGTTACACAGATTAAATTAAAAAAACAATCACAATATACCTACCTACCTATACTTTTTCACAAAACCTAGGTGAAACTGCGGATCACTGCTTTGTTGTAACAGTTTTTGAAGTAATTATGTCTGTTTATCTATCAGTAACGCTTTCACAGCTAAACTACTGAGTCGATTTTGACGAAATTTAGAATAAGGTAAGTTTTAACTTCAAGGAGGATATAATAATAGTATTTATCCAACTCTAATAAACGGTATTCAAGCGGACGAAGTCGCGGGTCACAGCTAGTACTTACATAAAACAAATATACAATACAAATAGCTAAATAAGTCATTGTAACGTCAGAAGATATTTTTAACCGACTTCAAAAAAAGGTTATCAGTTTGACCTGTAAGTATGTATGTATGTTTCTCCGCGATTATCTCGCATTTGGCTGAACCGATTTGGATGCGGTTTTCAGAAAAAGATTTGTCACGTTTAGGAGAAGGTTTTGGTATATTAACCGACTTCATATAAAAGAAGGTTCTCAATTTCTCTGTATATTTATTATAACATTCGTATTCAGCCGAATGATTGGTTGATTTGCCGAATACTAGCTGTGTCGCGCGGTTTTACCTGCGCAATTTCTAATTGCGCCGGAATATAGGGATAAAAAGTAGCGTTTGTGCTATTCCAGGCTGTACACTATAACTTACTTTATGTTTGGGCTAGCTATTAGTTTTTTTTTTCATATTTAGTTTCGTGATAGATTTTTTAGTGATAAGTTTTGAGATATACTGTTCGCACAAAGTTTTTATAAGTATATCTCACTTTTTCAGTCTCTTCAGCACGAGTAGGATGCTGACGATACCTAGACGAGACGATCTCTTGCTGTATCAAGTCGTCGTTTTATTTTAGTTGAGTTTCTCTATCTGAGAGACTATATCTTAAAACCTCCTTCGTTTTTCTACCTAGACACAACGTATAATAGTAGGTAGGTCAAAGTCATAGTGTTACAGTACCAAAACATTATAGTACCAGCTATAAACCTAACACTAAAAAAAACTTATTTTTGGCGCATATATGATCCCGATGTTTTGGTCCCGACATGAGGTAACTGGGGTGGGACTTTTTCTTAGCTATATAGGCTAGAGTTTTCCGCAAAGAGACTATCAAATTAATCTGCCTTCTCCTTGTGGACCAGCAGTGCGAGCACAGAACTTTATCGAATCGTTTGTTAACGAATGTTCGTATAGTATGTAGACGGTTTTTAAGAAAAAATTGAAATCTATCCATTGCCGCAAGTCCAGCTTAAATAAATGTGCACCTTGTTAATTTTTGAATGTTTAAAGTCTGTTTTTAAATTCATGGAATACTGCCTACTTATTACTTACGACACACACACAGCCCTCTGTCTGAAGTTCGCACGGGTAAGATCTATATACCTACCTATAATAGCAATACCTACTTAGAATATTATCCTATTTTGTTTCTCAAATATATTTTCCTCTTTTCCATCTTACTAATTGGGCATTGTTTTTTCGTATTTGTTTGTTTCAATTTGTTATATAATATCTTTTGCGTAGGAGTTAAGTGCCAGACTGTATTGTCTGTACTACAAAAAGTAGGACAGTATCAATATCGTTATTTATAGAAATAATTAATCAAGTATCATGTTTGTTTAATCCATACTTGTCGTACTATACTCGGGGTTACCATGATGGGATTTTTTTAAATTCTCCAGATTTTTTCATTCTCTACTTTCATTAGCTAGAATATAGCATCAAAAGAAAATCTGAAATCAAAAGTATGTGAAAGGAGAATGTTTTTTACAACAGGGAAAAAAAAAATCTCCGCTTCCAGGCTGGAATAATAAATAATAAAAAAATAATAAAATCCCCAGACAATGACACCAACTACATGGCCCCAAAGTAAGCATAGCTTGTGTTATGGGATACCATGTAGCGAACTAGGGGGGAACCTAGAATACAAATACATAAATAGATAAACACCCAAACATGGAACATTTTTTTTTGTTGTTCCGTGCGGGATTCGAACCCGCAACCACTGGCGTCTGAGGCAGACTGGTTTACCCCATCGCCAAAGTGGTCGTCAAAATCTACTGCTGATTGATTTTTCTACATGACCTGTCTATGTATGCCAAATCGCGACGGATGAAAAAACTAGGATAACATGGCGCTATGATCTAATCTGTATAACATGATCAATCTAAAAGTTACTTTCGATCTATCTATTTCTAGTGTTTTTTATTCATTGTTTTTTTTTGTGAATATAAATGGATGTAAAAATTTGGCCCGACTTTTTTGTTACATAGATCTAATAAACTAGACTAAAACAAGGTTCCAACCACCTCCTGTAATAGCTGAAGTTCAAAAATACAACGCTACTCGAAGGTTAATTAATTTAATTCATTCATATTGATGGTTGTCTGGTAGAAATCGCTACTAAGCGATAAGACCGCCAAGTTTTTATGTTTAATGTAAGTGTTCTTTTTTCTTTTACTGTACCTTTATAAACTGAAGTGTAAATAAATAAATAAATATCAGAGTGAGAGATAGATCAATAGTAACAACATATTTAGATAGATCTAAGGTAGCCCTAATTATCTAGATTATTTAGAAGTTCCTGTTTTAAAAGGTACCTTAGTCCGCTAGGCGAAGGTTGAATTAAAAAGCCTACTTTTATCTCAAAAAAAACGACGGAACATTTTATGGTTCATATGTATATCGATACAGCTAATTTAGAGCTAATTTTTCTTCGCATTCCTTTGCCTAGCGTAGGGGGTCCCGCTTGGTATAGACACACTTCAATGTTAATGAGAAGCGTTTTAGCCACTTTAGCCTCCCCATGATGTAAGACAATAATTCTGACGACCGGCTGGTGTAGTGGTAACGTACATTGCGTTCTATGCCAGAGGTCCTGGGTTCGAATCCCGGCGGCGACGGATATTTGTGTGATGAACACAGATATTAGCCGTCAAGTCATGGATGTTTATATGTTTATTTAAGTTCATTCTCATAAAAAATATGTATTTATTCAATATGTATGTTTATATATTTCTTAAGTATATCAGTTATCTAGTATCCATAACACAAGTTCTTTAAGAAACTTAATTTGGGCTAGATAATGTTGTGTGAGTGTCAGAAATATTTATTTATTTATTTAACTTTAATCTAGTATCGACTGACACAATGCAAAGTATACCTGCCTTATAAGTTTAGGGTCTCCTATGGTGCGCAATTTTTTAAAACCAATATAAGCTTGCGTTTTCCGTCACTCGTCGTATCTATGTGTTGTTTAAAGGACAGAGTGTCGTCAATTATAACACCTAGATATTTTAGTGTTTCAGTAGGAGAAATATACGGACACGAGCACGATTGATTATTTTGATCACAACAAAAGTGCGCGTATAGGTAAGGAAAATCGAGTTTTGTCTGAATTTAGGGTCAGTAAACGCTGCTGTAGCTACTTGTTGACTACAAAAAAGGCCCGCTGAGCGTACTCGTATAGTTCACTGTCTGAGTTCGCAGAAAACAATAGAGCGGTGTCATCGGCGAATGATATGATTTTACCTTGTTTTAGTCTAGTTATATGATTAAGGTTACACTAGTCATTAATATGAATAATTTTTTTTTTTTTTTAAATAAAATCCCCAGACAATCACACCAACTACATGGCCCCAAAGTAAGCATAGCTTGTGTTATGGGATACCATATAGCGAACTAGGGGGGTACCTAGAATATGAATACATAAATAGATAAACACCCAGACACGGAACATTTTTTTTTTCTGGTTCCGTGCGGGGATCGAACCCGCAACCACTGGCGTCTGAGGCAGATAGGTTTACCCCAACGCCAAAGTGGTCGTTTAAATTCCGTGTCCAAAACTGGGTCAGAACTAAGGACATGTCCATTTTTGGCGGAATTTGAGTTGGATTCCTCTTATACCTAAGTTTTCTAGCTTGTTGGATAGGAATAGAAATAAAATGTACCTTTGAATGAAAAATAAATATCTACCTACGCAACCAGTGTGAGGAACCTTTAAGTACTTACCTAGCCTTAAGCTACAATAAAAAACCCAACTTAATTGTACCTTACGTGAGTTTAGAAAAAATATAACACAACTAAAAATACTTACTCTTACTTTACTCTTATTAGGTACCTTTATAAACTAACCTACTTTAACCGTACAACTAAAGTTAAAAAAAAAACCGACTTCAAAATTTAACTAAATGGTAAAAATTAATAACGATAACTTCTGTCTTAAACTCACTTTGATATAATACCAACGAAGTATTCTTTGAAATCGATGCCAGCCATTGAGTTACTAATATGTACTAACGTTAATAACATCTCAATGATGCCAGCCCTACCCAATCATAGGAAAATAAGAGTAATCAAAATTAGGGCATACAAATCAATAGTTAAAGGGCACCGACTTTAACAAGTACTTAGTTGGTATATCAAAGTGAGTTTACTTAAGACAAAAGTCATCGTGTTTATTTTTTACCTTTTAGTTAAATTTTGAAGACGGTTATATTTTTGTAGAATGTTTTTATTTCAATAATTAAGGTATTTTTGCTCACGACGTTTTTCGTATAGCTGATAATTCCAAATACGAATCTAACGCAAACTAATAGTCAATTTTTTTGTTGGTTTTCCCAACATTTATTGGGCTTTGATTTTACTGTCAGTAAAAAAGGGCGATGCCGGCTCTCCTACATGGTATCGCTTCCGGGATACCATGTAGGGATTCCGGGATTCCAATCTTTTTTAAATCATTAAATCTTAATTAAGCTTTTTTTACTTTTTCACATTATCTTCAAAGATTAGGCTCAGGGAAGGTCCGAAGTAGCGCTCATACGTCAATTTAATCATAAACATTGCGTATCCACTGAACTGATATTATCACATTATTCAGCAAGTAGGTACGAATAATAATACGTAAATTCGAGAAAAACAGTATCTATTTTTAGCACAATGTTTACCGGGAAACCTTGCAGAAGCGGCCGGGAGCTTACAGAGGAGAGGTGAAACCGACGGGTGGGTAGTGGGACGTGGAAAATCAATATGCGCGAGTTGGGTAAATGTTTGTTCGGCTACCGACGCCATTGCCACCTAGCGTCATAAAGTGGAAGTAGCAGTCTCAGCCAGGCTCGCGACGGCGGTTAGACCTTAAAAAAATATTAAAAAAGTTCTGCCTTGCTCAATTGCGAAGCATCAGTGCTATCTAGATTCGCTGTTACTCATACAAGTCTCATACAAGAAATAGGCGAGAACATATAAAGGTAAGTATATTATATTAGCGCGATTGTATGAAAGAAAATTTTCCCTTAGGTACTCTCTATTGGATGAAGTTTATTTTTTTTAAATGAATAATTATAAAATTTAGCAGTGCGCATCACCGGGCTGATGATGATTTTCTCGAATATTAAACTTTTGACTTTTTTGCAAAATATTAAGTTGAGGCGGTAAAATTTTTCCCTCGGTGCCAGGTCCTAGGTTAGACTAACGATCACTTGAAAAATGATATAAGCATGTCTGTTAAATCATGTTTTGATACAAGTTCTAAAGATTTCTTAATTTTAGCTGAATGTGTTGAGTGAACGTTCATTGTTTTCTTTGTATTTCCTTTGGGGGTGTAATTTTGAATTTTCTAAGTTCTTGTGTAAATTTCCTTATAGATATATGACAAAAGTACTTTTCTGCTGTCTATGCAACCAGTTTCCTAATAAAGTTGTTT
Source organism: Stenoptilia bipunctidactyla (assembly GCA_944452665.1). Taxonomy (NCBI): domain Eukaryota; kingdom Metazoa; phylum Arthropoda; class Insecta; order Lepidoptera; family Pterophoridae; genus Stenoptilia; species Stenoptilia bipunctidactyla. The sequence continues at coordinate 44,789,472 of OX101721.1, read as the reverse complement.
TACTGAGATTTTAATGCCTAAACTAATAAAATGTTCAGCATAAAGTAACCATTGATAGTATTATTACAAAGAAAAAAAAGAATCAGAAAAGTAAAAAAAAAATTATAGTGTAAACTATGGGATACATATCCCACCCTTTTCTTATTAAAAAAAATCAAACATGTAATATTCAAAAGGTCACATTTTTAAACTGAAAACACTTTTTATATGTATTCCAACCACGGTGGTTGAACCACCTGTTGCACATCTTTTTAATATCTCAAGGGATTGGTTAAATATAAAAATGTACAGGTTGTATAAATGATAGGTAAAGAAACTATATGAAAAAACATACCTGTAAATAAAAAAACATGATGTTTAGCGGGTAAAACCGCGTCAAACAGCTAGTCTTTCATACCAACCACTTGTTGCTCATTTACCGAATATATCAAGGAACTAGTTATATGTATGTGAACATTTTAGAAAGTTAGTCAAAAAATAAGGTATAAACAATTGCGAAAAAGCGGTAAACTAAAGAACTAGGTATACTAATTAGGAAAAAGAAAAGTTACATAGATAATTTATTATAATGGGATGTATTGCTAGCTGGTACTCTAGAAGAAGATTTAATCCTGATGTTTATCTTCATGTTGGAAGTTTATCTTTGTATAAAAATTATATTATGCATAGATTGTTTCAAAAGGTTAGAGCCAAATTGTATTTTGGATTCATTTCTTTGAGGACTATCCAAATATACTATTTGTATGTTTCTCGATTTTTGAATTTTTCGAGATATTTTTGATTAAATTTCCAAATTTTATTTCTTTTAAGAGAGCAAAAGTTTATCCTTCGAGCCATCTTCTCGGCATTGTTTGAGCTCTGTATTTTTCTTGCGCTGTAACAAATAACACCATCGTATTGCGAAATTATTACTCTTCCTACCTGCAGATTTACATGTCCATTTAGTGCATTTCCTAGAAAAGGCTCCCGTTCCATCGCCGGGAACCTCGATCTAGGTTGCTATGTATCGATTTTGACAATTCAACGACCTAGCTGTGCCCGGGATTTCAACGGCCCAACTGCATTAATTGCGGATGTTGTACAGTCATGAGCATACGTTGTCATATTTTTGAAAATATCTAAATTTATACAAATCCAGAAAGAAGTGTACGACAATTTGTTCCAAATTATCTAACCATTAATTTGTGTCAAAATGATGTAAACATTTATTCCATATTAATGTAATCGAAACAAAATCAGAAATAACTCCATACTTCCAATATCATTTTTAACTATCCATGTAAATTTCAATAATATGTAAACAATTATGTTATAAATTCTTTAAATGTTAGTTCCAAGAAACAATTGAGGTTCACTATGAATGGCTTCTTTTTCAAACACTTTTATTGCCATTTGCATAGAATGGAGAAATATTTTAAAACATACAGTAATATAGTTACATGAAATGGTGCAATATGGGCGGCCTTATCACTTCAAAGTGATCTCTTCCAGGCAACCTTAAGATTAATCTTAGAATTTAAAAAGAAACTTAACATGGCGTCATTATTTTATAAATAGTATTAATATTGTAATGACGACTCACTGGTACGCGGTAAAAATTCACATGAGTTTATGTTGTACTGTACCTTTATATATTAGTTTAAAATAAATAAATAAAATAAATAAAAATGTATTTAAATAGGTATAGGTACAATAATATAATATAAAATAATATACTAACAATATAATAAATACATAGATAAATATATAGACATATACTTGGATACATTAAAATAGGGATAGATAGACCAAAATCAATCAATATATATAAAACTGTTCCGTTACTGACTGAGTGACTGAGGTACTGAGTGACTGACAGACAACGTACAGCCGTAACTACTGGGTGTAGAGAGCTGAAATTTGGAACATACATTATTTAGGGGATGTAGGGGTGCATTAAGGAAGGAATTCCCGAAATTCCCACGGGAACGGGAAATATAGGACTTTTTAGTTTGTACGAAAAATCTTATTCCTTGAGTGCACCGATGTGAACTTGGTGTGAAGGTTTTTCAATGTGTGTCTGGTTGTGTTATGAAAGGAATTCCCGAAATTCCCACGGGAACGAGAAATATATGATGTTTTAGTTTGTATGAAAAAATCCCATCCCTTAAGTGCACGGATGTGATACTTGATATAAAGGTTCCTCAATAAGTGTCTGTTTGTATTATAGAAGGAATTCCCGAAATTCCCACGGGAAGGGGTTGGACGTTTTAGTTTGTATGAAAAATCTTATTCCTTGAGTGTACGGATGTGATACTTGGCATGAAGGTTCTTCAAAGAGTGACTGGTTGTGCTACGAAAAAAATTCCCAAAATTCCCACGGGCACGTAAATATATGATTTTTAGTTTTTATGAAAAAAACTTATTCCTTGAGTGCATGGGTGTGAAACTTGGTATAAAGGTTCTTTCAGTGGGTGTCTGGTTGTATAGTTTCTGACATTTCCACGAGAAGGGTAGTTAAGCGCATACGAAGTTGCGGGATAAAGCTAGTATACTATATATAAACACTTATTCTTTATAATATGTGATAAGTGTGAGAGATAGAAGTTTTTCAAATGATATTTGAAGGAAGCTATTGTTTAAAATTCTAAAGTTACTTTTTACGATGGGAGTAATAAAACGACCCTATAAAAGCAAAAAAATATTTAATAACCCGCAAAACTCCGATAGGGTTTTGTCATAATCAACGAATACAGAGCATTAAAAAACCGACTTCACGTTAAAACTTTGGCGGAGTTATGATGTCATTCACGTAAACATTCTCCGACATCATACATATTTTTTTTTAATTTTGAAATTTTCAATAAAGTACTTAATTGATTTCGATAAAATTTAGTAGTGTATTTATGAGAGTTCTGGACCAATAGTGCGAGTGAGCAAGAGGGAAGATTCGAAATAGCATTTGTTAGAGTGACACAGAGCGATATGATAAGAAAAGTGACGTCATACAGTGCGAGTGAGCGGGAGGCAAGATACGAAATAGCGTGTGTTAGAGTGAGACAGAGAGCCACATTCATGGCATCATAGCTGTCCACATCAGTTGTCAAATAGCTGTCAACGTCAGTTGACAATGCCAACGTCTACGTCAGTTGTCAATGTCGAGTTCTAGACCACCATTGGTGCGAGTGAGCGGGAGGGAACGTGTCAACGTCAGTTGTCAATGTCGAGTTATAGACCACCATTGGTGCGAGTGAGCGAGAACGTTTCAACGTCAGTTGTCAATGTCAATGTCAACATCACAGCGATGGTAGCGCCATCTTAAGGTAGTTTGTTGTACTATAAAAAATGTTTTCGATGTGGTGGGTGATTCGAACCTATAACTTTAATACTTATGCGAAGTGTGAATGCGGTACAAGCGAGAGGAAAAGTGTATTAGAGGAGATAAAAATAAAAAAATGTTATTGAAAATAATAAAGATAAACATTTATTTTAAATTTATTTTTAATGTTCTATAATTACCTATATAAAATCTTTTATCATCGGTATTGTTTAACGCAATTTTATTCACAGTCTGGGTGTATACTTGATGCGCTCAACTTCGTATCACACCCATAGTCTTTAATAGAGCACTGTTATGGTTTAAACAATGTAAATAATCCTCTTTCAATTACCTCATTAGTTTTTTTTCACTTTATTACAGTTACAACGCTTCTTTTAATAATACAATGAGGAGTTTTCAGTCTACGATTAAAAAAAAAAAGTAGTTCACTTTTCAACATTAGATGGCGCTGATCTAACTCAAGTGTCAACTCAAGTACCAATTTCAGTACCGTACCTACGTGAAATAATTATTAATATACTACATGTAAAGAAAAAACGCTGCAAAACAAACTAGGAGAATAAAAAACAATGAAATGTAATATTATTGATTTGAAGGTTATGGCAATCAGCAAGAATTTTATCTCTCCGATCAGTGAACTGTCGACAAAGAGGATACGATATTGACATTGACTCTTCAGTTTTGTTCAACGCCATCTAGTATGTATTGAAAAAGCTTAAAAAAAAATGAAACGAAAAGGCCTCATAACACTTTGCTCGTACCCCAATAAATTCTTTAATCATCCTCCCACTAAATTCATCTTTGAACTTCCCCACAACTTTTTTATTGACTAAATGAAAATTATGTACATTATCGGTGGGGAAATCTGAGGTATCAAAGCGAGCTTCGAGGTCCGGTTTGATGTCCCTATTACAAACAATCATCAGTTTTTATATTGTACACAAAAGAATCTGTATCTGTATAAAGCATTATTATATTTTCCCCATACTTAGGCTTCATATAATTACAGTGAAACTCATACAGTTCACATCACATGTCGAACACCATAGTTGAGGCTCACACCTGAGGTGTTGCTGGCGATGCTCGCAGAATTTATAGTGTTTCACCACATCGCCTTGTCTTTTAAAAATCCTCTCACAATATTCACATTTAAACTCCATTTTTTTATTATTTACTTTTTGTGTATATAGAGGATATAACTTGTGGTTACCTCAACTTAAAATGAGGAAAAAGTGACCCAACAACGCTTATTTATATACTGTATATTGAAAACGCGCACGCGTTCCAGGTTACTTGATTCCTTTTTTTTTTCTCAAGAATGTTTAAAGGTATTATAGTTGTAGGTGCTAGATAGATGTAGTAGGTATTGTGGATGCATGTAGGCAGATGCAGCAAGCGGATGCTTAATTATCAGTGTTACAAGGATTCAGAGCGCGGATTTATTGAGTTTATTGAGTTATTTCGGGTAGGTCATATTTTTGTATAAAACTCAAACCACATATTCTGTTCGGGTAGCCATGAATACCACCTCATAATTATGCTATATGCGTAATAGAATAAAATCTGCTTAGCGTTACAATTTAATTTATATAATTTTAAGTATTTAAGTAAGCTACACTCTCCCACAGACAAACCATGTTTTGTGGGGTAATCGATTTAAGCTTAGCACTTCAAATCTATAAGTTTAAAAGGAACCCGTTGAAAAATCTTGTATTGTAGACTTTAAAGAGAAGGAGAACTGCGCTAATTATTTGTGAGTATTTTTTTAATTTATTTTTAATTTCTTTTCAGATTAATTAAATCAGCACACAATACGAATTATTAATATGAATTACACACATGCAAAAGAGGAGGAGCACTTAGGTATACATTATACTAAATTTCATACTAAAGATTATCACATTGGAAAAAAACACATTACAGAATATTTATGCATACTTTCTTATTCACCAGGTGAATTGCAACTGCAAACTGATGAGGTGATGGGGAACGATGACAGTAACGATGAATTATTAATCTTTTTTGAATCATTCAAAAGGGATTGGCTAAAGTTTTTTAAAGAAAATGTTCTTTTAAATTTTTGGAAATCAGAATTACCACTACATATATTGGACGACAAGGTGGCAACAACATTAAGGAATTTATTTTTAATATATGAAGATGAAAGTTATTATTTATTAAAACAAATGTGGGATAACATTTCATCCAGTATGGAGGAAAAAGTTGGTGATCCTAATGTAGATTTCAAACAATGGTTTGATTTATTAACAGACGTTGATGCAGAGTTATTCTCATTCTTCGGTGTTTTTAATATATCCGATGCTAAAAAATTGGTTGATATTATGATTTGTGTGTTGGGAGATTTAATTTTGGATAACATAAAATAATAAAGTAGTTCGCATAAAAAGCTCCATCAGCTTAAATATGTTACTCATCAGTTCTTATTCGTTTCTTTCCAGTTAGAATTATTTTAACCATATAGTTTTTAAGTGCTGAGCAGCGAGTGTTTAGTTATAATATTTTTTTTTAATGAATTTTAACCTTATAGAATTTAAGTGCTAAGCAGCGAGAGTTTAATTATATTCAATTTTGTTATGATAATAACCTTATAGATTTTAAGTGCTAAGCAGCGAGTATTTAATAATAATCATTTTTTTATGATAATTATCCTACTAGGTTTAATTTCACCTTACATTTTTTTGTTAAGTGACATTTACTTATAAAGAAATAAAATTATAATACTTATTTTGTTTTATTTATTCTTTCAATAATTTGTACAGAAGGTATATACAACATATGATATAATAATTCTAAACAACATTTTCCTTATCTATCCAACTTTGTTACCTCTACGTTTCAAAACCTTTTCCACAAAATAAACGTCAGGATATTTAACTTTTTGCAGTTCTTGCTCATAGAAACATCCAGAGATAGGTTCCTGTTTTTGATCTTGAAGTAAGTAGGGTCACAGGGTTTGTAATTTGCACATATGTTAATTAACAAATATTGACTTATGCTTGCTTATACGAACATAATCTCCAACCTTGTATTTAGCTGGGGGTACGGTCTTGATGTGATTATACACCTTATTGAGAATATCATAAGAGTTGGATTTATTTACACTTTTCGATGGAAAACCAATGGTTGAATGTTTTTTAGCGCTGCAGCCCTCCACGATTTCTTCTATATGTTTGATCCATTTGTAGGAGCCACTTAATTGAAATGCTGCCACAGCCAATGTTTGATTGTTTTTATCGCTCGTTCCGCTATTGATGCCTTCATTACACAGTAGGTAGAGTAGTGATTGATTGCATAACGTTTCATAAGCGATTGAAACTCATCATTATAGAACTCAGTACCTTTGTCGGATTGAATAATTTTAGGTATCAACCGCCCACTTAATATCACTTCCATAGCTCTAGTGACGTTATAAACATTTTTACTCTTCAACGGTTGTACCCAAATAAATTTAGAGAAGGTTCTATACAAAGCAAAATATACTTGTAGCCACTATTATTTCTTGAGTGTTGCTGCAAAGTCAAAGTCTAAAAAAATCTTTATTTCGTAAGTATTTACATACATTTGAAATAAGTCACACAATTTACAAATTGAACTGAATCTACCACCACTTCGGAAAGTCAATCTGTTGAGAAGAAGTGGCAAGAAACTCAACAGCAATCATCTTTTAAAAATACACAATAACAATTAACAATCTTCTTGCATCCGCATAACTTATAGTAAAACTTTATATAAAACTTATCCTTAAATCTATCGAAGGGTTAATCTTAAATATTTTGGAATTATATTATAAAAGCGTTGACCCATGAACGAGTTGGTGATCTTCTGGAGTCTACTATTATATTTATACAATAGGCAATCAAGTACTAGACAGAAACGTAGACATGGATATAGAGGTAAAGATAGAAGTAGATAGATGTAGCGATAGAAGTGAGAGATAATACAGATAATGTGGATGGAGATGGGAATAGTCATGGACAGAGACGGGACACAAACACGGACGTAGACATGGAGTTGGGGAAGTCAGAGTCAAATTCAAAAAAGTAACATAGTCATAAAGTCTTCAGCAAAACGACCTGGCACCGCTAGCAGCACCCGTTCACGAGTTAACGCAAGCACCAGCCATCACCCTCCTCAACCATATTTTAGGGAAGAGGGTGACCCGATACCCGACGCTATCACTAGCCATGCCGCCTGAGGGAGCATGACGTTCTTGCTGTTGTCTTGACAAGAAAATAAGTGAGTGGGACAGTCACCAGCATGTCATATATATACCGCACAGCCAAGCCGTAAACAAAATTATTAAGTTATTGGAAACTTTTAGAAATATCCTGTTGTGTTTAATCCCATGCCTTTTTATCATCTAAGTAATCTTTAGTTTTATAATAAGCTTTTCGAGATAGAGTGTTTTTAATGATTGATTTAAATTTATTGAATGGCAGGGATTGAATTGACTTCGGAATTCTGTTATATTATTATGTTATTACGTATTGACATTCCAATAAATGATTTGCTGCTTTTAGCCAGCCTTAATTTAGGAAACGCTAACTAATGGTCGTTCCTAGTTCTTACAGAGTAATTTGTATCATGATTATCTTTCCTAGTTTTAAATTTATTACTATTCTTATAAATATACATAATGTTTTCATAAATATATTGTGATGCAAGGGTCAAGATACCAATCTCTATAAACTTTTCTCGAAGAGATTCTCTGTTTCCAAGTTTATACATTCCACGAATAGCCCTTTTCTGCAGTGTAAATATCGTGTCAATATCTGCGGCATTGCCCCAAAGTAGGATGCCATAGGACATTATACTATGAAAATAACTAAAATATACCAGCTTCGCTGTATTAACATCAGTCAATGAGCGAATTTTCTTTACCGCGAACGCTGCAGAACTAAGTCTACTCGCTAGTTGTGAGATATGGGCGCCCCATTGCAATTTAGAATCTAAGGTAATTCCAAGAAAAACCGTGTTATCTTCTAGATTCAATCTGTTCACATTAAGCCCCCGATCAGACTCAACTTGTTTTACATTTGGTGCAGAGAATTTTATACATCTAGTTTTTTTATCATTGAAAGCTAGATTATTTATATTGAACCACTGAACAACATTTGTGAGAGCATTTTTTACATCGTCGTAGTTTATTTTCTGTCTTATCATTTTAAAAATTAATGATGTGTCATCACCGGTAATTCTTGGAAATGTGCCCTTGAAACATGTTTCGCAATTTAAATACCTTGGCCATTGGATTAACGATACCTTGTCGGACAATGTTAACATAGATAGAGAAAGGCGAGCCCTATCTGTAATAGCTAATATGATAAATAGCAAATTTAAGCAAGGTAAAGCCGAAGTAAAAGTTAGCTTGTTTAAAGCTTTCTGTCAGGCATTCTATACGTGTAGCCTGTAACTGTATGAAAGTGCAATATAATAATGCGTTTAGAATGCTGATGGGGCTCCCGCGCCACTGCCGTGCATCAGGCATGTTCGCTAGTACGGCTACGGATGGGTTTCATGCTATTCTTCGCAAAAGAATAGCTTCTTTGATGAAGCGTGTACGCGGTAGCTCTAATAGCATCCCGGCCGTATTGCCCGACAGACCTGACTGCCCTATCTGGAAGCACTGGGAAAGGGTCCACACTGAACTTGGCTAGCATTTGAACTGAATTATAGTATAATGAAATTTATTATTGTGTGACATAATTAAAAAAATAAGAAGATGACATTTAATTTAATTTCTTATTACAAAATTTCGTTTCTGACTTTTAATCGTCGATTTCTTTGTCTAACTTATTAGTCCAGGACCTAATAAACTACCATACCAAATTACATTAAAATCGGCTAAGTCGTTTGAGCGTTAGGGATAATCAAAGATAATAAAACATACAAATATGCATACTGTGTTCCTCTTCTTCGCAAAAACCACCGAATAGATATTTATGAAACTTTACAATAATGTAACTTATACATCAGGCTAACATAAGATTTTATAATTTATAAAGATATTTCACTCATATTAAAAATAACGAAATTTCAAGTCTGCGGTGGGTGAATAGACCGTTTGTTTCGTCCATAATTGTATAGGTGGCACTGTTTTCAATCGAAGAAATGATAGTATTTTAAAACCTATATTGAGATTTTAAGAAACTTAGATAATAAATAAATAAGTAAATATTTCTGACACTCACATATTATCTAGCCCAAATTAAGTTTCTTCAAGAACTTGTGTTATGGATACTAGATAAGTGATATACTTAAGAAATATATAAACATACATATTGAATAAATACATATTTAGAATAAACTAAAATAAACATATAAACATCCATGACTTGACGACTAATATCTGTGTATATCACACAAATATCCGCCGTCGCCGGGATTCGAACCCAGGACCTCTGGTATAGAAGGCAATGTATGTAACCTCTACACCAGCCGGTCGTCATCACTTAAATATTGTTAGATAACACTTGGATATTGTTTGAAATTAATCTTATGAGGAGTGCGAGACGCGAGGTTGTTTTAAACTGTTTTTGGTACAAATTATGGTATAAAATACGTCGCTAAAACTCATTAAGTATCTACTTGAGCTGATCTAATATCTTTTCTTCTTAATATATAAAACTCTTACGTCACGTCACTGACGGGAATTATTAGACTTTTTAGTTTGTATGAAAAATATTATTCCTTGAGTGCAGCGAAATGATACTTAGCACAAAGGTTCCTCAAATATATAAAACTCTTACGTCACTGACTGAGTGACTGACAGACTACGTACAGCCTTAACTACTGGCCCTAGAGAGCTGAAATTTGAAACATACAATCTGCAGAGGTTTTGGGGAAGTACTAAGGAAGGAATTCCCGAAATTCCCACGGGAACGGGAATTATTGGACCTTTTAGTTTGTATGAAAAATATTATACCTTGAGTGCAGGGAAATGATACTTAGCACAAAGGTTCCTCAAATATATAAAACTCTTACGTCACTGACTGAGTGACAGAAATTTTTCTTGGTGGTAGGATCCCTTCTGGGTCCGCCTGGCTAGCGACCACCCTTTATATAAAGTCTGCCGCCAAATGTTACCGCTCCGGCGGTAACGTGTTCCGGCAATATTGTATAAAGAGCCAGTTCCTTCCTAAACCCGTGTGCTTTCATCTTCGACCTCATCGTCACTTACCATCAGGTGAGATTGAGGTCAAACGCGGGTTTAGTCACTTATAAAAAAAAAAAAATTTGGAACATACAATCTTCAGAGGTTTTGGGGAAGTACTAAGGAAGGAATTCCTGAAATTCCCACTGGAACGGGAATTATTGGACTTTTTAGTTTGTATGAAAAATATTACTCCTTGAGTGCAGGGAAATGATACTTTTTTTTATTTTTTATTTATTTATTTATACACAATAATAACTACATATTAAACCACTAGATAAATAGACTCAGCACAAAGGTTCCTCAAATATATAAAACTCTTACGTCACTGACTGAGTGACTGACAGACTACGTACAGCCTTAACTACTGGCCCTAGAGAGCTGAAATTTGGAACATACAATCTGCAGAGGTTTTGGGGAAGTACTAAGGAAGGAATTCCCAAAATTGTCACGGGAACGGGAAATATATGATTTTTTAATTTGTATTAATAAATATTTTTCCATTAGTGCATGGATGTAATACTTGGTATAAAGGCTTTTCAATAGGTGTCTGTTTGTATAATGGAAGGAATTCCTGAAATTCCCACGGCAACGAGTTGAAATTTTTAGTTTGTCTGAAAAATCTTATTCCTTCAGTCCACGGATGTGATACTTGGCGTAAAGTTTCTCCAAAAAATGACTGGTTGTGTTAGGAAGAGAAGTCCCGAAATTCCCACGGGAACAGGAATTAAATGATTTTTTTAGTTTGTAAGATAGAATCTTATTCCTTGAGTGCACGGATGTGATACTTGGCATAAAGGTTCTTCTATAGGTGTCTGTATTATATTGTAGAAGGAATTCCTGAAATTCTTGGGTCGTTTTTTTACTTCCATAGAAAAAAGTACTTTATGTTCAAAATGCTGTATAAGAAGCTATTTACAGTGAACCACAATAGTTTGTTGGAAATATCATTTTAATGAATCCATGACATAATAATTGTATACATATTATTGAAATTAACATGGATAGTTATAAATGATATTGGAAGTGTGGAGTTATTTCTGATTTTGTATCGATTACATGAATATGGAATCAATGTTTACATAATTTTGACACAAATTAATGGTTAGATAATTTAGAACAAATAAAAAATTGAATATTTCTGACACTCACACAACATTAACTAGCCCAAATTAAGTTTCTTAAAGAACTTGTGTTATGGATACGAGTTAACTGATATAGGTACTTAAGAAATATATAAACATACATATTGAATAAATACATATTTTTTATTAGAAAATAAACTTAAATAAACATATAAACGTCCATGACTTGACGACAAATATCTGTTGTGTTCATCACACACATATCCGTCGCCGCCGGGATTCGAACCCAGGACCTCTGGCATAGGAGGCAATGTACGTTACCCGTTAACGCTATAACGTTACGTTATACAGTTATCTACATACATGACAATGATATTACACTAATCAACAGGTACCTCCTGATACGAAATATGGAAAGCAACTCGGAAGAGCGGCCGTTCAAGTGTCAGCTCTGTGAACGCAGCTTTAAAACACAACCCTCGCTGCAAAACCACGTCAATACGCACAACGGAGTCAAGCCGTTCGCGTGTCTCCGCAAGGACTGCAGCCATCGCTTCACTACCTCCGGTGAGTCCGAATTTACAGCTCTTATTGTATATTGACCACTTTGGCGATGGGGTAACACTGTCTGCCTCAGACGCCAGTGGTTGCGGGTTCGATTCCCGGACGGAACAAGAAAAAAAAATGTTCCGGGTCTGGGTGTTTATCTATGTATATTTATTTATATTCTAGTTCGCTACATGGTATCCCATATAACAAACTCTCTTAGTTTGGGGCCATGTAGTTGGTGTGATTGTCTGGGGATTTTATTTATTTATTTATTGTTCTGGGAGACTACACAGGGGGACCAAAAAATTTGGTCAAGGTAGACGTAAACGCAGGATGAGGGCAGCGCTGGATCGAGCGAAGTACGAAACCTCGAAGGAGGAGGAGGAGGTCTTTTTTCTGCAGTGGGCCTCTCTATAGTTACGAACTTTTTTCATAGAAATAAATTATATTTGCGGCTGAAAAGAATATCAAACATTATTTTGGAAAAATAAACAGTATTCAATTTATTTAATGTTTTAAACACATATTTTTTGAGATTCTCGGAAAAATTATTAATTTTAGTCTAGCACATTTTTTTTAAATATTGTAAGGATAGGACGTTTGTCTTCCATGCCACCTGATGGAAAGTGCGCATGAAGACTATGGTGTAACATACCACGAGAAACCTATTCACTCGACACTTGGTCAGGAAAACAGACGCAGGCAGATTGTTCCACACCTTGGCAATCCGTACCAAAAAGGAACTATCGAAGCATTTTGTTAGACTTCTTGGTAAATCCACTATATAGGGATGGAAGTTCTGTCTGCGTCTGGTAGTCCGGTGGTAAAAAGAAGTGGGTTCAATTTGGTCAAAAAGAGCACTTGCATACTCACCATAATGTAGCCGATAAAAAACTGTCAAACAAGCAACCTTACGACGATGCTCCAGCGTCTGCAATTTTTTGTTTGTAAGGTTGTTGTTATTTATGAGTTTACGGGCTTTTCGGTCAACAGAGTCTAGCGCTTCGAGCTGGTATTTGGCAGTATTTACAGCACATAAAATGTTTAGCATTTTACGCTGAAAACAGTATTTTATATATATAATGTAGTGAAAAACTGTATAATACTGTTAAAAACCCTAGGCCTCTACCAGGTGATGGTTAGATATCGTTACATAGGGATGAATTGTAAATTGACTTCAATTTTAGGGTGATTATTGAATAACTTTAGTCTTGCGTGTGCTAGAAGAAGTTTCTTTAGAAATAAGACTTTTACTTACTTGTTTAATGTGTTTTTCTTTCAAATTGTATTTTATCCTTTGTATATTTATTAAACATAAAATTAATTAATAAATAGATATCGAAAAAATAAGCTGCTTGGGAGTTTCTTTCTGCTGCTTACCAGCGCGAAGCCGGGTTGGGTTGCTCTAGTAATTGCATAATTTGGACGCGAAGCCTAAGTACAAATTTTTTAATTTACTTGCAATAGTAAAATTTTCCTAAATCAGATTTTGTTGCGTATAAATTTCATTTTAAATATTCACTCGACGTTTCGGCGCAAGATACAGAGGAGTCAATAACATACTTATAATAATAATATATGTACTTGATACTTACGCTCGGCACTTGCGTTAGGGTTATGCCGGCTTTCTATTGAAGCGGAGCGGAGCATAGCGTTTCATGAATTGACCAATCACGTTGCTTAAAACCTCCGCTCCGCCTCAATGAAAACTATACAAGCGAAGTGGATCAGAACCGAGATTCATATGTACATACGTAAGGATGGTGACGCATGCTTTGTCTTCCAGTACAGATAGATATGAAAGGGCTTTCTGAGAGATTAAGGATGCGTCTCCAATGACCTGATACTGGGCGGAGAAGAGCTGTAGTAAAAAGGAGAGTGCGTTTCCACTGAAGCGGAGCGAAGCAGACAAAAGTGAAACAGACTAGTGCGGAGCAGCGCGGTTTGTTAGGAAGCGGTGCCGAGCAATACGCATGCACAAGTCAAGAGGCATCGCCATCTCTCCGCACTCGACGGTTCACTTCGCTCCGCACTGAATCACACCGCGCTCGCCACTTGCTCTCCATTTAACGTCGCGATGCTCATCACCTTTCTACTCCGCTTGAAAATGGGTGCTCACATATTTTATTTTTGATTTTTTATTGATATGGAGATTTCGTTTACTGTGATTAGTCGATTAGTGCACCGATAAACTTCATTCCGATCCGTGGAAACGCACCATTAGGCTGTGGTTCCACTGAGGCGGTGCAGACCGTAGACGAGCTATGCCACGATTACCCAATCACATGGAGAACGTGCCGATTTCAAGTCATGTGATTGGTAAATCGCGGTACAGCTCGTCTCCGCTCTGCTCTTTTCCGTCTCAGTTGAACCGCAGCCTAAGTGTTCGTCGCTTCAAATTGCTCTGTTTCAAAAGAGTTTACCCCGTGTCGCTCTACTGCGTTCCGCTCCTCTTCAGTAGAAACACTCGTATCTTTTCACAGTTCCACTCTGCAACGCCTACCTCAGCCTCGCTAGAAACGCAGCCTTAACTTTACAATCGATTATAGGTACATGTAGTCGATTATATTTATTACTGAGAATAGAAGAGAACGTACAGAAATAATAGCTCAATTTTAATAATAATGTCTCAATTTTAATGCTATTGTTATATGGCTATGTTTGGGGTCAAAAAACTGTCACATACTTAAACTTTTATACCTTTAAAAGAACCGCCCACACAAAGTAATGTTGAAGACGGGATAACTGAGGTGTTTTTGATGGCGACACTTGTTTGAAGCGGGTGACACTTGCTCTATCGTCAGTCCTTACCGGTCCAAAATATCGTGTCTACCTATACGTTGTGTCTACGTGTTCGTTGGTTGAGAGTTTTTTTAATATGTACATAGATTTACTTCTGTACCTATCTGTTTTGTGATAACAGGTTGAAAATTATTTCCATGACCGACAGCATCTACCGATGTTATATAGCAATGATGATGACGGCATAACGTATTACTTTACTCGCATTTTATTGGTATATTAAGCCCTTTCTTAAAAGTGGGAGAGCACAGCCTAGTTCCAACAGCTTTCGTTTCAACGTATAAACTGAATCCGTTGCCTTCAGGCGAGCTGGTCCGCCACGTGCGGTACCATCACACTCATGAGAAGCCATACAAGTGCAACGAGTGCGGTTACGCCAGCGTCGAGCGGTCGAAGCTACTGCGCCACCAGCGTGGCCACACCGGCGAGCGCCCCTACAAGGTAACATACACGCCACGGTTAAGTCTTCTCCATAGGTGTACAGAATTTATAGGCAAAGGAGATTATGTTGCCATACCGGCGAGCGCCCCTACTAGAGTTGTAAAAGACCCGAATCTTGGAGTCCTATCTAATAAGACTTGAGTCTTTTATGGCAGACTCGAGTCTTAAGTCGTTCTGAATTTGGAGTCTATTGTAAAAAGACTTGAGTCCTGCCAAAAAGAACTCAAACACTAAGTCTTTTTAAAAGACCTCATGCCTGTGTCCTCCATATTGTTTAGCAATAAAACTTAAAGACCAAATTAGAATGACAATATATTAACACAACTTTTACTTTAAAGTCATTTCATTTGCTATAACCGGACTAAAGTGAGTACCGTAATTAGTGAGTATCGTAAGATGACAAACACCGCACAACATTGGATAATATAATACACCAACTTAAGTTCATGACTCAGTCTAGCTCAAAGTACTTAAAGGACTCAGAAGACTTAATGTGACTACATACATTTACATACATTAAGAGTAATTAAGCATTTTAAATGCAAAAACTTAAAAATATTATTAAACATTGCAATGCTTCACTTTAACAGAGATTCACAATTTCTGTAAAGAAATTGGTCTCAGGTGGTCTTAGCTGCAAAGCTATACCATTAGATGGTATATTATGATTATTATATTATGATATGTTATGATATATTATGAGATGGTATATTATGTCACTTGAAAAATGACTCAAGCCTCGAAATGAAGACTAAAAGACTCGAGTTTATTACAACTCTAGCCCCTACCGGACAAACGCAACGTTTTACGCCCGATCTCAATAACTTAACAAAAAATTAAACTAAAAATAAAGATAGAATTTGTGAAGTTCTATCAAAATTATACGATGTACTTCTTCCTGAAAGATAAGAAAGATAAGGATTTCTTTTATATTATTTATTTATTTGCCCTTCATTTTTCATATATACACAACAGAAAACCAAAAATAAACACAATGTACCAATGGGCGGCCTCATCGCTAAAGAGTATTGTTTAATTCCAGTGAAAGAAACGAACTCAATGCGTAATGCAGGCGCTGGCTGTTGCCATGCTAACTACCCACGTTGTTCCGAATTTTATAGTGAATCGCTTATATTTACGTTCCAATTTCCTTATTATTTTCTCTTTGGAACAACATATATAATAACACTTATAAAGAATACTTAATATGATAATAAAATAAATTTATTTACGTGCTGAGCGGAGAAGCACTACATTGTAAATGACGAGGCCCGATAGGGCTGCACAGACTAAAGAGTGTGACAGATGCAAATGGTTGAACCTTATTTTTTTATCTATCAACGAAAGTGCGAACGGTAAGTCCTAGAGGTGAGAATACATGTGTAATATAATAATTAAGTTACTTATCTGAAGGAAGAAGCCAGAAGTATAATTTCCTATACAAGATCAAGTAATATTTCTATGATAGGCTATATTGAGACCGGTCGTTAGTTGATGTTTTCTTAAGTTTCTGAGTTTTATAGATAAAGTATATTTATGTTGTGACACTGCTGAGCGTCCCTATCAGGGTAAACACATGCCACGGTTTTAGTTAATGCTTTCATACATAAGTGTCTGGATTTTATAGTTGAGGAATATTATGTTGCCGCACTGGTGAGCGGCCCTACCAGCTAAACTCACAACACAGTCTAGCTGATACTCAAGAAAGAAAAAAGTAAAGCTATAAATAAAATTTAAAGCTAACAATATTACAAAAGAAAAAAATTGAATAGGAATGTTTTTCTAAGGAAACTAATTTTATCATATTTTTCAGTGCCCCGACTGCACGTATGCGTCTTCGGACACATTCAAACTGAAACGCCATCTGCGCAAGCACACGGGCGAGAAACCATATAGCTGCGATAATTGCAAAAAGAGTTACAGTCAGAGAAACTCTCTAAAGTCGCACATGATGGTCCATAATAGTAAGTAATAAAGTCAATAATACAACATAAAAAGTGTACCGGTTTTGAGATAAAGTTCGCTGTAGACAAGCTGCGGTATATAATTAATATTCACAAAATGATATGTTAGATTGGCTACCTTACAGCCTAATTCTGAGTAGTGGTGTTGGAGACTTTTTATTACAGACAAACCCTTCACGGATAGACAGCTCTTTGGAAATAATATTAAGTAAGTACCTTTTCTCATACTATATTTTGGGAAGGTGATATATAAGACCGAGATTCTGGGGATGTTAGGATTTAAATAATTGTCTCTCAAAATCGTAGTGCTTCCATAAATGTCAAATATAAACCATAAAATCCTTAAAGTAGATTGGGCAACAATCCGGTTAGAAAAATATATTTCCTAATTTCCGGTTTGTACAGAGTGTTGAGAAGTCGTCGTGGCGCCGTGGTTACTGTGTGTATCTTACGATATCACAGGTTAAGCAACGTTCGGCGCGGTCGGTACTTGGATGGGTGACCGCCGACCATTCGTTCCTCACGGCGACTTCCGTGCTTCGGAGGGCACGTTAAGCTGTCGGTCTCGGGTGCTGTATACTTGTATACAGTAGTCGTTAGGGTTTGTCAGAAGCCATATCGGCACCCTGAAAATTCTGACATCCACCACCCAGCACTGGGCCAGCTCGGTGGATTATGGCCTAAACCTCCTCATCACCCAGAGGAGAGACTCATGCCCTGTAGTGGGCCCATTACAAGGAGTTGTGATGATGATGATGATGATGATGACAGAGTGTTTATTTCCACAGCTGGTGAGACTTCAGTATACAAGTGCGACCTGTGCCCAACTCAGTGCGGCCGTAAGACCGACCTCCGCGTCCACATTCAGAAGCTGCACACTTCTGACAAGCCGTTGAAGTGCAAGCGGTGTGGCAAGTCCTTCCCGGACAGATACTCGTACAAGGTGCACTATAAGGTATGTTACCCTTTATTTTTATATCAATTTTTTGTTGAAGCTTCACTAAATTATGCCAATCTTCAAAAAATTATATAATTTAATGGCACTCTCTAATTTGGTTTGTGCAAGCCAACAGTTTATTTTGCCATTAAAAATCAAGACCCAAACATGCTGTCACTAAACTCTGCACCTGACCACATTCCACGAATATATGTGTAAGGTTGTCTTCGCAGGTCCAACAAATCTAATCTGTTTGTCTTACAAACTTTCAAAAATAACATTTCTTTTTATAATCCTCTAGTAAGGATGGCACGTTTTTATAATGAATTGGCTATCAGTAATCAAAAGATTGATCTATGTGTATCGAAACTTGGTGTTTATTCAAATAGCAGATTGCAGTTGTCGCAGCGGTTAAACCACCCCATACATTTGAAATATAAACATCATATCATAGCTGAAGGTGGCAAATTAAATTCCGAGCTCAAATTGAGAGTAAGGTCTCTTTGCCGAAATTAGCGCATGGGTCATCCCAGATGTTTCTGATATACCAGTTGGTATAGCAAGAGATGATTTCAGCCCATAACAATCTCCAAGTCCTTCAAAAAAAATTAAAGTCCTGTCTATAAGTATAAGCTCTGTGACTATCAACCCAACCGATGGAAAGAAATGGAGCGATGACACTAAGCCGCAAGTTCAAAAAATTATTTGCCCCGCACAAATCAAACTACAAGTGAGGGGACTACGCAAGACCAGAAATGGCGGTGTCATACCGCAATTAAGTTAGCCTAACCTAAAAATACTGACTGTTTTATGGAAGGAATTCCTGAAATTCTTAGGGGAACGGGAATTATTGGACTTTTATTTCTATGAAAAATCTTATTCCTTGAGTATCTTTGTTGGATCTTGACGAATTTGATACAGATTATATTAAAGGAGACTAGACATTTCAATAACAGAAAACCAGAACAAAAGGGTGGTGGTTTATATGCTTACTGGAATGGAAACTTATCAAGTTTTATTAATTATTGATTTAGATGGTCTGATAACTCTTTTAAAATGTTACCTTATTTTTTTTATTTTTTTTATATTATTATTTCTTAGTCAGTTTAAGTGATTAAAATGATTCTTATTTGTTTGATATGTTCACCTTATACAGGGTGTCCCACCAACCCTATAATATAATACCTTCACGGAGGTATTCTAGTACCCATGAGGATTATAGAAAAACGTAAAAAAAAAAGAAAAATCGAAATTTATTTTTTAATTTTTGTATGAAAGCAAAAAACACCAATGATGCCAACTATTTCTATCGAAATAGTTATGTAAAACTCGGTCTTGCTAAAATCGCTTCACGGATGGCGTAGGAAATTACTATCGAGGTAATAACCCCGCACGGGGTTATTCCTTATATTCCGGGGCGCTTCCTAATATAAAATAAATATATTACATATAAATAAATCTTAACCTATGTTTGTCAAACAGACCCACGTGGGCGAGAAGAGCTTCAAGTGCCAGGTGTGCCCCTACGCCTCGACCACTCAGCGTCATCTCCAGAGCCATATGTTCAAGCACACTGATGAGAAGCCGTTCGCCTGCGATAAGTGCGATCAGAGCTTCAGGTAAGACATGACCCTGCATTAGAAATAGTTTTTTATGATATGAAACTTGGCTAGTGTGCACTGGATGCAATGGAATTCGGGGCCATGGACATCAATAATTATAAAGTGGTTAAATTGTGTGTTCTGGTCCATCCAAGGTTTCAACTGAATAATCCTCATCATCATTATCACAACTCTGTGTAATGAGCCCACTGCGGGACTATGAGGCTCTCCTCTGGGTAACGAGGAGGTATATGCCGTAATGCACCAAGTTGGCCCAGTGCTTGTTGGTGGATGTCAGAACTTTCAGGGCAGCGAAATGGCTTCTGACAAATTCTAACGACAACTGTATACAAGTACACAGCACCTGGGACCGACTGCTTAACGTGCCTTCCGAAGTACGCAAGTCTTCGCGAGAAATAAATGACCGGCAGTCACCCATCCTTGTACCGACCTCATACTTTCCCTTCCCACAGGCAAAAGCAGCTGCTGCGTCGTCACCAGAACATGTCCCACAACCCGGGCTATGTCCCGAAGAAACCCAAGGAGAAGACCCACTCCTGCCCCGTGTGCGACCAGGCGTTCGCTCGTAAAGGCAACCTTACCCGCCATGTGGCGATTCACGACCCGGAGTCAGGGCACCGCGAGCGCGCTCTAGCCCTGCAGCTGGGCCGACAGAAGAGAGTTAAGATGGTCAATGGCAAACCAGAGGTAAGCTTCTGTTGTTTAATCGTATTAAACCCTCGTTTGACCTGATAGCGTTTGTGGCATTATTATATTGACGTTTCTTTTTTATAACGTGTATATTCCATTACATGATTCTGGTAATAGCTTTTCGCTTAGTTGTAGTAGATTGGCCGCTGGTTGCCAATTTGTTTAAAAACTAAATAAGTGTATATAAAATAGTTATGGGACGTCTATCTTCTATGCTGTGGTCCGTCTATGAGAAATCTAGTCTGGAGGTGGAAGTCGAAGTGACAGCACATGAGCCTAGAAAAAGTGGCTCCTCATAAAATGTGGCTGGAACATATTAACACATCACCGCTGCTGGTATATTTGGCGTCAACTTATATACAGGGTGGTCAACAAAAAATACTAAAATGGCAAATAAAGACCTATTTTATTAAGCGCACACCACAATCGTTGTATAGATTGGGGAATTTGTGTTTATAATAGTGTTTTTGCTGCTGCGGTTCAGTGTTGGTCACTGGCACTGGACCCAGAATTGCTTAGAATGTGTGCCAAGCAAATTTTTTAAAAAGAAAAACCTCTTTTTTGCTCAGTGTTATTCTTTTTGTGAGTCACAATTAAATAAGCTTTATGATAAGACAAATATAATTTTTATGATTATATTTGCAATGCTTTTTGTAAAAATGCTTTATAAAAATATATCAAGTGAACACTAAATCAGTTTAAATTAAGTAATCATATAAATAATAGAAGTGAAGCTATTACGTCATTATTTATGACTAGCTGTGCCCGCGACTTCGTTCGCGTGGACGACGAAACTTATCAATGAGTTTTTGTGTTAAGTGCTATTTGTGTAGAACATAATTTATCGAGCATACCGGTATTAATACTTCTGTCTCGGCGCGGGCCCTTTGTGGCTAATAACAATAGAAAGCCAATTATGTCTCAATAGCGGTGATTAAGAGGGTATATGATATCTTTGCTCGCGTCATTGCTCGCGTTCTGTAAGTTTTTGGTAGTAGATTTCTACTTTGGTACATGTTCAACTGATAGCAAAGCTGACGTTCATTGCAACAAATGCTCACAAAGACAATGGTAACGAAAGAAAGTAATCGTACAACATCAATTGAGAGCTTCAGCATACACGACATTATCAGTGAGACGATAACATAAAGGTTCCTTGGACTACTCACGCTAAAGCTGACGATGTGAAAAACAACTCACACTAAGATCGATGCTAGCAACACCTAGAGTTTGACCTTGTGCCTTATTTATTGTCATAGCGTAACATATAGCAACTGGAAACTGCACTCTCTTAAACTGAAATCTCGGAACCAAATGAATTCTAGGAATCAAAACACTTTCCCCGGCACCAAAACCGGTTAAAATTTCTGCCTTCATTATGTGAACACTCAAGAATGCGCTTATAACTATTCCTAGTAATGCCATATACAGGATTTTCTGTGCGATCAAGATCGATAGGTATTCCTTCCTCCTTGTAACAATGTCGCTGCTATTCCTGCTATTCCTTATAGAATTTCTCCCAAAGTATTAATAGCACTAAGGTAGACACGGTTAAATTAAAAAAAAAATCTCAGATGTCATATTTGAAACTCTGTTCTCCAAAGTTTACTCTGTTCTCCAGCGTACTCCCTATTAATACGTTCGAACAGCTATCAACACTGATTTACAGCGAAGCTCAAATATAAAATCTATACGGTCTACGCCTTATAAAAGTAAACCTAAGTATCTACCTATTTGAAAAAAATAAACTCAATAACAGAAAATAAAATACCTACCTACCTAATAAATCAATTTCTGATGATTACTAATCTAAACTCAAATAATAAGCAGAAAACATAAAAACTAATATCTTTTCGAATGACTCATCCTACCTAACAGTATTATAAAATAACCTACGGTCACTACGAACAATATCACATATTGACTTATAGAAATAAAACGAAATAACTCTACCTTAAACTGTTCTTAGTAAAAACTAAAAGGAATAAAAAGGTCGCACTGAAAAACACGCTTTAGAGTTGCAATTGGTAGTTAAACCATACAATTTATAGAATGCTAATAAGAAAAACGAACGTTCACCACTTGTCTTGATACGTTCAAATAAAATTTCAAAAAACCGTTCTTATGCGGTAGCGATCCGTGGCAGCCGCGCACCACACGTGTGTTGCGAACCGAACGGTGCAAGCCAAATTCAACCTTCAGCACTACATTAACAGCCTTACCTTAAAACTTAGTAAACTGCGTGTGACGTATGTAACCTACGACAAACTAATTATTTGCGGTTGGTACAGTAATCACACCGTACAGGATCGAACCGCAAAATTAAGTTTTTTTTTTATTGTTTATACTTTTCCGGTATAAAAATTACCCAGTGTGGTGCTTAGGATTTTAACGAATAATCGAATAATCATACCAAGTTTCATCGTAATCGAACTGGTAGTTTTTGCGTGATGCCTGAACAAACAGACAGACAGACAAATTCGGTGTCGGTCTAGCCCCTGCCATTTATTTTTTTTATATTTTCAATGTACAGAAATTTTACTCCTACAGATTTATTATAAGTATAGATATAGAATTTTTTGTTAAAACTTTTTTGGTATTTATTTATTTTGCTCATGCTCCTGGCGAATTAAAATAACATAACATGTTGCATATCGTGAAATTATGTAATGGATGTACAATTTCATTATTGACAGAAAGCCATAATGATCTAATATTTGTTGATTATTATTTCATTTTATTTTAATATTACTTTTAAATTATACTATTACTATTGGGTAAGTCGACCTAGATCCGTTAAGGGCGTGTAGTCTTTTCTAAGTTAAATTATTAGTGAAATTTTTTGTCAAGTTATTAAAATAAAACAATTTATTCATGATATTCCTTCAATAATAATGGGGAATCAAAAATTAAAGGGGAAAGATCCTATTTTTATAAAAATTGAAGCATTAATTAAAATTGAGATATAATTTTCATATTTAAAAGTTATTTCACCATGAAACAAACCTAACCATTTTTGAGATAATCGACTGTAATTTTTTTTATATAAATGTTGCCGAATTCTTGCCTTTAAATATCATATTTTTAAATTGGTGCGCTTTTTATTATTATTTTTTATTTTATACATGTAGATTAAGATGTTCTATGATCTTAGTACCCAAAATATTACTACAATAATATTACTAAAATAGACTACCAAATACATAGTTCTGAGCGATTGAAAGTTCCAAAAATCTGTATTTTTTTTTACAGTTTCACTTTTCTTTGAAGAATATCTGAAAAACTATTTTTTTTATTTGATCATTTGGCAGATGTGTTTAAAAACATCAACGATTTGTCAGCTACCCAACAAGGTATAACAATCTGGGCTTTTATTTAAATTCGTAGGAAAAATATTAGTTTCATTAGCGATGGTGGACGTAAAAATAATTACGCTTATTGAGTTTCATTTATTTTTTGGTTCTGCAAAGTAAAATAAAACAAAAGGTAAGTTTGTACAAAATAAAATTTATTGTCATTACACATTATGCTTACGTTCAACATGTCCGCCTCTATTTTGGATACATTTTCGAATTACTCAGCTAAGCCCAATTTTTACTTGCAAAGAAAATTGCATTATCACCGCGTTGATTATCCTGACTTTCAATTCGTCAACAGAGGCAATTGGATTGAGCTCGCTGTATACGAGGCTCTTTATGTGCCTCCAAACATAAGAATGCATGGGTTTTAGGTCAGGACTCGTGGCTGGAAAGGGTGAGCGTCCTTCTCGTCCTATCCACTTTGTTTGTATTCAGGCATTCTCTCACACTCCTTCGAAAATACACAGGACAGCCGTCAGAGATAAATCTTCCACTAAATCGTAGAGGTCTCGTCTCAGGAAGTTTTCATAGTGAGAGAAATTTCCCTCATTCAAATTATTGGCTAGAAAGTAGGGTCCAATCAATTTTACTTTCATTATACAGTTCATTATACTTTCTAGGGCAAAAAATGAATTAAGCTCAATAAGCATAATTATTTTTACGTCCACTATCGCCTTTGTAACTAAGATTTTTCCTACGAATTTAAATAAAAGCCTAGATTGTTGTACTTTGTTGGGTAGCTGACAAAACGTAGATGTTTTTAAAAACACCTGCCGAACGTCTGCCATAATATTTTTTAAAGGTATTTTCATAAAAGAAAACTCTAAAAAAATTACAGATTTTTTGAACTTTCAGTCGCTGAGAACTATGCTATTTAGCCATATTAGGTAGGATTTTGGTTTCTTGGAACTTAGAGCATCTAAATCTGCATATACATATAAAATGAATAATAATATTTAAAAAACGCACCAATTTCAAAATATGATATTCAATGGCAAAAATTGGCAACTATTACAAAAAAAATATCTAAAAATCTAAAATTCGAATATCTCGAAAACGGCTAGGTTTAGGGTAGGGTGTTTCATAGTGAAGTAAGTTAGAAAAGACGGGTCCTACGCGCCCTTAATGGATCTAGGTCGACTTAACCAGTTACCCTGTATCTTTGAAAATTCTAAGCTGTAGCGTATCTTTCTCTTATTTGTTACAGTCTCAATATTTACCAACTCAGTCTTTTTTAGTTTTCTGCCCAAGCGAATGTATTAATTTATAATTATTAACTAACGGAAATATCTCTAGACTTCAGCTAGTAGACGTCATACAGATTGAAGCATGCGCAGCGCCTTGATTTTATAAACGTCTATACTAATTTGACAACCAATTTGGCGATGGGGTAAACCTGTTGCCTCAGACGTCAGTGGTTGCGAGTTCGATTCCCGCACGGAAAAAGAAAAAAAAATGTTCCGTGTTAATGTTTATGAATTTATATTCTCGGTTCCTCCCTTTTTTTGTCTGGAGGAAAACATGCTGTCATGTCCCCGACCGCCCAATGGGGAAAGGTGGGGTATGTGGGGATGATCCGGCAGAAAAGGCCGAACAGACCCACTAAAAACCTCCAGGTGTACCTTCCCTGCCATAATTGGAGCCCACGGTATCGCCAGTAGCATTGCCCGCGAGTCCCGGCGGATTGCGCTCAGCGTGAACCGTGCGTCCTCCACGTAGGAAATGACCCAGTACACGCGGCCATTTCCCCATTCATAGCCTGTATAGCCGTAGTAGGTCCACCGCCACGGCTGGCTATCGGCTGATCATCCTCCACCCAGCCTTACCTAACCTAACCTAAAACCTAACCTAAAACCCAACCTAAAACTAAACCTAAAACCTTACCTAAAATCTCACCTAAAACCTATCCTAAACGACGTAACTTAACCTAAAACCTAAGCTATCCTGAAACCTAACCTAACCCAATACGACGGCCTGGACGCCGAAGCAATCCGAGACCGCCTACCCCAGAGCATCCAGTGTACGACCAGAGCTTGTCGCCTCTGTACTCATCGGTCCACTCTGCTATCAGAATGGTACCGAGAGGACCCACCCCGGGAAGGGGCAGCTGCCGCCCAATACAGACAGACGCAGCGCTCCGTCGCCGTAAAAGTGATTTCGCTTCACCCGCCACGACAAGGCACACTCTACTTGTGGGGGTCTAGGTTCCGTAACGTAACGTAAGTTCGCTACTTTACGTTACTTTGGGACCATGTAGGTAGTTGGTGTGAGGTTTTGGGTGTTTTTTTTGTTTTCATAATATAATGAGGCTGAAGAGTTTTTATTCTCCTAACGCGCTAATATCGGAAACAACCTGAATTGAAAAGAAGTGATTTTCATAGCCCGAGTCATTGAAGAACCTTTATGCCAAGTATTACATCCATGCACTGAAGAAATAATTTTTCATCCAAACTAAAAAGTCCAATATTCCGTGTTCCCGTGGGAATGTCGGGAACTTCTTTCGCAACACAAACAGTCATTCACTGGGGAATCTTTAAACTGAGTATCACATCTGTGCACTCATGGAATATTTTTTTTCATACAAACTATAAATAATATATTTCCTGTTCCCGTGGGAATTTCGAGAATTACTTTCATAGCACAAACAGGCACTCTTTGAAGAACCTTCATGCCAAGTATCACAGCCGTGCACTCAAGGAATAAGATTTATCATACAAACTAAAACATTGCATATTTCCCGTGCCCGTGAGAATTTCGGGAATTCCTTTCATAACACTTTCAGACACGTTGAAAAACCTTTACACCAAGTTTCACATCGGTGCACTCAAGGAATAAGATTTTTCATACAAACTAAAAAGTCCTATATTTCCCGTCCCCGTAGGAATTTCGGGAATTCCTTCCTTAGTGCACCCCTACTTCCCCTAAAGAATGTATGTTCTAAATTTCAGCTCTCTACGCCCAGTAGTTACGACTGTACGTTGTCTGTCAGTCACTCAGTCAGTAACGGAACAGTTTTATATATATTGATGACACTAAAGTTGTAATCTTTTTAATCAACATTTTCACTCCGTTTTTATCCAGACCGACACCCATAAGATTCCTCTATTGCCTAGTGAGTCTAATGTAAACTTTTCTTCCTTGATTATTGCTAGGATCTCGATTGTAAAACCTTTGAAATTGTTAGACACTACAAAAAGTACAGGGCCACACGGTATACATTTAAATATATTTAAAAAAAATGCGCTGGCACTATTTGTAAGCCGCTCTACCTAATATTTAATAAGTGTTGACAAATAGGTTATATGCCTGACTTATGGAAAAAATATTTTGTTGTCCCAATTTTTAAGGAGGGTGATATTCACAACAATGCAAATTACAGACCGGTATCTAAATTATCCACTATACCTAAACTTCTCGAAAAACTAGTATATGAACTTATCTTTCCGATTATAAGACCAATGATGACGCAAAAACAACATGGTTTTATGGATAAAAAAATCAACTGAAACTAATTTGTGTGAATTCGCGGGCAGGTTGCTAAAATTTATGGATAAAGGTGCTCAAATTGACGTAGTATACACAGATTATGAAAAATTATTTGATAAAATATCACATAACATCTTAGTGAGTAAGGTAGAGTCCATGGGTATCCATGGTGTACTTTTACGATGGATAGAATCTTATCTTCGTGATAGAAGCTAAGCAGTGACGGTCAAGGGATTCATGTCATCCTTTGTGCCTGTTTTATCTGGCGTGCCCCAAGGATCACATTTAGGGCCGTTGCTGTTCAACATATTTATAAATGATATAAACATGGTATTTGAAAATTCATCTTTCCTATTGTACGCCAATGACAATAAAATTTCTAAAGAGATACGCTCTGAATCAGACAGTCGACATCTACAAGATGACTTGACCCGACTAAATAAATACGGCCAAGATTTTTTTTTGAGTTGAAATATCAATAAATGCAAAGTTACACGCAAAAATTAATAAAATATGATTATAATTTAAAAAGAGTAATATTAAACAGGACTAGCGAAATAAGAGATTTAGGGGTTCAGTTAGATTCAAAACTTTTTTTTAGAAACCACATCGATATAATAATAAAAAAAGCGCACAAAATGCTAGGCTTGATATTACGTATTTGTAGGAAGTTTACACAGGTGTCTACTTACTTATATAATAATTTTTCATTCACTTAAGAGACCCATATTAGAATATGATACTACTAAATAATTTTATTAAATGCTTGAAATAAAGATTCCATGGTATTGATGATGATGATTAAATGATGTTAATACTACCTTTTTAACTGTAAATGTTGTCCAAAAAAACACTTACCTAAACATTATTTAAACACTTACCTGTTTGTGCTACTATAGTAATTAAAAGTATTAATAATATTCCAGTCTCCCAAACATTTTTAATTTTTAAATGTATTATCAAATAGTGGAAACTTCACTGGTTTATGTTATTAATAATAAGTATTTTCATAACTGTTTGTTTCCCAAATAAAGAGAAAAAAAAAATAACAAGATTGATATTTTGTCCTGCAGTTGATCACCGATTCACCCAAAGCCTCCGGCTCCAACGAGGCTAACAATGAGAAGGAGCTCAAACGCGGCGAGGTGATGACTGATGTAAGTCAACAAACTAAACCTAATTCAGGCCCATCTTTATTCTGGTAGATGCAGGGCCAGAAAGAGCCAGTTTCGCTAGTTTTCTCGAACAAACACCACAAACTACCTAATAAAAGCAACCCGCCCCTGTTACGGACGTGGATCAATATCGCTTAAATTTTGTGTCACTCATTGGACATTCATTTGCAGCACAATAGGCAACCCTTTTTTTACTTCGGGGGAATCCTCCATGGATACGATGACGCTCGGGGGAGCGACAAAGTTATGTCTAGCCTTTAACCGACTAAAACAAGGTGTTCCTCCACCGCGCCTAGTGGCGGGATCACGGGCAAGCCGAAGCATTCAACCGCAAAACCGCCGGCGCCATCCGCTTGCGCGGAACCCTCAACATGCAGCGTGCCAAGAACACCTATTTTTTTTTAATGTAAATGTTATCCTAAAAAAACTTATCTGTTTGTGCTACTGTAGTAATTAAAAGTAATAATAATATTCCAGTCTCCCAAACATTTTTAATTTTTAAATGTTGAAACCGAAACCAAATAGTGGAAACTTCACTGGTTTATGTTATACATATATGTTATTAGTAATAAGTATTTTCATAACTGCTTCCCATATAAAGAGAAAAAAAGAAAAGAAATAACAAGATTGATATTTTGTCCTGCAGTTGATCACCAATTCACCAAAAGCCTCTGGCTCCAACGCGGTTAACAATGAGAAGGAGCTCAAACGCGGCGAGGTGATGACTGATGTAAGTCAACAAACTAAACCTAATTCAGGCCCATCTTTATTCTGGTAGATGCAGGGCCGGAAAGAGCCAGTTTCGCTAGTTTTCTCGAACAAACACCACAAACTACCTAATAAAAGCAACCCGCCCCTGTTACGGACGTGGATCAATATCGTTTAAATTTTGTATCACTCATTGGACATTCATTTACAGCACAATAGGCAACCCTTTTTTTACTTCGGGAAATCCTCCATGGATACGATGACGCTCGGGGGAGCGACAAAGTTATGTCTAGCCTTTAACCGACTAAAACAAGGTGTTCCTCCACCGCGCCTAGTGGTTGAATCACAGGCAAGCCGAAGCATTCAACCGCAAAACCGCCGGCGCAATCCGCTTGCGCGGAACCCTCAACATGCAGCGTGCCAAGAACACCTATTTTTTTTTAATGTAAATGTTATCCTAAAAAAATTACCTGTTTGTGCTACTGTAGTAATTAAAAGTAATAATAATATACCAGTCTCCCAAACATTTTTAATTTTTAAATGTTGAAACCGAAACCAAATAGTGGAAACTTCACTGGTTTATGTTATACATATATGTTATTAGTAATAAGTATTTTCATAACTGCTTCCCATATAAAGAGAAAAAAAGAAAAGAAATAACAAGATTGATATTTTGTCCTGCAGTTGATCACCAATTCACCAAAAGCCTCTGGCTCCAACGCGGCTAACAATGAGAAGGAGCTCAAACGCGGCGAGGTGATGACTGATGTAAGTCAACAAACTAAACCTAATTCAGGCCCATCTTTATTCTGGTAGATGCAGGGCCGGAAAGAGCCAGTTTCGCTAGTTTTCTCGAACAAACACCACAAACTACCTAATAAAAGCAACCCGCCCCTGTTACGGACGTGGATCAATATCGTTTAAATTTTGTGTCACTCATTGGACATTCATTTACAGCACAATAGGCAACCCTTTTTTTTACTTCGGGAAATCCTCCATGGATACGATGACGCTCGGGGGAGCGACAAAGTTATGTCTAGCCTTTAACCGACTAAAACAAGGTATTCCTCCACCGCGCCTAGTGGTTGAATCACAGGCAAGCCGAAGCATTCTACTGCAAACCCGCCGGCGCCATCCGCTTTCGCGGAACCCTCAACATGCAGCGTGCCACGAACACCTATTTTTTTAATGTAAATGTTATCCTAAAAAAACTTACCTGTTTGTGCTACTGTTGTAATCAAAAGTAATAATAATATTCCAGTCTCCCAAATATTTTTAATTTTTAAATGTATTACCAAATAGTGGAAACTTCATTGGTTTATGTTATACATATATGTTATTAGTAATAAGTATTTTCATAACTGTTTGTTTCCCAAATAAAGAGAAAAAAAAATAACAAGATTGATATTTTGTCCTGCAGTTGATCACCGATTCGCCCAAAGTCTCCGGCTCCAACGAGGCTAACAATGAGAAGCAGCTCAAACGCGGCGAGGTGATGACTGATGTAAGTCAACAAACTAAACCTAATTCAGGCCCATCTTTATACTCGTAGATGCAGGACCGGAAAGAGCTAGTTTAGCTAGTTTTCTCGAACAAACACCACAAACTACCTAATAAAAGCAACCTGCCCCTATTACGGACGTGGATCAATATCGCTTAAATTTTGTTTCATTCATTGGACATACATTTGCAATACAATAGGCAACCCTTTTTTAACTTCGGGAAATCCTCCATGGATACGATGACGCTCGAGGGAGCGACAAAGTTATGTCTAGACTTTAACCGACTAAAACAAGGTGTTCCTCCACCGCGCCTAGTGGCGGGATCACGGGCAAGCCGAAGCATTCAACCACAAACCCGCCAGCGCCATCCACTTGCTCGGAACCCTCAACATGCAGCGTGCCGAGAATGCCTATTTTTTACACCTATTTTTTTTTAATGTAAATGTTATCCTAAAAAAAATTACCTGTTTGTGCTACTGTAGTAATCAAAAGTAATAATAATATTCCAGTCTCCCAAACATTTTTAATTTTTAAATGTATTACCGAATAGTGGAAACTTCACTGGTTTATGTTATACATATATGTTATTAGTAATAAGTATTTTCATAACTGTTTCCCAAATAAAGGGAAAAAAAAAGAAAAGAAATAACAAGATTGATATTTTGTCCTGCAGTTGATCACCAATTCACCAAAAGCCTCCGGCTCCAACGCGGCTAGCAATGAGAAGCAGCTCAAACGCGGCGAGGTGATAAGTGTATCTGACGGTGACGGTCAGCAGTATGTGGTGCTGGGGGTGGCCGAACTCAATGATGGCACCCCGCGACAGTTGGCCATCTTGACTCCGGATAACCGCGATGAGAATGGTAAGTCCAGTGTGAAAAATAACACCTAGCAAATTCGTTTCGATGTAGGTCACGTGCAGTAAATAATGATTTTGTATGACTAACACACAGCCTTGAAGCATTGCTCAAGTGTTAGCCTGCAGCGTAGCTTTGATACCAACGCGGGTCTGTTCGGGTTCACGCTCGGGTCTGGGTGTAAATAAAGATACCCCCTAATCCCGCTATATAGTCTTCCTAGTACCACGGGCTAGTTGGTGTGTTAGAATAGTATATTAACTTCGTTTTAAATTAAAAACTAATTTTCTTTTAACAGAAGAGGAAGAAGAGAATGACAATAATGATGACTCGATGGAGATCGACTTAGATCACCAGAACACCAGGCACACCGCACCTCAGCGAATTCCCTTGAGCAGGGGTGGCAGGTACCCCCGTATCCACTGCCCAGGGACTTCACTATGGCCGGAAAGGGTAAGGGACCGGTGAAATAGCGTCGCTTTAGATCACCAGAATCTAATTCCCTCAGCCGCGCCTCAATCTGGTGGAATCGCGTCGCGTTAGACCACCAGTATCCGGCTATCTGGCCTGCCATCATTCAGGGAAATCGCTGAGGCGTTAGATCCCCGTAATCCGGATGTCCGTAAAGAGGATTCGAAAGGGTGGTTGTCCCTTTCACTTCCCCTCGGCAGACGGACTGACCCCCACAGGCATCCATCCCACGGATGAGGCACCTCGCGCACCCGGGGATTGAGGTAATTTTTACAGAGGTTGGCTTCCTCGCAGCCGTTAGGCCCCCGGTCCTGTTTCTGCCTAGGATAACGGGTTGGTCGACAACTCGGATGCCGAAGCAATCCAAGCCTGCCTTCCCTCCAAGTGGTTCAAACCAGTGCTCCCCTCCCCAATGCCCTCATCCGTTCCCTAAAGTGAGCCGCTGATACTCCTTTGGGGAACTGACGAGGACGAGGGCCCCGCAGCTAATTTTGGTCCGCGAAGTCGAAACGGTACCTCGCATATCTGGGGGGCATTCCCCTATCCGCCATCTGGGGATGCACCTGATGGGAAACCAGCAACTCCGATCGGGACAATAGGCAACCCTAGTTTTCAGAATGTACATAACTTAAGTTATAAAAACTACCTACTTATTCTCCTAGGAGATTGATTTGAAACTTGTAAAATTTACACAATAATAAAAATTATAAATCAAAAACGTTTTCAGTTGCATTATTTCGCGTTGCAGTCACTGGCGACCATTGTGTTTAGAGACAATGTCATAAAATAAAACACAATAAACTCAAGTTAAAACATATTGTATTAAAAAAACAGTGAAAACACTGCTAGTTTTAAAATTGCACTGGCCCATTGCAAATAATCTTCTTCCTCTACCCAGACTCTGTCTTTATTTTTAAGGAATAATTATTGAATAAACCACATGATTTTATTTTTGTTAATTTTTACTAATTTCAACAAACTTTTCTTATTAGGATGAGGATGAAGATGAAGTGCTTCAGGTAACAATCGAAGATGAAGAGTTCGTGGTGCGACTTGTCTAAGAGTTCATCAACTGCTACCTGTTCGGGTTTACAAACCCAACAGAGAGTCAGTTTCATGAATTGGATATGATGGAGTTGGAGGTCCGCTTTAGTGCACTCTCGATAAATGAATGAACGGTTGAAAGTGTGGTGGTTAACAAACTATGCGTGAAAAGGAATCCAAAACCGACACTAGGTAATTTTAATTGTTGATGTCTAAATTTAAATTAAAACTCTATATCTAATACATAATTCTCTAAAGACATGTTTTAGTTATCAATATTAATAAATGTATCCCTCATCAAAACATATATTGTAAACCGTAAGCATGCATTGGATCTGTGTGTTTCTTCGTAGTGGTATAAGATATTGCATTTTTGAATTTCAAATCCCCAAGTTAGACATATTAGTGAGATTTTATATTCGATAATGCAATATGACAGCTTAATTAGATTTCCATGTATGGCTTGTTAACTCAATGCAATGGAATAGGACGCTAATAAGTATTATCTTATTGTTATAGTATACATCCGAATGTACTTTCAAAGAAGAGGTAGATGTTTGTAAATATAATTACATTAAATTTATTCAATATTGTCATGCTGTATGGGTCCAGTTATAAATCATGGCAAAATTAGGAAATAACCAGTTGAAGGTTATAATAATGTTGGAATGTGTACCACATGATTTTATATGTTACCACATGGTCTAAAAATAATAATAAAATATAAAATTTGAAGCGGCGAATGTTTTATTTCTAGTCTTTTAGTTTTTATACTCAAAAATTTATTTCACTTATGATGAAAAAAACAAAAAATAAAAACAACAAGAAAGTCCCCATATTTTTAGTTGATTTTTATAGTTACATTTTATTTATAGTCATCATAAAAATTTAAAAAAGTTGGTGGCCACGCCGGACTCGATCCTGTTTCTCTCAGACTAAATGGGTAGAATTCCAGACAGTTAACACCCGCAACTACAGCTGTACTTGGGAGTACTGATTAAATAGATACTAAATTTGCATGATTTCCCAGAAATGTTTCCTAATGACTGGGCTGTTGACAACACCTAGGATCGGTTTTAGCTATAAGAAGTCTTGGATTTTGGAAATAATCAAAGATGAAAAAACCGGAAGTGGAGAATGGCGCGGCCATAACTTTAAAAGGGCGTATCTTCCAATATAATGATAATTTCTGAAGTTTTGTTTTTTTGACTAATCTTGACTAATTCACTCTTCATTTAACAAAAAAGACTAGATCTCTTGCTATCGTAGTTATCGAGATCTCCATGGCCGCTCAACTCTCCGCGTCTTGATTGCGCGGCTATGATTATTCGAATAACTTTACCTACTTTTTTATTTACACTCTTCGATTTTGACTACTGTCACCGAAAATTTGGTGCATGTCAGTTCTGGATTTTTTAACTTGTCCGAGCAATCGAAAAGGTCATCAAAAAATTATCACACGCATAGCCTTCAGCCACTTTATAACTAACCGATTCATAACCAGCGACTTAAAAACATTTTTTTTTCACTATTTTGTGTCAGATACCAACACCTATTTACCGTTTTCATTATATTTTATAAAGCAAATATAGGAAAAAGCTCTAGTTTGTCGTGGAAGCATCAACCTTCTTAATAGAAAAAAGATAAAGATCGGCTTAATACTGGTACGGTAGTAAAATTAAGAAAGTCATCATGTGCGGTTAGCGCACATTGAGAACATATAACCTTAACAAAAATAATTTTGCAGCTTCTAAATCCTAAACCTATTAAATGACCAAAATGTACACTCGTCCAGCTTCACGCTCAGCACTAGCAAACTTTCTCAGATTGCTCAACTGGTCTTTTAGGGGGCCCTTTATTGCATTATGATGTCCTTCTATTATTGTAATTTGATGTAGTACAGAAAACAGAGCCTACCGCTCGCCAAGTGACACTCGTCATTGGGTTTGGAAAAAACATCTTGCTATTTCACTCAGCGTCATACGACATGTTTGTTGAGACACACGATATATTCTTACAGAAATCGAAACTCAAAAAATTCTAAAATACTTTTGGGACTTGTGTTCGTATGACAAAATTAGCTAATTTATATCCCAAAAAATAACCTATTTGTAGTAAGTGATAAATAAACTAGGTCCGTAGAACTTATAACTTTGATTTGTTCTTGTATAAATACGAATTTTTCATACCAAAAGTCGAGTGAAAATTGGGGTTGAAATATGTATTTTTCAATGACAATAATCTTACTATGTCTTCTTTTAGCATTACTCTGATTTAAAAAACGTAGATTTCGTCAGGATCAAACTATATTATACTTATTTTTTGGAGTTTACTAGCAAATAATGACATTATGAGGCTTCTATGTTTGTATAGAAAAATATACAAAATGAGAACTCTTAAATATCGTTACCTATTTATTAATTTGCAGTTATTGCGTCTACTTTTTATCTTCACAAGGTCTGCGAAGTCAACGTGTCTGCTCTTCACAGGAGTCTTAACCACTAAATGCTGGCTTGCGATTGGCCGGTTATATGAGTCTCGGAAATTATTTATTCCGATTGGTGCATTTTCAGTAGGCTAAGGATTATTGGCTGCTTTGAACAAGTAATAAACCAAAATTCCGGCCACCAAAATATGACCATGGCCCTATTTCATAAAGCTACAATTCGGGGTAAACTGACAATTGTTAGCGATTTTCACATGATTTTCGTTTCATAAAACTACAATTCTACAGGTGACATACAAGTGTCAGTAAAAAGCGTTTCATAAAAATTGTCACGACAATTTTCAGGGTTTAAAGTGTTACTAGATGTAAAAAAAAATCTACTTATACCTCATTTCACTCACCTTTGTTGATAACGAAACGTAACTAGAAAAGGGTATTTACAATTTCGAAACTCATGTCAATTTGAAGCGACATCTCTCATGCATTAAGGTACCTACTCATCGTCATCCTTCCATCCATCACAATTTGTGAATCATTAAATTCTATATCTCTATTTCACATACATACTTTCTTATTACTTATTTAAACCCAAATTAAAGGGTCACCAATCTAAATTGCACTTCTTCTCAACAAAATGCGTAAATGGTTCTGCTACTTAATGTAGTTTTAGTTAAGTTTGCTAAATGCCCATTCAATTCAATTTCGTGTTAGTACAATGGCCACCATTATCATTTTTTGCATCAATTATTATCATTTTTCTTCGTTTTTTGCAATTGTAAGTCGTCGACAGATCCTCGCTTGCCTGTCGGATTGTCAGGACAATTCTACAATTCTTGGTAATTTAACACAAAACAGGCGTTTCATAAACGACAATTCATAACGATTTGTATGACATTTGTCAGTAGACCGCCTGTCGCTACAATTGTTTTATGAAACGCATTATGTGACAATTTTGGATGAATTGTCAGGGTTTCATGAAACGCATTTTTGTAATTTTACAATGAATTGTCGATATACAATTGTCAGTCGATTTGAGTTTTATGAAATAGGGCCCATGATATTTTAACAAAACTTAAATTAACTTTAATGATAACCTTAGAATATAAGACGAACACGATAACCAATATGATAACAAACAATTAGTTACTTTAACGAAAGTAGCAAAATTGATGACTTAATCGGATTGGTTAGGTAATGTGCAAAGTTTAGCCAACGGCCTCGTGAGGCGAGAACCCTCGACAGTACGAATAGATTGCAATACACACGAGTCCATCGGGGCCAGTATTCAATTTCTCAACACGAGCTAACGGCCAATGGAGCGGAAGATTATTTTCAGTTTTTATTTGACGATTGATCTAATTCCTAAAGTTTTAGAGTCTTGGGTCCACTTTGCCCGCTGGATCAGTGATTGAAGATCAGAAGTCCTGCTGAAATCGATGGATAAGCTGCCATTTGATCAAACGATTTATGTTTAATGCAGGATATCCTCGTCAGGGACAGTGAGATCCTCGTCAGTGGTAAGTGGTTCAAGTTATTGACAGCACTAAATAGTAGTTTCTAAATAACTGAAAACACAAAAAAAAATACTTTTCTGTCATGCCTCCAAGAAAAACAAGTTTGTGGGTAATTTTTAACAAAATTTGTGAACACGTAAGTTTATCGACATATTAGTTGCTAGAGTATAAATTATTACTGGTCATTTAATGTTTTTTTTTATTGAATAAGATATTAATTAAGGGTTTTGCAGTAAATACAGTTAGAACAAGTTATTGTTGGAAATAAGTTTTTAAGGGGTGTTAATAATTGTACATGTAGTTTGTATGGAGAACCAGTTCGCTGGCACCCCCTGCCAATAAATGAAATATCGTTTTGCAATATTGCAGTAGATTTAAGAATTGTATTTTGATCAGTTTAGAGAGTTCTATTCATAAAATGGATTATTTTATTCATATCTGTTGTGATTTTAAATTTTGGCAGTGCCAGTAGTTGTACTTTTTACAAGATTGGCAGTGCCAATGATTGTACTTCGAAGGTGCCAAAAACTGTATTAGCTTTTATGAAATTATAATAGTGATGTGCCTGGCTTTTATCATATTAAATTTACTTACCTAAATAACGATTTTAGAGGACTTAATGTATTTTAAAACAGTTTATTCAAATACAATTAAGCATTTTTTTAACGAGATTTTGTGTAAGCCGCCCTTAGTCATTTGTTATAAAGTTATGTCATTGAAAATTACTAACTAATTAATAATCACCATATTTCATTAAATTTAACTCACTAAATATATTTCGGTAGCTCGGCAGCGAGTTTTTGAATCCAATTTCGATAAAATAAGATAACAAAGTATAAAATCCCATCAGTTGGCAGATTCAAGCCTTTTAAAATATTGAAATTCTCATTAAAAAGATCTAAAACTCTCAGTATCCAATAATACTCCATTCTGATAAATCAATGAATTAAAAATATAGCTTTTATTTCAGCCGAGAAAGTGAGCAACGGAATTTCCGGAAATTTAACGTTAAAACTGCCAGTACGATCGACGGCTGATTGATTGGACTGAGCGTCTGCAGATGGAACTAGCTGCCTAAATAAAGTTTTAACCCTAAAGAAGATTTCATCAAATTCACTTCCAATGAGATCCTCCTGTTGCTCAGAACACGATTCGTCAAGGACGGAGAGGATGTCCGAATGAGAATCTTTGAAACTAATCACTAACTTCAAACTTTATTTCACTTAATCAAAGCACGCTAACTCAGCAACTTCTAAAGTATTCTTCATAGAGTCCGTTTACGCCGTAACGCAGGTAAGTCTAGAATCATGGTAATTTATTACTACCTACCATGTCTAGAATACTAGGTCCGTCATTATGATGGGTTTTCGATTTAACAGATAACCGCATCTTAAATGTCTCAGGCTTAGGTTATCGTTTCTTACGTTTAGTGACATTTTTAAATTATACTTTACTAGCTTTATCCCGCAACTTCGTATGCGCTTAACTACCCTTCTCGTGAAAATTTCAGAAACTATACAACCAGACACCCACTGAAAGAACCTTTATACCAAGTATCTCACCCATGTACTCAAGGAATAAGTTTTTTTCATACAAACTAAAAATCATATATTTCCCGTGCCCGTGGGAATTTTGGGAATTTTTTTCGTAGTACAACCAGTCACTCTTTGAAGAACATTCATGCCAAGTATCACATCCGTACACTCAAGGGATGGGATTTTTTCATACATACTAAAACATCATATATTTCCCGTTCCCGCGGGAATTTCAGGAATTCCTTTCATAACACAACCAAACACACATTGAACAACCTCTACATCAAGTTTCACATCGGTGCACTCAAGGAATAAGATTTTACATACAAACTAAAAAGTCCTATACCCGTTCCCGTGGGAATTTCGGGAATTCCTTTCTTAGTGCACCCCTACATCCCCTAAAGAATGTATGCTCCAAATTTCAGCCCTCTTCGCCCAGTAGTTACGGCTGTACGTTGTCTGTCAGTCACTCAGTCACTCAGTACCTCAGTCACTCAGCCAGTAACGGAACAGTTTTATATATATATATTGATTTGCCAAGTTAAGCAAAATAAAAATCCACAAAATAATTTAATACTTACTTAAATGAATACAAACATACATATAAATCAATTGTGAGTTTAAATGCAAGATTATAGTTGAAGGTACGGTACAGCGGAAAGCAGGTATAAGTGCCTAAAACGATTAACGATGGCTAAATTAAACTCAGTATGTATAGTGAAACGACGCCGCTGAGTTACATAACACCTATTTTACGTAAACAGTGTTTAAAATACATAAACACAAACAATAAAAAAAACCATCAATTATCATTATTTGAATTAGGCTGGGTAATTTATTGACATAATGTTTTTCGTATAATCTGTGTTGTGTATTCACAGTTTGTACTTAATTAAGTTTTAATAATACGTTTTAAATTTGCTTGGTGGTAGGATACCTTGTGGGTCCGCCTGGCTAGCGACCACCCTTTATATAAAGTCTGCCGCCAAATGTTACCGCTCCGGCGGTAATGTGTTCCGGCAATATTGTATAAAGAGCCAGTTCCTTCCTAAACCCGTGTGCTTTCATCTTCGACCTCATCGTCACTTACCATCAGGTGAGATTGAGGTCAAGCGCGGGTTTAGTCACTTCCGCCCAGCTCCGCGTCAATGGAAACGCAGCCTAAAGGTCCCTGGTTTCGGAACCAAAAATGGGTTTTGTCCTCCAGGATCCCCCAGCCTAATCCCCCAGGGTGTCCCAGTGAACTTGTATGTTCATCAGGATCCCCTTGAAATAAAATGAAGTTAAGATAAACACACACTCAGTGCATTTGCGTTTTTATTTAAGGGAATACTTAACAATATACAGAGTGTTTGGTAACAGCTGGAAGGAGATGATGACAGTCTTAGACTCCAGACCATTCAGAACATTTTGAGCGATACATGTCTTAGACGAAGTCTGCTAGTTTTTATTTTATAAAAGATTTACAGTTTTTCCAAGAAATATTGTCTTAAGTTTTCGCGATTCATACTATTAAATAAAACACTTTTTAACCGGATTTATCGCGTATATTTACATTTTAAATTTTGACTCGACGTTTCGGTGTCTTTGCAGACCCCGTGGTCACGAGCGACTGAGGTGTCTAGCGTCGGATTGATAGATTGAAAAAGTTATGCATCATCATCTCCATCTGTTTCTCAGTCTTCGATCGTAGCGCTCTGGATTAACACAAAACGAGCTGACAGTATCTTGTGTTTCAGGTCGTGCAGCTTGCTGGATGTTAGATTTAATATTTTTCAGGATAGGGTCCCATGTCGGTGATAGTTTCCAACCATCTTCTCTATTGAAATTAATTTCCAAGAAAACTCTAAAATTTGACAATAAACCTCAAACAGTACTTCAGTTACTGTAGGTAGATTCTTCTGTATTTTATGTTTTGGATTGTCTAATGTCTATTGGAATAAAAAAAACTAAAATACTCTTGGTTATTCAAATAATTTTAAAAACATGCTTGGCAATTGTCCTTTCATTTAAGATATCATTTACGACAGTAGCTATCGTGTCTTTGAAAATAAGCTACCTTAAGCAACTAACGAGGTGATTTTTTTTATCTCACAATCTAACTCTAAATTAACACTTTTTATTAAAATGCTAGAAAAGTCATATTTTCTTATTTAGGACCTAACAGAACTATTTTTTTTAATTAGTTTGAAGGTTTTTCTATTATTTTATGGCAAGTCCTCAATTAATTGCCAAACACCTGTTAAATTCTCTATTAAATCCATGGGGGATCTAGTGCGCCCACGTGTGTACTTGGGAGAGTTGGATAATACCGAGCCCCTAAGTACCTAGACTTCTTATGTGGAAGATTTTTTTAATTTTATGGGAAACAAAATGCAGTTATTCGTAGGAAATTTAGTTAGTTTAATCATAACGTGACGCAAAAAGGCCAAAGTTTAAATAAAAAGTAGTTATTGTGAAATTACAAAAAAGTGGGAAAACGCGGTATTGTGAAACTGGTCGGTTAAAACCGTGCCTCCATTAATTACGTAGAAATCGGAAGTAAGTTTTTTATTTTATATAACTTGTTCCGATCAGGCGGTTGATGAATTTAAATGATGATTCAAATTCATCAACTGCCTGAACACAATTTTGTAAATTTCGGAAAATATATTTTGAATGAAAATATTCTAGATCCTAGAAAAGTCGTCTAGGATTTTCAATGCCATGGACAGTCGCATGGAGAAACAAATATTTTTATTTTTTTTGTCGGGGTTTAACAACAATACAATGTCAATAGAAAATTTTTTCATAGTTTACATTTTCAAGCCCTCGTCCGACCATACTCCTGGCGCGAAATTATCAAACTTCGTAATTTCATTTTATTATTTCAAAATAATCAAAACTTTGACTGAGTTATTATGTCATCCATGTAAGCATTCTACGAAATCATAAATATTTTTTTAAAAAACTTGAAACTTTGAAAGTTGAGTACTTTCAACCGATTTTGATAAAATTTTCAAAATCGTTTCATAATTGTCCGAAATATCGTGTAACAAAGACACAAAAAAAACATACAGGCGAATTGAGAACCTCCTCCGTTTTTAGAAGTCGGTTGATAATAATGAATAGTAAAATAAATATCAAAAATTATTCTGACATTAATTATACAGTACAGTAGCATTCAAATTGATTGGTTCCATTGATTTAATGCAAGTACAGGGTAATTTAGCTCTCTTCGAAAGTACACACAAAATTATAAGGCTGCAAACTGGACAGCAGCGACAGCGACGCGGGCCG
Source organism: Stenoptilia bipunctidactyla (assembly GCA_944452665.1). Lineage (NCBI taxonomy): Eukaryota > Metazoa > Arthropoda > Insecta > Lepidoptera > Pterophoridae > Stenoptilia > Stenoptilia bipunctidactyla. Next base: position 44,747,513 of record OX101721.1, on the reverse strand, counting down.
CGGCGCGGGCAGCGGCATGGGAAGCGATTTCTGCGACACGATAGAAAGTATTGAGTTTGTATGAATATGATAGTGCTAAAATTACCAATATAAAAGTTCCAAAGAATGCGTGTAGTAAGTATACAGGGTGTTTGGTAACAGGATGCAAAGCTGAAAGGAGGCGGTAGTCTTGAACATTTAGAACATTTTGAGCCATACATGTCTTAGACAAAGTGTGATAGTTTTTTTTTAATAAAAGATTTAAGGTTTTTCCAAGAAAACTCCGAAATTTGACGATAAATCTCTAACAGTACTTCTGTTACTGTAGGGAGATTTTTTTAATTATCTGTTTTGGATTGTCTAATGTCTATTGTATACAATTACGGTAATTTGAAACATCGGCGACTCAAGAAAAAGAAACGGAAGGGATTTGAAAATAAAAAATAACAGAATAAATATTTAAGTGTATTTTTTTAGGATGGATTAAAAAATAACTAAAATATTCTTGGTTATTAAAATCATTTTAAAAACATGCTTAGCAATTGCTCTTTCATTTAAGCTATTATTTACGACAGTAGCTATCGTATCTTTGGAAATAAGCTACCTAAAGCAATTAGAGAGCTAAAATTTTTAAGTGTGAATTCTGACTGAAAACAAACCGCCCACAGTGTAGGAATTTCGCAATCTAGGGGGATTTAATTCTAGACTGATATAAATAAATGATTTACTTAAAAAAACATATTGTATGGTATTAAAATAAATAAAAATACTTAAATAGTGACGGAAAATAAAGTATATATATATTTAAAAAATGCAATATGAATATATTTTATTTTAGTCACTAACTTCTATTTCAGCCTCATTTACGGTGGGCATAGAAAGCAAATTTAGTACCTCAGGCTCTAAAGGACTTTGTTTCCTCTTCATTATTATCCTGTAACTAGATATTAAAGGGTCTGATGATATTAGAAGCCTATTAAGTAGATCGGTATTGGTATCTATTCTGGATGTTTTTCTAGTGAAGAATTCCCTGTATCTTCGGTTATCTTTGTTTCTGGCTTCTTGTGCCTCTTCCGATAGCTGGCCAATCGGCAAAACACACGAAGCTATAACATCGCGGCCATGAAATAAAACTTTGTGAACACTAACTGGCATGTTGTACCACGAGTATTCCCTTAAATACAGGTTTCTGGTTTCTTCTGTATAATTATTGAAGGAATCTAAACAAACCGAAAAACCGCACCCGAGAGTTTCTAAAATTATATGAAACCTTTTTATCAGTTCTAAATTTACCCCGGTAATATCAGCAGTTACGGTAGCATTTCTGAAAAATCGGCGTGCCGTATTGCCGTCATTAGTATTACCCGCTTGCTGGGTCGGCAAATCCACTAATAAACCCAATTCATTCCTGAACCGTGTTTGTATGTGTGTCTTTCTTGCCTGAACCTTATCTTTATTTTCTTGACCTCTCGCTTGCCACAATTTTATGTCGAGTTTGTAAGCGATATGAAGTATACACTCCATAAATCTAATCCAGGAATGTAAAGGAGAAAGCCCGAAAGACAATGCAGTTTGATCGAGAGGTTTCATCAAAATAAGTGATGGTTTATTCATCTCTGAAGGCTTTGCTCCACATATGTAACAAGTCTGAGATGAGAGCGAAACATCAGATACAGCACTACATATTTTGCCGTCTATCATAGTCAGCATAAAAATCGGTTTTACTAAAATCTTAAAACTATCTAGACTTACTTCAACGGGCGATAGCATATCGATTTGCCGTTGTATCGTATCAACCTCTTCTTTAATTAATGAAGTAGTCTCTTTAGCAAAGTTAAGTCTAATTGGCCGACAATACCTTGTTGAAGAAGGAGCTGGATTTTGCCAAACTATATTAAGATTCCCTTCGACATTCAACCTTAACTGAATAGGTACCATGGACGTGCTAAAAAGGTTCTCATCAAATTTAGTTTCAGAACTAAATTTTTGTTTATATGCTTTTTGTTGTGCTCCATCACAACCCCACTTAATTAACAGGGACAGTTCCTTCACTCCACTTTGCAAGTACTCGATAGACACAAGAACCTCTTTTTGAGACATACAAAGTCGTTTTATACTGTGATCAACTAATGATTGCAGGTCACACGTTGCAGTTGATTCTGTTACGGTTTTATTGGAAGGATAACATTTCTTCTTAGCCTCTTTTATTCGGTCATAAGACGGCAATAGATTTTTTATCAATTTATTTATCCTTTGCCGTATAATATCATACTGATGTGTTGATAAGTTAGCATCTACCATCATGCTCAATGCTTCATCGGCCGACAGAGTCTTTTGAACTCTTTCGCTGTTAATTTCTTTTCGTACGCTTTTTATGATAGAACCTCTCTTGGGTGAACTCATAGAAAGTTCTTTTACGATAGCCGCTGAGTCCCTTTTACCTGCTTTTCGAAGGTTACATTCATGTGCTATCGTAATTTCCTCAGGGCTAGTAGAAGACAATAGATTCTGCACTTTTCGTTTTTTAGTTTTATCGCAACATTCGATGAAACTTTTGGGTGGTCTACCAGGTGAATGACCAGATGTACTAGGTATTTCACTTAATACATTATCTGGTAATTTAATATACTCATTCAACCAAATCAAATTCTTGTTCAAAAAGCGTTCACGATGCCTACCGCTTGCTGACCATTTTTCATTAAATTTGTTGAATAACCTCCTCAAAAAAAACTTAATTTCATTTATAGCACCTTCCGAAAATTGTAAATGAGGGTAATGACCTAATATAAATGCTAAAACAGCATCAATACGCTCATTCTTAGCATTTGAGGTCCAAATATCAAAACATTGTTTTTTTGTAATTTCGGCAGTCATTCTGTAAACCGAAAAAAAATGTATGACGGTCGCACAAAATCGCAAGTTATATCAATTGTTTTCAAAAGTTAAGATTCTAAACTATATAAAAAAATAACAAGATCACCGGGATATTCAGGTCATTTTTTTCTATACACCTTTTATTTTGCAAATCATGTATAAAAAATCCTAAATTTTACTCTGCTTTTAAATGATGTTATTAGATCAATGTTAACTATGACATTAAAAAAACACTCCAACTTACCTTAATACGCTTACACGAAACAATAATAAACCAATAAACAATACTATACTTCGTTATTTTAATTAGTAATCACCAGCAAAGATAACACTTGAATATTGTTGTTCGTATTGTGAGACACAAGGAATATTATCTACCTACTTAAATATTATTTATTATTAATTTTAAACTACCTACAAAAAAATCGAATATGTAGCTGTAACAAATAGGGTCTTAGGTATGAATAAGTGCTTCTTTATTATTAATTTTAAGAAATATATATTTTGATTTAAATCCCGCTAGATAATGAAATTCCTACACTGTGGCGCCACCTGCAATAGTGTTCTACAACACGTTCCAAAGACTTGATGCACCTAGACGAGAATAAGGCTAGCGGTCCAGATGGTATTCCTGCATTGGTGTTGAAACGCTGCGCAGCTGAGTTGTCTCCCGTTTTGACGCGTCTCTATAGACTTTCTTTGGAATCTGGTAAAGTCCCAAAATCCTGGAAGCTGGCTAACGTACAACCAGTACCGAAGAAGGGAAGCCGTGCTGATCCTGTCATCTATCGACCAATCTCAATCACTTCCATACTTTGCAAAGTCATGGAACGTGTATTGAACAATCGACTCCTGGCATACCTCGAGACCAACGAGCTCCTAAGCGATAGCCAACATGGTTTCCGCAGTGGACGCTCGACCGGCGATCTTCTCGTGTATGCCACACACTTATGGAGTGAGGCCTTGGAGGGTCATGGTGAAGCAATAGCTGTTTCCTTAGACATATCCAAGGCCTTTGACAGGGTCTGGCATGATGGTCTCTTAAGCAAGCTTCCAGCATATGGCATACCGACCGGGCTCTGCGCCTGGATATCTGATTTTCTGAGGGAACGGTCGATTCGAGTAGTCTTAGACAGCTACTCCTCTGACCTAATGGCGATTTATGCCGGGGTACCTCAGGGATCTGTTCTCTCTGCAACTTTATTCTTGCTGCACATTAATGACCTCCTAACACCAGGCATTATTGGATATGCTGATGACAGCACTGGCGCGAACGAGCGCCCATGAAATCCAGGTTTTGAGAAAGTCTATGATTGAGCGCGTTGATTCGACCTTGCGGAATGTGTCCGATTGGGGCGAATCTAACCTGGTCAAATTCAACGCCTCCAAAACACAAGCGTGTCTATTCTCCGCAAAAAAGAGCACCTTTACTTTTACGCCCACTTTCCAGAATATGTCTGTTCCCATCACCGACCAACTAGGGCTTTTGGGCGTCACTATAACGTCCAAATTAAACTTCGGTCAACAATTTGGCAAAATCGGCTTCAAAAAAGTTGGGTATCATCTCGAAGGTCCGGCGGTACTTCAGCCCTGAACGGCTGCTCAACATATACACAGCCCAAGTGAGGTCGTGCATGGAGTACTGTAGTCACCTTTGGGATGGTTCTACCAAATACCAGCTCGAAGCGCTGGACTCTGTTGACCGAAGAGCCCGTAAAATCATAAATAACAACAACCTTACAAATAAAAAATTGCAGACGCTGGAGCATCGTCGTAAGGTCGCTTGTTTGACAGTATTTTATCGGCTACATTTTGGTGAGTGTGCGAGTGCTCTTTTTGACCAAATTGAACCCACCCCTTTTTACCACCGGACTACCAGACGCAGACAGAACTTCCATCCCTATATAGTGGATTTACCAAGAAGTCGAACAAAACGCTTCGATAGTTCCTTTTTGGTACGGATTGCCAAGGAGTGGAACAATCTGCCTGCGTCTGTTTTTCCTGACCACTACAGTCCTGGAACTTTTAAGTGTCGAGTGAATAGGTTTCTCGTGGATGGACGTGTAACACCATAGTCTTCATGCGCACTTTCCATCAGGTGGCATGGAAGACAAACGTCCTATCCTTACAATATAAAAAAAAGACTAAATGAAGTTGGAATAGGTCGTCAACGTGGAGGGAATCCCGGACGTAATCGTCCTGATGTGGAGGATGGCATTCTACGTGCATTTGCTGAGGATCCGACTACGAGCGTCAGAGTGGCAGCTCGCAATCTGAATCTGTCCATATGGAAAGTGTGGAGCACCGTTCATCGCGAGGGAAAGTATCCCTTCCACGGCACTGGAGTTCAAGGTCTTGAAGAAGGAGACTCTACACAAAGAGTGCAGTTCTGTCGATTTTTTATAAATTCCGATATTGAAGACGGGCGGTTTTTGAGAAGCGTTCTTTGGACCGATGAGTCCAGATTTTCGAGGGAAGGTATAACAAATTTCCATAATCTCCACCAATGGGCTGACAAGGAAAATAATCCACATTGGAAAAAACAGAAGTCTTTCCAAAGACGATTTTCCATCAATGTGTGGGCAGGAATAATAGGAAGAACCCTTATTGGACCACATTTTTTGCCAGCAATTTTAAATGGAACTAATTACTTAGAATTTCTGCAAAACGATTTGCCCGAGCATATTGACGAGGATCAGCTGCCTGAAGTAGTAACGTTTCAGCACGATAGTTGCCCCGTCCATTACACCTTGGCTGTAAGGGAACACTTAGACAACTGTTTCCCGGACAGTTGGATCGGCCGAGGCGGACCAATCCCTTGGCCTGCTCGGTCGCCCGATCTAACACCCCTTGATTTTTACGTTTGGGGACGGGCTAAGGAGCTGGTTTACACAAAAGAAATCAATACTGTAGATGAGTTGAGACAGAAAATTCAGATAGCTTTTGAAACCATGAAAGAAGAAATTATTTTGGGAACTACTACTACGGAAGTAAGAAGACGAGCTCGGGCTTGTATTAGAAATCACGGGTCCCATTTTGAACACGAGTGACGTATGTTTTCTTTTTTAATGTAAGCATAAAAATAAATAATTAACCAAATTTTTGTTGTTTGAGTTTGTCATAAGTACAAGGAAAAAAAATCCCTTTGATTAGCTTATTTCCAAAGATACGATAGCTACTGTCGTAAATGATAGCTTAAATGAAAGAGCAATCGCTAAGCATGTTTTCAAAATTATTTTAATAACCAAGAATATTATAGTCTTTTTTTTAATCCTTCCTAAAAAAAACACCTAAATATTTTTTCTGTTATTTTTTATTTTCAAATCCCTTCAGTTTTTTTTTCTTGAGTTGCCGATGTTTCAAATTACAGTGACTGTATACAATAGACATTAGACAATCCAAAACAGAAATAAAAAAAAATCTACCTACAGTTACAGAAGTACTGTTAGAGATTTATTGTCAAATTTTGGAGTTTTCTTGGAAAACCTTAAATCTTTTATTAAAAAAAAACTATCACACTTCGTCTAAGACATGTATGGCTCAAAATTTAGCTTTGCATCCTGTTACCAAACACCCTGTATATGCGTATAGTACGACGACCGGCTGGTGTAGGGGTAACGTACATTGTCTTCTATGCCAGAGGTCCTGGGTTCGAATCCCGGCGGCGACGGATATTTGTGTGATGAACACAGATATTAGTCGTCAAGTCATGGACGTTTATATGTTTATTTGAGTTTATTTTCTAATAAAAAATATGTATTTATTCAATATTTATTTTTATATATTTCTTAGGTATATCAGTTATCTAGTATCCATAACATAAGTTCTTTAAGAAACTTTGGGCTAGATAATGTTGTGTGAGTGTCAGAAATATTTATTATTTATTTATATTATTTACATAAATAGGTAGAAAAGTAACAGTCTCTGCGTCAATAGACCCTGTGCATCTAATCTTGCAATTATAGGATCTTTGTTGAAGAAGGTACAGCATATTAGCTAGCTTCGCAAATTATGTGTATTGCAATAAAGTGTTAAAAAATTTAACGTAATTTCATGCCTTGTTTAGCGCCATCTACCAAAGGAACGATGTTTCTTTTGTATAATATTTTCATAGGTACGCCATCTGCCAAAAAAAATATGAAAGTGGTCCATTTATGTGGAAATTCCCTGTAAAATAAAATCTTTTGAATCTTATTTCATGACCAATATTTTATATTTTAAAAAATACCTAAACGTATTTATTTAATTATGATTCTATGGTGGTAACAGAGTTTCCAGGCTATCTGTCAGCGCCATCTACAAATAACACGGGATTTTGAGCTTTTTCCGTGACACAATTTTTTATATTTTTTATGTCTGTTTACTTTACTAGTCTCTGTAACTACCTTTATCTATAAATATTTGTAGTGTGATTTCAATTTGTACAATTATAATATCCAAAATTTAACTTTTAAGTGAAAAAAATGATTACGTGTTTCGTAAACCTCTACTTCCGTGTTTGTAGGATCACTCAATCTAGGTGCGTCAGGATTAAGTGATCTTATAAAAGCATAATAAATTCCTGGATTTACCTTGTGCTACATAGCTAGATTTTTGTAGGTACAATTTTTTGATACGAAAATTTTATCCACAGATTACTTAAGTATTTGCGGAGATTCAGCGTTTAAACATTTTGCCAAATATCTGAATTGAGTGATCCACATGTTTGGCAATGTCTTCAATTCCATAGAGTGACAATTTTTTGGATTTCCGTTATTATATTTTACAATTTTTGATTAAATAAAAAAGATCACTCAATCCAGATGCACATACAAAAGCTTAGTTACGAACGTGGACGAAGGCGACCGATCTTGGCCAGCTCGGTCGCCTGATCTAACACCCCTTGATTTAGATTTTTGTGATTTTGATTTAGATTTAGACACAGCTGTAAACTCATTAAATGAAGATCTTGCTAGAGTTGCTGAATGGGCTGAACATAACTCTTTAGTGCTCAACCCAAATAAATCTAAATTACTGGTTTTGGGTTCAAAATCACAGGTGGCTGAAATCAGTCGTAGAGATCCCAGCATATCTATTAATGAACACCCCTTACCCATAGTAACAGAAGCACAAAATTTGGGAGTCTTATTTGATAGTACATTAAGATTTGAGAAACACATTGATACACTTGTAAAATCGTGCCTTTACCGCCTAAAAGTACTTTATAATATTAGAGAACTGCTTAGTACGGATGTACGTGTTCTCTTGTGTGAGGCCCTGGTTTTGTCTCGATTAAACTACGCTGATGCTGTTTATTGCTCTATGGCTACATCTTCATCCAGGAGAATGCTACAAAGAGTTCAAAATGCTTGCTGCCGCTTTTCTTTTAATATTCCTCCGCGCACACATATAACACCCTATTTGCACAAATATAACATGTTAAATATTAATTCACGACGTGAACAACATTTTGCAACTCTTGTGCACCAAATTTTATCTACGCAGATACCTAGATATCTTTTTGAAAAGCTGCGGTTCTCTTGCATGGACAATCGTTATAAAACTAGGGCCTCTAAATATTTATTGCAGACGTACAAGCACAATACCGCTGCATTTAAAGGCAGTTTTCGCTATCGAGCTACCCACTGTTGGAATAATCTACCCCCACCTTTGCGAAATCCACAGAAAAAATATACTTTCAATAAAAGAATCAAAGTTATTTTATTGGGTAAACAGAGTGTTCCAAAGTAGGTAGCTTGATAATTTTTAGTCATAACATTTATGTATGTGTATGTATATGTATGTGTGTGTATGTATATGTGTATTATTTTATCTGTTTATTGTATTTAGTAAATTATCATAGATATTTAATTTAAGTCCATTTACATTTTTAATAAGTACTATATTTTTATTTAATTTTTCAATTTTTTATTATGTGTGTGTATGTGTTGAGAGTACGGGGGTGGCCTTACTCAGGCCGCAACTGAAAACCAGTTTTTAGCTTAACTGAGTTGTGTGCCTTTGTATTGCAGTACACTTCAAGATAAACTGAATTATTTAAGTTGTAATTATCCTTTTTTTATTATTATAAAGTGTGTGTATTGTTCTTGCTGTTATGTTTTTTTTCCTGTATGTGTACTGTATTTACAATAAAATGATTTTTACTTTTACTTTTTAATTTATTTACGTGCGTCCGGCTGTCTGGACATTTTTTCGCAGAGAGTTGCTGCTTATTTAGGTGGCTAAGTCATTGTTTTTGACGACGATCTGTAAAGGTTTAATCGTTTGTGACACTATAGTTTCTTCAAAAAATCGAAAAAACTTTTGCCAAACAGCCAGAATTTCGCATTTCCCAGCATTCCAGATCTCAGCCCCCAGAGGGTTTTGAGGATCCAGCTGGTATATATAGGTATGTGACGCGTTACGTGACAGCAACTAAAGTGGTTTTATCAAGTAAAACGCCATAATTTTCGAGTAAACACGAAATCCTTATAATAAATAATAATATAGGGTATAGTCACTGGTCATCCTTATAATAGCTTCAAATTTGTCAAACATGAGAAACAAAATGATCATTACGTTCCTTTTATTAAGTAGGTAAATAAAAATATCGTTACACAATGCATACCTATATTTATTTTTTATTAATTTACCTTTACATATTGTTTTGGTTCGTACCAATTAATAAAATCAGTCTGGGACCAATGTAACATATTGAAAAAAACTAAGTTCTTTAACTTTTGACATTTCAAGTCACTTGATATTAAGCCACAAGAACATAAAACGTGAAAGTAGGTAAACGGAGTCCGGCTGTCTGGACATTTTCTCGCAGAGAGTTGCTGCTTATCTAGGTGGCTAAGTCATCGTTTGTGACGCTATAGTTTCCGCAAAAATCGAAAATACTTTGGCCAGCCAGCCAGAATTTCGCATTTTCCAGCATTCCAGATCTCAGCCCCCAGAGGGTTTTGAGGAACCGGCTGGTATATAAAGGTATGTGACGCGATATGTGACAGCAACCAAAGTGGTTTCATCAAGCAAAACGCCATAATTTTTGAGTAAACACGAAAAACAAGTGGCCAGCCAGCCTGACGTTTCTGGCTGAGCCACTTTGTTTTTTCCTTATAGCTCAGTAATTAAAGCAATTAGTACAGAGTTCTAAATCTAAAAGGAATGTGACGCGATATGTGACAGACCTCATATAGTTTAAAACGTACCTGACGCATGTGTTTAAGAGTTATTTCGAAAAAAAATTTGATGACAGATGACAAATGTCCAGCTGGCTGAGCCACCCATTCCAGCGCTTGCATACGGTCTAGAAAGCTAGATTCTTATCAAAAGGAATGTGACGGCGACGAAGACAACAAATCGTCGTATGTGACAGCTCTAAATACTGCCAAACAAAAAATATAAGCGATTGTTTATTCTTTCATACAAAGTCAATTAGGGTGACCATATTTTACTCCTGTACATTGTCATCCTTATAAAATACTTCCTTGTTACTTATGACTTACTTTTTTATAGGTAGCTTGTAGCCAAAAAACTACTTAACTGTAAGTAGGTACCACTCATTTCACACCATTAATAAAATAATAAGTATTATAAAATAATTCTACTCCGAGCACTTCCATGGCGGAAAAAGACTGACATGTTTTAAGTAACTACGCACTAAAAAAGCTACTAGCGCGCGCGCCCATGTACAAAAAATAAGTATTGGCTGATTGACACTGACTGATGACTGAACCACTGGCCACGGACTAAAATAAGCAAATAGATGTTGCGCCTTTTTCGCAACAGTTAAACAACTTTAGTTGCTGTCACATATCGCGTCACATACCTTTATATACCAGCTGGATCCTCAAAACCCTCTGGGGGCTGAGATCTGGAATGCTGGAAAATGCGAAATTCTGGCTGGCTGGCCAAAGTTTTTTCGATTTTTTGAGGAAACTATAGCGCGTCACAAACGATGACTTAGCCACCTAGATAAGCAGCAACTCTCCGGGAGAAAATGTCCAGACAGACGGACGCACGCGGTTGGTCACTTTCGAAATTCGAGGACGTGATAGTTTGATACATGAAGATAAAAAATAAATATTAATTATCTATGTACTGTGTAAACTTAACCGACAGTCGAAGAATTCATTACGCAGCGCATGGTTACATACGCGTAATACAATAGATACTTACCACTTGTTTTTCGTGTTTACTCGAAAATTATGGCGTTTTACTTGATAAAACCACTTTAGTTGCAGTCACGTCACGCGTCACATACCTATATATACCAGCTGGATCCTCAAAAGCCTCTGGGGGCTGAGATCTGGAATGCTGGGAAATGTGGAATTCTGGCTGGCTGGCCAAAGTTTTTTCGATTTTTTGAGGAAACTGTAGCGTCACAAACGATGAAACATTTACAGATCGTCGGCACAAACGATGACTTAGCCACCTAAGTAAGCAGCAACTCTCTGCGAGAAAATGTCCAGACGGGAAATTCAAATAACTTTTGAAGCCATGAAAGAAGAAATAAATTCGGGAACTAATACTACGGAAGTAAGAAGACGCGCTATCGTGCTTGTGTTAGAAATCACAGGTCCCATTTTCAACACGAATGAAGTATGTTTTCTTTTATATTGTAAGCATAAAGAAATAAGTACCTAACCAAATTTTTCTTGTTTGATTCTGTCATAAGTACAAGGAGTAAAACATCGTTTGATTAGTTTAGGTAGTTTATTTCCAAATATACGATAGCTACTGTCGTAAATGATAACTTAAATAAAAGAAGTGTTTACTAGCATGTTTTTAAAATGATTTGAATAACCAAGAGTATTTTAGTCTTGTTTTTGATCCATACTAAAATAAAGACACTTAAATATTTTTTCTAATACTTTTCTATTCTCAAATCCCTTCAGTTTTTTTCCTGAGTCGCAGATGTTTCAAATTACAGTGGTTGTACACAAAAGACATTAGGAAACACAAAATAAAGAAATACTACCTACAGTAACAGAACTACTGATAGAGATATATTGTAAAACATTAGATATTTCATGGAGAAAAACCTTAAATATTTAAGTAAAAGAAACGATCACACTTCGTCTGAGAGATATATGTCTCAAAATGTTCTAAATAGTCTAGACTATCACCTCCTTTCAGCTTTGCATCCTGTTACTTAACACCCTGTACCTATATCAAAAAACTAAATTTCAAATTCTGAAAGCATAATTGGACTCAGTGTGACAACTGGAATACACTGGAATACCCCGGAGATCAGGCTGAGCTATTCCAGGCTGGATCCTGGTGGAAGAATTAAAGAAATGTGCGGTTTTTTGGAGCGTCTAAATCCTACACCTATTCGCCAAATTTAGGTATAATTATAAAGTTCGATTACAAAACATAGGTTGTGTCTCATAGGTTTCTGCATGACAAAGAGGTAATAATAAATAAAATTCACAGAGTCAAGTACTTTATTACTTTATAATTAAGGTAAAACCTATTTCAAGATGTGTCCTGCTTAAATATACTTAAACCGCATAACTTTTATACAATTAACAATTATATATTATTACAACAAATCATATCTCATGCAAAGGGACAAATGTAAAAATACATTTACCTTAAATAAGTTGACTTTTACCTGTTGGTAAATCAATGGTTGGAACTAACATAACGGAATCATAATTTTCATAATTATAATTACACACAAGTCAACTACAGTACTTTCAATATTTACATTAAAAAAGTCAATATATAGGAAACAGGAAACATTTAAATTATACCTATTAGTTTTCTTCAAACTATTTTTTATTATTATTTCTTAAATATTCTTGATATTTGGTTGACTATATTTCACAATACAACTATCAAGAAATGACTAACGAGCTTAAGTAGATAACTCAATGTTGATATTGATTTGAATCAATATATAAAAAAAGCAACAACTAGACTTTGTTATTCGGTTGAAAATTAGAAATGATCACATGTGGTAACTTACTTTATAATAAGACATAATTTGTCATTGAAAATAAAACATGCACTATTTATAATAGAGATCAAGCTACACATGATATACACTTTTTACACCCAGCTTCTTTTAGCCTAATAAACGAAGTAGTTTATTTATTGTAGATAATTCTGAAGAAATATATTTAATCTAATGATAGTAAATAAACATTTCTTTCTGCATTAACTACGGTTTAAAGTCAAATATCTAATATCTCTAAATTATTAATGTCAATTACCTTTCCTTAAAAAATAAAGTCATGTGGTAACACACATTCCAACGTTATATGGGTCCCCTTAAACTGATTATTTCCTAATCGTGCCATGATTTATAACTGGACCCATACAGCATGAGCTCATGCTCACGAAACTAAAAACTATTCAAAAACGTTAACATACCCCTTCATGACAATATTGAATAAATTTAACGTAATTATATTTACAAACATCTACCTCTACTTTGAAAGTTCATTCGGATGTATACTATAATAATAGGATAATACTTATTAGCGTCCTATTCCATTGCATTGAGTTAACAAGCCACACATGGAAATCTAATTAAGCTGTCATATTGCATAATCGAATTTAAAATCTCACTAATATGTCTAACTTGGGGATTTGAAATTCAAAAGTGCAATATCTTATACCACTATGATAAAACACACAGATCCGATGCTTACGGATAACAATATATGTTTAGATGAGAGATACATTTATTAATATTGATAACTAAAACATGTCTTTAGAGAATTATGTATTAGATATAGAGTTTTAATTTAAATTCAGATATCAACAATTAAAATTACCTAGTGTCGGTTTTGGTTTCCGTTTCATGCATAGTTTGTTAACCACCACACTTTCAACCGTTCATTCATTTATCGAGAGTGCACTAAAGCGGACCTCCAACTCCATCATGTCCAATTCATGAAACTGACTCTCTGTTGGGTTTGCAAACCCGAACAGGTAGCAGTTGATGAACTCCTAGACAAGTCGCACGACAAGCTTTTGGTCTTCGAAGGAAATCTCAGCCTCATCATCTTCATCTTCCTAATAAGAAAAAATGGTAAATTAGTAAAAACGAACAAACAAAAATTATATTTGCAATGGGCCAGTGCAATTTTATGGTGTTTTATTTTATGACATTGTCTCTTAACACAGTGGTCACTAGTGATGGTTTATTTTAGTTACTTACATAGTATAATGTTCTACGGCGTCCTACTTTGGGGCAATGCCGCAGACATTGACACGATATTTACACTGCAGAAAAGGGCTATTCGTGGAATGTATAAACTTGGAAATAGAGAATCTCTAAGAGAAAAATTTAAAGAGGTATTTTGACCCTTGCATCACAATATATTTATGAAAGTATTATGTGTATTTATAAGAATTGTAATAAAGATAATCATGATAAAAATTATTCTATAAGGACTAGGAATGATTATAAGATAGTGTTTCCCAAATTAAGGCTGGCTAAGAGCACCAAGTCATTTATAGGAATGTAAATACGTTTTTATAATAAAATACCAAAGTCAATTCAACCTCTAACGTTTGATAAATTTAAAAGAACTATAAAAGAAACATACAAAAAAGGCTACTATAAACCCAAAGATTATTTTCGATGATAAAAGAGCGTTGGATTGGTGTCTCCACAGTTCATTTCCTAATATTAAATCTAAATCACATTCTAAGCAGCTTGGCTGTGACATGACATTGGCAAGCACGAATAGCTGTCTTCTGTTTGTTTATTCATGTCATAGCTGAGTAGTATTTCTGCCAAATTCTACCTATAATGAGCACATTTAATAGAGTGCCGAGAGCTTTTTTTCCGCCGGCTTTTTTCCTCTCGGTCTACCCAGGCGCCTAATTTCATTTCGTTTTCTGAAAGCCGAAGAAGTAGGTAGCTATATTGAAGGATAATGGGCGATCATTATCTTCGTGAGCTGAGAGACGCACACTGCTGGACAGAGGCCTCCCCAACAAGATTCTCCATGTCGCGCAGCCCTCATCTACCGTTTGACATTCATAAAGTGTTTCTTTTGTAAACCTATTATATTGTGCTGCAAATTGTCCATTGAGTGACACAAAATTTAAGCGATATTGATCCCCGTAGGCCCATAGTAGGGGCGGGTTGTTTTATCAGGTAGTTAGTGGTGTTTGTTCGACGAAACTGGCTCTTTCCGACCCTTCATCTACGAGAATAAAGATAAACCTGTGTTAGGTTTAGTTTGTTGACTTACATCGAATCCGAAGCAAGTGTCGACATCTTGCTCCACCTTGATGCTCCTCTCGTGTTCGAAGTCCTTGTTGGCTTGCGGCTTGCTGTCGACCTCCATCGAATCATCATCTTCTTCTTCCTCCTCCTCTTCATCATCATTGTCATTCTCTTCTTCCTCTTCTGTTAAAAG
This sequence comes from Stenoptilia bipunctidactyla, assembly GCA_944452665.1. Classification (NCBI taxonomy): domain Eukaryota; kingdom Metazoa; phylum Arthropoda; class Insecta; order Lepidoptera; family Pterophoridae; genus Stenoptilia; species Stenoptilia bipunctidactyla. Next base: position 44,732,286 of record OX101721.1, on the reverse strand, counting down.
ACAAACAGTTTTAAATTTAAATAGAAGTTAATTAACTGTTCTAACACACTAACTAGGTAGCCCATGGTACTATGTAGACTATATAGCGGGATTAGGGGGTATCTTTATTTACACCCAGACCCGAGCGTGAACCCGAACGGACTCGCGTGGGAATCAAAGCTAGGCGTCTGCAAAGCTGCGTGCTGAATCGTCAAGCGCCTCGGCTCAGGTAGACATTTGCCGGAACGCTTTGCAATGACAGGCTTTCCTGATTTAATAGACATGATTTTGACAGTTGGGAAAGAGAACGCTTGAGTTCGGAAAATTACTGCAGGTACGTGACCTACACCTAAACGAATACGACGACCGGCTGGCGTAGTGGTAACATACATTGCCTTCTATGCCAGAGGTCCCGGGTTCGAATCCCGGCGGCGGCGAATATCGGTGTGATGAACACAGATATTCGTCAACTCATGGATGTTTATATGTTTATTTAAGTTTATTATAATAAAAAAAATGGTATTTATTCGATATGTATGTTTATATATTTTTTAAGTGTATCAGTTATCTAGTATTAATAACACAAGTTCTTTAAGAAACTTAATTTGGGCTAGATAATGTTGTGTGAGTGTCAGAAATATTTATTTATGTGTTTTTAACTTTCACACCACTCACCATTCTCATCGAGGTACTCCGGAGCGACGACAGCCACCTGTTGCTCGGTGCCATCCTCGAGTTGGATCACCTCCAGCACCACATACTGCTGACCGTCACCATCCGACACAGTCATCACCTCACCGCGTTTGAGGTCCTTCTCATTGTTAGCCTCGTTGGAGCCGGAGGCTTTGGGTGAATCGGTGATCAACTGTAGGACAAAATATAACAATCTCGTTATAGGAGAAGGCCAGACACAAAGGTAGTGGGATTTAGAAAACGTTAGATTTATCAGTTCGCTATTACTTAGTAGTCTGGGTATCTAAAAATATTCATTCGCGAGTGCGTACCATCAACTTCTTTAGTTACAATAACAATTTTTCGATAAATTAATCGTCCAAAGAACTATCTGGTACACATAACAAAAGCTATGGTCTTACTTTAGATCTAGATGGCGCTGGATGTAATGTACAGAACAATTACATTAATTGATTACATACTAGCAACCGCGAGTAGATTAATCTGAGTAACTTTAGATCTCGTCAGAATTCCTAGTTAAAATGTAACGTTAGTTTTGAAAGCCTTATTAACCTTCCTCAAGAACCGGGCTTTCAAAAGAAGTCTTTTCAATTTTAACAGGTAGGTCCGATATTAGCGCTTTAAAAGGGTACTTTAGAGTATCTGTGGATACTAGTAGTACAGATATTGATTAAATTAATGCGCATGCGCATGCTTCCATTTGACGTCTACTAGCTCAAGTACACAGAAATTTTCTACAGGTAATAATTATAAATTAATACTTTCGCTTGGGTTACCTAATACAGAAATATTAAAATGACAGTTGATAAATATTGAGACTATCAAATAAGAGAAAGATACGCTACAGCTTAGAATTTTCAAAGATAGAAGAAAATATAGAGTTACAAAGCCTGTCATAATTGCAGCTTACAAGGTTACAATAAAATGAAATAATAATCAATAAAAATTAGATAATTAAGGCTGTCTATCATTAACGTAATTGTATATCCATTACATACTTTCGCGATATTCAATATATTATGCTATATTAATTCGCAAGGAGCATGAGCAAAATAAATACCAAAATAGAACAAAAAATTCTATATAATAAATAATGACAAATAGCTTCACTTCTATTATTTATATGACAAATTTAAACAAATTTAGTGTTCACTTGCTATATTTTTATAAAGCATTTTTACAAAAAAGCATTGTAAAGATAATATTAATAAAGGGTTTAAAACTTTTCTTAACATAAAGCTTATTTAACCCTGGATCACAATAAGACTGCATTGCACTGTCTAAATTGAAAAAGTTTGTTTTAAGAATTTGCTTGGCACAGATTCTAAGCAATTCTGGGTCCGGTGCCACAGACCACAACTGAACCGCAGCAGCAAAAACACAATTATAAACACAAATTGCGCAATCTTTACAATTGTGGGGCACGCTTCATAAAACAGGTCTTTATTTGCCATATTAGTATTTTTTATTGACCACTTTGTATATAAAAGTTGACGCCAAATATCAGTAGCAGCGGGTTCTGTGTTGATATGTTCTGGCTATATTTTATGAAGATCCACTTTTTTCCTAGGCTCATGTCACCTTCGAATTTGTGAATAGGTTTCTCATAGATGGACGTGTAACCTTAGGCTACATAATCACTTACCATCATGAAATTTAAATGTCCCATCCCATAAACACTTATTCAGTTTTTGAACAAATTGGCAACCAGCGGTCGATATTAAGCGACAAGCTATTACTACCAGTATCATGTATTGGAATGTACACAGTGTTAAAAATAAAATTCAATGTAATATTGATATAAACACTAACAAGTCAAACGAGGATTTAGAAATATGGAACAACAAATTTTTAAAAAATTTAGTCGCTCTTGATGAACATAGCTACTTCGACGCGGCATTTCGTTGATAATACTACGACGTAGTTCTACAAGATGCTTTGTAGAAGCCCGTAAGTGTCTTTATTTTAATGGTGATCTAGAGTGACCATGGCTCCGGCGGTAATGTATTCCGGCAATATTGTATAAAGAGCCAGTTCCTTCCTAAACCCGTGTGCTTTCATCTTCGACCTCATTGTCACTTACCATCAGGTGAGATTGAGGTCAAACGCGGGTTTAGTCACATATAAAAAAAAAAAAAACTTATTGTGTAAAAAAAGTTTGGCGGGTGACTACAAATCAACCCTGTATAGATAAACGGCCGGACCTGGAACTTATTTGTTTTCTTGTTCCGTGTACAATAAGCGTACCTGTGGGCTGCCATTGACCATCTTGACTCTCTTCTGTCGGCCCAGCTGCAGAGCCAGAGCGCGCTCGCGGTGCCCTGACTCCGGGTCGTGTAGCGCCAGATGGCGAATAAGGTTGCCTTTGCGAGCGAACGCCTGGTTGCATTCGTGGCAGGAATGGGTCTTCTCCTTGGGCTGCTTCGGGACGTAGTCCGGGTTGTGGCAGATGTTCTGGTGACGACGCAGCAGCTGCTTTTGCCTGGAATAAGGGATTTGCGTTTTTTGTATTATCTTACAGGCGTGAAGTTATGTTTGTATGTATGTATGTATTATCTAGTTGAAAAGTAATAAAATTCTTGAAATTTCATCAATCTCAGTCGTTTCAGTCATCGAGTATAGGGATAAAAGGAGGAATAATTTATTAGAATTATGCTTATTCAGTTGAAATCTTAGATGGATCGGAACACATAATTTAACCATATTCCAGTCCAAGGGCCCGAATCCCACTTACTACCATTAGCCTCCAGTGCACACTAGCCAAGTTTCATATCATAAAAAACTATTCCTAATGCAGGGTCATGTCTTACCTGAAGCTCTGATCGCACTCATCGCAGACGAACGGCTTCTCATCAGTGTGCTTCAGCATATGGCTCTGGAGATGACGCAGAGTGGTCGAGGCGTAGGGGCACACCTCGCACTTAAAGCACTTCTCACCCTCGTGGGTCTGTTTCAACAAACAAGGGTTAAAATTATAATCATGATGTTTATATAACAAATGTATGGGGTGGTTTGACCGCTGGGATAACTGCTATCTGCATAGGCATTGTAGTTTGTCAAAAAAATGTATAACTACAACATAGAATGAAGTATACAACCTTGCTCACATATTGGTGGAAAGTGCTTAGGTGCAGAGTCGAGTGACAGACTGTTTGGGTCTTAATTCTGGATTTTTTATGGGAAAATAAACTGCTGGCTTGCATAAACTACATCGAAGAGTGTCGTTAAATTATATAGTTTTTTTAAGGGTGGCAGTGAAGCATCAACAAAAATTGGATATTAAAATAAAGGATAACATACCTTATTGTGCACCTTGCACGAGTATCTGTCCGGGAAGGACTTGCCACACCGCTTGCACTTCAACGGCTTGTCAGAAGTGTGCAGCTTCTGAATGTGGATGCGGAGGTCGGTCTTACGGCCGCACTGAGCCGGGCACAGCTCGCACTTGTATACTGGTTTCTCACCAACTGTGGAGGTAAACACTCTGTATAAACAAAAACTTATGAATTTTCTTTTTATGGAATGTTGCCCAGTGTGCTTTTAAGATTTCATAGTTTGCATAAAGCTTCCGACAATTATGGAAGCACTAAGGTTTTCAGGGACTGTAATTTAAATCCTAACATCCCCAGAATCCCAGTCTCAAATATCACTTTCTCAAAATATAATATGAAAGAAATATTTCAAATATTATTTTCAAAGAGATGTCTATCCGTGATGGGTTTAGCAGGTTGTCTGTAATAAAAAGTCTCCATAACCACAGTCTCAGAATTAGGCTGGAGCATATCTAAAATTTCATTTTGTGTATATTAATTTCTATTCCGAGCTTGTCTACAGTGAACTTTATCTCAAAATCAGACCATTTTATGTTGTATTTAGTGACATTACTTACTATTATGGATCAACATGTGCGACTTCAGAGAGTTGCTCTGAGTAAAGCGCATGTTGCACCTTTCGCACTTGTATGGCTTCTCGCCCGTGTGCTTGCGCAGATGGCGTTTCAGTTTGAATGTGTCCGGAGACGCATACGTGCAGTGGGGGCACTGAAACACAAGATAAAATTAGTTTCCTTGCGAACTTTCCTATTCATTTTTTTTCTATTGTAATATTGTTAGCTTCAAATTTACTTTATATCTTTGCTTTTTTCTATCGTGAGTATCAGCTAGACCGTGATGTCAGTTTACCTGGTAGGGCTAGTATCCCTCAAATATAAAATCCAAACACTTATGAAAGCATAAACTAAAAACCTGTCGAAAAACAAAAATGTGTCATGTGTTTACCCTGCCAGGGCTGTCACAACATAATATCCTTTATCTATAAAATTCAGACACCTCAGAAATCATCAACTTACGACCGGTCTCAATTACTTACCAAAAAGTCTTGAGCTCAAGTGACAGATTTGAAGCAAGACAGTATAGTTATTTATATATTTACTTTAACTTTTTGGTAAGTTATTGATATCGGGCGTAAACTGTGACATGTAGGGACGCTCGCAACTGTGGCAACATAATCTTATGTTATGGCGGCTTGCGCATCGTCGTTAAATACAGTTTAAGAGCGACGTAAACGCATTTAGTCTGCTAGATATAATTAGCGTCTTGCACAACAAAAATTTAGACACTAATCACGTTAAACGAACTGTCAAAGTTAAATACCCAAAGATGGCGATTTAGCGTCGCTAAATACGTTTAGTAGCAACCGAGCGTCATTTGAGATAGGAATTTTACTATTATTTTATAAAAGATTGTAAAGAGTTCGGTAGGAAGTTTGTAAGATGGATTTGTGTGAATTGTATTCCGACGACGATGAAGAGATTATAGAATATATCAACAGTCCGAGGGAATTGTTTGAGAGAGCAGACTTATTTGGAATGTATTCGGACGACAAATTCTTCAGAAGGTTTCGTTTAACGAAAGAAACCACTATAATGTTGTTACCGCAAATAGCCTCACATTTAAAAACCAGCAAGAAGTAAGGAAATATACTCATTATTAATGAATATTCAATAATTAGATGGTAGTTAATTAGCTATTTTTGTTTGTTTTGCAGGATCAAATCAGTCACTCCTATGAACCAACTTTTATTTACGCTGAGATTTTATGCGACAGGAAGTCAGCTAATAACTTGTGGTGTCATGATTGGTGTACATGAAAGCACAGCTTGTAGAATAGTGCATCGTGTTACTCGTGCCATTGCACTATTGGTTAGATTTATATAAAATTTCCAAGCACAACAGAGGAGCAAAATAAAACAGCGTATCATTTTAATAGAATTGCAAAGTTCACTAGAGTAATTGGTGCGTTAGATTGCACTCATGTGAGAATATTATCTCCAGGTGGCGATAACCCTGAAATATATGGAAATAGGAAAGGATATTTTTCAATAAACACCCAATGTGTAGCTGCTGCAAACCTTATGTTTTTAGATGTTGTGGCAAGGTGGCATGTATGACACGGACGTACGGTAAGCGCGTTCGAAAGCGTAACGCAGTGTGGCACTGAGCCACACTGCGTTACGTTACCTATATATTCCAAACACCTATGAAGAAGAGACTACACCATGGCGTGAGTATGTTACCTGGTAGGGGCTCACGCCGCCGGTGTGGCAACATAATTTCCTATAAACTCCCTACACATATGAAGACATCCATTAAAACATTGCGTTACCTGGTAGGGGCGCTCCCCGGTGTGGCAGCGCACGTGGCGCCGCAGCTTCGACAGCTCGACGCTGGCGTAGTCGCACTCGGTGCACTTGTGCGGCTTCTCGTGGGTGTGCTTGTACCGCACGTGGCGGACCAGCTCGCCTGAAGGCAACGGATTCAGATTATACGTTGAAACGAACGCTGTTGGAACTAGGCTGTACGCTCCGTGGTACGCTCCCACTTTTAAGAAAGGGGATAACAGGGCACGAAAAGGACAGGAAGCGATTAATAGCGCGGTGTAAAATAATACGTTATTCCGTAATCGTCATAACATAGGTAGATACAAAGCTACCGATCTTGGGAGATAATTTCGAATCTGTTAAATATTAAAAAATTGTTCACCAAAGAGCACATAGACACCACGCAAGGACACGTAATTTTCGACTAGTAAGGACTGACGCTAAAGCAAGTGTCACCCGCTTCAAACAACAGTCACGCCACAGTTTCTCCCCGGCCTCAACATTAATTTATGTGGGTGCTCTTTTAAAAGGTTTAAAAAGTTAAAGTATGCGACAGTTATTTCCCCCGAACATAGCCATAATTTAATAACATTAAAATTGAGACATTATTATTAAAATTGAGCTATTATTTCTGTTCGCTCTGTTCCATTCTCAGTGATAATCAATTGAATAGATACGAGTCCTACCATCACGATTTTTTTGTACATGTAGGTACCAAAGTCAAGGCTGGGTTCCTACTGAGGCGGAGGTAGGCGTTGCGGAGCGGAACGGTAAAAAGATACGAATGTTTCTACTGAAGCGGAGTACTGAAGAGGAGTGGAACGTAGAAGAGCGAAAAGGTGTAAACAGTTTTGGATCTGAGCAATTCAAAGCATTCGTCGCTTTGAATTGCTCGGATCTGATGCTCAGATCCAAAACTTAGGCGGAAAGGAGCAGACCGGAGTCGAGCTATCCCGCGATTTACCAATCACATGGCTTGAAATCTTCACGTTCCCCATGTGATTGGGTAATCGCGGCACAGCTCTTTTCCCTCTGCGCCGCTCCACCTCAGTGGAACCGCAGCCTTATGGTACGTTTCCGCGGATCGGACGATTTGCGGAGATTAGCGGTGCACTTATTGGCCAATCACAATAAACGAAATCTCCATTTAAATAAAAACTTTCAAAATAAAATATGTGAGCACCCATTTTCTATGCGGAGTAGAAAGGTGACGAACATCGCAACGTTTAAAAGAGAGAGCAACGGGCGGGCGCAGTGCGGTGCGGAGCGAAGTGAAGCATCGAGTGCGGAGAATTGGCGATGCCTCTCGACTTGCGCATGCGTATTGCTTTGCTCGGCACCGCTGCGTTCCGCTTCGTAACACACCGCGTGGAAACACTCAGTGATTGGTCAATTCATGAAATGCTATGCTCCGCTCCGCTTCAATAGAAAGCCCGCCTAACCCTAGCGCAACTGCCGAGCGTAAGTATGAAGTACATACATGTGAGTGCCGAAACGTCGGGTAAATATTAAAAAAATTGAATTTTGGCTTAGCCTGTTAAGCAGCGGAATGAAGCTCCGAATTAGCTTATTTTTTCGAAATGTTCAAATACAATTTGACAGACACACACATTAAAAAAGTAAGTTAAAAGTCTTATTTCTAAAGAAACTTCTAGCAGACCCAAGACTGGAGTTATTCAATAATCACCCTAAAATTGAAGTCAATTTACAATTCATCCCTATGTAACGATAACCAACCACCAGGCCCACTGCCGAACAGAGGTTCCCCTCCAAGGTTGTCCACTTCGCTCGATCACGCGCGGCCTTCATACAGCGTTTACGGCCACCTTGACCAGATTTTCAGTATATTTATTAGTTATATGCAATAAGAGCTGTAAATTCGGACTCACCGGAGGTAGTGAAGCGATGGCCGCACTCCTTGCACTCGTACGGCTTGACTCCATTGTGCATGTTGACGTGATTTTGCAGCGAGGGTAGTGTTTTGAACCCGCGTTCACAGACCTGACACTTGAACGGCCGCTCTTCCGAGTGGCTTTTCATATGCCTTATCAGGAGGTACCTGTTAATTAGTGTAATGTTATTGTCACATATGTAGATAAGGTAACTGTATTTCAGTCTCGTACGGTTGGCGGTTGTTCGCGTGAATGATTGTAAACTTGCTTGCAAGTATCTCCGCTTGTATAGGAAAAAAGCAGTCGAACACACTAAAAACGCATCCACATGTGGAAAAACACGTACGTGTACGAGACGCAAGGTACGGCTCATAGAGTTCAGTAGTGCTGTGCGTTATTTTGGAAAGAAGCTAATGAAATTAGTGTAAACGCAAAGACGTAATAACGCACATCAGTGCGTAAAAAATCCGTATGATGATGCAGATCTGTACTCCCGCATGGACGCACGTTGGTGCGTCTGTGGTGCGGGAACGTGTGAATCGCCTAAACGTATCGTAAGAGGCGATTGAACCACGCTTGGTACCCCTTCACTGTGTGTATTACAGATTACGGCAACCGGCGCTGCAGTATGATACGCAAAACTATGAATAACTGGATGATAGGCGGAAGTTCGATCTTCTTTTATATCGAATGTTTTTAGGTTTTTTGTTGAAATGGTTATGAACCTGATTATTTTCTTTGAATAACAAGCAAAAATTTAAAAAAATTATTAGTATACCCCGTTTTTTAATTAGAAACTAAGCTTTATGACCGCGAGTGACGAGCTCGAAGAAAACAGAGCAATATTTAGCGAGCGAGTGAGTTCACTCAGGGAGACCATTATCGCGCGACGAAACCAAGGTACTACAAGAAGCTTGAAACTTGGTATTATATTTTTTTTTTTATACCGGTTCTTTGAAGTAAAGGATTTGACCGGTGTATTGGGATTCACATAAACAAGAAATAGTGTAGATGTGAATGTTGAAGGGCTCTTACCGGCGATGACTTCGGTACGAGCAGAAGGAACACGACATGTCACGTCTGTGTTTGGGACCCTTTGTCTTCTTTACTTTCTCCTGCACCTCAGTCTCCTCGGCTTCTTCCGCTTCGGCCTCTTCTTCATCTTCAAAGGTGTACACATCTTCTGTTTTCTCGTCTTGCTAACATAATATTTAAAAATGTCAATTGCAACTTTATTCAAGACATAAAACAGCTAATTAAAATATTGAGGGACAAGATCAAAAGCCACAAACATTCATGGCAAATACAGCCCACGATTGAAATGAACTGTAGTATGGAAGGGAAGCCTTTATCCGGCAGTGGGACAATTCCGGCTTATAGGTACAGGGTGACTGGTGACAAATTTAAGATACTGAAGGAGAGCATTCTGTACTCGATTCTGATCGTAATAATTATGTAATTAAAGTAAGTACTTAATTTTTCACTTGAATTCCCTAAACATAAATACTACTATGTTACTTTACATAATAGGTTGGGGAAAAGTCTTTTCGCATTACAGTATGTATGAACTTATAATAAAATCTCTTTGGCTATAGTATTTGTATCTCGCTGGATTTGGTATCATTGAAAGTTAAAATTTTAAAGAACATAATTCCAAATTCAAATTAGGAAAATGTGTGATTTTCATTTGTTTTTCGTACTGTCAAGATGAGTGAATCTAATGAAGAAATTCGACACATTTTAAAATTTTACTACAAAAAAGGTAAAAATGCAACGCAAGCCGCGAAAAAAATTTGCGATGTTTATGGACCTAGTGCTGTGTCTGTGAGAGTAGCACAAATTTGGTTTAAGCGTTTTCAATCCGGAAATTTTGATGTCAAAGATGCACCTCGCTCTGGTCGCCCTATTACGGATAAAATGGATGCCATTTTTGAAAAAGTGGAGCAAGATCGATATATCAGTAGTTACGACGTAGCTGAAGAACTGGGAATTGACCACAAAACAGTTTTGGCGCATTTGAAAAAGCTGGGTACACAAAAAAGCTCGATATTTGGGTACCTCACGAGCTCACTGAAAGAAACCTAATGAACCGTGTACTCATTTGTGATTCTTTATTACGACGTAACGAAACCGAATCATTTTTGAAGAAGCTGATAACTGGTGATGAAAAGTGGATCACGTACGACAAGAACGTGCGAAAAAGGTCGTGGTCAAAGGCCGGTCAGGTATCACAGACTGTGGCGAAACCCAGGATAACTCGCAATAAGGTGATGTTGTGTGTGTGGTGGGATTGGAAGGGCATTATTCATTATGAGCTGTTACCACCAGGCAGGACTATCGATTCTGAGCTCTACTGCGTACAACTTATGAGATTAAAACAAGAAGTTGAGAGAAAGCGGCCGGAATTGATCAACAGAAGGGGTGTGGTGTTTCATCATGATAACAATAGACCTCACACATCTGCCACCATAGCCACCCAGCAAAAATTAAGAGAGTTTGGCTGGGAGGTGTTAATGCATCCGCCGTATAGTCCAGACCTTGCACCTTCAGATTTCCACCTGTTTCGGTCTCTTCGGAATTCTTTAGGCACTTGTCGCGGTATTTTGATGAGAGGTCCCAAAATTTTTATAGCAATGGGATCATGTCCCTACCTACAAGATGGCAAAAGGTTATCGAACTAAATGGTACATACATACTTTAGTAAAATGTCAATAAGCTATATTAAAAAATGTTTTGAATTTTCTTAAAAATGCGAAGAAACTTTTTCCTCATCCCAATACAACTGAGTCGATCGCGGCACGTGACCTGGCACGCGGATCGCTGCCAACTCTAGCGTAACCATGCGTTGCATAATCAATTATATCAACATTAGGAAATCCATGACAACTTCTTTAACAAAGTTACCTTGCTAATTCCGCGACTTGTACTTGCACTAGTGATGCAGGATTTTCGTGCGTTGGTTCACCGCTCTCCAAGTAAGAAGCAAGAAATGCAATGAACACAGCGTTCGGTGGTGGTCATTGCACCCTGAACATGCTTCTGGTTGAAGCGAAACACGTGTCGGTGGTAGCTTGTGGTGTGGGTCAGTTTTCCAAGTGTGTGTTCACACACTTGGAAAACAGGGCGGGCGGTGAACCAACGCACGAAAATCCTGCATCACTAGTGCAAGTACAAGTCGCGGAATTAGCAAGGTAACTTTGTTGAAGTAATTAATATTTATTATTCATTATATTTTTCCTCTTCATGTATGATCTCAAACTATCACGTCCTTGAATTTCAAAATATAGTAGTATAGGATTTGAGATGGGTTTACACTTTACGAGGTTATCATTTTATTTTTTTTGTTGGTTGCTGTTGTTATTGAGTCATATCATACTATGACTCAATAACAAATCATAGACAATAATTTGATTACAGATTTTGATATTGTATATTTTTCAACTATAAAAGGATTTAGTGATTAGATTTTTAATCGAAGATAGGTCCTTGCTATGTATCGTTTATTGTATATTTCCTTTGCAAGACGGTGTTCATGTAAACGACTTATTGAGCAGACAAATTGATCTAGGTAATTAGATAATTTTCTACAATTTCGGCACTTAACTCGCACGCAAAAGATATTAAAGAGACAAATTGAAACAAACAAAATTAAATACGAAAAACAATGCCTAGTTAGTAATAAAGGAGTAGCGAAATGGAAAAAATTAAAATATATTTAAAATGTCTATTATAGTTATATAGATCTTTACCCGTGCGACCTTCAGACAGAGGGCTAGTAATAAGTAGGCAGTAACCCATGAATTTAAAAACAGACTTTAATTGACCAAGCATAAAATACTGACTTTTACTAACAAGGGAGACAACAAGTTCCCCTGGAAAGCCTTTATTTATTAATTTATGAACACACAAAGAGACTTTAACAAACAGACAACAATGAAGGGAAATGTCGCTTATTTGCCGACCATTTGATATTGCGAGCGCATAAAACTTGCGTATTAGAATTATTAGCACACTTACGAAAATCATATTTTACCCTCTGCTTAACTGAGTAAGTAAACTGCACGTACCTACTTATACTTAATACGGAGAAGGTGACGTGCTTGATTTAATAAAAAAATACAATCAGAAAATAGTTCGCTCGCAACGGAGGAGATCTCATAGGAAATTCTGTAGAAATATTAGCGCTCGGCCCCAACTTTCGTTGTTTTTTTTTATATTTATGTCAATAATAGGATATGTTTGTTCAGGGAATCAAAGATACAAGGCATGTACAGTCACGTGCATTAATGTGTACACACTTCGCAACTTATTCGGTTATGATAAGGTTCACATTCCAATGAAAATGTATACATATTATTAGACGTGACTGTACTAAGGGTGCTTACATAAAGAAACAAGTTTCCGGTACATATAAATTATATGCAAATCATTTTGGACCGTATGCTTGCTTACATAAGAGTGCTTTCATAAAGGAACAGATTACGGGTACGGACAAACCTGTGCGGGTCTGTACCTATCGGTCCAGAGTTAATTTGGATATAGAAACGATTGCATATATTAAAACTGTTTCATTTTTAAGTGAACTCATGAGATAACATAGAAATATTATACCTGTACTGATCAATATTGACTCGCACAGATTTGCCTGTACCGGTAACCTGTTTCTTTATGTAAGCACCCTTAAACTAGACTATTGTTTTCTCAAAAATGTGCTTAATTCCTAATATAAATGAATTCTGGCAATTTGTTTTATGAGAAATTCTTGTTCTCGACTGGGGTGGTCGTGAATGGGCTAATAATCAATGTTTGATTTCTTTCATTTTATAGTATGAAATTTAAACTGCTGTGTCTGGTGGATTAAATTCACATTAATTAATGACATACATTCTAATGCCTAGATCTCGTCCACCTAAGTATCACAACAGTACTACACATGCCTGTATTTGTTAATGCGCCAGGTTTCGCCCGTCTTCAAGTTCTATGTAAGATTAAACTGTATTCCCTTACTGTTGACTAGACTTCAAAAAAGTATAAAAAAATAATGATTATATACATATTTTACTTTTAAAAATATCTAAATCACTTTTTTCAACAAATCTTAAAACCGGAAAGTGGGCGAGAACTGGAGCGCTTGTCTTTGAAAACTAGATCTTTGCTCGACAACTAGCGAAAACGGCAATTTTGTCTTGAAATGATTCCCCAAAAAACCACGTTCCTAGAAATTGTAACGTTTACTTTATAAGAAAATAGTCAAAATTCGAAGTAGTATTTTATTTTATATTGATTTTCAAAGTCGGCAACTTCACTAATAAGGTCGAGAACTGGCGAACGTACGTACTACGGCACAGCTTATTCGTATATATCTTTGCTACATTTAACAATATTATTAAATATTTAAAGAAGTCGTCGTGGCGCCGTGGTTACTGTGTGTATCATACGATATCACAGGTTAAGCAACGTTTGGCGCGGTCGGTACTTGGATGGGTGACCGCCGACCATTCATATCGCACGACGACTTCCGTGCTTCGGAGGGCACGTTAAGCAGTCGGTCCCGGGTGCTGTATACTTGTATACAGTAGTCGTTAGGGTTTGTCAGAAGCCATCTAGGCGCCCTAAAAATTCTGGCATCCACCACCCAGCACTGGGCCAGCTTGGTGGATTATGGCCTATACCTCCTCTTCACCCAGGGGAGAGACTCATGCCCTGCAGTGGGCTCGTTACAAAGAGTTGTGGTGATGATTAAATATTTTACTTTTATATCGACTTTGACAACGGGCTTGTTTTCCTCTTCCACAACCAGCACATAGCTCACTTCTCCCGATGTGTCTTCAGAGGGCATCAGTGTGACAGTTTGGTAGCTCTCGGTTGGCACCAGCATTTGATTATCTTCAGTCATTTCCTAAAAATAATAGCTTGTATTAAAAAAAATAAACTTGTATTGTTACCTTATTATAGCTTACGGGTCAAAAAGAATTGCCGAACTGTCATTTTGAGGTATTTCAAAAAAAAACATATTGTATGCAAATATATGAAATTAGGGTTACTATGCTTATATTGTACCTATGTAGATTTTTACCAACTGCCTTTTTATGACGACCAATTTGGCGATGGGGTAAACCTATCTTCCTCAGACGCCATTAGTCGCGGGTTCGATCCCGCACGGATCAAAAACAAAAAAAGTTCCGGCTCTGGGTGTTTATACATATGTATTTACATTCTAGGTTCTCGCCTAGTTCGCTACATAGTATCCCATATCACAAGCTCTGCTTAGTTTGGGTCCATGTAATTGGTGTAATTTTCTGGGTTTTCTTTTTTAAATTTTTTATTAGGTGCCCCTGAGCTAAAGAAATGGCTACATTTTCATTTCTTTTATGAGTGAACTGAACGTCAGTAGTTTTGATACTTTTGCAATGTTTCGTTTGACATCATGTGCTGTGCGAGGTTTACTATGTAATTGAGAATAGGTTAAAAAACTTACTGCTTCTTCATCATTAACATTGGCAGATAATGCTACAATGCTCTGATTTTCACCAGCTGGTTGATAGTAGTAACGTCCCTCTTCATCAACAAAATATGTCACACCGGAATCTGTTGGGTCCTCTGTTGCATTTACTGTGAAAAATACATATAAATTTAAGTGACTAAGTAACTAAAACCATTTTTTATCATATATTTATTAATTCTGAAGACATTTTGATGATAACTACAAAAAGCTATTGTGTTTTAATACATTCAAAAGCTGTTGCCAAAAAAATTAGGCAATGTATTGTCAAAATGGCTTTAAACTGACCAAATAAACACAATTTCTTACCTGAAATAACTGGTGATTCATTGTTAGATTGGTTGAAGGTGTTGATGTAAGTCTGCACAGGGGCCTTGCCCTTCCCTGATTTTTTATCAGGTGGCATGGCTGCATATAAAAAAGAAATAAGATTATATTAAAAAGAAAACTTTATGGACCTCAAAGACGATGATTGTGGAAAATATGCCTAGATAACTTTGTTATCTAAATGGAAAACACAAGCTAATATAGAAAGCAGGGCACTAACAGAAAGGTACAACACCTATCAACATATTATTATAGAGGTGTTGAATACAGAACTAACTCAGGAATCAAAAAGTTATGCCTTGAGTTAAGTATATTTTACTATTTGTTTATGAGTACAATATTTTTTGTCACCTAAGTTTAGATGTGTCACTAATCTGCAATACCCTTATTATAATATCTATCCCCATGAAATATATTAGTCATCATACGAATAAAAACTGTCTCTAAATATGAATCTTCGAATTAATGTAAATATATATTTTAAATTATAGTTTGATATTTTTTTTCTACAGCCTGAATATTAATATTATTATTAATTCCCTAAAAAGTAAGCGACGATCAGCAATTATAATACATTTGTACCTAAAAATCATAATGTTCTTTGGCATTAATTAAATTACACGGGTAAATAAAAGCTTATGGGACAAAAAGGGTAGTGGCACCAGAACATGTAGTCGGACCGGTTAGGTGCGACGACGAGCGTAGCGAGGAGGAGCATGTCAGGTTGCATATAGTTATTTACGTGAAAACTTAATAATATGCTAAACCGATAACAATTTTTTTTTAATTATTTGCTTATTGATAATATTTCCAAGTAATTCTTAATTAATATCTAAGCGTTTTAGTATTATATGGCGATTCAATTTAGGTAACAGATCTACTATTTTAGGAACAAATATTATTTACTACTAGCAGTGCCCGCGACTTCGTTCGCGTGGACGACTAAACTTATCCATGACTTTTTTGTGTAAAGTGCTATTTGTCTATTAACTTCTCGGCGCGGGCCCTCTGTGGCTAATTACAATAGGAAACCAGGCTTCAGCATACACGACATTGTCAGTGCGCCCGTCCGGAATATGATCATAGAGGTTCCTTTGCCTGCAGGGAAAAGAGCGGTGTAAAGCTGACCATTTGAAAAACAACTCACGCTAAGATCGACACCAGCAACACCTAGAGTCTGACCTTATGGCTCATTTATTGGCTTATATGTATATACCAATAAATAAGCAAAATCCCAAAAACCAATAAGTATCTATACGAATAATCCTACATAAGAGTAGGTACTAAAAATAACCTACGTTACAGACTATCAAATATATAATATACTTCGAATTAAAATCTATACGGTCTGCGCCTTATTAAAGTAAACCTCGATACCTACTTAATTAAAATTAAACTCTATAACATAAAATAAAATACCTACCTGCCTAAATAAACCTATTTCTGATGATAACTAATACTATACTCATTAAATAAGCGAAATCCCTAAAAACTAATAAGTATCTATATGCATGATTAATCCTAACAGTATTATAAAATAACCTACGGTCACGACGCACAATATCAAATATACTGCCTATACTTTTAAATAAAAATCTATACTACGCTACGACTATAAAAATAAACCTGAACAACTCTACCTTAAACTGTACTTAGTAAAAACTAAAAGGAATAAAAACGTCGCACTGAAAACTTAGAATTGCGAATGGTGCAAGCCAAATTCAACTTTCAGCTCTACATTTACAATATAACTTAGAAGTTACTTATGTTTGGTAATTAATTATTTTCATTGAAGTTACTTAAAACTTTTAACATATATATAGTACCTACACACCTCAAATTCAATTATTTATAATTTTTTTTGTAAAACGAATGATAACCGCTCGTTCGTTTTCAATCATTCTCATTCAGTACTTACACTACAATAGTATATTTCATTACGAGTGCGGAAAGCCTGAAACTCGTTCCGACTGTCAACCCTCGCCTTCGGCTGCGCCTCGGCTCGTGTAGACATTTGTCGGAACTCTTTGCAATGACGGTTCCGCACGTGTACTGAACGACTATTTTTAATACAGTTGCGAAAAAATTTAGCAATTTTATAAAATATACAAAATGGCGCCAGCCGTGAAAGATTATAAGCAGAGATTTTTTTTGTTTACCCATTCTGGGTAGGCAAAAGGAACTATGCCCATACAGCCAAGTCTTTAGTAGATTTTTTGTATTGACACGAAATGAAAATGAATTTAATGAGATAAAATGAAATGAAACCTAACCTAACTCATTGCATCAAATCATTATATCTGATATTGAAACAAATTAGTAGCTTCTTTTCAGAAATATTTGCATGAATCGTAAAAACTTCTATGAATTTGTTTTTAGTAAAAACTTCGTGGTTTATTTTTTCTTTTTAATAGATATTATTTTGACATTTGGGAAAGAGAACGCACGAGTGCGGAAAAGGTAAAGAAAAAGCACAAGTGTGTAATACCCCACATCCCGAACGCTACACGTCCCTGCAATACGCCACTTTTTGAGCAACTGTATTAAAAAGTTTTTAACTGATATCATTATTTTTCTATTTCACATTTCGAACTGTCAGTTTTCTGCATTAAGTTATTTTCCAGAGTATCATGACAATGCCTTGCAAAGCAACTACCTATTTAAGCATCAACAGAGGATGAAGTACTCCAGGGCACTGATTGAGGGGAGACAGTACTACTCCGGGTAATTTATTATGAAAGCTTTCTTATACCAATCAGTTGGCACAGCCAATTTTTTTTTTACAGAAATCCCAAATATCGGCTGTAAGTAAGCTATGGAATATGGGTATGTGATAAAGAAAATTTTGATTTGATAAATGCCATGAGAATAAACATTTCAGGTAAACATGGGTTGTTACTATATATTGTCACTGAAAAAAACTTTGAATAGCCTGAAAACACTCACATAATACCTTTAAAAGCAACGGATTTATGGAAAAACATTACTCTAAGATATTGAGATATTAGTACTACGTAAAGAGAAGCTATCACGAACAAAAGATGTATGACATTTTTATGACAAGAGCGCATGCACTGAATAAGGCCCTGCAGCGGCTGCAGAGCTAAATCTAGCGATGACGTCTAATCACACTATTTAAAAAAAACAGCGCTAGATCGCTTTAAATGAACAATTTTGTAGCTGCCAAAACGTCAAAACTCGGGAATGTCATGTTATTGAAATTACGTATCATCATCATGATTAATATTGCAGAAGTGAATAAACAAATTTTTTATCTATTTTATTTGAAAGCAAATAAAATGGAATTAATTCATCTAATATTCATGAAGTACCTACAAGGTATAATCATTAAGTTTTGTATACCTATACATTTGCCAAAGAGTATGCCATGTTCTTCTTGTCTTCTAACTAATAAAGTTGACTTTGAATATTTTACTATGGACGTAGGATTTTTTAAATTATTGAATTATTTGTTGCATTGCACTTAAGTTGTAAGTAACGTTAAGGATGCAATGTCTACTCCAAATGGTACTCCAGAGCTAAAAAATAATAAGCTGATTTTTCAAACCCTGTGATAAACCGCAGTAAATAGTAAAGGGATAATATAAAATTGAACTAAAAATAACCATTGTAAATAAATTGGAATTTGACATTTTTTTACCATCATTTTACTTTTCAAAACCTCACATATTTTATACAAAATGATGAAAATATTTTTTTTTTGAAAAAATGGTAAGTTTAGATATTTGTTCTAAGCAATTTTACAATTTTAACTAGTCTTAGGAAATCCTCAATCTAACTGTACCCAAAATCATTAGCAGTGCCTCTTCTGCCCAAATCAATATTTTATTTTACTCTATGCAACGAAAAAACATATTGACTTGGTGAAATAACTGCAAATTGCTTGTTAAATAGATACTTTAGGTGTATTGACATGTGAAAAATGACTTATTGAGATTTAAATGTATTTAGGGTACTGTTCAAACACACATAAAGCACACAAAGGCAAATTTGAGAAATATTAAACAGAAAACACAAAAGTATTTAATTGTTGTGAAAAGCGCTCATGACACACAAATTTATCTGAGTAGTTAGAGTGGAAAGCCTCAACTTGAGGCTGAATAAAATTGTATGGGATGTCCTCTCTATATGTAGTTGTAATATCTCGCGTGAGATAATAATATAATATAAAGGCGCATGAAAGGATTTTTTTATTTGAGTCTTAGAGCGTAAATTTACTTATTGAGTCTACTTATTAATATCTACTTTGATTTATCTCTATTTTATTCCTTTCTATTAAAATAAATCACATACTAACTTCAACAGTTTATTTATTCTTGCAGTACCTACCTATGCTTTGTATGACGTCCGTTTAGTATGACTTGTTTCTTAATTCCCTTCGATGTCATTATAAACAGATTCCACTGTACAGAGTTAATTTTAATTAACACATCACCTCGTATTTAATAAACATTTGTTCTATGACTTTTAGAAAACTTGATAAATAACACAAAAAATAAAAACAAAATTATTTTGCTCCTTACTCTACATTTTGTATGACAACCGGCTGGTGTAGCGGTAATGTACATTGCCTTCTATGCCAGAGGTCCTGGGTTCGAATCCCGGCGGCGGCGGATATTTGTGTGATGAACACAGATATTAGTCGTCAAGTCATGGATGTTTATATGTTTATTTAAGTTTATTCTAATAAAAAATATGTATTTATTCAATATGTATGTTTATATATTTCTTAAGTATATCAGTTATCTAGTATCCATAACACAAGTTCTTTAAGAAACTTAATTTGGGCTAGATAATGTTGTGTGAGTGTCAGAAATATTTATTTATTTGTAAGTACCTATTATTTTTATGAAGCGATATTTTACGGCGCAAGGTGTGTGGCATACCAATGCTCAGATAAAAAAGAGTTACACCTCTAAACAGAGGCTATAAATATTTTTGTATGGGAAAAATAAATTTTAAAAACTATTAATTTTAAAATGTTGTAGAATAAAATGTTGTTGGGATTGAGGTGCAGAGGCTGCCTGCAAGAGGTGATGTGTTGATTAAAATTAACCCTGTATAACAAATTACCCAAGTAAATAAAAATTTTAAGTATTGTATAATATTAGATAAGCAATATTATAAAATGAATGATACCGGTTTTAATATTTTCTTAAACCAGTATGCCATTTAATATAATTTAAAATAAGTTAGTTTATAACTTTAAACATAATAGAATATTTTTTGTTATAAATGTGATAAATATTTTGTAGATGAAATATAATTCTGAACATTATTGAGATGGAATCATGATATTAAAGAGACCAAGTATGTATTGTTTTATATTATACTTTATTAAAAATATGACATTGTAATTTAAAGTTTTGAAATGTTAAATTGAAAAATGGACCAAAATTTGATATTGATGGTTGAATATGCTCTACAATTATATATAGATGACCTTTTTCTACCATATTCTGTGAATAAATGATATCTATTCTGCATTTCATTATGTGCTTATACATGAATGTACTATCCACATTTCAGTTTAAGTGACTAACTATGATCACTCACAGTATATTTTTGAGTGTGAATTTGACAATTTTAATATGGCAGTTGTAAAACACTATGGTTATGGTAAGGGGTTCCTCATCCTCATTATAATAGAGTGAGAGTATCCCACGTCTTGTAAACTTCTAAACTGGAGTATTGCTGCATTCACTACCAGAGTAAGTTTGTTTATATGCAGAAGACTGCCTGTTGACATTCATTTGTGCATGAGAAGCGTGAAGCTCTTGTTTCAAGAAAAAAACTGTGCGCTGCATGCCTTCCTATCTTCATTTAATTCTTGGTGAAACTCTGATTGAGATTTCTTCACTTCCTAATGTATGTATATTCATATATTACTATTAAATTGTTCTGTCCCAAGTCGCCTTATATTCGCACTCACCCTTTTCTACACTCTAACCATAAATTTTACTAATAACAGTGATTAATATCTACCGTTTTGCTAGCTTTATAATACATTTCAGTTGATTTACATTTTAAGAGAATGTATCATATGAAATTTTTTAAATTTAGAAACAAATAAACGAAAAATTCAAGGATATTTAGGTAATTTGATAAAAATAAATGATAGTTTAATTCAGAAAATTTACAAGATAGGTTAAGTTACAAAAAATCAATACAAGAATGATTGACTTGATACAATAACCTGCAACTAATCAAAAAAGTGCAAGTTATAGCTTTAGGTAACTTAAGCATAGAATTAATAAATGCTTACCTGTTTTACATAATAAAGCGAAGTGCTTCATCAATAACAAATCATTTTAACAATCATCATTGATTAAACCCAACATATCTAAAATGCATGGAAATATCCGAACGCAATACCAATGCAACAGAGGTCCGCCATTTTATGAAGCCTTCATATCTTAGCACACTATATATATTATTCAACTTTATAATTTGAATGCGGCAAAAATAAACAGTTATTTATTTTCGCCAAAATAATAACAACAAATTACCGCCATACATCTACTAGTAGTTAAATTAATTCGCAAGACGGCGCTGCCGTCGACGCCAAATTGGAAGAATCGATAGAATAGAAAACTAAAAGATTTCATAATTACTTAAAGCATGAGAACAAGCATGAAGGAATAAAACATAACTAGAACGCACTTATAATAAGTTTTCCTAACTATTTGTAACAACTAGACAGACAACCTAAAATACCTGAAATCTTCTCAGAAGAGTGTTTTCTAAAATTTTCACAGTGAGGGTGTTTCAATCAATATTACATGCGATTGTGACGCCAAAATGGCTGCCGCGAAATAGCGGCGAACTAGAAAAACCATTGACTTTTTTTCAATATGTGACTTGGCTTGACATACTATAAAGTATTGCCATGTTAAAAAATATTTTTGTCAGGTCTTCACTGGATTTCAATATTGATTTGATTTTTAGGTACTTTTAAGATTATTACTCTCTGTTTCAACTATATGATGATGATCGATGAATTAAAAGAATCTGACAAAATATATTATGTTTGTGTCACACTCGCAGGAAATAATACAAATGTGTTATAAAGACGGGGATGAGGGAATCATGCCTATGTACTTTCTGCATGATTTTGAGATATTTGTTTAATTGTTATTGCTTTATCTAGAAATAAAATAAAGTAATTACATAATATATAGTTATGTATCTAGTTATTATGATTTGACGTCATATTTGTGTACTTAGGAATTAGGGAGTATCCTATCGTTAATTCTGATGGGGACACGTGACACGTGTAATTTGAATTGATTCATTTACTTATATTTTTATCAAATAATAAAATAAAAAGGAGATAAACAAAACTTTTTTCTATTGACTTTTATTTTCTCGAGCATAATAAATACCTAAGTACCTACTTTTCAGACTAATAGGTATGCCTTTCGAGCGAGATATAAGTACCTACCAACCTATTTATATGCTGTAAAACTTGGCTTCATCTATGAATAACTTTAGCCTCCCTAAAA
Organism: Stenoptilia bipunctidactyla; assembly: GCA_944452665.1. Taxonomy (NCBI): domain Eukaryota; kingdom Metazoa; phylum Arthropoda; class Insecta; order Lepidoptera; family Pterophoridae; genus Stenoptilia; species Stenoptilia bipunctidactyla. The sequence continues at coordinate 44,709,709 of OX101721.1, read as the reverse complement.
AAAGGATATAAATTATGCTCAAAAAGTAAAAATAGCAAAAGAATGTTCCAGTTTTGACTTGATGATACGAAGATCAGTAAAAATTGTGCGACAAGAAATAGAAAAGCAAATAAAATGGTAGAAGTGAAAATAAAATCAAGTTATAATTACAACTTAAAATTCAAAATTCATAAAGTTTCATTCATCTTAGGAATTTCAAAAAAACACTTGATGAAGTCATCATATAGGTACTTCGGCTTTAAATAGTTGTTGATAGTTGTTGAATAAGATATTAGGTACAGTAGACCAAGAGACAAAAAAAGCCGGCGGAAAGAAACTCTTGGCACTCTTTTTCAGCCAAGATTATACGAATGAATACAAGTAGGTACGGTACAAATAAACCATCGCATGAAAAAAAAAACAAACAAAAGACAGCTGTGAGAGTCAATGTCATGCCACAACCAAATTGCTTACATACAATAGTAGGTGTGCATAGTATCATAAGCATCAACACTTGGCAGGCAAATAATTCAATGCAGTAAACTGACAGGTCAAAATGTCAAAAAGAAAAAAATATATACCAGTTATAATCAGTGTAAGGTGCTGAATGAGAGAGATAGAAATTAAATGGTTTAAATAAAACTACTTTTTAACCGGATTAATCGCGTATAATTTATATTTTACATTTTAACTCGACGTTTCACGTAGTTTTATTTAAATTATGAGTCGTGAAAACTTAAGACAATATTATGAAATTAAATGGTTCTTTTTCATTAGTTTAGAATAAAAATTTAAACAAATGTATAAATACGTGTAGAGATGTGTACGTTATGTTTACAGTAACTTTAACGAGAATAAACAATAACCAAACACACCTAGTGCTTTAAAACAGTCACAGTAGAAGTGAAATTAGTTTTTTGCAGTTGTTTAAAGACAACGAAAAAAAAGTGACGTGAAGTATCTTCACTTTAGAAATGAGGAAATGAAAGTATAAAATAATTTGTGAGTCAAATATTTTTTTTGCATATATCGTTAAGATATGATCTATATTTAAAAAAAATCATTAATTCACATAAGCCGCATTACAACTTTTTTTCTTCCATACAGTGGGCACACTGTAACAGTCATTTTACGGCTTTGAAATTATTTGCCAGGGTAGGGTCAAGTCATAGATGAATATAAGTACTAAAGTAAAGATGACCGTCTCGCGGTTTTTGCACTTTAGCGCCATACAGTATCCAATCTTGGAACGTTATTGACCTAAGCAACCCTAGAATGCAGCCCAAGGATGCACAGAATAGTAGATTTTTGTATTTTTTCTTATCAGTAAATTATATTTAAGATTACCTATTTGGTTTCACACATGAAAAGTTGTTTGCCAAATTTAGAAAGTCGCACACCATTTAGGAAAATTGGAAATAACTTTAATAGTAGGAAGGTATATAAATATACTACTTTGAATATTCCCGCCACAAACAGTTTACACCCATATAATGCAGTGGCGCTAGTGATGTATATGAGTATAAGCTATGGTCGCATTTATTTACTATTAACTTACCATTGCGGAGGGGTATAACAAGCCACTTTGCTTGGCGTTTGTGGACTATGAGAAAGCCTTTGAAGACAAAGGTTTTTGACCAGTGTGTGTTGGCCAGTGATGACATACGGCACTGAGACGTGGTCGCTAACTATGGGCCTTATAAATAAACTTAGAGTCGCTCAGCGGGCAATGGAAAGGGCCATGCTCGGAGTTTCCCTGCGGGATCGAATCAGGAATGAGGAGATTCGCAGGCGAACCAATGTCACCGACATAGCCAGAAGGATTGCAGAGCTCAAGTGGCAATGGGCAGGGCACATAGCTCGCAGAACAGATGGCCGGTGGGGCAGAAAAGTTCTCAAGTGGCGGCCACGTACTGGGAGACGCAGCGTAGGCAGGCCCCCCGCACGATGCACCGACGACCTGGTCAAAGTCGCCGGTAAACGCTGGATGAGGGCGGCGCGGGACCGAGCGACTTGGAAGACCTTGGGGGAGGCCTATGTCCAGCAGTGGACATCTACAGGCTGTGGATGATGATGAACTTACCATTCTTCTCTGTAGAGTATAATGTTCCTTGATATATAGTAACCACGGTGCCATGACGACGATACGTCATTATTGTGGCATAATTACACATTTATCTAGTTATAAAGTTAGACGATTAATTACTATTTAAACTTCAAGTCATAGGTGTAATGATTTGATAATCAAATATTGTTTCGAACGCAGCAAAAATAAAATAAGTTCCAGTAATGCCCGGCGCGTAGCGCTAGTAGAAATCGAATTTGGGTAATTGTAGGGAAGACAAACTAGCATGGTGGTACCTATAGGTAAAGAATTTTAGTGTTTACAAAAGATTTTGATAACTAGATGTATGTATGTTCCTCAATCATGGCAAAAAGTTCAACTGGTCTGGGTGAAATAATGGACACAAATAGTTCAATGTTAGATATTATTTCAATTTTATTTTTATAATTAGCAAGTATGTGGTGTGCAATAAGGTGTTTCGTACCTATTATATTTTCTGAATAGATTTGTATTAAGTAACAACTAGAATTCACGCTTTGACACTAGATGGCGCAATTGGTATTTTAAGCAGTAAGCACCCATACGCACTAGCGGTCGATCACCCCTGTCACAAATTTTCACAAAATTTTAACCGCGGCGGTTGAACTTAAATGGAACCGCCAAAAACCGCGCTAAGCGAACGAACGAACCGCCGCGCCGCCTAGGTGGCCAACCGCTAGTACGTATGGCCGCTTAACTTTTTCTTTCGAAGTATGCTTCGTTTTCACAACATATTACTAATCCGAACTTTTTTGCGAACTGTTATATATGTACTATGTATAGTAAACTGCATACAGGCAATGCTGGCTTAGCCCCCTGGGTCCTACTTTCCAGCTTGCCTAGATTGGGGAGCTCAGTTCCAGTTCGTGAGTAGTAAAAGAACCCAATGTACAATTTCTATTTTATTAAGTTCCAAATCTTAAATTAAAAGTTCTTTTTTTAAAAACCGATTTACCGGGACCCGTATATCATTTGGTGGCAGCTTAAGGGATTTCTTAGAAATCCGGGAACGCCTCAGTGAATAGAAAATCTGTGTGTGATGATGAGGCTAAACTAATTGCATTTCGACAGTTATTTAAAAATGGGCTAAGTTTTTCCCGGGAACTGTCGAAAGTTCCGATTAATTTAACAATAACTAGATAAAGATTATTGTGTTAGGTTTTTTACAGGGTTAGGTATTAATATCTTATATTAATATTTTAATTTACAGTAGCGCATCCCTTCACAATAAAGAACACACCATAGCAAAATGTTTTTCCTGAACCTAAAAAGCCAATTGAGTCTCACCTAGTCCTGGTTCTACTTCTGCTAGACAATAGGTACATGTTTATCCACCTCTAGCTTCCTAAAAATAAGGAAACTTAATAAATGTTTAATTTTATTTAGCGGCCGTTAGGTAATATTCTTCAGGATAATTTAAAAGTTATGTTTCAGTTATTTTAGGCATAGATTTTAGTTAATAAGTAGGACCTACTAAGATTGATCATAAAAAACCAGCTGTAGGTGTACAGTAACGTGCAATAAGATATACACACTTCGCAACTTATTCGGTTGTGATAAGATTCAAAAGATTTAAAAATGTTTACATATTATTAAACGTGACTGTACAGGTAACCCCACCTATGATATGACGGACATTGTTGGTATGTATATTTTGATAAAAGCGTGGGAATCATTGGTTATCTCTGTAACGCTACCATGATAAAATTAAGCGCCATTACTTACTTGTGTAGATGTTTAAAGAAAATATCTATTAATAGTCGCGAATAAAGATATAGATGTACCTACTTGGCTCGATTTGACATTAGATTCCCTAATATAAGTCTATCTAATGTCAAATTATGAAAATTCAAATTGAAAAGTTGCTAAGAAAAACTGGTTTGAAAGCTTCTAAGTTTGAAGTTGAGAGACTTAAAATTAGAGATTTTAATGTCCAATAGGGCCCATTATCACTTGATTTCGTAGGAATGACTTCCTCTAGAGTGTTGCGGGTTCGATTCCCGCACGGAACAACATAAAAAAAATGTTCTGTGTCTGGGTGTTTATCTATTTATATACGTATTTATATTCTAGGTTCCCCCCTAGTTCGCTACATGGTATCCCAAAACACAAGCTATGCTTACTTTGGGGCCATGTAGTTGGTGTGATTGTCTGGGGATTTTATTATTATTATAAGTGATCATAAGCGATATTTCATCGCCGATATTTAAATCTCGGCCTACCTTTAATTAATACCTACACTTTAGAAGCCAAAGTTTCAAGTTCAGATTTCGTTGAAGTAAAAGTAATAAAATATAAGTTGTCATGTGCGTAAACTTCTCGTTCAACTGCGAGCAATATCGTCTTGACTGACTGGTTTTTATTTAAACGTTTTCGCTACCCTAGCCTAGCAACGCGACGCTAGGTGGCGCTAGCGGTTGATGTATAAAAATTGTCTATCTAATAAGATTGTATTGCCAAAAATGTTATAATGGACAATACACTGAGTACTGACTGCATAATATATACATACCTACATATTATATTTCTTAGTCAATGCTTTAAAAATTAGCATCAGATAGTTATTGTTGAAAACTCATAAAGAAATCTAAATCCTCACACCCAATAATAATATACTAAGTAAGGCAAGTACATACTTAATGATTAGTTCTATGAATAAATTTTTAAGATACAAATTTTTTTTGTCTTTGTAGTAGATCGAGTGAATTTAATGTGTTAATTTAAATAAAATTAAATAAGAATATGTTTATTAAACTTTAACATATATTTTTATCCTATTGCAAAAAACAAATTGGCCTGCTAAAAATGAGTTTGAAAACGCATAGATTTCAAATAAGGGGAGCCTTAAAAATAAGAAAATGCTATGGCGATTACGGCCCAATGTAGGTTTTGCAAGCAAGAGAATTGAATTACGTGTCTTATTCCTTTTTAGAGCCGTGTATCTAAAGCTTAAAATAGCCTTATTGCCCTCTAGATGAGCGTGTTGAAAAAGGCGACAAATCCATGTTTGCAAGTAGGATCCATCAAGGTTCACCTAGACCCTTCATATATCATTTACATGGTTTAATGAAGAGTCAGCCCTTCTAGTTTCGTCTGTCTTCGACCTCATCTACACTTACCCTCAGCAGGGCTATTCGCGTAACAAAACTCGACGACGACCTCGTCGACGAGATTGCAAAGATTTTTTCTTCGAGCTCACAGATGTTAAATTTAGCAGAATACCAAATCATCATCATCATCATCACAACTCTTTGTAATGAGCCCACTGTCTCTCCCCTGGGTGACGAGGAGGTATTACTGTTCTACTTTTGTAAAAATTATTGTTTCAACTTACCTAAAGTACAAAATGAAAAAAAAGTTACGACGAATAATTAGTAATACTACCTATGTTTTGTTTACTAAATTGAACATAATCAGATCTAAACATAATCTAATTGAATATTTGTTTCCTTTTATGTCCATTTTTAAATACTATTTGCGACCTCGATCATAGAATTATTGTCAACGCGCGCGCGTGACACTCGACTGATTCGAAATCCGCCGGCGGAGCGCTTCGCTGTAGGTAAATAACGGATGTACCGCGCGGAGTGAGCCAGGCCTGGTATTGTTGATGGCCTTATCGCCATCAACAATACCTTATTCTATTATGTGAGGTAGATGTCAATCTTGGTTGTTCGAAGATGTTTGGGTACTGCTCGGGCAAACTTTTATAAGTAGTAGGATAGAGAGCGTGTAACTGAGATAAATGCCTACTAGAAATGAGCGATACGCTACGGGGTCAGAGTATATTGTCTGTAGATTTTTTTTTTGAAATTATGCTTTTCATTCATTATTTTTTCACCAATGTTACTCCAATCTCCATGTTTTATGTTTTCCATTCAATTCGGCATAATGCCTATTTACTACCCTCTTAGCCATGGCGAAATATTGGATTTATTGGCAGGTACCTATTACAAACTTCTTCTGATGAGTTTTTTCTAGGCATGGCTCTACAATCAGTAAGTATATGTAAATATAAATAAGTACACATGACATACACTAAGGTTTTCGTCTCGTAAATGGCGGCGGTGACGGCGCGGGAGCTGCAGGATATTTGCGTAAAATCAAAGGGACCAGCCCTAAAAAACAGTGGCACAGCGACGGTGCCCGAGAGCCCGCCCGCCAGCAGCGCCGCTGCGCCCGCGAGCCGCGCCGTGCCCGCTCATCCCTTTACCGGCTTTGATGCAGAGGTCACTACAAGCAAATCGGCTGGTGTAGGGGTATCGTACATTGCCTTCAATGCCAGAGGTCCTGGGTTCAAATCCCGGCGGCGACGGATATTTGTGTGATGAACACAGTTATTAGTCGTCAAATCATGGACGTTTATATGTTTATTTAAGTTTATTATCTAATAAAAATATGTACCTATTTATTCAATATGCATGCTTTTATATTTCTTAAGTATACCAGTTAACTAGTATCCATAACACAAGTTCTTTAAGAAACTTAATTTGGGTTAGATAATGTTGTGTGAGTGTCAGAAATATTTATTATTTATTTATTTATATCTTTATCGACCTATGTATTCAAGAACAAAAATAGGTATTATATACGCATGATAAATTAAGGCTCACGAAAAATCGTGGCTACCACCCATCTTGTTTTAAAACTAAACTCAGCACAAAACAGGAATAATTAACAATTGGGTATTACTAAATGAACCTGTAGAAATATGGTTAATTAATTAATACCCAATGAATACCTAACTAGATAAAGTTATAGGTAGATACAGCGGTAAAAAGAAACCTCTGAAACTTATTTCCTCGGAAGCATATCTTCCAATAGTCGTGGCGCCGTGGTTACTGTGTGTATCATACGATATCACAGGTTAAGCAACGCTCGGCGCGGTCGGTACTTGGATGGGTGACCGCCGACCATTCATTTCTCACGACGACTTCCGTGTTTCGGAGGGCACGTTAAGCAGTCGGTCCCGGGTGCTGTATAATTGTATACAGTAGTCGTTAGGGTTAGTCAGAAGCCATCTTGGCGCCCTGAAAATTCTGGCATCCACCACCCAGCACTGGGCCAGCTTGGTGGATTATGGCCTATACCTCCTCTTCATCCAGGGGAGAGACTCATGCCCTGCAGTGGGCTCATTACAAAGAGTTGTGATGATGATGATGATGATATCTTCCAATTCCGCTGCGTATCATCGCAATTAAAATTTACAGCAAGTTACTACAAACAAACCTTTTTTTTATACGTAATTGACCTCAATCACGGTAATATTATCTAATATCTATACAGTATTTCAACTCGTCTGCATCTTTGAAATAAATGCCTACAGCAGCGCCGCACTATGGGCCAAAACCGTGCTAATCGTCTCAAAAATAGGTTTTCGGAATTTTCGATATTGAACTTTTTGAAAATGCCAATACCTAACTGAATATCTAGTTCATTCATATACGGTTTAAAATATATGATTTCGCATTTTTTTCTAATAAAACTTTACTAGCAAGTTGGCGCTCAAAATTATGTCGATTATGTGGAACAGAATTCTACTAGTTCAAATGGCTATATGTTCATTACCTTCTATGCAAAAGAAGTGTTTTATATGGTAAGAATGGGTATCAAGTACTCTATTTATAAAGCATTTCAGTGGACCGATATTAACAATGAATATTCCATTATTTGATTGTATATACACTAGAGATGTTACGTACCAAATTTCAGCCATATAGCTCACGGAACAACAAAGTTACAGATGTTTGAGACGGTACGGACGATTCTGGCCCATAGTGCGCCGCCCCGCGTACGATCACATGCGATAGGATAGGGCGGCCCGCCTTTTTACTTTTGCCTACTTTGTATTTACTTCCATTTAGTTTTGTTATTGGAAATAGGTACAGTTGTTTTATGTAAAAAAATAAAATACTTCGTGAATTGAATTGTTGTGAAGTGTTCAACAAAAATGCGTTTGTTTGTGTTAAAAAAAAAAACAAATCGTTTGAATAACAAATCGGTCTTATAAATTAGCGACCGAAAGATACTTGCGCCACGACTGAGACGTACCTATGAAGTGACTTATTATTAAATTATAAAGTATAAAACTCCGCATTTTAATATAAAGCCCAATTGAAAATTGTTTCGGCATGCAGTCGCGACAGGCCGCATGCCAAGATGGAGCTGCGTAGGTATAGCTCGCGTTTCGTCCGTTTGTATGAAGTTGAAATACTGTATAGATAGTAGGTATTACCGTGCCTCACCTGATGGTAAGTGAGGATGAGGTTGAAGATGCCAGAACACATCACCGCTGGAACGCTGTAATTTGGTGTCAGATTATATGTAAGAATATAGGGTGACTGGTGACAACCGTGCCTCAATGTCATCTGATGGTAAGTGAGGATGAGGTTAAAGATGCCAGAACAGATCACCGCTGGAACTCTGTTATTTGGTGTCAGAATATATGTAAGAATATAGGGTGACTGGTGACAACCGTGCCTCAATGTCATCTGATGGTAAGTGAGGATGAGGTTAAAGATGCCAGAACAGATCACCGCTGGAACTCTGTTATTTGGTGTCAGAATATATGTAAGAATATAGGGTGACTGGTGACAAATTTTCAACTGAAGGAGAGCACTCTGTACTCGATTGTGATCATAATTATGTAGTAAAAGTAGGTACTTTATTTTTCACTAGAAATCCCTATGAATAAATAAAGAGACCTTACTGCACTTTTCCCGACGCGCTGCCTCAGTCAACACGCACACAGCAGTGTTCCCGCCACACGCACACCACCACCTACTACACCATTTCATAACGCTTATGTAACCATGCGTTGCGTAATGAATTCTTTAAATTTCGGTTAAGTTTACTCAGTAATTAATTAATATTCATTTTTTATTTTATTTTTCCTCTTCATTTATGTTCTCAAACTATCACGTCCTTGAATTTCGAAAGTGACCCACCAGTCACCCTGTATTATTCCTTACGTATCCGGAAAATAATATTGATTTTCAAAAGTTTATATCCGCACACCTCTGCTAGCAGGTTATTAAGTAAAAAAATATTACTTAGGGTTACTTATATAAAAGAGTCAAACAAAAGTCAAAGGGCTATTCAAGGAAAACACGTGTGTCTAACTCGACCCCTCAATTTCGCAAATCAGCCCTAACATAGCTGTACTTATAGGTAGAAGTAGGTAGGTACCTTTTTATTAACATTCTAGCTTTAATTGTACCTAGCTATAGACTACTAAGGACAGTCGCTTGCGGTAAATACTTTCTAGCAAGAAGTATTTACCGCGAGCGTTCATTTTTTTAAACTAGCAACTTTGCGCGGTGTCAGCCGGGGCTATATTTTGATTACTTAAATAAGGCATAGGTATATTGATAAAATCTAACCCTTCAAGAGTTTACTGTTAGTTTCAGTGATTACAAGGTTTATTAAATAAACCCTTCAGCATTATTTTTATACATATTGAGTATATTTACACTAATGACAATACTCTCAGCTAATAAGTGAGTAATTTTCAAAACATATTTTAAAAATAGACATTTGAGTACCTACATATCAGTAACTTTCTGTTAATTTAAACCAGCTTAACAAATAAAGATACACAAATTCATATGGGACTCACTTTGGATTCGCTTCTTTTTGTAAAGCAACTTACTCAAGAAACAAAACAAGTACCTAATTAAATGAGACTGTTATCAAACTTAACATTATTCCAAACCCTATTGGCATTCAGCACCCCTATAATATACTTGGTCAAAGCATTGTAATAATTTGTGCGTAGCGGTATTTAAGGCGGAGGACTATCGCAGGTGTGGAGTCGACATCGTGAGAAAACTCTCCCCTCACTCGATTACTGTCTAGGACTTATAACTCGACAGCTTTGCCTTTAGGCGGAGGGACCATTGTCACATGACGCGCGAAAAGGCGGGAACTCACGCATTTGTATAATAGGTTATTATTGCGATGTTAAAGTTTATTCTTGTTGTAATTTACGTTACAGCATAATACCTTGACGTAATTTTTTCGTTTTTTTTTCTTTTTTTTTTCGGTGGAATACCTATAATGAATAATATAACTACGAGAAAAAACTTAAGATTTATGTACCTATTGCCATTTAACTTAACTAACTAAGTAAGTATGTCAACAATATTAAAATAATGCATGATGATTGGGGTGGTTTTAAACAATAAGTAAATATTTCTGACACTCACACAACATTATCTAGCCCAAATTAAGTTTCTTAAAGAACTTGTGCTATGGATACTAGATAACTGATATACTTAAGAAATATATAAACATACATATTGAATAAATACATATTTTTTATTAGAATAAACTTAAATAAACATATAAACATCCATGACTTGACGGCTTATATCTGTGTTCATCACACAAAATCCGCCGTCGCGCGTCGCCGGGATTCGAACCCAGGACCTCTGGCATAGAAGGCAATATGTTACCGCTACACCAGCCGGTCGTCAGCCGGTCGTTTTAAGTGACTACTTGCAGACAATTCGAACAAACATACAATTTATATACAGGGTTATTGGTAACTAGCTGCTGCCCGCGACGTCGTCTGCGTGAACGCTATGCAGCACCAAACGCACCTACGATTATAACACTGCTAGCGTGATAATATGTAGCCTATATGTTGACTCGACTTCTTAACTATCTTCATGCCAAATTTGAAGTAAATCCATGCAGTACTTTTTGAGTTTATCCCGGAAAGACAAACAGACAAACAGACAAACAGACAAAAATTCTAAAAACTATATTTTTTGTTTCTGTTTCGATTGTAGATCATACCCCAAGTATTCTTTTAAAAAAATATTCAATGTACAGTTTTGACTTTCCTACCATTTTATTATATGTAATAATATAGATTAGACCGGAATCTCTTTAGGTGACGTAGGTGAAGTCATTTCCAATCATTTGAGCCCAAATCATGTCATCCCAAAGTGTACCGTTTTTAAAATTTTTGGGGTTGTTCCTTTTTTTTCTGAAAATCCAGTTTTACTCCTTCAAACATCGATTGTAAAAACCACGGAGGAAATATATTGTGGTAAAAACACTAAATAGGACGATTTCAATGTGCTTTTCAGTTTTAAATAGGTAATAAAATTGTTTGAGTATGATTCATATCAGAAGCTAAAGGAAGTTTTATAAAACAAAATTGATTTTTCAGGAGCAACGATTACAAAAAATAGGTATTTTCTCCAAAAAAGATTTGGTGAGTTTTGCGTGCACTTTTTTGAAAGACACAACTCACTCTCTGGCTATACAAAGAGGAAAACCAATTGGCATTTAACAGCACAGTTCAAGATAAAAATTCAAAAACATAATCGAAACCCTACATTTTTAATCCTTTACCTAAAGGAATTTTTCGCTGTTCAAAATTTGCCAGTCATGTAAATTAGGGTTATTTAGCAATAATTTGAAGAATTGGAACAAGAGAGAGACGAAGATAAAATGCTCGGATCATACTGTTTGTATTATTTAGATGCGCTCTTTACCCATTGTAACACTTCCGATAACACTTCCAGTTGGCTTATTTTTTCAATTGTCAATCGGGTTTTTGCCAGTTTTGCCACCAATACCTAAATGTAAAAATAGGTTTGATAAATGTCATTAGAGGCGACTTTGGAACAACCGACCAGGGGATGGGCAGCAGCGTCCTTCTGTGTACTTTTGAAACCTTACTGCAATCGCATGCCCAGCATGGCGATGCCGGCATGAATTCATCACAATTCCGAGTAATGAGCCCATTGCAGAGCTATGAGTCTCTCCTCTGGGTGACGAGGAGGTTTAGGCCATAATCCACCAAGCTGTTCCACGAATCATAAATATATTAAAATACGCGCTTATAACTTCAACTTTTATTTACTTAGGTATATACAACCTCTTTGCTTCATACGTAGAAAGAAGCCAAATAACCTAAAACCAAAACCGCAGAATCAAACATCTAATCAAAATAACAAGAAATTAAAAAAAATAAGATTTATAACAGTGCTTGCGTCATCCCCGCAATAATCAGTCGATAAGCGCCAGCACAGGACTCGAACCGGGCCCGCCAGGTGAGCGCGTGGGAACTCCTCGTTGCGACCATTCGTAGGGGGACGGGGGACAATAACATAACTTTAAACAATTATTATTACTACAAGCACTTACCTTGTTACTAGGAGCTTGGGGGAGTTAGCCATTGTTAGTGTAATAAAAGAAATCACTTTCTTTACTTTAATAATGGAAGACTTATCAAAGATTTAACCAGCTTCTCGTAGGTATCTAAGCTGGTTGACAATCGATAAGACAAATCGATAAGACAATAGATTATGAGTTTTTAAACTAACATGGTCATTATTTTTATTTGAATTCTCGATATTTTAGGCAGTGTTGCAGGCATGGGTACGAGATCACATTGCAAAAATATCACATTATTAATTTATCTGCGTTTTAAAATCTTGCTAAGCAAAACAGTTTCTTTGAAATTTAAATACATACATAAGTTCACGCCTGTATCCCGTATGGGGAAGGCAGAACACCAGTTTGACAAATTTGGAGGCATTATAATAGTGGAGGCATAACTATTGCAGTGATAGGGGGTCAACCTATCGCCCACAAAAAAGCCTCCCATAACACCTCGGTCCCTTAACTGACTTTTACAGTATGCCCGGGAAGAGAAGCAGCTGGCACATTCTATGTTTTCTTTCGCTCCCAGTCCAGCATATAAGCAGAAATTTAAATGTGGAATTAAAATATGTTATATTATACAGTGTGTACTTTCCAGTTGTGTACCTAGTCAATACTTAATTAATGTAATGTATGTATGTAATATTTGCCTACGTATGTAGGTATGTAGGTACATAGATAATATTGGTCAACCTAAATAAATTAAGTCTAATAGGTTAATTTAACAATCGCTAATAGCTTGATATTGCAATAGTGGTCATTTAAAAGGAAATTTCACTTTATTCAAACAAGCCCCCTTATTTATTTTCCATTAAGGTGTGTAATGCTTAGGTACCTAGTATTACTATCTTAACTTTTCTTTATATATATATTATTTATATATTACTTTATATTATGTTACACGTCATTACTTTTACCTAATTTTAGGAAGTAATAAATATAATCAAGCATTAAAACATCGACTTCACTAACATTTCCAAGATATTACCAAAACTTTGGCGGAAGGAAGTCACAAAACGTTAAATCTAACTATGTAGGTAGTTTTATATTTTTTGATTTTATTAAATATTTTTCAGACAGCGCAAGTTTTTCAAAAATCTCTATATCGAGTTTGGTGAAATGCATATGTAGTAAGCTATCACTTCTGAATTGAAATGAGACAAGAATCGCTTTGCCTTATGGCGGTGTCAGCTCGCGGCGTCCATGCCGTGATTGTATGATTTTTGTCCATGACTGCCGCGTTTCCGCGTTGTTTTCGGCAGCGGCGGCGCGGCTATGACGGTGCAGTCGCCTAGACGTTCTACGTCTACGCCAATCGTGAAGTCCCAGGTTCACTATAATATGTACTTATTTATATCCTAAGTTCCCCCTAGTTTGCTACATGGTATCTCATACATAACACATTACTTTGAGGCTTGCTTTTAAATTTTAGTAACTACCTATTTTTATTTATACCTAAATGTGGAGTTGTTGTTTCGAACTGGTGCACAGAGTCAGTCACATGATATTTATTTAATTATCATGTGACTTATTATGCCCAGTTACTTAATAATGTGCAGGGACACGTGCTGACTTCTTTTATCTATCAGAAAATTTTATCTCTTAAAATAAAAAAAAAACCTATTTTTTTTATATAACCTTAAATAGAGTGTATTTTACTTTAAAAAAGGGTTGCTGTAAACTGTTTACTGAGTATGTGTAGCAATCACGGGCAGTTTCAGTTCATGAAATTGAAGGGCCATCGCTGCGAAAGCGTGTCTACGTGTGTATTTTTACGAAACTGCTACGAAATAGCTACGCGCGCACTGTACGTACAGAGGTACAGATCGCGCTACGCACGTGCGTGCGAGATGTGGTTAGCTAGCTCCCACGTGTAACACCCGTTCATCGTTTTTCGATTTGAATAACTTCAAAAAATGCTCGATGCTCAATTTGGACGCGCGTTCGTCCGCACAATGAGAATGGAATTAGAGATGTTAAATATAACATTCTATTGTACATTGTAGGATTTGTATTTTTTGTACAATTATTGAATATAAGAGATATTAGAGATGATTAGTCCCACTTCGCGGCCGGGGCGTGTGCCCTGGGAACGCACAAAAATCATGAAATTGTATGAATTTGCCATACTGAGAGACGCCTGGATGGATAGCTCATTTTGTTAGTCATGCCCGTCAGTGGACATTTTCATTTTAGGCTTAAGCATGTTATGTAGTGTGGTTAGCTCCAACGTGTACTACACACCCGTGCATAGTTTTTCGATTTGAATAACTTCAAAAAAAGCTCGACGCACAACTTGGACGCGCGTTCGTGCGCACAATGAGAATAGAATTAGAGATGTTATATTAGAATCAAATTTTCATATGCCTATTAACTAATATAACGCTTTGTCAATAACATGGTGTCATACCTGTTACTAGGTAACAGTCAAATAATAGTGAGTTTCTGATCTAGTTTCGTAAAATGTATATTCATTCTATTATATTAAGTATAACATAGTGATTATCGCGCGCTTTGATTGGTAAGTATGGCAACGTCGCATTTACCCAAAACGCGAGAGGCGCGAGCGGGGCCGCTCGTCATAAGAAGACAATGACTGCATGCAATGCAACGTCGCCGACTGTTATTAGACTGTTATTGAATAACGTGTAACGCTGTAAGTATAAAAAATAACATTAATTTATTTAAGGTAGGAAAAAACTAAAAAAAAATACAATCTTAACACCACACAGTTCTCTTAGTCTTAGTATAAAATTGAAAAAAATACAATGCCTTTACTTTTCAGAAACTCAAATCTCTAAATAAAAATCACATAGTATTATCATTTACATGTATGTAATTTACATGTATGTGCCATTAATATGTACTTATGTCTATGTAATTATTTGTATGTAGCCTATTTTTATAGATTGTGTCCCAACGCCCATCCTAATTCCCACTACCTAATCCTGCCAAGACTCGGTTGCCTGGAAGAAATCGCTCTACAGCGATAAGGCCGCCTTTGTGCCAATACTAAATTAAATGTACCATTTTTTACTGTTCTTTTTATGCTGTTGGTGTACAATAAAGAATTTTTATTATTATTATTATTTTTTAACACTTTAAGTAATAGGTACTGACCGTAAAAAAAAATGTCCGTCGGGTCGGCTTAAATTAGCTCCTGGATAAGCATTTCCGTAAAAGGCGACTAATCGGTGGTACCCCCGCTTGGTGGTAGGATCCCGTCAGGGTCCAACTGTCTAGCGACTACCCTTCATATAAAATCTGCAGTCAAATGTTACCGCTCCCCCGGCTATGTGCTCCGGCAATGTTGTATGAAGAGCCAGTTCTTTCCTTAGCCCGTGTGCTTTCATCTTCGACCTCATCTTTCCATCAGGTGAGATTGGGTTGTTATTAGCTTCGACATACCGCCCCGTGAACACGTTACACCGTACCTCCACA
Source organism: Stenoptilia bipunctidactyla (assembly GCA_944452665.1). Classification (NCBI taxonomy): domain Eukaryota; kingdom Metazoa; phylum Arthropoda; class Insecta; order Lepidoptera; family Pterophoridae; genus Stenoptilia; species Stenoptilia bipunctidactyla. The sequence continues at coordinate 44,694,003 of OX101721.1, read as the reverse complement.
AACACTGCCTGCTCAGAATGAAACATCGCAGAAAATTACATACAGCTTGTCTCTTATTTGGTGTCTTAAAAAGTAAAGCGCCATATTATTTACTACATTGGTTGAAAAGTTCGCGGCCTGGCCATTAAAAAAAAACTTTTGTTATTTTTTCTGCCGTCATTTTGAACTATCATTATTCAATTGTCAGCCCGCGAATTTTCAATTTGATATCTTGTTTAAATAAAATTTTACGAACAATATAAATACGTGTGTAGAACAAATTTTCACTAATGGAGAAATTTGAACAACGTGCTATGATTAAATATTTGTTTAAAAAAAGATTAACTCCAAAGGAGATCCATGATGACATGCAAACAACATTAGGGGAATCTGCCCCGTCTTATACCACTGTGAAAAAATGGGTTGCAGAATTTAAACGTGGACGAGAGAACATCGAAGATGACCCTCGCTCCGGCAGGCCAATGACGTCTACGACCGAAGAAAACATCAATAAAGTGTGTGTTAACCTGTAACCTGTATTTTGAAGACCTTGAGGAATCTTTTTTTAAAACAGGTATGGAAGCTCTGGAAAGCCGATGGAAGAAGTGCATAGAGCTAAATGGAGATTACGTCGAAAAATAAAAATATTTTTGTATGTACTTTATTCTGTTTTCTTGACTAGGCCGCGAACTTTTCAATCCACCCTCGTATATAGTAAGTTGTCTCGGACTAATAAACAAAGGTCGTGCTACCCCCGGCCATGCGCGAATCAACTTTCCAAGCATCGACATAGATCTACTGCTTTTAGGGGTAGTTTTAGATACGCAGCAACCAAATGCTGGAATAACATCCCAGCCTCTCTAAGGAACGTGAACAGTTTTATAAATAACAATAATTACTTGAGCATCAAATTAAACAAGAAACCCTACAGCACGATACGAGCACGATTTAATTTTTCAATTTATGTTTTAAATAATTAATAAAAATTATTATGATATGTTTGTGAGATTTTCTATTGTTCTTATCATATTAATATTTTCTTTTAATTTTTTGTATTTTCTGTTTTTCATTTTGTTATTTTATTTTGTATTTTAATATATATTTTGTTTGATTGTTACATGTAAGTTTATTCTGTGTGTATAATTACTTTATGCTGCCGTAAACGATACTCCACGGTTGCAACGGAAGACCAGCGCTAGTTTGTTAACTAGCAACATGCTGAGTTGCGGCCTGTTTGTGACATTTTTTCTTTCTTACTTTTACTTTTTGAGTCTACATTTTTATGTGTAAATATTTTATTTTGAAGCTTGTATCACAAATAAAGCCTTTTTCATTTCGTTTCATTATTTTTTTTAAAGATAATAAAACATCTCGTATTTTTCCTTTTAAAATAAAAATGATATCATTTGTATACTTCATAAAATAGTCTACTGCGTTTGAAAGACACGTAACTTTATTCACGACTAGCCATCGCGCGCGGTCTTACCCGCGTAACTTTTGATCCCGTGGGAATTTCGGGATAAAGTATAGCCTATAACCTTCCTCAAGAGTTGGGCTATCAAATGCAAAAATAATTTTTCAAATCCCACTTGTAGTTTCTGAGATTAGCGCGTTCAAACAAACAAACAAACAAAAAAACAAACTCTTCAGCTTTATATATTAGTATAGATTTAAAAATTCAGTACTACTAGACACTCACTTTTTACACTTTAGGATCGGAATCCATCATGTTTTCATGGATATAATTGCTTTAAATAACAAGATGTTTATAGTTGGGCAGTGAAAGAATAACTAATGAACTCATTGTGGGGTCAATTTTAAAAGGTACCTATAATATTGCTGCGTCTGTCGCACTAAGTAGGAGTAGAACAATGAGCATATGACATTTTTACCTATCTGTGACCCAAAATATGAAGTAATGGATCATAAAAAACGTTGAGAACTCTTCTAACGAATATCAGTTTAAATTTATTATATTCAATATTAATCTGAATAAGAGTTTCCTAATTTTTATGTTTATTTGGCACTATGATTTACTGCCGGTAGAAACAAGCATAGATTTCAGGTTAAAACATAAATTGTTTAATGTTGAATGAAGAATTGAAATAAATAAAATATAAAAAATATTCACCTGTCGAAAAATCACCGGTAGAACGCGGAACGACCCGTCCACAGCTCTGGCGCAACGTAGAAGACATTGGGTATGACTTGGAAATGGTGTGGGTATGAATGATTTTGCATAGAGTTTTTATGTGCCGCCGTCATTGGCATATAATAAAACAACAGTTATTTTATTATATCCCAATGGACGCCGTAGTAAAGACACTCGTATTACAAATACACTAGCGCCTTGCCCTGACTTCTCACATGTACGAAAGCTTCCTGTGTCATTTATTTCCACATTGTATAAACAATCCGCATATTAACGTAAACCTCAATCAACAATTGTTTCGGTATGCAGACATTCGCAACTGGCCGCATGGCGAGATCGAGCCGCGTAGGTATAGCTCGCGTTTCGTCCGTTTGTATGAAGTTGAGTTACTGTAGATATCTGTACTGTGCAAATAGTTCTTAGCCGCGTAGAGTCGGCTTATTCTCTAGATATGCGTGTCGTAAAAGGCGACAAATCCGAGTGACCTTCGCTTGGTGAAGCTCTTCACCTGCACCCGACATCCCTAAAAACGAACTCATTCGCGGTAGAGCGACATTAAATAATTTAATTGCAAGGTTGCAATAAAATATTTTTATAATCCTATGTAATGGTTTTCATTAAATTCGTAAAAAGAAAAAAAAAATTTAGCTTGTGAGAAGAAATAATAAGATAGGAGTACAATATATATTTTTTTAATTCTGTAATCTAAAATATAATTAAATCAGTCTTTACGTATTTTCTCAGTCTGCTTGCAGTCTAAAAATTAAATAATCTCTAAAAATATATTTTCTTTTTTCTTTTGAGTACCTACTAGGTATACAAACAAAAAAAATTTTGAATAATAATATTTTCGCAGATTTAGAAACGCTACGAAGTGTGTATACTTTGTCTAGGCCCGCAGGGCTCGCTGGGGTGGCGATCATCCTTCATATAAAAGCCGCCGCCAAATATCACCGGGACACTCCAGCCAGCTCAACGTTTCTAAACGTACCTAGTCCTTCTTTTAGCGTTCTATCTTAGAGTGAGATTGTATCTACCGATTGGCTGTCGCTCTGATGTTAATGCCTTAATCAAGGCGGGTCATAAAAGGGGGATGTTTAGTGGGTATACTCAGCCGGCTGAGTGAGTCTCGTAGCCGAACTTTCGGTCCCCACACTTTCTGGGCAGTCTATATCTGTTAGCCACTGGGGTTAACAGAATATAGAATGCCCATTCGTCCGTAACAGGATGCGTCCTCCTCCTGCTAGAGCTTGCTTTAGTGGGTGCCAAAAACTTTCCTTGGCGGAAAAACAAAAAAAAAACACCGGGGCTGATGTGTTCCGCAATGCTTTATGAAGAGACACTGTCTTAACTCGTATGATGTCATCTTCGACCTCATTTTCATTCACCACCTCAATGGTCAAACACGGGTGCCAAAACTGGATGCCAAACCTTCTGGACACGAATACTTTTACCTCCACAAAATAGTAGGTACACCCAACTTTACAGACAAGGCTCTCTATGAAAAAAATCGAACTCAACTAAGTCCGTCTGTTTAGGAGTTATGGACCCACAAATATTACTGTCAATCTTATAAAATTTTTGTTTATATTAATTTCAATTTATTAACTTTTATTTAAAACTTTTTTTATATGTTCTTTGTTTCTTAATGCAATCCTACTAACATAGGGGTAAGTTAATTTATTAGACACAAACAAAAATGGTTTCTCATGGCATGAAGCAAATGATATTTTTTTATTATTTATATAACTACCTTTTTAAATCTTATTGTTATAAATCTTTTTATTATTTGTAATTTGTTGATACTTATTATAATAAGAAAATTCAATCTAAAATGCTTATTCAACAACTGTAGATTCACCCACTAAAAATCTGTTATCTATCCATCTAATGTGGAATGCACTGCGGCCCTAAATACAAATTATCTCATAATCTAGTTAGGGCAACAGTAACATAACTTGTAAACATAACGAATTAAGCCTAAATTGTTTAAGCATGAATTGTAATAAACATTGTATTCTCAACTTGGCATGAATAAAGAATAAAGGTAAAGGCAATCAAAACCTATTTTTTTTTACCTGCAATAGCTCTACAACCAGAGAAGGGTTCACTTGTAGGCAGGACACTTACAGGGTGGCCCCGGGAGTGACCGCGCTTCTCATCTTTGTACCCAAATACCGTGTCAATTAACAACATAAAAATATAATCCCCAAACAATCACACCAACTACATTGCCATAAAGTAAGCGAAGCTTGTGTTATGAAATACCATGTCGAGGACTAGGGGAGAACCTAGAATATAAATACATGTAATAGATAAACAATTAGACCTGGAACCTTTTTTTTCTTGTCCCGTGCGAAAATCGAACTCGCGACCTCAGGATTGGCGTAGTTGCGTCTAGAGCAGTGAGGTGGTCGGAGCCCGTCAAAATGCCCCGAAGATATTTTATAAAGAGTCAGCTCCTTCTCAACGAGCGGTCACCATCTTCAACCTCATCTACTCTTTATTATACCTAATAAATAAATAAAAAAACCCCCAGACAATCACACCAACAACATGGCCCCAAAGTAAGCATAGCTTATGTTGTGGTCCATTACATTGCAAATCTAAAGTAACTCTATTTACAATGTAATTGAATACTATGTAATTAGATTACTCTTTAATTCAATTACTTTGTAATTTAATTATTAGTTTAATACATACATACATAACTTCACGTCTGTATCCCTTATAGGGTAGGCAGAACACCAGAGGTTAAAAACCATCTGATGGCACCTTTCACAAATTTGGAGGTATTATAATGATGGAGAGAGACTATTGCAGTGACAGGGGGTCAGCCTGTTGCCCACAAAAACGCTAATCAAACCTCTAAAAATTAATTTAAATACTTTATTAACTAGTTACACCCATCACTAGGGGGGAACCTAGAATATAAATACATAAATAGATAAACACCCAGACATGGCAATTTTTTTTTCTTCTTCCGTGCGGGAATAGAACCCGCAGCCACTGGCAGACAGGTTTACCCTATCGCTAAAGTGGTCGCGAAAGTTTATTAATGATTAAAATTGAAATTATACCAAAGATTAGTCTTAAAAAAAAGATTAAGTTCCGCTCCCATCAGTTAAGTATTCCGGAAAAGTTGTACGAACATCCAGATTCTTTCGAGTTCACGGGGTGCCTACTACATTTTCAATTTCAATTATACCACGTATAATTACTAAGGTATGTTTTTTTTTTTAAATATACAGGGTGACTGGTGGGTCACTTTCAAAATTCAGACGTGATAGTTTAAGATCATACATGAAGAGAAAAAATAAATAATAACTATTTACTCAGTAAACTTCTCCGAATGTTAAAGAATTCATTACGCATCGCATGGTTACATTAGCGTAATACAATAAATACTTAGTGGGTGGTGGTGTGCGTGTGGCGGGAACACTGCTGTGTGCGTGTTGACTGAGGCAGCGCGTCGGGAAAAGTGTAGTAAGGTCTCTTTATTTATTCATAGGTATTTCTGGTGAAAAATTACGTACCTACTTTTATTAAGTACAAAATTATGATCAGAATCGAGTACAGAGTGCTCTCCTTCTGAATTGCAAATTTGTCACCAGTCACCCTGTATAATAAGCATAGGACGTTTAGTTTTCCATGCCACCTGATGGAAAGTGCGCATGAAGACTACCTAAGGTTGTACTAACACCGTACACGTCCATCCACGAGAAACCTATTAACTCGACACTTGATGACGACCGCTTTGGCAATGGGGTAAACCTGTCTGCCTCAGACGCCAGTGGTTGCAGGTTCGATTTCCGCACGGACCAAGAAAAAAAAATGTTCCGTGTCTGAGTGTTAATCTATTTATGTATTTATATTCTAGGTTACCCCCTCGTTTGCTACATGGTATCCCATAATACAAGCTATGCTTACTTTGGGGCGATTGTCTGGGGATTTATTATTATTCTTATTACTTAAAAGTACCAGGACTGTAGTGTTACTTTTAAGGTCAAACGCGATATTCGCCAACGTTTAATCCTAATTTAAAAGAAGAAAGGGAAACATGAAATAAAAATATGAAAATAAATATTTGTTCACCAAAACGCTTTAAAAAATCGATTTTTCCTTTTTCAGTAAGTAAATTTTACACTGAAATCTATACATATAATGGTGACGTGAATGATATAAAATGGCGGCGATAAAACCCCGTTAAAATGTATATGTTTATTTGTTTATTATTACTCGTGAAAACTTTAGAGAATCAAAAGTATAAAATTTCCCACAACCGTAGGCGCCAACTATTTAACTATCCAAAGACAAATGACCTACGGAGACTCCTAAGACAGATGCAGCATAGGTGGGTCACCCCCGTTTTCTCACGCCGGGCCACATCTGCCACCTTGGCGTCTTACCCTCTACGATTCGATAACAATAAGAACAGAATTCATTATTTTTCAACCCCATAGTAAGTAGATTTAACGTGCACTGATTCTCCGTGTAACGGTGCTTCATTTGAGAGCGGGCCACCGCGCATGTCACATCACTACGGGATCTTTTTTCAAAGGTTATATTCAACCGGTGGTATATAGTGCTGTGTTTTTTTTGCCGTCATTGTGTGGTTTTTATATTAGTTAACATCGAAATGGAGGCGTATATCAATCAGATACAGTTTCCGATCTTGGATTATAAAAGTGAGTATTTTATTTCGTTTTTGTTTAAGTATATGGCATTTGAAATACGAATGGAGCGTTTGCGAATTTTTATTGTTTGAAACTTTTAATTGACTATCGTTGGATTTTTGATTCGTTATTTTTAGGGACTGTGTATATTATTTGTGCAATGTATTTTTTGTAAAGTTTATTTGCTGTTATGTATAGATACCGATAACTAATTATGAAGATCTGTTATAGGTAACATTATAAAAGTGGTTTTAAGCAATTTAGGTGAAGGTTAAGTAACTACTTAATGAAAAATCTCACATGCAGACGTAATTATAAGCATTTCCTATTAACTTGAAGATAGGTACTTACTTACCTACTGTATCATTAAGTAGGTATTAGAAATTGCAACTTATAAGAACATAGTAACAAAAACATTTTTTTATACTTTACTTTTTAATTCTTGAATATTACCCATAGGTACAGAAGGCGTTACATTATGTGTCAAATTTCCCCAACCGATTTCAACCCAGTCAGAGTTCAGATTCAAATAAATTTTACTGACAGATTTGTAACGATTGATTAGCTGCCTTCTGTACAATAAAGCCAATGAATTTGTCCGCTGTTTTTGATGTTATTAAGAAACGTTATCAGTTATAATATTAAATTAATTAATTATTTCTGAAAGCTATGCGTATAAAAACGCCCGATTCTTCTAGTTATCTTATTAGAATATTATAGTGAATTATTCCATATTTTTTAGCGGAATCCATCAGCAACAAGCTTTTTCGTATTAGAATACCTACACAGGCTATCAGGGGAACTAGGTACTTGAAGTTCTAACAGTGCTATCTAATTTCGTAACTGGTTCACGGAATCCTAATTTGACAATTAAAGGTGCATTCTGTCTAGCTCTGTCACCTACACTTGAAGTAAAGCTCAAATCGATCGAATAAGTACTACGTACGGCCAAATAAAGATGAGAGATAAAATTCAGTTGCATTATCAATATTATACCTGGGATAGACATTAAAATATATCTGCTATTACGAGGAGCGTGAAATTGATAATTAGCATTAAATCATGATCAATAATTAAAAAAAATACAAATAATGTTTGTTGCCTATACCATTGAGCCAGCTTACGATACGATATAACAAATAGTAATAGACCCAGAAGACAAAATCTTAGACGGAGAATCGAACATACGCCTCCCGCGAGACTTTTAGTCCGTTAGGCCACGGAGGCAAGCAACATCTTAAAAGGGCCGCTTGTCGCGCGGAGCGTAGTTCTATACTTCCCGCCTAAATATCGCTAGCGAATTTTCCCGACGGGAGCAAACGAAAATACGTTTTATTTTCTGGTTTAACTGGTTAATTTCGTTTATTATTATGCTTGGTGGTAGGATCCCTTCTGGGTCCGCCTGGCTAGCGACCACCCTTTATATAAAGTCTGCCGCCAAATGTTACCGCTCCGGCGGTAATGTGTTCCGGCAATATTGTATAAAGAGCCAGTTCCTTCCTAAACCCGTGTGCTTTCATCTTCGACCTCATCGTCACTTACCATCAGGTGAGATTGAGGTCAAACGCGGGTTTAGTCAATTATAAAAAAAAAAATAACTATTTAAAAATGTTGCATTACACATAGGTTAAGAAAAGTTCGTTTTATGTTTTCATGTAACTTTTATATTAATCTATCATGGCATTTTGTAGTAATATCCGTGTGAAATAGTAAATTAGTGTCATGTTTGTGATTTTTTTTTATCAAGGCAATTTTCATAAATCGTGTTTCTATCTTTTCACAGCGGTTGGTTAGATGATAAATTTTTTGTGAATAATTTTTTTAAACACAGTTCACATTACATGGTACATTATCGTTCAAAAAAGTTTAAAAACGCTTCATCCTCGCCTTAACGTTCTACGTTACGTTATTTTAATTTAAAAGGTATTAGTCATCTGTGGTCCTCACATTTCAAACACTTTAATTTGGCATTTCATGGATTTTGGCTACCACTTTTTATTAGTGATACATGAATTCGGCAAATGCATAGGGCACTAGCAAAATCTCTCGAACTATCCCGCAATAAAACACATAGAAACCCAAAAAGATTTCGCGTGGATCCTGATATGAAAAAATGCATTCTTGTTTTAAAATTTCGTAATCTATACTAATATTTGAAGAGTTTGTTTTTTTGTTTGTTTGTTTGATTGAACGCGCTAATCTCAGAAACTACAAGTGAGATTTGAAAAAATCTTTTTGAATTTGATAGCCCAACTCTTGAGGAATGTTATAGACTATATTTTATCCCAAAATTCCCACGGGATCAAACGTTACGCGGGTAAAACCGTGCGCGGGGGCTAGTTTTGTTTAAAATGGTTTTATTTTTAATATTATAAGCAAATATCGTAAACTGCTAGTCCTTCTAAAGCCTGAACATTATTCAATTTGTGCAGTCCATTTACAGAATAGACCTTGTTTTTGATCGTTAATGGCATTTAGACTGCATATTATGATTCAATCAAGAGCGAGATTGAATGGGAGATTTTTTTCCCGATAATATTAATTTATTGATAGCATTCACTTTTAATTCAATCGGGCTTCTTTGTGCAGACGGGGCAAGTTGGAGAAAATTATTTCGATGTACCTACAACTTGTACTTAGGTATTATTTATTCTGTGCTTAGGTGCTTGTAAGCTCCGACTGAGAATGTTGTGGACTGTAAGTGACAATAACTTATTCAACTGTGATGATCTCCTACTTAATTATATCTGTTATCTGAGAGTTCTAATAGGATTTAAATTAAGATCGTTCAATGGTTTATTAAATAGATCTTATTGTATCTTTTATTGATTTTGTGATTAGTTTGGCAGGTATGCCAGCAAGATGGGATTATTGTATTATCAATTTTATGTTCATTTAATTTTTTAATACACATTAATTTCCACATCCTTTTCATGCTCGGATATATATTTTTTGTGTATACTTATTTCACTAGTGGCAACCTTTGATACAGAAACTCATCTAACGCTTTTATTATGTTACACAAAGTGACACATTCTCTATGAAACCGTATTGAGTTAGTTATAATAAGCTTTTACTGTGAAGTTTTCACAAAGGATCCAGGGAACATTATCTTTGTATACCTAGTATATCCATTTCACTCAACAATTTTGAAGGCTAGGTTACCTATCTGACACTCTTGGATAAGCGCATTGTTTTAGTCTAATAATAGAGATCCCACCCCGCTTGTCGGTTAAACCAAGTTTGCCTGACTTCCTTCATTCCTACAAATCAATTTACCGCCACTCCATGCAATGCTATGATGTTGATTACCGGTGATAAAAACCTACCAACTTTGCTTACTTTAACTGGCCAGTTGATTTGTTATTAAGTTCTCCAGAATACGACCAGTTTAAATGAAGAACCCCCACATCACTACGTCTCTGTCCATCATTATAATACCTCCAAATTTTGTGTACATCAGATGGTTTTATAGCCTCTGGTGTTCTGCCTACCCCATAAAGGATATAGGCGTGACGTTATTTATGTATGTACGAATATGCGGAAGGAAGTTATATTAGTAACAGCTAGGGACGCGCGTCGTTGGTCAGTGGAACAATGCGGTGCACTAATGCTCTTTTGCAATAGTGCAAGTTGAATTATAGCTCCAATTTGCTATATTAACAGCCTTATGCCTAATTACCATTATATTTATCTAACTAGGTACCTACTAGAAGAGTCACATGGTTTCACCCGAGCTAATTTTGATCTTGAAGGAATATCTTAATAGAATTGCATGGGTGATTTTCCCAAGCACAAAAAGTGTCGGCGATGAAAATGTGGTTGTAGAGGGTTCAATTTAAATTGAAATGTTTTTTTAAATTAGAGTTAACAATTGCCAACCTGGGGCAAACAATAATTTCTGATCTAACTTATTTTATTACATAAAAATAATGTTTTATGTTCCGCTTTTGGGTAGTTCCCAGTAGTTCAATCGTTGACAAGAAAAATAATAAATTTTTTGAGACTTTATTAGAAAATGAATACATATTTTTCAAGGGTTAATCAAATACCTACCTATAGTATATTTTTAAATTGAATTACAATCCAAAATACTTGTTTGTAAACACATAAATGTAGGTATGAGTGAATTAAGACTCGATATATAAATTTGGTTGTCATGGCAACGCTCAGGCATTTATGAGTTTATAAACAAGGATTTTGGATTGAAATTCAATATAAAAGTCGCAAAAAAAGTAAATAAGTATATCATTTTAGTGACCAGGGGTCCATTTTTTTTACAATGATTGGATTAACTTGGCCCAAATTTTGTTGTAATGTTTTCTGTCTTATGCTTGTGGAAGGGTAGTGTCTTCAGATTACTTGAAGCCAATATTTGATGTCCCACAACTTTCGATTGTTTTTTTTATAGAGTATTTCTGAGATTTAATACTTTTTACGATTCATAACCTCAATATAAGACTTTTACCTGGTTTAAATAAGTGCGAAAATATTTTCGCCCTACTCGAAACATTATTGAAAAGCAAGCTTCAGTCAATTTATAATAAAAAAAAAACAATTTACAAAATACTTCCAATAAGCCCGCTTTGCCTTCTCAAGGTCTATTCTTGGAGTTCTGTCGCTCAAGAGCTTATGTTAACTTTTCAATTATTTAAATTCAATCACGAGGCCGCACGCGCCCATTCGTACACGCGCCTTCAACAAGTGGTAGGCTAGATGCTCATTATTGAACAATATTCATACAGCGCCATCTAGCGCCAAAGTAAGCACATAGCTTGTGTTATAGGTACCAGACAACGGATACAAATTATTATGCAATATTTTTTAGTAAATACATACATATCATACATAATACATCAAGTCCAATGCAAAAACACATACATATCCCATCGCCAAAGTGGCCGAAATTTATTCGATTCCATTATAAAACGTTGCTGGTTTTTGACTTCTGAATTATAAGTTTACGTCTGTCGGTGGCGCGACATGGTCTCTGCCCTAGAAGGACGACGGAGTCTTGTCTATGGTTAGTAATTCGGTTGAAATTAAACTGGTCGACTCTAAGATATTCTGATTGGAACTACTGGTTCAAAATTACTTTGTTTTTGTACCTATATTTATTTTGACTAGCATTTTCGATAGTAGTAACAATGTCCGAGGTAAATTACTACAAAAACATCCGCAAAGAATCTTTTGGATAGTTAATTATATGTCTTACTTACTTTATGATTGAAACCCGACGTACGGAGTGAAAAACAGTGAAAAAAAATCTCAATTGATCAGAAATTATACGAAAAATGACGTTCAAGATGCGTATTTTATAATTGCCGAATAATCACCTTAATAAGTTTATTAACAGCGTATATTGAAATACTTTACCGTGGCCCTTTACGATAAAATAATACATTTACATACAATTTGCATTTAAAAGTTGTAAATAACTTGGGATCGGATGTTAATATTGTTGTGGTTAAATTAATCTGGTGTTGTCTGTTATCGTTACTTTCTCCGATAGGGTCGAAGAATTATCGTACATGCATATAAGGGTGTCGGAGCCACGCACATCCTAAGAAAGAAAGAAAAAGTTCAATTCTTAAACATTGCGAGTCATCAATTTTTATGTCATTGAGCCAAATGTACTGAAAAACGACAAAACGACTTTATTGCCATCTACTTAGAATCAACATTCGATCGTATCCGTTGATTCGTAAATATTTTTCTTATGAAGCCAGCTGTCAAAAATTTAGATTTTTTTATGATTTTATTTTTATTTTAGAAGTCAAGTTAAAAGAAATTAAAAAAAAATTTAATTGTCTATATTTTGTCACTATCATTTAAAAAAAATATAAATATCTAATAAATAAAATTCTCTTGTCACAGTTTTCGTTGCCATACTCCTCCGAAACGGCTTGACCGATTTTGATGAAATTTTTTGTGCTTATCCGGTATCTATGAGAATCGGCCAACATCTATTTTTTTTTATTTATATGGCAAAACAACGTTTACCGGGCCAGCTAGTAAATATATAATTTTCTTAATTATATATAATTAAGAAAATTATTAATTATTTTTATACATAGGGTTGTTTTATGTAAAAAATGATATCTATACCTACATAGAAATATGTCACCGATTTTGTGTCACTTTGAACTTTACGAATTGTTCGAACTTTTCCATTAATTTTAAATAAATACTATTTAAGAAAAATGTTATTTTTTACTTTCCTTATATTCGAAATGAAAAGTAGAGTGTTCCCCGCGGGTGGATGACATCAATTCATACTCGGATTATATCCGCCGTCGCTGCGCTCGGGCGTCTAAACACCTCGTATGGGAATTGATATCATCCGACCCTTGTTTAACAATCTACTATTTTATTGGTATTTCATTAGGCATGTACCTACGTATATGGAACAAAATTATAAGTAAAAGGATTTCAAAAATATTGTTCGTTGCTTTTAGGACAATTCACAAATCCCCCACGTACGTACTACATACAAACTGAATAATTTTAATACAGGTGCTGCATATTGCTTACTTACATCAAAGGATTCCTTAAAAATTAATGAGACAGTCGTATCAAAGCTCATGGTATTTATTAGAATAAATCTCAAAAAGACCAAATACTTTTGCGTCTAGATATGTAAGGATTCTGTTAATGTTGTGAAAGGTCTTTAATGACACAGAGAACCTAATTATCAACATTCAGTACCTACCTTAAATGAAGAAACAGAATCTTTATAGTTCGCCTATCAAGATTTATTTTCCCAGAAACGCGTGAGGGCAACGAATGTAAATTCATATTGCATACCTACTCAAATTTGTAATCTCTTGCAGAAAAAGAACATATAATCATTTAGTAATTATTAATGCAACATATGTTTGACTAAGTGTAAACCATTATGTACATTAAATAATCTTCAATATAGTTTCCATAGGTTTCATCATCGTTTGATTTTGATATCTTTGCAGATATTACAGTCAGTATGTTAGTCAAATTTATTTTTATAGAATCAGTTACCGTCATTTGAATTTCAAAAAACGAACTGGCGGCTGGCGTCATCGAATCAACTTATTGGTTTATAAATAGTATTTTGTCTGAAGTTTTGCTTTAAATGCATATATACCTACCACAGTCATAAAAATGTGCATTTAAATAAATAAATAAATAAATATTTCTGACACTCACACAACTCACAACATTATCTAGCCCAAATTAAGTTTCTTAAAGAACTTGTGTTATGGATACTAGATAACTGATATACTTAAGAAATATATAAACATGTCATATTGAATAAATACATATTTTTTATTAGAATAAACTTAAATAAACATATAAACATCCATGACTTGACGGCTAATATCTGTGTTCATCACACAAATATCCGCCGCCGCCGGGATTCGAACCCAGGATCTCTGGCATAGAAGGCAATTTATGTTACCGCTAGACCTGTAGATTGCATGTGATTCTACAGTAGACAAATAAATATGAGTAGCATGTGCTATATGAATGCACTGGTGAATTTCCCATAGTTACCAGATATTTATATGTAACTGCTATGTTTTCAATTGTGCTGATTCTTGGTCGAAATGAAATAAAATCCAATTAGAATTTCAATCTTAGAAATCGAGGGTAGACGTAGACATCGACAGAATCACTAAAAGTACCCGCCATTGACCGTTCGTTGCTAGCGGGCGTCGTACAACCGACTTCCAAAAAAGGCGGAGGTTTTCAATTCAAATATCCTGGCAGATATTACATAAAACAGCTCCCATGCTGGACTGGGAGCGAAAGAAAAACATAGAATGTATCAGCTGCTTCTCTTCCCTGGGGTATGTCAGTCAGTTAAGGGACAGAGGTTTATTAGCTTTTTTGTATAGGGCTGACTGCAATATTCCTATCCATCATCGTTTAGAGGTACAAAGTCAAACGTGACATCGGATGGTCTTATAACCTCTGTTGTTCTGTCTACCCCATAAGGGACACAGGCGTGAAGTTATGTATGTAGATTAGAGAGGCCTAGGTACTCATTATACATGTAATTTATTAATATTCAGCACACTTGAGTATAATAAAGACTTTAGAAACGATAATATAGGAAATACAGTACAGTGTGAGTTTATTCGAATGACTTTACCATCGCGTTAATCGAGCAAACCACTTGAAATAACCAATCACGTTCTTACAAAGTCTCTTTTCCAATTTTGTCACTGGTTGGCGCTGCTTCGATCCCATACAAAACGAAGTGAGGGTAAAGTTAAAAAACTCGCACTAGGCACTCAGATGGGTGGTCTACACTTATAAGCGATTTCCAACTTCCAAGTTGACTTTGAAAATTGTAGGTAGGTACCTAGATGGGCTTGGAACATATTCAACGAACGATATTTTATAGATTTAGAAGAAGTACTTAGGATTTAAGTGAGAACAAAACTGTGCCTTGCCCTTAAAGACAAATGCTTTGCCTATAATAAAACAAACTCTAAAGATTTTGTTTGTGATGAATAGTTTTTCTGTGAGGTGGAGTCACGAAACGTCGCTTGTCTTAGCATCAATTTAGTTAATTCTCCGGCTTATGCGCATAGGTAGGTGCTAGTGCTGTTAAGTATCTTGAAAGTTATCGATATTTTTTACAAAAGTTGTAGGACTTCTTAACTTGTTCTACGTGAACAATATTTTAGTTGTTTTTCGAAATTTTGTGGGTATTTTACTATTGATAATCGACATTTAGACGTAATCCAATAAGAATCTTACTAATATCATAATATTAGTAAACTGAGAGTTTAAAGCTATAATGTATAATGTTTTTTGTCCTTTTAAAGTCTCATTCAAATTTTATCCTGACATTTTCATTTAGATCGAGATTTAAGCGGCTGGAGTCGTAAGAGAATCTTGTATTTAAACTTTAAAGTAATTTGTATAGGAAAGTAGGTACCTACTTAAAAAACATCTTAACAAATAGTTACGAATCTGGTAAATAGGTAGGTAAATATGTATTTCCGAAAACAATTGATGGTTATTTGTCTAGCTTCCATTCTTCTTCTTCAGCGGAAGACTAACTAAGTTATTTAGCTTCTCTATCGCTACTTATTATTTGGCAGCTGTTCCATGATTAAAACTACTAAAACAATAGGACGGCACGGCACCTATCTACCTTCAATAATCCCTATTGCTAGACTGCAAGCAAATCTAAGTATCAAATTCTCCGCACTCGATATTCAAAACATTCGATAACAGTCCTATCTGTGGTACTTACTATCGACAGCGAGAGCGTCAGCATTTTAGTTGGTCGCTTGCCACGCCCGTGCTCGGTCGTGCGCGTTCAACTCCCGCGCAGCTTCGCTTGTGATCGTCAGATGTTTCGGTGGAGTGCGCGGGGCCGACGCTGGACCGGTCGCAGTCACAACCCGACCCGACGACCTTCCGTCCCGTTCCCCGACTAACTGCAACGAGAGAATGTTATAATAACACCTTGTGCATCTACACACGACGATACGTTTTGATTTCATACAATCTTAGAGGGCTGTTCAAAAATGTACGTATAACTTTATGATTTAGCTAACAATAGTATTTGATACTAAAAGGAATTCAGATAATAGATGCCTCTTTCCTCTGATTGTAATGCAACATGCAGTGACTAAAGGTCAATGCATTGCTGCTTACCTTTTTTAGAAGATGTAGCTATTTACGTATCTATAGTTTAAAAACTTTTATGTATTACCCTGCTGCATATTTTATCCATAAAACATTTTTTTCATGTGTCTGACTGAATTTATCTAGCAAATATCTAACATCCATTCATTCCATCCAATAAATGTCAATTAAGGGTAGTTTGGGCAGCTTCTAAAAAGCAAAGTCCTTTCTCGCCTATGCTTTAAGTCACGATCTGTCACGCCTCTCGCTGCTATATACACGAAAATACATATCCATACGGCAAAAAAAGGCGCCGCTACCCTATGTATGTAGTACACTTCGGGCTCGTTTTGTATAGTGAACATGCTTCCTGATTGGTTCAAACTGTTTGAATACCGTACCAATGAACACTGCAGGATAAGAATTCATACAAGAGACAGATGTTCCGCGGGCTCAATATTTACCCATGTCACTCTCTCGTTCTGCAAATAAAGCACAAAATACCACCACCTGCCTTCAAAGGTAGTAAGTACCTACCTACTTGAATTTGAATAGCCTCAGACAGAGGTACAAACAAAAAATATGTACCCGTACGCAGGTAATAACTTAATATCGGGTAGTTTTATATTTTCGAGCAAACTTTTTGAAGATAGTTTGTATTGTGTATCTGCGTAGTAAAAATAAGAGATTTATTGTTAGGTAATCAGGCCAATGAACATGAGAGAGCTAATTCAGAATGTGTTTTGTTCCAGGCTGGAGCGCAGCGCTGGGGCTGAACGAGCCGCAGGCTATGGGGCGCGCGGAGTTCGTGGCTAGCATGGCGGAGGCGGCCGAGCTGCCCAGCAACCCGCGGCAACTGTTCAAGCGGCGCCGCCTGTCGCGCCTGCTGGACCGCCTCGCCGTGCACGTCAAGAACAACAACCACTACCCGCCCGGCTGGCTCGGCCTGGACGTCAACCTCGAGGATGCGCCCGACGACGCTCCGCTCGACCTCTCCATCAAGTCGGATCACCAGTCCAAAACCGCCGAGCCGGAACAGAACGCTTTCGTATGCGGCGCTTGCGGCCAGACTTTCGATGTGCATGACAGGCTGGCGAAGCATGTGGCTTCGCGGCACAGGAACCGGACTCCGGAAGCTGTGCGCGCGTACGAATGTGAGGTGTGCAAGCGGCGCTTCGCCAGGTCGGACATGCTGACGCGGCACGCCCGGCTGCACAGCGGCGTGAAGCCGTACGCGTGCGCGTCGTGTGGGCAGGTGTTTTCCCGCTCGGACCATCTCGTGACGCACCAGCGCACGCACACCGGCGAGAAGCCGTACCGCTGCCCGACCTGCCCCTACGCCGCCTGCCGCCGCGACATGATTACCCGCCACATGCGCACGCACTCACGCCGCCCGCAGCCCGCCTAAACAGGTACCAATCCACTCAGTTGTGCCCCAGACTTTTATCTCACCATGAACTCCAGTGCTCAGTTATAGTTATTTACGTTAATATTTGTAAAATATTTTTATTTAAGTCTATGTTTACTTTTCCATTTCAAAAATGGGAAACGACCCATTTAATTCTCGTTGTGCTGACTTTACATAATTGTTGTTAATCGGAGTCGAAGTACCTTTGAACAGTAATTTGTAACATGTGTCACTTCATATTGCAATTGCAGGCTTGGTTTGTCGAGCGTCGTGGTCCTCGTGCTCTTGAATATCTTTTGCGAATTGTCTTAGTTTTTGCCGAAGCCAAGCGAAGTCAAATTACTTCTGCAAATGCAATGCGAGGTGACAGCTAAATACATATTTATTACTTTCTAAAATTAATTGTTTCTTCTGAAAGAAATGATTCGTTATTTATCGATAAGTTCCTTAGCATATGAAAGCAATTTTTGCAGTAGGTTTGTATTGTTTGCTTGATTTACTTTTTTTCATATTTTTAACGAGTGTTCGATATATGATACTCGCTCAAATGGTTTTGCGGCAACAAACTTCGTGAACGAGTTGTTTTTAGTTTTTTGCCATTGTGTTCTTTGTGTTCGCTTTTTACTGTTAGCTAGCTCGTAGTTATAAACAATCCTACTTGGAGGAGGTTCCACTCACAAATATTTACTTAGTAACCCATGCCATGCTTGCTAGTGCATGATAGCAATTGTTCTATTTATTGACCTCCTTTCGCATATCTTTTGATTGTTGACATTTAAAACGAATAAAAATTCTATTCTATAGGTAACACGTACATATACTTAATCAATTTTCAATGCAACATGGCATATTTATATATATAATTAATTATAATATATAAATTATGATATAGATAATAAGTAATCAGATTTTTAACGAGAATATATAATCTCATATTGTTATCTTCATTTGA
Organism: Stenoptilia bipunctidactyla; assembly: GCA_944452665.1. Classification (NCBI taxonomy): domain Eukaryota; kingdom Metazoa; phylum Arthropoda; class Insecta; order Lepidoptera; family Pterophoridae; genus Stenoptilia; species Stenoptilia bipunctidactyla. The sequence continues at coordinate 44,675,209 of OX101721.1, read as the reverse complement.
AAAGTTAAATATTACAGTAATATCATTCGTAATAGTTTTCAGGATAATAGAAAACTTCGAAGTTATTTAAAAGCATTTAAAAATTAAATGTGTTTTTTGTGCTCAATATTGCAAAGAAGTAGTAGTTTGTTGTAAAGGAAAATCTTAAGATCATTTGATGGAGTTTTAGGGTTAAAATAGATGCCAATATACCTACTGTTGTTTCCACAGGTACAATCTCTATTTCGAAATCATCCTTGAAATAAGAAAAAAGACATTGGTATTTAGATTGCAATTCGTAGTATTTTTGACCAAATTAATATTTTTTTGTTGATTTATACTAAATTATAAATGTATATAAAAATAAGGTGACCTTTAAATTACTAAGTTTAATGGTTGCTATACCTACAGACGTTGTATGTGTAGAAAGTTAGAACTAAGTGTTGATACTATAGATTAAGTGCTTTATTATGCTGTGCCAAATTTTAAATTATTGATGTTGATTGAACTATAGAACATAGCTTTAGATTTTAATAATATAGCTATGCAATGTATTGTACATTACATACAATACATTACATAGCTATGTTATCGTATATTTATTGCTTTCTAAGTAACTTAGTATAATATTCTATCTCAGGCCAGCTATTTGGAGATAGGGCATACAATTGATCTAGTAACTTTTATGATCGTGCCTGGCAGATACATCATATCTCTGAATAACTTGTAATAGGTGTGAATGTCAATTATTTTTCTCTTAAATTACAAGATATGGAAGTCAAATTATCTATATATATAATTATATAAACAGAATAACTATCATTTAATGTAACTACATACTACACCTACCTACATACTATTAAGTGTATAGTTTTTGAAATATATGAGTTCTAAAAATAAGCTCAAACGTAAAAACGGCTGGAATTCTTTTAAGCCGTAATTTACATTATTTTGTATAGCTATAAGTTGTAAATTGTAATATTCCCTGTGTATATTTGCTTAGAAAGTTGGATGTACGTGGAAGGAATCCATCATAAGGCGCCGCGCCGTGATGGTATTCTCTGGCCAATTTTTTATAGGCTATCCGACCTATTGTTTTTTGATGCTAGCAATAAATATTTTGGACTGTGTCATATATTCAAAATAGGAATGTTAGATTCCTGTATAATTGTTAGTGTTAGTAGAATTGACAATTCTATCATATAAGTGAAAGTCGTACCTACAGTAAAGATATATGATACTACTTTAACTTAATTATATAAAATATTTCTCATTAATATATCATTAACTATATTCTATCCGTTAAAATGATAATGTGTTAACCCAAAAGTCATGTAGGTAACTGTGTATATAAATTATGTTTTTTTTTATCTTATTTTTGTTTCCTAAAGGTTCGACCTTTTTTTGTTTTATTTGAAAGTCGTACAGTAAAGTAATATAATTTTAAAGATAATAAATACTAAGTAAATCTGATCCCGGCTGGGACTCGAACCCTTTGGCGGTGGGTGTTGTGCCAGTGCCAGTTGGGATTAGATATGATTAGTATCTTTAACCTTTAAAATAATACTTCTTGTAAAATATATGAAAGTAATAGAATATTTACTTACGTAACTACTTACAATAGTTTGTAAAATATTCAATTGGCTGTCCAGGCTTAAAATATTTTTCATAAACTAAGTATATTCTACCCATGAAACTAACAATGTGTTAAGGCAAACTTCGTGTAATTCTGTATATAAATTATGTTGTTTATTTTTTAAGATTGATTTCGCCTTCTACAGCTTCGACCTTTTTTGTTTTTTTATTCCAAGTCGTACAGTAAAATACTATTACATTTACTTACTTACTTGTCTGTTCAGGCTTTAAGTATTTCTCATAAACTATATTCCATCGGTGAAAATAATAATGTGTTAACGCAAAAGTCATGTAACTCTGTATATAAATTATGTTGTTTATTTTTTAAGATTGATTTCGCCTTCTACAGCTTCGACCTTTTTTGTTTTTTTATTCCAAGTCGTACAGTAAAATACTATTACATTTACTTACTTACTTGTCTGTTCAGGCTTTAAGTATTTCTCATAAACTATATTCCATCGGTGAAAATAATAATGTGCTAACGCAAAAGTCATGTAACTCTGTATATAAATTATGTTGTTTATTTTTAAGGATTGATTTCGCTTTCTAAAGCTTCGACCTTATTTGTTTTTTTTCCAAGTCGTACAGTAAAATACTATTACATTTACTTACTTACTTGTCTGTTCAGGCTTAAAGTATTTCTCATAAACTATATTCCATCGGTGAAAATAATAATGTGTTAACGCAAAAGTCATGTAACTCTGTATATAAATTATGTTGTTAATTTTTTAAGATTGATTTCGCCTTCTACAGCTTCGACCTTTTTTGTTTTTTTTTCCAAGTCGTACAGTAAAATACTATTACATTTACTTACTTACTTGTCTGTTCAGGCTTAAAGTATTTTTCATAAACTATATTCCATCGGTGAAAATAATAATGTGTTAACGCAAAAGTCATGTAACTCTGTATATAAATTATGTTGTTTATTTTTTAAGATTGATTTCGCCTTCTACAGCTTCGACCTTTTTTGTTTTTTTTTTCCAAGTCGTACAGTAAAATACTATTACATTTACTTACTTACTTGTCTGTTCAGGCTTTAAGTAGTTCTCATAAACTATATTCCATCGGTGAAAATAATAATGTGTTAACGCAAAAGTCATGTAACTCTGTATATAAACTATGTTGTTTATTTTTTAAGATTGATTTTGCCTTCTACAGCTTCGACCTTTTTTGTTTTTTTTTTCCAAGTCGTACTGTAAAATACTATTACATTTACTTACTAACTTGTCTGTTTAGGCTTTAAGTAGTTATCATAAACTACTTATATTCCATCCGTGTAAAATAATAATGTGTTAACGAAAAGTCATGTAACTCTAACATAAAAAATTTCGTTTGTTTTTTAAGTTTATCTTTGCTTCCATCTTCGACCATTTTTTGTTTCATCATTATTTCGTTATTATGCTTCGAGTACCTAATACTTAAAGTTTTTTTTTGTAAATTAAGTCTGTATTTGAGACTAGAGGTAGATATTCAGCAGATTTGATGGAGGCTTTAAATTTTCAATCTCGATTCTTGATCCAACGTCGCAATTGAAGTCACTTACTTACTACTAGCGTTGCTTTGACAACCAAAAATAGATATCTAGGTAAGTACTTACTTTAAAACATCGAGATTGAGTATTCAAATCCACCAGTCCGTTTTTCCTAATTTGTATACATTTAAAAAAAAAGTTATCTTTAATTTTATTATCAGTTTCCGTATTATCAACGCAATCATTTTTTTTGTTCTCAAAATCAAATCGAAGAGACGGTTTTTCTTTAAATTTTCTTTTTCTATTATTTAGTTTTAAGAGGCTTTTAAGTGGCTATATGTTTGAAAGTGCTTAAATTTTATAAATATTTTTTGTCAGATTTTACTGTGATATATTAGGGTTTCGATTTGTTTTTGTTTAGTAAGTAGGTTCTTTGGTGATTTATGAAAAACCTAACTGTAATTATAGTATTTGTTCTCCTCTTTTTCAATAAATAAATAATATTTGATTAAGTAATTGTATACTGTGTTTTATTCTTTACTACATTTTACGAGTTTTTCTGTCTGTATGTCTGTTCGGTACCTACTACTGAACAGATTTTAATCTGATTTGCACCTAAATAAACTTTAGAAACTGGATATTTGTCTGTAAGAACATGTACATGGTGGTCTGTAAGAAATCGCTCGTCAGCGATAAGACCGCCTAGTAGTACTTACTCAACAAACTGTTTTTTTGTCTCATTTACTGTCTGTACTGTATACTGAAGTGTAAATAAATAAATATTTACAATCTTTATTTTTTGCACCATTATTAGAGTAGTTTTCGGGCTACCCTCATTATGGTATCTTCAATTGCTACCGAGATTGGTAGCTCAGAACATTTAGGTATAATTCTATTCATTAAACACTCAGCCTACGTTTGAGAAATCTCACCTAATGGTAAGTTACAACAAGGTCGAAGATCCAGCATACGTGTTCAGGACAGAGCGGGTTCTCGCTCACTATAAAGTATAGGTAATATTTATATAAGAATTCCATTTTTTGCCATTTGGGTACAAAACCCTAAAAATCATCACATAAACTAGCCTGGCTAGGACTCGGACCTAGGTCCTATCACTGTATGCTCCTCGGAGATGTGTCTTTTCTTAATATAGAATTACTACTAAGCTAGAATAAAAAGCTACTTTTTGGCTTCGTTTATTAAAAGTTCTCGAAGCGTGTCACAACTTTCATTTTGGAAAGGCTTCCAGGGAAAACGTCTGTAAGTATTTATATTTTTCATGTCATGAAATTAGGAAAACGAGCACCTGACAGCAAGCGGCAACGTCTTGTTCAGCTCATTGTTTCCGGCTGCTGCTGTAGCGAGTCCCGGTGTGGGCGGATATTTTACACAAGGTGTCAATTCATGTGTGTGTTTATGTATTTATTAAATAAGTTTATTAATCCGTTGTCTGGTATCAATAACAAAAGGTCTTTATGAAACATAACTTTGAGCAGATAATGTATTTTGAATGTTAGAATACCTATTTATAAATCAGTGGTCGATCTTTGGCTTCCCCAAAATAAGCCTACACTTGCATGTGTAGGCTTATTTTGGGATTCAAATGGCGAAAAGTCCGACACTATCACCAATTTCAAATTCAAATTCTTCATTAACTATTAAGTATTTTATTTTATAATTATTTAAAACTTATATAGACAGGACTTCTTTAGATTGTTTCTAAGTCACATACGTACATACTCGTACTGCGTCCGCAGTATAACAGCATGTTTTTAAATACAAATAAAATATAACAAAATCGAGACGACCATTGACGAGAACAAACAATTCTTCCATTCAACCATTTCATTTCCATTAAAAGAACCGCAAAAAGCTGATTTGTGTAGGTACGAGAAACAAAACGACTTAGAACATAGGTACCTTCATACTGAATTACCTAACACACCAAGTTACTAACTCTATTTCTAAGTATACTAAATCCAATTTGTTCGTCCTGATTGCGCAAATGTGATGCATCCTATTTTAGTCCTGCCGCCAGAGGGCGTGGTATAAATTACAGTGACGAGTCTTAGTTGTTTTGATTTTTTGAATGCGTCTGCGCATCGAGTTCTAAACTTAAACTATACAAGAGTGTAAATTTGATGTTAATTTTACTATCCAAGCATGATAAAATACGGAGCTATAAACGTCGTACCTAAGCACAATTCGTAATGCTGGATTCCTTTTTAAAGCCGGTTGTTAAATTAAACTGTCTAGAAATAAACCAGATCATTAGTAAATAGAAAAGAATTGTTTTGGTTTTAGTATTAGAACTATGAGTCAAACAGAAAAAGTTCTAGGTCATTTTTTTATTGAAAACCAGATAGATAAATGAATCATGTAAATTTTCAAGTTTTCACTTAGCCCTAATATGTCAAACAAAACGCCTTTACAATAAAAAAGAATCTAAACATTAACCACAATGCAAAAGAATACAATGCACACTAAAAAAAGATTTGACAGTAAAGTCATAATGGGGCAGAAAACGCAAAGCTCTAAATAGTGTGACTTCGTACAGTTGGTTAAGGAAGTAGTGTGCCGGTTTTAATTTGGTTTGATTTCTTAGTCATATAAATTTACAACAAGGCTCAAAAGAGACGTCATAAAAAGAAACCTAATTTGTAAATATATACCCTATATGTTACCGGAAAATAATAAGAACAGTAAGTTTCCTAGTAAATTTATAAACTTTCGTAAGATTCTAAACGGTTCGACCAATCACAGAAGAACTTTTTATTTTACGCTTTATTAAAATACGGAAAATAATACACTGCTCGGTGATTGGTCAAGCAGACAAACAATAACAAAATTTGGCTTATCTAAACTAATTGTATATGGCGCTTCACCGGCCGCTGCCACGGTACCGCTCGCTTCGCTCGCTCGGCTCGCGCGCGTGTATCACCTACTATATGCGTGTGAACTAACTGCTCCTCCTCGCTGCGCCCGTCATCGTTCCGACAAGGCCTTCCAGTGCTTTTCATTTGAAATTAGAACACGTGACTTATTTAACCAATCAGAGCTTACTTGTTATTTTACGAGTGAGTTCGGTAAGTTTATCAATTTGCGAAAATATGGGCGTAAAATAATACGTTTTGTCTCCCGTTTAGAATCCTACGGAAGTTTATAAATTTCCGCGAAAATTTATAAATTTACGGAAAATATTATTTTCCGGTGACATTACATATTCCATAGGGCCTTATAATGTTCATGACATACCTACTTAGGTTAATAAATAGACAAGACATTAATTTCAGGACTAATCATTTGAATATTTCTTAACAAAAGGGGGTAATAATCCTTACGATGGCTAAACAAGTTATTGTAAGCGAATTTTTGGCGTTCATCCAGAACGCCTTCGATACCATGGATGAGATCAGCATAGTGTAGATCTGCAAGTGCAACTTTAAGGAGGACGAAGTGTGTCGAGGCAAGGTAATCCTATTCCAGGTGCTCGACGAAACCTCCAAGATGACTTCCCGACGTAGGTATGGGCATGAGAAGAGGTCCCAGGACATAATCACCCTGTTCAAGGAGACCGATACTGACGTTGTAACGGATTTCCTCGTCAAGGATTCGAATAGGTCGACTTCATCAGGTTGTTTATGGATATCGATTTTCTTTAAACGCGAGCCTGGCCGAGGTGGTGTTAAAATGGGGAGTTTCCTGACAGCTCATTAAAAAAACAAAACTGTACAAAATTGGTACAAAAGGCTTCGATAGATGGCGCTTTACACAAGGCGAAGGCGAAGAATTTATTCCACACTGCGTTTTTAAAAGTAAAATAAATTAATTGACGTCTGTATCAGAAATTGAACGTATCAATAACCATAGATGGTAGATACCACTTACCTATATTATAGTTTACAGACTTAACGCCTTCGGCTTTTTAAAAGTGCCATCTATAGAGGTTTTTTGAACTAATTTTTATGAGCTGTCAGAAAACTCCCCATTAGAGGCTTCGGATAAGACAACCAGCGAGCTGCGTAGTGAAGTTTCATTATTGCGTGGCGCTTGTACGCTAAGTAGGTCACCTGTGTCTTCGTATATTAATACTCGCCGTAGAGCATATAATGCGTCGGTCGGGAGTTTAAAATCAGCAGAATTTGCTGACATGATCGCGTCACCGCACCCTGCTCCACCTGCCCCGTGCCCCCGCACAGGTCCTGCTTCTCCACGAGGTTACGCTGAAGTAGCGGCAGGCCAGCGAGGCCTAGCCACACATACCAAATCTAGAGATGTTATATTAGGATCGAATTTTCATATGCCTCTTAACTAATAACCCTTTATCAATAACATGTTGTCATAACTGTTACTGGGTAACAGTTAAATAACAGGGAGAGTTTCAGATCTAGTTCGTAAAATGTACTGTATTCATTATATTATAACATAATGATTATCGCGCGCTTTGATGACTTCATGCAATGTCGCTCCCTGTTATTTGACTGTTATTGAATAACATAATAAAGAAATGTTCGTATTACGTAGTAACTGTTATGTATTGCTAATATGTATATATTAGTCACACCTATAACCAAATCTTTGAATGTCCTGCTTAAATATTGAATAGCTGGATGTATGACAGGAAAGGTTTAACTTCACTCAGAAGCTTTAAACTCCCGAGATGGAATCAAATAAGAAAATGCAATGTCGAATACGGCCCAGTGCTAACCATGAGATGTTTATATTTATACTACGACACCTATATTTTTGCACTCAGAAACATCAAAGTTTCCGTAAAATTTTCCTATCCTAGCTAAATTGCCACTGGTAGTCGTAATTATTATAAGAACAGTACCAGAGTACTGATCCCTGGGAAACAGGGATAAAATTTAGGAATCGAACTTAGAACAACAGTTTAATAAAAACCAAAATAAAAATTTTGAGAAACCCACGACGCGACGGTTAAAAAGTAATTGAAAAAGAATAAAATAATTTAAAATCCCCCGACTGAAATGATTTATGTGACGAGAGATAATTAACGTGAAAAGCTTTTTTAAAAGTTCACTTGATCTCACACAGAGTCGGTCATATTATGAACAACATACTATTCGTTTTCATATCACTTCCCTACGCTTACCTATTCGGTTCTCGAAGATGTAGATGTCGCAATAACATAGATATTCAACTCCCTATGAACTTTATAAGAACAGCAAGAAAATCCGTCTGGGGCTGCCATTGAATGAATTCGTTTTGTAGTTTTATATTGAAATTTAAAATATTGATTTAATCGTTATTTTGAAAATATATTTCATGTACAGAATTGACCTCTCTACAGATTTATTATAAGTATAGATTAGGAAATGCCCCAAAAGGTCTTTATTTTTCAGAAAACTAATGATCACCATTAATATTATAAGCAAACATATTAAAATTGTCCTCGCAAGGAATGGTCACTTATTAACTGTTCTAAATACAGCACAACTATTAGGCATAGGGACGGCACAGTGGACGTATGTTGAGCGTACCGCCAATCTGTAGAGTCACTCAGTCAGGTAGTTTCAGGTTGTACGGTTCTTGCACAGACACAACCAAGCAGTTAAGACCCTCCATCAATAGCTCGCCCTGAAATATCGTGTCATCTATCAGACACAAGCTAGCAAGCTCGTTCTCGAAAACTACAGCGCCAAGCCCTACTGGCATCGGCTCATTACCAGGAGTCAGGGACCCAACTACTCTAGGGAATAAATCTAATATCGTGTTAATGGGTGGTTAATGTTTTTGGTTCAACTGTTTGCATTCTATTCCATAAATAAGATTTCATAAAATCAAGTGCCCTATTATTGATTCCATAGTGGTGTAGCTTCATGAGGAGTGTACCGTAGGAAACACAGTCTAAAGCCTTGGACAGGTCACAGAAGACACCAAAGGCGTCATGTGACTCCTCCCAGGCATCAAATATATGTTTCACTAGCCACCGCGCGCGGTTTTACCCGCGTGACTTTTGATCCCGTGGGAATTTCGGGATAAAATATAGCCTGTAACCTTCCTCAAGAGTTGGGCTATCAAATGCAAAAATAATTTTTCAAATCCCACTTGTTGTTTCTGAGACTAGCGCGTTCAAACAAACAAACTCTTCAGCTTTATATATTAGTATAGATAAGCTCAACACCAGCATCAGTTGTTGAGCGACCCCGTGTGAAACCAAATTGATTTGAATTCATTAAATTATTGCTAAACAAATGTACCACTAGTTGGTTTAAAATAAGCTTTTCAAATTTTTTACTAAGTGTTGGTAATATAGCGATCGGTCTAAAGTTACTGGGGTCGATCATGCTTCCAGCTTTAAATACAGGAATAATTATTTTTTTTCATATTATTGCTGTAATCAAAATTTCTATCCGAGGAGGTAACAAATCCGCTGGTATCAGCTCTTGCGGTCATCGGGAATGATAAGGATGTTGGCCATCATCACTAAGCGTGCGCCATATCACCATGTGATTGACATCCAAAAGAGCGCCGACTCATCGAGTGCTGCTCCTCGATTCCTCCTCGAAATGATCCAAGACTTGTTCTTCTAATGCTCGTATTACAGAACGAGACTTAATACTCGTTTCACGTAAGCGTTGTTCACCAGCTGATTCTTGACTTGAGCTTTAGTCTTATTACAAAATAATTATCAAAACCAGATTACCTGAAACTAGTTACAAATATCTGACTCAGTTGATACTGGGTTTTCTTTGAAAAAAATTTGTTTCCCATTACATTTAAAAACAAAAACTAATGGTCTGTTACGTTATACGCAACGTTTAGATTATAATGTCTTATAAATTGCGTTAAATTCTATATGCTATATGACATATGACGGAACGCGAAAGTGGCAGCGCTGGGTTTCGCGCGAAAAGAACCGGCCATGCTTCGAAACACGCCATAGCCGGGTAAGTGGCGCTGTTCAGCTGCCGGCCGGCACTCCACAAACCGCTGCCTGTAAAGCCTTCGAGCTTCGCTGATGCTGTGGTTACTGGCGGCTCCAACATACAGAATCATATCGTAACATTTGTTGTTTGAATACACATGTCGTCGTGCATTACCTCCAATACTTTCAAGTCGAGAAATTATAAGAAAGCTTCGAATAAAATAGCGATAGCAACTGACGTACACACTTCAAAACGGACATGAAAGAACTGAAATAAATTTCTATTAATTTTACTAATAACCGAACCAAACAGTTCTCTAGTACCTAATTTTTTTAGGGTTTTTCCGTATAGCGATATAATAAACAAAATCTTAGTAAGTACCCAATTTATTTCATAATACCTACAGTGAAATGACTTCATTATCTTATGTTTTTGTATTGTTAAGTTATTCTGTTACAAATAAATAGTTTTCAATCGTGAAATCACTTAAATAGTTTTTAAGTTGTTTGTTCAATATCAAAATATTAAAAACTGTTATTTGTAAATTTACGTAACTTATTTTTACACTTCACGCATTTTAAATAAAGAAATTAATCCATTTTGTTTCTCAAGAAAGAGAATAATAATAAAAGATAAAGATTCCTCATAAAAAAATAAAGTTTTAGGACAGGTATACTTAGGATATTTTTCCCTATAGCAGCGTTAGAAAATAATTTCAGCAGCCTGAAACAAACGCAACTAAAAACGATAATTAGTTAGTCATAAGTAATTTAACTTTTTTAAATAAAAAATTTAGTTGAGTTGAGAATTTGTTCATAATAAATATTGAACGGAACAACCTTTAGTTTGGCTTGGAAGCGGCGGCGGTAAATCTCAAAGGGTATAATTCCGAAAGGCGCAAGTTCGCGACGAGACGCCGAAAGAAGCCCCGCCAGTTGAGCGATAATACACCTTGTGTGTTTGTTATAAGAGCTATGCACGGGTTACCTTTTATGAAAACGACTTTACTAAGTTGCTAATTTTATTAATTTAAAGCTTTGTTGTCGTATGTATTGATAGTTATAAGTATGTGAGAATACAAGAAGCTGTAAGTATTGTATCATAGTTTGAGGTTTACAAAATCATAGGTATTTACCGAATATGTTTCCTATTATAATTCTTAGAAAGTTTGAATGTAAGAGAGAGAGGATATTTCTTCGTTTTTTATTAGAATTATGGGTAAGTTTGATTGTCTATTTGAGTCTCTCTTCATTAGGTATAAGTTGCGATTTGACGCCGTGCAAAAGAATTTCCACGTAATACCTACCGATAGATTTGTAATAATTTCATATTAGTTTCTTGCAATAGCGTATTTCTAAATAAATGTGATAGGTAGTTTTTTGTATGACAAGTTTGATATCATAGTTTATTGAGAGTACCTAAATTAATGTTTTGTTTTACGTTTCTCTTAAATTGATGATTACTTATGTTTAATTTGATAACATTTTTGATTTTAGTCGTAAATGTATTTCGATCATGTATGTTGTTAAGTATTAGAAATAGAAGGCTACCGAGCCTCAGCATCCGTTCATAACCACAAACAGTGCGACTAAGAATAAGTATTAAACGTTTTTAAAATACGTAACACTTAAACGTGAGAGCCCGGGAGTACAAAGTGACGGGCGCTCCGCGTTAACTGCCACGTGAGCCGCGAGCGAGCGAGCGATCCGCGCCAGACAAAGGGCAGCGAACTTGCTATTTCATAGACTATACAAATTATGCAGAATGCTGGATTACTTAAAATTTATTTCAAGCTTTATTGTATGGTGGTGATGATAGTTGTAAGTATGTGAGCATAAACAAGAAGTTAAATATCCTTGTCAGTGATGCATCATAGTTTAAGGTTAAGAAAATATATTCTGACGGATAGTTAAAATTAACGTGTTGTCGGTTCGAACGTGCAAATCTATTATTTCAGTAGAGTTTTAAATCGGTAAACCGCGTGATAAACGCACATATTGGTGAAAAGGTAGTTTTAAAAATATTCTGCACTTAGATACCTACTACCATCTGAACATCATTATCAAAATTTCTATGGTTGACTTTAAACAAGAACAAGGCATTCGGTACAAAACCATTTTTTGCCCGCCTTGGGGCGGTTTAGAATAGTTCCCCGCCTTAGGATAAGCGTGATATAAAATCCGGGAGGCCCTGACGCCAAATGACGGAAATCAATGATATTCCGATGTATATAGCAAATAATTAAGCTGGAGTCAACAAGTTGCTTGGGTTGCTATTGCATTCATTTTACAATATTCATACAAATTTTACAAAACGTTTTTGGTTTGGGAAGTCAAAAGCTTACCTAGGCTATGTTTTCAGAACCATTTAAAATTTTATAATAAACCTCAGAATAAACGACAGATAAAATCAATTTATTCATTTATTAACTAAAACCAAATAGTCGGACCTCACAACAACAAGCAAAGTTTTTTCTGACTGTACAAGGAAAGTTGAAGCTCTAAGCTTCATTTCTATTCCTGTAAATGTACGAATGCAAAATCGTATAAATATTTATTTATTTGTACACGGGGTACAGCGCCGTTTACTATAGGGCACCCGTGGGACCCATGGATTTAATACTGTTTTTTGTGACACTCTATAGGTGTATACTTAAATTATAAATTATTTTCTGTATTAATGAGTAGGTATTTACAATATTTTCGAATCAAAAAATGTATTTTACCTATCCAAAAATGTTGAATATATCTGACATGTCAATTTAAAAAAAAAACTCTTTAATCGTGAAATGGAGTACTTAGTCACAGTCCGACAAGGTTTTTTTGGCGCTTGGATGATGACGTCAGAGGGGCGTGAGGGTGAAATAAGGGTTACCATTATAAGATGTAAGAAACCCATTACCTATAGTTAATTAACCAAATTCATGGTTAGCTACCGATAAAATGCAGTTATTAACGGTTAAATATCTGACAGCGACAACAAAAAAAGGATTTTTCCTTTCTTTTTTTGCTAACCGACTTCAAAAAAGAAGGTTATCAATTCCACCCGTATGAATGTAATATTTCCAGAATTGTCCAGTTTTCGTACATGTCTATCTCTATATCAACGTCTGAAAAAATGTGCCTTTCAATAGTGTATGTTTTTATGTTTGTATTCGCATATCTCCGTAACTACACGTCCGATTTTACTAATTCTTTTTTTGTTGTACTAGGTATTGTTCTTAGGGCATACTATAATCTCATCAAAATCGGTTCAGTCGTTTTTGAGATAGGAATTTCAACTGCCTTTTCTGCCAGTCGAAGCTGGCATCATCGCGCAACTTGCGATACACATTTCAAGCCGGTAGCGACATCTCGCGGTGGTATTTAACCGTAACAAGCATATACCTAATGCGGTTAATTAACCGTTAATAACTTTTAATTTTTTCATTTTATGTACTACAAAAAGGCAAGTCTTACAAAAAGTCTACAAAAAGGCAAACTTTAAGAAAAACGTTAGTGGTACAAAAAAGCAGGGTTGAAGATATAAATAGAAGAATAAGCAAGAAAATATAAGTATTAAAAATAGAGTAACATGAAAATAATATCATGATTTTATTATAAACTGTTTTCCTCGTCATCCTCGTCACCACTACTTTCTTTATTAGGTACTTCATCGTATCTAGAAATGCTCGTATTTTGAAAGGTTTTCTGCTTCTCTCTTCACTTTTCATAAAGTTTTTTCATACGAGACAATCTCCTGAAATCGTAATTTTTATTGAGATTTCAAAAAAGAAATAAATTATTTCCTAAAGTATATTTTTCTAAGTATATGTAATAGAGGCAACTTGCTTCTTTATTCTTAAAAAGGGATTTATTGAGACGTTAAATTGTTTTCTTTCTGAAAATAACTTCTTCAATTTTATAACTACAATAAGTCCACGTTTTGTGATTTTTGTCGTGTATCATATCATAATATTGAATTTAAAAGTGCAATAACAAAATATATGAGCGGACTTGTAGTCATAAAATGACATTTCCCAAGACCTAACCACTGTCTTCCAGGTTTTGCCACGCGCCAAAAGATCCTTGTCGGAATATATACCTAGTGATGTGAAGTTCACAATTACATACTTATGATAATAACGTATTCATTTTGATAAGGATTAATACTAGGTATGTTGATATGACTTTATCGAGAATTAATGCAATAATTTCGAACGCATTTTATACCATAGAATAGTATATTATGTAACAAGTGAGCTAAGTTGCTAATTACAGTCGAGGCTGTGATTTGCAACGCTCACGAGATACATACGACGTTTTTCAACACACTTGTGAGTAAAAGACAGACATACGTGGTCATAAAATTTATTTGAAGCAGCTGTTAGCTGCTGCGCCTCAGTAACCCTGTCCCATTACACGTACACACGCTATTGTTGCTTGGAGGCGCTGTGCGTGCCGCTGCTGCTGCACGCGCGCCGCCTGGACGCGCGCGCTCATATATTTAATGTATAACCCGGATCAATAAAATATGCACTGTTTACTCACATGTAATTTGCACTAAGGTACGATTCAACTTTGTAGGATTCATTATATTATGCACTAGGGTATAATATATTATGCACGCGTGCCTTATAGCCCAGTTTATAGTTCTAAATTCAATAGAATAAGGCTCACTTTACGAGCAAGTGTGTTGAAAATAATATTGTGATTCAAAAGATAGACACATAATGCTGTCGTGGACTTTTTAAGAGGAACAATTCCGTGATACCAACCTCCATGATTTTTTGTGACTTATAAACAGTTTACGCAGCTCACGCAATGGAAGCACTCAGAGTTGCATAATTTTCCCCGTTTTTGCAAAATCTTTCATATTGGTTGCAGCGTGATGTTATGTAGCCTAAAGCCTTCCTTGGTAAATGGACTATCACAAAAGAATTTTTCAAATCGAACCAGCAGTTCCTGAGATTTGCGCGTCCAACCAAACGAACAACTTTATAATTTAGGTATAAATATACTTCCATGCTGGTTTGGGAGCAAAGGAAAAACATAGAATGTGTCAGCTGCTTCTCTTCCCGGGCATACTGTATAAGTTAGGTAAGGGACAGAGATTTTATTGGAGGCTTCTAATGGGCGATGGGCTGACCCCCTGTCACTGTAATAGTCTCTCTCCACAATTACAATGTCTCCAAATTGGTCAAACGTGATATCAGATGGTTTTTATAACCTCTGGTGTTCTGCCTACCCCATGAGGCATCCAGGTGTGAATTATGTATCGATAAAGGATTATGCCCTAATACAATGACACCATGTAAGTAAAGTTTTTTCCTAGTTGTTTGAGGTCTTTGATTCGTCTATACCTATACTGAGTAGAACGCTATCTATACTTCATGTTTAGCACTATTTTAGTAGCCGTATTCCTCAATAGATGGCGGTATATGACAATAAGTATGTCTTCCACTATAAAATGCACTCCCTATTGTTTCAGCAGATTCTAAAATTCGCAAATGCTTTATATTATTTTAATTATAAATCTAAGAAAGAGGAAGTTTATTTATAGCCAATACTATCAGAATAGGAATATTTAACATGCTTGTTCTTAATAAAATGACATAAATACTATCATCTCATTTGATATATTTATTAAGGATATAAAGTTCCTGATTAATCTAACATATACAATAGAAAAAGTACAGCAACTTTTATCATGTTCAAGTACAGAAAATAAAAAAAATCACAACATTTATAGTTCTAAAACAGCTCTACTTTATTTATTCTTACACATTTTTTCATGAAGATAGAAGATGACATTTATTTCACATAAACTAACTCCAAAGTACAAAGTACAGTCACTTGCAATAAGATGTATACATTCCGTTGTAATAAGGCCATGTACACGATCACAAATAAGAAATAAATAAACAAGATATTATGAAATCTTAAAATGTTATTTGAAATATATCTCTGCAGTCATGAAAAGGCATCAAGTTGGATCAATATTACTTTATTGTATACGTAAATGAGAAGAGCAATATAATTGTTCATTATTAAAACTTTGATGAAGCTATGCGAGATATAAATTAAAAATTGATTGATACAAATTGGATTTTCATTAAATCATGATGTTTGCTTCATAAAAAAGAAAGTTTATAAAATATAAAAAAACATAATTGTATTTAGAAATATAAAAAATATCATAAAATTATTTGTGACAATAGAGTGAGATTGGGCTCGATTCAACATTAGATTATCCAATTTTAAGAGACTCTTGTCAAATCAGGAGAGTTCAAATTCAAAAATTTGTTACAAGCACTGATTTTGAAGCTTCTAAAGAGTAATGTTCACGGTCCATACAGTCTCTGACCAGTCAAACTACGCGATAAATCCGGTTCAATAGTGTTTTATTTATTAGAGTTTGTGTCGTATATGGCCCAGTGAATCTTTATTCTCAAATTAAATCTACAAGAAAAAAATTAAACTAAAACCTGCCTGTCTTCTGTAATTTTACATTTGGCCATTATACATTTTCATTCCTAAAAATGAACACTTTATACTTAAAATACGTAGTTATAATCCTATTTGTCAATTCATTGTTTACATACACATATTGTTTTAAAATCATATGAATCTGGAGATTTCGAAACAAGAAATCTATAAATTAATTAATATTAACATAAAGCAGTAATAAAAAAATATATTGAAACACAGTTATAGTATAGACAGTCACTGTAAATTATATGTTCATTTTAATTAACCCTTCTCTTCTTGCGGGCAGCCTCTCCACATCAATCCCAACAACATTTGTTCTATGGCGTTTTACAAATCTTGATAAATAACACAAAAAATTTAAACAAAAGGATTTTTGCTCCTAACTCTACATTTTGTAAGAAGTACTATTATTATTTTGAAGTAATATTTTACTGCGCAAGGTGCGTGGCATTCCTATGCTCAAAGTAAATTGAGTTACGCCTCTAAACAGAGGCTATAAATATATTTTGTATGAGAAAACTAAAATTTTAAAAACTATTAATTTTAAAAAGTTGTAGAACAAATATTGTTGCGATTGATGTGGAGACACTGCCTTAAAATTAACCCTGTATATTTGCTATTATTAATAAATCCAACTTAAAAACAGGTTACTTATAAAATAAGATTTTTTTAATAATTTCCATGGCCAAAAAAATATGAAATTCGCAGCAGCTTTCCAAAATCTTATGATACTAATGCAGTAAGTAACGCAAAGCAAGCAAATGTCCATATAGGAGGAGATTACTGTAAATCTTATAAAATTATCTGACATCACAATTAACATATAACATTTACAACATTTGTTGATCTTGCAATTAGTATAATAATGATGTTTTCACTGATCACGTTACTTAAGGATGGCTATGTATAAAACATAAAATGTGGCTATGTATAAAAGCAGGCCCCCCCGCAAGATGAATCTGGTCAGTCGCCGGTAAACGCTAGATGAGGGCGGCACGGGACCAAGCGATGTGGAAAACCTTGGGGAAGGCCTATGTCCAGCAGCGGATGTCTCCTGGCTGAATGGTGATGTATAAAACACCAACAAAAACTGATATGTCTAATAAGAGAGTAATACTTTTCTTGCTATAGCACTGGATTGAGATTCTGACCTGAGTTAATTAATTAATTGAGCGACAAATTTTTTGAAAAAGTTTGAATGCTAATTTGAAATATGTGTTTCTTAAAATTTCAAAGAATTGCATTTATAGGGATTTCTAAAAAATGCAATTCTCAAATTAACATTCTTTGTGAAATAAGCTCTTTTACAATGTCAACTTTAATTGCATTATAAAGTATTGATTATAGATTAAGATTTTCTTACACTAAGTCCCAGTTAAAGAGACCTCATTACACTTAATGTACATATGTCTACCAATAGATCAATTTATCTATCAGGAAACTCAACAGCATCGTAACTGTATTTATTTTTGAATAACAATACAGATAATTCAGTTATGAAAACTTATAGAAACCTAATTACAACCAGTCTATGCTTGAACATTTTTATGAACAAACATGCTATGTATATATGGAGGTACCATTGCCGGTACTGAAGCACTAGGCTCAGGAGCTAGTGGGTCTTTTTCTTTTGAATTTTTTGTTTTTCTAAACTGGAATCCATTTTTACGTAATATTTTACGCAGAGTCTCTCTGGAGCCTTTGAAATTTATTTCCTCTTTCAATATCTGTAGTAATTTATTGATTGTGGGCACTTCCTTTTTATAAGCATAGAACTCATGTATTTTACGACGAATTACTTGTAAGTCATATTCATCCACATCTATCCTGCCTTTTGTTCTTACTCTTTTCTTGGGTGAGCGTTTTAAGGTTTCTGGGTCTAGGAGTCCTTGTTCAACCAACCTTGCTTCTTTAACAATATTAAGAACTGTGCGTTCCGATACACCTGAAATCAAAAATTAATGATTATTTAACTTGCTACTTGTACTTTACAAAACGGTTGAATGAAAAGGTACTTAAATATGGTACAGCAAATCTGAAATACATATCAAGTGTAAGTACCATTATTTTATTATAGTATAGATGATGACGGTTTTACAATACTGTTCTATTTGCCAAACAACTCAGATAAGCATTATTTGTATACAAACCTGTGGCAGCCGAGACTCTTACATACACCTTACTCAGAGGAATAATTGGTACTTGCATACGTTTCTCCTCATCCATAAACTCCTTGACTTTCAAGATTATCTCCCGCACCTCACTTGTTATATTTTTCGGCATTTTTATTATACAAATAGATCGAAATTCAACATCGCATCAAATCAATCATCAAATGTAACTTCATTTGACGTTCGTTCACAGGATGATGTTCTTTACAGCGCTGAGTCAGATTCGAACGTAAAAAAATGTCAGCTGAACTAAATAGCTGTCTGAAGAACTGTCAGTCATGTTATGTTCAAGTGTCTAGTACGTGTATTAAAAAAGCTATGAATAGAATGCATATAATCCATAGACATTGTTTTTTCTCCTCTCTCTCGTCTGTGGCACGCCGCCTCGCGAGCATTCACATCCGTGATTCCAGGCCTATGCAACTCTAGTGTCAATGAAATTGAATTCTGCACCATCTAGGATATGACGTACTACAACTTTTCGGTAAGTTATTTCTCCTGTTATTAACTAGGTAGCGCTGGGATAGCCGATTTATTAATATCTCGTCAGGAACCGGAAAATATGTTGACTTTGACAGACTAGTCAACAGATTATTATAATAGTCTATGAATGATCGTGTGCGTGTGCGTCTGTTGCATTTTGTGTTTTCTCCGCCATTTTATTTAAGACTTAGATTATTTTAACAAATTCGCTGTGAATTTGGCCGTGAAGTTACTTGTGTGACTTACTAACAACTTAAAAGGCTTCAGAAACAAAAGTTTATAAAGACTAAAGTGCAGGAAAGCGAAAACAGTGTAAAAATTGTGTAAATATACAGTGATTGTGCATGTGATTTAAGTATGACTTGCTGTAACTCATAAGGTTAATTTGGTCGATTTCATAAAAAAAAATGTCAATGAAAATGTTGATTCACAGTTGCTGTAATGGGGTGAACCGAATAATAAATGGACAATTGACAAAATTTGATGAGGAAGATGGAGCGAAGAAAGAGGCTTTTGAATATTCCACGAAACAATAAATAACCTTATAAAATAAAGATTTTCGTTTTGTTTTTTTATTTTTGACCACATATTTACTATAAATACCTTATTTTGTATTTTTTTAAAGCTGTTATCATAATAAAATTCTATAAAATGTTACAATAAATGTGATAAACAGGTTAAGATATTTTTACCTTAAATTTTTTTTTTATAATGGAGACTTATCTACTAGGGCCGTCTAGCGGTCATTTTTGGAATTAAATTTAGTTACTAGCGCCATCTATGATATAAGGTAGTATTCTATTTTGCCAATAAAATCAAGTTGCCCATCTATCTCATATTAACTGTATCGTCTATGCGTGATTCACATTCAATCTCAATCCGATGCGCCGTCGCAGCGCGGTTGTTGCAATATTGCCTCTTTTACTTGGCCGTATTTCCTTTTGGCTCTTTCTCTCTATGTAATATATAGTGCGATAATAGAGACGTAAATATTACTTAACCAAGAAAACCCTACCACGTCATGTAAGTACTTTTTCTCGGTCGTGAAGTTTATACATATACAAGGTTACTTTGTTCACTCACTCTTCCCAGTTCTCTAGGAGATAAAGTGTGTATTTGTGTCTTTGAAGCATAAATAATCAAGGAAAATGTTACATTTTTATTATTCTATAAATTTAAATAATTAATTGCGTATATTTAATAATTTTTTCTAGTTTTCTCCGCCGTTGAAATTCGCACTCCGCTATTAGCGACAAGGGTTTCGAGTTTTGTCATGATGGTTTTAAGGTTACTTAAAATCAAATCTTACAGTTACTGTTGTTTATTGCATATTAAATTTAAACTTATTTCTACTATTGGGAGTTGCAAAGCCTGAATAAGTTAAATTCGAGCTTAAAATCATCAAACTCAAAGGGTGAGTACGCCACGCTCGCATCGCGGCGTCCCCACAGGCAGGATGTCACCCAAATGCATAGAGAAAAATTATAGTTCGGAATATAGAGCTCTCTTGCAGATTTTTTTGATTTTTTGGGTAATGCTACCTATAAATCGGCCCCAAACTAATGTATCTGAAGATATATGAAGATCTCCGTATAGATCATTGACATATATTTAGTATAGATACGTACATATATGTAGGCAATGGGCCGTGTTCGACATTGCAATCTCTAATTTTAAGTCCCTCTTAAGTCCAATTTGAAGACTTCAAACTCAAAATTTTCTAAGAAATATTGATTCGTCTTTATGGAATCTAAAATCACTATTAAACTCAGGAATAAACACAAAACAGCAACAGAAACTACAGACACGCGCGTACGCAGATAGCAGTCGCCTTATTGTGTTGTGTGTGGGTGTGTTTTGAAATTAAACCACTGACCTCTATATTTACCACTGGACTGGCGGCTGTCAAAGTGCTTTTGTGCCCGTTTGATAATCGCCATTTTGGCGCTGTCGGAGTGTCCGTGGTACTAAAACTAGTCGCTTACAATATACACATGTCCTCATTCTTAATAATTTTTATATAATGCTTATAACAAAAACAACATAAAATTCAAATTAATATTTAAAACATATAAAATCACTTAACAATAAGCAAGCACTTCTCTGGCGGCCACTTGCAATATACGTCAAAATTTGTTCTGCGGACACTCGCTACTCGCTTGTGGCGCTTCAAATAGGCACAAAAAAATAGCTGTCAAACTTACGGAACAGCCAGTCCAGTGGTAAATATAGAGGTCAGTGAATTAAACAAACACCCTGACGTTGACAAGGCTTCATTCATAGCTTAAAATTCATTCCAATTTTGTTTTGAAAAGAAAAATATACGAATGTTCACCAGTACACTAAAATAAACAAAATTGAACCACATTTGAATATGTACTATAAAAACCAGTTTGCATTTATTTACAAAGCAAAATAATTTATTTTTGTCATAACATAATGAATGTGAGAAGTAGCGTCATCTAACGTCAAGTAGTATTACTATAAAAGTTCAGGGTCTGCCGTTAGATAGAGTCACTGTCTTTGAAGAAACTGAGCTAATAAGCTTTTGTCCCCCCCTTGCCCAAATGTCACCTCTGCACGGTGCGCATTGAAGATGGCCGCCGTCGATGTCAGTAGAACAGAATGGATAAGTGGTTTGCCTTATATTCTTGCAAAGATTTTTTTTTGTGTGTGGGGAAAAAATTGCATTATTGAATGGAAAATGCAATTGACAGACATAATGTATATAAAAAGCACAAAGAAATACTAATTTTGTTAGTTGTCTTCAGATACTCAGTAATTCATATTAAAATTTTAAGGGTAATTAACCATCTAAGTTATCTATTCTCTCACATCTCCTAACTAAAGTTGACTAACAGATAATGTTGGTAGCCTAATAAATATGTAAGGTACACCCCACATATTTATTTTAGTGAAGTTTACAAGTAGGTAAGTTCTAAAATTATTTTTGTATAAAAATAATAGGTAGGTATGTTAAGTCACACTTGAGTTTAAGTTCTTATTCATATTAAATGAAATGTCGACATTTTCACTATTTTTAATTGAGTACTTTAGCATTTCTTTATTAAGTACTGCATAAACGACTTCTTTTTACGTAAGCCGAAGGCTTTAAGTCGGTATACTATAATGTAGGTAAATGGTATCTATTATCTATGCTTATTTATAAGTTCAATTTCTGATACAGACGTCAATTAATTTATTTTACTTTTAAAAACGCAGTGTGGAATAAATGGCTATAAGACAGACAAGACTTCGCCTTTTGTAAAGCGTTCATTTAATTTCATTTTCATTTTCGGAAGTACTGTTTCAAAGATCACATTTCAGTGTCGTTTTTGTTTCTTTCTTATAAACAATCTTTAAATGTAAACGTTCAGCTCAATATGTTATTGTACTATTAATCAAGTTACAGCCCTTTCACACATGATCCGTTTTACTGGATACCTTTTTTGTATCGTAAATACGTATACTGAATACGGTGCCATATGTGAAGTCCCACATACAACTCCTTGCGCAATCGATTAAAAAAAACGTACCTATCCGCTAAAACGTATCCAGTAAAACGGACCATGTGTGAACGGGCTGTTACTGTAAGCGAGAAATCTTTGTTCTATTCGTTATAGTTAACGAAAAATAAAGTTTAATAACAAAAGCCCGGCTAGTAGTCGGGTTTTAGTTTTTAAATTTAGGGTAAGTGGGGGGAAGATGGAAAACGGGGTAAGACAGAAACTCAACAATAACGCCACATCTAGCAGATTTTTTGAAGTGTTTGTAGCACTGTTTAAGCCGCCCTTTAATGTCTCCTATGCCATAGTCAATGCCTGAAGGTTATTATTAAACATGTTTTTTTTTTACAAAATTAAACAATCTGACTTTTTAAGTGTTTCTTCAAGTATTTTTATCTTACCCCCCATCCTGTAACTTTCATAAAAGCTAGGTACCAACAACTGATTCTTTTGTACACTTAATAATTACTTTTTATTTACGTTTGAGTTATTAAATAGATTTTTTGCCGTTACTCGTATTTTAGGAATTGACACAATTTTCTATCTGTACCTACCCATTACATTTTGATGGGGTAAGATGAACATATAAATTTTCGAATAAGGTATTTGGAATAATATTATGCCACAGAATAAGTAATAGTACCGTTGGTACAGAAGAATTACTCCGCAAGAAGATCTAAATAAATTTGAGTCTTGCTACGACGCAATACGGTGGAATTCAGCTCGTACCTGCAAATTTATATACCTAGAAGTTTTGTCTCTTTCTATCGTATGCCTCTTATCTTTTCTTACGCTGTTAGGGTTTCTGCCTAGTGAAGAATAATTAATCTCCTTATTTGTAATTAAGTATCTACTGATGTAGGTATTACTGTTATTCTACCTTTGTAAAAAATATTGTTTCAACTTACCTTAAGTACAAAATGAAAAAAAAGTTACGACGAATAATTAGTCATACTACCCATGTTTTGTTTGCTAAATTGAACATAATCAAATCTAAACATAATCTAATTGAATATTTGTTTCTTTTTATGTCAATTTTTAAATACTATTTGCGACCTCGATCATAGAATTACTGCGAGTGCTATTAGGTAGGTAGGAATCTACAACGTCCCGACGGGCGCGCGCGTGACACACGACCCAATCGAAATCCGCCGGCGGAGCGCTTCGCTGTAGGTAAATAACGGATGTACCGCGCGGAGTGAGCCAGGCCTGATTATGCTACCAAATGTGACAAATCTAACATAATCAGATTTTTGTTTGTTGCTGAATTCCCCTTTAACTTTTATTATCAATTTTACTTTAAACAATCACTCAGCAATGTTTGAGAACATCCACTTCGATCTTTCCCCGGTGGGGTAAGATTGAAATACGAAAATCAAAATATTTGTCTTGTCTTTGTTTCCTTTGGCGTTTTGCCGCTTGAGTCTGTGATTTTGTTTTCAGGGCATTAAATTGCATAAACTAGTATTGACCAAGAATGTATGTCATTCTCCTAAGCGATTTTAGAAAATAGTTTGATCTTTCCCCGTCACCTTTCCGTGTTTCCCCTGTTTTATTTTTGCCCATTGCAAATGATGCTTGGTGTGGTATTCAGTACTTTATAGATTTAAATCAAATTTAACAAACTATTTTAAAAATATACTCTCTGGTCGTCATATAAAAGACATCAAATTTAAATTTTGTTTAATGTGTAGTGTTTCACAAGGATTCAAAAACAAGACTACTCATCTCATTAAAAAACCGTTCGATCTTGCCCCCACTCACCCTAATTTTTTCTTAATTTAGAGTGATAGTGTTTACATCTATGAAGAATCACTGGTTTTAAGTATACGCAGACTATACATCTTACGCTTAGTAATGTTTATGCATAGAACTGTTTTGAAATCGCTTTCTTATATTAATATTATCAACAGACCCGCGGTTCCAACACCAACAGTAAAAACGGCATTTGTGTGTCGTTTTAAAATTGTTTTGGCATCCTTAGTTTATCATACATTTTTAAGGATACTTTAATACACTTAAATGTCAGAGAAGCTAAGCTTTTATCACAAAGATTTCTATTGACTCTAAATTATACAGAAACGGAAAATGATTAAGTGTTCTGTCATGAAAATATGATAAAGCATGATACACACACGCACACATCCACACATACACTTATACCACAGAATAAGTAATAGTTGGTACAGAAGAATTACTCCGCAAGAAGATCTAAATAAATTCGAGTCTTGCTACGACGCGATACGGTGGAATTCAGCTCGCACAGCATTACGTACCTGCAAATTTATATACCTAGAAGTTTTGTCTCTTTCTATCGCATGCCTCTTATCTTTTCTTACGCTGTTAGGGTTGCTGCCTAGTGAAGAATAATTAATCTCCTTATTTGTAATTAAGTATCTACCGATGTAGGTATTACTGTTATTCTACCTTTGTAAAAAATATTGTTTCAACTTACCTAAAGTACAAAATGAAAAAAAAGTAACGACGAATAATTAGTAATACTACCTATGTTTTGTTTGCTAAATTGAACATAATCAAATCTAAACATAATCTAATTGAATATTTGTTTCTTTTTATGTCCATTTTTAAATACTATTTGGGACCTCGATCATAGAATTACAACGGTAGGTAGGTATCTACAACGTCCCGACGACGGGCGCGCGCGTGATACACGACCCATTCGAATTGCGCCGGCGGAGCGCTTCGCTGTAGGTAAATAACGCGCCTGTCGGGACGTTGTAGATACCTACCTACCTAATAGCACTCACAGTAATTCTATGATCGAGGTCGCAAATAGTAGTTAAAAATGGACATAAAAAGAAACAAATATTCAATTAGATTATGTTTAGATTTGATTATGTTCAATTTAGTAAACAAAACATTAGGTAGTATTACTAATTATTAGTCGTGACTTTTGTTTTCATTTTGTACTTTAGGTAAGTTGAAACAATATTTTTTACATATATTGAATAACAGTAATACCTACATCGGTAGATACTTAATTACAAATAAGGAGATTAATTATTCTTCACTAGGCAGCAACCCTAACAGCGTAAGAAAAGATAAGAGGCATGCGATAGAAAGAGACAAAACTTCTAGGTATATAAATTTGCAGGTACGTAATGCTGTGCGAGCTGAATTCCACCGTATCGCGTCGTAGCAAGACTCAAATTTATTTAGATCTTCTTGCGGAGTAATTCTTCTGTACCAACGGTACTATTACTTATTCTGTGCTTATACTCTCTCTCTCTCTCTCTCTCTTTCTCTCTATCTCTCTCTCTCTCTCTCTCACACACACACATTATTAAGAATATCCTCATTATTTTTGTAATTCTGTAATTAAATAATTTGTTTTAGTTAAAATTCTTTTATATATTAATTGCTATACCTACTAGTCTAATCTTTTTTTTTATTATTGTATATTGAAATGCTTATGTTAGTTTAAAAGATAGGTATTCAATTGGAACCATTTCTCAGTAATGTAAAAATAGGTATGAACCTCGCGATACAGGCCTAGTGCGAGATTTATAGAGAAGTTTTGTGGATGTAATGGTTTTTGGAAATATTTATTTTTTATTTTTATTTATACATATTTGAAATGTGCTACCACAACCCACACGAAAAAGTGAAGATTTTTTTTTACTATTCAAACAGCTTTTTGAATTTGAATTTCAATAAGAAGTCTTTGGGCTACTCTAAACTGTGAAGTAGCAGTAAAAGTTTAAACTATACTGAAACTTTGCGTGACTTTATTGGTCAATAACAAAGGCAAGTTATTCGCTGATTATCGATTCCGCAAACTGATTTCATGCCATGCTTGTAAAAAAACTAACCTGTAATTTCACTTATTTTCAAGTAATAATTTTTACATATTTGAACTGAGCTCATAGAGCTCTTTCATAATTTTTTAGTTCTTCACTTGAAGTCCCCTAGAGAGCGCCGTAGTCAACTAAATATAACTTTATATAGCCTATAACCAGCGGACAGTGAAGAGGACACCTCATTTGTTCAATTATTATTACTTGTTTATAAGTTCTGAGGGAACAGATGAACATCCATACCCACATACATACATACATACCTACTTACATACTTACATATGCTTAATAAGCACACGAAAATCACTTTTTTCCATTTTTTCCTCAAATTACTGGGTAGTCTGATAAAGATGGCTGTCAAACACAAACTAACTGACGCAGCAAGTTCAAATTTTGGCAGGAGTCAACTGTCAGATGCCTTTTGACAGGAGTAGTGTTGCTTTTTCAGTCAAGGGGTCAGAAATTCAAAAAGTCACGGACTTATTGACCCGCCCAGGTATCTAATTTTGATCCCCCCCACCAAGTGTTTGCATTAGCGTCCCTTCTGATTAAAAGCCATCTATTTCCTAGCGTTTGTCATATTCGTTTTAGATACACCAGGTATGAGTTGAAGGGCTTTTCAGGTTTTAGGTAGAATGACACCAACGTGATCCTCCAGGCTTTTGATGACTGCGAAATTAGGAGTGGTTAGATGTGGATACTGGATGACGTCTATGTCCGGGTTGATCAGCTACAGCCGCTTTCACACACAGTATCGCCTTCGTTGTCCTGGAAGACTCCTACGCCTCAGTAGTCCTTCATCTTAGTACTATCTCCTGTATATGTCGCCTGTAGGAGTACAATTGCTGCTCCCCTTTTACCTGCTTCCATGACTAGCTCTTCGTCTGCCAGCATTTTCCTTTGGTTGACGCTTGAAACTCTTGGAAGCCCTTAGCAATATGCGAATGCCGATCTAGCCAGTATGTCCCGCTTTCTACGGACTCCTTCTGGTCGCACTTTGCTTTGACGCAGTTCTTACACGATGGCGGGGTACCAGTCCGCAGTACCACACAGATCTACCTCTTCTTTGCAGAACTTTTTGCTATGCCCGTAGCCCAAACATCTAGTACATTGTATTAGGGGTGACTGGTCCTCTACATGAATCCTTTGGAGGTCAATGTGTACTGTGCCTGCTTCAGTCATCCTTTTCCACATTGATGGCGATGAGCTTATTGCTATATGTCCGGTTAGCGAACTTCTGGTCTTTTTGCGGTATTTTATAACCATTTTGTAATCCTTTGGGTCGCAGTTTCGGAAGATGTTTGAATTTTGGCTTTCAGCACGTTGGCATGGCTGTGTATGAGAAGCACACCTTTTAAGATGAATAGGAGATCTTTATTGCTGACGACCTCACATGTGAGCTGTTTTCGTGACTCTTCTGTTTTATCTTTTATTTTTCTTCCTTCTTCTTCCGTCCTGCAGCTATACAACAATATTTTTTCGGCCCCTAGCTTTTCTCACTCTTACCACCTTTATCAAGTTTACAGTTGAGTGGCTAAAGCTTTCTGAGAAGGCGGTTCGCTGGATTTTTTATTAGCTTTGATATCAAGTAATCTTAACTGCTTATAGACAAGATGCGAGTTGAGCGTGGGTATGTACTAGTGTAAGTAAGTAATTACAATGCTTAACTTGCTCTCTACCAAACAATAACTTCCATAATACTTAAATAAAATCAAATCAAATATTTATAGTACTTTATTTACACACGGAATAGAGAAAACCTATTAAAATGTCAAGTAGGCATGGCATTTGTGTCAATTAATAGTAAGCGAGTTAAATTACCCTCACTCGCCGGAAGGGGAACGACTTCCTCTATTGGCAAGTAAAATAGCAGTATTAACTCGGTAATGACTTGTAAAAATGTCAATCATAAATACAATATCCGTCATATTCTATTTATCTTTACTAATATTATAAAGAGGAAACCTTTGTATTTTTGTATGTTTGTATTGAATTATCTCAAAAACTACTGCACCGATTTCAAAATTTCTTTTACCATTACTTAGAGGGATTCTTCCGAATCCGTATAGGCTACTTTTTATCCCGAAATTCCAGCGGGAATCGAAATTGCGCGGGTAAAACCGCGCGCAACAGCTAGTCTATTTATATTCTCTTACTTATGTGAGACGCACAAAAACTACACATTTTTTTATGACGTCACATTAAGTATTTATAAGATTTAAAATTATGTCATCAAAAACACTCGTGTTTTAATTCATAAGTTGTTAAGGCCTACGCTGCGTCAAGCGTGGCCCCTCGCGTGCTGTACGTCCGTGTCCACGTGTCGTGGCCCCGCGCGTGGAACGCGTGACGCAATTTCGCTAGTAAAATTTCATTAGTGTGTTTGTAACTACAGTCGTGTCAATTGAATACAAATCTCTTACTATTTTAGTCCATTGAAATGTTACATTTTTTAGGCCTAACCTTGCGTTTTTCAGAGAACGCAATTTTATTTTTTTGATGTGTAGGGGGAGAAAAACTTACTTGACCTCAGTTGTATAGGATTTAATTTGCAACAAAAAATGTCTTTACTTTTTTTATCAGATAAATAGTTTAAGAGATATATCGTAAAAACCATTTCAACCCCTAGTTTCAAGATGGCGGCCGTAGGACAAGGGTGGCGACCCCACAAACTTGGTTTTAGCTTTACACTGACCCCCCTACTCATCAAAAGAATAAGATTGCGTCCTCTGAAAAACGCAACCCCAAATGTAACTTTTCAATGGACTATTTGGCTTAACTTCGAATAAATAAATAATAATAAATAAATATTTCTGACACTCACACAACATTATCTAGCCCAAATTAAGTTTCTTAAAGAACTTGTGTTATGGATACTAGATAACTGATATACTTAAGAAATATATAAACATACATATTAAATAAATACATATTTTTTATTAGAATAAACTTACACATATAAATATCCATGACTTGACGACTAATATCTGTGTTCATCACACAAATATCCGCCGCCGCCGGGATTCGAACCCAGGACCTCTGGCATAGAAGGCAATGTATGTTACCACTACACCAGCCGGTCGTCTTTCGAATAAAATCGAAAAACGATGTACGCGCGAGCAGTACACTTGGGAGCTACCAAAGACCCACGCGCTCATTCATGCGATATGGCAGTTTTGTATGAGCACGCGCGTGGACACGCGTCGCGCAGCGTTGGCCCTTATACATAAGTCAGAAAGAGTAAATTGATTTTGATGGGAAAAAGGTTTTTCAACACACTTGCTCGTAAAGTGAGCCTTATTCTATTGAATTTAGAACTATAAACTGGGCTATAAGTCACGTGTGCATAATATATTATACCCTAGTGCATAATAAAATGAATCCTACAAAGTTCAATTGTACCTTAGTGCAAATTATATGCTAGTAAACAGAGCATATTTTATTGATCCGGGTTATACATTATATACGTTGTTTTGCCATATAAATAAAAAAAGAATTGATGTTGGCCGATTCTCATAGATACCGGGTAAGCACAAAAAAATTCATCAAAATCGGTCAAGCCGTTTCGGAGGAGTATGGTAACGAAAACTGTGACACGAGAATTTTATATATTAGAGAGATATATGTTAGTTTCTCTTAACGCACTAGATGGCGTTGATTGTGTTTTAAATCGCGCATAAACTGAAATAAATAAAATTATGTATACTTGTTTTAAGGTTGTAAAATTATTCTCAAATAAAGAAAGTGGTATAAGGTAAGTGGGGGGAAGATGGAAAACGGGGTAAGACAGAAAGTCAACAATAACGCCACATCTAGCAGATTTTTAGAAGTGTTTGCAGCACTGTTTAACCCACAGGTTTAACCCACCATTTAATTTTCTCCTATGCCTCAGTCATCGTTTGAAGTTTATTGCACAGAAACATATTTTTTAATACAGTTGCTCAAAAAGTGGCGTATTGCAGGGACGTTTAGCGTTCGGGATGTGGGCTATTACACACTTGTGCTTTTTCTTTACCTTTTCCGCACTCGTGCGTTCTCTTTCCCAAATGTCAAAATAATGTCTATTAAAAAGAAAAATCAACCACTAAGTATTTTAACCAAGAAGTTTTTACGATTCATGCAAATATTTCTGAAAAGAAGCTACTAATTTGTTTCAATATCAGATATAATGATTTGATGCAATGAGTTAGGTTAGGTTTCATTTCATTTTATCTCATTAAATTCATTTTCATTTCATGAAAAACCTACTAAATCAACAAAAAATCTACTAAAGACTTGGCTGTATAGTTCCCTTTGCCTACCCAGAATGGGTAAACAAAAAAAAAATCTTAGTTTATAATCTTGCACGGCTGGCGCCATTTTGTATATTTTATAAAATTGCTTAATTTTTTCGCATCTGTATTAAAAATAGTCGTTCAGTACACGTGCGGAAAGCCTGTCATTGCAAAGAGTTCCGACAATGGTCTACACGAGCCGAGGCTCTATTAGTATAGCCGAGGAGATACTATTTTAATTCAGTTGCTCAAAAAGTGATGTATTGCAGGGACGTTTAGCGTTCGGGATGTGGGCTATTACACACTTGTGCTTTTTCTTTACCTTTTCCGCACTCGTGCGTTTTCTTTCCCAAATGTCAAAATAATGTCTATTAAAAAGAAAAAATCAACCACGAAGTTTTTACTAAAAAGAAATTCATAGAAGATTTTACGATTCATGCAAATATTTCTGAAAAGAAGCTACTAATTTGTTTCGATATCAGATATAATGATTTGATGCAATGAGTTAGGTTAGGTTTCATTTCATTTTATCTCATTAAATTCATTTTCATTTCATGTCAATACAAAAAATCTACTAAAGACTTGGCTGTATGGGCATAGTTCCCTTTGCCTACCCAGAATGGGTAAACAAAAAAAATCTCTGTTTATTATCTTTCACGGCTGGCGCCATTTTGTATATTTTATAAAATTGCTTAATTTTTTCGCAACTGTATTAAAAATAGTCGTTCAGTACACGTGCGGAACCGTCATTGCAACTTTCCGGACTCGTAATGAAATATACTATTTTTTTACAAAATTATACAATCTGACTTTTTTGCGTTTTTCTTCAAGTATTTTTATCTTACCCCGCATCCTGTAACTTTTATTAAAAGCTAGGTATAACGGATTCTTTTGGATATTTAATCATTACATTTTATTTACGTTTGAGTTATTAAATCGTTTTTTTGCCATTACTCGTATTTTAGGAATTGATACAATTTTCTATCTTTACCCATTTTCTATATTTACCATTTTGATGGTGTAAGATGAACATAATATCAATTTTTGAGTAAGATATTTGGAATAATATTATGCTACAAAATATCACAAATCTAACAAAATCAGATTTTTTTGTTTGTTACTTATTTTGCCGTTAACTTTTATTATCAATGTTACTTTAAACAAAAAACTACGTGATAGTGATATTTTATCATCCTGAGCGGTCATATTTAGTAATTAGGAAAAATAGTCGACTTTTAATATGATTTTAATTTTACTTATTATGTGCATTTTCCTATTGTTATGAATTAAAATAACTACACAATATTAAATATGATTGGAAACACGATTTAGAAATGTTTTGGTTTACCATCGCGACTTTCAAAAAAGCGGGTAAAAAACGCCCAATGTTCTTTGGATAGGATCTTGTTTAAGATCGGACACCGGAATTTTATCGTAACATCGATGTTACGATATTTTTCGTATGCCTAACAACGTCGATGTTTTTGTTTTCCACATTTCGATGATCATCGAACGTCAATGTTCATCGAGCATCCAAACTGAATGATATGAACTACAAACGTCTAGTCTCATAATATAAGAAAAAAAATCTGTGATATAAATAAATAATAAAATAAAATCCCCAGACAATCACACCAACTATAAGGCCCCAAACTAAGCAGAGCTTGTGATATGGGATACCATGTAGCGAACTAGGGGGGAACCTAGAATATAAATACATGTACATAGATAAACACCCAGACCCGGAACATTTTTTTTTTCTTTTTCCGTGCGGGAATCGAACCCACAACCACTGGCGTCTGAAGCAGACAATGTTACGTCATCGCCAAAGTGGTCGTCTAACAATATAAAAAGTGTTATCGTCATATAAAAAGTGTTATCTTGTCTTTCAAACTCGCATGCGTATTACCAAGCATTAGCAACATCTTCAATCTACTTTTCAATCTACTCATAACTCGATCCAAGAAAAACGGCACAATTTCTCAACATCGAGTTGTTATTAAAATGTATCATCATTTCGTGCTACGCAACAATAATGTCAGACGCGTTACGTTATTTAGCCGAAAAGCGTCCGGTCTCGTAAACGGTCGATACGGGAAGCATTCAAAGTGTTTTTTTGCCTTGCTTCCATTGAGATTCAATAGAGAAGAGCGATCTTGTTTCTTACTTTTTAAAGCGTGTTTTTAGCAGTCGCGTTTTAGTTTTTAAACTTCTTTTTACACAAATTTTGGAGTAGGTAATAGTATTTACATATTAGAACTGTGCTAAAAAAGCTCTTTCATTTAATACCCCAAAGGAAATCGTAAATTTTTTTTTTAGTTCATTACTGTCTCCTGCGGGGCTAGCATGCTACCGTCGACAACGATAAATCGGGCCTTTTATCGATATTTTCTTAGAATGTTATTTATTAAGATTATGACATTGGTTCTGTGGTTTTAATCATGGTATCAAATCTAGTAAATCTATCTATAATTGTGCGCATATAAGCTTGCATAATAGGATAAAATAAATATAATATTTATCTTGTCGCTTCGACTATTTATCGATGGTTGCATGCTAGCCCTGCTGGATCGCGCTGTTGTCAATTTTAAGTAACGTTATATAACCAGCGGACAATCAAGACGCTTCTAACGACACCTTATTTATCCAATTGTGACAACTAGTTTAGAAGTTATGTTATGAGGGAACAGATGGACATCCATACCCACACACAAAATACAGGTCAAAATCATGATCCTTCTTTTTGCTGTTTTTAGTCGTGTAAAAACGGTATAATTTTGCAACATCCCGTTGTTATTAAAATGTATCATCATTTCGTGTTACGCAAACATGTCAGACGCGTTACGTTTGATAGCCGCTAAGCTTCTGTATTGAACTGTATTCATTTTAAAACTGCGTCAGGTCTCGTAAACATAGTTTTGTTGAATTCTGCGATCATTCAGTCGATATGGGAAGCATTCAAAGTGTTTTTTTGCCTTGCTTCCATTGAGATTCAGTAGAGCGATCGTTGCAACAGGCAAGTGCGAGAGAAAATGACCACTTGTTTCTTGTACTGTTAGTGGCGGAAGTTTTTGATGTGATTTTAAAATTTTGTTGTTATTACCATATTTTTTTTTTTACAAAATAAGTTTGAGATTTTTGTTTACCGTGTAACATGGAAAGTGTCGTTGGACAACTTTTGTTTAATTTAAAATTGGTGGTTTGAGATCTTTTTTCTAGAAAAATAGATGCAGTTAGTCTATTTGGCATTACAAAATGACAAAAATGCGAAAATTATAAAAAACGTGGCATTCGAATTATTAGAATGATTTCCGTCAAAGTCCGGTTGCTCGTCTTTCTTAAAGAGTAGGTACAGGTACACACTCTTCAAATCAAAGGCTTTTCCACTATAAACCTTGGGTCGGCAACGTATAATTAAATGTACCCTTATTGAACGACTTGAATGACTACACCACATTACAAAAAGACAAAACCTCATAGAATAAAAACAAAACTGAATGGAGCAGAAAAAGTTTTAGTATGAATCAAAAACAATATGTTGACAGTTTTGCTTCTGTCCGTACCCGCACGCGTTCTCCTGGTTTGTCGAAACTTGCGTATACGCATCTTGCATTGCAAGCGTTGCCGTCGCGCACCATTTTGTGACGTCACTGTTTCTATCCGCCACAACAAAACACGATCGAAGCCTTCTCCTGCGGCCTTGTAAATTGGGTAAACAGAAAAGTAGGTAATACTTCATCAAAAAAAGCACAGCTATAGAGCCGTTTGAAAATTTTTTTTTCGTTACTGAATCGTCGCTTCGTCGTTGTCGTAAAAACTTTTGAAATTGTAATATAAATAGCTTTGATCTTTATATTATATTCAATTTTTTTTTATTCCAAAAGGCGCATTTTCCCAATTAGTGAGCATTTTTTTTTGTTTATTTGTCACGAAATAATTTGGTCAGCAATGAATCGAAGTTGATGATTAGTGTTTTATACCATAGAGTATATACTTCAGAGGTTGTTAGGGTTGCCAACTTTTTTCTAGAAATAAAGTATATTTGAGTCTGAAAAGAATATCAAACAGTATCTTGGAAAAATAAACAGTATTCAATTTATTTAATGTTTCAAACTTATACTTGTAGAAGTGTGCACAAATTATTATACAGGTAATTAAAATTAAAAAAAAACAATCAAATTATTTATAGTCTAGCATATAAAGTGTTTAGCTTTTTATGATGAAAACAGTAGTTTGTACACTTTATTTTGTTCAACAGTAAACAGTATAATGTAGTGAAAAACAGTATAATACTGTTAAAAACAGTATGTTTGGCAACCCTAGGTCGTTAGGTCGTGAAAATAAAAATCCGTCATATTTGATTATTCATATTTGTCATATTATCTTATTTTATCCAATTTGCATCATTGCTCTCGAGATATACTAAGGCCAAAAAACGACCACTTTGGCGATGGGGTAACACTGTCTGCCTCAGACGCCATTGGCCACGGGTTCAATTCCCGCACAATACAAGAAGAAAAAAAATTTCTGGGTCTGCGTGTTTATCTTTATATGTATATTCGAGTTTCCCCCCTAGTCCGCTACTTGGTATCCCATATCACAAGCTCTGCTTAGTTTAGGGCCATTTAGTTAGTGCGATTGTCTGGAGATTTTATTATTTATTCATTATTAAAAAAAAAAACATTTCAGCAAAGCCAGAAACATAGAAATGCAGAGAATAGCATACATGAATTTAGAACTTCTTTTTTTGAAGTCAGCCAATGTAAGACGTGATTAAAAATTGATGATTTTAGGCATAATTAGGTACTTTATGCATTGTATGCACTAGTATATTTGCATAACACATAGTAACTACGAATGGAAGTACTAATGAACCTAACGACCAATTCAGTTGTATTTGTAATTCGGTGCATATTTTTGTAAAGATATTAACACCTGATATACGAAGCCATTGTGTTTTATTTATTTCGTATTCCAGGCACGCCGATAGTTCCTCGCATATGTAAAATATTTTGGCATCGTACCTCTAGACAATACTGATGTAGACACATGTGATAATAGCACTATAGATAGGTACCTAGTTCATAAAAAAATTATGATCCTCACTCGAAAGTCATGCCCTGAACCTAAATTTTCAATTCAGCTTTTTTATACAACGTGTAACAAAATGGATATACAGTAAAAGGATTAGCATGATCACTGGTATAGACTTTCATACATTATTTTACATCAAAATATTTTGACAACCCTAGTCAACCTAATAAGCTGAAACAAGACTTGTGCCGCAGTCAGTTACCTTACCCGGGCGCCACACTTAGTTTCAAAGATTTGCACAAATGTTTGACGACTTTGCAAAGTCATTTGAACACATATTGACGTAACCTGCCAGACTTGCTTCGCAAACACTTTTCTCCACAGTATGCTAGTAGACAACAAACAAGATGGACAACGATTTTGTAGACTCAGTTAGCCTGTATTATTTGTATATATGTAATTATATTTTTTTATTTGTTATTTTTCGGGTTCCATGTACATAGTTGCCCCTGTAACAACTCTACAAATTCCAGAACGCACTCGCTGCCCCAGTCCATTATATGGCCGCATAAATACATAACATGCACACAACCGTCCCGCTCAACAACGCTCGAGCAACTGGACACTGAACAAGTGTGGCAGGCCACGCAAACATTTGCACACATTCAACTTTGAACACTTTGATGTGTGGAAAAAGACCGACACCGGATGGCAAAGTGCAAAGCTTTGTGCAAACGTTGAATACATATGCAAAGTCCAGCGCCACACATTTGTGCAAACATTTGTTCAAACATTTGTTCAAACATTTGAAGCTAAGTGTAGCGCCGGCTTTATAACCTTTGCCGCACCGGCTGAACTTTGTAGTTAACAGCTGTTTAGGGTTGACACTTAGATATTTGCATCTAAACTTTGAACTTGTTTTTCGGCCGAACCGAAAGGATACAAAATTTATGTTACTGTTACTTATAAACTAAATCACTAAACGTACAATTACCTTAAGTATTAACTCTTTATTATGTTACACGTTGTAGAAGTCCATCGTAGTAGGTCCTAAAGACGAGGTGAAGAAAGGCCTACATCTGTATAAAATGATTTGCGATGCCATCAAATTGGCTTCTGTCAAACCTGTGTGTCAGATTTACCAGTTACTGTTTACTCATCCGACAGACGCGTGCTTATTTTGAAGCTTATATCGAAATGTTCTTTATATAAATATATTTTAAAGTAAATATTGCCCCAGAAATTGATAGCATATAAAGTATAGTTATAAGGTTTAAAATTCTGTGCAATAGAGGCGCTTAATAAGAGCTAATGTGCTTTGGAATCCTTAACTATTAATTATCCTCAACTACAGATAATCCAGCAGTGGGGAGAGCGCATCCCGTGGATATACGTTACTGATGGTAATACCACCGGTTTATCCAAATAGAGTGCATGTGGTGTGACACGTCGCAGCACATTCCATTCACTTTTAAACCAGATTCTGTATGTGATGTTTTGATGTCTCGAGTTGAAGTGTCAAGTATTAAAAAATACTATGTTTTGACATTATTTTAAAGTCGGTTTAGACGTGATTTTACTTAGTTGAAAACCGATGTAATAACGTGACTAAAAAAGAAAATTAATTAAAATAAATTAGATAAGGTAAATATAGAATTAAATTAAAATTAATAAACACATACTGTACCTATTTAATAAAGAAATATAAACGTATATTGTATATACATACTAACTAAA
Organism: Stenoptilia bipunctidactyla; assembly: GCA_944452665.1. Classification (NCBI taxonomy): domain Eukaryota; kingdom Metazoa; phylum Arthropoda; class Insecta; order Lepidoptera; family Pterophoridae; genus Stenoptilia; species Stenoptilia bipunctidactyla. The sequence continues at coordinate 44,637,738 of OX101721.1, read as the reverse complement.
ACTAGCATTAAGTGTTATAACTATTTAGATAAACTTAGGTTAAGAAAAATGTCCTCTCATCTACATAAATTGTATGATATTGCAATGCCCTTGCAGGGCGTCACTAGAACCACCAATTATTTTAAGATCCTTTCTGTACAGTGATACGCAATAAAGAAATTTGAATTTGAATTTGAAATGAATTTTATTTCGGTAACAAAACTTATAAATAACGCAAGTAGATTGGGAATCTCCTTTTAAGCATATTGCCTGTGCCAGGAGACCCTGCTCCTCCATAACTCAGTACAAGTAATATTAATTCATCAATTATGTAAAAATATGTAAAAAAAAAGGAAAAACATAAAAATAAATAGAAAAAGTAAAAATATTTGTAACTTATAACTTAAACAACAATGATTAATAGAGTTAAATAACTAAATTATCAAATCGTTATCATTATAAGTATCAACAGAAATACAGAAATTATTCCATTACAATATCATAGGAATAAACTATATCATTTTATTAAATGAAATTATATTAAATTAATTTACTTAAAACTAAATTAGAAAAACAAAAATTATAAAAAAACTGTATAATCAGACAAAAATGATCATAAATTTATAAGAATACTGTATGCTCAATATTTAATGATTAATGTGGTAAACTAAAGACTCAATTACCACACCAACAGATCAATTGTCGATGGACGGCGTCGACCGATGGAAGAATGAGTTATGTGACGTCAATAGATTACCACATTAACATCCTAAGGATATCCTTTTTCAGAAATAAGACATTTTAGTGTCAATTTAATAGATATCGTAATATCAGACCTCTTGGGCATAAGGAAAATACTGACTAGAGCATCGGGAAAAAATTGGTGGCAGGCTTTATTTTTCAAAAGGTGCTGCCTGTAAACGGGGCTTTAGATTCTAAACGGACTTAGACATCTCAACATCTTGATATTAAGATTTAAAATAATTATTTTAAATCTTAATATCATGATGTTGAGATTACCAAAGCAAAAAAGTTAATTTTCTTACACCGAGAGGTTTCCCTAAATGGTTCCTCAGTAGCCAGACGCCCTAAAAAGTAAGAAAAAATCGAAGGTGCCAAAGGGTAAGTTTCTATTAAAGCGGTGCGTGAAATTTCCAGCTCCACTCCGTACACTTTTTTATAGATCATGTATACAAGAACTGGGTAGCAATAATAACACAAGCAAACTAAATTCAAGTGGTTATTGCGTACATAACTCAATATGTTTTGGTTATAACTGCCTGAACTTAATCTCAAGTAAGTATTAATGAGGTCAAAGATTACATTTAAGCTTAGAGAAGAGCTGGTTCTTCACAAAGTATTGTCAGGTGGTTAGATCACTTTACCGAAGTACTAACAGTAAGACAATTATTTATACACATCTATTATCGCTGATTATTGATCGATTATCGAATAGGATCAAGTAGGTAAGTGTTTTTCTTAAGCTTGTATACTTGTGACCTTTGGTTCCTATTAGACTTTTTGATGCTTTTATTTATTGTTACTGTATTTTTTTTTCTTGTATACTTGTAAAGAATTTCACAAAGTATTAAGTCACTTGAGTTTTAATTTATGATAACTAAGAAGGATGGAATTTACTTTGTTATGTAGCTTTGTAGGGAAACCTGTTATTGGCTTTACTTATAATGACTACAATTTGTCAAACTAGATGCCACGCTGTTGGTTTTCTTAATAAAACAAATAAATAAAAAATTAAGCACAGTGATAAAGCAGCACACTGCAATTCCTTACAACTCCGAAATTACTAATAAAAGAAGAAAAGACATAGCTTTCAGGACTGATAACGATATCAAATATACTTTATGTACCAGATTTTTCTTGTGTTGGCCCTTTTCTTTACAAAAGAATTAATGTTAAACTAAATATGTAGGTCTCTGTGTTTAAATGAAACGAAAATATTAGGTCTTGAGGCTTTACAAAACATGTCTTACGAGGACACTGAATGTCATGAGGATCTTTAAGAAGCTCAAGCGGAGTTCACTGGGTTTGTGCGAAACGTTTATTCAAAGGCTGGAGGGCTATTCTTATCTGAAACTTTGTTCATTACGGACAACACAATTGGTTCATTTCCAGTCGCTCGTGACCACCAGTCGCTCGTGACCACGGGGTCTGCAAAGACACCGAAACGTCGAGTCAAAATTTAAAATGTAAATATACGCGATAAATCCGGTTAAAAAGTGTTTTATTTAATTGGTTCATTGTACTACAGAACTACCTGAATCATTAGGTACTCATTTCGCTGATAATGAGAGGTTTTCAAAGTGACATTTAAAACTATGAAAAAATAGATAGGTACCATATTTGATTTTAGATGGCGCCACAACAAAAGTACAATGTCAAATGTCTTTACGTATAGAATTTTGACAGCTACCTTTTTACCAACGCCATCTTTCGAGAGAAAAAGATATGATTTTTTCTTTTTAAAATTTATTAGAAAACTCCTCATTCCTTTGAAACTATCAAACTTGTAAAATCTATCGCGTATAATGCACTTAGGACATTTTAGATACTGTACGAATTCTGTAGGTACTCAGGAAATGTCAGAATCTAATGAAATGATAGCAAGTTCGTCACCAAGGAAACCTATCTTCAAGCGAATTTAGACCTACAAGCATTTAGACGGTTTCCCAAAATGAGATTATGGTGGGTCATGATTTAATTGGTTCGATACTACCCACCATCACGTTTATCCAGTGTCAAATTAAAACCTTTAAATTCACAAATAAAAACGATGTTTAGTTAGTAAAACGAATCATAGTTTGTTACGCAAGTAAAATTATACATTTACATCATGAAGTAACTCTGGAGTGAAACGTTATGCACTACATGTAACACAGAATCCTTGGATGCGAAAACCTTGATCTGCCTTGCTCAACACACAACATGAAAGGAGTTATAAAAAAACATGTATACCGATGGGTTTTGGCACAGTGTAGGAATCTTTCTTCAATGCGGTATCTAATGATATATTTTTATATTAATTTTTTTTTTTATACGTGACTAAACCCGCGTTTGACCTCAATCTCACCTGATGGTAAGTGATGATGAGGTCGAAGATGAAAGCACACGGGTTTAGGAAGGAACTGGCTCTTTATACAATATTGCCGGAACACATTACCGCCGGAGCGGTAACATTTGGCGGCAGACTTTATATAAAGGGTGGTCGCTAGCCAGGCGGACCCAGAAGGGATCCTACCACCAAGCAAATTAAGATACAACGTTTGTGTATGAAAACATTAAAATAATATCGTAATTGTAATGACAACTGAAGCTAAAAGTTTATCCAAGGACGGAAGACTTAGACATGTTTAGCATATGTTTACCTTACCTAGGGCTAGATTACGATAAGACTGAAAACCTGTTATTTGTTGCAACCTAAATGTTAAGAAAAATTCTAAGTCGAACTAGAACCACATACACTACTTGCAGTGTTGTCGCCATTAGACTATTATTTAAAATTATTATTATGTTAAACCAACTGGAGTCCTAAGACACTGGATATCCTAAATTAGGCTCCAGCCTCTGCAAAAAGCAAATCTTTTTTTTTAACTATTGCTCTGATAAGAATGCATGCACGTAGGTACTGTACAGTCTGTTATTGATGGAAATCTGCCATTTCAGTCATGTAGTGAATTACGATTGAGACTAGAAATGTCGATAAATCTTATTTATTTATCTATCAAGAGATACGTTCACCACATCAATTACAACAGAACTGCAATAAATTTCAAATGAATTATATTAATAAGCATCTAATGGTGTTTCTAAACCCATATAAATTACATTCATGTAACATGTACAATTATTTATTTATTTTTGTTTTTGGAGAACCAACAGCTTTGTAACAAAATTATATACTGTTTAATATGAACTATGGAGAGCCAATTAAAGGTTCCCGCGATTATATAACAGGATAAAAAATTTGGTAGCGTAAAAGAGAAGCTTTTAGAGACAGAATTTACAATCTGACATACAATATTGATATAGTCACACAAAATTCACAGACAAAAGTATATACCTAAAACATAAAAGAGAAACTTCCACAAAGTCTATAATTCTACATAATGACAACAGAGTCCCTTGAAAAAAGAAAAAAATTAAACAATGATACTGACCTATGAACTGAACTGAACTCTGAACTCTACGCTAGTTCACTTTGAAATTAAGTATTGTCAGCGAAGTTATCTTGAGATATGACCAACGCTTTCAGGATAAAGGTATTTGGTGCTTTAGATTTGTTCTATGGTATTTAAATTTCTGTTACAAAATGATACTAAAAGTTCATAATACCTTAAATACTCCGATGCAGTATTTTGCACTTTTAAATTTACTTCTAAATTTTGAAGTCGTTGTGGCGCCGTGGTTACTGTGTTTATCACACGATATCACAGATTAAGCAACGTTCGGCGCGGTCGGTACTTGGATGGGTGACCGCCGACCATTCATTTCTCACGACGACTTCCGTGCTTCGGAGGGCACGTTAAGCAGTCGGTCCCGGGTGCTGCATACTTGTATACAGTGGTCGTTAGGGTTTGTCAGAAGCACTGGGCCAGCTTGGTGGATTATGGCCTAAACCTCCTCGTCACCCAGGGGAGAGACTGATGCCCTGCAGTGGGCTCATTACAAAGAGTTGTGATGATGATGATGAAATTTACCTACAATTTCATCAGAATAGTGTATGTATGCAATAATTACAATAATTATAAGTTACACCATAAAGTAATAGCAAAGTTAGCAAGGACCCTTAAGTAATTTACCTAATATGTATTTGTTAATAAGACTTGAAATTGAACTGAGTTATCGCGCTCTAACAAAACTTACCTATAAGTTATTAACTTTCACGACTCACATTTTGTGAAACTACCCGATCCCCGCAGTTCCACCTGCATAACTCCCATTCCCGTGGGAGCTCCGGGATAAAATACAGCATATAGCCTTTCTCGATAAATGGAATATTCAACGGAAAAATAATTTTTCAAATTGGACCAGTAATTTCTGAGATGACTTTTGTGACTTTTACAGTTTTATCATATTTTACCAATATTTCCTATTTTTACTAAATATAAAATTTTATAAAATAACATTTAAGTAAATGACAAGCAACTATTAATCCACTACCATACAGGGTGACTGGTGGGTCACTTTCAAAATTCCAGGACGTGATAGTTTAAGATCATACATGAAGAGAAAAATTAGTTATAAATATAAATATTAATTATTTACTGAGTAAACTTCACAGAAAGTTAAAGAATTCATTACGTAACGCATGGTTACATAAGCGTAATGCAATAGATAGATAGCGGGTGGTGGTGTGCGTGTTGACTGTTGACTGAGGTAGCGCGTCGGGAAAAGTGTAGTAAGGTCTCTCTATTTATTCATAGGGATTTATGGAAAAAAAATTAAATATCTACTTTTAAATTATGATCAGAATTGAGTACAGAGTGCTCTCCTTCAGTATCTAAAATTTGTCATCAGTCACCTTGTATATTAGTATGGATATAGATGTAACAAAACGCGTTAAAATTTGGTTAAAAACTAATTTTGTTTACTATAAGCTACTAAATATTTTGTGTTCGGTGACGGATTAAGTTTTTTAGAAACCTTCATAATATTTTACATTTAAATAGCTATCACAACGGAAAAAAAAAACAAAATTATTTATTTTTGGATTAACAACTAACAGCCCGTTCACACATGGTCCGTTTTACTGAATACATTTTTGTACCGTAAATACGTATACTGAATACCATGCGCCATCGATTAAAAAAAAACGTATACGGTAAAACGTATCCAGTAAAACGGACCATGTGTGAATGGGCTGTAAGATGATAAAACATAAAAGTGTAAAAACGGCCGTGATTGTAATAAAAATATAATACATACATAACTTCACGCCTGTATCCCGTATGGGGTAGGCAGAACACCAGAGGTAATAAAACCATCTGATGTCACGTTTGACAAATTTAGAGGCATTATAGTAGTGGAGAGAGACTAATGCAGTGACAGGGGGTCAGCCTATCGCCCACAAAAAAGCCTTCCATAACACCTCGGTCCCTTAACTGACTTTTACAGTATGCCCGGGAAGAGAAGCAGCTGGTACATTCTATGTTTTTCTTTCGCTCCCAGTCCAGCATAGAAGCAATGAATTAGCATGGAAGCAGCATGGAATTTACAAGTATTTATAAAATACTTGTAAATTCCAACATTCACACTACATTATCTGGCACGAGTTTAGTTACTTTTGTTTGATAACTTGCGATATGGATGCTAGACAACGGATAAGAACTACATATTGAATATACAATCAGCCCAATTCGACATTACATTCTCTCTAATGAAAAATTAAGAAGCTTCAAAATCAATTTTTGTAAGCAACTTTTTCTGAGACTTAAAAGAGGCGAATCTAATAATAATTAAAGAACCTCGTGAAGGCCGAGACCGAAAAGCAACGCAAGTACTTGAACCTTGCACACGAGGTGACCGTAATTTGGGAAGTTTTGTCCACCGAAATCATCCCGGTTGTAATATCCGCAAACGGTTTGACCCCAGCGACACTGGTCAGACACCTTGAAAGGCTGGGATTCGGCGGTGGTTCGCTTCCAGCACGCATGCAGAAAGCGGTATTGCTCGATACTGCCCGAATCGTTCGCCGGTATTTTTCTCTCTTGCCCTGATACCCGACCGACTGGTCTGATTGTCGGGTCTTTTCCGCCGAAAGGCGTGTTAATTTTAAAATGTCCAATAATAATTGTCGAATCGAGCCCAATGTGTCCTCGCATGTGTAGTGTGGGACGGCCTACATGCGGGAGCTAGCCACGTCCCACGCGCGCCCAGCAGTGAGCTCATTAAAGAGGTTGTTATGATAAACTTTTTAAGTCGATTTTATGAAGGTAAAAACCTTGGCAAATCTTCCAATGCAGTAAAATTACAGTTCCAGTGTGCCCATCTTAGGGAAGAAACAAAATTGTGACGCGGCATAAGTGAACGAATGTTTTTTTTTCTTAATTAATATCGTCAAGTTAGGAATAAAATATTTTAATCACAAAATATTTTAATTTTTTCATTTCTAGAGTAGGGATGATTTACGTTACTAACTTTTTCTTTGACTTAAAAATTATCAAAAAAGTAATATTACTTCTACTGTAACCGCTTTAAAGCACTAGGTATGTTTGGTAATTAATTATGAAAAAGTACACACGTCAAATTCACGTATTTATGCGTACATTGCTTTAAAATTTATGCTAAGCGAATGAAAAAGTACCATTCAATCATTCTCATTAAGTATCTTGCTGTACGAAGGTTTTAACTGGTATCAATATTTTCTTTTTGACATTTCGAACTGTCAGCTTACTGCATTGAATTATTTGCCAATGTGTACTTAGTTGAAAGACTCCAAGAGAATGATAATCCTATTCAGAGATTCCCAACGTAATCGCCACGCTCGAGTTTCCGCCTCAAAATAATTATACTTCATTTTACATAATGTATAGTAAATGAAGTTACAGTAATAGTGAATAATTGAAGATTATTAATTATTATCAATTATTATTAATAATTACCGAAAGTCGAGGTATCTCCGCTTTGCTTCGCTCCTTGCATTAACCTCCTAACCTAACCGGTCCATGTCGGTTCTGTGCAACCAGCCTCAGCCTCAGCAGCCAGACGGTTGGTAATTATTACCTAATAATAATATGGTAATTAATAGTAATAGATAATTATTAATAATCTTCAATTATTAACAATCATTAATAATTCAATTATTACCAATTTATTGACTTGTATCCGTGCAACCTAAACTATTGAATTTACCTCTTTTTATAAATTGATTTGTATTTTACCTAGAATTATTTAATTGATTTAATTATTTAATTATCTCTTGTTGTTCTTAATTTCATGTATCACTAACATAGGTTTTCAGGTTTTTGTAACTAACACATGATGACATGATCCGAAATAAAATGATTGAATTGAATTATTCACTCTTACCGTAACATATACACCGTTGTAAAATCCTAATAATCAAACAGTTAGGTAGCTTTTAGTCAACATTGTCAAAATAGAGTAATTGTTGAGTGTATGTATGTTTGCGGTAATGTAAATACCACTGAGTAGAGGTAAGTCTACTATCCATTACTAGATATTCAAATACTTGTATAATTAGTTTTATAATTGGAACATTCGAATTTTGAAGATTTTATTATTCGTGCGTAACTAAGATTAACGACTGTATGTTTCGTTTATAGGAAATTTGTAAGTTTCTGGTATTTCACGGCCTTCTAAGCGTAAAGTTAGTTATTTGACAATACCTTTTCCACATTCCCGTATAATCAATATAAAAAGGTAGTGATAAAACTATCGTAATATCTCGTAAATTACCCGTAATATATCGGAAAATAAATTACTTATTCTAAATTAGAAGTATAAATTATAAGTAGTAGGTACTATAGGAGTTATCGAAGGTCACGTTTTTGACAAATTAAATCCTACGGTGTCAAAAAGTTGCGCAAGCATCTCCTTACGTTTTATGAAACTTAATCCTAATTTATTTTTTTATAAACTTATTGCAACACGTTAGACCAAACCGTTCTCGATTTCTTTTTTCAAATAATGATGAGCTTACTGATGAACAAATTCGAAATTGTTATTTTTGAAATATGTTTTGCAATTCAGGAGTTCGAATTTAAATTTCGTATTCGAATTATAATTAAATTTCTATCTAGTTCATGGTCTGTCAAGACAAACTGGCCGTTGTTTACAAAGATCCTTTAGATTATAAAAAAGAACGTGTAGGTATCGTTATTTCTTAATGATTGAGTGAAAGTAGATCAACTCACTCGGTTATGTTTTTCCGAGCACGCTTGACATCCATGATTGTAGGTTTATATTTAGAACATTAATAAAACTACTGCCTAATGGTCCTTGCATATAAACTATGTAATCGTATATGATATACCATTTCTATAACGTTATATCTATGCTTGTAATAAATATATGTGCAACGTGTCATTTGCGGCTTTCAGTATCTAGACAACGATTGCAAAAAGTTTCTATGAATTATTAAATATTTGAGAACTGAATCCTGGATTTAAATTAATAAAATGTTAAATGTAATGAAGAGGATCTAATCCATGACTCCCGTATCTTCCCTCCTTCCTCGGGTATTCCTCCATAAGGATCTTCGAGTAAAAGCCGCGACACAAAACTCTAGCGCTGACCGAAACGTGGAGGGGATATCTGCGCATCGGTACCTGTAGCCCTTCGTCCCTGTAATCCCCTTGAGAGACCCATTTGTGACTTCTGCGCAATCCCCTCTTCTTCACCTCAGCGCTAGGTATGTGCCGTAACTTATACTTAAGTAATACTTTAATCTTTAAAGCTGTTAAATATTTATTTCCCAAAAAACTAAAGTGCCCTTTTCTGAGCTTAAAGATTTGTAACATTGTGACCGGAAGTGTGTCAACTCAAGTGATGGCCATTTATTGAGTAATTTTGATTGGAAGGTAACACACGAATAACAGCGCGAAGCAGGCAACGCATACGCACTACTCACTACTTTCGATTAAGTGAATGTAATTTTATAGAATTGAATCATTCCACGGATAATGTCTGCTTAACTTAATGTGTGCAGGTGAACTGGTTTAAATTTGGAAAGATTCGGCGTACTTTGAAACTTGATATGAGAGTGGAATTGCAGTAGAATGTTATTAATCCACTTACGTGTACAATAACAAGTAGGTAGGTATGTTGGTGTTCTTAATTTAAATTTTATGAAATTTTTGTTTTACGGCTTCTGTGTGAACGGTTTGTTCGATATAAAAGGATACTTATGACATGTTAGGCGCGGTTCGTACAGGGATGGACGACTGCCAATAATTACGACTTCTGTTACGAAACCTTTCTTTAAAAGGTTTATATCTACTTAGGGTTTTCCAATTAAGATGAAACTTTCTAAGGCTGTTACCCCACGTCGATCGATGCCGTCGGTCACCTGTCGCTAAAATGTAGGTACTTATATCTTGTAATGTAATCTATACTATTATATAAAGCTGAAGAGTTTGTTTTTTGTTTGTTTGTTTGTTTGTTTGTTTGTTTGTTTGAACGCGCTAATCTCAGAAACTACAAGTGGGATTTGAAAAATTCTTTTTGCATTTGATAGCCCAACTCTTGAGGAAGGTTATAGGCTATATTTTATCCCGAAATTCTCACGGGATCAAAAGTTACGCGTGTAAAACCGCGCGCGGTGGCTAGTTAAAGTATAAAGGTATGTATATCGCAGAGTCCAGTGTTATTATTATTATTCCAATTGTCAAAACTAACACATCATACCAAGTATATTTCACAAACGTTAAAGTTCATTAATACTCGTAATAATATTTTTTGCACAACGCACTCTTGGTCGCCGGGTCCAAAATTAAAGTAATATAAATATGAATATTTCTGATACTCACACAACATTATCTAGCCCAAATCAAGTTTCTTAAAGAACTTGTGTTATGGATACTAGATAACTGATATACTTTAGAAATATATACATACATATTGAATAAATACATATTTTTTATTAGAATAAACTTAAATAAACATACAAACATCCATGACTTGACGACTAATATCTGTGTGTTCATCACACAAATATCCGCCGCCACCGGGATTCGAACCCAGGACCTCTGGCATAGAAGGCAATGTAGGTATGTTACCTCTACACCAGCCAGTCGTCGGCTTTATTATGGAACTATCCGCTGGTTTAGACGCCCCGAGCGACTCAGTAGTCCTTAAACGTGCCCTTATAAAGTCGCTCAGACCCAAGTTTCTCTATGGATCTCCAATCTTATACGCTTCTTATGTATACGCTTCTTTAGTTAGTAGTGATAGTAAAGATAGTGTGTCAATTTAGGCAGAAAGTAAATATTGTAAAGCGTGAAGTTCATGGCCACTATGAATGAACTCGGGCGCAGGTAGTTATGCGCATTTCAATGAGGTGTGCTAGGTTAGGGCCAAATGCATATTGAAGGAATGCTAGTGAGCGAGAAGTTATTTATCTTCACCAACTAAACTTACTTCGATACGATTCAAGTTTTTATTTATGGCAGTTTAGTAAAGTCAAGTGTCAAAAGTCCCCATAAAGGTATTAAGTGTTTAAAAAGAGTCTTACATGTTACACTTTGTATTATTATCTTTTAAACAATAATAATAAATTCTCAAGGAAGAAGATTTACTAAGATCTGCAGTGTGAGCACAGAACTTTATCGACTCGTATTGTTACGAATGTTCGTATAGTATGGAGACGGTTTGTTAGCAATAAGTGAAATCTCTCCATTGCTGCACGGCCAGCTCTAATAAATGTGTGCCTTGTTAATTTTGAATGTTTGTCAACATGTTGTACTCTTTAATAACTGTTACAAAAAAAAAATTAATGACACCATAGTAGGTATACGAACATTCGTAAACAAACGAGTCGATAAAGTTCTGTGCTCGCACCGCTAGCTACTGTAACGACCTTTCCGGAATCGATAGGTAGAGGCGATACTTTCGGATTATTAAATTTATAAAAGAAACACCTAGAATGTGTGGGACTTAAACATTTATTGTTATCACTTTTTTGGACGCTCACTGGGGAATGACAATCAAAATATCAGTCTACTTGACATCCTGAAGGTTCTTAATTCTTAAATTAATTATTATGCTATAAAAATATTTCCAGCCAGTGGAATTCAACGAGTTTGAGTCCGAATTCCACACTACCAAGTAGGTAGTTTTATATCAGATCGTTCAATCAAGTTAAAAAAGTCTGCAGTTTTATAGTATCTAGTGTAAATTGTCGATGTTGTTATTAAATAATATTTTATAGTCAGCTTCTACAGCTGATTGTCACAGCGCTTGGTCACAGTAAATATATATTATTAAAGCGTATAAAATATATTACATGTTTACTGCAGTCTTTACAATGTGCGGTGCGTAGTGAATGATATTCTCTGACTTCTTCATAGTTGACATCGCAAACGACAAACGTACGTAAGTAATTATTTAGGCACAATATGGTGTCGTCGTAGCGCCGTGGTTACTGTGTGTATCATACGATATCACAGGTTAAGCAACGTTCAGCGCGGTCGGTACTTGGATGGGTGACCACCGACCATTCATTCTCACGACGACTCCCGTGCTTCGGAGGGCACGTTAAGCAGTCGGTCCCGGGGGCTGTATACTTGTATACAGTAGTCGTTAGGGTTTGTCAGAAGCCATTTTAGCACCCTGAAAATTCTGGCATCCACCACCCAGCACTGGGCCAGCTTGGTGGATTATGGCCTATACCTCCTCGTCACCCAGAGGAGAGACTCATGCCCTGCAGTGGGCTCATTACAAAGAGTTGTGATGATAATGATGATGAGGAATATGGTGAACATTTTCAACTTTTTTAGCTGGCTGTACATTTATATGGACCTGCGAGCTAGGGCTGCCAACCATACCTACTGTTTTTCACTGCATTATACTGTTTACTGTTGAACAAAAATAAAGAACACGAAATACTGTTTTCAGCATCAAAATCTGTTTAGATTTTTATATGTTAAACTTTAATTAACAATATTTGCAAGAAATTCTAAAAATATTTATATAAAACATTAAATAAATTGAACACTGTTTATTTTTCAAAATACTGTTTGATATTTTTTTCAGATTCAAATATACTTTTTTCTAGAAAAGAAATGTTGGCAACCCTACTGCGAGCCGAGGAACTTGACGATGCTAGAAGTAGATAGCGTTTCTATACACAACTACTTACTTTTATGTAAAAATATCACTGTAGCCTTATAATTTAATTAAAAAACAATAAAATATAATATACAAGTTAACCTAAATATAATAACTTAAATAAATGATTTTCCTCTATTTATATACATATAAAAAAACTTCTGTCCCTTAACTGACTTTTACAGTATGCAGGAAGAGAAGCAGCTGGCACATTCTATGTTTTTCTTTCGTACCCCGTGTTTTGTGGGCGATGCCTGTCACTGCAATAGTCTCCTCATTGTAATACCTCCAAACTCATCTATACTAATATTATAAAGAGGAAACCTTTGTATTTTTGTATGTTTGTATTGAATACGCTCAAAAACTACTGGACCGATTTTTAAAATTTCTTTTACCATTACCAAGAGGGATTCTTCCGAATCCGTATAGGCTACTTTTTATCCCGAAAATCCGGCGGGAATCGAAATTGCGCGGGTAAAACCGCGCGCAACAGCTAGTATACATATGAAAAAAACTTCTATCCCTTAACAGACTTTTACAGTATGCAGGAAGAGAAGCAGCTGGCACATTCTATGTTTTTCTTTCGTTCCCCGTGTTTGTGGGCGATAGGCTGAACCCCTGTCACTGCAATAGTCTCCTCATTATAATACCTCCAAAGTCAAACGTGACATCAGATGGTTTTATAGCCTCTGGTGTTCTGCCTACCCCATTAGGGATACAGGCGTGAAGTTATGTATGTATGTACATAAAAATGTTTATTGACTAAAATAAGTTAAAGAATAATTAATCAAGTCTAACTTTTTATTTTGTTGCTCACCAACTTAGGTAGTTGATTATTTATCCTTAACTAGCTGTTGCCCGCGGCTCCGCTCGCGGTTTTAAAATGTTTACGATCATTACATAAATTTTTATTTCTTACACTCAGGAGTATTTTTGTTTGGGAAACTATTCAATTTTGGTTCTTACTCTGTTTTCATTTATTTTTTCATTTTTTTATAAAAATATTAAATATACAGACACGTTTTTTTTACTGTTTTATTATATGTATTGATTAGGTAAATTAACTTGGTTCGACTGTAGTATCGATTGTCATCTAATTATGTTTTATGCTAAGAAACTTCTAGCAATAAGTCACAAAAAAAACATTTTTTTACCTGATTTCGGCAAAGCAAAAAGGAGGGTTGTGATTTTGACCTGTATGTCAGTATGTATGTTCATCTGTTCCCTCATAACTCCTAAAGTAGTTATCATAATTGGACAAATGAGGTGTCGTTGGAATTCTGTTTGTAGGCCACATGACGTCACATTAAATTGATTACAGCATCCTCTAGGGGACTACAAGCAAAAAAACAAAAAAAAATTCTTTACGGTTTCGTGTGGGGTATCAAATGAAAGAGCTTTGTTCGACCTATTGCAGCCAAACAGATTAATCATAATAATATCAAAGTGGCAACTGATCACGGCTTTCCATTCAAAATGTTTCTATCAGTATGACGTAGATATATAATTATAAATATTTCAGCCTAAACTATTTTCAGTCGGGGTTTAGCTTTTGAACTTTATATTTTTCGATTGTTTGATTATTCTTTTTTTTAGGCTTCTTGAGCGAAGCGAAACGAACTTCATTTAACTTTGCTTCTAGTGTGGTATTAAACGCCAGCTTAAATGATAATCTTCGAAAGTTTGCTTATATAAATAATGTATTTTGATCACTAGAAGAGAATATGATAATCAAGGCTGTCATTAGCCAATCACTAATTCGACTAAAATATTAGAATGTAGAGTGAATGTTATTCATTATGTAAGTAATCCACCTAATGCATTATTCATGTTGATGTTTTGATACTAGTAACTCAATCATGCAGATTCTTTTTCAAAGATATAGTGTTGATAATAATTATTAAAATAACTGAGAATACAGTTCATCAGGAATTAAGGCCGTGTTTTCCTGACGGTAGCAATTTAACGTTTTTGTGGGCGATAGGCTGACCCCCTGTCACTACAATAGTCTCTCTCCATCTTTGTAATACCTCAAAATTTGTCAAACGTGACATCAGATGGTCTTGTAACCTCTGGTGTTCTGCTTACCCCATATACAGATACAGGGCTATAGGCTACAGGCAGGGATACCCCATATAGAGATACAGGCGTGACTTTATGTATGTATGTATCAATTTAAGTAGTAAAAAATCTCAACTTCAACAATTTTTGGCTATTCTTTGTTCCTGTTCTTTTTTCCAGACATTCATTGGCAATGTAGGTTGACCTCATAATGATTTTTTTTTTTTTAATCTGTATTCGTTGTTTAAGGAGCTCAGAGTCGTAATCGACTATGTCAGCCCCATAATGATCTATAGAACCTATATCTATATAACCTCATAATGATATATAGAAAAATACTTTTACGGGGTTTATCTCTGGATCATAGTTCTAAGTGATCGTATAGCTATGGTCTGAAGTGAAGAAACGGGAACCCACTTCATTCACAATAAGTAATCATAATGTCAGATGTCGTAGACATGTTATAAAGTCATAGTGAATGTTGGTATTCTCGTATTTGGTACTTTCAAAAGTATGTAATACTTATAACAGTTTGTTTTTCCTACGACTGGTCATTCAACTACAGTAGGTAAAGATGACGAGGTCAAATAAAATGGTAATTTAAAACGATACTGCGGTGCGAGCACAGAACTATATCGAGTCGTATTGTAACCAATGTTCGTATAGTATGGAGACGGTTTGTTAGCAATTATTTAAATCTATCCATTGCCGCACGGCGAGCTTAAATAAATGTGTGCCTTGTTAATTTTGAATGTTTGTGTACTCTGTTTGTGTTTGTGTACTGACATGTTGTACTCTTAAATACTGTTAAATAAAAAATTACAATGTTACTAAAAACTTGAAAGCGACTCCATACTATACGAACATTCGTAACTATACGAGTCGATAAAGTTCTGTGCTCGCACCGCTGCCGGTCACATGGCCTAAAATGCATCATAAAAGGCCGCGTGCGTACTATTTCCACATTGAACGAAGTTAGTCACGTGGAGTTTCTTTCCTGTTGGAAGAGTTACATCATTTTTAGAGTTCCTTGACTCAAATATAAAGACGGAGCTCTTTAAGAATCACTTATTTTTAGTCAGTCTATCAAGGCCCCTTTTCTCAGTAACGCGTGCTCAAGTTGAAATTAGGTAATACGTGATTCATGTCTGTGATCCCTTGAAGAAGAAAAAGAAAGAAAACTCGTAGTCAACTCAATCAAAAGCTACGATCTCTTATGCTACATATTTTGACATTCCCAAAATAATAAAAACCTATAGGATAGATCCCGTTGACCTTGAATCACGGAATTCGGTATAAATCACAAAAAACAAATACTTCGTTGATATGCAGTCACCGGTCAAATTTTTTTTACACAATAAGTATCATTTATATAAACCATTTTTGCAAAAAAATAGTTTTTTTTTTACGAAGAAATAAATATATCTGCTAACATATTAAGCAAACCATGGTCACTCTAAATTACCATTAAAATAAAGGCAACTACGCGCTACTACAAAACATCTTGTAGTACTACGTCGTGGTATTATCAATGAAATGCCGCTTCGTAGTAGGTATGTTCATCAACAGCGACTATTTTTTTAAAAGTTTGTGGTTCCATATTTCCACTTTTTTGTACTGAGCGGCGCTTAAATAAATATGAAGGCACGTTTACATCGTATCAAAGAAACTAACATTTTAATTTGGCTGGTGACTACAAATCAACCCTGTATACTCGAAGATTGTTACGTTAAATTTTATACTATGAGTAGAATTGTAGGATTGTTAATTCCCTTACTGAAATTTATTCTTATTACGAAAGTTGCATACTGTACTGCGAGTAGGTAGCTAGATCCTCACCAACTAAAGGTGCTAAAGACCTACCTACACTGGTAAAGTTATACATTGGGAAATAATGTCATGTCTTGTGTCACTGTTGTCAATCGAACGGTTGTTGGTGGTTTCGGTATTGAGATTTTGGAATTTTCGTATTTGAAAATGGAAAAAAAAAATCATTTTGATAGTTTTATAGTCAATGTAGGAAACAGCGATACCAGTGACTGACGATTGATTCCACATAGAATTGCTGGATTCAGATTTTGATGACAATTAATAAAAATAATTATCATATTTTGTTGTTTAATTTTTAAACCTGATTAAACCTGACTAATACTAGTTGCCTATCATTTTATAATATACTTCATATCAAAAAGTAGAACGGTACAAATATTAATATTTTTACGACAATTTTATAAAAAAAAACAATCAAGTATCAAGTTTGTTTAATCCATTTATTTCGTACTATTGTCGGGGTTACCATGATGCTATTTTTTTTAATTCGCAAGGTTTTTCCAGTGTTTGCTTTCATTAGCCAGACTATACTTGATAAACGACTTTTGACGTAAATGTACCTTTGATACAGACGCGGCTAACAATGCGCGAATATGATAATATACTTCTATGATAACGCAGACACTGAAACACGTACTGCAAAAAAAAATAAACCATAAGAAACTTATATTTGTAGTTATTTCCATATAACGGCGGCAAATTTTTCAACTTTTTCAAGTTCTCGTACTTCTCAATGACAAGTCGGCCTTGATGCGCGCGTTCGATTCGCACTAAACTTGGAAGATAATGTTTCACAATTTTAACGAAATTAGTCTTTAAGTTCATGTGATTACGGATACTGTGATAAACACATCTAAAAAGGTCTAAGTCTATTTCTACTTTAACATTAAATGTGGACCTATATTTTCATCCTAT
Source organism: Stenoptilia bipunctidactyla (assembly GCA_944452665.1). Taxonomy (NCBI): domain Eukaryota; kingdom Metazoa; phylum Arthropoda; class Insecta; order Lepidoptera; family Pterophoridae; genus Stenoptilia; species Stenoptilia bipunctidactyla. The sequence goes on along the minus strand of OX101721.1, from coordinate 44,620,146 downwards.
TTAAGGTTATTTATCACTAGTTGAACAAATGTGCATTTTATGTGGTGGAAATTTTAGAAATATTCATACTTAAACCTTTTAAATGTATTCTTACTTCAATATAGGTAATACATCGTTATTCTAGTGAGACATGATTTAAACATACAAAATTGTAAACCAAATAGGCAATATAGGAAAAAAATAATGTGTCTGGTAATGTTTTTTGTCAATGGGCAAGTGTGGTCTAAAGAAAAATTTATTAAATTCTCTATAACATCTTAAGTATACCTCGTTTTTAGTCTCCCCCTCTCCCACTGGCATTATTTGCGGACCCTCCAGCGCAGCAATCGACCACCCTCGGTTATGTCACAGAGGGACTTCAATGAATAACCATACAATTGATGTTACAAGGACCAGGAAGTATTTACAACACGTATTTATTGTTCAAAGAACACATATGAAATTATATATGGTCTAATAAGCAAGAGCATTGCAAGACGTTACTCATACTCTAACACACATTCGAATCGTTTCACGTTTCGCTAAAATTAATCTCGTTCGCACAAATTTTGATTACTCTTACTGCACAATTATTAAAGTGAGGTAAGGCCGACGAGTAGAGATAAATATTGTAAACAAACTTTCAAACTTTTTTCGTATTTGCATGGCGTCTACTGACCTCTATAATACTACCGTCGATGTTAAAAAGGGCACAACTAACATTTAGTAACTATTGGGAAAAACGAATTTGAAATATTTTACTTTTTTTGTTGAATAAAGCACCACAATATTTTTTTTTTCCGAAATTCATTGAATGAAAATTTTTGCATCTATATAGAACACTAGCCACCGCGCGCGGTTTTACCCGCGTAACTTTTGATCCCGTGGGAATTTAGGGATTAAATATAGCCTATAACCTTCCTTCCTCAAGAGTTGGGCTATCAAATGCAAAAAGAATTTTTCAAATCTTTTTGTTTCTGAGATTAGCGCGTTCAAACAAACAAACAAACAAACAAAAAAACAAACTCTTCAGCTTTATATATTATGTTAGTATAGATATAAAACCATGGTAATGTTTATTTAAAAAAGCTTTGTATATTTTAATTAATTAGCTTAATTTTTTTCATCATAACAATTATAAATAGTGTAAAAAACTTTAAAGTGACGTTGAAAAGGCACAAAAGACCACATGTGCGTTTACGTTGTATTATTATTGGTTATAAATTTTAATTTATGAATCATATTATTATATGATTCATAAATTAAAATTTTAGGAACTAGGCATTTACGAACAAAAACAATTGTAGGTATATTTCAGGACATACATACAGAACTTCATGCCTGCTTCTCTTACGAGGTAGGCAGAACAACAGAGGCTATAAAACCATCTGATGTCACATTTTCCAAATTTGGAGGTATTATAATTATGGAGAGAGACTATTGCAGTGACAGGGGGTCAGCCTATCGCGATCAAAAACACCTCCGATAAAACCTCTGTCCCTTAACCGACTTTTATGTTTTTTCCTTTGCTCCTAGTCCAGCATGGACTTTCCTGAATTATATCAAGTTAGAATTGATTTTATTACCACAAATATTTCTTTGAACAAAAATTAAGGTAACACACACAACCACTAAGAGTGTTACCAAAAATCGATAGACGGTGGAATAGATTAGTCGACATCAATCGATAGTTTTACTAGGCCAAAAAAACCTGTCGACTTCGACCGGTTGGTGTGGCAGCACACTAAGAAATAAAAAATATCAAATAAAGAACACCCTGTACTATAACGTGGGATCGTATGAATAATTAAAGACTTTTATTATTTCACTATTATTTATTTTATAAGGGAAGCACTTTACTTTGCACACACTAATACACTGGGGACAAAAAAACTTATTATTTAAATATGGTGGAGCGGTACGATTCGCGGAATATAAAATCGAAGACTTTTTCTCCGAAATAAACAATGAACAGCCCTTTCTGAAGGAAAGGCCGAGAATGTTCTAACAAAACTAAAGCGTCTCTGTCAGAACGAAAATATTCAAATCAAATGTTAAAATTAAAACAATGACATACTGTTAGTTCGCGCCATAGCCGTCTTTATTTCTCAATATAAGGCGCGCTCAAGCGGTATGTTACGGTACGGAAAAAATAACATAATAGGAACAGTAAAGGCAGTAGATGTAGTAAAAACACGACGCCCCGCGCGACGCGCCGCCTGTCCATAAACGTGCTCGTGTTTATAGTTGTGAATCAAATCGACTGATTATCATTCACTGGTAAAATCTCCCAAAAAATCTTTCTGTTAGTGGCCTTATCATAAGTAGACTAAGCTTTGTGAGAATAACAATTTCCTTTGGCTCGTGATAGATACCCTTCGGAACAAGCTTCTGACTTGGAGGTGGTTGTTTAATATATTTAATTAAATTTGCCTCCGAAGTTTTACTCAAATGAGCTCGCGGGTTAGAATTTTTTTTAGAATGGTCGTCAGTATTACAAAGGTCTTGCACTTCCATCCGTGGACTCTTCAGGGAGCAGCGAGCACATCTGACATGATTCCATGCAAATATCGCCTTTCTCACTTCATTTCCATGCAGAAATATTAAGTAGTAAAGGCATAACCGCCAGTGTGCCTATTTTTAAAAAAAATTTTGTGAAGTAGGGTAAATTGAAAAGGCACAACTGCCGGTTGTGACTTTTCCTCTACATTTTTTTGTTACGGTCTTGGCATAAAAAATAAGCACATTTACCACATAAGCCTTTTATGTTTGGTCTGTGTCAATTATGCCTTTTCAATTAAAAAAAGGTAAAACGTACAGGTTTCACAAGTCATATATCACAATGTGACCTTTTTCTGTAAAGAAACTTATAAAATAGTGCAGTTGTGCCCTTTTAGCTTATGCTAACTTTGTTGCTAAAATTACACAAAAAAATAGGCAGGTAGGTCTTTTTTTCTGATTCCAAATATGTACAATTCATATAATAAAATTCCGTAAATTTATAAATTTACGTGGAAATGTATAAACTTCCTTAGGATTCTAAACGGGAGACAAATTGATAAACTTACTGAACTCACTTGTAAAATAATAAGTAAGCTCTGATTGGTTGAATAAGTCACGTGTTCTAATTTTAAAAAGAAATGCACTTGAAGGCCTTGTCGGAACGGTTAGGTGTGACGATGAGCGCAGCGAAGAGGAGCAGTTAGGTTGCATGTAGTAATATACGTGCGCGAGCCGAGCGAGCGAAGTTAGCGGTGCGCGGCAGCGGCCAGCGAAGCGCCATAAACAATAATGGAGATAGGCCAAATTTTGTTATTGTTTGTCTTCTTGACCGATTAGCGAAATTTGCAAAAATGTGAGTTTAAAATAATACAATTTATCTCTCTTTTAGAACCTTACGGAAGTTTATAAAATCCCGCGTAAATTTATAAACTTACTTATAAAGACAAATATTAGATGTGCCTTTTTCCAGTAACACGGCAGAATACTATTATGCTAGACAGGCTCCAGCATATAAATGGTAGTTTATTTTCGGTGACGATTTGAAGCAACAAATCTTGATCAAATGCGACGCGAATTTGCGGATTTCAATATACAATCTTAAATCAAAAACTCCCACCACGTATAAGCGCGATTTCTATGTCGAGTATGTACAGAAGGAAGCAGGTCAAGTGATCAAAACCTGTAAAAAAAATGTAATTGAATCTGAACTCGACGTTAAGGGCCTCTTGTAGTGCGGTGCGTACTTCCATACTTCTTGCTCAGTGAATTTCGCCGACGACTTGAGCAAATGAAAATACGTTTAACTGGTTTATTTTTTAAATTTATTACTATTAAAAAAATTTGCTTTACAGATAGGTTAAAAGAAGTCTGTTTTATGTTTTTATGTAACTTTTGTATGAATCTATCATGATGGTATTTTGTTATTCATTGTAAATGGTAAATTGGTGTTGTTTGTGACTTTTTTTTTATCGAGCTAATTGTCCTAAATAATGTTTCTATCTTCAAACAGCGCAGCGGTTGGTTATTATGGTTAATTTTTATGAATATTTTTTTCAGACACAACATGTACACGTCGCGTACGACGTCACGCGTGAAGCAATTTTAAATTTAAATCCTTAAATCCCTAGACAATCACACCAACTACATGGCCCCAAAGTAAGCATAGCTTGTGTTATGGGATACCATGTAGCGAACTAGGGGGGAACCTAGAATATAAATACATAAATAGATAAACACCCAGACACGGAACATTTTTTTTTTCTTGTTCCGTGCGGGGATCGAACCCGCAACCACTGGCGTCTGAGGCAGATAGGTTTACCCCAACGCCAACGCCAAAGTGGTCGTCATTTCGCTAGTAAATTTTCATTGGTGCGCTTGTACAGTCGTGTCAATGGAATACATATCATCACAACTCCGTGCAATGAGCCCACTGCAGGGCTATGAGTCTCTGCTCTGGGTAACGAGGAGGTATAGGCCATAATCCACCAAGCTGGCCCAGTGCTAGTTGATGGATGTAAGAATTTTCAGGTTGCCGAAATGGCTTCTGACAAACCCTAACGACTACTGTATACACCCGGTCACCCATCCTAACGACGGCCGCACCGAGCGATCTTAACCTGCGATATCGTTTGATATGCACAGTAACCATGGCGCCACAACGACTTCCTCAAAAAATTTGTATTCGTAAAAATTTGTAACTCAAAAAATTTGTATTCGTAAAAATTTGTAACTCAAAAAATTTGTATTCGTAAAAATTTGTAACTCAAAAAATTGTAGTTTTGCATAGACAAGCGTGACGCAGCGTTGGCCCTAAGTTAAAAATTGGTTGGGGAAATTTGACATGTTTGTAACGCTTGACCTGCTGCCTTCTGTACAAAATGTTTGACATTATAGGCCTATTGGAGTTGATTTCTAAATAAAATCTCGATTTTCTAGATTTACGTCACCGATGATCATTGCGGCCTTAGAGGCCAGTGGTAGCGAGTTCGATCCCGGAGAAATACAATATCTGAGTGCATGAAGATATTTATAACACATTAGGCCTACTTACTTTAGAGCTAGATGGCGCCGTGGAATGTCTAATTATTATTTATTTATTTAAATATAGAAATCCGCTGTAATGTTCAGTTTCTATGTCAGGCTCTCTAAATACCTCCAAATACTAAATTTAGTCCTTTCTAAAAAATAAACATGAATGTAACTTTCTATCTTTAAGTTCAGGTCGGGTAAGCCGATTTTATTATATTGTTAAGTATATTCGATTAATTATTAATAAAGATCTATGATTTCTGTGTGCCTCTCGGTAATTAATGGGGTAGGTAGTAAACTGCCTTCTTATTCCACTAGTGGCGCTGATTACGCTTGACCCATAACAACTGTCAAATACCATAGTAAAAGTTAATTTTATAGTGATTTTGATCAAAAAATTAGAAATGCATCATTGCGTAGTCATAATTTTTATAGAAAATGGATACCACAGTTTCTCTGAGGATATACACATGCGGAACTTGTGGATGTTACTTGATTTAAACTTTTGTGGAAATGTACATATTACGGTCCACATTTTTCATATTTTACATTATTTTATAGGTTTACCCTAAAATAGAACACAGAACAAGCAATTTCGATTGCAGCTTGTTCATTTGATAGGTAGTTTGTTATGTGTCAAGCGTATGAAGCGTCATCTATTTTTTTTTTTTTTTTTTATATTGTAAGGATAGGACGTTTGTCTTCCATGCCACCTGATGGAAAGTGCGCATGAAGACTATGGTGTTACACGTCCATCCACGAGAAACCTATTCACTCGACACTTAAAAGTTCCAGGACTGTAGTGGTCAGGAAAAACAGACGCAGGCAGATTGTTCCACACCTTGGTAATCCGTACCAAAAAGGAACTATCTATTATATCTATTTAGAGCTTTTTGTTTTCTTCTCCATTGCTTTTCATACCGGAGTGAGTAGTAGACATAAATTAACGTTATTAGCGTTTTAGTGTAAAGTAATTGTATAATACCAATAACTATTCGCGAATAATATGGTTAAAAGTGTGTGTTTTTATACATGTCAGTTTCCCGTAAAACAAGTTTCGCCCTGATAATCAGGTGTGAATGTTGAATGAAATAATACATACATAACTTCACGCCTGTATCCCTTACGGGGTACATAGAACATAAGAGGCTATGAAACCATCTGAGGTCTCGTTTGACAAATTTAGAGGTATTATAATTATGGAGAGAGACTATTGCAGTGACAGGGAGTCAGCCTATCGCCCGCAAAACTGTCAATAAAACCTCTGACCCTTAACTGACTTTCACGGTATACCCGGGAAGAGAAGCAGCTGGCACATTCTATGTTTTTGGACCATGCTGGACTGGGAGTGAAAGAAATGATCTATGTATTTGCTGATCACTGTTTTTATGTTATTACAATAACAATAAAAGAATCGGATAAGTATTACCTACCTCTGGTATTGCGAAGAAATAATATTTCAGGTTTTTATAACTTTCCCTGAGTTGGTTGGTGTAATGTGACTTACCAGGATGTAAATCGTTCGTAACAGTTCATTACAACATACTACTTGATCTATTAGTTTCGATCATGTTACGTATATTCGTATCGATCAGGATCACCCGATGGTAGATATTCGAGCTTTTATCTTACATTAGATACTCATAGTTATTTTACAGCCAAGTCTAACGTAATAGATAACTTCCCAGTAAGTAAATAACTTAGTTCTTGAATAAAAATAGATATAATACATACATACATAACTTCACGCCTGTATCCCTTATAGGGTAGGCAGAACTCCAGTGGTTTTAGGGCCGTCTGATGTCACGTTTGACAAATAAATAAAATATAAATAAATATTTCTGACACTCACACAACATTATCTAGCCCAAATTAAGTTTCTTAAAGAACTTGTGTTATGGATACTAGATAACTGATATACTTAAGAAATATATAAACATACATATTGAATAAATACCTACATATTATTTTAGAATAAATTTAAATAAACATTATAAACATCCATGACTTGACGACTTATATCTGTGTTCATCACACAAATATCCGCCGCCGCGCCGGGATTCGAACCCAGGACCTCTGGCATAGAAGGCAATGTATGTTACCGCTACACCAGCCGGTCGTCAGTAAATAAGGTATTATAATGATGGAGATAGGCTATTGCAGTGACAGGAGGTCAGCCTATCGCCCACAAAAGTGCCAATACAACCTCTGTCCCTTAACTGACTTTTACAGTATGCGCGGGAAGAGAAGCAGCTGGTACATTCTATGTTTTTCTTTCGCTCCCAAATACATATAAAGAACTTGGCAAATTATTTATAAACATTGTCGTTTTTTAGCCGAATAATGTACGCATGGGCGGGCACAGAATAATGCTCTTCAATTTATACAAAAACAACTTAATTTGTATCATCCCGTTACGTGAAGGGATCACGTTTAAAAACGATCGACGCTGTAACTCACTTTTTATTAATGAAATTTAAAAATATTATGTAAAAAGATAGGTATTAATTTATTTATATAGGGTCGCCAAATTATAGTCAATAATATTTTAATAGCAGAATAAGAATGATGAGGGGTTCTGAATTTCGAAAAAAAGATTCTTTTTGAACATTTTTCATTAATTAAAATTTAAAAATTCTTTTAAGTGATCAAAATTCTGAAATTCTTTTTTTAAGTGAAGAAAATCTGTAGCTTATGACTACACAGCAAGTAATAAAAACGTTTCCATCTTATGTATGTAGTCATAAAATGAAGATGAAACTTTTTTACTCACTGAGAAGAATATTGAAATTGTAATTTATGAAAAATATAATAAATTTTTCTTTTTTTCGGAATTTACACCCACTCGTCATTTTTAATCTGCTATTAAAATGTCTGTATAAAAACCCTGTATATAAATGTCTCTTTAACAATAGGAACAATGGTACACTAACACAGAAGCTAATTTTAACATAAATCTAAATTCCGCCATTACTTACAAAGAGCATGCACTAGAAAACTAAAAAAACAAATGTGCTATATGCAAACAGTCTTTGGGCGAATTGACTAACATAGTTATTTTACAATAAAAAAAATACAAATCTACATTACAAATATAAATTATAAAAGATTCAAACTAAATTTATAAATAATAATGACTACAAATAAAAATTAATTAAAGGCATTAAATAATAAAAGTGGTAAATTATTTTTAAAACTATTACCTCTAACTACATATAAATTAATAAAATTATTCACATTAATTCAAATTAAATTAAAAATAGAATAATTATTTAAATCAAAGCATATTTATCAAGGTATCTCAGTTTTGTATGGTTTTTACGTTGTTGTCTAGATAATGGGGATTCTAATTCTTACTTATGCTCTAATTCTTTTTTGCTTTTTTGCTTGGTGGTAGGATCCCTTCTGGGTCCGCCTGGCTAGCGACCACCCTGTATATAAAGTCTGCCGCCAAATGTTACCGCTTCGGCGGTAATGTGTTCCGGCAATATTGTATAAAGAGCCAGTTCCTTCCTGAACCCGTGTCCTTTCATCTTCGACCTCATCGTCACTTACCATCAGGTGAGATTGAGGTCAAACGCGGGTTTAGTCACTTATAAAAAAAAAAATGCTCAGAATAGTACGATTAATTCAATATCTATCGAAAGTAAGTGATCATATTGGCAAATAATACCTTGGCAAATAATGTCAGTGCAAATGTCAAAAAGAAAAATAATGATACCAGGTAAAATCTTCGTAGTGTAAGGTACTCAATGAGAATTATTGAAATTGTATGGCTCTTTTTCATTCGTTTCGAATAAAAATTTAAACAAATGTATGAATACGACCACTTTGGCGATGGGGTAAACCTATCTGCCGCAGACGCCAGTGGTTGAAAAAGAAAAAAAAAGTTCCGTGTCTGGGTGTTTATCTATTTATGTATTTATATTCTAGGTTCCCCCTAGTTCGCTACATGGTATCCCACAACACAAGCTATGCTTACTTTGGGGCCATGTAGTTGGTGTGATTGTCTGGGGATTTTATTTAAAAAAAAGAATACGTGAATTTAAGTTGTGTAAATAATAATTACCAAGTGCTTTAAGACGGTCACAGTTGAAGTGAAATTAGTTGCTTGAAATTTTTAATGACAACGAAAAAGTAAGTGACGAAAAGCATCTCCTCTCTAGAAATAAGAAAATGAAAGAATAAAATATTTTTGCAGATTGGTTGCCGATTGAGGGAGAGAGGCTTAGATGCCCGCTCTGGGACTTACTTGGCGCAGAGGTTGTCCATTGCCGTACAGAGAGGCAATTAGGCTAGTGTGATGGGTACCTTTGCGCCTGGTATGACTCAGGGAGGCCTCTTCAATTAGAAAAATACTTAGGTTTATTTTTGTATATATTTAGGCACTAAGAAAGGTCTTTTGTATATAAATGATAGATATGTTGTAATTTATTTAAGTACTTAGTTTAACGTTTTAATTTAGTTTTCTAGTTTCTCCTTATGACATTTTTGTGAGTCTTATTTTTTTTCCTATACTTATCATTAAGATATATTATAAAAAAAAAAACATTCTTTCACTTCAAACGCATCACTATTTTTTTCTTCCATAAAGTGGGCATATTGGAACTGTCATTTAACTGCATTGAATTATTTGCCAAGGTATACACCTCGAATCTTGCAATCTTCTTTATGATACGTTTACACGGGAGCCAAAATACACATTCGTTTCTAACTACGTCCATTACACGGCCTAATAACTTAGTGTTGGCTAACAGCCATCAAATATCTACTATCGATATCACTATAAGACAGTGTTAAGTACTAGTTTAATAGATTTCGATCAACCACGAAACAAATAAGATGCAAATCGTTAAAATTATAACTGTGAAAGTAATGAAGATGTAATGTTTGTTATAAAATCTCGAAAAACTACATAGTATTGGATCAAATTATTCAAAAGTTGTCAATCTTCAGGGGTTATCCCTACGGCACTTTTATCCCGATATTACCCATGCAGAAGTGAAGCCATAATCGATACATTACATCACTCAAGCATTATTTTACCACTAGCTGTTGCGCGCGGTTTTACCCGCGCAATTTTGATTCCCGCGGGAATTTCGGGATAAAAAGTAGCCTATGTGCTATTCCAGATTACACTCTAGCTCTATGTCAAATTTCATTAAAATCCGTTGGGCCGTTTTGCCGTGATTGAGGAACAAACGTCCACATTTATAATGTAAGATTTAGCATATCGAAGATTCTTGCAATCCGTTTATATAATCCTGTTGCGAGCTAAATCGCTATTTTCAGAGTGAATGTGTGGTGAGGTGTTTAAATTAAATTCCTAGGCATTAAAAGTATTGCTTAATTCTTAGAAGAGTCGAGTAAGTTCACATGGAACTGGTTCTAGTTAAGTTAGTTAAGTAACTTAAGCTGGGGCTAAGCGAGCTGCTGCTTTACAACAATCTATTATATTGCCGCTGTTAGAAACTATAAAGTAGTGATGGATTTAATATCGACGGTTACTTTATGATACGTATTTGGGTCCTTTCGATACGGCTTATTAATTAAAGGTAGGTAAGTATGTAGTGAAGCAGAAGAGCTCTATTGTGACGATGCAGGGGACCAGGGTATGTTTTGTTAGCTTAGATTTGCATGATGATATCTATAAGTACTAATAGAATTAAGCTAAAAAGTTTTTTTACGTTTCTACCAGTACGGTTTGAAGCAGTGTTTGAAATATAATTTTTGAGTTTGATAGCTTAGCTTTTGGGAATAAAAGTTCCAGTGAAAACTATATTTTTTAATTGTAGCTTATTGCTTCTGTTTTATTCTTAAATTCAATAAAAAAAAGCATTTTATACCCGACGCGGCGAACCTTGATCCCTATGACACTGACAGTAATTTCCACAACATAACCTTGTAGTGCCGTCACAGTTACATTAGAATCGTATTGGAGGCTTCTAAAAATGGCATTTATTTATTTTAACATAGCTATATTCCAATAAAATGATATTCCGTTGGAATTATAACAATTCATAACATTTGCAAGAAATTATTTCAATCACACTTTACGTTCTGCAAAAGTTACTTCGTAAGGTATGATTTAATAAATACCCTAAAATATAGTAATCATTTAAATGGCATGGATTACTATAAAAGGGAAAAATCAAAACCGGAATATATGTATTGCGGCTTATTATATATTTAGGTAGTTGTACTGTCCTCACGAAACTGTGTAAAGGTGTGTGCTCAAGCTGTATTAAATAAAATATTTTTCATTTCTCATACTCGGAAAGTAGTCTATGTTTGATCCAAGTATCGGTCTGAAAATGCTTCTTCCGACCCGCGGGTCGGAATGTTTCATACAAATTCATTCCGAACCAAGGGCCGGAATGGATTTCAAAAATAGAACTAATACATTTCTTATGAAGCCAGCTGTCAAAAATTTAGATTTTTTAGGATTTTTTTTATTTTAGAAGTCAAGTTAAGAGAAGTAATTTAAAAAAATATATTTGTCTATATTTTGTCACTATCATTTAAAAAAATATATAAATATATAATTTTCTTAATTATATATAATTATTTTAATACATAGGGTTGTTTTATGTAAAAAATGATATCTATACCTACATAGAAATATGTCACCGATTTATATGTGACTAAAAATGTCACTTTAAACTTTACGAATCATTTGAACTTTTCCATTAATTTTAAATAAATATTTAAGAAAAATGTTTTTTTTTTACTTTCCTTATATTCGAAATGAAAAGTAGAGTGTTCCCCGCGGGTGGATGACATCACGCCTGTATCCCGTATGGGGTAGGCAGAACACCAGAGGTAATAAAACCATCTGATGTCACGTAAAAAATGATATCTATACCTACATAGAAATATGTCACCGATTTATATGTGAATAAAAATGTCACTTTAAACTTTACGAATTTTTCGAACTTTTCCATTAATTTTAAATAAATATTTAAGAAAAATGTTTTTTTTTTTTTACTTTCCTTATATTCGAAATGAAAAGTAGAGTGTTCCCCGCGGGTGGATGACATCAATTCATACTCGGATTATATCCGCCCTCGCTGCGCTCGGGCGTCTAAATACCTCGTATGGGAATTGATGTCATCCGACCCTAGTTTAACAATCTACTATTATTGATTAACTTAATGCTGAAAATTATTTTCACAGAGCGCCATCTAGTGTTGATTAAAGACAGTTAGTTCAACTTGTACATTTCACTTTGAAAATTTGTCGCAAACGTATACAGCAGTGGTGTGGGCTTAAGGATCTAGGGGTTATAACGTAAAAGTTACAGCTTGTTTAATCTAATGTGGGAACTATCATTCTTCCTTTAACCACAATACCACATGTAAGCACAGTTAATTTCCACCAGATTAATAAAAATTAAATCAATTTTTTATAGGAGAACAAACGGCCTTTCCAGCTTTAGCTTTTGATTAGAATCAATCATAGACCTGTATGAAGTCGCTCTCAACTCCAAGAGCAGTCTTATGCGTTATAAACCTGTCAAAAGATTGTAATTGAATCTGAACTCTATGCCTTTGACGTTAAGTTGAAAATTGGTTGGGGAAATTTGACAGTTTTGTAACGCTTGATATGCTCCCTTCACAAAACTCCTGCGCCGCCCTGAAGTTGTACGCAGCCGCAGGTACAGGTGAGTCAAAAGTGTTATTGTTTTATCTATACTCAGCTATACTATACGCCTCGTGTTCAGGGATGGACCAGAAGTTTTGCGTGAACTGTACCCCTTAACCTGTACCTCTTGTCTTCCATGCTGCACTGGGAGCGAAAGAAAAACATAGAATGTGCCAGCTGCTTCTCTTCCCGGGCCTACTGTAAAAGTCAGTTACAGAGGTTTTAAAGGCGTTTTTGTGGGCAATAGGCTGACCCTAATAATACATACATACATACATAACGTCACGCCTGTATTCCTTATGGGGTAAGCAGAACACCAGGGGTTGTAAGACCATCTGATGTCACGTTTCACAAATTTGGAGGTATTATAAAGATGGAGAGAGGCTATTGTAGTGACAGGGAGTCAACCTATCGCCCACAAATCGCCAAGTAAACCTCTGTCCCTTAACTGACTTGTACAGTATGCTCGGGTAGTGAAGCAGTTGGCACATTCTAAGTTTTTCTTTCGCTCTCAGTCCAGCATGGAAGCAAGGTTTTAGATTTAGAAGTCTGCAAAAAATCTAAATTCTAGTTTCTAAAGTAGGCAATATAATTTGTTTCGGGGGTGTCGGGTATTTCTTAAGCATTGCAGGGAAATAGATAATATTTGGCGTTTACTTTGACTTTGAGCTATTAAGTATTATACATAACATCCTCCATGGTTCATTGTACCAGCATGCGGCTGCGGCGCGAAACGAAAATAACTTATCTAAAGTTGCTCATGTCTAGATGCATACTAGAACAACCCTTAGTTCACCTGACACCACATGTCTCCATATGACACATACCTATTAAAGCATACATTATAGTTGGTGTATCTCCGAGACGAAAAATCCTGGGTTTGATTCCCTGCCAGTTAAGAAAGAGACTTTTCGTAATGGCCCTATTATTTGGCCCTATGCAGTGAGTTTTTTCCTTCACCATATGTATATATGGTATCCCAAAAAGCAGTTTAATTTAAAGTTATTTCGACTACCTTGCAGGTGTGCCGATTGAGTAATTTATATTATTCTAATTATAAGCTTTCGCAATTGCCAATTCATTTCACAACTTTCGCATAGCTCTTAAAGTTATTATTATACAAAGTTATATCTAAAATTAATGATTATATCTATGTGTAGTGTTAGTGACTTTTGCGTGTATCTTATGCCGAATGTATTTATTAACGAAAAAACTATGAAATTTGTTAAAGCATTAATTATTTTGCACATCTATAACACAACCCATGTGCATGTTTTAGGGCTAGATTGAGTCACCATGTCAAAGTCAAAGTCTAAATATTCTTTATTTCGAAAAAATTAAATATATTTGAAATAAGTCAAAGAATTTACTAATTGAACTCAATCTACCACCACTTCGGAAAGTCGATTTGTTGAGAAGAAGTAGCAAGAAACTCAACAGCATGATCGAGATTTGAATTTGATTTCTCGGCTCTTCACGATATTCCAACATGGTTTAAAAGGAATATCAATCTGTTTTCACTGTCAAAAATTGATAGCATCTCATACAACTTTTCACTAGAAGAAAAAACTGTGAAGAAGGGTAGTTGTAACATAAACGGGTGTTTCATCAGGTTAAGATACAGAACCATACGCCAATTGTAGCTTGGACCTTATGTCAGAGACACTGGTCATTGACAGTGTCCAGGTGTATGCCACGAACCATCCCGTGGATCCAGTGATCGTTACTTAGCTGAAAACTTTTAGCGTAAACAAGAGCATAGAAAAAAGATAGAACATTGAGAAAATCGATAGTCCGAAATTGTATAAGTGACGATTTATTTTCTCAACATTACATCCGTGTTCATAGTAGGTTATACAAAGTTATAAAAGGAAGTAAATATCGCGATGTCCATGATAAAGCTTTTATGTTGAAATAAAATAGTGCAGGTACCCAAATAAAAAGTTTTTTGCCTTCTATTACAATAAAGGTAATCAAAAGTGACAATTTGAACTAAATTGTGAAAACAGGTTTAAAAAGAAACAACATGAATATCTGCAATGTCTTTACTCATTTGATTCCACTAAGTTAATAAACTAAGGCTAATCTAAAATTGTCTTCACATCCGCTTTTAAGGCGCAATATGCTTATAAAAACAAGTTAAAGAGCCACTTTATATTTATATACAAGTAGTAGATATGGTCTTAAGTTTTCACTTTGGAACTATAAAAGCACCAAAACAAAGATATCCACATTTAGGTGAGGATTTCAAAGAAATTTAAGTCGCAGCAACTTAAAATGTTTATATTTTGGACGTCATAACTTTCAGCCACTACTGTGAACCTGCAAAATTTTAATTAGTTAAGGCACTGTCAAGAACAAACAATATGAATAAAATGCGGTATCCATATCTCAAATATATGTTCCCAACTTCAAACTTGCTTCAACTTTTATACTCGATTACTTTACATCCGTTGAGAAGTTATAAAATAGCTCAAAACAAACCATTTTCACTATATAACCACTTCTGTAAAATAAATTACTTCGTATGATTAAGTCTTGATATTTAAATTCATATTTCATAACTGGACGGAAAGGATCTTACAATTGTTAGTAGTTCCAGTGACGCCCTGCAAGGGAATTGCAATATAATAGATACAAATGTAGATGATTAATAGTAAATATAAGTGTTTTTATATATAGGTAAAGTAGGTTTTACCCAATATCGGACTTTATACGGACACTAAGCAGACATGGTACAAAAGTCTAACTTTAATAACGAGATTAAGCAATCTATCATAATTAGGAACTCATATCGAACAGTTTTAAAGTAACAATTTAAGAGCTATAGGAACAAACACAATAGAATTTTTAATT
Source organism: Stenoptilia bipunctidactyla (assembly GCA_944452665.1). Taxonomy (NCBI): domain Eukaryota; kingdom Metazoa; phylum Arthropoda; class Insecta; order Lepidoptera; family Pterophoridae; genus Stenoptilia; species Stenoptilia bipunctidactyla. The sequence goes on along the minus strand of OX101721.1, from coordinate 44,604,636 downwards.
GTTATGACTAGGCGACAGCCATTGAGGGCCTCCTAAAGTGATTACATAGCTTCAACATTCAGAAGGATTTCTATAACCTTTAAGTAGTTTTATTTGTTATTATTTACGTGTATTTGTTGAAACCCAAAGTTTTATAATTAACTAACCAATCTTCTTCAAACAAAACATCATCCAAGATTATTTTTAATAGTTTTTGAATTAATGAGTTTAAAAAAAAAAAAAGTTGATACTTTTTAGAGACAAAATAAGAAAAATGATTGTTTATTATCAAGAACTTTTAAATTTACAATAAATGCGCTAAATTTACTTACTGTGCAACATTGTACATTCAGTGTTCCGTTTATTTAAGGACACTTAACATACAGAGTAAATTTACCAAATCACTGAAATTTTACACCAAACTTATGACGATGCCTTGCGAAATGACAAAAAATACGAATCCCTAAACTTGACAGAGCCGTCGCAACTTGCTCTAGAATATAAAAACTTAAAATGCTCAGAGTCACCTCTCTACATTCACCCCACACTGCGTTCTGCTGTAACCCCACCCGAGCGGAATGCAGCCTTTCTACTCCGCTCGTAAGGAGTATACACACCTTTCTAAACTGCTCGGGTTATACGGGTTAGTAGGGATGTAGCAAAGGGGCTCAATTATGCAATGTTGGGAGTACGAGAGGCGCAGAGCCAGTATAAAAGGCTTGTGGTGCGTTTCGAGAAGCACAAACCAACACACAGTCGTATCAGACCAAGTGTAAGCACATTACAATCAGACCAGCCAACCCAAGCAAGATGTACACAAAACTCGCTGTAAGTGAAGCAAACGTTGTTTTCGAAGTTTATAAAAAGAACAGTTCTAAGTTCAAGTGTAATTTGAAAACAAATATCGAATGTTAAAGTGATGTGCCCATCAGATTGAAAACGGTTATCGTTTTAATTGATAGTTAATTGTGTTAATTGAAAAGAGAATAAATGATGGTTTTGTTTTTGTTGCAGCTCGCCGCCCTCCTGGTCGCCATGGTCGTCGCCTCACCTACTCCTGGTGGTTGGGGAGGAAGGTAAGATCAACATGCATTTAGATATCTCATAAATCCTACAATCCTCTACATTCTAGTCAAATGATTCAATAAGCTTTGTACTTATTAACTTGACCCATTGTATTATTGATAAATAATTTTCGAAAAATAAGTTTTTATGTCTATTAGGCTGCAGTAGAGCAAAAATATATCGTATCTTTTTCAAACTGACCAATAAGCTATTTGAAAAGATCAATCATTTTTTGAACCTGTTCGAATTTCAAACTGGTCGATACAGATCAGTGTTTTCACTGTTACCTAGTTAAATTCAAACAAAAACTCATTATTATAAACTCGTTATCGTGAAAAAAAAAGTAAAAGTAGAATACGTATTTATCCGGCAATAATGTCAACGACAGCAGCTTATAAATAAGTAGACGCATAACTTTTTACTCTTACATAAGTAATGATTCGGGAAAAAATAACAAGTATCAAATGTGCGGTGCAACACGAAATATGAAACACACAAGCAGGTTTCATAGTTGGTGTGATTATCTCAGGATTTTATTTATTTATTATTATTATTTATTTAATACGGGGACAGTCGGTCAGCAAGCACCTCATAAGTGTAGGTGGTCACGCTTTTTTAGCTTCCTCAAAACAGTTTTTGAAAACATGTTTTTATTGGACATAACAAAGATTGTTAAGTGATTGTGTGCTTCTTTGTCACCCTCATCGGCATCTTAATAAGAATCAGATGACACTGAGAAGTACTAAAAAAAAGGGAAAAACAGAAAATAATAATATAAACAACTTATATTGCAATTGTAATTATCTAGCATTATCGTACCTTGAGATGTTTCGAAATGGCTTACACAGTTCCACTCTGACAGTCACTTATTACCATTACCTTTACGCCGACTAACTTTGCTATAAGTCAGTCGATAGAGATAAAAAAGTTATTAAGAAACAAAGCCATATTTATTGTAAAACAAAGGCTCTCTCTTAGCCCTGCAACTCTCAAATACGCGCCAATCATAGTTTCATTACGACACGTATGTAACAATTTTGACAGTAATGTGCCATCATCATTCACTTAAAATTACTCTAAATAATAACCAGACTGGGCGAACTGCCCCCAAAATAAACCGGCAAGATTAGATCCACGTAACACAGCGCAAAAACAAAATCGGTTTTAAACTACATACACAACATTAATATTACATAAGAAATGTCATAAAACGTAAACGACTGCAACTGTTGTTTACAATACTGCTACAGCTAACCGATATTAACAACACTAGTTCGGCAGGACATCAATAACTGAGATATTTAAGAAATTACATAATATTTTCTGAGTGAGGAAGTAAACTAGTTACTTTCCAGGTTTCGTTATCGAAACACTGCTTAAGGGCATCTCTATTAGTTAATGTTAAACATTTAAACTTCAGACAGGAGAAATATAATGTGTATGTTCTGAAATTCATTTGATTGAGAACGCAATCAGATTTCAATTGAACTTAAAGTTGCAGACTTATTGATCCTAAGATTATTTTTGCCTAGAATGGTCTTTAAAAACAACAAAGATTTAACTGTCTCATCATAGAATCTTCTCAATCTTGCTGAATAATAGGTTCCGGATCTAAACTCGAGGCAAAACAATAGGGTCATTCCCATCGTAACAAGTAACAAACCAACAAGCATGTATACCTACATCACTTATGTATGTATGCAATATTCTTTTGTGACATAAGTTTAATTAAATGGTACGTACAGCATTTTATAACGACATTTTATGATGTACGACGATATTATAGTTGTTTGCTTCTTTGAATAATGATTATTTATGTAGAGCATTTGTATCATGAAAATTATAGCGAAGCAACAAAGTTAATGTGCCTTAAAGATAATGTATTTGAAAGTCACACTAATCTAAACAATTTTTATATATATGTCTTGCTTGTTGTATCAACCTTTTTATTTTCAAAATAAACTTGACAATTTCCTAATCATTTAAACATACTTAGATATGTATTAAAACTTAAGCCTTTCTATTTTCAAAACAAGTATCTATAAAAAGATACGCTTCTGATGAGAAAGTAATATTATAAAACATTCAGAAACTGTATTGACTATACAGTCCTTTTGACTTAACGTACAATTTAAAACAGAATACGAGCGACGGAATCGTTGCATCACCAAGTATTTAGATATTCGCTTGTTGCACCATTTTTGTGTTTACAAATGAAGGAAAGTTTCCGATACTAGGTGGAATACTAAAAAAGTGTCCTTTACCATGACCACAAGTTCTGAGACAAGCCATTTGAGTGATACGATTAGATTGTTGTTAGTAATAACAGCTGTATATGTTCGACATATCAAGCATATCAATAATCTATGCACAATTTAAAAAAACAATATTCCAAATACGAATTCTCAAACTTAAAAAAAGTTTTATTCTAACCTTAAAATTTTCCGTACAGCCACAAGCACGTAACCATCCACGTACCGTACAAGATCAAGACCATCCACCACCATCACGTCGAAAAGGTGCCTTACCCTGTACATGTGCCCGTCGTGAAGGAGGTTCAGGTTCTGAAGGAGGTGCCGATCTACAAGCACGTCCCAGTGCCTGTGATCAAGCACGTTCCTTACCCAGTATACAAGAAGGAGATCGTGGAGAAGCAGGTGATCGTGCCAGTACATCATGAGGTCAGCCACCACGTGGAAGAGAGCCACCACGGGGGCTGGGAGAGCGAGTCGTTGTCTCACGGCTGGAACTGATTCCACGGTGGAGTGTTATTATAAATAAGGTTGGTTTTTCAATATCAAATCTCTTAGATTTAAAACAGTAGAATGTAAGCATTGCCATGTCAACCAAATGACAGTTTTCTATGTCGTATGAAAGAATCTTGCGATTGTAAATTTAGATTCCGCTATTGCTATTTAAATGAAGTTGATTTGTTTGTCTTATGAGATAAACCTAAAGCTACAATTTGTTGTTTGTATGTATGTTATGATTTCTTGCGAAATTAGTGTCATTCATTCAAATGTCATTCAAATGTGGTCCAAAATATAACGATCTCCTTTCTAAGCCCATTCGTGTAGGCTCTATCGAAGTGTTTACGTAACTGATTACAAGTAATTATACAGTCTGTCGCTTGAGTTAAAAGCACAAACATCGTACATAATACACAATGCAACATAATCATAGCAGATTACTAGGCGACTAATGTCAAAAAGTATTTTTATTAATTAGAAATATAAAATCTGTGAAAGGAATCTCTAACTAAATATACACTTTTATGCCTTACCCAAATTATAAGTTATTATAAATTAAAATTAAATAAGATAACTGCATTCAGAAAAGAGCACTCTCACTCTCGATACAAACTATGTCTTGTGAGAGTTTTATGTAACTGTTAAAAAATACAATAAAATACACGTCATTTATAATACAGGCTACATTACCGAGTTCTAGATTTACTTAAATGCTAGTATTAAGTCTGCACCGACATGAATTGGCACATTCAAAGTAAAACCCGGTACCTAATTGTAAATTATCAGGCTTCGCCGGTGAAAGGGAACATTACGCATTTCTAAGCGGCGCGGCGATGGAGATGCGCGAATGCGTGTTCTGTATAACTTGAGAGTTACTCAACCATGCTCTTAATAAGACTCCAGTCTTTGCCATCTAAGGAAAATGATCAAGTAGAACATTTTACCGGAATCATTATCGACAATACAATGACATTCACTGTCCGACTTTACACTTAGTTCAAAAAGTGTGGTGTAGCGCTATCATAAATTCTACAATAACCATTCTTTTGTTCACAGGTTTAGAATAAGTATTAAAGTATCCAGTTCATCTAAAGATCATCATCATCATCCCAAGAATACGGAAGAAGTCATCACTCACTGAAGTTACCATACACTTGTTGTTTTATATGTGTAAGAACCAAAGACCAGAATAAACGTGTTCTTTTAACTTTTATAAAAAAAATATGCCTGATTTTATTTCTCAATTAAACTAGTAATAATCCAAATAGCGTGAAACAATATTATAAGGAAATCTCATTACTAACGACAAAACATAACAATCGCAACTTTGAAATATAATAAAGACAAACTAATCACTGGTGCCAGCAGGGGACAACATTTCCTTCATCTCCAGATTAAATGGCAAGGTCAAACATTAGGCCACGTTATATTCCCTGAAGGCATAGCACATTAATTCATAAACCGTAAATGTAACAATACTAGTCAATTGGGCCTTGTAAATAGTGACGTTCCAACCCCGAAAGAGCCCTCTGAACCCGCCCTTCTTGTACGCGTTCACAAGGCAGGTTGTCAACTGCTTACATCGTATCAATCGGCGAGACGTGCTTGGCGTGGCATATTTGGTCCTCGCCTTATGACTCTGAAAATTAATAAATGAATTTCTGGGAAAATCTTAGATTCTATAAGGTTAAATAATAGCTACAAGTTCACTCGATATTTGATATCAATTCTGCTACTAAATATCATTGCACTGCTCTGCGGCATGTGTTCCTGGACTGTTCATTTAATTTTGTACAATTCTAAACTCAATTTGTCTGAATAAAAGATGCATTCGCCTTTTATACTATTCAGTTTTTTTTTAATCCTACACTATCAGAAGTAGGTAACGTTAGAACAACTCACACTGATTTGCAGTCTTCGTTTTGCCAAGTCGAAAGGGTATGTTGCAGTTTTGCTCACGAAGCCAGCGGCAGCGCCTGCGATGCTGGATGCCACCAACAAATCCTGAGGCTTGTCGCTGTAGTTTCCGGGGGCGGGGTCACACGTTTCATCGTCGCAAGCGTTCATCAAATTTATGATCATCGGCTGAATCTTTCGGAATACGTAGAATGAAATACCTGCGGCTGGTCCTACCTGAAAGTTTAATTTGAGGATAGTTAAAAGTAGATAACGGCTAGACATCATATTGAATACTTGATTTATGCTAGCTGCTTTATCGATTATTTAAGCGTATAAGATTATTTTTCTTCAGTATGCAAAAATCATATGACTACTACATACAGAAATTTCACGATTATTATATATTATGACATTTAGGTTTATGCTTGTCTTTTCATTTACCGTATTAATTTAAGGGGTATGGCAAGAAAGTGGTTTATAATTTTATTCATTAATATGAATTGGATGCTACCCGTAAGGTGGACCGACAACGCTAAAGGAGGGCAGCGCGGGACCGCGCGACGATGTGCAGAGCCTTAAGGAGGCTGTTGCCCAGCAGTGGACGTCAGCATTCTGATGATGATGTACCTATGCGGAATCGTTTAAGGCAACAAAGCTAAGGTCATTTGCAATCATTTGACCCAAATCAGAAAGCGAACCGTTTATGATTTTTTTAATTATCTAGTTTTATACATTCATACCTGCATTGATAGAAAATCCATGATCCGATTCTATTTATTTTCAGTGTTGGATAGGTGTTCATACAATTAGTAATAAACAACAATATAACTATACTGATTTGAAATCCAAACGGAAGCTACAAGTTTTTTCTTAAAACTAATAAAAAGAAATGGCCAAATTTTCTGTTATTAAATTCTTCTATTCTAATAAAATATTCAAAAAATTCTGCTAGTTGTAAAGGTAATGCCAATGAAAGGCCCTGTTTATGGTTAATGGTTCACTTTCTCAGTATACAATTTGGGGTTAAATTATTGCTCCTCTACGTAACCTTAAAATATTGCGTTGCCTTACCAATAATCCTGTTTATTATGTTTTATATTAACTAACACAAATGTGTGGTCAATAAGTATGTGTCTTTGTTTAACTAAGTAACAAATAATTTGCAAAACATCTGTCACCCGACTTCCTCGAGGATTTTGGTCTGCTGGATTAGTGAAATGAAAAAAAAGGAACGGTAACTATAATAGTTGCATCAAGATTTGCTGTATTGTCAATGCTCGTCGCTAATTGGATAAGCAGCACATAGTAACTGTACCATAAATAGCGCTTTTAATAAACAATATCGATGACATGTCCTACCATAGCAGAATATTGACCAAATTGAACCCACTCCTTTTTACCACCGGACTACCAGACGCAGACAGAACTTCCATCCCTGTATAGTGGATTTACCAAGAAGTCGAACAAAACGCTTCGATAGTTCCTTTTTGGTACGGATTGCCAAGGTGTGGAACAATCTGCCTGCGCCTGTTTTTCCTGACCACTACAGTCCTGGAACTTTTAAGTGTCGAGTGAATAGGTTTCTCGTGGATGGACGTGTGACACCATAGTCTTCATGTGCACTTTCCATCAGGTGGCATGTATGACAAACATCCTATCCTTACAATATAAAAAAAACATGTTCCAGGCACAAATTGGCAAACAAAAACACCATACGTTGGATAATTTTCAAGGGCAACTTACAGTTTGATGTTTTTACCGTTTCGTTAGACTCGTGACGAGAGTTTCCACGTTTATGATTAGTGGGCTAAGTGCAGCAGTTTTAAAAGCAGTTTTAAAAAGAAATCGAGATATCATGAGTGGTGTTGAATACTTAAATAAAGCAAGATAAGTCTAGCGCACCATCAAAAAATAAACCGGGACCGGATATCAAGAATTGCACCTGCAACATTGAGGCAGTCCATCCCTCATAGAAAGCAAAGAACCCTCCAGCTTTGTACACGTTTTTGGCCCCTTTGATTAGCCCTTGATATTGTTGCTTCACTAGCATTTGCCTTACTCTTATTACATCTAAAGGGATGATGAGAGTTGCAGACACGCAACCGGCAAACGCTCCGCTAACGGTTCCGAGATAGTATCTGCCAAAAAATAAGACACTATAATAAGATCGTAATTTCAAAAGTAATTGTCTATAGGTTGCATTTGACCTATCAGAAGGTAAGTCGTGTCAACTTCAATTTTGTTTGGATACTGTCGAAAAATAACCGGTTCGTCATATTTCCAGATTGCACTCGCATCTCGTCCGTCAGAAGAGATGGAAGTTTTTAAGATTTAACCAACGTAAGTCTTTTATAGAGCTTACTGCATAGTCTATCCCCCAAGCGACGAGAAGATATGGCTCCTAAAACAGTTGACTGATTGATCGTAGGTAATTTGCAAAGGGGGATATTTATAAAGAGGCGGAGCCTTCTACTATTGGAAGACGTAAATTAGCGACTTTGCTTCTTCCAGAAAAATCTCAAATTCGATATTTAGAAGTATAAGTAAAGACTCACTTGGCATTTCTTGGGAGGTCTGATTCTCCTATGACCATAGTCAACATCTCGTAAACATAGAATGTGGAGGCCGTCGCGGTAACGGAGTATATCTGAAAAGATACAAATAAGCAGACCATTAAATATGCTCTTGTTTTGCGTCTATGTTACATAATAAAAACTAAAGAAAATTGAAAACGATATTTAACAATCTACGTATTAAAAGATATATTATAATTTGGGTATTCACACAGATTAGTCTTGTTAAAATTGAATTTATTGATAGTTTTATTTTGCTATTTTTTTTACAAAGCTTTTCTGTGATGAAGGCGGCTTTTCAATGCATGCATACTTTCATTCATAAACTACGTTCCTAAAACTCTACTGGCTGTTTTTTTGTCTCCATTATTCCATAAAGGGTTATGGAATATGGCTGTAGCCATACCTAAGAGAGCTCTACACTAAAAATACTCTACAACACTAAGTTACTTGCGAAATGCAAATAGGACAACAAAAAGTTTGACTAGAAAAACGATACAAATATTAATAATCAATTATTAACCGATTTAAACTTGAGTATCGTTTTCATGCCAAAGAATCAGTTTTTAATTGAGCCAAATACTAATGGCGGTCATAAAAAATACCCACCAACCTGTCCTATGCAATGACCATGAAAGAAAGCTCGGATTCCTTCTTCTCTGAAAATGCGAGACGTTGTGTGCCATACACTTCCCTTCTTACCAAGCCTTTTGTCCTTGGATAGCTGGGTTCGCAGCTTGATGACATCGAGCGGCTGAGTGCAGGCGCGTGTGAACCCTCCAGAAATAACAGCAGCCACTAGTTTCTGATTTGGTGTCAAGGTATCGTCGCTTCGATATCCTACCATTGTAGAAACAGATCATCTTTGTATTTATTATTATCAACTCCGGTAGATAGAAATCCGGGCACCAAATCTAACATAGTTTGGTTATAATAAAATAACGAGTTTCTTAGTTACCACGCATTGGCGTGGTTTTTTTTCGTATTTTTATTTTACCACGTTGCAGGATGGTTATTTGAAAATAATAATATTACAGGGCTATTTGAAGTTACATCCTCTCTGGTGTTGTCTAATTGACATAACTTGTCATTTTGATTGCCATATGAGACATTTTGGTATTTTTTAAGAATTGCTAGTAATTAAAGTAATGTTTGATTTCTACTGTTGAACGTTTTGCTTTAATTAAATTAGGTATTGTGTGGATTTTTACTTACTAATAAGCACAGACTAAAGTATTATTAGTGCTACACCTATTCTAATGTCTTTAAGTAGGTACGTCAAATATATGAAGTACTTAAAGACATTTTATATTGATAAATAGGTAGTAAGGAGGGAATTTAAAATTCAAAAATCTTTATTTTATAGGTACATACACTTGAAATAAGTCACATTATTTTCACATTGAACTGAATGTAACACCACTTCGGAAAGTCGATCTGTTTACAAGAAGAGGCAAGAAACTCAACAGCAATCATAAACTACTCTAACCACCCATCATCATCTTCATTTCAGTCATCATCCCAGTAATCGGAATAGGCTGAATATATTTACCTAAACTTTGAGGAACAAAGTCAAAAAGTGGAGACTTCCTCGAATTTTTTTTTTCTGGACATCTTCCGGAACATAAAAAATTTTTAACGCCTAATATTTTAAAACAATCAGATTCTTAAAATAAATGTTGTGTTAATAATATTCTTTAACGGGACATCTCCTAAACATAACTTAAATATTTACATTAAAAATGTAAGTTTTGTAAAATAATGGATTTTACCTTAGTTTTTGTCTAATACAATCGGTAGCTACAAATAAAAAAAAAAACAAATATTAGAAACCATTTTTAATATTTAGGAAGCGTAAAAAAGTCAAACCATAACAGCCCATTCCTAACCTTTACATAATGTATCTTTACTTTTGAATGGGCAATGAAACATGGAAAACGAGTCCCGTTATTCACTTGAGAGAATTTTGCATGGAAATGAAGTTTGTTTTTGTTTTAAGTTTGGTATTTCTAGAAAGGCCATGGACTAAAAAAGTTTTTTAAAGTAAAATAAATTTACAAACCATGCCCGTTTTTTCAAATGTGTTGAAATTTAGTGTTCAAGATTTTTTTCATTTTTTTGCGATTTTTTCAAGGGCAATATCTTTTTTCTGAGACTATATTTCCGGCAAAAACTGATGTACCTTGAACAAATGCGCGTATAAGTTATTGATACGAAAATTCATAAAAAATAAGGATTAAAAAAAAGTTGTGCGAGTAAAAAAGGCAAACTTTTAGAAAAAAAAAAGTTCAAAGCCATGAGACTTTAAGACTTGACCTATAGAAAACAAGCTTTAAATTACCCCATTTGACGCTCTGTTCCTATAGCGGGTCATGTACCAGTCACCCTGTATATTCCGTATATTTAAATACACCTTGACTATGAACGGATCGTTGAAAAACATTGATGAAATGAGAGCTGTTTCAAGTTGGACCAATGAAGAAGCAATCTTAGAAAAAATGGAAAATGTTTTCGACCGTAATACTAGTCCCAGTTACTATGTAGTTAGAGAGATTAATGAAAAATTTAAAATGGGTCACGACATTTTAATCAAATTAGCACCTCTGACTTCTGTAGATAAAGAAAGATTTTCATCATATAATTGGATTTTATCTAACAAGCGAAATAAATTGAAACCGGAAAATATTGAAAAAATAATGATTATCTATTATAATTCCCTGGAGCAAAAGATAACAGAAAACTCTGACATTGTTGTCTAAGTAAATAGTTTTAATAAGGATATTTTATTTTTTAGAAATATTTTAAGCTTTTTATAGTTTATTTCTTTGATTTGATATACCTATTTGTTCTTTTATTTATACCTACCGATTGTATTTCACAAAATCTAAAAATTCATTATTTTACAAAACCTAAATTTTAAACCCGCGATCACTGGCGTCTGAGGCAGACAGTGTTACCCCATCGCCAAAGTGGTCGTCGATCGATTTAGGTATCTCCTAAGTTTCTACGTTAGAAATACAAACAGACTTTATAAATCAATTACTATCACTATAATAAAAAAACAATAACAATATTATAATAAACCTAAGTTACGAGTAATCTTAGCCTTAAACAAGAAGCACTAATAATTTAACAATTAAGTATCAAGAAACTAATTATTTCAAAATAAAAAAATCAACAAATTTAAAATCACAAAAAAATACAAGTTTAAAAAAGCCAGTCTTCTTATGCAGGCACAATGTTGAACCACAAAAGATTTTGCCTAGGACTCTAGGATTTTGTTTAATTCATATTTTTCATAATTTCGGATTGTTTCGCTTTTTAAAACCAGTCAACATTTTTTTTTTCAGGAACTGGTATTTTTTTTTCTTTATTACTTTTAAAATTAAAAAATGCACATTGTACATTGCTAGGAATAAAGTTATGGACCCTCAAACATAAAAAAGGGCTAAAAAAATTTTGAAACTCAGCTTGGCGTTGCATTTAAAAAAAGTAAGAGTGATAGATGACTTCTCAATAGCTAAATACATCTCTGAAGTCTGAGCATTCTACGGATACGTAGTTTGTGTAAATAACTTTTCTGTAAGTAAATTATTCGTTGTTTTTTACCAAGGCGGACCGTTTCGATGAAAATCTACTTATGTGGAAAGTTAAATGTTATGCAAAATTTATTAATGCTGAGGTTGAAAAAAATTAAACGACCAATTAAAATAAAAATAAAAATCTGGTATCTTTTATTAAAAAATTCAAAAACATAATAAAATCATAAAACATCTTAACTTATGACGCCGATTTGGAGAATACTTCATTTCCCGACTACGGCGAAGATAAAAGTAGGGTTATGATTTTTACCTGTATGTATGTATGTATGTGGGTATGGGTGTTCATCTGTTCCCACACAACTTCTAAACTTGCTATCATAATTAGACAAATGAGGTGTCCTTGGAAGCGCCTTGATTATAGGCTACACGACGTCACGTTACATTGACTACGGGACTTAAAGTAAATAACTAAAAAAAAAATTATATTGAAAAATTTTAATGTCGAATTATAAGCCAATCTGAATGAAATCTTGCACTTTAATTTATTTGAAGAGATTCTCCTCACGGGCCTTGAAGAGACCTCATGTACAGTTAATCACGTACTATTAATTACTCATACTCATTTTACGTACTCATTTTAAATTTTTGACTCGACGTTTTTTACGATAAAGTGGAAAGCTCACACTTCAGAGATGTTTTTAGCCTTTTCTTTATTCTCCATTAAATAATAACGGAGAAAAATAAAAAGTCTATTTACATTCTTGCATACGAAGAGATTTTTTTTTATATTGTAAGGATAGAGGATTGACACGTTTGTCTTCCATGCCACCTGATGGAAAGTGCGCATGAAGACTGATATTGATATTGTAATTTCTTCTAGGAAACCTAGACAATGCAGGATCTTTGTAAAGCCTAATTGTTTGTCATAATAGCTAGGTAATAAAAACGAAAACATAATTAGGTCACAATTATGAAATTGATCATCATCACAGCTCTTTGAAATAAGCCCACTTCAGGGTGATGAGTCTCCCCCCTGGGCGATGAGGAGGTTTAGGCCATAATCAAACCAGGCTCCAAAAGGCCAACCAGCACTGGGCCAGCTTGGTGGATGTCAGAATTTTCTTGGCGCCGAAATGACTTCCAACAAACTCTAACGACCGACTACTTAACGTGGCCTTCGAAGCACGGAAGTCGTGAAAAATTTATGATTGGCGGTCACCCATCGTAAAACCGACCGCCGAACGTAAGCATATCGTATGACATGTACAGGAGCGATAGCGCTACGACGACTTCATGACATTGATAAATGTAATACCAATTAATATAATCAATAAAGTCCTTTCAGTAAAAGTAATAGTTTCCTTTGAAACGTAACCCTCTGCAAACACTTTCTCTATAATAACATTCTGAAAATCCATATTAATTAAGCAAGAGTAAACATCAACTTTAATTAACACCGAAATAGATAACTTCGAAATACTGGTCGAAGTGTATGATCGCCCTAAAAAGATTAATTTAATGGCTTTATCATCCAAACAAACGGATCATATTAACATAAGACTATAGAACGGACAATGGTACCTACAGTTTCTTTTTTATTTTGTTTAGTTTTATAAGTAGGTACCTATTCTGTGCTTAGTAAAAAGCTAACATTCACATTCACATACATGGTGAATGATTATTTACTGGTAATTTTTTTTGGCACAACTTTGTAATACCTACGCCCTTTTATCTAGAAAACAATAACTTATAACTGCATTGTTGCAGTAAAAAATTTAGTTTGTGTCCACTTTTAGACGGAAAAGACCTCCTACAGACTAGTATTACCAACAAAATTACCAAAAAATATTGGGTATTCCATAAGAGACTTTAAATCTTCTTTATTTCGAATCTCTTCTCCACGGATACGCTGGCTATTCTGTAGTGCTTTATAGGTAAATATGTTTTCGAACGTTTGCCTAGTTTGGAGTCCATTGTGAGATGTAATTGTGTTGTGTTTATATATGGGGAACGAGTTCTATTGGCGGCTTTTCCGTTATTTCTCCTCTCTAATATAGCCTAAAAATATCGTTATAAGTCAAAAATATTAAAATTAACTTTTTTTGCCAAATAGAAGTTTTGGCCGCAATTTAGATGTTTTAAAAGTATCCCATCACTTAACGTTTTGGTGCCAGCGATAGATTAGAAAATAATTAACTATTAGGTATATTTAGAAACTAGGCACATTTTCGGCGTGTAGTCGCACCTGTAAGATGCTTGGTCTAGCTAGCTGGCAATATTGTCACGAATATTATTGCTTATTCCATAAGCACGGAGGGCTAATCAATTGTGCGTCTATTTGAATTATGAGTTGGCTTCCGAATTGAAACGACTTAACTACTTATTGTTTTGATTGTGTCGCGAGGAGGACGCGTTGACTATTGTGACAATGCAGAAAAATGGGAAACAAAAGAATAGCATCGAGAAGTTGGTCAGCCATCTTAAGTTTAAGGTTGGTAATATTTAAACTATAATCCTACTTAAGTGAATTTTAGGCATTATCTAGTTCTGCTAGGTTTTGAAGCTTATTCAGGCATTGTTTTCTCTGCGCAATCGATATTGAGTCGTAATCAGCGCTTAAGTAGTCTTGCTAATTTCTATGTCACAAAACTTTCAAATCAGTTATAAAATTTGTGCATTTATTCACCAGTACCAGTATATTTGATATGATTAAGAAGTTGCATTCACTTTCGGCGGAACAAATTATTTAAATCTGAGTAACAGGCAACTTAATTATCATTTTGAAAGTAACAAAAATGTTATTTACTTATTATATGTGAATTGCATCTCCTTTTGAACTGTCTAATTATTGTATTTGAAATTAGAACTACTATTTTAGAAAACTGATTATAATTATGAATTTTTGTGTTATAATATAAGTATTGATTAATTTCATGATGATTTGCTTGGTGGTAGGATCCCTTCTGGGTCCGCCTGGCTAGCGACCACCCTTTATATAAAGTCTGCCGCCAAATGTTACCGCTCCGGCGGTAACGTGTTCCGGCAATATTGTATAAAGAGCCAGTTCCTTCCTAAACCCATGTGCTTTCATCTTTGACCTCATCGTCACTTACCATCAGGTGAGATTGAGGTCAAACGCGGGTTTAGTCACTTATAAAAAAAAAATCATAACCCGTGACCAGTACAAAAACGTATTAAAAAATATGAATGTGCGCGTGCGACGCGACGTGTAAGTAGATATCATAATGACAAGGGAATAACATTTATTTATGCTTGCGGATAAAGTGTGCGTCGGTTTAGGTATGTGATTTATAAAAAAATTGATATATTTTAGTCTGATACGATTACACAGTCAATAGTCAACTACTTAATTATAGAGTCAGAACTCTAGGATCTTGACCTACGTTAACCAAAGAAATTAACCAGTAAGATATACTCAGATTTGAGGTAGTTTTATAAGTACATGGATCAATTAAAGATGTCGATTTAAATTCTTTACAATGAAAATATTTAAGTATTTAACATGAGACTAACATTAACTGCTCAGAAAAAGCTTAAGCGAATAAAAAATCATATTTTTATTTTCGTGCATTGGAAATACATTTTATGTTTTTTTTGCAAGCGTTTGACCTTATTCGCACCTGAATAGTTAGTGATGATACTTTTCAATCGGTGCAAAAAAAAACTTGAATAGCGGTAAATAAAGATGAAATCGAAAATAAAAGGGTTTATAAAGATTTTTTTTAAAACCTTGCAGGAACAGGTTGCCTTCAGGGCGTAGATATTGGGCGGCAGAATTTTTATAAAGGGCGATCGCGTGCTAGTTAAAATCCGAAGAAGTCCTAGCCCCAAGCGAGGTCACTAGGATTAGTCGTCTTTTATTTCACGCTTATCCAGTGGCGGTAGGTTGGGTTGAAGATGAAACAAAGAGGCTTAGGAGATAAGGGTGTATTTTTTGTCTATAACTTTAAATGATCTGGTGACAACATCCCCTTAAGTAATTACTTCAATATGGAGGATATAGTTAATCAGCACTGCCGGAGGCAGATGTTTGGTGACAGTATTTCTGTAATGGGGTTGTCCCTCACTAAGTTTCTGAAGTATGTTTCTTCTCGTACTAATTTTTAGTGCAGTAAACACTAGATATGGACGTTTCTAACCGAGTTTTAGCATTTTGAACTCGACGTTTAGCTAACTTACTTAACTCTGAAATAATGAGACAGAACTTTTGCAATATGCAATATGCCCTTGTAAAGCTACCGAATGCTCGAGTTGTCATAAATGTAAAATGAAATGTAATGTAAAGTAATTAGGACGATACGACGCAAGAACCTGAAATAATTTCACTTCGCTGTCAAATATTTTTTTTTCTCTGTCAAAGCGTTTTTATGCAAGTTGAAGAAAGAAAGCTACTACTAAATAAGGTTCCTTTTAAATGAATTTTTCTGATGTCAAAAGATGCGTGCTTACGGCGTAGTTGTTCTAGTAACTTTAGGCTAGTTCTGATAAAGGAGTATGCATTGGCTTCATACATTGTCGGCTCTGGAAGCAGGAACAATGGAAACATACTTTTGTATTCTAAATTACTGTTAATTTCATCCCACGTATCGTTTGTGAAACGGACAATTTGCTAAATCTTATTTTTACCATTAGAATTCCAGAATTCCAAAGGACCGTAATAGCTGAATAAAACATGTGTGATGGCTCACTGGTGATAGCAATATTTATATAATTATGAACTAACCTTTCTATCTACCAAAGTATCGATGTTACCTATATTCAATAGCAGAGCGTAAAATATCAATTTCGTAGAGTACTAGAGTACAAAAGTGCTAAAATAAATATTTAACATTGTTATGCAATTTTAAAATACTGATCATAAAGAACAATTATTGATTTTTTCTTACAAAATGTTGGTGTGAAATCATGTAATGAAAGACCTATAATCGATACAATAAAAGGCGACAAAAGTAGAAGTTCAACCCTTGTGATTACAGCGACATTGTTTTAACAAAATGTCGGTGAGTTTTGATAAAAAACTTTTAAAATGTCTGTTTCGGTAGCAAATTGTTTTACCTACTTATAACATGCTACATCAAATACCATTTAGATAGTTTTCAAATTTGTTTTGAAAGTTGCAATAATGAAGCTAGTTTGAGCATGTCTAGCGCGAGTATACCGTTATTTATTATACTTGTAACCAAAAAAAGTATTCATTTATCATCATCATCACAACTCCGTGTAATGAGCCCAATGCAGGGCTATGAGTCTCTCCTCTGGCTGACGAGGAGGTTTAGGCCGTAATCCAACCAAGCTAGCCCAGTGCTGGACCGACTGCTTAACGTGCCCTCCGAAGCACGGAAGTCGTTGTGAGACATGAATGGTCGGCGGTCACCCATCCTAATACCGGCCACACCGAGCGCGCTTAACCTGCGATATCGTTTGATATAATAATAATAATAAATAAATATTTCTGACACTCACACAACATTATCTAGCCCAAATTAAGTTTCTTAAAGAACTTGTGTTATGGATACTAGAATAAGAAATATATAAACATACATATTGAATTAATACATATTTTTTATTAGAAAATAAACTGAAAAATAAACATATAAACATCCATGACTTGACGATTAATATCTGTGTTCATCACACAAATATCCGTCGCCGCCGGGATTCGAACCCAGGACCTCTGGCATAGAAGGCAATGTACGTTACCCCTACACCAGCCGGTCGTCAAACAGTAACCACGGCGCCACGACGACTTCCACGAGTATTCATATACATCATAATATTTTATTGAAAAATTCAGGATCTACTATCAAATTGACAATATACAAAGAGATCTTAAAAGTATGCAAATGTCGCAACGTAATCGTAAAAGAATGCCTTTATGAGACCGTTACAAAAACAGAGCTTCGATATTTCGCGACAACTTGGGTTGTAAGGTGTCGTCCTAATTGGCAGCGATCGTACGATGGCGCGATGCGTTCTCGTCGTGCGATGAGTTCAAACATACAGATGCTCGCACATGACTTGCGAATTTCAAGTAGGACACTCTGAAGATATCTGTATGTTTGAATTCATCGCACGACGAGAACGCATCGCGCCATCGTACGATCGCTGCCAATTAGGACTACGACGCCTTAAAGTTTATCCAGGGGCAGTAGGGCATTAACGTATCATGTATCATTGTAATTGCAGAGGCCACAGAGCCAGCAGTTCGAGGTGCCCCAGCTTCGAGTCCCCGAGGAGCGCTCACCAGCGCGCCTTCCGCCGATACACGACAATGCTGGTAAAAAACAACATTTTGTCCACAAAATATACAAAAAAATATACATAAGTGTGAATTAACTTTAGAAATTTTGAGTTCTGGAGAATTTGTCACCGGTAAATAAATGCGTCATGGCACTTGGCGATTAGCTCGAATACTATCTACGAGTTTTTACATTTTATTAAATATCTTATTGTAAGTTATTAATCAGTGTAGACTTCATTGGATTAGGTGATATTACCCATGTTTTATGTATAACTAGTATAAGATCTGTTTGTTTCTCAAATAAAAATAAATAAATAAAAATAAAAGTCAGTAACTACGTCTGAGTAAAAGTGCTGCTATCATAAAGCAGAAACTGGAGTTTGTTTGTTAAAAATTGATAGCTCGGCTTATGGAAAATTTGTGTAATAAAATGGGTCATTAATTCTTAAGAATATAAACTCAATGCATAACCCTGTTCCTCGTAGGTAACATATCACCACTTCCTCAAGACTCTGGGTCTGACTCGAGAGCCTGGTCGCGGTACCACAGCGGCTGCACCAAAAGCGACTCATTCTTCCTAGACTGGTCGATTATGAGGAGAGAAAAAAGAAGCCCAAAGAGTAAGTCTTTTTCTATCTCTACCAGAAGTTCCCACAATGTTTCCAAATATTATTTTTTTGTTAATTTTACTAAACTGACAATTGTTAGCGATTTTCACATGACTTTCGTTTCATAAAACTACAATTCTACAGATGACATACAAGTGTCAGTAAAAAGCGTTTCATAAAAATTGTCACGACAATTTTCAGGGTTTAAAGTGTTACTAGATGTAAAAAACTTAAAATCCATTTATACCTCATTTCACTCACCTTTGTTGATAACGAAACGTAACTAGAAAAAAAGGTATTTACAATTTCGAAACGCATGTCAATTTAAAGCGACGTGTCTCATGCATGTAGGTACCTACTCATCGTCATCGTTCCATCCATCACAATTTGTGAATCATAAAATTCTATATCTCTATTTCACATACATACTTCCTTCATACTTATTTAAATCCAAATTAAAGGGTCACCAATTAAAATTACACTTCTTCTCAACAAAATACATAAACGATTCTGCTACTTTATGTAGTTTTTATTAATATACAAAGTTTGCTAAATGCCCATTCAATTCAATTTCGTGTACAATTGCCACCATTATCATCATTTTTCATCAATTTTTATCATTTTTCTTCGTTTTTTGCAATTGTAAGTAGTCGACAGGTCCTCGCTTGCCTGCTGGATTGTCAGAACAATTCTACAATTCTTGGTAATTTTACACATGACAGGCGTTTCATAAACGACAATTAATAGCGATTTGTATGACATGTGTCAGTAGACCGCCTGTCGCTACAATTGTTTTATGAAACGCATTATGTGACAATTTTGGATAGATTGTCAGGGTTTTATGAAACGCATTTTTGTAATTTTACAATGAATTGTCGACATACAATTGTCGGTCGATTTGAGTTTTATGAAATAGGGCCCTGGGGGTCGATATAGAAACCACTTTGGGAATCACTGATCTCTACTACGGTGGCATCGCAGTTGAATAAAACGATCCAGAGAGGTTTTTTCAGACATTTTGTTTTATTTTATCGATAAATAAAATACACATTTATCTACACATCTTCAAAAATACTTGACATATTTGAGACTATTTACACAAACATTCGAAACACTTAATCTTCGTGCATAATTCCGTGTAGAGGGGTTTTTTATGTAAAGAAGGCAGCAGATCAAGCGTTCCAAATTTGTCGAAAAATTGTAATGGAATCTGAACTCTATGCCCCCGACATTAAGTTAAAAATTATTTGGGGAAATTTGATAGATTTGTAACGCTTGACTTGCTGCCTTCTGTACCTAGCTTTTGATATTTTCTCGTTATTTCAAGCAGACAAACACTGACTTTGCTCTGTAATGTATCAGAAAACGAGGGTTACCTCATAATAAGCTAAATGGTTACTGAAATGTACCCCAGACTTAAGATTTTCTTTTTGTGGTCCTTTGATTTATGTTTTTATCACTATTAAAAACCAATGATCAAACCTTGTCCATACCTATTTAGAACACAGTAGGTACCTACATATATTTGAATGCAATGCGAATACGCTGCACAAAATGCTATCTTTTGATTTAAGTAGTTAGCATGAAATACTATTTTATCGTGCACCTTTCATGAAAAAAAAAAATTTTAATCGAATCTTACTTCTTATAGACTTAGCACGTACACGGCAGACTTACGTCATAGTACCTAGCTCCATATTAATATCAGGTATACTGTTTCACCTGCCGATGGTGGTATGGGGATTCACTATTCCCATCGAGGGTTTCTTTGCGTGCGGCTAGAAGTCGAAAGGCTCTTAAAAAAACTCTTGACTTTAAAAACGTGTTCGCATTTTTAAAGTGCATATTAAATTGAAAAATCTATATGTGAAAGCTGCCTTGAATTTTTTTGAAACAGTCCCCTGATAAAATTTGAATCCTGTGTTTAAGTCAAATTTTGTATTGGCACGAAACTTTAAAATCGTGAAACGGAAAGCAATCAGAAGTAAGTTCGTTCAGGTGAATCGTTCAGCAGGGAACCGCCATTATGTAAGTGCTAATGCTGCTAATTTCTCTTGAGTTTTAACTCCTAATATTTGTTCAAAATATTTATTATTAAGTTTGGCTTTTCAAAGATATATAATTCATTTAATATTGTCCTTTAATTTATGAACAAAAAGTCTCATAATTTAATAAAATTTGCTTAGGCATAGTCTTGTATGGGCCATTTTCCAAATAGCAGAGAAACACCCATATACTAATTTTCATACTTCTAAGTCCAGAAATGAGAAAGTTCAATACAAACTTCACCCCCTCATTTCACCCCTATAAGGGTTGAGTTTCCAAACATCCGTTCTTAGTACTCATTTACATCATAAAAGGAACCGTTGTACCTACCAAATTTTAAGTTTCTAGGTACAGCAGTTTCGGCTATGTGTTGATACCTAACTCAGTCAAGTTAGCCTTCTATATGTATATATAGATAGAAATAAGATAGAAGGAACCAGAGTAAGTGGCTGCCATTGAATTTTTCTAAACAAATATATATTTTAAGATATCAAAATGGCAGACAAGCTGCGATCACGTTTTGAAAGTTAATATTTACGCCTTTCTACTTCTATCCGCGCGCAAAGGAACCCTCTCTGGGAATAGTGAATCGCTGTTTCTCCATCGGCAGCTGTAACAGTATACCTGGTATTAAAATGGAGCTAGCTACTATGACGTTATTCTGTCGCGTACGGACTCTTAGACATTTATAAATGTTATAATATTTATAAAGGTTCGTATGCACATCAGTCCAACGGATTTGGAAGAAATAAGGCATAGTGTACAGTCTGGGAAAGCACATACTTTTATCCCATTTGCACTTTGAACCTTGGTTTCTTTCCTGTGTAATCTGAAATATTGTAAAATAATTACCTTAAAATTTTAAATATCATATCAGTTGAAAAGAAACATTGCCATTCATTTTATTTAGGAGTCAGTATGAGAATGCAAATAAGTCGCATAATTAATGCTTTCTTTATTCCATATGACCTATCTCCTAATTTTAACAGGTTGTTGATTTACAGGACACCCTGAATATCTTTTTACTTCTAATAACTAATAATATTTAATATTTGTACTACTTTACGCAGATAAGGATGAACGTTACCTCAAAATAAGGACTAATTCTCCTAAAATAGGTAATTATTGAAAATAATTATTCTTTTATAAGGATGCATTTCTGAATTTTTTTTCTTGTGAAATGGAAAAAGTTGGCAGGTACGGTACAGTAACTATAGTAAATTGCAAATACTTATTTAAGATCAAATAGGTATTACATAATAAATTGATAAACAACATGATGTACAGTAAAATGATATCATCATGATAAAATGAGTCACAACTAGAATTCATATTGTAATCTTGTAATCTACCAACCAACTCAGAGTCCATTTCCCTCAGAGGAAATCAGAACCTTTATAGAGATATATTGTATAGTGGATTAATTTCTCAATGGAGCTTCTTATTCTATTAATTCGATTTTTCAGTCGTCAATTATATCTTATTAATGTAAGTGCTGATATTGTATAAATAATAACACAATATTATAAAGTTTCATTTAATGCCGTGAGTAAGCCCAAAAAATAAAATCGATATTTACTCATTGGCCACATTTGACCACACGTATCATTAACGGTTTCAGGAAATAATGATCTTACAAATTATCTGATGGAAAATAAAGAATATTTAGAATCGCATGTTTTGGAAAATGTCTCTACGGAAGAGTTAGAGCAATGGCTTGTCAAGAAATATAATCAAAATTACAAGGTAAGTATCTACAGAGTTTGACCTCACATAGAGACACTGTTTTAGAGCGATACTAAATATTTAAATAGTACTTACATATTGCCAGTTTACAGCTAGAAAGAAGAATCGTCATTTCATACTATTGAATGTATAAACATGAAACTATTTTTAAAATCAACTATGGAACAATGCATATCTATTTCTGATATTATATATTTTTTAGCGTCACTTATATTCTTTTTGATTTTTATGTAATTTTGCTAAAAATATACGTGAATCTGGTAATAAAGCAATATGGCACCCGTCCGTCCGTCACTGTCATTCAAATAAACACCTGTCTGTCTGTCTTTGACATCGATGTTGATTGATTCTGTTTGTTTTGTGAAAAATATGAAAAACTTAATTAGATTGTATCGGAAAGCTGATATTGTTACTGAGCTACAAATAAATTGCATAGACTGCGAAGAGTATTATGAAAACCGAAAAGAGCGCATTCACGAACACAGAGGAAACGCGAATGATAACATCATATATCAACAACATGGCGACCATCTATCTGTCAGTCACCTGTCAAGTGTACTTTTGTGAAGTTGTTGGTGATACCATATTCTAATAATTTCACTGTGAAATAACTTATTATAAAACAGGAAATATAATAATGTATGATTTTTCTGTGATTACCTATATTTAAATGTATCTAATAAACTAAAAAGAAACACTATACAAATTTTAGTATTTTTAGTATGGGGAGTGACGATTCTCTTTTTCGAAAGACTCATCAAGTATTGCGGCTTGTGTTGCAACGTTTTTTGTCTCTACTCCAGAATAGCCGCCCTTATATAGAATAGATATTAATAGACTTAATAGATCTAGACTATTTATTCAAAAATATATATCTAGTGATAATACGAAGTTATAGGTAACTGATCTATGCCATATTTTTTAGCTACACAAGGCAGATGGTCCGAGTATGGCGCATGATATTCACGGAGACAAACAGACAAAATCAAAAAAACAAATGTTTATGGTAAGTAAAGTTATAAAATCATATTTTAGTATTCCCAATCGATGTCTAAATGGAAAGAGAGTAAATTTAATTTTTCAAAAGTTCTTATTTCTAGTCCGGAGCTGAGTACGAGTTTTTTGTAAATGTGTAAATGCAGTTTATTTTTTAATAAAATTGATGACATGGTTCCTCAGGACAGATCTTCTTATATCTTTTAATTTCAGATTTCTCATACTGACCGATCTAAATATATATTTACAAAAATATACATTTCCTTGAACATTTCGTTTTCAGGACTTGACTGAAGCGTTTCGCGACGATGCATCAGAACACAACGTGGTCAATGAAATTGCGAAATTCGTTTCTCTAACACTCAAGGCAGATGATTACAAAGTTTACAAATTATTTCCAGATCACCCGAATTTTGTGCAATGTTTTGTAAAGGACCATTCTGTAAGTTTTATTTCAAATAGGCTATTTAAAAATTGGATGTTATTTGTAATCTAATCGTAACATTCACAGAGTGGGACAGCAATAGTGAAGTCATTAGTGAGAGCAGAATCTGATGACGTCAACACAGTGTTGGATGTTGCCAGGGAAGGAAGACCAGTGACAATTACGGGAAACAGCGAGGAAGAATGTGGCAATGCGCAAAAGTCAGGAAAAAAGGTAAAATTTAAGTATATTAAAGGTACATTGCAACTAATTTAATATGAGCTTAGTAATAACACGAAATATTAATCAACGAGCTCTCTGTTGCAGGACTTTACATTATATCAGCCGATTTATTCTTCAAACGGAAAACCGTCATACGTGATAGAAATATCTAGAAAAAGCCAGATGTTCACGGATGATGATGTGGAAATAAGTTCAAATAATATAATTTGGGGGAACCTAACTTTGTATTTTTGCAATTTATACTTAGACAAGAAAAGAGAAAGAAACATGTCAGATTTTTTATTGGAGGTCGTTAGGTTTGTAGAGTTGCGAATTAACTATGGCTTGAAAATTAAATAGATTCGGTTTAATTATTCATCAATTTTTACAGGGCTGTATTTGAAGAGATGGTGTCTTTGGATCAACTCATAAAAAGAATCTTAGAATTTGCTCAACGCCTAGTAAATGCCGATCGAGCATCGCTGTTTTTAGTAGATTATAGAAATTTTGAGCTCGTGTCAACTGTTTTTGATTTAAAATTTGAACCGGGACAAAGTAGGGATGTTGAAAAGAAAGAAATCAGGATGCCTATAAATCGGGGTATTGCAGGACACGTTGCCCTGTCAGGAGAAACAATGAATATTCCTGATGCATATTCTGATTACAGATTTAACAGGTATCTAACTACAGTTTTAGAATCATTTTAAAGATTTTTAGATTTATTTTACATAACCCATTGTTTTTCCAGGGAAGTAGATGAAGCAACTGGGTATAAAACGATAAGCATACTTTGTATGCCAATAAAAGTGCAAGGTAAAGTGATTGGTGTTGTGCAGATGGTCAATAAACGCAACGATGACAACTTTGACCATGAAGATGAGACAGCTTTTGAAATATTCTCTTCATTTTTCGGCCTGGCTTTGCATCATGCAAGACTTTATGATAGAATCATGCGAAAGGAGCAAAAGTATAGAGTTGCTTTAGAAGTGCTAAGTTATCACAATACTTGCAAAGAGAACGAAGTGCAGAGTATGTTGCAGAACAAGGAAGAGATTCAAATAAATCTCAACGACTTCCTTCTGGATCCATATCTGTTTAATGAGTTTGATAAGTGTAAAGCAGCCATAACAATGTTTAATGATCTATTCGATATTTCTAAGTTCGATGTTATGACTTTGACGAGATTTGTCCTAACTGTGAAGAAAAACTATCGGACCGTACCATATCACAACTTTGACCATGGATGGGCAGTCGCCCATGCGATGTATGTTATTTTGAAAAACGATTCAAAGAAACGCTATAACTCCAAAATGGTAACTATTTCATTGATATTATAAAATGTTTCTATATTTTTAGAATTACTAATAGTAAAAATAATGTTTTCAATATTTATTGAAGTCACATATGTATATTATTTATATTCCAGTAATAATATAGATATGTGATGTCCAGTTCACAACTGCATATTCTAGTGGAGTTAAAGTCGTTCAGTATTTTTAAATAATCTTCCTTTTCTTGATAGATAACTGACCTTCACTGGCAAGTTTTCTTTCACCCAAGACATTGCCATATTTCTCTTAATAACTACAGTACTCAACTTTCTATTATTTTAATACATTAAAGTTTCCAAACAAAATTAACATTACATTCATGAATTTCAACTTAGGCATAACTTAACAAGAATTTGACTTGTCTTATTCAGAAATGGATATACCTAAATAAACGAGTTTGTTTTATTTAGGTATATCCTAATAATATTGGTAACCTGGTGGTTGGTAATAAGGAAGGCTAAAGAAGTATACTTACTTCTGTGTTTTTCAGAACGTTCTTAGATTTAAAGTCACGCGTTAAATGTTAGTCCTTTTATTACATGTACTACTTTATGACTAATATAAATAATATATTTTTTTTCTTTAGAGATTAGCATTATTTGTGTCATGTTTATGCCATGATCTGGACCATAGAGGCTATACAAATAAATACATGAGTGAGACTGCATCGCCACTGGCGGCTATGTACTCTACATCTACACTGGAGCATCATCATTTCAATATAACTGTTACCATTTTGCAACAGGTAACACTGAATATAAAACTTTTTTGTTCACTTTATAACGAACCGTGCATTGTGAATTCCATTTAATTTTATTTCAGGACGGCCACAATATCTTCTCACATTTGAACAGCGATGAATACAAAAAAATTCTTGGATATATTCGTCATTGCATTTTAGCGACGGATTTAGCAGCTTTCTTTCCAAATCTAGCAAAAATGAAAGAACTACACAAAGATAGTGAACAAGGCTTCAACTGGGCTTTGCCTTCTCATAGGTAACTATAATTATTGATGTCAGTTTTAATGTAATCATACAAAATCATTCAAAGAGAATATTCATAGAATACTTTTCCATTTCATAAAAAGTTAATATGCTTCTAAAAACAGTTATTTTTTTTTCTCTTTCAGAGATTTGGCTATGGCGATATCAATGACAGCGGCAGATCTTTCAGCCTCAGCTAAACCATGGGAAGTTCAAATCAAGACTGTCAAAGTAATTTTTGAGGAATTTTATGATCAAGGCGACAAAGAAAGGGAGGCAGGAAAAAATCCGATTCCAATGATGGACAGAAATCAGCCTGATGAACAACCAGCTAGTCAGGTGCTTATAATTATTTTATGAAAGTGTAACCTTAATTCTTCAAAGATATTACGTTACTGGACCGATGACCTGGTCAAAATCACCGGTAAACGCTGGATATGGGCGGCACGGGACCGAGAGACATGGAAAACCTTGGGAGAGCCCTCTGTCCAGCAGTGGGCGTGTCCTGGAGGAATGATGATGATGATGATGATTACTTCACTGTTGTTTTATTTCTTTTTCAGGTGGGATTCCTCAGTCAAATTTGCATACCTTGCTATCAAATGCTTTTCCTCATTTTGCCTCATACTAAACCTATGTATGCCATGGCAATAAAGAATCTTAATAAATGGAAATTCAAAGCAGATAGAATTTTACAAAAAAAACAAGACAGTGCAGCAATTCAGGCAGGTTTGCTTTCACTTGAAGATATAGTAGACATACCTGATGTCTTTGAAGATAATGCCGACTACTGTTCTGAAATGTCAGAGGAAACTGTGATAACTGACGATGAATTAGCTGTAGAAGCTGAATTTGAGGTTAAAGAGCTCACAGGTGTGGTTGATCAAGAAGCACCTGCATTGATAGTTACAGAACACTCTCCATCATGGGAAGACTCTAGCTCTGGCGAACAAAAAACAGAAATGTGGAAAGAGATAGATTCTACAGCGTGGATTGATGAAGAAGGTCTAGTTGTTGCAGCTAAAAAGGGTGATACTGAACTAAAATGAAGAATATGTAAAAAGTAAGAATCTGAAAATGTAAAAGCATCTGTCTTTTAAAATACTTAATTTAAGTTGAGGTGAAATAAAATACTTGATGACAAGAGTAGTTTTTTGAGATGATATATATTTTGGTTGATAAAATTTGAAATAAGTTAATTCTGTTCTTGTTTATTACAAACTGCCTTATAAATTCGGGTTTGGGAATTCACCAGTAAACATTGTCGTGGTGCCACTGATGCCTACGTCTTGAGGTTTCAGATCATAAAAAGTAATAAAGCACCTGAAAAATAAGATATTATATTGTTTTAAATGCATAAGTTTAATTAGTTTTCTAACACTTTTCTAGGAACGTTTTGTATTGTGTAGCTTGTACTTTTTTGGACAAAGAATTCAAAGAATGATTTTTGTGAAGATCTAAAGACACACTAAGTCCGGAAGTCTGGATTACCCTGAAGTACACAAGTGAAGACAATTTATTGGACGAACAACTTACAAAATTTAAACCACCTAAATGCAACATGATAGTAATCATTTTGGCCTAAATAAAAACCGACATATGGGAAAAACTTTCTGCAAGTAGGGATGTGTTCTATTCTAAGTTTTGTTCAGCAGGCTTTTAAAAAATTATGTTCGTATAACATGTGCCTCTACGCTCAAGCATTATGTTTGTAATATGTAAATAATAATGTATGGATAAACAGTTCCTTGTAGATTCTTTGATTTAATCATCATTTATCATGAGGTGCAGATCTTATGCTGGTTGTTATAACCTATAAAAAAACAATTGCTATCGCTTGCCGTGGCAGCATAGACACGAGTGTTGTGAATATCCTTTGGGATTTTTTTATCGGCAACTAACCCTGAGTCTGACCTCTATCTCATCTCTGAGTTTAGAAAGACTAAAACATTTCCGGAATACATCACCGCTGAAGAGGTGATACTTGGCTACCGGTTTTGTATGAAGTCGCTAGCCATGCGTACCCTGAATGCGGATCTACCCCCAAGCGAAGTTACTCGGATTAGTCGCTCTTAATGATATGCATATCCAGCGGCGGTAGGTATTTTCTAAGCTCTACGGCTAAATATGTGACCTTTATCCAGCACTACCTACGTGACTACGGCTGATGACGATGAAATGACTTCCCATAATTACCTTTTTGGAGGAACGCCCAGCTCGTTTTCAATAAAGGAGCTGAGCTTTTCACTGATGTATTTATTCTCCATTAGTCCCAAATTCCCGATCGACTCCAGGGTGGCCACCACGCCAGGTACATCGACATTCCCGGCAATGGACAGTTGACAGTCAGGTGACAAAACGCATATGAACTTCTGCAATCAATTATTACTTATTTAATTACCACCCGTATAAAGGATTGGAATGAATTCTAAGACTCTTTAATCTGATTGTCGCACCACTGAGTTCAAATATTAAGTACCACAATAAATCTATGAGCAAAAGTTATGATCTTTGTTATTGCTACTCTTTTTTTGAAGCGAAGATTCTGCTCCGGTTGAATACAATTTTAAAGCACTTTCTTGTTTTTAGTAAGTACATACTACATCCTCCTACATCCTCATTGTGTTATACAATAAATATACATTCATACATACATACATAGATAACGTTAGGTCTGTGTCCCTTATGCGGTAGGCAAAACACCAGAGGTTATAAGACCATCTGATGTCACGTTTGACAAAATTTAGAGGTATTATAAAGATGGAGAGAGACTATTGTAGTGACAGGGAGTCAGCCTATGGCCCCCAAAAACGCCTTTATAATATGTAAAAATTATTAAAAATGCCAATAAATATGTACCAATATATATCTGGTACCACATTCCCGGTAGACAAATTGGCCATCAAACGTCCCTATAATGTCGATGTGTCCCATCTAATATTGTAGGTATTATTTATTACTCTAAAATTTACATCGAAAATCAGAATTTGATTGTAATGTTTACTTTTGTACATAATTATTTAAAAGTTATTATAGACAATACTAATAAAGTTATCAAAATTTAAATAAGGTTCATCATCATCATCACAACTCTTTATAATGAGCTCACTGCAAGGCTATGAGTCTCTCCCTGGGTGACGAGGAGGTATAGGCCATAATCCACCAAGCTGGCCCAGTGCTGGGTGGTGGATGTCAGAATTTTCAGGGCGCCAAAGTGGCTTCTGACAAGCCCTAACGACTACTGTATACAAGTATACAGCACCCGGGACCGACTGCTTAACGTGCCCTCCGAAGCACGGAAGTCGTCATGAGAAATGAATGATCGGCGGTCACCCATCCAAGCACCGACCGCACCAAACGTTGCTTAATCTGTGATATCGTATGATACACACATTAACCACGGCGCCACGACGATTTCCTGTTATAAGCTAGGTTCTATTTAAGTTAATATAATCTTATATTATCCTAGTAAGACGCAATAGTACCTTTACTATTATAAATGTGAAAGTTTGGGTGGATGTCTGGCTGCGTGTATGTTTGTTCCCCAATACCGGCAGAATGGCAGGATGGATTTGAATGAGATTTGGCATTGTAATATTGTACAGCCTGAAACAGCACATAGGATACTGGATGTATCTAGATGTTTGTTCCTCAATCACGGCTTAACGGATTTGGATGAAATTTGGCATAGTGATAGTGTAAAGCCTGGTTTAGTGGATTGTGCTTTTCCAGCTAGTGTAAATATATTCGCCAATATGCTTTATCTGCTGGTATTCTAAAATTCTTCTTTAAAGAAATCAAAGTGACTTGTATTAAGCTCGCGATGCTCCAATGTTATAATAAACAATGAAATAAGGAATATATTAAAAAACTCAGTTAAATATTAGGGTACATCATGATAGAGACACACATTTATAAATGAAATAAAAGAAAATTTCAAATGAGTTCTTCCTTTTATCTAAAGCTTATATTCGATATAAGTACAAGCAAATGTTTATCGAATTTATTTAAGTAAATGTTCCCTCAATTTCATTGAAACAAGTGATCAAAATCGATTTATAACTATGGAACAAAGTACGATTAAAAACATAACATTGAGAATAGTGGGGAAAACAATGCAACCAGTTTAGTTATCAAAATGGGATAAAAAAATTACGAGAAATGCGATGAAACACTTACTTCTGGCACTTTTTTTACACATTCTGCTAATACAGGTATTATTCTTTTAACAAAATCCGCCGGTATCTTTGATTTTGGAACATTTGTGAATATTTTAAGACAAGGCATGACAATATTTTAAGCAACACCTTAAATAATATAAATATTTACGCGACAGAGCTGTGAAGATGAATGCGTCACTAAATGGAGCTGACAAAATTATTATATAACTAATCTTATCAGTTACTCAGAGTATATTTAAACTGAAGTGAGTTAATAGTTCGTTTATCAGAGTCGTTATCAATATATTAACACGCATTGGGTCGTAGGTATCTATTAGATATGATATATGGATTATTCATATGCTAAAATGAAAATAAAAATCTGCTGTGCGCCTTAAAGAATTAAAAATTCCGTTAAGAAAATCGTAATATACAAAATAAAACGCTTTTTAACCGGATTTATCGCGAATACGCTTGATTGTCTCTCGTCGTCGTGTCTTTTTGACGTCGTCGAGTTAAAACGTATAATTTATAAATCCTGTCAAAAAGTGTTTGATTTTAGATTAATGCCCATTTGCACTAAACTTTGATAGCTCCTAAGTTGATACTTAAGTCTCTAGGACGTGCTTAGGAATAAAAATTGAGTTGCACTAAACTCAGGTCAATGCCTAAATGTTCAAGACAATGCAGAGTAAGGCAATAATTAGGTGTGACGTATAAGGCATATCATAACTAAGTTAATGCTTAGTAGAGTTTAGTGTAGACGGGCATAAGAATCGTGAATATTTAAGACAGTGTAACGGCATTTTTATATAGGTGATTAAATCCGGTAGAAACGTCAGTATAATTTATATAGTAAGTAATGACAAGGCTATTGTTAAAAGCACACTGGGTTATGTGGAAACTGGCGCAGACATCAAAAATACAACTGGTATATATTACGCAGGAGCGGTTATACAACGTGTAACATAATGAAGAGATAATACTTAAGGGTATTGTATGTCATCAAGATGTAGTTTATAAGTAACAGTAACATATTTTTTTCATCCTTACGGTTCGGCTGAAAAACAAGTTCAAAGTTTAGATCAAAACATGTAAGTGTCATCCCTATAACCAGCTGTTAGCTTTTGATCAAATCTATTCGATAACAGATGACGTAACAATAAAGTGATGGGTAACTAAGACAGATACTACAAAATTCAGCCGTTGTTGCGGGAAAGGTCGTAAGGTCACTAACTGCGGCACAAGTCTTGTTTGAGCTTATTAGGTTGACTAGGGTTGTCAAAATATTTTGTTGTAAAATGATTTATATGAAATAAATTTGTATGAAAGTCTATACCAGCACTGGTCATGCTACTTCTTTTACTGTATATTCTACGTATGGTATAGAAGCTAACCCTAAAGTTTTATCTCTCCATTTTGTTACACGTTGTATACTACTAAGGTTTGACGACCGGCTGGTGTAGCGGTAACATACATTGCCTTCTATGCCAGAGGTCCTGGGTTCGAATCCCGGTGGCGACGGATATTTGTGTGATGAACACAGATATTAGTCGTCAAGTCATGGATGTTTATATGTTTATTTAAGTTTATTCAAATAAAAAATATGTATTTATTCAATATGTACCTATGTTTATATATTTCTTAAGTATATCAGTTATCTAGTATCCATAACACAAGTTCTTTAAGAAACTTAATTTGGGCTAGATAATGTTGTGTGAGTGTCAGAAATATTTATTTATTATTATTATTAAGGTCTTCTTGGCAGTCAAATATCCTTATAGGTAATTTAGAGATAAACAAAAAAATCCAATAGTAATAAAGCTACAGTATAGTAGTATGTACAATTTTTCGTAAATTATTTCCGTTACAGCTTTACGTTAATTTATCTTCTTGGTTATCAGCTTTTTGCAGTGTAAATAATGCTTGACAACAATTTGAATCATAATAAGTTAAGTGGTAGCTATGTCAATAAGTCTAAAATTTAAGGTATAATGCCCTTATCAAAATATAAATAATTTGAAACCAAACAATAATATGTTCAGGTTGTAACTAGAAATTAACAAGCAGATATCATACATTAATGACATCAATATGACTATTATATCATAAGTTTTTTTTCTATTAGACTATTTATCTAAAGGCTATTTTTAAAGAGTTCCGGTTAAAAAAATGTTTAAAGTTATAGGAATTAGGTGTGTACCTACGAATTGATTTAATGTAATTATATAATTAGTGAATTTTTGAAAAAAAAAAAAAAACATTTTTATAATAGTTTGACACCACGGTATCATTATTCAATTTCCTCTAAAAAAGGGTAGCGAAGTATACAAGAACTTGATTTATGGAGAGAACTGATAAGAAATCAGGAGTATCCTCCTAGTATGCTAAACCCGGGCACGAATAGGCTGCGCCCCCAGTACGCAAACTGGTAGCGGCCGACTCCCAAACGACGTACGAAAATTGATCAGAGTTTGCAGCTAACTCAAACTTCAGTTCGCAACTTTGCGGCTCGCTCGGCCGCTGACTGTTTGCTTCCTGGGAACGCAGCCTAAAGATGTTTTCAACAGTAGAACAAGAACTTTCGACTTGTGTTCAAGTTGATGACAATTGAAATAAATCAGGACTTTTCCTCATAAGACTGCACGCATGAGGAACTTAAGGGGTTAAGGTATGCATATGGAATATGTAAATATTATTATATTACGATAGATTATTATATTAAGTAAAAAATAATTTTCGAAAAAAAAAAATATGGAACCCATTCCAAATTGGTTTCCGTTTTTAAAACCAATGATAAGTATGTTACATCTTAATATATTTAAAATGTTGTCAGGTTTCGCCTATGTAACCTTTTTTTTTGTCTGGAGGAAAAACGGGGAACGATGGGGGACGGTAGGGTACGTGGGGATGATCCAGCAATAGGTCTCACCGACCCAATAAAAACCTCCAGGTATATCTCTCCCGTCAGTGGCATTGCCCAGAAGCCCCGGCGTATTGCAGGAAATGGCCAGAACACGAGGCCATTTCGCCATTCATAGCCTCTTCGCCTTTGTAACCTAAGCGCAATATTGAAAAGTCTTGCAAAGTGGACTTTGTTTTATGTAACGATGCCATCAAGAGTAAAACAACAAAAAGCTTACAAAGTAATCAAAAATATATAACAACGCGCTTATCTGTCTATTATTTTTATAGCCTGTCATTACTCAAGTGATTGGCATCTATGTAATAAAGGTGTTGCAAGTTTATATCTTCGCTAATCGCAATCCCTTATCATCAAACGATGAGGCCTTAGATTATCTGCAAGCATCAGGATGGCGTGTTGGGTGTACTTTATTTGTCCTTATTACACACAGCTTCACGCCTCTCTCCCTTTGAGATAGGCAGAGAATCCACACATTGCCTCTTTAGCATAGGGTAACTTATATAATGGTATAGTCGTCACTAACAAATTTGGTACTAGCGCGATCTAGCGGAAAACAACCGTACCTTGACAACCAAAACCCAACTGCGCAGCTCTAGCTTGTATTCTCAAGAAGGGTAATTTTAAACAATAACTTAGACTTTGGAATAGCTAGATTCATAAAATAACGGGTTAATCAGGTTTGCGAATGATGATGCCAGCAGTTCAATCAAAGTCTATGTATTGAAGTAAATAAAAAACAATTTAGCAGTTGCGTGATTTATTAGGTTTTCTTTTTTTTAAATATTCAAATGCACACATTTTCATCTTGTCCGTTTGGTCAAAATCTATTCTAGTTTAATCTTATTTAAATCTAATTCTGATTTAGGCACACAACGACCTCTTTCACTAGCATACATAATTGTAATAATCAGTGTACTTGTAACGTGCGTAAGTCCAACGTGTTATGCGAAGAATTCAGAGTTCGGGAGCTTGCCAACGTTGTAGAAAATTTATAAAACACAATCCAGAGCACATTCACGAGTCACGAGAGGAAACGGGTTGAAAAAGTTCATTCTTCACTCATGTCAGTCTCTCAATCACTTTCGTTTTGACATTTTGAGCATCAACATAGTAGAGCTGTCAATGTTTTGACAATTAGTATTATACAGTAGTACTACTAAAAACTTCAAGATTTTCCTAAGTTTAAATCATTGCATAAAATCTATTTCATATCATCCACTGTGGATTAAATAATGTATTGGGTATTTTTTGCAGTCATAAAAAGACATTTTCATATGTTTGGAACGCACCCAATTAGTTACTCTAACTGCGTAGAACGCACCCAATTAGAAAAATCTACGATTTTTTGGTATTTATGATTCAATTTAAATATTAAATATATCATCTTATATAGCGGATAAAATAATATAAATTTTGTATCAACTACTTAAAGCACAATTTTTTTTTCAGGAACCGTTGAGCAAAAGTGAAATCTGTTGGTTTAAAATGGAACATAATCTTTACCGTGTTGAGAATAATTCCATCTATCGGAAAGCATCAATACTTTTACCACAAGAGCGAATTCTAAGGAAACGGAAATAATACTAAGTGAAAAAACACTGCTCTTTAGCTTCCTCCACGTTAATTGTACGGGTTTTTCATACACGTTGTTTGCGTCTATAAGAATAGATGATTACTTAAAAAGGACGCTTCAATCATGGCCAGGTTGAAATCCAGCGCTAAAAGTTTAATGAAAATGTTTGCTAACTGGAGCTTTCAATATGGAAGCACTTTATGTCTGTTTTAGTTATACACGGACCCTAAGATGCTGCACGTGGTGGTGTAGGGCTGCATCGGCAACACCGTCAGCTAGGGGCCGCTCGAACTGGTGCAGGTAGGATTTGATGCTCTAATGATAGGGCTGTAAGGTGCATTGTTTTAGTTATACACGGACCCCAAGATGCTGCAGATGGTGGTGCACGGCTGCATCGGCAACACCGTCAGCCAGGGGCCGCTCGAACTGGAGCAGGTAGGATTTGATGCTCTAATGACATGTGACAATGGGCTGTAAGGTGCATTGTTGAGTGAAGTCATATAATTTTTCTATTACTTTTGTTCTTTAATGCTACTAGCAATTGCGTTACTGCAACCCCACTTTAAATTAAATTAATTATTAATAAAAGATGCTTTAACAATATGAAGAAATTCAGGAACTTGGCACGTTATCCTGACTCATACTATACGACGACGTACTGTACGACTATAGACAAATAGGCGCTTTGTAAAACTAGCAATTCCCGCGGTTTTTCCCGGGTTTGATTATCTTTGATATCAGATATCCTTTATGAAATATAGCACACAACCTTCTTCAAGGGTTAGGTTCAAATATGACAAGTAGTTTTAGAGAAAAGCGCGGTCAAATAAACACTAATTTTACTAATATTAAAAATGAAAGTTTGGATGGATTTATGGATTTTTGTTCTTCATTCCCGGCAGAACAGCTCAACGAAATAGGATGAAATTTGGTATAGTGATTGTGTACAGCCTGGAATAGAAAAAAGGCTACTTTCTATAGAAATTGCACGGGTGAAACAGCTAGTAATGTTTAAATATTATTTAGTTTTCTTATCCCAGCTAGATGGCGTCATAAGTATAGTTTAATTAATAGAATTTGAGAAGTGATTAATTATTAAATTTATTATGAAATTTTGCACCGCTTCGTAACAAGACTGATAAATGAATCTTAGGTAATACCTACAGAAGATTGTGTTTACAAAATCTTTATTTAAACCTTACGAACACTTAACAAATTTAATCTCTTCTAGGATAGGTACAGGTTACAGGATTTAGTTCGATATAGGTAAATAGTTTTGCACAACCGTATCGATTGTGGCTTTAATATCGCCTTTTATCCGTTTACTAAAAACTTTACTAAACATAGTTCACAAATAACGAAGACCTTAAATATAATAATTGTAGTAATCTAATAACTTTCAAGGATGCCTAAAAATCTCATGATTATTATAATTACGTAATTGGCATATCTTTTTTGACAGCACAATAACTTTGCTTATCTGTGACGCGCGCAGATCTTAACAGAGTATTGTAGCGACGCGACGTTCTTATAATCAACGACTGCAGAACATCAAAAACAGACCTAACATTTTCAGGTCCTTGTCAATACATAGGCTGAAGAGAAACTTAATTTACTTATAAATTTCCGTTTCCACACATATTTTTTAATAAGTACCTAATATATCTATTATTATGAAATTTAAATGGGACTACCTCTGAAGTATCTTCTATCTAATGATACACATATCATCAAAATCGATTCATAAATTACCAATCAATAGCTCATAAACATATACACAAACAAAAAAACATAGACACGAATTAAGAACCTCTTCCTTTTGGTAGTCGGTGGAAAAGAAAAACTGGCACGACAACGGAACAGTGTGAAAACAGAGATTATCTAGATTGTTCTTGCACGAAGCAGGAACCGGTGTTCGGTCAACAGATTCATCTGCAGTTGAAGCGATGCGTCTCGTCGGCGCATTCTCTTTGACAGAAATCGCTTCCTGGATCGGCTCCCACGGTGGCAGGTAACGACATAGAGTAAGTAACAGATGCGATAGTCGGCTAATTGAAATAATAAATATTCTTTATTGCCACTGAACTTTAAAACAATATAAAAATATCAAAATGTAAATGCCTTAATTTTTTTATATGTCATTGTTTTATATGTTAAGTAAGCTACATACAATTGTATAAAGTACCCTCATAGTCGGCCAATTGTAATGGTTAATTTTAGTATGTCAAATGTACACAACTCTAAATTAAATTGGCGTAAGCTTAATAAATCGAATATAATGAATAAATAAAATCAAAGCTCTGAATCTGAATTTATTGGAAGTGTTATTAATTTTATAAAGTAACGGTATCACCGTCAAGCATCGATATAGAATACCTACAGTTCGTTCGAATAACTATACGATGTCAATTCTTCATGTCATCATTAAAATTTCAAAACGATATAGATAAAATCGGATTGTCTGTAAAATTGGCTCTAGTACATCCCAAGCTACTGCATTTTTTTATAATATTCAGAACGTGCAAAGTACATATTTAGGTGGATGGGGTAACGAAAACAATCTCAGCGCTTAACGCGGGCGAAATATGCAACAAAAGGGGCCAGTCAGTAAGCAAATATTATTGCAAATTTTTGTTTTTAATAAAACGAACTCGCTTAGATCAAAGCTGCTGTAAAAAAGAAAAAGTTAGTGATGAGATGTCACCTCAAATTGCAATAATAATAAAATCAGTTTTATTTGCATCGCATTTTAAAGGATATTATTTGATTCCTACTGTTGTTTTAATTTTAGTGTGTTAATTGTTTTAGCCTTGAATTCTTGATTGATGGCTATGGTCTCGAAAACCCGACGGCAACATTTCCAGTGAACATTTCATAGGTGGTAAAATATCTGACGCGCAAACAAGTCCAAGTTATGCTCCCAGGATATTCCCTACAGTATTTCGACAGCAGATAGTTGAAGGGACACATGCATAAATTAGATACTCGCCTGATAAAACGAGAACCACACATGTTGCTACCAGAACAACAAAAGTCTCAGATAATATCACGAGAAATAAAATTGTAATGAAAAAAGGAAACGAATTACGTCAAACTCAACCTCCTCTGGTCAATCGACGATGTAAAGTCAATATTGAGTGTTTTACTTGGTCAGAACTAAAACTTACACTCACATTTTTTTTTAAATATTAAAATAAAAAAATTTGACATACTTTATCTAAATCATTAGTCACCTTGTACTTGCGTTTAAAATTGTTTTATAAGGTGTTGAGTTCACCCATGTTTGACGAATGATCGTGGCTCGCACTAAATAACTATTGCCATTAGTTCTCAGTTCCTTTCATTCCTTACAGGCTTTGCTAACACCAAATTATTTCTTTGTAGCCAACTATGGGGCTGGAAACAAACCAGTTTTTATAATATTGTTCATTTCTCCATTCCAACATCCGTTTTTAAAAACTTTCTCTAAAAATACCATTCATTGTCTTCCTAAATGTATTTTATTTACTCAAGTCTACACAAAATAAACAGCTCCTGATATTCATTTTTTGACATCTACCCCTCAAATTGCATTTGCAAGGCGCTACTGTCGTGCGCATTCCCAATATAATGACTAATGTAATTTCGTTGGAAGAAGATAACTTTTGGTGGGATTAGGTTGTCCTTAGTATTACTTAACTGCATTCTTTATTTTAGTGTTAACCATATTTAAAAGAAGTTGAACATCTGGAATTCTCTGTTCTTTGTCAGTTTCTTGCTTTGTACTTGAACTTAGTTGCTCTCCGTGTACAACAATGATGAGAGAACTGATGCTAGCTTTGCGGTGCTAACCACTTCACGCTTAAAAACATTGAAATGTTTCATAAAAAAACTTTCTGAATATGCTTATTTTAAATGTATTCAACATAAGTAAAATTTGGTCAAAGATTTATTTTGTTCTTAATTAAACAGATAATTTGCAAGTTTAATAACTTTATTTATTATATAAAAGACTAGTGACTGTTTTTTTGTTACCCAATTGTATTATATATATATAATTTAATGGAAAATTTTAAACGTTTCTCTTTGTCATTATGAAGAATAATTTACCCCTCGATTTGTGAAATTTAAACGGCGATTATTAGCCTTGATAGCCTCTCTGTGGAAGGACCCTTCAGGTACTGCATGGCTAGAGACAACTTTCATATAAAATCTGTCGGTCATATGTTCCGGCACCGTTTAATAAAGATTCAGTTGTTTCCTAAGCCCGTGTAAGTAACAGACATGGTCGCCCGGTGGTCAAAGTCGACTGTAATTCATTTGTTTATTTTTAACAAATGGGTAATATTCACTAATTTTAGCTTTCTGCTCTTCTTCACAATAATTAAGTTATAATGAATTTCATACGCCTGTGCGTAGATGAAAATGTACATAGTTATTTCTTCACATATTGACGTAAACTTGTTCTACCCACTTAGTTCCGAATCTTTATGCTTACTAAGTTTTCAATGTGTTTTTTTTTTGCCGGTTTACGCAAGTCTATCAAATCCAAAGACCTTTTACTAATAACTTCTGATCAAAGGTTCTTCGTAGCTCACAATACTTAATGCAAGATCACGCTACATAACAGTCAATTCATCACGAATTTTGTCAACAAAATCGGTGAAAATATCGATTCAAAATGACAGCTGCATTGAAAGAAACAAACGTCGGACCGCACAAATAAATCAATAAATAATAATTAAATGCAGTGAATGCAGTACAGATTGACAGGTCCAAATGTAAAAAAGAAAAATAATGATACCAGTTAATATCTTCCACTGAATGAGAATTATTGAAATTATATGGTCCTTTTACATTCGTTTAGAATAAAAATTTAAACAAATTTATAAGTACGTGTATTTGAGGTTACAGTAACTACTAAAATAACTAATTACCAAACATACCTTGTGCTTTTAAACGGTCACATACTCTCCACTCTAGAAATGAGAAAAATAAAGTATAAACTATTTTGTGAGTAATTTTTTTCCCTACATCGTTAAGATATTATATTTAAAAAAAAATATTCCTTCACTTAAACCGCATCACTATTTTTTCTTCCCTAAAGTGGGCACACTGGAACTGTCATTTTACTGCATTGAATTATTTGCCAGGGTACTATATAAATGTATTTTGTAATCTAATACTATTGAGCCGATAACAATAGGCCGTTTTCTACATTAACATCTCTTATTTTAAAGTCTTTCTAATGAAATAATGCTTCAATATTGACATTAGAAAGACTTAAGCCCAAAGTTAGGATTATTTTTTTTTAGTTTTATTATATGCATTGTTTTCAAGAGAACACGCCTCGTTTTACAATAACTATCTCAGCATTCTCATTTGCTAGGTACATTAATTTGGGTCATGATTCAATTAAAATTGAACAATAAAATATATAATTGAATAAAGAATTAATTTGAATGAATAGGCTTAATAATGAAGAGTGAATAGTGAATGTATAAAACGTTTTTCTCACCGTCTTATTTTTCATTCTTTCCTATGGCAACCACTTTCTACTTTCTTTTTAATTTCCCTAATTCATATACAACAATAGCGGTTGGTTAAATATTGTGCTCAGAACTGTATCATTAGAGAGCAAATATAAAAATAAAGATTAAAATCTACGTATTTCGAAGAAGTAACTTGCAGAGATTATACAATATTGTCATAATTATAAGGGTTCTGTTATACAAAATAAAACAGTGAACTCGAATAGGAGCTCTTCGCTGTATATCTGTGTCTGCAGATCTTTTATTCCAGAAACGGGTTGAGGTAACAATCTGAAATTGATATCAAGTACTTAATCAAGTCTGTAATCCCTTAAAGCAGACAAAAATATTTATTTCTATGTCAATGCATTTTGACGCTCGCTTTTATAAACTTCACGGTGTCCTAAACTCATGAAATTTGGCTAGAACTAAGAACTAGTTAGTACAAATAAAGGAATCGACCTGAAATCTCCTAATACTAGTAATAAATCATAAAACATGAGTTCATCATCATCATTCATTAACATGGTTTATCTCTGATATCTTCAAGTGATAACACTTGACCGGTTGCCAAAAATAAGATGGTTATTTTTCAGATTCCTTCCATGCTGGACTGGGAGCGAAAGAAAAACATAGAATGGGCCAGCTGCTTCTCTTCCCGTGCATACTGTAAAAGTCAGTTAAGGGACAAAGGTTTTATTGACGTTTATGCGGGCGATAGCCTGACCCCCGTCTTTAATACCTCCAAATTTGTCAAACGTGACATCACATGGTTTTACAGCCTACGGTGTTCTGCATACCCCACAAGGGATACAGGCGTGAAGTTATGTATTTATTTTTGGTGTAATAGGAGTCTAATGAGCATGTGAATTAATTGTTGTTCAGTAATAACCATCGCTCATTTACAAAGATCTTTAGAATACACTATTGGAACTGCAATTTCAGGACCTGCTAGTAATGCAACTAGTAATGTAACATTCGCAGATGTTACATTACTGCGTTGCGTATTTGGACGTGTGCGCAGAATGTTACATTACAAGTTCCATTACAGCAATCTGTACGCACCATATGACGTATTGGGACTAGTATGCTTAAATAGCTCAAGCGATCTGCTATTATTTATTCATTATTACATTATTATAATTGTTTTTGAAGAAATTTAGAAATTTTACTTTTTGATACAATAAAACCAACATTAAAATTCTGACCTAGCTGTTCCAAAAACATTTCACATAGTTCTTGTATAACAAGTTGCAACAAGTAACCTAATAGTTATCATATAAAAATAATTATCATCTCATAAATTAAATTCGTTTCAAAATAAACCTTAGTACAGTGACGTTACGAGAGTTATCAGATCATACGGAAAGTTCAAACGGATTTGACAAATGAGTTAGACCTGTTTTAGTAGCCCCTGAAGTTAGCCCCCGGGGTCGAAAGTGATCTATTGCGCAATGTGATGTAAACAGCAGCTATAGTGTTGTAAACAACCACTTTTCCATTCTATACTATATAATTTTAAAACATCATTTTGGACTTCATTATATTCATTATTTTCATTCTTACTTATTGGATTTAATTTATTGCTGACCAAATATATTTTGACATGTTTTCATAATTATTTATTATTTATTATGTACTTTCAATTCATATACTATAATTTCTAGCATGACATTTTACTAATAAATACTGTGACTTTATGCATATTCTATTACTAACATGTACTAATTCAATTTCATATATATTTAGTATTAACTTCAAATCGGACATATTCTTATTATAATCATTGCACAATTGTACAAATTTAACCAAATAATGCTTTATTTAAAGTTATAACTTAACCTCCTTAAGCTGTAGCAGAATATCAGCGTATTGCTTTTAAGCAAATACGGACGCTGAGCTATGGCTTTTTGCGCTGCTATAACACACACTGATTTAGATTAAGTATTTTTAAGAATTGTTTTAATATTAAGTTTATAAGTGTGTGATTTAAGTAACAATAAACGTTTTTATCTATCTATCTATCTATCACTTCGCTAATAATGTTAAGGCATGGCACTCGTGGCTAACAGTCCAAATTCTTAAAGCGAATTTAGGTTAAGAAATTTATTTATCAAGAGAATAATTAAAGTTTGTAAAGCAGAACAGACAGTCAAATACCTCTTTAAGTTAGGATAAATCCGATTTTAATCGTTTTATTATATTAAATCGAAGACACTATGAAAGAACACACAAAGAAAAATAACTACCCTAACATTACAGAAAAAAACTTGCAAAGGAAAATTGTCTGCAATTCTAACTCATCATAATCGGAATACGTAGAGAAATTCTTTAAGAACGGGCTAGTTTAGTTCATTTCGTTATGATGGGGAGTTTTCTGACAGCTCATTAAAAAAACAAAACTGTACAAAATTGGTACAAAAGGCTTCGATAGATGGCGCTTTACAAAAGGCGAAGGCGAATAATTTATTCCACACTGCGTTTTTAAAAGTAAAATAAATTAATTGACGTCTGTATCAGAAATTGAACGTATAAATAACCATAGATGGTAGATACCACTTACCTACATTATAGTTTACTAAGTCTGTAAAGTCCTTCGGCTTTTTAAAAGTGCCATCTATAGAGGTTTTTTGAACTAATTTTTATGAGCTGTCAGAAAACTCCCCATTGTAACTGTATAATTATCTTTCTTTATGGAAATAAAATGTAATCATTCCTTAGGCTAATAAATTTAAAACAACACAATAACTTTAACCCAGCCATTTGAATCTCTAGACTATTTTACCCTCCTTTTAATTTAAAGGTCAAAACATCATAGGATAATCAGTATTCTTTTTGAAAACATTTAGAAACTAAATGTGTATTATATATAAATATACCCATTAGTGTAGTTGCTAAACAGGTTGGTATAACAAACATTGTTTAATATATTCCATCTTTAGATAATAAAATATGTAATAAGATGGTATAAT
This sequence comes from Stenoptilia bipunctidactyla, assembly GCA_944452665.1. NCBI lineage: Eukaryota > Metazoa > Arthropoda > Insecta > Lepidoptera > Pterophoridae > Stenoptilia > Stenoptilia bipunctidactyla. The sequence goes on along the minus strand of OX101721.1, from coordinate 44,561,067 downwards.
AGCCAAGACACAATAGAAGGCGTAGACTCTTGACCGAGAGGTCGCCGATTTAAATCTCGGTCATATGTTGGATTTATACCCGTGACTTTTCCTTTTACTAACATGTTTTCACTTTATTTCAAATAAGAACTAAGTAAATCACTTTTTCATAATGACTATTTTTAACAGTCCTATATTTTATTTATCTTATTTATAGCCTATGTTTTGTGTGAGAATTTAAAGTTTTTCCAGACAATGTTCTCCTGATATTCGCATGATCAGATCAAAAGTCGTATTCAGAGTTAAATTTATGTGTTACTGCCCTTACACCAAGTTAAGTGGATATTCCATTTGCCTTAGTTCTGTTTTATTTATTGTAAAATTCAACGATGACAACATGAAAAAATAGGTGATGCAAGTTTTGTTCTAATACCTGTCTGCCACCTCATGTCTGGTTCCAGTAAACCGTGAAAGTGTAATTTTAATGATTGATGTAACGAGAATAAATCGTATCAATCTAAGATAGCGCTAAAGATGACTCCGTATTAGTACACTTTCGAACTATAGAGCTAGCTTAAAAAATAAACTAAGATAATTTGAGAACAGACAAACAGATAGATCACCTTTGAAAAAGTTACGCTAGCATGTAAGTATACATTTTGTAATGATTATGGCCACAACAACGGTGCCGCCTACTTTATAACGTTTTTTAAAAGCAAGAGAGATGTTTGCATAAATTTACGTCGCATCGTATTGCTCAACATTTAAATTATTGTGTCTGGTCAGAAGAAATATGTTTTGTATTTAAGATAATTTTACAACATATAGCCGTGTTTTGTTCGATTTATACAAAGTTGTTCATGAAATTTATTGGGGTACGAATAAGACATTGGTTCAATTTCGGCTCGAAAAATTAAAACTGCTCGAACGTGAACTCTGTGTTTTTTTTACTGTTTTAGAATTGACAGCGAGTCTATTCTTGAATTAGTGAATTAGGTACTATCGAATTTACATACTTAAACTTATAGTGTAATGTTTTATTAGTCTAGGAGCTAGGTCTTAGGAGCTACCTGGATGAACTCCTTTTTATTTAAAATTTGATGAGAAAAGTTTTTCATTTTAATTTCTTTGGCATCCCTGTCGTGTATCATAAGTGGATACATAATACAGTTTATTATCTCAGGCATTTACCACTCATGACATAAAATAATACATTATTTAAACCTTTATCACGGTATCTGTATACATCGAAAACATTTAAATAAACCAGTGGTTTAAAGATCCCACAGTGGCTTTATTAGGGATCATAGAAACTATACTATACGACATTTAGGCGAAAGCTTGGTATTTCCTTGTTAAAAGTGCCTGCTGTAATTTCTGGCTCATATTACTAAGAGATATAGTATACAATGATACAGAGAATCCAATCTATACATATAATAAAATGGTAGGAAAGTCAAAACTGTACATTGAATATTTTTTTAAAAGAATACTTGGGGTATGATCTACAATCGAAACAGAAACAAAAAATATAGTTTTTAGAATTTTTGTCTGTTTGTCTGTTTGTCTGTTTGTCTTTCCGGGATAAACTCAAAAAGTACTGCTTGGATTTACTTCAAATTTGGCATGAAGATAGTTAAGAAGTCGGGTCAACATATAGGCTACATATTATCACGCTAGCAGTGTTATAATCGTAGGTGCGTTTGGTGCTGCATAGCGTTCACGCAGACGACGTCGCGGGCAGCAGCTAGTATTAAATATGTCTAAATAAACATCGTTTTTTAATGTCAGACTCCTTGTGTTAAGTGATTTACATGGGTCTCGTAAGTAGTTTTGAATGACGCTTTGGCAATGGCAATGTGATTAGACTACGTGCGTTTCGTCTCAATGAGTTTGTGCTGATGATATTTTCGTAATGATATTTTCGCCAAAACGTATGCCTCTAAAGCGTCATTTGAAACTACGTACGGGACCCGATTTCACCATAGCCTATACAACGTGTAACATAATGAAGAGGTACCTAACACTTAAGGGGATTGTATGTTTGGTGATGTAGTTTATAAGTAACAGTAAGATAAATTTGTTTTCCTTACGGTTCGGCCGAAAAACAAGTTCAAAGTTTAGATTAAAATATCTAAGTGTCAACCCCAAAAACAGCTGTTAGCTTTTGATGAAATCTATTCGATAACAGATGGCGTAAAAATAAAAAGATGGGTATAACTAATAACTAAGACAGATACTACAAAGTTCAGCCCGTGCGGGTAAGGTCATAAGGTCACTGACTGCGGCACAACTCTTGTTTTAAGCTTATTAGGTTGACTAGGGTTGATAAAGTATTTTGTTGTAAAATAATTAAATTTGTATGAAAATCTAACCAGCACTGATCATGCTAATTCTTTTACTGTATATTCTATATATGGTATAGAAGCTAACTCTTAAGTTTTATCTCTCCATTTTGTTACACGTTGTAGATTATCTGAACCTTAAACCGGATTAGTTTGCAATGCGTCCCCATCGAGGGGCACGATTGTGTTGATTAAATTTAACAAAAATGTACACTTATTATGTTTGTTAAGTGATACTAAGAATAACTAAATAAAGCTAATAAATACTTAAAGAAATTGTCCACTTTTATTTTTTTACTACCCCGGTTACTATCCGGCGTAAAAGCAGCTATCCGGTATCCGGCCGGATAGTGTTAAAGCCGCCGGATAGGCCGGATACCGGATAGTTGCCGGATATCCGTTTCATCTCTAGTTTGCATACACCAACAAAAAACTTCCTCCACAATAGACGAACATTCGAAAACAAACGTATCGATAAATATCTGTGGTCATACTGCTGGCACGTCAGATGGTAATTCACGGTACCAGTAATACCATCGTCGATCTGTCCGGAAAACATCAATGCCGTTTTTGTGTATGAGAGAGATAATCACGACGGCGGTGGTACCTACATAACGAACATAAGCTTACTTCATAAAGAACATCACTAAAAAACAGCCAGGTTTTTGGGCATGTGAAAGTAATAAATGATATGAGTTTTTGATGTATGATCGATCGTCGAATTGATTATTGTAAACTGGCGTTTGGCGTTTAAACATAAGCATGTGGCTTCACTGAAATAACAAGTAAGGTAGACAAATGTTAATATTGAAACAAATAGATAAAATCCGAGCCTATTTTATGCAAATGCGTATGTTAAAAGTAGATAGGTGATCAGGGAACTTAATGAATTGTATATAAACCTATTGTTCTTTGTGTGGTGCGTTGATACCTTGATCTGGGATTGTGGGTCCATGGGACCGAGTTAACCCTGCATTATTTAAATTTAAGGCTCGCTAGACTCTACCTTAGATTTTATTTAATTGAATACATAAATTTAGTCCAAGGTTTTTCTTTCCATATAAGTAAGTACTTAAAAAATTGTATTTCGGAGATTTTTATATCTAAGATTAGGCATTGATATTCAGAATTGGTTGCGTCAGGTTTAACTTAGGTAGGTACTACTAAGTTTAAAACTATCTAAGTAAGTTTTAAGCTTAGCTCGCATTGTTCAGCCTGTTTTTCATACCTACATGTGTGTCAACCGCAAACTATGTCTACGTTACAAACTCAAATAAGACTTAAAGGTTTAACTCACAGTTTTCACTTATTGACGGAATACTACCATATAAATTTATCAGTGTTTTATGAAAATTGGCTGAAATAAAACGATGACCATTAAAGATATCCGCAAAAGCTATGCCACCTTGGCCGGGGGCCTTAATCTGCAACGTGTACGAAACCGAGTTGGTTCGCAAGTCTATTTTTAATTTAGAAGGTTTTCTTTTGCGTTCATTTTTGTTTATGAACTAAATAACTCTAAAACGGTCCTGTTAAGGGTCGAATTTCCGGCTTAAATTCTTTAAAATTCCTGTTTCGGGTTGGTTCATTTTTAACTCTTGTTTCATGTCGAATTTTAAAAAGTTGATTTAGTAGGTACAGGAAAAAATTAAACTATAACTAACTTATTAACAGTCATGCCCGCTTAATAGGTAATTATTTCATTTGAATCTACGTTCACGCACCAACATTATGGTATGGGGTATCGAAACAAAAATTAAGGATTCGATGCATAAATAAAAAACTACAATCATCATATCATTAAATTAATAGTTTTTATGAATAAATCACAGCCACAAGATATTGCAAGGCATGTAAATAGATAATATTTTTTTAATTTATGTAATAATGACTAACCATCGCAACATAGAAGCTGTTACAAAATATGAGCTCTTAAACAAAACCCTAATAAAATAAAAATCGAAAAAAACTTCTATACAGATAGCTATTAAAATACCTAAAACAAGTTCGTAAAACTTGTACTTGGTAACAATTTAAAATCACAGTTACATTAAATCTCATCTATGAAATTCCGTACAGTACTAACATACCTATTTAAAAAATTAAGATTAAAATAAAATAATTGTTGTAATGATTACTTTGTAACCTAAAAAAAAGTATAACTTTAAAAAAGAAAGGGACGTAATTTTTCTAGACAATGCCCAAGACTAAATCTTTCCTCTATCATGGCTGTTATAAAATCGCTTATAATTTTATCCAAAGCAATGTATTCAGGACGACGGGCATTACCTTGGCCTTACAAATTAATGCAACCGATATCAGCATCATGTTTAATTACTTCTGAAAAACTTTACCTACTAAGATTGACCAAGCACATCCGCCTAATGTTAAACTATTAGGTGTCGACATTGACAGGGTACTCGAAGCCCGTAATCTCGGTTTGGTCTTGGATGTGAATCTTCGATTCCAGAATCATGTTCTTGAATGTGTCCGTGCCTGTTTTTATCGACTCAAGATATTATACAGGATAAGGGACCATATATCCGTTGATATTAAAGTAAGACTTTGCGACGCTCTCGTGCTGTCAAGTTTAAACTACTGTATTGCGGTTTATGGTCCTTGTTCGTTACAGAAGTCACAATATTTATTACAGCGCATTCAGAATGCATGTGCACGCTATTGTTTCAAAATTCCCCCGCGAACACATATAACACCGTACCTAATAAAAGCAAAAAAATTAAACATGAAAACACGACAAAAATTATGCTTAGCTTCCCTCCTTTTCGACGTCATAAAAACAAAGCAACCGGCGTACCTTTACAATAAATTAATATGGCGTACTGAACTTCGCATAAGATCAAATAGTCATCTTTTGTCAATACCCGAGCATAGGACCGCAGCATTCCGCGCGAGTTTTAAATTTTGTGCCACTAAATGTTGGAACGATGTTCCTCCTCCGCTTCGAAGAATTAATTCTAAACCTACATTTAAATCCTCCATGAAATCTTTTTTACTGGAAATTAATAAAACAAAAACATTTAGTGGCATAATATAATGCAGTACAGTTGTTAGTATCTTTATAAATTTATATTTATTTATTATATATTTATATTATTATTGAAATCTTATGTACCTATACATGTAGGTAACTATAATTCCTATTTAAGTTCATATTATGTATTATTCTATATATTTGTAGTTATAATTACTCTCTGTTTATAGAGTTAATTAAATACTAATATTACATAATGAATTGGGCGTTTATCCTCAGGCGACGACAGAAAAGCATCGTTACGACGCAAGTCGTAACATATGATGAGTCGTAGCCTTTTGGCTGGCTCAACACATGCAATAATTTAAATTGCTGGTGAAACACATTTATGTTTACTTTGTGAAATTGTCTACTTGTAATGTACCTAATTTGTGATTCTGTTTATTGTATTTTATGATTTCTTTTCTTTCTTTTTTAAGTTCTAATTTGTTTTTCTTCTTATCATATTATTGTTATGTGTTTTGTCTGTCAATAAATATATTTCTATTTCTATTTCTATAATTAGTAAGATAACTAATGTATAACAGCATTTAACAACTACGTTGCATTCGGGGTTAAAGAGGTTCTGTTGTATAAGAGTTACTAACACAACTATTTAAAATTATGTTAGGTCAAATAATTGTATTTATTCTGATTTTTATTGTGTCTGTACAAAAAGTGTGATAAAGTACATAGATTACTATTCGACCTGAAACAGAAAAGACATTCCGAAACAAGCACAAAATAATAATTATTCATTTATTTTAATTTTGAGCCAAAACAGGCATAGAATCCAGCCCAAAATAAGAATTTTGATCCGAGCCGAAACCTTGTAGGACGAAACAGGAAGTAATCCTAAAACGTGATGGATATCATAAAATAAGATTTGATGATCTAAGTATCATGTATGTAAGTGTTACTTCATATAAAATCTTAAAATATCGTCTTTTTATAAGCTCGCTTGCTCCATATTTTAAAACAACCTTGGAAACAAGTACAAACGGTGGTTAAGAAACCGATAAAACAGTTAAAGTGAATTGTAACATTAGGTTTATCACTGTTTTGCAGGCAAACATCTTGCATGTTACAAATGGCCCTTTACGAGATGTAGCTACATGTTGTCACGGACTTAAATTTGGACTCAATAGATCGACTTAAGGTACATTTTAACTTTTTTAGGATTGCGTAACTTAAAGAAAAAAGGACTTTGTTGTTCGTCTGGAACGCATTGAGTGCTTCAGGAACGTGAGGACATCATCATAATCAGCAACAACCTGGTAACGCCCACAGCTGGACATAGGCCCTATGTGACTCCAAGTTCTACTATCGACGTGAGGAGATGTGAAATTGTGTTTTGGTCTAGTTTTATCATGTGGGTTTATTAAAACATGAAGTATAAGTACTTATGGATATTAATTACACAGGGTCCGCATATAATAGTCAATTATATTTTAATAGCAGATTAGGTATGATGAGTGGGTCGGAATTTCGAAAAAAAATAATATATTTTTTCTTTTTTTTTTCGTAAATTAAAATTTTAAAATTGTTCTCTGTGAGTAAAATTTTAGATTAATCAAAATTTTATGACTATACACAATTAGATGGACACGTTTTTATTACTTGTTGTCTTATCATAAACTACAGATCAAACTTAAATTTTGATCACTTTTAAAACTTATTTTAATTTTTGAAAAATATTTAAAAGAAATATATATTTTTCGTAATTATGACCCACTCCTCGGTCTTAATCAGCTATTTAATTATTATTGACTATAATATGGCGACCCCATACATATAAGATGATATTCTCTCCATAATACAAGCTATGTATGTACTTTAGGGTCCGTTTCACAAAGCTAATACTATATAACTAACCATTTGAAGCAGTAGGTATTTGGTATTGACAAAGTTACGGTCCTTATTCAAAATCCCGGTTGGGGTCCATATTCGGTAATTAACATAGATATTAGTCGTCAAGTCATGGATATTTTGTAATGTCTAAGTTATAGAAGACAAGTTCTAAAAGACAATTTAACTTGGATTGAAAATTAGGAATAAGTAATTATCATTTCAATGTTCAATGAATATGTCGATGTAATATGCTTTTAATCGAAGTTCTTCGTAGAAAACCTACATAAAGCGTCTTTTTCTTGACGTTATTTAAAACATCGCGGTCAGCGTTTTTTATATGGAGAAATTTTCTAATACATCAGCAAAATAATTACGTCTTGTGGTGCATTAGTTACATGTCAGGTTGCGTAATGGCTGACATACAAGCGGCGCGTACGCACTCGGTGCGCGGTCACGCGGTTTAATATTGATATGATTTGAGATAAGCCGTTTGGAAAGTGTTTAAAACTTGAATTTGTGCCTGTGGCTTCACGTGTGCTTATGTTGATCTCGAAATATTTTGAGAATAAAAAGTAACCTAGGGGATAAAGAATAAAAAAGAACCATTTTAGGGTATTATCGTTTAATACGAACCGTCGATCCTAATATATTTCCACATTTTTATAAAATTTGTAGTGACAGAGTTCAAAATATAAAAATTTAATTGGATTCCAAGCTGTAGATAAGTGAAATGTAAAATAAAATGTTACACGATAAACCCATTCGAAAAGTGTCCGTTTATTAAATTTAAAATTTTCATTATTGCAACTTCGATTTTTAATTAACAGAATAACCTTTGACTTTTTAATTATTGCTGTAATGTTACAATAGTAGATTTTTGAACTCATAAAATATGGATATTTTATGGATATTTACATGGATCCATGTCCGAAAACGCTCACAACCGCCATATAATTGAAAAGCTCAACGTGTCGGCGATAACCTTTGGCCTCGCAATTACTGTTGTAAATATTACTAAGTATAGTTGATTTTCGTACTCTTGAAAAAAAGTCTGTAAACTCTCACAGACTCCAAATAATAGAGAAGCACAGTGCGTATAACGCGCGGTAGGCATTACTGATTGGCACTACGACTAGGGTCGCCAACTTTTTTTTATTTAAGTATATTTGAGTCTGAAAAGAATATCAAACAGTATTATGGAAAAAAGACAGTACCAAATTTTTTTAAACACATATTTTTAGAGCAGAGCAAATTATCAATTAAAGCTTAGCATATAAAGTGTTTAACTTTTAATGCTGAAAACAGAGTTTTGTATACTTTATTTTTGTTCAACGGTAAACAGTATAATGTAGTGAAAAACAGTATAATATCGTTAAAAATAGAAAGCTTGGCAACCCTAGGTACGACCCAATAACCCGTTACCAGTAAGGAAGGACCTTTGCTACCGGTTCCTAAGCAACGAGTACCGGTATTCCACCCGATTACGGGTAAAGTCTTTCTTGTATGTCGGGTCAGGTGTCTTCATCGTATATAATCTTTTATTGGTAAAGATTGAATAGTAAAGATATAAATACAAACGCAATCTGCAGGGCTAGCATGCAACCATCGATAATTAGTCGAATCGGCAAGATAAGTATTATTTTGTTATTTTATCCTATTATGTAAGCTAATATGCGCACCATAATACATAGAATAAGTCGATTTGATACCATGATTAAGACCACAGAACCAAATATGTCATAATCTTAATAAATTAAATACACTAAATACCATATTCTAAGAAAATATCGATAAAAGCCCCGATTTATCGTTATCGACGGTAGCATGTACACCAAATGACATTCGCTATCACAATAAGCTGTCTTGTGTTTGTTTTTTTTTCATGTCATGATCAATTTGTATGTATGTACCTACCTATGTACCTATTTGTATGAATTCGTATAATCCTGACTGAAAAAGAGTGTTTTTAAGAATATTTTAATTATTAAGAATATTAAAGAAAAAAAAACATGCTGTGATAATGGAATTTTTAAATTTTGTGACAATTCAGACTCTTTTTTTTTATGCACCTTACAGTTTCAGCGTTACAACCCAACAAACTCTTTAGCTTTTGTTACAGTAGGCAGCACATCAAGTGTTACAAATCTGCCAAAAAAAATTTACTTGAATCTGAACTCTATGCCCTCGATATTAAGTATACCCATCCACCTCAATTTCCTCTACTTCCTGGGTTACCTGGTAGAAATCGCTCTTGAGCGATAAGGTCGCCTTTGTACAAATGTATTTTTATTGTCATCATTTAATGTAATTTTTCCTCTGTAACCATGTTGGTGTACAATAAAGAGTTTATTATTATTAGTTTATTATTATAAATTGGTTGAGGAAATTTGACAGGTAATGTATCGCTTGATCTGCTGCCTTCTGTACTACTACATACTTTGAAACGCTATAGATTCGCTTTCGTTCCGCCTCTTAATTAACAGGTGAAGGTGGTTCGTTTTCTCACTAAACACAAGGTTTCATATTTATTTACTTATCAACGAATCAGTAAAACTTACATGTTATATGTCAATCTGTTTTTGTTATTTTGTGTTCGCATATTTAGTTACATTCGATATACGTTTGATAGATTTGCTTTTTAAGAGTAATTATTAACTTTTATATCTAAAATAGTCGATACGATAAATATTTAATTAAATTAGTAACAACGTAAGGGCTGTCATACATTTTTGTTTTCAGTAAGCTGAAGCTGCCCAAATAGCTTATTTTGATTTTTTTAAGCTATTGCATAGCTTCTATCGCGGGCCTTGAGCGTGGGGACCGAATCCAGAAATTCCGTAACGAAAAAAACCTAACACCCCCCACTCCGACCGGCACAGCGGTGATAATTTGATTTCATAATTTTACATGCGGGCTAACTTTACATATAAACAATCAGCGCCATCTACTAGGAACTTGTGGAACTTCATATTAGATCAAACATTACTGCATTAATAAAATAAATAAATAATTATAATTGCATAAGTTTATAAAAAATACTATGCAATAGCTTTACCGCAGCAGTCTCCAAGTGCCACACGTCTTTTATTATTGTAATATCTTTTGTAATCATTACTTTTGATTTTGTTAGTTTTTAGGATAGAAAAGTTTTCAGTTGGTACTCAAATTATTTCGCCAAATATCACCGTTCCAAAGGTGATTTGTTCCAGTGATTTGTTCCATACAGGGTTAATTTTAATTGACGCATCACCTCTTGCATGCAACCTCTCCACATCAATCCCAACAACATTTGTTCTACGACTTTTTTAAAATCTTAATAAATAGCACAAAAAAAGAAAAGCAAACAAATTTTTGTTCCCTTTGTTACTTATTATTCTGTATTCTTTTTTTTATATAAAATATGGATGGGACGTTTGTCTTCCATGACACCTGATGTTAAGTGAACATGAAGACTAAGGTGGTACGCGTCCATCCACGAGAAACCTATTCACTCGACGCTTAAAAGTACTAGGACTATACTGGTTAGGGAAGATTCATTCCAAACCTTGGCGATCCGTATCAAAAAGGAACTGTCAAAGCGCTTAGTTCGACTTTTCGGAATATCTACCACATACGGATGGAAGTTCTGTCTGCGTCTAGTAGTCCGATGATAAAAGGGTGAGGGTTCAAATTATCAATTCTGTAAGTCACCCCGCAACCCTGCGCCCCGCTGCACGTGGCGTGACGCAAGGTGCGTGGCATCAGTGTAAATAGAGTAACGCCAGTTAAGAATCAATAAATATTTTCTGTACGGGAAAACTTAAAAATTTTAAAGTTATTAATTTTAAATAGTTGTAGAACAAATGTTGTTGGGATTGATGTGAAGAGGTTGCCTGCAAGAGGTGATGCGAGTATGTCACTTTTTCTCAAGTTTATTTACACCGAGCTTTAATATTACACCAGACATCAGAAGAGAGGTGGCTGGCTCTGTCGAACGCTCGAAATTGGAAAGCGATGCCCGCCACCGCACCCAATGCGGTTCCCCGAAGGCTGCAGAGCCGTAATAGTTTCCTAAGACGTAGCACCCCAATTCAGGGCGAGGTCTCTAAAGTGCGTTGTGAACTGTGGCAGAAAAAACTTGGGAACTCAATAACACCTTTTGTTCCACTCTTGGAGAACCTTCCGCCTGGACACGATCTTTCATGGCTGACGTGGAAAACCTTAAACCGGCTCCGAACCAAGGTAGGTCTCAGCAAAGACAATCGCTGCAAGTGGGGTTTCACTGAGAGCTCAGACGATAAGTGTGAATGCGGTCATTCCCCGCAAACAATGACGCACCTACTCACCTGCCCAGCATGTCCACATAGCTGCACACTCCAGAACTTGATGGAGGCTAGCGATGGTGCTGTAGAGGTGGCGAAATTTTGGACGAACAAAATTTGAATTTGTGTCGACTCGCAAGAAGAATTACACCTAAAGACTACTTCAATATGAAGTGTCTAAATTAATATACCTAAAAAAAAAACGATTTAATACAGGTAATACAAATAATCTAGGTTAATCTAAGTATTTAGTTGCGTGCTTGCGAGTTGTTAAAGTTTTTATAGTATCACATACATTTTCATATAATCTTATTAATGTTTATATAAAGGTACGTTTATATTCAAATAAGAAACGTTTAAGTGATTTCGTGATATCAAAGTTCATACATTGCGAATGTCAGCGCAGGTTTCGAACTGTTGGCCCCTTGCATAACTCGGTTATATAACCTACAAAAGCATGGGAAGGCCCTTGTTATTGTACTAGTGATTGGAGCATTACATTACTTCCGCTGTTACATGACCCGAAGATCCCTGCCTGTTAACCTATTCTTTTGTTATATATTTTTTTTATTTAAATTATCGGCGCGCGTCTCTGGCGCGCGGGCCGCAGGGTGACAACAGCAACCTATCTACGATGGGGAGCAGGCTAGTCTGCTGCTAAAATAAATAGGTTCAAACTAAATATTTACACCTATTATTACCTATGTAATTAAATGTATTTTATATATTAGATGTATATCTAATATATAAAATTCTCGTGTCACAGTTTTCGTTGCCATACTCCTCCGAAACGGCTTGACCGATTTTGATGAAATTTTTTGTGCTTATCCGGTATCTATGAGAATCGGCCAACATCAATTTTTTTTTATGGCAAAACAACGTTTGCCGGGTCAGCTAGTATACTATGTATATACTACTCTGGTAGATTATGGCCTAAAACCTACTCGTCACCCAGGGGAGAGACTCATAGCTCAGCTGTGGGCTCATCACATTGGGGTTGTGATGACGACGATCATGATTCTATTCTGGTGTCTTCAGATATCTGAAAAAGAAAGAGACTACTGTCCTTAACTACTTCTCTGCATAAACCAGTCTTCGACCTCAACTTACAACGACTCTCTTACCATCCGGTGAGATTATTGGTTAAACGCTGATATAGACACCGACAAAAAACAATACTTCTGAGAGTATGACTATTGAGAAAAAGTATGATTGATATTATTTATTTATTTATTATCATTAACAAAATCCACAGACCTTAAACTTACGTGACAATAAACTTACGTCCAATGACGGATTTACATTTTATAATTATAGCTGGAGAGCTTAATATATACAAGTAATATATATACAGAATATAACGTACAAGTTTTGCTTTTATAAGTTTTTGAGAAATAATTAAAAATAAGGAAATAAAAAGTACTATAAACAAATTATCCTAACTTAATTTAAGTGTACATAGTTGACCAAATTTATAAGAAAAAAAAATATACATATAAGTAGGTACCTATATAGTTAACTTTTGTAAGTGAATAACTGAATTGGAATATATTATGTTCTATGTCGATAATACTACATATTATATGGCTTGCCAACTAGGAAACGATTATACAAGATGCTCACGCGGTCATCATTTGTCACATTTCCCAGCATCCACAACGTGGTAAAGAGTTTTGAATTTAGAACATAGAAATTGTAGCAACTGCATTGTTTCCGCGTTATGTAAACTGATGATATTTTGATTTACTCTCGAGATTTCGCGTCATTGTATCGGGCGGAGGTTGTTGGCATTGTTTTATGCGCGCGCGCTGCGCCGCTCGCAACAATGAACTTTGACCATATTAGTACAAAGGTTTTTATAAAGATGTTTTATGTATGTAGGTATGTGGGGATTTTTTTCTGAGGTTTTTTGAATGATATTCAAGAGGCTCTGTTGTGGACATTTATTTTAGAAACATATTATGTAGTTTTATTTCTAATAACCAATGAATAAGTCTAATTATTTTAAAAAATAACATTATCAAAGCACGTTGAGACAAAAAAACGTCGAAGTGCATCAAGTTGCATGGTTTAAATCAGACATGTATTTAACAATTGCTAAAAAATTATGTTGCGAAAACATGCTTTGCTTTCGATTTATTATTTTTATTACAAATGCATCGTAATCGTCGTGGTGTAGTGAATCCTGCGCATATAATGGTGCGTACAGATTGCTAGTAATGCAACTAGTAATGTAACGCGTGTGGTGCGCAGAATGTTACATTACAAGTTCCATTACAGCAATCTGTACGCACCATTATGAACCTCTAGTACCTACCTCACGATCACGCAATTTAAAACTTGCAAATCAAATCGCGCGTACGCGTTATCTGTACAGGGTGCTTGACTAGAGCGCAACAAACACAGGACAGTGTTTTGTGTCATGCCATGCCACAACCGAGCTGCACCAAGACTTTTGGACTTTAATTGCTAGGTATTTTTGTTCTTCAATCGCGTCAGAGCGGCTGAACAAATATTGATTTTGCAAAAAAGAGCATATGCAGTTTGGAATAGAACACAGGAATAGGTTTCTCGTGGGTGGACGTGTACCACCTTAGTCTTCATGTTCAATTAACATCAGGTGGCATGGAAGACAAACGTCCCATCCATAATTTATAAAAAAAAAACTGGCTACTCAGCTTATCCCGCAAAAAATCCTACTTACTAATAAAGGTTGTTACTAAAATTCGGAAGGATTTGTTGCAAGAAAGAGTTTGCTTTTACGCTCTGCCTCTAAATGACGCAGATATTAAACTCTTCAACATTTTATACCTACTTCTATATTCTAACATTTATGATCTTTGAACGCATTTGTAAACTTTTATGCCTATCACGCTCGACTAATATGGACAATCACGCTAGGACTGCAGATTTTCACGATGTCACCATTTTGGCAACTCTGTGCCAATTGCGTTTTGCACGTTTGTACAAAGATTGCCAATTTTTTGCAATAATATCAACGCTTTATTTGGCCTGAGCATAGTTACTCATATCAAACCTTGACTATGACAGAAGAAAATTAACATACCTAAATCTCATCATCATCATCACAACTCTTTGTAATGAGCCCACTGCAGGGCATAAGTCTCTCCCCTGGGTGAAGAAGAGGTATAGGCCATAATCCACCAAGCTGGCCCAGTGCTGGGTGGTGGATGCCAGAATTTTTAGGACCGACTGCTTAACGTGCCCTCCGAAGCACGGAAGTCGTCGTGAGATATGAATGGTTGGCGGTCACCCATCCAAGTACCGACCGCGCCGAACGTTGCTTAACCTGTGATATCGTATGATACACACAGTAACCACGGCGCCACGACGACTTCTACCTAAATCTAATCTTCAACAACTCAACCCTTAGTATGAGCCCACTGCAGGATCTGTACCCTAAATGACGAGTAGGTTAAACCACCAAGATAACAGTGTTGGTTGGTGGTCGTAAGAATTTTCAGAGCACCGAAATGTCTTCTGAATATCCATAACTACTACTGCTACTGTAAATGGTAATCAGGTACAGTCACATGCCATAGAAGTATACATTTTCATTGGACTTTTAACCTTGATACAACTGAATAAGTAGTGAAGTCTGTAGGTACATGTTATTAGACGTGATTGTACACAGCCACCCGGTATTGACTGCATAACGTGCCCTATGAAGCGCGGAAGTCAGCGCGATAAATGAAAGGTCGACGGTCACGCATCCTTTAACCGACTCGGCCGAACGTTGCTTAACCTGCGATATCGAACGATAATGTGTTCTGTCCACAATAAACAGTCGCGCGTTTTACTACTACTTCTATAGTATTTCTATTATTATTCTGCATACTTACAACTACACACCTTTCGGCGGAAAAGACTCGACAATCGGACCAGTCGGTCGGGTATCAGGGCAAGAAAGAAAGAAACCAGCGAACGATTCGGGCAGTCTCGAGCAAAACCGCTTTTTGCATGCGTGCTGGAAGCGAACTACTGCCGAATCCCAGCCTTTCAAGGTTTCTGACCAAAGTGGCTGGGGTCAAACCGTTTGCGTATTATTATTATATTAGGGATCTCCTGAGGAACGCACCGGTCGGTGCTTCTTTAGTGGTATGTATAGTTGTTACCTCGTCTCCATTCACCTTCTCCTGTTTGCGATTCATTACGCATCATCCCTGGACGACTTCCGACCTAATCCTCTAATACCCCAACATTTAGAGCTCGGTCCTAGCTATTCTTCCATGAAGTCGCCTCTTGTGGCATGCACGATCACCTTAGTCCAATTTCATGCCCGGAAACTAAATTTTGTCACGGACATTCTAGAGAAATGCACATGATAAATATTCTAGACGTTAAGTTATTTTAAAAGATTTCTCCAAAATAAGCTAAGCATGAAAGAAAAAGTATTCAAATATATTGTCTGTTCTCGTGGTTTTATTCAACATAAAATTAATACAATGTATTAATCTAGCCTTTGCTCTACTTGTTTGTAAAATTTCAGCTTAAACCGCTCAGCTATTTTAGTCTGATGGAGCATAAATCAAATCGCGCGATTAACGCGTTATCTGGGACAAGCTTTTGGTCGAGTTATGCTCGTAGGTAGATATACAAATTTTTGAAATAAAAATAGTGTCCATTAGCATGGTGATTACTTTACCCACATGGTCGTTTTCATATTTAAGTATGTGAAGAGGCGTGTGTTGTTATCAATCCATTCCAGTTTTCTATATTAAAGTCAGAAGTCGCGAGACATTTATTTAGTATTTTTATTTAACCAATCAGTAAATACTTAACGTGAGTCAAAAACCATACCACTTTTTAAAAAAAGAGTAACGGATGGCATTACCTCTCTCTCTTACCTCTCTCATGATATAATAACATAAAGTCAAATACCAATCAACGAATATAACTTGAAATATTGTATTATTTGCATGTATATGTTTAGTATATAGTTAAGTATGTGTTTAGTTATTGGCAGTATTTAGTATTAGTATATTCTAATGGAATATTATTTCTGTTAGGTACGCACGCACTAATTTTGCTTCTGTAACAACTCTCCACTGCAGGGCTATGAGTGGATGGAGAGAATGAGTCTCTCCTCTGAGTGACGAGAAGATTTAGGCCGTAATCCACCAAGCTGGCCCAGTGCTGGTTGGTGGATGCCAGATATTTCAGGGTGCCGAAATGGCTTCTGACAAACTCTAACGACTACTGTATACAAGTATACAGCACCCAGGACCGACTGCTTAACGTGCCCTCTGAAGCGCGGAAGTCGTCGTGAGAAATGAATGGTCGGCGGTCACCCATCCTAATACCGGCCGCGCCGAGCGCGCTTAATCTGCGATATCGTTTGATATGCACAGTAACCACGGCGCCACGACAACTTGGTGTGTACATAAATAATTAAATAAATACTTAACTTGGTTTTTTAAGCTATTGCATAGCTTCTGCCGCGGGCCTTGAGCGTGGGGACCGAATCCAGAAATTCCGTAACGAAAAAAACCTAACACCCTCCACTCCGACCGGCACAGCGGTGATACTTTGATTTCATAACTTTACATGCGGGCTTTAATAAACAATCAGCGCTATGTACTAGGAACTTGTGGAACTTCATATTAGATCAAACATTACTGCATTAATAAAACAAATAAATAATTATAATTGCATAAGTTGATAAAAAATGCTATGCAATAGCTTTACCGCGGCAGTCTCCCAGTGCCACACGTCTTTTTTTTACTATAGACTAAATCCGTGTTCGACCTTCGAAGAAGATGGGGTCGAAGACGACATCACACGGGCTTGGGACAAAATTAGCTCTTCATAAAATATTACCGGAACGCATACATCCGCTACATGTAGCAGCAGATTTTATTATTAAGGGTGACCGCTAACCATTCGGACCCTGCTGGGATCTCTTGCTTGGTGGTAGGATCCCTTCTGGGTCCGCCTGGCTAGCGACCACCCTTTACATAAAGTCTGCCGCCAAATGTTACCGCTCCGGCGGTAATGTGTTCCGGCAATATTGTATAAAGAGCCAGTTCCTTCCTAAACCCGTGTGCTTTCATCTTCGACCTCATCGTCACTTACCATCAGGTGAGATTGAGGACAAACGCGGGTTTAGTCACTTATAAAAAAAAAAACGATTGTCACTCGGATTAGTTGCCATTTGGGGCACGCTTATAAAAGGGTAGTATGGCTATCCTAAGCCACGGACTACGGTAATTTTTTCAATTATTTTTCAGAATATTATACAGATATTATAAATGTTGCTTCCATGCTGGACAGGGAGCGAAAGAAAAACGTAGAATGTGCCAGCTGCTTCTCTTCCCGGGCATACTGTAAAAATCAGTTAAGGGACAGAGGTTTTAAAGGCGTTCTTGTGGGCGATAGGCTGACCCCTTGTCACTACAATAGTCTCTTTCCATCTTTATAATACATCCAAATTTGTCAAACGTGATATCAGATGGTCTTGTAACCTCTGGTGTTCTGCCTACCCCTTAAGGAATACACGCGTGACGTTATGTATGTACGTATGTATTATAAATGTAAATGATTCAGATTCTTTTAATTAATGCTACTATGAACATATTGGCCATGTTAACTAAACACATCGAAAAACTTCAATTCTAATAATTTTAGCCACAATTGGCACAAGTAATAAATAAATCCAATCAAAACGTCAATCAAACAACAAACAACCATATATCAAACTTTAAAACCCATTCACGTCCCAAACAAATAAAAATCTAAAGTTGCGTGAGCTTTTATAAACATACAAAGTAAGTACCTACTACAACAAAAAACATGTTCAAAAGAATCCGAAGGCGGAATCAGCTGTCACGACATCTGACCCGAATATCTAACGTTTTACGTGTAAGTTGAACAATGTAATGTTCTCGAAACCGTAAAGTTTGTTACCATGTTTATGCCCATTAGTGATTTTTCTCTTATATAATCGTGGCAGGTCAGTCTTTGCCTCCCACGGACTTCCCCACCTTGAGAGATTGGATGCTAAGTCCCATACCAAAAACAATAGCGGTCTTAACAAAGGGCGTCAATTATTGCAACATTTGGTACTTCAGTTGCGATGAAAATTCAATGTTTATGAACAATTTGTAATTAGTTAACACAGATGTTTTCAAAGATATATGTATCTTATAGCAAATTAAGTTGAAATATTTTTAGTTTTTTTTTTAATGTGCTAGCCATCGGACGCTGCCAGTCGGATTTGAAAATATATTTTTGAATTTAGAAGACGGGTTCTTGGGGAAACTTAATATTTTTTATCAAGAAATTTCTTTGCGATACATAGGAACGCGGCGCGGGCAAAACTGCGAGCGGCTACTAGTGTGATTATGTTAGTGTTCATTTTGACGACCGGATGGTGTAGCGGTAACATACATTGCCTTCTACGCCAGAGGTCCTGGGTTCGAATCCCGGCGGTGGCGATTATTTGTTTGATGAACAGATATTAGTCGTCAAGTCATGGACGTTTATATTTTTATTGAAGTTTATTCTAATAAAAAATATGTATTTATTCAATATTTCTTAAGTATATCAGTTATCTAGTATCCATAACACAAGTTCTTTTAGAAACTTAATTTGGGCTAGATAATGTTGTGTGAGTGTCAGAAATACTTATTTATTTATTATTAATACTTTAGATATAAATGGGCATTGGGTTAAGTATAAAAAAGGATATGTTTAAAATATTATCTACCGTGTCTAAAAGAGATTTAATTCAAAGCAAATTGTATGTGAGTGTAGGTTATCACTAGAAAGGCTGATACACAGAACACTTAGCCCGTTATGGCTATTCTTATCCGACAGACATTTATCGTTTTATAACAACCCATTGGAGTGGTAAATTATCACACATTAAAAATGAATACCTCACTTATGAGTTGATTTATTGTAGAAGGTACCCATTGTACAGGGCCCGTTAAAAATCTCACAACAATGCTAACTTAATACATTCATAAAATATTTACTATAGCAGTTAGCATGCAATTTGTAAATAGAAAGCTTATTTATTATCATATTAGAAAAGATGTGCCGTGCTGCCATTACGATAATGATGATGATAAAGAAATGTGCGCAAATTTAAAATGGTAATGAAGTGGCGATAAAAAAATGGCGGCTTTTTTTTTAAAGAATGCCAAATGGTACCTTTTGGCATTCAACGTGTCAATAATATTTTTACAGGTAGTTTTTGAGTTTTGGGCGTTCACATAAACAATCAAAACCTTCCGCTTTATCAACCGACTTCCAAAACAGGGGGACAGGGAGACGATGGTTTTTTTGTGTCTTTGTTACACGATGTTTCAGACAATCATGAATTGATTTTGAGTTTTGTTGGTCCCATATAAATTACATCGATATCGATTGAGTACTTCATGGATAATTTAAATTTTTTGAAAAAATAGGTATGAATTCGGAGAATGTTTACATTGACGACATTATAATTCAACCAAAGTTTTGACGTGAACTCTTTTTTTAATGCTATGCATTCCTTGACTATTATTATATTTGTTTATATGTAGCACCAGCTATCTCCACAAGCCGAATTCATTTTCGACTTCAACCTCACTTCAGATCCCGGGAATTTAAGGTCAAAACAGACGGCAAATAAATCCATTTTTTTTATTAGACCTTTGAAGAATGTGAAGAATACAGGTGTTGAAGACAGCAGGGTTTAGTAAGATACTGGATGACCATAAAATATTTCTGATGGAGATAGGGTTGCCAACTTTTTTTTTCTAAAAATAAAGTATATTTGAGTCTGAAAAGAATATCAAACAGTATGTTGGAAAAATAAACAGTATTCAATTTATTTAATATTTTAAATACATAATTTTAGAGCTTCTCGCACAAATTATCAATTAAAATGAGCTTTTTATGCTGAAAACAATATTTGGTAAACTTTTTTTTGTTCAACAGTAAACAGTATAATGATGTGAAAAACAGTATAGTTGACAACCCTAGCTGGAGCGGGGATATTTGGCGGAATTCTTTTGATGTGTGGTCGTTACTAACCAGAGGAACCGCCAAGAGTGAGTTCACTTGTAAAACCGATGTGGCTAAAATACAATTATAACTCCCTTTGATTTGATGTACACTCCTTTATGAGTCTTTGATTTACGGCAGGTGATTACGATTCGTCGTAGAGTGTCGTCTATGTCTTGATTATTCAGCGGAACGTAATGCCCGTCTATGCTCATCAAGTATGAAATAAAACTTGTTTATTGCTACGAGTAGTTTATAATTTAGATATACTCATATTAAGCTTGATGTAATTAAGCAGCCCGAATCTGAATGCTGCTCTGACATCACAAATATAATTTATAGGCAATTAAAAATACCAAAGATATCACACATATACGTCCTTATAACTTCAAGCGATTTCTTATAGGCAAACCTTGTTACATAAAACGAAAAACGTAATCAACGAAACACTGATGGACATTGCATAGCTTTTAAAATAGTAATTAACATTATTTTGAAAGTTATGCCGTAATTCAAAATGTTTTGATAAATATCTAACAAAAGTTCATGGGAATATTCCGATGTGTGGTCTTTATAGCAAAACTTAGTGAATCCTATGTTGGGGCTAAATAGTGGGTCAGTTGTGGAAATCCATTTATGAATTTGCGTATAGGATATAACAGATAAAATTCGTTTTCAACCGACTTCAATCAAAAAAAGAAGGAGGTTTTTATGTTTGTTACCTAACAACTTTTGACTGGGTGAACCGATTTTGATGATTCTTGTTTCATATGATAATAGATACGTAACCGTTGTTGGTAACACAGAGCAATGAAGAACTATTATTTTATACATACTTGGAGAATGCTTGATTAAATGATTAGGTTTAATTAATTTATTGTAAGCCACTTTGGCGATGGGGTGCTCGTACTTCCCATACGTATTGAATACTTCATGAAAAATTACTTTTTTTTTCAAATATGTATGAAATTTTTACCTTGACGACCTTATACTTCATCCGAAGTTTTGACGTGAAGTCGGTTTTTTAATGCTCTGCATTCGTTGATTATTTTGTTTCGTTTTTTGATGAGCTCATTACTGGCTTTTGACATACCCTAAGGACGCCTGTGTAGAAGTCATCCTCCGGAGCTTTGTTAGACTTGGCTAGCGATCACACTTCATAAAGAATCTGCTGCCATTTTGAAGAGCCAGTTCTTACCTCAACCCGTGCTGTTATCTTCAACCTCATCTTTAAATAGCATCAAGTGGGATTGAGGTCAATCGTGAGTTTAGTAAAAGATAATAAATAGTGCGTTATAGATAACAGTCACACTTTAAAGACAACTCCATAAAAAGATTTTCACGATAGAAGTATCTCGTTCAATCACAAAACCAAAAGCCATGATAAAGATGCTTAAACATTTGATCTTGTTAAAAAAAAATCTTTCTTTTTTATTCATATTTAGAATAAAAAATGGACGTGACACCCAGGCGCGGTCCCAGACTGAAATTTTGGGGGGGTTCACAACTGAATTTTGGGGGGGGTCACAACTGAATTTTGGGAGGAGTCACGACAATTTTTTTGTATCAGAAGTATTAGAAGTATCTTTTTCTTCCTCCTTCTCTTACAATTTTATTGTGTGACGCCTCCCCTAGGACCGCGCCTGGTGACACCTTCCGTTTGAAATAACTATTTTTAAAACAGAAATGTATTCGTCGTAGCTTGAGAAAGGCAACGTCCCTACAATAGAAATATCCATCTTTTAATTTCTAGTAGTAATTCCGCGCCTTACCAGTAGGTTTTATACACATTTTGTAATAAATTTTGAAATTTATTCAACCGACTTCATCGAATTAAATAAATTTAATATAAGGCGGTTGTAAGATTTGTGTGCGTGTTGTAGTTTGTGAATAAAGAGTTTATAAGCGCAAACCAACCTTACGGCAGATGTAAGAATTACATTTGAAATATTAAAAATAAAACTAGAAAAACTGACGCGGGTTGTCCGTCAGAAAATTTACTCACTTCTTCAAATGTTTTTCTTCTGCAACGTATAAGGGTCCCGTGGCCCTGCCCCGCCACCTTTTAATAACTGAATTGTATTCGCGAAATGTAAAGTGATCCATTGAAGTGAATATAATAAAAGAGTTATTTAAATTTTTAATTTAATTGTTAAGTTGCTTCGCAGATTTGCCGCGTACTTTTTAGTCAATTAAATTCAAATTTCTTTATTGCGTATCACTGTACAGAAAGGATCTTAAAATAATTGGTGGTTCTAGTGAGGCCCTGCAAGTCTGCAAGAGCATTGCAATATCATACAATTAATGTAGATGAGAGGACATTTTTCTTAACCTAAGTTTATCTAAATAGTTATAACACTTAATGCTAGTTTTAGTTGGTATGTATATACAATATACGTTTATATTTCTTTATTAAATAGGTACAGTATGTGTTTATATACATATATTTATCTTATTTAATTTATCATCCAGGTATTATTTTTATGTGACGTAAAACATTATCACGTAGCCGCTTCCTTGATCAATTTACACGTAAAACTTTGAACTCCATCGCAAAGCATGCCAACAGTTTCGCTTTTTAAGTGAAAGGTAAACACTGCAAGTATGTAGTTACATACCTATGTCGAACATACCGAGCGAACAGGTTTGAGAATAACACCAAAACAATTATTACTTGAGTTATTATAATTAGCTGAGGATGTTAAGTTTTGCAACTTATCGGTTAGAAGCACAGATATGTGTAAAAATAGATAACGAGTTGTAAGAAATTATTTTTTGGACACATTTCGCAAAAGCCCTAATTAGTAAGATATAAGAAAGCACTTAGCTTGTAGGCGTTTGATAACGGATCTATCTACATACGGACACGGTAAGAAGCGAATCTGCTGTAACCCGCAATATCATATTTTTTATTTATTTATTTAGAATCAGAAATAATCCTGCGTCTCACGTAGCTCTACGGTAGTTTAAGAGTAGGTATCTCTAGTTTAAGAAACTTTTTCGAAAATTAAAAAAGTTTTCGGCCTTCCTAAGCATTTTGCATTTTGTGGATTTCAACAGGTTCGCCTTATACCGTCGATATTTTAACTATCAATATCGGAAATTAACAGGTTCAAACAAGCATAGTAAAATTTATTTTATTATTTTAATTTCAATTTTAGGAAAACCTACATTAATAAGTTTTCATTTTTCAATATTGGTCTTAGGTACCATTATTTCACCGTTATATCGAATAAACAATTAAATACTCAGTAACAAAAGTCTTAGTAAAAAATACATTAAACTAGGGTTGAACAGGCGTCTAACTATTTTGGAGTAAGGCGGTCAACGTTTTGGTTCCGTACACGTGATATTATATTTTAAGAATTCCCGTTTAAAATCGTTATCGTAAAAAAACTATATGTTGTAATCCAAAATATCTTTTTCCATACATTACGATATTATTATTTAAAAAGTAATTACATTCATTCGATTAAACTATTTTTTTTCTTCTCGAAAGTAGCTAGAACTGGAATTTTTCTGCATTGAATTTTTTACCAAGCTATAATTATCAACTTAACTAATCGTTACAAGGGCTGCATATAAAGCTATATTATAAAACGTTAAGTCCCGACCCGACTAATAAATAAAATAAAATCCCCAGACAATCACACCAAATAAATGGCCTCAAATTAAGCATAGCTCATGATATTGAGAACCTAGAATATAAATACGCGTATAGATAAACGCCCAGACCCGGAAACTTTTTTTTTCTTGTCCCGTGTGGGATTAGACCAACCCTTGACCTCTGGTGTCTGAGGCAGCCAGTGTTATCCCATCGCAAAAGTGTTCGTCTAAAATGCATACTAACTAATACTATGGAGTGTTCTGACGTTTTTATTTATGTCTTAATTACTAACTTGAAACATACCCATTATTTTTGAAAATATCTCAAAGAAGACGGTCTCCGTTTTGCAGTGGTGTCGATGCTGCTGCGCCAATCGGGAGGTCGCGGGTTCGATTCCCGCACGTAACAAGAATAAATTAGAGTCCCGTGTCTGGGTGTTTATCTATTATATATGTATTTTTATTCTAGGATCCCTACTAGTTCGCTACACGGTATCCCATAACACAAGCTTTGCTTCATTTGGAGCCATGTAGCTAGTGTGCTGTCTGGGGATTTTATTTATTTCGAGACACACAAACTGACAACTTTTGTTTTCAAGCATAGCTGGTCAAGTCTAGTTAATATATGTATACAGTCGATTTGTTTCAATCAGTTTAAGAACTTTTTCAGGTCGGACATGTTTGGAAAAGATAATTCGCAGTAACTCGGCGCGTTGATGTCTGATTAGAGACGCGTGCGCAGCTAGGGATATAAAGTTGACTTGCGTAATGACATGAGATGCTATTTGTACGTGCGGTGTGTTTAGGTATTGGTATATCTTTATTTCATGATAACGTCGCGGTTTTGAAAGAAATAATATACTGTGTGGTTGGTTTTGTTCGGTTGTTAACAGTTAATGATATTATTCAAACTTGTAGGTAATTATCGTAATAGCGTTGAATGAGTTAATATTTAAAGCAGGGACTGCATATCGGTATAAAATTTTTAAATAGTCGGTACTAGTAAAATTTCAGTACCCTTATTAGTGTACTGCTTCATTAAACACAATGACAGCTGTACAAGTTATTAAAATCTAAATTAATTAAACCAGTACCCAAATAATGTATACCGGATTAATTTCTGTGGATGTTTTTAGTACTGAAATATTTTAACCTATTTAATTTCGGTACCGAAATGTATAGGTCAGCATATGTACCTACGCTTCATAGAACGTTCGAACTTAACTATCGAACATTCTACAGTTATTTAAAAATAAAATTTTAATATTAATATTAATACCTACCGGAAAATTTCAGTTAACTGAAAAAAAAATCAGTAATGCTACAATAATAAAAAGGGTACATGAATTATTTCAGTATGAATTATTGTACTGTTATTTTTAAATACACTTAATTTAACTGTATAACGTCATACAGAAAAAAAATTTACAGAAATTCATACCGGTATGTAGTCCTTGATTTAAACCGTTGCTCCACCAAGGGCCAAGACCACTAAAAATATTGGAAAACTATTTTTTTTCAGATTTCATCATTACAACTCTACGTACTGAGCCTGTTGGACTCCGTACTGTTGGGCCATGGGTCTCTTCCCTGGATGATGAAAAGGTTCGGGCCGTACAAAGCTAGCCTTATACTGCTGGGTAATTGACAGAATTTTCAAGGTGCCGAAATTGCTTTGTTCCTTTTTTTTTTTTTAATGTGTTTAAATCGATTAATAAATATACCATGCCCATTAAATGTGTAACCTATCAGTGGAAACTTTGTATGTTTAAGTTTTTTTTATATTGTAATTAATTTAAATTGTAAATTGTGCTGTTTGTTTTCCAAATAAAATAAAAACCGGGACCGACTGCTCTCCTAAGCGTCGTCGTGAGGAACTAATGATCGGCGGTCATCCATCGTTGTACCAACTGCACCGAGCGTTGCTTAACCTATCACGTCACTAGTGATATCACGTCCCCGACCGCCCAAAGGGGAGCGATGGGGTATGTGGGGATGATCCGGCAGAAGGCCAGACCTACCCACTAAAAACCTCAAGGTGTACCTCATCTGCCATGGATGGAGCTCACGGTACCGCCATTGGCATTACCCGCGAGCCCCGGCAGATTGCGCTCAGCCTTAGCCGAGCGCCCCCCACGTGGGAAATAGTCCAGCACACGAGACCATTTCCCCACACATAGCCCTGATAGCCGCAGCAAGTCCCCTCACCCGCTACGGCTGGCTATCGGGAGGGAGAAGGTGAGCGTATCTCCTTCTCCGTCTCCCCCCCCCTCCGGCAGAAGGCCAAGCTGCGATATCGTAAAATATGACTAGGAGCCACTGTGGTCTGTGCCACTACGACCTGCTTTGAACCCGGTTTGGCTTTTTAGATTTACAAAAAAATATATCCTTTTTAACTCTCAAATCAAAGTAAGCAATTGTTTTACAAACTACAAACTAATGAGGATATAAACCCAAAACACGCTCAGTGTAGAATTTAATCAAAGAGCCACAAAATCCAAAGTCTTCTTAAAAATATTCTTTATTCATACAGTCGCTTTGTGTTGCAAAAGCCTCTTTGACCTATATCTTAAATGTTTAGTTTAATGCCAATTAAAATAAAATGAATAAATTTTATATTATTTTTATAGCCTTTACTGTAATAGACAACTTGAGCTCTTCTTATTTAAATACTCAGATAAGTGGCAACGAAGGTAAGTGGCACACATAGTGTGGTCATCATGTATCGCCAATTCCTATAAATAAACATAATGCAATATTTTTACTTAACAAGCAGATTCGTGCGGTTTCGGCCGTGAAGCGTCCGGTGTCGTATGGATCGTATGGAAGATGTTTTTAATCGATAGTTTTTGATTTTATCTCTACAAACTTACAAACAGAAAATCATTTTTCTTTCCACCTTTTCTCTCTCATACTCACCCGTCCTTTTTTCAAAACTCTTTTGCTTTATAGTATAAGTATAGATATACAGGTCCCTTATATAATAAAATGCAGGTAAATAACTACTGCATGTGCCGTTTTGAACTATGCCCTTTGTAGGTACTGGAGATAGCCATGGATAGAAATTAAATTCTAAATGCAAATAAATTATATGTATTACATGAAATTTATTTTTCCAACTCAGTTGCTTGCGCTTCTTGAATATACTTAAATATAGACTATGATATAATTCTTATTATTTTTTAGAAAGAATTTCGACCTGGATTCTGAGCCTCTTAAATTACAGCCAACATCGATATATTTATATCCAAACCATAAATCTAAGTACTGACCACGGGCAATAAATGTACCACTGAACTTTCCTATCATTGTTTTTTTATAAATCCCCAGGCAATCACAGCTACTACGGGGCCTCAAAGTAAGCATAGCTTGTGTTATGGGATACCATGTAGCGAACTAGGGGGGACCCTAGAGTATAAATACATAAATAAATAAACACCCAGACACGGAACATTTTTTTTTCTTGTTCCGGGTGGGAATAGAACCCGCAACCACTAACGTCTGAGGCAGACAGGTTTATGCCATCGCCAAAGTGGTCGTCATAAATTCTATTTTCTATCTATCATTTCGTAACGAATAACTAACTAGTATTTTCTTTTATTTTATTTTATTATATGTTTTATATTATTTTATCATATCTATTTATATGATTATTAGTAAGAACTAGTTATAAAATTATAATGCCATGTTTATGTTTCTTTTTTAAAGTCTAAGTTTATTTTAAGGTTGACTGGTAGAGATCACTTGAAGTAATAAGGCCACCCATATTGCACATTTAATGTTTTAATAATATACATTTTTCTATGCAAATGGCAATAAAGTGTTTTGAAATTAAAATTTGTTAAATTAAGTAACAGCACACGCAATGAATCACGCCTCGCTCGTGTTTGTCATTCAAAATATTTTCGCATCTCAAAAACGAACACAAAAATCTTTGCAGATCACGTTTAGCCTTGCCCATCTTTCCCATTTCCGCACAATTAGAATATTATCGACATCACTCACAATAAATATACCTTTAAACAATGCTGCTGGATATTTAAATATACACGAGATAACGAAACAATAGTGCACAGCCATTACGAATGCCTTGGCCGACAGCTTCATAAAAATACTGACGTCTATCATTTTAACATTTGCATACCATTTTGATTTTTTGCATGCGCCCGAGTTGGTTACGAAAAGTGAAATAAATTCCTATTTGAAATCTCCGGCTCTAATAGTTATGGCCTAGCTTTATATTCATCGTCGTATGCATATAATGTAACGAATAAGCGCCTATTTACGTTGGTATTAGGAAAGGTGACCGCCGACCATTCATTTCTCACGACGACTTCCGTGCTTCGGAGGGCACGTTAAACAGTCGGTCCCGGGTGCTGTATACTTGTATACAGCAGTCGTTAGGGTTTGTCAGAAGCCATTTCGACACCCTGAAATATCTGACATCTACCACTCAGCGCTGGGCCAGCTTGGTGGATTATGGCCTATACCTTCTCATCACCCTTCTCTGATGATGAAATAAAAAAAATTTAATGTTATAGACGAGAAATATGTTTATCAATCGATTTTCAATCATACGATTAGAGTCTAATATGTAATATGTACTTTTGGATTGATTTCGATGTTTTTTTCAGGGGTGAGTTCAAGGCGAGACGCAGCAGCTTCTACTCTACTCTAAGCAATGCTTTAGATAGATTTGTATTTTATTTGGTAACCTGTAAAATACATACATAAACTCACGCCTGTCTCCCTTTGGGAAAGGCAGAGACAAAGGAACACCAATTGCTTCGATTCAGACATACCTCTTTCGCTTCCTCTGCGTTTATTAATCTTTTCATACATGGTACTTACGGGTACTTTTAACCTTTTGACTAGGCCCTTTTTATAACGTCACCAATTAAATCGGCATATGTTCGCCTAGGGCATGCATAGGAGCACCATACATTCTTACTCTGTACACCTCTTTCCTAAATCTACTTTCACTCATCCTTTCCAAATGTCCAAACCACCGTAGGATACCCTTTTCAATCTTAGTCACTACATCTTCTTTCAATCCGCATCTCTTTCTTATTACGCCCATATTTTCTGTAAAATACATATACGTAACTTCACACCTGTATCCCGTATGGGGTAGTCAGAACACCAGTGGTAATAAAACCATCTGATATCACGTTTGACAAATTTGGACGCATTATAATAGTGGAGAGAGACTATTGCAGTGACAGGGAGTCAGCCTATCGCCCACAAAAAAGCCTCCCATAACACCTCGGTTCCTTAACTGACTTTTACAGTATGCCCGGGAAGGGCAGCAGCTGGCACATTCTATGTTTTTCTTTCGCCCGTAGTCCAGCATAGAAGTTATTCCTGTAAAATATCATAGTTTTATTCACACAGAGCGCTATGCGTGGACGGTACTTTTAGCTCCTGCGTTATTCCAGCGGCGGCGTTACCACAGTCATATAATGTCGAGGCTAGATCATAGATACGGCCACAACATGATGTGTCCGACCAACGTACCATATCGCCTTAATATAACAGGTTTCTATCCACATTTGCTATATAAATAAAATAAAAATAAAGAAATAAAATAAAATCCCCAGACAATCACACCAACTACATGGCCCCAAACTAAGCAGAGCTTGTGATATGGGATACCAAGTAGCGAACTAGGGGGGAAACTAGAATATAAATACATACATAGATAAACGCCGAGACATGGAACATTTTGTTTCTTGTTTCATGCGGGAATCTAACCCGCGACCACTACTGGCGTCTGAGGCAGACGGTGTTAACCCATCGCCAAAGTGGTCGTCTAAATAAAATACAAAATAGTTGGACAGTAATTAGTAAATGTCTCAATATATCTACGTAGTGGATTTTGTAGAATCAACAATTGCTTCTTTAAAAGAAAACACTTCAACCAGATTCATTTATCGCATATAATTTAACGTCATGGTTCAGTGGTTACTGTATGTATCATACGATATCGTAGGTTACTCCATGTTCAGCGCGGTCGGTATTCGGATGGGTGACCGCCGACCATTCATTTCTCACGGCGACTTCCGTGCTTCAGAGGGCACTTTGAGCAGGTGGTCCCAGGTGCTGTATACTTGTATGTTGCAGGTACTGTATCTTGTAGTCGTTAGGGTTTGACAGAAGCCATTTCAGCGCCCTCAAATTCTGGATTATGGCTTATACCTCCTCGTCACCCAGGGGAAAGACTCATAGCCCTGACTGCATGAGCCCACTCATTACAAAGATCATATGAAATCCGGTTGAAAATTATTTTATAATCAATTAAAAATCGTGAAAACTATAACACAGTATGTAACCTTTAAGAAGGGAAGTGAGCTACTTAATTATGGTAAAAAATTAATGTAAGTCTAGAAATATCACTGACCTCTATATTTACCACTGGACTGGCGGCTGTCAAAGTGGTTTTGTGCCCGTTTGATAATCGCCATTTTGGCGCTGTCGGACGTAGCGAGTGTCTGTGGTACTAAAACTAGTCGCTTACAATATGCACATGTCCTCATTCTTGATAACTTTTATATAATGCTTATAACAATAACAATATAAAATTCGAATCAATATTTTAAAAATATAAAATCTCTTAACAATTACTTCTCAAAGCAAGTACTTCTCTGCCGGCCATTTGCAATATACGTCAAAATTTGTTCTGCGGACACTCGCTAATCGCTAGTGGCGCTTCAAACAGGCACAAAAAAATAGCTGTCAAACTTACGGAACAGCCAGTCCAGTGGTAAATATAGAGGTCAGTGAGAAATATCCGTATTTATTCAAATAGGTACATACAAATAAACATATTGTCTATGGTACCAACATAGAAAACACCAACACCAAGCACAGACCAAACTCCCAGTAAGATAATGACTACCAAGAAGAGCCAAAAATCGCCAAAAATGTCCCTGTTCGGGCGCCAAATGTAACCTTTACTTTCTTAAGAAGGGAAGTGAGCTACTTAATTATGATAAAAAATGAATGTAAGTCTAGAAATATCCTTATTTATTCAAATAGGTGTTAATTTTGACAAGAAAAACATATGTGGGACCTTGGCGACTTCTGGTCGGTACTAGGTGTGAGGTGCGATGGTGTAAAAGGCCGATAGATAAATATTACTTTAAAAAATTTAAATTGAAACTCCGCTTAGAGGTGTAGGTGCACTGTCTTGCACCCTCTGCTTCGAAGTGTAGGTGACGTCTCGTCAAATCCGCCAATTTCTCGCCCCTACCATACACTCCTGTTAAGGAGCAAAACAAATCATGGGACCGGCAAAACACCAGCAACCGAGCTGACTGGGATCCCGAAGATCAGTACAAACAGTTATATAAGAAGATAACTTGTATGCATATGACTGGTATGAAAAGTCGTGCATCTCATGCGCAATCCCAACGAGAATCTTACAACTTCCAATTAAATAGATAAAAAAAAAACAAAATAAATGCGGCTGCGCTTGCCACCAGAGGAGATAAAGGACGCCATCTTGCTGTCAACTTTTTTAAGACACCTCGACGCAGGCAGAGGTATTAATTTCCATACAGCCTAGTCCGAATGTTAAAAAATCGTATGAACGAAAATTAAGGGTTACAAGTATTATTTCTTTTCTTTGTTCCATAAAAATATTACATACATACATAATATAATGATATAGACCAAATCAAAGCATGAATCGCAGTTACAACGCATTAATACGGATACTTTCACATACAAATAATTATATTAATTGACGTGTCCGATATTTTTTTATGATTTGTGCACCGTGTATACCAAAAGTATTTAATTAATAAGCATTGCCATAGTAAAAAAAAATGGGTTGTAAAAATGGCGAACCGTTCTCATGTAAATGCGACAACATAAAATTTTGGAATATCAGAAAATTTATTGTTATCAGGTTACTTCATTCTTCTTAGTTACTTCAGGAAGTTTTTGTTTCATAGAAAAATAAACGAAAGTAACAAACAATATAAGTTTTATATCATGGATACGAATGGAATATATCGATGAAAGGTATGTCTTTAGCTTTGATGTCATCTGTCATTGGCCTGGTCTCTATATAATGCATTCAGTCAGCGTTTGATAACTAATAATATTTTTTTTTTTTCTTTTTGGATTTTATTAACAAAGCAATTAGTGGACTTGCATCTATTACTTCAAAATTAGTAATTTAATTACATCTGTAATGCCTTCAAAACAAATATTATTTTACTTTTCGGTCCTGATTGTCAAAGAGTACAGAAGAAAAAACATAAGTTTTGAAAAGTAATAATTACAGCTTGGCATCCCAAAACAGTTTGTTTTGTTTATGTCTTGAGTCACTGCGTCAAGCAACCAATAAGAAGCATTTATAATAAACAAATCCCATTACCTACCTACCTAGGTACAACGAGATCAGATCGATGCTTGCTACCTATCAAGAACTGTGATTTGATAGTCAACGCTTATATTGTGTGATAACTGTAGTGCATAGGGACTGGACCATTTAATTTAATTTATTTTAATTTAAATTTAATATAATTGAAAGTGAATCGAAGTGAATTTGTATAAAACTAATATTAGGTTAAGAAGTGCTTAACTAACACAATATGAAATCTGGTCTGAAATAAAGATTTATTATTATATTATTATGACGCATCCTTATAACTACTCGCCTTTCGGCGGAAAAGACCCGACAATCGGACCAGTCGGTCGGGGATCAGGGCAAGAGAGACAGAAACCGGCGAACGATTCGGTTATATTATTATTATTATTATAGATAAAGCATATTTATATTTGTTTAGTTCATCGCGATGAGAAGTATTAAATGAAAAGTAAATGGATGTTGAAATTTGAATAAAGGATAAATCGAAAATTTGTTGGGTTGAAAAATTGAATAGATGAAAGGTTGAAATTAGGGTGTCTCAAGAAAGGTGATAATTGAGGGTTTCCAGATCTGTGTTGAATTGGGAAACCCCAATTATCACCCTACTGTCGTTGATATTAACATGATTAAATTCTCCTAGTTTGGTCTCTTTACAATATTTGAGTTATCAAACTAAATACTTTCCTTGATAGTTTATTGAGCATGAGTCACGCATGAAATCCCAAAGTGTTTCATTCCAAGTATTTCTCTTCACCTATCTAATTGAAATACCTAGTCGTTATTAATCTGGTAAGTCCAGACTACAGTAGTGTGAAAATTCTAGGTTTGTTAGCTATTGGGTAATATTTGATTTACTGCATAAACTTTCATATAGAGTCTTCTGACATAAGAAAGGGCGTAGAACTAATTTAGGGTTATCGGTCTAGGGCCGCATTGTGCAGGTATTGACCGGACATGGTTGTTTCGGTCACTACATGCACGGGGTCGCCCGGAGGGAGGTGACGACAGAGTGTCACCATTGTGGGGCCGCCGAAGACACGGCGGAGCACACCTTGGCGGTTTGTCCAGCGTGGGGTCGGCGGTGGCACGATTTGACGTCTGTCGTCGGAGGGGACCTCTCGCTTCCCAGCCTGGTAAAGGTCAGGTTGGGGAGTCGAGAGGCTTGGGCAGCCATGACCTCCTTCTGCGAGGACGTAATGTCGCAGAAGGAGGTGGCGGAGCGATGCCGGGAGGATGACGCCTCCTCGGCACCGATCCACCGTAGGCGGAGGAGGGACGGAGAAGGAGATACGCTCACCTTCTCCCTCCCGATAGCCAGCCGTAGCCTGTTAGGGGCTGGACCATTTCCGTCTTCGGAGGGTGCTCGGCTGACGCTGAGCGCATCCCGCCGGGGCTCACGGGTAATGCCAAGGGCGGTACCGTGAGAACCACTTATTGCGGATGAGGTACATCTGGAGGTTTTTAGTGGGTGGGTCCGGCCTTCTGCCGGATCAGTATAATGGTGTATTTCTTTTATTGGCTAAGTGTTATAACTATATGTAATTTTAATAATGTTCATGTAAAAGCTTTTGAAATACCAACGAATAAATAAATAAATAAATAAAATCCCCACATACTCCGCCGCTCCCCCTTGTGTGGTCGGGGACGTGATTGCACGTTTTCCTCCAGTAAAAAAAATCACCAGACTGTTGGGTATACACAAGTTTAAGAAGAATCGGCAGCCATTGATGCTGGAAGCAGTATCGCCAGGTAAAGGTACCCCCTAATTCGGGGGTCGATAGCACTGTCTATTTTTGCTAACCCAACATAGAAAATACAGCTACCAAGCAATTATATTTTAAGATAAATAATTAAGTTTGCATACAAACACATCTCACGTAACGAACAGTTTAAGTTAACTAACTTATTCAAATATAACTAATTAATTACGCAATGCAGACTTGATAAACAACGCGGGCCGTACAGCACAGGCCACAGGCTGTGATTTGAGATTCACTTTCATTTTATTATTCTCAGTTTCCACAATTAACATAACAATCTGCTTTGTTGCGAGATACTTTCTAAATTTTTATACATATGGTTTAAATTTGAGATTTTTAATACTCTTGATATGGGAAGTATGATATAATATGAGGTATTTCGAGATATTATAGTGTTACCTTAAGTAATAGCCTAAGTAACCTACTATTTAAGAGAAAAGGTTAAAGAAATAAAGGGAAATAAATTTAAAGTTGGTATATTTACAAATAAAGGTTACAAAGGTGGTATAAAAAAAGCACTATTTCACTTACAGTCCACTAGGAATTTTTATATACACTCCGAACTTCCAAAATGAGTATGTATATCCAAAATGTTTTCAGGATCCACGGCTCCAAGATTTTGTATGAGTATCCGTGAATTATTGTATTAAACTTTTAGTATTATTTTCTGCATGCTCTCCTTCTTCTCAGATCGATGTTATCATTTCAAAAAGCCTGGAGATCAGCTCGCCACTCCTTTTATATCCTCGATTTCGTTCGACAGCCGTAAATTAATTTATGTTTCGAGAGACATCCATTTTTCTTCGGCCAGCGGCTGTCACTTCTCGTATCAAGGAGGTTTTAGTTTTTGGAGCAGCGGTTGTTGTATGGTAAAAGTGGAGCCGGTACTTCTCTTGCTTCTAAATGTGCAAGTCTCAGAATAATTTGTAATATAGAAATACAATTTTAAAATTAATTGAGAAAGAAATGAATATAAAACCTAATAACAGTTTATAAATTATCTGTATTAAAAAGTGACATACGCAACATGACAATTTTTAGAGTTGACAAGTAAACAATAATATTTAGTTAAGAACATTTTCAGATACAAAATAAAAAGAAACTAAACCCTAATACAATACAACAAAAATAATGCCTTATAAAACAGTAAGTATATTACAATATACCGTTGACTTTCGACTTATACACTAACTATTTGTTAACTTGAGTATCAAAGGGATGAACCAAACAGTAAATAAGCTAAAGAAAATTTTTTTTTTCTCGACTGAAATATAGATCTAGTTCACCTACATATAACTAATTTAAATAGTTTATAATTTATTTTCTGCTTTAGCCACAAAAGTTTTTAACCGAAGACTTGTTGATAAATCATGATAAACTAATGCTTAGCTCCGATATTAGTTACCAGTAGATATAAGTTACATCAACCAAAAAATGTGTAGGTAATATCTTCTTAGTCTCCACGTTTAATTGCATTCATATACTGCCTTAAAATAGTACTATAAAACAAAAGATTCTGAAACGAGTTATCAATATTTTCTATAACATACAATATACTTAACGAATATTGGTGTCTATGGTTGGTATCTGCGCGCACACGAAATCACTTAGAAATCCTACATTGTTACACGTCCTCCCCGCAGGTACTAGCTATAGGCAGAACTCGTTCATAATTAGATCGTGCAACCTCGTGAACAAGGCGCTGCTGAGACTGAACGACCTGGATGTGTTTCTTGCCAGTGTCCCAAGTGTTAGAGCGGCACTCTCTAGGGAATTCTTTTTACCTCACTAATACTAAGTTATTTTCTGTACTTTTTGTTTATTTTTTAATTTTGTTCAACTGCATTTATTTCAATTTGAGTATTGTTTAAAATTCTATGTTATTGATTCTAT
Source organism: Stenoptilia bipunctidactyla (assembly GCA_944452665.1). Taxonomy (NCBI): domain Eukaryota; kingdom Metazoa; phylum Arthropoda; class Insecta; order Lepidoptera; family Pterophoridae; genus Stenoptilia; species Stenoptilia bipunctidactyla. Next base: position 44,524,906 of record OX101721.1, on the reverse strand, counting down.
GTATATGTAATAATAATAATAAGTATTTATTTCGTTGCGTATCTGGTTTTAAACAAGAAAAAAATATTGCAACATTTAATCTTTATGTAATTTTCCATGTAAATTTATTTGTTTGTGAAAACTGCTTATTGGCCTTATTTTTCTATTGTTTAAATTATATAATAAATAGCTGTAAGTTTTCCGTAAATAAATAAATAAATAAATATAAGAATAGTCATAATGTAATAATATCTATGTTTATAGTTATTTAATATTGGTGCTATGATTACCCATGATAAAAATTTACAGGAGGTTCAAATGTAATAAATAAATATTTCTGACAATCACACAACATTGTCTAGGTAAATTGAAGTTTCTTAAAGAGCTTTTGTTTTGGTGACTATACATATACCTAACTGATATACTTAAGAAATATAAACTAACATATTGAAAAAAATCATTTTTTTTATTAGAACAATAAACTTAAATAAACATATGGACATCCATGACTTGACGACTAATATCTGTGTTCATAACACAAATATTTGCCCCCGCCGGGATTCCCAGGACCTCAGGCATAGAAGGTAATGTATGTTACCTTACCAGACATAAGCTTTTAAATGACCTACTTCTTTCTAAAGTGGCGCGAAATAATTTTAATAAATTGAGTTAATCTAACAACGGAGTCTATTTGCGTAAAATAATGCAAAAGAAAGGAAAAATATCTAATCAGACTGAATTTTTTTTTATTGCGGTAATTGCTTCTCTACTCCTAAGTACCATTTCGCATGTTCGTGTCACCTTCATAAAGAAAATGTCACTTTGACAGGGAAGGAACTCTCTGTATCCTACAGCGATGTAGTTAATCTCTGCTTTGTTGTCACGTACATCATATTTGAATCGTGGTTTTTGTTCATTAAGAGAAAGTTAATTGCTGTGAGTAGTCGTTCCTTGGCCTGGGAATATCATCGGCAATCATTGCTGCGAATCAGAATCTTTGCACTCTCAGAACTGTTGTATGATTTTGGTTGCGTCACAATCGAAATACGTCCAATGAAACGTGCTTAGCCACTCGGTCCCGAGTGCTGTGTTTGTGTACAGTAGGCCTTAGAGGTTTCAGTAGCCATTTCGGCACCTTGAAAATGCTGACATCAACCAACCGGCACTGGGTCAGCTTATAGCCTTAATATCCTCGTGACTCATGGCCCTAGTAAGTAAGCATTAAAAAGTTCTGATGATAAATAAATAAATAAATAAATATTTCTGACACTCACACAACATTATCTAGCCCAAATTAAGTTTCTTAAAGAACTTGTGTTATGGATACTAGATAATGGATATACATAAGAAATATATAAACATACATATTGAATAAATACATATTTTTTATTAGAATAAACTTAAATAAACATATAAACATCCATGACTTGAAGACTAATATCTATGTTCATCACACAAATATCCGCCGCCACCGGGATTCGAACCCAGGACCTCTGGCATAGAAGGCAATGTATGTTACCGCTACACCAGCCGGTCGTCATGATAAATGATAAATCTCTGCAATATTAGCGTCGGCAGTATGGCATCCTAACTAGTGTTGCCGATCGATAGTCGACTATCGATGATTAATCGATAGTCTATCGATAGCCAAACAATCGTAAGACTATCGATCGGCCTATCGATAGTATCGATACTATCGATAGCACAGAACAAGGCAATACTATCGAATGAATGCAATACTATCGATACTATCGATAGTATTGTAGTTCGTTAATAACAAACTATCGATTTTATCGATAGTATCGATACTGTTGATTTTATTTACAACGATACTATCGATAGTATCGATACTATCGACTGTTTTGGACTATCGATAGTTTAACAATTTGCAATAGTATTGTTTATAATTTTCAGGTATAATAGTCAATCACAATCAACTATTAGGATATAAGAATAAATAATATCAAATAGTTTTCCTTGCGTAGAAATAATAAACTTGCATTATATTTGTAATATTATTTGACATTGCCTTCGATAGTCCAAAACAGTCGATCGTATCGTTGTAAATAACATCAACAGTATCGATACTATCGATACTATCGATAGTTTGTTATTAACGAACTACAATACTATCGATAGTATCGATAGTATTGCAGTCATTCGATAGTATTGCCTTGTTCTGTGCTATCGACAGTATCGATACTATCGATAGGCCTATCGATAGGGTACATGATTTTCGATATAAACTATCGATAGTTTTAATATCGATAGTTCGGCAACACTAATCCTAACCCGAGTTTGTCTATAATTTGATAAAAAGGCAAATGCCGTAAAGGACTATATCATGTTGAGGATAAAGATGAATTTAGATTACCCACCCCTTATCACACGTTCAACAATCAAATTCGACAAAACACCATACATGATTTTTGATTTAAAAATCGTTTTCAAATCAGTTCACACTTTTCGGAGCTACGATGCCATAGATAAACAGATACACATTAAAACTTAAATTACTTACACTTATTTTGCGTCAAGGGTCTTAGAAACGAAATTATCTCAAACAACAATTGAATAAATTAGATATATTTAGTAATAGCTTGGCAGTTTATAAAACGAAACTACAATCTTACCTATTGCAATGTCAACTGTAGTTTAATGTGTTTCTAATGTTTCATGTAGGTATACTTTATTTTGTAAATGTCTACTCAAGTGTTACTTTTTTTTTCTCTCCATTTCGAAATGTTGAATTTGTAAGACACAGTTCATTTTTTTTTTATTTGTTTCTGTTGATTTAAATTTAAGGAACTATAGGTCTTTAAGTACTAAATTTTATTTGTAATAACTTTATTGTAAACGACTGTTTGATTCCTAAATAAAATAAAATAAAATAAAAAACAATGTAGGCAATGTAATAACCGGTCTTTGATATTTTTAATGTTTGAAAGTCTTAAAAAGTTTCAAGCAATATAAGAATATAAAGATTTTCATAAGAATAAATTTTGTGACTTATCGATTAAGTACATCAACTTGCTCGAGAAGCTAAGTGTAATAGCAATCCAACGATTATGTATTCTGTGGTAATAGCAAGTAAGATTTTATCTTAACGGATGGTCAAACGTGAGATCAGTCCCAAACAAAGAAATATGACAAAGTTGATGAGTGAAAGTATGTTCTGTAAAATCTCATTAGGACAGTCCACGCTCGAAACCTAAGTTCAACTTGTATTGAAGCATGTCTAGCTAGAGTCCATAATAAATATAGTTTTACATAACGACCACCTAGTCTGTTCGTGTCAAGCATTGCGTGGATGTTCTTTAGCGGAATATTAACCACTGGATGAGGTCGTTGAAGATTTGAAAGGATAATAGCTGTTCAAATATTTTTGTTTACAAATTTGGTCATCGGAGTTGTGAAAGTATGGTAATTACCTATAGGAGGTTTTAAGGCGGGATATCGTGTTTTATTGTTGCAATAGAAATTAACAATTGTAGCTTATTGTAGAATTTCCGTTTTAGACAATTTTCACAACTTTTTTGAACTAATAAGAACTTCTTGACAAGGTTACCAAAAAAGGTAATTATGCTCAATAGTTGAGCTGTTAAAAATGTTTTTTTTTTTATCTCACTGGTAGTTTGAGGTTAGCGCTTTCAATCAAACTTTTGTTTTATTTAAATAGATATCGGTATGTACCTATGTAGACCTAGATAGCTTTAATTGCTAGTAATTCTTTCCATCACATGAGACTGATATGAAACGGGAGTTTATACAACATTAAAAAAATTGATACAGGGTGGAATTTTTGAATGCCCCCTGGAGGGAAAGTACGCTAAATAATAAAGGTAGCAAATTTTACTCCAAAGAAACATTCCTTTATTTTGAAAAAGAAATAAAACTGCATTCAAAGATACGGGAATCGAACCGACTAAAGAGAAATTGTAATAAAATAGCAGTAGCTGCCTCATATCGTATGTACTTGTGTGTCATTGAATACGGGTGTTCAGTACAGGCCGAGGACATGTGGGAGAAAACGAGCGAAACCGAAGCGAAAGCCGGAACATATGCTGTTTCAGCCTTCCTTAATATAAGAAGACTAATTAAATGGAATAAATTTAATTACGACCACTTTGGCGTCTGTCTGTCTCAGACGCCAGTGGTCGTGGGTTCGATTCCCGCATGGAACTAGAAAAAATAATGTTCCCAGTCTGGGCGTTTATCTATAATATTTAGGTTCCCCCTAGTTCGCTACATGCTTTCCCATAACACAAGCTATGCTTACTTTGGGCCATGTAGTTGGTGTGATTGTCTGGGGATATAAAAAAAAAAAAATATGTTACTTTTCCTTATAGTGCATTATAATCTGATACCACACCGGTGTTTTTCGTTTATAAATAGGTTTTATCGGGGCTCAAGGCTCGACGAGTTGGTTTGTACTTTTTATTTAAGGATTCGATTGCGAGTTTCGTATGAAGATGGCATGGACAAGCTTGACTAACTTTTTCTATACAACGTGTAACATAATGAAGAGATAATACTTAAAGGGATTGTATGTTTGGTGATGTAGTTTATAAGTAACAGTAACCTAAATTTGTTATCCCTACGGTTTGGCCGAAAAACCAGTTCAAAGTTTAGATCAAAATATCTAAGTGTCAACCCTAAAAACAACTGTTAGCTTTTGATGAAATCTATTCGATAACAGATGGCGTAAAAATAAAGTGATGAGTAACTAAGACAGATACTACAAAGTTCAGCCGGTGCGGGAAAGGTACTGACTGCGGCACTGACTGCGGCACAAGTTTTGTTTTAGCTTCATAAGTTGACTAGGGTTGTCAAAATATTTAGTTTTCAAAATAATTAAATAAATTTGTATTTAAGTCTATACCAGCACTAATCATGCTAAGTCTTTTACCGTATGTTCTACGCATGGTATAGAAGCTAACCCTTAAGTTTTATCTCTCCATTTTGTTACACGTTGTATTAAGATTAACTTAAACCATTATTGGTAGGATATTTAGTTAGGTAAAGGCGCTATATTGCAAAGACAGTCTTGTTCATCCCTACCGCCAAATAGCTAAGCTGTGTTTCGGATAGAAGCACAGGGACCTTTTCTTCAGGGACCTTTCTCAGGGGAATCTTATGTCCCACGTTGAAAATGAAAACGAATATATCTCAATATATTCGTTTTCATTTTCAACCGTCTTCCAAAAAGGAAATTTCAAATTATGAAACAATATGTATGGTTTCGGAGAATGTTTACGTGGATGACATTATAAGTCGGCCAAAGTTTTGACGGGAAGTCGGTTTTTTTAATGATCTGCATTCGTTTATTATTACTAAATATCATTGTGAAACAGTTTGGTCACTGTGAAAAAAGCTTCTTAAAAAAGATATCTAACACTGGGCGACGTGGGAACGGATGACGACGTGGATACTCTTGGGGAGGCCTCTGTCCAGCATAGGGACCGGAAAACCCCTTTATTTGATTAAGCCTATTGATAGGGTAACCCTATCAAAATCTTACCATATGGAAGTGTAACCCTATTGAAAATCGACGTGGTAACACTTTGAATAAAGTTAATTACTTTTGGATGCGCTTACCCTGTGATAGGGTTGCCTATTTCTATCTCTTTTCCGCGCATGCTGTTGAATTCGGAAGTATAATTCGAAGTGCGAGATTAAATAGATGGTGATATTTTTGATAATTTGATATTCTTAGAGATTAAATTTGCCTGCAGGTTTTAAAACCCTATTGAATTATTGAATCGGTAACCTTCAATAGGCTTTTCGATAGGCTTACTGCTTACATGAAGCTAACTATTGATATGGTAAGCCTTAAATTAGGGTAAGTCTTCGATACGGTTACCAAATTGATAGGGTTTTTTAAAAGAAGTCTATGAAAAACCCAATCAAAAACCTCTTTAAGGGTAAGCGGTTCCGGTCTCTGGTCCAGCAGCAGTTTGCGTCGCTCGGGTCACAATTAGATTAGAATTAGAAATAAAATTGGAACCCTAGATAGACTGAGAGGGAAAATTGCGGTGGAAAAATTTAGATTCTAAGATCGCTACAAATGTGACCCTAAAATAGATATTTTAAAAGATGGCTCATGTAGACTACTATACGGTTGTGTTAGACGTAAGACTAGAATTTATCTTCGGACACGACTTAGCTGGATGGTCCTATATATTTTGTATGTAATATTCTATAATAATACGAGACCTGTCAATATACTGCACCTAATATTTATCGAAAAACCTCAGTGTCCTAACTGACCAGCAGCGGGGCTAGCATGCTACCGTCGACAACGATAAATTGGGCCTTTCATCGATATTTTCTTAGAATATGGTATTTGGTGTATGTAATTTATTAAGATTATGACATATTTGGTTCTGTGGTCTTAATCATGGTATCAAATCGAGTAATTCTACCTATTATAGTGCGCATATTAGCTTACATAATAGGATAAAATAACAAAATAATATTTATCTTGTCGATTCGACTATTATATATCGATGGTTGCATGCTAGCCCTGCTGGTAGGGAATCGAACCCAACCCGTGAAATACAGTCCAAGTACCTTGCCTCTTCCCATCTTGTGAAAGTTGATTATCTGTAATTATCATTAGTATCGTTGATGACTATGGTGAATAATTTAACATAACGTGTGTTATTTAGTGAAAGAAATCCGTTAAAATGGTATAATTACTGAAAATTACCGTCAGTAATGCATTTTGACGCTGTTAAAACCCATTAGAATGGAATATAATATTAAATTTGTAATTTTTAACTGTTACGTTTCAGAATAATTAATTTTATGACAACTGTAATTTAATATAATGTTGAACATTTTAAATATGTTAAGTATAATAATAAAGATTTATATTTCAGAATAAATATTTTTCAACATTGAATTTCTTGTTTTTATTCAAAAATAATGATTAAGAAGGTATCACTAATACATTTTTTTTTAAAGAATGATGTTTTATAATATCAAGCTTTTAGATAGTAAAACTTTACATGCTGAAATTATATTGTTAATATAATTCAAAAGTTTAACTGTGCAGTGCATTCCTATCTATATCAAGCCTATCTAAAATATTTTCAGTTGATAAATTTCACGATACTTACCATGAGACATAGAAACGTTTAAAGTATAAATTACGTGAAAAAGGAACAAAGGTAGGAAATAATAAACGAGATTAACAAGATTTTTTTATTCTTAATACTTATAAAAATAACAATGAATACGTGTACTTAAAAATATCGGAGCCTGTTTTAAATTTATTTGTACCTTGTTCTGCAAACTTTATATAAGTTGTCGATATTTAGTTTATTCGCGATGTTGCATTTTACAGTAAAACCCGTAAAATTAATAAACGATAGAATACATTTTTATTTATTTTGGCAACTTATATAGGTTTACGGGCCCTTTCCTCATAAGATTGATAACTTATTTTATATACTTCGCGGAATAAGTAACGTCTTATTAGAAAGAAGCCTTTATCTGAAAACATATGAATGCGTACAAATCTGTTTAAACTCTTCAGAAGTACGCATTCCAATCATTAAATAGCCTCTTACTTATGTACAGATTAAATAACAGTTTATTTGAAAAAAGAATACAAACTCTCTCAAAAACTTTCCATTAACTATTATGATTGATTAAGGAAGGAAGCTTTTTTACTAGAAATTTACCCAAACTGTTATCTAATACTGCCACTTTCTCTATACATATAATCTCTTCAACTGAAAAAAAATAACGAAAAAACTTTCTTGACTACCTTAAGAAGTGAACAGCGTAAAATAGAACAAAATACTTAATATTAAAACACATAAAGAAATTTAGTCCACATTGATAGAAATGTTCACTTCAGAAGGCGGCGCACGCAAAGTCAAAAATTCGCTAGCCGAAATAAAATACAGTTTAACATCTCGAAGAATTCGCTTCTAGCCAAAAATTCGCCTTCGCGTACGCCAAGTTCCTCGTCCTACTCACCGTACAAAGTCTGCGCATCACAGGGTTAACCTCATATTTACAAAATTGGTATCAATCGGTGACAAGGAGTGACAATGACTACAACTTAAACACTATTCATATTTACAAAAATATTCGTACCTATTACTGTTTAATCCCATCCATGGTGTTCATGGTGCTCGTGGTGTTCGTGGTGAATAGGTACCCAAACCTTCTCCCACACTGGCTTCCAGACCTTCTTCCATGCTGGTACCTCAACGGTCTTCCAAACTGGGACTTGGATCTCCTTTTGCTTCTCAATCCAGATTTTCTTCTGTACTGGCACCCACACTTCCTTCTTGACTGTCTTCCATACCTGCACCTTCTCCTCTACCCAAGCTTGCTTTTTCTCTGTTACCCAAGCTTGCTTCTTTTCTGTCCTCCAGATCTGTTTCCATTCCTCTTTCCATTCCAACTTCTTTTCAGTTACCCATTCTTGTTTGTGCTGGGTTTTCCAGACTTTCTTCCATACGGGTTTCCAGATGAGCTTTTTCCTCCAGAGATCATGGCTAGTGTATTCCCATCCATGGTCATCTTTACCCAAGTATTTTTCGCCGGGAACTCCCTCTTTGACCCATTCAGGAACATAGTTCTGTTTCCACTCAGGTACTTGTATAGTTTTGGTTACTGGGACTTGAATTTCCTTCCATACTGGTTTCCATACTTTCTTCCAGTCGGGTACTTGGACTTCTTTCCAGATTGGTACCTGGACTTCTTTCCAGATTGGTTTTTGGACTATTTTCCAAGCGGGCACTTGTTCTTCTTTCCACTGTTGGACTTGTTCGGTTTTCCAGGCGGGTACCTTTTCAGTTTTCCACTCGGTTTTCCAGGCTTGTTTCTTTTCGGTCTTCCAGATTTGCTTCCACTCTTCCTTCCAGACGAGTTTCTTCTTCCAGACTCCCTCGGGCGGCGGGGAGTGCCAGCCTCCAGGGGAGGGCGAGCGCTTCACGCGGGCGAGTGCGCCCTCCTGCACGGGGACGGCAAGGCTTGCCGCGCACCCCAATATCAACCACAACTGCAACACACAAATAAAACAGATTAATTTATAGGTCATTTTAAACTAAAAGCACCTATGATCTTATTTTTGTTTATATTTTTTTTATCGCGAGTAATTGCACAAAAGTTCCGGCCCTGTGTATACAAAATCTACATATGAAATATTTTTTTTCATGTAAATAAATTTTGATCGCAAGTAATAGCACTAAGTTTCCCGCCCTGTGTTTCGAAAAATAAACGCCTACATGCTGTCCTAAAAATATTATGTTATTCAGCGGATCGAAAAATGGTCAAAAATACGAAATGTTCATCTTTCAATTTAATTTAATTCTATTAGGTAAGTCCAATAGAAAAGTCAACAAAAACTAAAACGTATCATCACATCGCACAGAAAATATTACGTTCCATTTCCTTAATAAAACAATGCCATTAATATAAAGCAAAGAAATTTAAACCGTAAATGCTTGTTTGTTGATTATGCACATAAAAACGAACAATAGACTCATCTCGCGATTATCCATTTGATTAGTTTTTGTCAATTATGTCGGATGTTAGCGCTTTCTAGTGTCGCGGCGAGTTCTCACGTGTCTGGTTGTTGTATTGATTGATGGCCTGTGTGTAAACAAGACAGCCCGTTTTTGTCTAGCTCACTGTTAAATCTTAGTTGCTTTACACTTGTCTAAATCCGTTTGTTTTTTATTTCTGTTGTATTAGGTTATGTTGAAAATTTCACGATTTTTTTGGTAACTATTATTTTGTTTTAGTAACATTTACTAAGTTTTTGGTCTATTTATTTTACATAGAGAAGAATTAAGGCAATTTTTAACCGCACAAACCACCTTTAAAACTACGAAATCTGGGAAACAAATCTCGGATACTAAAGCTATTCACTGGTTAAGTACACTCGGCACATCACTCAACTCGCACCCACCGTGAATGTCAGCGTCCTCATTTCACCGTACTGACGCAGCTTGCGACTGACGACTCTTGAGCACAACGCGCATTATATTAACCGACCCCTTCTACCAAGCATGTGCATGCGCCTCTTGCCCTAAGGATTTTGAATGTCGAACAATTTGTTTTCCGATCCTATTGGCCGGTCAAGAATTTATTTAAAGGTGAGCCCGAAGAGGCTTTAATTACTTTGCTGATTTTTATGTTTTTTTTCGCAATTTTTGTCATCATGTGTAATTAAAGTTAGATATTTCTTATAAAGTCTAAAGTGGAATAATTTGAGATCTCACTATTATCTGTGAAGTTTAGAAAGTTTGATCATTTTAGGATATTTTCGTGTGTTTAATATATCTTAAGTTAATCTATCAATTATTCCCTTACACAACACAAGCTCTTCGAAAATCTTGGTTTAATAATATAGAACGTTTACTCTTATTATTTATGTAGTTAATATAAATATATGTGTGCGATGATTAAGTTTTTATTTCGATTAATCCATCTAATAGATTAAAGCTGATGAGTTTGTTTGTTTTTACACGAAAATCTCTGAAATCACGAGACGGATTTGTATTTTTTTGTCCTTGATAGCCTTAATCTTGAGGAAGGCCATATTTTATCGCGAAATGCTCACAGGGTCAAAAGTTTATTTTTCAAACGCATTCTTTTTGGCGACCACTTTGGCGATGGGGCAAACCTGCCAATCATGCCTGGGCAAATCATGCCTCATGCCTCAGACGCTAGTGGTTGCGGGTTCAATTCCCGCACGGAACATGAAAAAAAAGGGTCCGGGTCTGGCCGTTTATCTATATGTGTATTTTATATTCTATGTTCCCCCCTAGCTCGCTACATGGTATCTCATAGCACAAGCTTTGCTTACTTTGAGGACATGTAGTTGGTGTTATTGTCTGGGGATTTTATTATTTATTTATTCTTGCTGGTGTTTTGTGCGAACAAACAAACAAACTCTTCTGCTTTATACTTTGATTTAAATAATCCACGGGGTTCTTACCACTATTTCCGATTTTTATTTCGCGCGTCCGATATTTCGATGCTGTTACAGGCACCATGATCGATGCATCAGTATCGAAATATCGGACGCGCGAAATAAAAATCGGAAATCTTGGTAAGAAACCCGTGATTTTTTTAAATCATAGTGAAAATAACCGCGACAGTTTAAGACAGTATGATCTATACTGTCCTATAATAATCACTGTTGGGTGTGATTCTTTAACAAATAATAAGATTTAAATTACAAACAATTTATTATGCTTCTATTATCATATAATCTACATTTTTTGGGCTAGATGATGCCGTGTTAAAATTATGTTCGTTTTTATGTATATCATGGAGTATAATTACCTTAATTAATTATCGGAGCTGCACGAGAATAGTCTTTTGGCATAAAGAACATAAGTAAGTGGATTTCTATATACGATCCAAGATTACTACTAAATAAATAGCTATCGATATTTTGCGTTGTCATGACAAAACTAAATCAAATCAAATGAAATCATTTATTCATTCATAATCACAGGTAAAAATAAAACATATGGTACAATTAATAATGATGTGCAGCCATGATTCGCCATTACATTGGCATATGAATATATAAGGTAAAGTAATACAAATATAAAAAATGTATAGACAAGAGATTTAAAATTATAAATTAAAAGTTTAAAAAAAGTAATAATAATATAATATTAGAAACTACTCAGCAAATATTAAAATGTAATGTCAAAATTGGTACAACAGTGTCAGAATCGGTATAAGTAATAATAAAATTTTATGTCAAAAGAAAATTATAAGTACAGAATATTTTAGCTTAATATACAATTTAAGCATAATAAATGAAATAAAAACAAAATCTACATATATGACCAACTAAGATAAAGAAAATAAAATAACAAAAACAATATAGGTATACATTTTAAATTAATATTATGTCTGAGAAATAAAAAAATCTTTTAAGTCATAATATGCATTTTCAACAAGAAAACTATTGAGTGCAGTCTTAAACCGTTTGTCAGGGAGTGACCGAATAGTTTGCGGTATTTTATTATAAATCATAGGTGCCATGCTGTCTATGCGAACTCTTTGTAATAGGGTTTTCCGTGTGAGTTTATGTTTTAATGCAACTAATTGATACACTGTATCAAAAACTAGGTCTACAAGGTTCCTTGGTACATTGGCTTTTGGAATTCTAATTTACTTCGCTGGGAAACAAATTCAGGTACCTACCTCTCGCTTCCCGGCTTGACTACATAGGGAAGGGAAAAAAAAGCATATAAGCAAAGGTATTTATTACTTATACTGTTTTTTTTTGTTGGTTATCTGTACAACTTCCAAAGTTAACTTTAAGTTATGTTTAAGGACATCCTTTTATGTTCGTTGGACTTCTCTAAAGCATAAATAAATAATAATAAATAAAATCCCCAGACCAAACTTGTTTTATGAGATACCATGTAGTGAACTAGAGGGAACCTAGAATATAAAAACATATATAGATAAACGCCCAGACCCGGAACATTTTTTTTCTTGTTCCGTGTGGGAATCGAACCCTGGCGTCGACTACGGCGTGAAAAGTCCTGGGTTCTAGTCCTAGCCGGGAAATAACATATAATAGGTATTATTAAGAAAGAAAATAATAATTATAATAATAGGTAACTAAAAATAGGTTACACATAAGAAAGAAACAAAGAATAATTTACAGTACTAATTTTTACGCCGAAAAGGCTTACACTCAGCATTATGCTGAAAATTTATTTAAGTATAAATTTCTATATAAAATTTATATATATCATACTTCCATGCTGAACTGGGAGCGAAAGAAAAACGTAGAATGTGCCAGCTGGTTCTCTTCCCGGGCATGCTGTAAAAGTCAGTTAAGGGACAGAGGTTTTAAAGGCGGTTTTGTTTGCGTTTTGTTTTTGTTTTACGATAGGCTGACACCCTGTCACTACAATAGTCTCTCTCCATCTTTATAATACCTCCAAATTTGTCAATCGTGACATCAGATGGTCTTGTAACCTTTGGTGTTCTGCCTACCCCATAAGGGATACAGGCGTGACGTTATGTATGTATGTAAGTATATATCAATAAAATAATCGTTTATTAAAAAGAAAAGAAAGCTTAGGAAATGAACTTTTCTCAACTGGCTCTTAGGATACCGCTTAGATTCGGTTTGTGGTCTCGATAACACATGTGTTTATAAAAAGCTTTCATAGCAGCCATATTGATGGTCTGTCAGTTTGGGTTATTTAACAACTTTAAACCAAAAAATTAAGTTTATAACTAACTGAACCATGCTTGACCAAATAACGGGTTTACGGGGCAAGGACGTTATTTTTTTGTTTTTTATAATTATATTAGTTCATTTTACAACGGAACTAGTTTGTGAGATTTTCTATAGCTCAGTAATAATTATACACGTAAACACTAATTATAATAATGTAGCTGCCCATGGATGCTTTTTAGGAACTACTTGAATAGGTAGTTCAGCTGTGAGGTCTCTATAAGAGTGCATCAGATCACACGTGGATCACACGCGTCCGCTACACACCCGCCCAATATCCGCCCAACTCCCGCCCAGCGCTAAACTAGTACCGACGCAGAGTCCGCCTAGTGCCCGCCACACGCCATAACTTTTTGCAATTTTTACTAAATTGCAGCAGCCTAACATAAGCTTATTTATTAAAATATCATTTTGGGGCCACATAGTTTAAGTCTATATTTTATGTGTTCCATTTCATATGAAATTTAAAATAAGTACTTAACATTTTTTCTGTTATTGAAATTTGGGTTCTTTAACGACTTCTAAATATAGGTATAGTAATGGTGATTAGCGTGTAAATAGAGCATGTAATACCATAAATACATCTTGTCTCTTCATCATTAAAGCAATCGAGGAAGTCAACAATTTCTAGTATCTTTAATATTTTATACATGTTTATAATTTCACATTACATAAGAACATAAGCATATAAGTAAGCATATAAGTGAAGTCGTCGTGGCGCCGTGGTTACTGTGTGTATCTTACGATATCACAGGTTAAGCAACGTTCGGCGCGGTCGGTACTTGGATGGGTGACCGCCGACCATCCGTTTCTCACGGCGACTTCCGTGCTTCGGAGGGCACGTTAAGCTGTCGGTCCCGGATGCTGTATACTTGTATACAGTAGTCGTTAGGGTTTGTCAAAAGCCATATCGGCACCCTGAAAATTCTGACATCCACCACCCAGCACTGGGCCAGCTTGGTGGATTATAGCCTAAACCTCCTCGTCACCCAGAGGAGAGACTCATGCCCTGCAGTGGGCCCATTACACGGAGTTGTGATGATGTGATGATGATGATATAGGTAAGCCCCTAACAAAGCAGAACATATGTTTCTTATGCAAGCCGTGGATGGTAGCGTGTCATAAAATGTCCTAGGATATGCGTGTCGTCGGGTAATGCCAATGGCGGTACCGTGAGCTCCACTTATGGCGGATGAGGTACACCTGGAGGTTTTTAGTGGGTGGGTCCGGCCTTCTGCCGGATCATCCCCACATACCCCGCGTGATTGCACGTTTTCCTCCAGGAAAAAAAATAAAAAGTATAAGCTTGTCGTAAAATGGGACTAATCCGAGTGACTTCCCTGGTTGGTAGGATCCCACAGGACCCACCCGGCTAGCGACCACCCTTCATATAAAATCTGCCGCTAATTATTTACGCTTTGACGGTGACGTGTAGAAATCTATATTCTATACTTATATATAAAGCCTTTTCGTGAAGGCATGTCCCAGGTGTCGTTTAGAATGAAGCTTAAAGCATTTTTTATTGAAACTCAAATTTGCGACAAGTATACATCAAAAACATTTCCTCCTTTTTAAAATTAAGCACTAACCGTACCTGCTCCTGTTTGTCAACTAATTGTGTATTGTTGGACTGTGTTTTTGTTCTGTTATTTATTGCTATAAATTAATTTATTTACTCTGTACTCCTTTTATGAGTAATATGTGTGTAAAATTAGTAATTTTAATATAGTTTATAATCCCATGTAGGTAGTAGAACTAGATATATAATATTTAGTATATAAGTGTGTTTTCTTTTATTTTTGAGAATTTGTGATTCATAGTTTGGCATTTAAATTAATTGTATTTTTTTTGATGTTTGTTAAATTTATTGTGGTATTTGAAAACTTACATATTAAGTGGAATTTGAAAACTTCTTGTTGCATTTGATAGCCCAACTCTTGAGGAAGGTTATAGGCTATATTTTATCCCGAAATTCCCACGGGATCAAAAGTTACGCAGGTAAAACCGCGCGCGGTGGCTAGTATAATATAAAGAGCTTTCCTAAGTCCATGCCTCATCTTCATTTACCATCGGGTGAAATTCTAGTAAAACGCGGGATTAGTCTCTAATAAAAAAAAAAAAACAAAATCTTAAAGCAATTGGTAAAATTATTCCAAGTTCAAAAAACTACTCCAAAATTCTTACACTCGATTAAAACAATGAACAAGACAACAAGCTCAGTTCAAGCCGTCAATGTTGGTTTCAATTGAAAATGCCTGTACGTACATCTTAATTGTTTTAAAAACTTGTCGCGAAGATGATAAACGAGCTATGCAGAATAAATTATGGTGCAGCAGAAAATTATAAAAACGACTTTATTATTCATCAATTTTGATATTTTTTCCGGGTGCTTCGAAAACCAGTCTGATATGATACTTATATTTACCTGATGACTATCTTTACGAAAACTCCTGGTTAAAAAAGCATTATTTATACAGTCTGTCTGGTCACCAGTGTCGGCGAAGTAATATGATAAATTTTATCGACGAAACCACGGTAAAAAGGCACTTTGCCCGTACTGATTAGAAACGGCGGCCATTTTAATTTTTTCTTTACTGAGTTCGGATGAGTTTATTTATTTGGCAATATTTACCGATGATCCTACAGACATAAAGGTAACTTCGTTTGACAGCTTAAAAAGTTGGCAATAAGATAACACTAAAAAAATATCATAAACTCACAATAAAACCTTTAAAAGATACTTGAGGCGTAAAAAGTGTCAAAAAAAAATTTTTTTTTTAAAGAAATAAAAAAAGTTTTTTTGTTTAGTAACTATACTATCTGTCAACGTAAGTACATGCCGCCATTTAAGATTCCTTTCTTTAATGAACCAAGTTATACGCAATATTATTTAGGATATTATTTACGCAATAAGTCAATCTATTCTTAGCTATTTCAAATCCCTGCCTCATAGTAATCCCTCTGTATACATACGTCTTCTGCATAAAGCTCTCACCACAGACTTCTGAGTTACAAAGCTGTTTCATTATCATTTTCTATTAATGATGGCGTTATAATAAGCCTCCATCATTTATTTAAATGTTAACATTAAATATGCATAAATACATCAAATTTAAGAACAATATTTAACCTTTTAGTTATTTTTGAACAGCCAGCCAGTAAGATTAATGGCAAAGGCGGCCATTCAAACTAATCAAAAAATCAAGTTAAACATCTTTATTATATTTTCTCGCGGAATGATTTACCGTTTGTCAACTTAGTTACGTAAATCTACGGCCTGTGTGTAGGCCCGGTTTCAATATTCAAGCAAGTGATCATTGCATTGCATTAGGAGACAAGTAAGACATATATTAAAAGAATATCTTCTTACGTTTACACGATTTATTATATTAAATATAACACTTATTTAAACAATTATATCGTGTATAAGCTATTTCATATAACCATTGCCATTACATTTATATGGCATTTAAATCACACTGAGACAAATAGTGAAAAAACTCGTGAATTCCTCGAATTACATACTAAATAACGACCATGGTTTTTAATCAATCAATAAGTAACTTAAAGTCTATAATCAAAAAGACTTTTTAAATTGATCAGACCCGGAACACTCTCGTTAAAAACCAGTAGTTACTTATCACTTACTTTAAGTGGAGTTGCTCTTTATGGTGATCAAAGGGAAGCCATTGTTCGTAATTGGTTATGAGTGGAAATGACTAAATTTGGAAGAGATCTGACCTAGGATCGATATCTATAGGTGAGGTCGAAGGAACAATATCTTGTTGGACCCGAAACTACCATAATTTGTTTGAGTATTACTAACGTTTAGACATAATCCATACTGTTCGGCTTATCGGAGTATGAGTCATTTCGCGCAGCAGTTGGTTCGAACCGCGGTTCGAAACGACTAATGGATCATTTTGCATGTGTTTTTTCAAACCGCAGTGTGAATCACCCAATACCTTTTTTGAATTAGTCGATTTGAACCGCAGTGAGAAACAATACAGTTCTCTTTTTGGATGCCTGAATTCGGACATATCGACCAAAATTATTTATCTTTTTTATATCTCATAAAGTACAACCAGGCACAAAATAACAGGAGAAGCAAAATACTTTTATTAGATATAAATAATAATAAATACTATAACACCGAAGATATTCCGAAAGTCAGCCTATACGAGATTAGTATGGCTCTTAAATAGGTTAAAAAGAACAGGCCACTGGTTCGTGATGGAAATGCGAGCTTCTGGCAAACCTGTGCTTAAATCCCCTCAGAAGCTGTTCAATCAATTCCATCATATTCGAGGGCAAAACGTCGCAAGGATAGCACAAAGATATAGCATTCCTGTTCTTCAAAAAGGGTGACAAAACCCTTATGAAAACTTCAAGCCCATTACTTTCTTGAGCCATGTGTTTCAGCTGTTTTCAAGAGTCATTCCAAGTAGTCCTGCGCGCAGGTTAAACGACTTCGAGCCTCCTGAAAAGGCCGGTTTCCGACCGTAATAGATTTTCTGTGTATGTAAAAGCCAGTTTACAGTCCAAAATTGTTTTTCGGATGGTTACTTAAGTTCAGGTTTAACAACAAAATTATACATATAAAAAGTATGGAGTTTAAAGACCGTAAATGATAATGATAAAAAAACATTAGTTTATAGGACCCGCCCCGGCTTCGTACGGGTGCAATGCTGATAATAAATACTAAAGAAAAGCTGTGAATGTTGTATATAAAAATATAGCGGCCCGCTCCGGCTTCGACTAAAATCAAAGTGTTATAGATAGGGAGAACCGCGGCCTCCGACGCGCTATTCCGCCCCGGGGCCGGCCGGTACCGCCCGCGCCGCAAACGCTACGTCCCGCAATTTTTATATCTGTAATTTCTTCGAAAACATTCATTTAAATCATATGCTGTAGGGGGCCATATAGATCTATATTAAATCAACAATGTATTTAATTGGATAAGGATGCTATATTGGTTAAAATCGCTTCGAAAATTAGCCATTATTTGTCGTAAAAAGTAAATGACAAAAAATGTTATTGTGAGATATCCATAAGAGATAGACATATACCATCGTGGAGTTTTCTGTAGACCTTTTCAATGTTTACAATACTAAGTACATTATTTTGATAAATCTCGTAGGGTTCAGCCTGCGTTTGCAATGTAAGCGGAAAAAAATATATTTATTTTACGACATCACATCAAACCTTGAAAATAAACAGTATTTCTCTACTATTTATTCGATGTTATTATATATATAAACCTTTGTATTCAATCACTCTATCTATAAAAAAAATATCAAAATCCGTTGCGTAGTTTTAAAGAGTTAAGCATACATAGGGCTATAGGGACAGAGAAAGCGACTTTGTTTTATACTATGTAGTGATGAACGATTTGTAACTTTTGTAGTAAGACTGAAATTGACCTACTTTTACGACATTTCCTTGTATTAAAATATGGCGTTACTACCTATAATCATAGTAAATATATTTTTTGGTTCTTAAATCAAAAATGTCAACAAAAACTCTGCTTAGACGTTGAAGTCATCAGGGTCATATAAATGTTTTTTCTTGCGAATCTATAAGTATGCATAGACCAACCGATAGAGCGGAAAATTCTGAATTAGACTGCATTTAAAGTCGTTTGGGTAAAATGGTTTATACGATCTTGTAGTAAAACCTTGTACCACCTTGTACCACCACTATAGACCTATCTACTCCAAAGGATGGCCAAAGGATGGTTGAGTCATGGAATGAAAAAATCTAAAAACTTATTCCTGAAAAAACCTCTCAATGCCCAGTTTCTTTGCTGGAATCACAAAAGATTTATACTTTTATTTAATTATTTTGAACAGACCAGGTGACAAAAATTTATAAAAGTAAATCAGGTACCATACAAATGAATCGAAGAATAAAAAAAAAATGCAAGAGCTTTTGGCTGGCGATTTAACCATCGGCCATTGCTTGAAGAAATTAGTTGATACCATAATTACCTAGTAAAAAGTAGTTACAAGCAAAATGTTTAATGTTATTAGAATGTTATTAGATTTTAGTTGATTTTTCAACCGACTTCCAAAAAAGGAGGAGGTTCTCAATTTGTCTGTATGATTTTTTTTTCTTTTTTTTTTGTTACACGATATTTTGGACCATTATGAATCGATTTTGAAAATTCTTGTTTCATATGATAGAAGATACTTTATAGTTGGTCGCAAACAAAATATCATCACTCAGTTGAGTAGGTACTTCATTGAAAATTTCAAAATTTTGAAAAAATATCTATGTATTCGGAAAATGTTTACGTGGATGAGATTATAATTCAGCCAAAGTTTTTACGTGAAGTCTTTTTTTATAGTGCTCTGCATTCGTTGATTATTCTTTGTTATTTACCATAATTAACTCCTTATATTAGTTATAAGCTAAATGTATAATGTTATAGAAACTGTGTTTTTTTTTCTAGGTGAATAAGATTTTAGTTTAAGTGTATTTGTTTTTAATTTTATAAAAATTTTCGCGTCTAATTTACCAAGATTATTTAGTGATAAATATAGTTATAGGTAATTTTTATCATTGTAAAACTGTACTGCAAAAGTTATTTTTAAGCAAAATGAGTTTTTTTTTTTGGAACAATTAAGGTTTAAGTTTTAAAAGTTTTATATATTTGTTGATTTACTAAATTTTTACCGCAAGAGTTAGTTTTAGGTAAAATATACAGGGTTCATTTGTGGTCACCGGCCAAATTTTTTTTACACAATAAGTATCATTTATAGAAATGATTTTTGCAACAAAAAAAGTAATTTTTTTTACAAGGAAATTAATATATCCGCTTACATGTTAAGCTAAGCATGGTCACTCTAAATAACCATTAAAATAAAGTCCACTACGCGCTACAACAAAACATCTCGTAGTACTACGTCGTACTATTAACAATGAAATTCCGCGTCGTAGTAGCTATGTTCATCAACAGCGACTATTTTCAAAAACGTTCGTAGTTCCATATTTGAACTTTTTTTGTACTGAGCGACGCTAAAATAAATATGCGGGTACGTTTTATTGTATCAAAGAAACTAACATTTAAATTTGGCTGGTGACCAAAACACAACCCTGTATAATGTTGATCGAACTGTCATTACCCGTTTACTTAATAAACTATTGTTATAGACCCTAACGTTTTATAAAGCCACTAGCTGACCCGGCTAACGTTGTTTTGCCATATAAATTTAAAAAAAAAAATAGATGTTGGCCGATTCTCATAGATACCGGATAAGCACAAAAAATTTCACGAAAATCGGTCAAGCCGTTTCGGAGGAGTATGGCAACGAAAACTGTGACACGTGAATTTTATATATTAGATTGATTACTAAGGTTAACAATGTTTTTTTTTATTATTTTAAGCTCTCAATCTGTGATTATGTCGCATTTTACTCGCATATTTTTTAGATATTTATATTTTATATTTTTTTATCATTTTAACGACTAACCACTTTTAAACTTATCTGTACAAATAAGTAATTGAAGTCCCTAATATGTTTTGCATAATTTCAAGTCGAAGTGGTTTCAATCGACACATTAAAAAAAAGCATTGGGACATTCGCACCACCGTAACCTCTGCGGTGTTAATCTACCCATTCAAAAAAACACTTGGTGGTATGTTCAAACAGCTGCGGTTCGAAACGACTTAGACTCCGGGTTAGGAGATCGCTGTACTCACAAGAAATTATTGTTACTTTAACAAAAATAAATTTTTACATGCAGAAAACATCATTATATAGACAAGGTTTTTGTTGACTTCATAGAATAAAATTACGAAGTATTAAAAAAATAGTTATTTCTTCCATGCTGGACTGGAAGCGAAAGAAAAACATAGAATTTGCCAGCTGCTTCTCTTCCCGGTCATACAGTAAAAGTCAGTTAAGGGACAGAGGTTTTGTTAGAGTTTTTACGGGCGATAGGCTGACCCTCTGTCACTGTAGTAGTCTCTATCCATCATTATAATACCCCAAGTTCGTCAAACGTGACAGCAGATGGTTTGATAGCCTCTGGTGTTCTGCCTACCCCATAAGGGATACAGGCGTGAAGTTATGTATGTATGTATGTTTTATAGACAAGACCTTATAAAAAGTATCTTATAAAAAGAAAATCGGGCACCCGAGTTCTTTTATGAGTGGACTTACCTTAAGACAAGCAACCAAGAAAGGTAGGTACTGTGGAATTCGAACTCGAACTCGTTGAATTACACTGGCTGGAAATATTTTGATAGCATAATAATTAATTTAAAATTAAGAACCTTCAGAATGTCAAGTAGGCTTTTATATTTTGATTGTCATTCCCCAGTGAGCGTCCGAAAAAAATGATCACAATAAATGTTTAAGTCTCGCGCATTCTAGCTGTTTCTTTTATAAATATGGTAATTCGAAAGTATCGCCTCTACCTGTCGAACCCGGAAAGGTCGCTACAGCACCTAGATTTATTCTGAGCAATATCAATACAAAATTACAAACTGACTTTTTCTAAGTACATTCGAGCACATCAAGCTCTGATTTTTAATACAATTTATTTTGCAACTGGTTAGAGAACATAGTATCTGCTAAACACCACAAATTGTCGCATATTTCTTGTTAACTATAAAATATCCGAGTCACTTGTGAAAATTAATTAAAATGTATGTTCACATATTACTTAAGTCTTACAGTTCAGTGATTATCTAAGCAGCTATCCGTTACAAAACTATCCGTTTATGATGCAAATGACATCAGTAAAAAGCTTAGAACAAGTTTTTATACTAAGTATTTCTATAGATTATTTTTTATATAGATTCTATAGATATATTATTGCTTCTATGCTGAACTGGGAGCGAAAGAAAAACATACATAGAATGTGCCAGCTGCTTCTCTTGCCGGGCATACTGTAAAAGTCAGTTAAGGGACCGAGGTGTTATGTGAGGCTTTTTTGTGAGCCACAGGCCGACCCCTGTCACTGCAATAGTCTCTCTCCACTATTATAATGCCTCCAAATTTGTCAAACGTGACATCAAATGGTTTTATTACCTAGGTTTTTTACCTAGACCAATGTACGACGTCATTTTCTCTAACCATCAGGTGAGATTAAGGTTTTTGGTCCGCGAATATACTTTTTGAGGTTGGATCAGGTTTTCCAGAAGGTTAGCAACGCATCATTGCCTAATGTCGGTGTTCCCTAAGCGGAACACCCAGAAGAAGCATGTTTTTCGGTTATTACGACAATATTGTTAAGTATTCAAAAGTGTATTCGTGCTATGAACTCTATTTTGGCTCTATATTATCTCTATAGCTCTGGTTTGAATGTCATCTAGGTTACCACAGTGTTCACTCCTACTGGTACTATGTAAAATATTTTATCATCCTGTAGTAAATAACTTTTAACTTTCAACTTATTCTACAATTCATCCCATTCACTCCGTCAACCAGCACTTTGCTAGTTTGGTGGTTTATATGGCCTAAGCCTTCTCGTCACCCAGGGGAGAAACTCATAGCCCTGCTGTGGTCTGATGACAAAGAGTTGTGGTGAGTAAACTAGTTTAAGTCATCGTGTTGCTGTGTCTCCTGTGCGTATTATTCGATAAACCAGGTTAAGCAAAGTTCGGCGTGGTGGTACAATGTGTGGCCGCGCATCATTCATTTTACACGACAATTGCGAGCTTTGGTTCGGTCGGCGTGCTGTATGTACAAATATTCGTGAGGGTCTGGGAAAAGCCATTTCGACGCGCTCAAAATTCTGACATCCACCAACCAGCACTGGTCCAGTTTGATGGCCTACGACCTTAATATCCTCGGTATCAAGGAGAGAGACTTATAACCCTGCAGTGGGATATAAGTCCACTGCAGGGTTATAAGTCTATCATTATTTATGAGTTTTAATGATTATGATGATCGACTCAAGGTATTTTTTATAATTGATACCGATCCTATACTTGATCTAAAGCCCGTATTCAAAAAGTTGATCATGTCTAAAGTAGGTAAATTCGCGGTAAAATCCCAATAGAAAACTGTTATAAATCGATACTTAAGTGTAATCTGAGTAAGTCTTCAGAATACGAGCAAAAGTTAATTGAAGATGTGCTTGAAAATTAATGACTTGGACCTAGAATATGACTAGTATTGTATCTATACTAGTACTAGCTGCCATATAAAAAAAAAATAGATGTTGGCCGATTCTCATAGATACCGGATAAGCACAAAAAATTTCATCAAAATCGGTCAAGCCGTTTCGGAGGAGTAATGGCAACGAAAACTGTGACACGAGAATTTTATATATTAGATTATGAAGCTGAAGAGTTTGTTTGTTTGTTTGGTTGAACACGCTAATCTCAGGAACTACTGGTTCGAATTGAAAAACTCTTTTTGTGTTTGATAGTCAATTTAAATAGGAAGACTTCATAGGCATTATGTTTAAGTAACATCACGCTGCGACCAAAACGAGCGAAGTAGAAGAGGCCAAATGCTGCATAAACAAAGAAATTATTCAATTTTGACAGCATCCGTTACGAGCCCTGCATAAAAGCATGTATCAAGGAAGGTTTTAAAAAAGTCCGCGACAACGAAGGTCCTTTCTACAAAACCCGAGTAAAACTGCGGTGCTGTTATAGCATTTTATAGCTAAAGCAATAAATCGATTTTGACGAAAATTAGAACAGAGTAATCTTGAACTTCAAGGAGGATAGTAATATTCTCTATCCAACTGCGATATAAGATATTCACGTGGACGAAGACACCTACGCTGGACTGGAATAACCAGATAAGAAAGGCGGTTTTTTCTATGCAAGGAAATCCTCAAAGGATTCTTTTATTAAGCAACTTGAAGGAAACTAAATTGAATTCGTGACAAAATTTCAAATTACATTTACCTGTAAGAAATTCTACATTAAATTCTTGTAGGACATGTATTTTTAAAGCAATGTAATTCATAAAAACGAACTATTCAACTTTATTATGTAAGTATAGGTAGGTACATAGATTAAAAACTTGTTTATTATGACATAAAACGCTTAGAATCTTAAGTTTTATGTGTGTAATGCTACATATTTGCAAGGAGACGTGCGTGACAATTGGAATCGAGCGCACGTCTTTGCCAAAACTGGACGGTGACTTTTTACTAGGCCACCGCATCACTGCCTGCATATACAATATTACAATATACTTACCTACTTTTGCAATATTAGATTACCATAGCGGGATGTGCCTATACGAGACATTAAATAACAATATGTATGTGTTATGTAAATAATTAAACTTACATAACACTTTCTGTAATTGCATTTCTTGGTATCAGTTTCGTATCATCGACTGTTAAGTGTAAAGTAACTGCTTTTTAACTATCATTTCTTCCAACGTTTTTATTTTATACTTATGATGTTAAACAATCTTTCGAAGTGTGTGGTAGGATTATTTCGATATGCCTACAATTCATTACACGATCTTACAAAGTCTGAATTATTTATGAGCGTAAGTAGCCATGGTAATAAAAATCCAAATTACTGTTTAGTTTGTAATAAAATCGATTTTTGTATTCAAATTCGATAGCAAATTCATATCTGTTCTATCTTACGACTTTAGGATGAATCAATTCCAACTAAAAATTGA
The DNA here is from genome assembly GCA_944452665.1 of Stenoptilia bipunctidactyla. Lineage (NCBI taxonomy): Eukaryota > Metazoa > Arthropoda > Insecta > Lepidoptera > Pterophoridae > Stenoptilia > Stenoptilia bipunctidactyla. Next base: position 44,500,063 of record OX101721.1, on the reverse strand, counting down.
TTACCCATCACGTGTCCATTGCCGTACCGTTAAATCAATTCGAACGATAGGCCAGTCCAAATTGTACCTATTTTTTTTTTTAATTTTGTACGTATAGTCAGTGGCAGTAAAAAGAGTTTTAAATACTTATTTATAATGTAAAAACCGATCAGGCGCTTCATAGTAGTATGTACAACAGTGGCGAATCTCAGATTTTTAATGATCTTATTACAATTTAGGTAGGTACTATTTTATTAACATTTACGATTTGGAGTGCCGATTCTAAGTATAACCTCATTATTTTACTACGCTGCTTTGTCGTCATTGGCTATCGAAAATTCAGTTTGTTAATCATCATCATAACTCTTTGTAATGAGCTCACTCCAGGGCATTTGTCTCTCCCCTGGGTGACGAGGAGGTATAGTCCATAATCCAACAAGCTGGCCCAGTGCTGGGCGGTGGATGCCAGAATTTTCAGGGCGCCAAAATGGCTTCTGACAAACCCTAACGACTACTGTATACAAGTATACAGCACCCGGGACCGACTGCTTAACGTGACCTCCGAAGCACGGAAGTCGTCGTGAGAAATTAATGATCGGCGGTCACCCATCCAAGCACCGACCGCACCAAACGTTGCTTAATCTGTGATATCGTATGGTACACACAGTAACCACAGCTCCACGACGACTTCCAGTTTGTTAATACTTATAAAGAGTTTAATAATTTCCGCTATAAAAGCTTTACGAAAATTTGAACTTAAATATTTAAATTAGGTCTCTTACCCGAATTGCAATTACCTACAACTCACAACGAGTAATAACCATGATTAAATAACACTTTACCAAAACTTCTACGGAACCAGTAATGGAAACCGGTATTTTTGCCGCAACTGTTTTCGCTCCAATTTCTTTATTTGAAATTAAAGAATGCAGTTTGAAATACCAAGCTGCCAAAAAGGGTGAAATTGGACTTTAAGGTTTTAGAACTCGATAACTACATAACTATTTATTACGCTACATATAGAGGTTGAACTTTAAAAATTGTTTATTGCCTTATGGCGTCCATTGAGAAGGATACATGTGAAGTCATTCGCGACTGATTTTAGTGATTTAGAAAAAGCTGAACAATACAAAAAAAAAATTAATGTATTTTTAGCTAGCCTAACTCTCAAGACAGTTCATAAGGCTATAATTATTTTTGCAGGAAATTCCTACGGTATCCAAAATAACGCGACAAAAACTGCAAAAGCACTTTGCCGGCTTACCTGAAACTTTTTCAATATATAGGTACAGTGTAACATAGTATTTGATGTTATTTTCCCATAATTAGTTCCAAGCTAAGCAAAGCTTTTGTTAAACTGTTATTAACAAAGGCTATTACAGAAGCTGCCTATCCATCCACAGCCCGTAGACGTCCACTGCTGGACATAGGCCTCCCCCAAAGTTTTCTAGGTCGTTCGGTCCCGCGCCGCCCACATCCAGCGTTTACCGGCGACTTTGACCAGGTCAAGAACTCGAGAACTTTTTTGCCCCAATAATGGTCTGTTTTGCGAGCTATGTGCCCTGCCCATTGCCACTTCAGCTTTGCAATCCTTCTGCCTATCATACATTAAGCAGTTTTTATACGGATTCCGCGTATAATTAAAATGCTTTACATTTAAACTCGACGTCAATGTTTTTACAGATACCGTAGTCACGAGCTATAGTTACGAGTGCGACTAATCCGTTTAAAAAGATTTTGAATCGTGAATACTTAAGACTTGTGTCACTTGTAGGGCAGTACAACCCCTTCAGGCTATCAAAGAAATTCAGTAGAAAATGCATTTTTAAGCTATTGCATAGCTTCTATCGCGGGCCTTGAGCGTGGGGATCGAATCCAGAAATTCCGTAACGAAAAAATCCTAACACCTCCCACTCCGACCGGCACAGCGGTGATACTTTGATTTCATAACTTTACATGCGGGCTTTAATAAACAATCAGCGCCATCTACTAGGAACTTGTGGAACTTCATATTAGATCAAACATTACTGCATTAATAAAATAAATAAATAATTATAATTGCATAAGTTGATAAGAAATGCTATGCAATAGCTTTACCGCGGCAGTCTCCGAGTGCCACACGTCTTTTTTTTATAATCTTAGGAATACTTACAGCTAGTTAGTTGTTATAGCTTACATAATAACATATTGATGGCCATTTACAAAGTTTTCACATATAGCTTATTGATTAAATATTAAATTATTAGTCGCTATTAATTTTTTACATTACACAAGATGCAAAACATTATATGCGTGCACACTTCTTTTATAGAATAGTGATTAACTAAGTATGAATTTATACGTTCGTATGTTAATATAAGCAGTTACAAAATCACACTTTAACCATACAAAGTACAGTGGATATAGTATTTAAATAGAAAAAAAGAGTAGGTATAGACATTGCACATTAATATTTAACAAAAAAAGAACTGTTTGGCCAAGGCTGCCTTGACACTTTGAGTACTACTATTGAATAGATCGAAATAATCAAACTCCTTATTTAATTAGTTTATCGATTCCGGTGCTCTACACATAAATGAGTTCTGCCTGTAATAAGTACTTGCGATAGGTACTTGCGATAGCAGGCTCGGGTTACATACGATATAGTTTCGTGTGAGTGCAAATACTAAATCTAGACAAAAGCTCAGGGACATCTAGCCTGTTGTTCGCAATTTTCATGAAGCTTACAACATCATTGATCTGTGTTCGCACACTTAGGGGTAATATATGTTGATGTTGACACCGTGAAATATAATTTTAGTACCTAGTGTTTTGTGAAAAGCTTAGGTACACATTCGTCATCTTAAAATCCAGATGTCCATTAATTTAGTTTCAGTTTGCTATCGATTAGTGCTAAATTTTTATTCTTGAAATAAATATCATAGTATTTTGTTTAACTTTTATGATATTATAAATATTTAGTTTGTGTAATTCTGGTCAGAAAAGCCTAATCTCCTACATAACCCTTACACATTTCAATCTTTATTTTTTTTGTTTTTCCGCCACAGAAAGTTTTGGCACCCCCTAAAACAAGCTTTAACCAGTAAAGCAAGCTTTAGCGGGAGGAGGATGAATCCTATTACGGACGAATGGGCATTCTATAAGCTGTTAACCCCAGTGGGTAACGGAAAATAGAATGCCCAGACTGTGTGGAGACTCACTCAGTGAAGCCAAGCATACCCACTAAACATCGCCCTTTACGACCTACCTTGATTCAGGTTCTTGATCATTTATCGGAGCGATAGCCAATTGGAGAGAGAGGCTGGGCAGTGAGCGGCATCCGGACGGCTGCCACCAAAAGGAACTGAAAGCGAGAAATTCAGAAGCTAAGACTAGCAGACATGACAAAGCTGAAACTAAGAGATTATCTAGAGTGATCAGACTCACTCTGAGATAGGAATGCTGGAAAGAAGGACTACGTTTAGAAACGTTGAGCTTGCTGGAGTTTCCTGATAAGGGGAGCGAACTTGGTTAGGACCGGAAGAGCACCGTTAAAACCCTCTGGGCTGGCGTCGAGAGCGGCGCCGAAAGCCAGGATCTCGTCGATGGGAGCAAGCTGGATCCAGAACGCCATGCGGTCTTGAGAACCTTTTGCGTTCTGGCACTGGGAAGTCGGTTTGGCAGCCGGTTGCGATTGAGTCGCGACCCGGCTGCACTGACCTGGAACGATAGAAGTAAAGGCCTTAGGGCCCTTTGAACTGACTGCCGGAGCGTCCGAGCTAGGCTGCGGTCGCTCTCTCCAGTTCTCAATGGGCTTCACGGTAGCCCTGGCAGCACGCGGTGCCTTGGGGCAGCCGCGAAAGTTTGCTGTGTGGCCTGACTGGCCGCACAAGACGCAGGACGGAGCGGTGGACGATTCGGGAGTGCGAGAGCACTCCTTAGTCCCATGCAGATCTAGGCACTTGACGCACCTAGGGGAAGCAAAACAATTTGCCGCCGCATGACCATACAGTTGGCAGCGATGGCACTGGCCTGAGAAACCACGCTTGTGTGGAACTTCGACGCGGATGTATATATCTGATAAAATTATACTTACTCAGCTCGGCTTTCTTCAGAAAATCCTTGAACCTCAAACTGCTAAGATATTACATGCGAAAATGTGTAAATGGTGTATAGTTTTTATTGTTGTTTTTGTTTAGTTTATTAAATCACTGTATATTTTCCGAATAAAATAAAATAAAATAAAAATAAAATGTTGGAGAGACCGCTCACGGTGGGCTTGCCTCTGAAAATGGACTGCCCTTGCGGGCTCTTCGCTAGGAGTACTAGCGCAAGTGGGAACTGCTTGCCTCGGTGGCTGTGCATTTTGTGCACAGATTCGACGGGGAAGCCTTGAGAAGACAAGTCCTCTTGGATTTGCTCGTTCGAGAGCTCGAACGGCACGTTCCTGAGGACGGCACGAATCTTACGCTCCTCAGGGAGGGCGTAAGTGTGGTACTCGAGCTTTTGATCAGCAAGAAGCCGAGTAAGATTTCTGAAATCGGAAATGGAATTGACAACGACCTTAATAGAGTCACCCACGTTGGATGCCTTACTATACTGGATCTTGGGATTGTGCCTACCGCAGAGAGCTGAGACCTCGGTCCAGCGGCTCTTGTCCCGTAGAAAGACGGGGGGCGGAGACTTGACTTTCGGCGGAGCCGAATCTGATTGCGACGCAGGCTGAGACGCCGGGATCGCTGAAACAAAAGGCGCAGGGGCAGACGCCGGTGCGACAGTTTGCGGAGCAGGAACAGCAGCTGGAGCAGCTGAAACGGATCGAGATAAAGTCGAAGAAGCATCTTTCTTCTTCTTCTTTGATTTTTTGCGAGCCTCGGTGAACGGAGCAGGAGATTCTGGAACAATTGGAGCGGAATCAGAGTCACTACCTGGCGGGGTAGTTTTCCGTTTGCATGCGGTGGAGTCTACCGACATGAAATCTGACATAGTATCAGCATGCTCGACATCTGGGGACGCCGGAGAATCTGTTGGGAAACTAAGAGAAGGCGGAGTGGCCGGGAGAGACGCGGTGGAGGCCTGAGTGGCCGGGAGGATCGCGGGTTGGACCTGAGAAGCTGATGCCTGATATGTCATGAGCTTCAACATCATTTCTTGGAGCTGTCCGAATTGATTGGACTGGGTAACGAGAGCTTGGGAAAGCTGACCTACCTTCTCCCAAAGAACTTGGAGCTCTTTTGGCCTAGCCCCGGATTCGATGAGGGCCTCCATCGAACCCTGGGAACCTGAACTGTTCTGAAAGGAAGCCTATTCCTAACAAAGAACCTACTAGCCGGTGAACGGCGAATTGGCTGCACAAACTGCGCTGTAAGAGAGAACGACCTAGTGCGGACCTATTGCCGGTGAACGGCGGACGATCAGGCTTAGTTGTCACGGTTACGTATCCACCTGACCAGCGATGCTTCGGCCGGCAGCAGTCGGGTCCGCCCTGAAAAGGGCAGATGAATTAGCCCCGACACCACACAGCCTCCACAAGAGAAAACTTTCCGAAAGAGCTTAACTTGGGACCTTACCCGCACGAGTGCGGGGGAGGGAACAACGGCAGCGCAATACGAACACTCGGGAGCGGCCGCAGACACGACCGTTCGGGAGCGAACGCAAACGGGAAGTGTGACATTTCAATCAAGTAGGGAAATCATTATATATTCTCAATAGTACACACACTCAATCAACCACTCACTCACTCACCCGTCACTCACACCCCATACACATATACATGCGCACTTCCACACAACCACTACACATTTTTTTTGTAATTCATTAGTTTAGGTATTGCTTACGCGAAGTGGAAATTTCCTCAGCGGGCGAAGACATATTAAATAAATAAATATTTGTGACACTCACACAACATTATCTAGCCCAAATTAAGTTTCTTAAAGAACTTGTGTTATGGATACTAGATAACTGATATACTTAAGAAATATATACACATACATATTTAATAAATACATATTTTTTATTAGAATAAACTTAAATAAACATATAAACATCCATGACTTGACGACTAACATCTGTGTTCATCACACGAATATCCGCCGCCGCCGGGGTTCGAACCCAGGACCTCTGGCATAGAAGGCAATGTATGTTACCGCTACACCAGCCGGTCGTCAATTATTTAATTACCAGCGTGCTAAATCCATCAATGACCGTGAACTGAGCCTTAGTAATTTTTTGCTATGTTTACATATACCTACAGGGTGACTGGTGGGTCACTTTTGAAATTCGAAGACGTTTTTTAGGCCGACTTAGAATAGCGCTACCACCCCTGGATAGTCGAAAAAAGCGACTAATCCGATTGACCCCCGCTTGGTTGTCGGATCCCGTCAAGGTCTGGCTGGTTAGCGACCTGTCTTCACATAAAATGTGCCGCCAAATATTGCCGCTCCGGCGGTGATGTGTTCCGACTTCCGGCTATTTTTTATGAAGAGCCAGATCTTTCCTAAGCCCATGTGACTTCGCTTGCCGTCAGGTGAGAGTTCAAACGCGAGCTATAATAAAAAAAAACGTGATAGTTTAAGACTATGAAGAGCTTAACTTTACTAATTATAACTTTTATCTGACAATTGAAAAATTAGGCCTAATTCTTATTTTAATTTTTTCCTGTTTTTTTTTTTTATATACTTAACTATAGTGAACAAAATCCATTTCCGAAATATATTTCGCAAGAATTTACCTTAAATAGCTGTTTGAAACCCACGCGTCAAATGTCACCATCCGCCAACTTGTCACACAGGGTAGCCAACATGAGTGCGTTTTGTTATCACACTGCCAGATGATTGACAAAGTTCTACGCTACTCAATAGTTGAAAATACTGTTTAGAACGCTTATTAGGTTTTTTTTTTAAATGTGGCCAATTACTGATGCATGGCCATCTACTGGTGCTTTTACCTTATAAAGGCTATTATTTTATTGTTACACACGATTTGGTCATCTTCCGGTAATCAGATACCAAGTTTCGACACGAAAGAGTCAAAAAACGATTGGTGTTTCGAGCTTTACAATGGTTTCGACATAACTAAGGAAGATATTTCGACAATACGCCGAATTATATATTCGACCACACCTTTTCTTGAGTTTTGGAAAAACAAAATATCGGCAGTCTTTATTTCAATACGTAGAGTTTGCTGGGACTATTAATTCTTTACTTGTAGCTACTACAAATCTTAATTATCTAAGGATGTAACACATCTAACTCGTAAGATGAAAATATAACAACACATATATTGACCCCGAAATAAGTTGGAAGTTTACTATCCTTGAACTAAGACTTTAAATAACAATTTACTCATACATAATCGATATAAATATTCACTCCAATAACGGTCGATCCAAAGAACGCTTTATTAGGTAGGTACCGTAACATACTGCTTGAGCGCGCCTTATATTGATAAACAGTCGGCTATGGTGCGAACAAACAGTATGTCACTGTTTTATATTTGAAACTAGCTTTATCCCGCAACTTCGTATGCGCGTAACTACCCTTCTCCTGAAAGAACCTTTATACCAAGTATCACACCCATGCACTCAAAGAATAAGTTTTTTTCATACAAACTAAAAATCATATATTTCCCGTGCCAGTGGGAATTTTGGGATTTTTTTTCGTAGCACAACCAGTCACTCTTTGAAGAACCTTCATGCCAAGTATCACATCCGTACACTCAAGGAATAAGATTTTTCATACAAACTAAAAAGTCCAACCCCTTCCCGTGGGAATTTTGGGAATTTCTTCCATAATACAAACATACACTTATTGAGGAACCTTTACACCAAGTTTCACATCGGTGCACTCAAGGAATAAGAATTTTCATACAAACTAAGAAGTCCTATATTTCCCGTTCCCGTGGGAATTTCGGGAATTCCTTCCTTAGTGCACCCCTACATCCCCTAAAGAATGTATGTTCCAAATTTCAGCTCTCTACGCCCAGTAGTTACGGCTGTACGTTGTCTGTCAGTCACTCAGTCACTCAGTACCTCAGTCTCAGTCAGTAACGGAACAGTTTTATATACTTAAAATAATATTGATTTCAATATTATCCTTAAGCGTCTCTGCGCTTTAATTTTGTTAGAGCATTCTTGTCCCTTCCTTTAGAAAGGGAAGTTCATTGTTTTTTGTCCGAAAAATTTAATCTTCGAAAAATAACGCGAAACGTATCAGCCTCCCATTTATATTTAATAATAGTCAAATAATGTAAATATACCTAATTGGTAACCGTAATAAATTATTTAATTAGAAATCCCGGTCTTTTCAGTACCTACCTACTATTTTTTTTTAAACTCAATACCGACCAATCAGAGTTTTGGTTGTCATGGAAACGTTATTGAATTATTTTTCTCTTTAATTAAGATTGACCGTTAGATTGAATAACATTATTAATCGTTGGTCATGATTAGATGTGATTCCAGTTTAGAATGGTCAAAGATAACTGCAAAAATCGATACTACTACGTAAAGAAGAAAAATTACTTAATATCAGCTAATTACAAAGCAAAAGTGATAAGTGTCTTTTAAGATTCAACCATTACCTAATGAAATCTCTCATACAAACTCAACTCAAACTCAAATATTCTTTATTTCGTAAGTATTTAAGTAAATACATTTGAAATAAGTCAAACCATTCACAAATTGAACTTAATCTACCACCACTTCGGAAAGTCGATCTGTTGAGAAGAAGTGGCAAGAAACTCAACAGCAATCATCTTTTAAAAATAAGAGAAAAAAAAATACACAATAACAATTTACAGCCAGGGAGTCCCATCTTCTTGCATCCGGATATCTTTTGGTAAACATTTTCACATAACACTAATACTTAAATCTATCGAAGGGTTAGTCTTAAATATTTTGGAATTTTATTATAAAATAAAGCGTACACATTGACCCATGAACGAGTTGATCTTCTACACATACATTTAACCTATTAAAGTGGTGTATAATAGGGACAAGATAATAGGTCACTTTTGACAGATGTCAATCTCATACATTTTCTTAAAACACAACCAAAAATGAACTTTATTTGGCTGATATAAGGAAACGTCAAATGTGACTTCTTAATATGGCCCTACTTTAATGTGAAACTAAAGTTCAGATACTTTCATTTCAAAGACGGCTTGAGTTCATGAAGTTATGGTCAAGAAGTTACCAAACCAATGCAAAAAACAGGTACCTACCTACCCACATAGATATGTCAAAGTAATAATAATGTATGCCAAATGTTTTAAGTACCGTTGCTTTTGAGTTACATAAAAACTAGTTCCTACCGTAAGATTTAATGTCGTGTCACTTTGAGGAAGGCGCGGTTTTTTATATAGGGGAGAGCGGGGCTGGTACTTACAAATTTTATATTATGGTTTATATCTTCAATATTAACGAACGTTTTCTTTTTATTTTTCAACCGACTTCCAAAAAAGAAGTAGGTTCTCCATTCCTCTGTATGTTTTTTTTTATGTCTTTGTTACACTATATTTCAAACAGTTCTGAATCGATTTCAAAAATTCTTTTCGTATGTTACAGGATACTTCATAGTTGGTCCTATCGAAATCATTTCATTGAAATCGGTTGAGTACTTCATTGAAATTTCAAATTTTTGAAACAATATGTATGATTTCGGAGAATGTTCTACGTCGGCCAAAGTTTTGACGTGATGTCGGTTTTTTTAATGCTCTGCATTCGTTGATTATCATTAAAAGCATTCTTCAAAAACCATCAATTTCATAAGTGATTTTAAAAGCAGAGCCCTCAAATCCAAAAACTTCAGTTGTTAATACATACCCCATATCTGGGGCAATTATTAACAAAGTCGGGGCAAGTATTAACCTATGGGGCAAGAAGTAACAAAGACTTACATATAGTTGGTAAAATAATTAAATAAAACGTCATTCATAATCATGAAATTGTGTTTATAATGTTGCTTTGATTCAATGCCAGAGGAAATGCAACTTTCACAATTACATACAATCAAATGTTCCATACATACCAGCATCAAAAGGCTGGAGGGGAAGACAAAAGTATTATGTGGTTGCCTTAGTGATGATTATCTTAAAGCAGTAGGTAACACTGGATCTGATGGCTTTACTTGCGAAAAGTGGTCAAAATCATTATAAATTAAATCCCCATACAATCACACCAACCACATGGCCCCAAAGTAAGCATAGTTTGTGTCTTGGGATACCATGAAGCGAACTAGGGGGGAACCTAGAATATAAATAGATAAACACCCAGACACGGAATATTTTTTTTTCTTGTTTCGTGCGGGAATTGAACATGCAACCACTGGCGTCTGAGGCAGACAAGTTTACCTCATCGCCGAAGTGGTCGTCAGAAAAGTTTTTTCACTCATCCTTAAATGATTACCGGTACCAATACACTCAGGTGGACTATTTTGAATAAATAAACTGCTATATCTCGGGCGCGTAAATATGAACATGCTTGGTATAAAGTTACCAATTCTATTTACTGCTGGTGCCATTGTGAAAAGGCTACCCAATCTGCAGAAGTGCTTCTACCTGCTTAGAACCTTTTTTAGGCTTTTGCACTATAGTGACTCCAGTCTCCAGAAAATTCCCGATTCTACTGGGAGTAAGTTATATCTTTTAAACACTTTTTCATACTTTTCAACAAATGAGTGGACATTAGTAGGGTTAAAAGAAGTTACTTACCATCCGGTGACCCACATGCTCATCTGTCTATCATGTGTATATAAAAAATACATGTTTATTACCATATCCGAATGGGGTAAGTGTTAACATGTTAATATTTAGCCCCAAGATCACTTTTCTTACTTAAAATAAATGAAAAAAAAAATTGCCCCAATTTTTTTTTTATAGTTTATTGCCACAAAAAAATTGTTCAAATTAATGAAAACGATAATTCAATTCAATCCAAAAAATTGTTTCAAATATTTTTTTTGCGAAGCACGAAAACTCCACTGACCTGTCAATCCTAGGTCACAACTCATACCTAACTATTCCATATAACGACCCAAGATACATTCGGCTTATAGTTTTCCTAAACCGAGTATCATATTTTTATCAATTAAGGTTTGGCGGGAATGCGCTTATTAATTCTTACCCGCATTAGAACCATCCCCCCATTATGTAATTAAAACTTCTTTATGTAATTAGAAGTGGTAACTGTGTAAAAGTGCGAGTGCATTGTGTTAAGAAATAAATATTAGATATTCCCTAATACTAAGACATCTTGGTATATAACTTTTTGATCCTGTATATCGAGTCTGTATCAATGCTCAAGTTTTCATATCACAAGTTTCTGTTTTTCAGAGAATTTCTCAAGATAGCTTAAGCTATTTTAAGAAAAAGTGAAAGCCATCAGTGGAAAAAGCTTAACAGAAATTTTATTAAATCTCATGAGCCTGAAATCTTTCTTATGGTGCGTACAGATTGCTGTATCGGAACAGGAGAGGTTAGTTATTGTTTTTTTTTCGATAGGAGACGTTAAGTAAAGTTTTCGATATGCATATGCATTGTTCGAGTGTTCAATTGCGGGTCCCTGGCTCGGGCTCGGTGCATACCGGGATACCGATCACTTCCGCAGTGTAGTCTGCATAAAACAAAAGCTTGCATAAAAGATTATTTTAGTTTCATTTTTGGTTTGTCACTTCAGAAAAAAATATGCAAATCTAAATAATTTTTCGTAATCGACGAAATCTCAGAAACACTCATAAAAGATGCATCTATAAGTGATTTTAGTCTCGAGTTCAGTCTAGTATTTTTGTAAGTTATTTACGGAAGCTATCACTTCCTCGTCGCATGCGCTGATTACATAGTGGACTTGTTGGCAATATCGTAATAACGCTGAATGCCTAAGAGTGGCGGTTAGTAGATAATAAGTGCATTTCTCTGCGCGCGCTGTCCCGCTCTTGTCAACATTGAGTGTCCTGATTAGCAGCGGAAACCGTAGCCAAACAATGTTTTTGAAATATCGCTTTTATTGAAATATAAATATGACGCTGTCGCTTATAATAGGTTGGAAGAAAAGTCTTTTCGCATTATAGTATGTATGAACTTGTAATAAAATCTCTTTGGCTATAGTATTTGTATCTGGCTGGTTTTGGTATAATTGAAAGTTAAAATTTTAAAGAACATAATTCCAAATTCAAATTAGAAAAATGTGTGATTTTCATTTGTTTTTCGTACTGTCAAGATGAGTGAATCTAATGAAGAAATTCGATACATTTTAAAATTTTCCTACAAAAAAGGTAAAAATGCAACGCTAGCCGCGAAAAAAATTTGCGATGTTTATGGACCTAGTGCAGTGTCTGTGAGAGTAGCACAAATTTGGTTTCAATCCGGAAATTTTGATGTCAAAGATGCACCTAGCTCTGGTCGCCCTATTACGGATAAAATGGATGCCATTTTTGAAAAAGTGGAGCAAGATCGATATATCAGTAGTTACGACGTAGCTGAAGAACAGGGAATTGACCTAAAACAGTTTTGGCGCATTTGAAAAAAGCTGGGTACACAAAAAAGCTCGATATTTGGGTACCTCACGAGCTCACTGAGAGAAAGCTAATGAACCGTGTACTCATTTGTGATTCTTTATTCCGACGTAACGTATGGGTTATCGAACAAAATGGTACATACCTACTTTAGTTAAATGTCAATAAACTATATTAATAAATGTTTTGAATTTTCCTAAAAAATGCGACGAAACTTTTTCCCCAACCCAATATTTCCTTCGTCGACATATACTGCAAGATCTGTGCTGTAATTCCCTAAGACAACATTAGCATTTTTCTACTTACTTATTAATTTAACAATGTGAGCTTCGGATCGTAAGCATTTTGAAATATGGCTAAGTTTAAAATTCAAATATAGCCTCGTAGAAGGTTAGATTATATAGCCTTCTTTCCTTTTTAATTTAACTAGGTACTTACATCTACACTGTGCGAGAACTTTGTAAAGAAATATAGAGAAAAAGTATGTACTTAATTATTTATATTATATTATTTATTTTATTTCATTAACATTATATGGACATTAATATAGATTTAACTTTTCAAGAAATAATCGATTTTAATACTTAATATTTTTACTAAGCCTCTTCCAAGATGCTTGAGCAAAATTTATTTGGAATAACTGATAAATAAACTATGTATTTTTCTCTTTACTAATTTTAATTATTTACGCCGAAAGCTACGTCAAAAATGTAGTTGAAATTATGCACTTTGGGAATCTGACTACCAATAAGCTTAAAAGCTGACGAGACACAACGATACCATACTTGGTTTTGCTATTTAAAACCAAATGGTGAAGCTATAGGGCTACTAACTTTCGAAAAAAGAGGAGGTTCGCAATTCGTTTGTATATTTTTTTGTGTCTTTGTATCACGACATTTCGGACAATTATAAATTGATTTGAAAATTGTTGTTTCATATGATAGAAGATACTTCATAGTTGGTCCCATTTAAATTTTGTTGAAATCGGTAGTGTACTTAAGTGAAAATATCGAACTTTTGAAAAAATATGTACGATTTCGGAGAATGTTTACGTTGATGACATTTTCAACTCAGCCAAAGTTTTAACGTGAAGTCGGTTTTTTAATGCTCTGCATTCATTGTTTATGTATGGTCAAAGAACGGAATGTTCGATCTCAAAATAAGACCCGCTCTCGTTCTCCCACGCCTTTAGCAGTAATACCAATATAAATTTTGCATATCACGATTTCATGTCACGAGTGTGATGTAACGATGACGTCGCTTGTCCTGATTCCTCATTCCTTTGCTGACGGTCCCTCACATACAGATGACACTGTTACAAGAAACAGTTAGTGCCGGACTTCGTTGTATGTTTTCTTAATTGAGATACGCCTTGGAATTATAGGTTCTAAGGTAAAAGGTTTAAGATATAAATTTCTTTGTAGAATTATTGATTGGTTTAAGGTGTAATATTCTTATACAATTGAAATTACGATTATCACTTGTATAAGAATATTACACCTTTAATTCGCAGTGTTCTTTGGTGAAAATTTAAGGGGCAATTCATCTGTAAATATATTCTGTATTATTTTTATAATGAAAAGTAATGAAAGCTATAAAATTTATTTATTTATTTAAATTTATTTATTTAAACACAGTGAATAACATTTACACGACTAGATAAGTGGACTCAGGTAAACGCGTACAGTTGCCAATTAGGGTGTGAGCTAAGACAGCCCCAATAGACCAAGGTTTAGCCGGGTTTAGCCAGGTTAATACATAATAGCCCATTCATTTTAGTCATTTTAGGTTTCATCTGCGGAAAGATTCCTAGTGGGCTGAATTTTGTATACGCCTTTATTACAGCGTTACAATAAAGATGTAAAAAATCGACATTGATATCGTGCCGGCAAAAAATATAGGTACAGAGGTCTAAAGGTCACAAAAATAATTTTTTCGCAAATATCTCGCGATCTATTGCTCAAAAGCCAAAAAGATCTTAACAAGAATTATTCATCATGAAATTTCCCACCAAAAATGACTCTTACATTTTTCTGTGAAATTGACGGAGTTGAAATTGGAGTTAAAAATGACTGGGCTATAACGTTAGTTCCTACATATTGGGACTCACACAATAGATCTTTTAGGTCGCAGTGTGACGAGCGGACAAGACTGCTCATATAGCCCAAAACCCCTAATAATAATAATAGTTCCTTCATTCGATTACGCGGTTTAAGAGGACAGGTGTTGTTTTATTGATTTTTAATGTATCGATCTATCATACTGAGAAAATAATCCTTTTTTCAAGAACACTTACAGCCACAATGAATTCGTATACTTACATATATGTTTTTATTGAAATATAACTATCCTGCCTTTATAAGTTTCTTACAATCTATTATAATGAAGTTTGATGGATCTTGGGTGACCTAGTAAATAATGCTGTTAATCGTAAAGAAATTTTTATTTTGCAGCTGCTAAATGGCATAATATTTCAGCTAAATATTCAAGATTCACCCTATTAACAAATTAAAAGTTGTTAAAAAGATGGCTTTATAAAATAAATAAATAAAATCCCCACACAATCACACCAACTAAGCAGAGCTTGTGAAATGGGATACCATGTAGCGAACTAGGAAGAATCTAGATACATAGATGGATAAACGCCCAGACCCCGAAACATTTTTTTTTCTTGATCCGTGCGGCAATCGCTCCCGCGTCCACTGGTGGCTCAAACTCAAACTCAAATATTCTTTATGTCGTAATTATTTAAATACATTTGAAATAAGACAAACAATTTACAAATTGAACTGAATCTACCACCATTTTGGAAAGTCGATTTGTTGAGAAGAAGTGGCAACAAGCAATCATCTTTTAAAAATAAGAAAAAAAATACACAATAACAATTTACAGCCAGGGAATCCCATCTTCTTGCGTCCGGATATCTTATAGTAAACCTTTTCACATAACGCTTATCCTTAAATCTAAGCGTACACATTGACCCATGAACAAGTTGGTGATCTTCTGGAGTCTACTATTATATTATATCATAGCAATCAAGTACTAGACAGAAACGTAGACATAGATATAGAGGTAAAGATAGAAGCAGAGATAGACGTAGCGATAGAGGTGAGAGAGAATACAGATAATGTAGATGGAGATAAGGATAGTTGTGGACAAAGACAGGACGTGGACGTGGACATGGAGATGGGGAAATCAGAGTGAAATTAAAAAAAAATCTGAGGCAGACAGTGTTACACTATTGCCAAAATGGTCGTTAGAATATCAGAATTATATAGCTCCAGATTGACCTTCTGAAATGGAACCATTAAATCAAGATATTTTTGACTTTTGCCTTTTTGCAGTACTGTAAATCGAGGGTATTGTAGTACTTAGGTACAAAGATAAATCCGTTCGAACGAACTCATTACAAATATTTCCATCATTCGGAATTATCAAGTGTATTTCTCAGGTTCATTTAGTATAATATAGTATCTATAGTTAACATGCCTGATACTTTAGACTCCGCTATTCTCGACTGGCAACTTAATATTTATAGACTTTCACCACCGCTTAGGAATTCCGCGAAACATTTTTCTTTAATCTTTATTTATTATTTGCACTCAAAGTGACAGTGACAATCTCATCGTGACTAAAGTTATAACAATAAAAAAAAACATAAATTAAACATTTTGGTATTAAAAAATCCTGCCCCGAGGTGGACTCTGCTTTGAAGCAGCCTCATGACGTCATGCATATTCAAACTATCCGCAAAACATTTTAAAATGGACTTTGATATTTCATGAAAGTAGCTCCGTTCCGCGTGATGCTGCATTCCTTTGAGTCTATACAAAAAGATTGCTAAGGGTCCAAAGTCCACATTCAAACACGATTCATTATATTTGCTTGATGACCTCTTAATATAAATGTCGATAAATGACCAAACGTGATTCATGTCGTGATGACAAACTTCCTAGAAAAGTTATGTGAACGATAAACGCGGCAGCACGTCGCGATTTCATACAAAAATATCGATTAGTCGGTGTACATACGATTAGTAAGTGTCCTAGGTTATCGCGTTACTAAAAGTTACCTCGAAGTGTTGGTCGCGTTACGCCGTCGTGTCGCATCCAGTCGCTCACCTAGGAAAACGCTTCAATTGGGACTGACACTCCCCTTTATCGAAACTGTTTGGGAACAAATTGGCATACTATACATACTATTTTTATAAATCTATTGTAAATAAACAATGGGTTATGAATGGAAATGCCTTAATTTACTTAATATATAGACGATAAGATTGTTTCTTCATTTAGCTTGTAAATAAAAACACGTTCAACATGATGTGATTGGAATCAACAAACTCTTTGAACTACGATACTAAAAAAATGTAGTGTTAACGAAAGACCTACATTTTTTCAAAATAAATAGGTATTATAATGAATCCAATTTAAACCTCACGTTAATAATCATCCAATAAACCGATACCAGTTACAAGCACGTGCTAAATAATTAAAACGATATAAAATAAATATTTAGTACCTAGTGAAGTTGTCAAATCATCGATTTTTATTACGATTTGAGCCCATGTCTTAGGCTGCAAAATGGACGGCAGCGACAGCGACAGCGGCGCGGGCAGGGATTTCCGCGACAAGTTAGAAAGTATTGAGTTTGTATGAAACCGCGACAAATCGCTGGAGCGATAACGGCCGTTTGTGCCGTCCAGTTTGCAGCCCGATCCAAATCAATTACCACTGGCGTCGTAAGTATCACTGCATATATTGAAGGACTTATGTTTAACTAATAGTATAATATAACAGTCAAAAATAGAAAATTATAACCAAAGTTTTTACATAATGCTATCCTATAGAAAAAAAAATTTGATGACGAACACCAAACTAAGAGCCGTCTTTTAATTCAAAAGGACATGCTGATAAATAATCTAATAACATCTCGTTATCCGATGAGAGTAAATTATGCTTGGTAAAATAATTATTTACCCAAACATAGTAAATAAACTCCTGAAATTTGATCTTATTATTGCAAAATGTTTACTATAGTCAGCAGGGCTATTCTCGTCGAGTTCATCGATGCATCAGCGACGAGTGACATATTTGGTATTCACTTATATTATAACACGACACCAGCGCTCGTCGCTGATGACGGCGTGAGTAAGAACTGTTATTCTTCGAAGTTAGAACTGTTAGACAGTTTTCTTTAGGTTTTGGTATTCTAGTAAATAGCTTTGTCTGAATTCAAGATTAGCGCAATTTTTTAAGAATAAAATATTTTTTCGACTTAATTATATTGTAGACACAATTTTGTTAATAGTGTCTGGTCTAGATTTTGTAGAGAACGACCTAATTGTACAAAATAAATAGTAAAATCTCATATAGTTTGCATCTATAAAGTTCAAAATTATCGTATAAAAAATACAATTAACCACTCACATATCAGTCATATATCATTGAATCAAGGAACTGCAATTTTATTAATATAAAATTAATTATCGAACCTTCGATAGGGTCCTCTTTCTTTTTAATGTCCATTTTTGACAGCTCAGGGTCTGACTTAACTCATCTTGTGTCAATGCACCGAGAAAATCTCAAGTTCATTGTGTCTTGCCATGGCTGTGTTGCCAGAGCATCTACAAATAATTATGAATTTACAAGAATAAGTGTCTTTTTGTAATTCTATTATTATGGGTTATAAATTATAATAGTATTGTAGTAGTAGTAAGAAATATATATAAGTATACATACAAGTGTAATCACGCTAACTATATTACTCAAATTCTTGTTAAAATAAAGGCAGTCTTATATATCTACATTCGATGGTTTGACTCATCTCCTGACATTCGCCCTACATGGCGACCCTGCCCGAGAGATCCGCGCGACGAATATGAGACTCTCCGTATATGGGATGGAATATTTTTTCTAAATGTAACTAATGAACTGAATTAAGCTATGGCGTTCTATCTTGAGCTGCACCGTGTATACGTGTTCGTAATTTGCAAAAAAGTGGTGAAAAGTGACATCCGTGAAGATGGGCGGTTCTCAGACTAAGGAAGAAACCACAATCGTGCAGAACGCATTGGGAAGTAATAAAGCAGCAGCTGAGCAACTGCACTATCACCTGAGCACCAGTAATATTTTGCTATGCATCATCGTGCTGATACTTCTACTGGGGTCCCTGTACTGTTTGTACCGGACGTACAGGCGCTGTCATGTAAAGTGGATTACCACGGAGATCAATAGAAATACGCTGCGAAGGTATTCGGCGGGTATGCGCGGGTGAAACCATGCGAAACAACTAATAATAAATAAAACGTAATCCCAGCCCGGTCCGGCCAGTGCCGATATCTCTCAGAGGCGAACACTGAACCAAAATGTCACATGCCATAGATCATCGTTTCTCCCTAATATCATTTTGTTATTTCCACGCAGACCAGTACGCTGACCTTTCGGTAATTGACCAATTTTTGTTTTTTCCATTCAGTATGGAAATTATCCTAACTGTTATACTTAGTTTTGTGCATCTAAATAGTAATTAGGTGCATAAAATGAAATTCAGATTCATCGTTGTAATATAAAAATGTACACGAAATGGTACAAAATGAGTAATTTACGAGATGGCCAATTTCACTATTTGGCTACGACATATACGCTCAGACTTGAGCCAGTGTATCAATTTAGTTTTGAAACCAACACATAACATTTTTGACCTGTAATCATAACAATAATTCGTTAATTCGTTAAGTAGTCTTTTAAGTAGTTCTTTAGTAGATGAGAATCCTAATAAACAAATTTAAAACTCAGTGTGACGCATACACACTTACCTAACTATGTTTTTTATCACTGATCGAAGCTATCAATTCCTCCAAACAATGCTAACCTCACCTAATGACTTTCTAAATTTTATTTAAATAATATTCAAAACACAACTTAGCAATTTGTAGGTCAAGTTCATTCTCAGCGAACGCCATGAATACAGTACATTTGTATAAATGTATTCATAGCAATATGTGTTTGGTAACAGCCCTATTTAGTTGAACAGGACGGAGCTCAAAAATGCCGGCCTTGAGTTAGGGTTGTACATGAGTGGAATTTTCAATGTGATGGTAGTCATTGGGTATGTAAAAGATGTCTTTAATGCAATAAGATTTGCTATTAAGTGTTATTGGGTTTTGACGACTTCTGTTACGTTAGCTACTCGTATGTAAACAAAGTTGTGTGTGAGTCCTGCGCAGGCTTTCTAACTTTTATGTTATAATTTTACAACCAAGATATAATTCTATATACGATACCCTTCGTACTGTTTGAAATTTCCGTGTAAAACCAGCAATGACAGCAAGGAATACGGAAGGCAACACATAAAGGCTCTTCAAGATTTGAGGTGGGGTGAAGCAGCAACAGTTTTGTCTTAATTTAAAGGTATGGTATGTGAAACATTCTGCCTCTTAGAGAGCGTGCCTGATATGTAACATAAAGTAAAAAGTTCACAAATGCAGGGCAACCTGAATATAAAATACATACATACATACATAACTTCACGCCTGTATCCCGTATGGGGTAGGTAGAACACCAGAAGTAATAAAACCATCTGATGTCACGTTTGACAAATTTGGAGGCATTATAATAGTGGAGAGAGACTATTGCAGTGACAGGGGGTCAGCCTATCGCCCACAAAAAAGCCTCCCATAGCACCTCGGTCCCTTAACTGACTTTTACAGTATACCCGGGAAGAGAAGCAGCTGGCACATTCTATGTTTTTCTTTCGCTCCCAGTCCAGCATAGAATATAAAAAATGCTACCAAATACGTCTGCGTCCATATACTTTCTTGCCACTCAACAATTCATCACTAGTTTTTGTCCTACATGGGGTCATCACAGAACTTTGTTCGCGATCACATATCAAGGATATTACGCCAAAACCTCAGCTTTCATATTAAATCTGAAGCCCTGTATCATCTCCTCCGCGATGATTTGCTCCAGTTTTGAAACTTCAGTATCACCAACCCAAACGTGAACTCAGACTGATTAATAACAGCTAGCTGTAAGTAGTTGTTACATACTTAATGACACAGCAATTTTTTATACGCCATGTCATATTTTCTGACCATCTTAAAAAATTATTGCAAGGAACCGAAAGAATGTTGTAAGACGTTTCGATAGAGTTCTAAATAAAAGAGTGAAGGTTGCGGCGGCCCAAGAATGACCCGCGTGGTATGTTACGCGCTCAACAATGTGACTTTGCAATAGGTGTTTAAAAATTGTATCTTTCAGGTGAACTATTCGAATGATATTCTGTGAAAATTCGGAACCATAGTGATCCTTTCCATATTTGAGCCTGAAATCACTTTCTTTAGGGTAAACTACTGACTAACTCTTACTACCGCTAGACAACTCTGTCGCATCTGTTAATTGATTGAGTAGGTAATGGATTCTTATAGTTTGAAATTAGAATAATAGGGTTTTTCAGAAAAGCCATAAATAACTAATGATCATGAACCCAAACGTCAGTTACTCAGTTCTTGTTTTTGCCGACTGAAATACATACTAATACAATATGACGTTCAGGAAGGAATGTATCGCCTAAGTCATACTTATTTTTTCTTTTGTATTAATCCTAAACGCACAGCGCTCGTAGATTAAGAAACAGATGGAGATGATGTTTTATAACTTTTGTAACTCTCAGCCTGTCACTTCAAACACTACTAACTATATTGTCCGTGAAGGTGTTAATTGAACATTGTAAAATCCGGATAAAGCCCTCTTTTATTTGATATAATGAATTATTATTGTTTTCAGAATCTCCTTCAGAAGTCAAGGTTAGGCCACGATCAAGGACTGTTGTATAAAAATGTTGTCAAAACAAATTTTTAGCTGGTTGAACTCCGACTTTTACGACATCGATGACAAAGGTCTTACGTGATTTATTGCTTTGTTCCCGCCATCTAGTAGCGAGTTTAATATTATAAAGCTGAAGAGTTTCTTTGAACGCAATATCTAATAATTTTATAGCCATATAATTCTTTTCGAATTTCTCAGTCTATCTCTTTAGGAAGACCATAGGTTATTTTATCAAGAAATTCTTAATTCTAACGTTATGCGAGCAAAACCGCGCGAGTCTGATAGTTATTTATTTATAATAGTAATATCACAATAATTGCAGTCTATGCGCAGCACGGCCGCCCAATGTTTAACTAACACTTAAGTCACCCGCAGCCTGAAACGCTCTTTCACTTAAGTGTCATCTTCGAGTCACAAATATTGTTTGATGGCTATTGAGCAAAGTGTTCTTGATGAGTCGTGTATGTAACTGTCATACCTCCATGCTGGTAAGACGCCATTAATAAGGTTTAGTTCCAGTACAGTTTAGTTCTATATTCTCGGTTCCCTCCTAGTCCACGTGTCGCAGTGGTTTCTGCGCATATCTTTTTCTTTTTATACAGGGTGACTGGTGACAAATTTTGGATATTAAAGGAGAGCACTCTGTACTTGATTCTGATCATAATTATGTAATAAAAGTAGGTACTTAATTTTGCACCAGAATTCCCTATAAATAAATAAAGAAACATTACTACACTTTTCCCGAAGTGGTACCTCAGTCAACACGCACAGAATTTGTGTTTCCGCCACACGCACACACCACCACCCGCTGAGTATTACGATTATATAAGTATGCGTTGCGTAATGAATTCTTTAACTTTCGGTTAAGTTTACTCTGTAAATTATTCATATTTATTCTTTATTATATTTTTTTAATTATGTGTCAAACTTTTACGTCTTCAAATATCGAAAGTGAACCACCAGTCACCCCGCATAGCAGGCTAAGCACCTTTCTAAGCGTCCGTTTGTGTGCTTCGGTGTTTTTGAGGGTGGTGGATGGCCTGAATAATTTGAGCATTTTGGCATCTTTTTCACGAGAAAAAGTTGATTTGGTTACCTTTATGAAATACATCTTTACTAATGTAATGTTTTCTTCTATCAAACCTATATGAACCTAATCGACCCTGACATACTGTCTAGGCACCTTTCAAAACAAAATTATACTTAATGCACTTGAAATAGAGTCATCAAGGTCTTGCTCGTGACTGAAAACCAAGCCTGTCTACATAGACATAGACATAGTCAAGCAATCTACATAGAAAATTGACAGAGAAATATTTTGAATTATAACAAAAAATGAAAGAAAGATGTTTGCATGAAATGTCGGCGTTTTGGTTGATTTCAATGGTTTCAATGACGGACAAATTAGGGAGATGGAACGACAGCCCCCGTACAGCCTCACATGTTTGGTGAGAGGTAAGATATATTCTTTTGGAAATCGAGCATACGAAATGCAATAAAAAGCTTTTATAAGAACTCTTGTAGAAAAATAAATACGTTGTTTAGATAAATAAAATAAAATAATTTCAACTCATGGATAAATAAACTACGTCGTTAATGAAATAACTTTAGTGTTCAGCTATTGTTTATATTAGTTATACCTACTGAAAGTTTCCCAAAAAGTAGCACTGAAATATGGATTTTTAAAGAGTCAAAATTTCAAAATAACTTCCTTTTCAATACAAACTTAATTTTTGGAAAGACAAAACGATATAATACTTATTTTTGATACGAAATAGAGAAGATACGAGCTAATAACGTTTGTAACATGAACAAAAGGAGAATCCGGTCGTAAAGAATTAGTCAAAACTAAATAGTCTATGTTTCCAATTCGTTTTTTTTTTTCTCAAATTGAGTTATTGATTTCGTTATGTGAACTGAAAAATGTGCTAAATAAAAATCACACGACCAAGACTTTCTAAGATTTACAATTTTCTGAAAAGAAATTGGTCTCGAGAGGTTTTAGCTGCAAAGCTATACCATTAGATGGAGCTACGTTAGCAATATAACGTAAAAACAAGAATTTGCTAAGTAATTTCGATGGCGGATCGCCTGGGCCGAGTTTAGTGGAAGAGAACTCGTCCGGCAAAGTCCTGCAAGTCCGGCAAAATAAACCCTAAAAATCAATCGAATAAAACAACAAACTATTTTAGTGAGAAACATTCAAAATGTTTACACGATAATAGTAATTAATAATAATAGATAGTTCGGCAGCGTTCGCGGTAAAGAAAATTCGCTCATTGACTGATGTTAATACGGCGAAGCTGGTATATTATAGTTATTTTCATAGTATAATCTCCTACGGCATCCTACTTTGGGGCAATGCCGCAGATATTGACACGGTATTTACACTGCAGAAAAGGGCTATTCGTGGAATGTATAAACTTGGAAATAGAGAATCTCTAAGAGAAAAGTTTAAAGAAATTGGTATCTTGACCCTTGCATCACAATATATTTACGAAAACATTTTGTATATTTATGAGAATAGTATTAAATTTAAAACTAGGAAAGATAATTATGATAAAAATTACTCTGTAAAGACTAGGAACGACCATAAGTTAGCGTTTCCCAAATTAAGGCTGGCTAAAAGCAGCAAATCATTTATTGGAATTTCAATACGTAGGTATATATATAACAAAATTCCGAAGTCATTTCAATCCCTGCCATTCAATATACCTACATATGGCATACTGGTCACTATTACACTCACTTACTTTCTTGTCAAGACAGCAGCAAGAACGTCAGGCGGCATGGCTAGTGGCAGCGTCGGGTATCAGGTCACCCTCTTCCCAAAAATTTGGTTGAAGAGGGTGATGGTCCGTGCTTGCATTATACTTGTGAACGGGTACTGCTAGCGGTGCCAGTTCGTTTTGCTGATGCTACTATGACTATTTTATTCCATTCTTGTTTAAATACTCTGGTTCCAGTTCGTCATGTTTGTGTTGTGCATCCATAGCTCAATGCACCTACTCTGTAAGTAATTTGGTTGTGGCATGAGATTGGCTCTCACCATAAGCTGTCTTGTGTTTGTTTTTTTTTCAGGTCATGGTCAATATGTACTGTGCCTATTTGTATTAATTCGTATAATCCTGACTGAAAAAGAGTGCTAAGAGTTTTTTCCGTCGGCTTTTTTTGTCTCTTTGTCTACTGTAATATCTTATTCAATAACTATCAACACCTTGTTAAAGCCGAAGTACAAAATTGTGACGTTATTAAGCGGCCATTCGATGGTCTTACGATAAACAAATTACTTATTTCATTTTCATTTCATTTAGATGTCTAATAGACAAAATCATCACAGTCCTGATAATTTTAGAAGCCCAATAAATAGATATCACATTGCGGAAATCCGTTCCGTGCCATGGATGGATTTGATCTTTTTCTATCATGTGACATAGGAGACAAATCTTATTACTTAAATAAGTATTCAATATTTAAAAAAAAACCTTAACTTTTATTATGTAGTATGCATTTACATTTAATTGTTTGTATTTCCATGTTTGCAATAAATTATTGTGCTGCGACGCTTTCAAATACAGAATACGGGCGCCGCCGCCGTTGACCAATACAATTTGAGCGCTATTGAGCTCATACGCAACTTTTAAAGAGATGTGGCCGTCTTAGCAGTTTAGCTGCAATTTCCTACGCAACTAACGCACTAATAGAAAGATAATGCACGTAACAGAATCTCTAAAGACACGGTTTGCATCATTTTCTTATACGTGAGAGTTTTTTGGCAATAAATCACTTGGTTGTAAACAATTTTCGTAAACTCGAGAGATTGTATTAAGCTTTTTATAGTGGCTATGCAATAAGGACGTTTATTGCTTAGTGAAGATCGATATACATAATGTGTTTCGATATTTAATTGCTTCTCATATGGCAAGATTCGATAATTAATATTTCTAAGGTATGAGAATGGTTCCTTTTTAGTATTTTGAACTTTATTTTGTATGCGTACACTCGGTTTTTTTTATTTGTTTTAGGTTTTACAATATTTTAAAGATTTTAAAGTTTCGTTCACTTTCTACATTTTTAAAAACTTTTCTACTATTCAATAGTATGATGGTAATCGCTGTTTGTGGAACAGAGTGATTTTGGAGAATGTCATTTGATTTTGTTTGGTTACTTATTTGAGAATGCGATTTTATTGTCACTATTATATTTTTTATTGACACATAATGAATTAATAGGACAAAACTAGCTTAATCTCAAACTCATCTCAATGAATAATTCAGTTCTTTATTTTATTTTCTTTATTCAGGCTTACCATCAATTGTTCACACTGTTACTTAATAATTACATTTTGACTTAAGGTACTTACATATTATGACAATCACTTAAAGGTTAACACAGCGTGCTTCATTTAGATGTTAAAAATCCGTTAGTATAGTAATGTGTTATTAGTCTTAAAATTAATTTGGATCGTTCATTAACTTCATTCTCTGTGTTTTTAAATGCTTTTAGAAAAATTACTACCTACCTAAATAACTGAGCTACAAATATTTGCGGGGTCTTGTCGCCAGAAGACTGGAAGAGCACGCGTCCGGCAAACGAGAGGTCCCAGGTTCGAGTCCTGGTCGGGTGATGATTTCATGTAGCATATTTTTTCAGTTATTTAAGAGTAATTAAGCATTGTAAAATTTGAAATATTATTTAATAACTACCTTTTAAAATGGAATGCCGCCACGAAACGCAAATCTCTAAAGGCTAAGGGTCCTTCTTCCTGTGTTATTTGATTTAGATTCAGGTTAAATAATTTTATTTCTCATAAAGAATTTACAATTCACTTATAATGAGAATAACAATATTTTCGGGACGTTTACATAAAGGTGGGTAGAACGAAAAAAACGAATAAATAAATCCGTGCGAACAACCATTGGAACCGTGCTAGCAGCGCTTGCGAAAACAAAAGAGTTATTTTTAAATATAACCCGTTGCCATACGGAATTAGAAGATTAATTAAGTTGTTTAATTTGCAGTTCGTAAATAAAGCAAAGTCTGGAGCTAACATGTAGCACCACAATTTAATTACTGTTTTAGTTCTAATTGTTTCACCCTGGGTTTTAGTTCTAATTGTTTCACCCTGCACCAAATATCCTTTCCTCCCTTGTTTTGGGAATGTAGATTGAAAGCCGCACGTTGACCGGTTCAGAGATCCGAGCATAATACAAAAATAAAACCAGTTATTGAATTGACTGATTCATGCAAATATTTGACTGATTCATACAAATTATAAGGATTTAAGAAAGGAGATGATTGTTTCACACCATTCCTCTAATTTATCTTTGCGGAAACTGACAGTCTTAACGTTGCATTTTGACAAACAAAATAGAAATGAAATGAGATGAAATAAATTGAAAAAGGCTGTAACGGATAAGCTGTTAAGTACTTATTTGTTTTTGCTGTTAGATAGTATAACAACAAAGGATAAATAGTTGTATTACATAGGAATCCCTTATAGAGATACAACACAGGTTAACCATCTAACTGTTATTTTTATGCCAAATAAATAGGTCTACAAAGAACAGTTCGTTTCCAGGCTTGGAATCGAACCCAGCGGGGCTAGCATGCTACCGTCGACAACAATAAATCGGGCCTTTTATCGATATTTTCTTAGAATATGGTATTTAGTGTATGTAATTTATTAAGATTATGACATATTTAGTTCTGTAGTCTTAATCATGGTATCAAATCGAGTAATTCTATCTATTATGGGTCGCATATTAGCTTACATAATAGGATAAAATAACAAAATAATATTTGTCTTGTCGATTCGACTATTTATCGATGGTTGCATGCTAGCCCTGCAGGATAAGTGTTGTACCGCCGATTTATTTGTAGAAAGCTAAGTAAAAATACCTTGCATATATTGTTTTAAGCAGCCAAAATAAGTAAGTACTTAATTAACTAACCTATAAAGACTTTTTGAAGAGTAGTCCTAAAGAGATACCTACGCTTGGCCCACCTTCAGTTTAGTTTTAATTCCAACTTTGGTTCTAAAGACAAAAAGAATAGAGCTATGCCACAACCAACCATCAACAGCATTATGTACCTATGCAATTTTCTAACACAAAAACATAAAATAACCCCAACGATGCTATTCCTATACAAAACAAACATAAACAACACATTAACAGAAAGAAGCATGTAGGTCAAGGTTAGGAAAATATTTGACCAGACTTCAAGTGGAACTTCGAAAATCTGCTTAACAAAACTAACCTCTAAAACGTCATCAATAAGATTCAAGTTTAATGAAGTTTGGTTAAAATCTAAAAACAATCTGCTCTTGTCAACATTTGCTGAGGCTACTGAAAGTAAACGAAGTTATTTGCTTGACCTCATGCGTAATCCGGAGAAGGTGTCGACGCTTAAAATAAAAAATCTATTTGTTTGAATGAAACACCCATTAAATCCCATAACAGGTTTGAATCTCTATGTGTATTACTTAAAGATCATTGTTCTTTAATAAAAAAACTGCTTCTAAAGTTCTATAATAAGTTCGAAACACATAGTTTACTGCAATTAAAATAAGTTTTCAACTAATGCCAATAAAGACATCACTTTGGTTAAAAGAACTTGAAACTTAATTTAATGAATCATGATAAAATTAGTTTGTATCATTCGTTGCGTCCTACACGTTATTAAAGTACGTTGACACCACTTATTGAAAGGTAAAATTTTACATCAGTGCGGTAAAATTGATAAAATTTTCTTCTTCAATAAAATCTTCGATAAAATTGAACCTCATCGCCTCTAAAGATTTCCATATAATAAAAAACCTAACTAGGCGACTGCCTGCTACTACCTAGCGGGTGTTTTTCGTATAAGTCACTTTTAATAAATTAATAATAATAATAACTTTATTTACCTACTTACAAAAGAAAAACAAATGAAAAATGAAAACACAAAATGAAACAGATTTAACAAATAGGTCATGTAAGCAAAAAGGCCCGGACTCAGCATAATGTTGAATACCGAAACTAGTTCAGTAACAACGCTGTTATTCTGTCAGAGCCTAAATGGAAGATAATTCCGCCTCACAAATTATAAACTAATGTTACTTGAATGAAATAGATAAGATAAAAAATATACAAAGAAAATTAAGATTGAATAATAACAAATAAAACATTTGAAAGCAAAAAGAAACCTATAATGTTATAATATAAGGTCAAACTAAGCAACAACCGTACACTGTAAATTAAATCATAAAGCTATAAGAGAAATAAATAAAACAAAAAATCACTGAGACAAAGAGTCGCCATAGCTCAGACACCCTGCCAGTTTTTGCTGGTGCAATAAAAAGTCTTTAAATAATTTCTTAAATGTATATAAATTGTTTGCATTACGAATCGGTGGTGTGATATTGTAATTAACACTCGTATACATTTTAAATGAACTATCTATCCCTATGCCGGGGCGCAATGGGCCGCAGTTTATATAAAATGTAGGTTACGAGTGACTAAAGCAGATTTTTGCGCTGCACACCCAACACAGTGTTCGCGTACTATACATTCCCACTCGAAGTTTAACGTCGTATTTCTTTATATACACTTAACCTTATATAAGTAGTCTTATCAAATTAAGGTAAACATTTAAGTAACACAAAGTTGTACTAAACATGTGCGTAATACTGTTTATACACATTAGCAACTACGCGCTAAAGTTAGCCAGTCACTAATATTGTTCGAAACTATTCAAACAAATATTAAATTTAAACTACTGTTTGTTGGTTAACAATAGTCTGTCCGTTCGTCTGTTGTTATTTGTCAACTTAGATTGTAGGTTTATCGTTCTTTCATTGCTCACACATCCATTAATTTTCTATTTATTACGACCTAATTGAGAAATTTTGTTAACATTTGTTTGTGGAACAGAGAGATGTATTTTAATATTTTTAACATAAACCTTAGTTACATGCATAACGTCACGTCTGTATCCTTTATGGGGTAGGCAGAACACCAGAGGCCACAAGACCATCTGATGTCACGTTTGACAAATTTGGAGGTATTATAAAGATGGAAAGAGACTATTGTAGTGACAGGGGGTCAGCCTATCGCCCACAAAAACGTCTTTAAAGCCTCTGTCCCTTAACTGACTTTTACAGTATGCCCGGGAAGAGAAGTAGCTGGCACATTCTACGTTTTTCTTTCGCTCCCAGTCCAGCATGGAAGCATTAACCTTAAACCTTAGTTGTGAAATGGTTAAAATGATGTTAGGTACGGACCACATTAAGCACTATTCAGCCAGCAGACTCCATACTATACGAACATTCGTAAAAATACGAGTCGACAAAGTTCTGTGCTCGCACCGCTGACTTGGAATTTAGACCACTGACAGTTTTACGTGTAAACAAAGAGAGTAATGCTCACGGTCATACAGTCTCTGACCATTTCGACAACAATCCACTTTAAAAAGTCGATAAATCGTGAAGAAGGAAGTGCAAACCGCATATATACTTGTATCGTAATATCCCAACAGGGCCGGGATTTATGAAGTTTTTATAAAGGGGCCGTGGTCACGTGTATTTTATATGACATACTGAATCTTATAAAAATATTATACCTACTCCTATATTTTTTAAAACGATCACTGAAAGCCTATGCTTTTTATATTTTGTAACCTTTTCTCACAGCACTTGTAAAATATTATATGCGAAAAGAGGCATACTAACCAATAATTGTAATCGATATCTGCTATGCCTATACAGTGTAATAGGGCTTGGATTTTCGATATTTCACCCACCACGTATAGTACCTACGCCAAAGAGTACGGCCCATACAGTCGCTGACCTGTCAAACTACTTTTTGTTAGGTATGTGAATGTATTAAGATGACATCTTATAAACTATTGGTGCAGACTTAATTTAATTCCTTAGAAACGATATCGGGATTTTGGTGGTGACCTATGACCTACGCCAAAGAGTACGGTCCATGCAGTCGCTGACCTGTCAAACTACTTTTGTATGTGAATGTATAAAGATGATAATGCCATTGAAATTTTGTTAATTTTGTTAGAAACGACATCGGGATTTTCAGTTCAAGTGGATGATACTAGTAGTAACTTGAGAGGGTAAATTTTAAAACCCTTGCTGCGGTTTCTAATATAAATAAATGATTTGGAACTAACCGAACATGAGCTATTATAGCACTCTATGTTCTTTTTCAACACACTTGCTCGTAAAGTGAGCCTTATTCTATTGAATTTAGAACTATAAACTGGGCTATAAGTCACGCGTGCATAATATATTATACCCTAGTGCATAATATAATGAATCCTACAAAGTTGAATTGTACCTTAGTGCAAATTACATGCGAGTAAACAGAGCATATTTTATTGATCCAGGTTATACATTAAATATATGACAGCCTCGACTGTAATTAGCAACTTAGCTCACTTGTTACATAATATACTATTAATACATTTCATGAGTTGTCAAAACTCTGACAGGTCAGCTATGAACATTACTCTTTATGACTTGATAGATTATCTCTGGGTTTAAGGTAGGTAGGTACCTACCTAATATTTTAGCGCCACAACAAACGGTCGTTATTTTGTGCAATAAGGGAGCCACGTGGAGAACCTTGCGGGAGACCTGTTTCCAGCAGTTGGCGACCCTAGATTATGAGGTGATGCTCATGATTATGAGGGAGAGAATCTGGAATGGGAGCTCACGGAACGGAAAGGCGAATTTCGCTCATCACGAATTATTTCGTAATCGCGTATTTTATTCTATAACAAGTTTCATCGTATTCGAACCTGTAGTTTTTGCGTGATGCCTGCACAAACAGACATACAGACAGACAAAAAAATTTTTAATCACATTTTAGGGTTCAGTGTTGGTCTAGTAGCACTTATTTTAGATGCCATTTATTTTTTTGATATATTCAATGTACAAATTATTTTACTTCTACAGATTTATTATAAGTATAGATAAGATGAGGGTCAACACGACGAGGGTTCGATCCCCACATATTGCTATTGTTTGTGAGCTTGAAAATAAAACAAGCTAACTATGTGTACTTTAGAAACTTTTACTTGTTATATAACTTAAGCATTCATGACCTCAACTGGGATATGTACCTGGATCTCTGGTGAAAAAGTCTACGTATTTCCGTGACATCAAGAGAATGGCAAATAAAGAAAATAAAATGTATTTTTTTTAATAAAAGCCATATCTTTACTAAAGGGCTATTACTAAATAATGCCACGTTAAAAACATTTAATTACTAGATAATTGTTACAAGAAGAAAACTCTGGAAAACTTCGTTATGTGATTAGTAGGAAACGCCAGCTTCCTTAGAAAGTTGTGTGACCACACGAGAGAGATTATAGCTCTGCGGTTAATTCGCGGATACAGCACCCCTCTCGCTCACTCCCTTAATGACCGATTTATTTCATCTACTCATTTAAATTCCTACGTGATATATTATGAGGCGCCTTTAAGTTAGGCCACAGAATAAGTAATAGTACCGTTGGTACAGAAGAATTACTCCGCAAGAAGATCTAAATAAATTTGAGTCTTGCTACGACGCGATACGGTGGAATTCAGCTCGCACAGCATTACGTACCTGCAAATTTATATACCTAGAAGTTTTGTCTCTTTCTATCGCATGCCTCTTATCTTTTCTTACGCTGTTAGGGTTGCTGCCTAGTGAAGAATAATTAATCTCCTTATTTGTAATTAAGTATCTACCGATGTTGGTATTACTGTTATTCTACCTTTGTAAAAAATATTGTTTCAACTTACCTAAAGTACAAAATGAAAAAAAAATTACGACGAATAATTAGTAATACTACCTATGTTTTGTTTGCTAAATTGAACATAATCAAATCTAAACATAATCTAATTGAATATTTGTTTCTTTTTATGTCCATTTTTAAATACTATTTGCGACCTCGATCATAGAATTACTGTGAGTGCTATTAGGTAGGTAGGTATCTACAACGTCCCGACGGGCGCGCGCGTGATACACGACCCATTCGAAATGCGCCGGCGGAGCGCTTCGCTGTAGGTAAATAACGGATGTACCGCGCGGAGTGAGCCAGGCCTGGTTAGGCGCGCGTCTGCCGCGCTATTGCAGTTTTCTAGGTTTGGCTTCAATCTTATCTGATGGAATGTGAGGAAGTGGAAGATGAGGTGAAAAGTGAAACACGAGCTTAAAAATGCCCCCGATTCTTTACAGATTAGATTAAGATTTTTTCTTTTCATACATTTTGCCCCATATGTGTACCTCGAGGTACATGGGCACCAAAATATAAACCAAGAAACTGTAAAATATAGGATATGCTTACCTTTTCATCATTAAATGCTGTAGAATAAAGTATTTAAAGTTCTTAAAAATTGCCGTTTCGGAGCAACATCACCATTTTTTGACATATGTCAGCAAATGTCAATAATGACAGGATAGCACCCCTCCGTTAGTCATTAAAATAATTTTGTTATTCCGTTCGTTTCTGCGTTCCGGGGTGCTTCCTTTTCGTTTGCTGTCTGACTGATTTATTGGCAATTTCAAGGAAATAAACAACAAAATGACAAACTGTCAGTTTCACAGTTAGATATGGTAACATTTTTTTATGGTAGGCATTTTCTTGGCATGGATAACAGTCTTTTTACTACATAGTACAGCGATATAGCTTGTGTACAAAGCCACGAATAAGATTTTTTTTCTCAGTTTAAATTTCAGCTTAGATCTAAATAACTGTTGGCACGGTTTCTTTAGGCATCATAAACTGCTTAGTATACCTCAAATGGGCCACTTACACGGAAATCCTTTATCGGTGCCTTCGCTTAGAAAATATTGTGGTATCAGTTAGCTTTCCGCGCTAGGTGTCACGTTTGATAAACTATATTCACAAAATTACCTACCTGTTATGTAATAGATACATTTGTACAAAAATCAGAACGCAAACTATTTTAAGAAACTTTTATAATATGTGTAAGTATGATAACCTTGCTTAATTTCTAAACGAAAAATAAAATTATTTGAATTAACTGATAGATAAACTTGCTGTTTACCGAATTAATTATTTACGCCGATAGTTGAGTTAAAGTTGGGGCTGAAATGTAGAGTCTTTTCATGAATTCTCATAGAGACACGAAGTTTTTATGAAACATTTCCATGACACATAAACTCACCTCACTACCTAGACAAATTATGTGGTTTGTTTAAAAAAAGATTCCACTTTTGATATGCTATGCATTAATAACACATCAACGGTAAAAAGCAAACCTTCTGACATTTCCTTTTTTCATATTTGGAATCAGAAAAAATACCTGCGTCGAATGGTCTTACTCCCGTGGCTCTACGGCTTTTAGCAGGTAAATTAGTTTAAGAGATATGTTTTTTTTCGAAAATTCAAATTTTTTTTTGTCTCTTCTTAGAATTTTGTGGGTTACAGCAGGTTCCCTTTTTACCGTCGATATTTAAATCAAAAATCGACTCGTATTTTTAGCCGCGTAGAGGTGGCAATTGGGTGGCAAAGGGTAAGCATATTATAAAAGGCGACTAATTCGAGGCGAATACCCCCAATTGGTCGTAGGGCACTTAAATAAATAAAATTCCCAAACAATCACACCAACTACATGGCCCCAAAGTAAGCATAGCTTGTGTTATGGCATACCTTGTAGCGAACTAGGGGGAAACCTAGAATATAAATACATAAATAGATAATCACCTAGAAACGGAACTTTTTATTCTTGTTCCCGCAACCACTGGCGTCTGGCAGACAGGTTTACCTCATCGCCAAAGTGGTCGTCAATTCTTTAGGGTTTGCCTGCTGTCGACCCTTCACATAAGTTAGATGAAAGTACCGGTGTGCTTCTTACTTCGACCTGATCCTCATCAAGTGAGATTGAAGTCAAATTAGAAACCTCAAAAAAATATTGGCCATCAAGAAATGTTCGTTAGGTCTTTCTCAAACAGTTCCTCCTTAGTCTCCTTAGCCTGTCACCTAT
Source organism: Stenoptilia bipunctidactyla (assembly GCA_944452665.1). Classification (NCBI taxonomy): domain Eukaryota; kingdom Metazoa; phylum Arthropoda; class Insecta; order Lepidoptera; family Pterophoridae; genus Stenoptilia; species Stenoptilia bipunctidactyla. The sequence continues at coordinate 44,465,768 of OX101721.1, read as the reverse complement.
CTTAAGGTGAAAATTAGGTGTTCTTAACAAAAGAAAACGTCATCATCATCATCACAACTCTTTGTAATGAGCCCACTGCAGGGCATGAGTCTCTCCCCTGGGTGAAGAGGAGGTATAGGCCATAATTCACCAAGCTGGCCCAGTGCTGGGTGGTGGATGCCAGAATTTTTAGGGCGCCTAGATGGCTTCTGACATACCCTAACGACTACTGTATACAAGTATACAGCACCCGGGACCGACTGCTTAACGTGCCCCCCGAAGCACGGAAGTCGTCGTGCGATATGAATGGTCGGCGGTCACCCATCCAAGTACTGACCGCGCCGAACGTTGCTTAATCTGTGATATCGTATGATACACACAGTAACCACGGCGCCACGACGAAAGAAAACGTATCACGAGCAAAATTAAAAGCTTCGTATCGTATCAATATGATTTATTTTTTTTAATTAATCTAATTTGCTTTAGAAAAGTTCTCGTTTAGTACGGACAAGACTCATCTCCCGCGCTTTAACATATTAACTCAACAATCATGACTTGCACTGCACCTTACGAAACTAAAAAATCACAACAATCAAGTAACTTTGGACTTTAAAGCCTAGAATAACAAATATCAAAATTATCATCACCGTTATGCAAGTAACTTCTGCTAACTATACGATGATCATGGATATACTTGCAGTAGGTATTTTGAATTCCGATCTTAGATATAAAACTATGAATTGGTTTGTCGATGTATGAATGTTAAGAATGCTGTTGTGCAATATTGGAATCGTCGAACGGACTTTAATCTCGGTGACGTAAAATAATTTTGGCGTATTTTTTCTTGTACTATTATTATTATGTTAAAGTTGAGACTATGTTCGACTTTCACATCGCGACCTTACGCATGTTGTGGGAAGACCCCAGTTTATATAACACACCATTGAGAGCAAGCACGAAGTGTATTCGGATCTTATAATCGCTAGGTTTCATTTTTTTAATTATATGTTACTCTATTTTCAAAAGCCTAGGTGAGACAGCTATGGACAAACTTTACCTGTAGGACTGTTAACATTGCGTGTATTTTGAATAAAATCTAGAATTATTCTTTATTCACCTGTGTACTTTATGATCACGAAAAAAATTCTTGATGAAATCTAGCTTTTAACCTACATTTTAAAAGGGCACAATGTTGCTAAAATTTTCTACTATGCGGAAGATCCCCATAACACAAGATTTCTTTGAGGTAACCTTATATAAGTATGTAACCTCAAAGACATACTTATATTATATACATACGTGTTTCGGTTAGGGTAGTTTATTTATTAAATCAAATTAAATAAATAATTATAAATATACACAGGCCACCTCCAAGGCTCTCCACACAAAGCGGTTCTACACAGCCCATATCCAGGGTGAAAATTTGACCAGATCATCGTCGGTCCAGGTAGCCCTTCGCTGCGTCTCCCAGTAGGTACGTGCTCGCCAAAAAACCTTTATGCACCATCCGTTCTGCGAGCTATGTGTCCTGACTGTTACCATTTCAGCATTGCAACTCATCTGGTAATGTTGGTAACTTTGTTCCGCCTACGAATCTCCTCATTTCTGATTCGATCCCGCAGGGAAACTACGAGAAAAACATAGCCAATCCATTGCTCACTGTGCGAATTTGACAACGGACAGGTCTAAAAATAGTCTGTCCAGGATTTTTTTGAGCAACCCATTCTTAACATATTTTCTAATATACTTATTTTGTTATAAAATAGGTTTCATTCTATTATCAGCTCGGTGAAGACCTTTTCAAGTTCGGATCTTAGACTAAAAAAGTTTGCTTTTTATTTTGCATGTTTTACTCCAAACATCCATACATACATAACCTCACACCTGTCTGCCTTTGGGGTAGGCAGAGACAAGGGAACACCAAGTGCTTCGATCCAGACATGCCTCTTTCGCTTTCTCCACGTTAATTAATCTTTTCATACATGACCGCCGGTTACGAGTACTTTTAACCAGGTCCTTTTAAAAAACATTGCCAATTTGATCGGCATACGTTCGCAGTCCACACATACTCCTCAAAGCTCTCATCTCCATAGCATTAATCCTGCTTTCATGTCTCTTCTGCCACACCCACGATTCACTACCATACATAGCGTTGGCGCCAAAACTCCCTCAAGTACGGCAAGACGAGCCTTATTCGGTATGATTTAGCTTGCCATAATCGAGTATAAGGCGCCATTAACACAATTTCCTGCTTTTATCCTCTTTTCTATATCATCGTCATACTTCCCATCTCTTGTAAGCAAGGACCCCAATTATACAAACTCTTTCACTTGTTCCACTTTTTCGTCTCCTATCATAATATTGCATTCCGTCATATCTTCATTCCTCTCCATAACCATAACTTTCGTCTTTCCGACATTCACCCTCATACCTTTTACTTTTGAACGACTCAAAAGTAAAGAAAAAAAAAAGAAAAATGAAAGTAAAATAAGGAAATTAACTTTTATTTCAGAAAACGCCATAATCTCTGTTGCTCTAAAAGTCTTATCATATCTGACTGGCGAATTTACTATGCGTGAACTGAACCTGCACTACTTATACGTGCCGAAATTATGCCACTAATGAGGCCTTTCATAATTGCTTAGCCGGATTAGCCTGTGGGTTAGCCATTGACACATATTTCGAACAGTACCTATTCTAAAAATATCCCTATCAAATTGATTTAGAATTTTAAGCGTACGTGGGTCCATTCCATAGAACTACGAAAAGTCGTAAAGTTTCTTCAAATCTTTATTTTGGTACCTACACAATTAAACTAAGTTATTAATAAACTAGTACGACTTAAAAGTAAGTACAATATTAAAAGTACCTAGCACCAAAATATGTTGCTTGTACGCAATTATTGCGCAGTGTTGCATTAGATAAGTACCTATTTGTAAGTAAATGTTAAATTAAACGATTATACTCTTTAATCTTTAACCTTCTTACACAAAAAGAAAAACAAATTGAGCGGTTGCTCAGCAGTAGCTTACTTCACAAAACATTTGGAAAGCGTTGTAAACAACTACATAAACATTGTTATTTATTATGAAATAAACTGCACTAAGTACCTAATGGTTTAACATTTTAATTAAAGACAAATAATTATAAAGACGTAACCCGTGTATATCGCGCCATTATTCCTCCCATTTTAATTATTTTTAAATTGAGTCTCAAATCTGTCATGATTTCCAAAATGGCCGATGGCAATGCGGAGATTTAAATTACATTATTGTGTGTTATACAACAATGATATTATGGTATTACAAAATGATGGCACTTTTACGAGCCATGGCCTGGTTGCAGTGTATAATTATGCATGTCGTTACCGTATGTATCGACCAAATCATACTTATATTATATCGTAAGAATTGACAAAAATATATATTCGAACAAACTACTAATTGGCAAAAAATGCCGTCGTGTCATCGGCAGCGGTGAAATTTTATTTGAATTAACATGCTATTATTATTCGGTATTACAAAGGAATACTGCGAAAAATCAAAAACTTGTCTGCTAATTTTATTGCTAGGTTAATTGGCGAAATGTTTATATTTTTGCATTTATTTATATAACTAACTGGAAACTAAATTAAGAAGAAGACAGCTTTGATTTCCGTTTAATACCTACTTGTTTATGCAGTCATAACAGAATGTAGGTATTTAACTTTTATTTCTTCTTGGGCACATAATAAATACCTAAAAGTAGTGACTACAGGGGTGCATTTTCCCATTTTTTTCCTTATCAAGTAGTCTATTTCGTATCAACTAACAAAATCTAAGCATGATATCGCTTTTTTGTTTGTTTTTCCGCCAAGGAAAATCTTTGGCAGCCACTAAAGCAGGCTCTAGCAGGAGGATGAAATCTGTTACGGACGAAAGGGAATTCTATAATCTGCTAAGATAGGAAAACTGAAAGAAAGGAACGTTTATAAACGTTGAGCTTGCTGGAGTTTCTTAATAAGGGGAGCGAACTTAGTTAAAACTTAGTTTTTTATCTTTATGCACAGGTACAGTTCGCGACGTTTTGCATTGTACTGTGTATGCAATGTTCCTCAACGTTTAAAAATGTTTTTGTTGTTTATTGTATGGCTTTAGTGACACGCGTCTATTGAATAAATGTTAAAGAGATTTATAATTATATAATTTATGAACTCATTATATTAAGATTGATGATATCTTGGAAATTATGCACTTTTGAACCACATATTCTTTGGCAAAAAGTATTGTTTTTTAGTAAGGAATAAAACCTCAGAGTTATGGGATATCAAAAAGAACACCTTGTATAGTGAGTCTCAAACATGCGTAGGAAGCTGTGTGACATAATGATAGCATATTTATGACGGCCTCGCTGACAGCTTTTCTACATAAACGGTCGTCTGGTGCCTCTTCTTCCAGTAACAAAGTGTTCAGACGTCGTTCGCCACGGAATTGAACGTTGACGCTAACGTCAGACTCCCCGTACAACATAAAATAGGAGGCCATGGCCTTAGCGGCATGGGTACTCGTAAATCAAGCTGGTTTGTCAAGTTGTCACATCACCCTTGTTAATATTTCTCAAACGTCTGACAACCGCTGTGGCCATTGAGTCACACTATCTTCCGCGGTCGCGAGTTCGATCCTCTCACAGTTTAAATATTTGTAAACATTAACATTTTTGTTTGCATTGATCTGATTTACTTTGTTAGCATAATATGAATGAATTTACTACTAAAATATATCTTTTGTCTCTTTTGTATCTTTTGGTTTCAAGAACATGAGATATTATGCTTTTTCTTCTTTAGGTATTGGTGACTAAACCGCATTTGAGCTCAACCTCACCTGTTGGTAACAGAAGATGTGGTCCAAGATGAGAGCACACGGGTTAAGGAATGAACTGGGTCTTCATAAAATATTGCCGGAACACATGAGGGTGGTCGCAAGGGCGTGCTCACTTCTCTAAGTGCCAACAACGCTGCGTCACGCGTTCGAACGCGCGTTTCATAAAAAACTACAAAGTCCGTACCATACGCGCGTTCGGAATGCGCCAAGCGCTACGTATGATACGCGCGTACGGTACGGAAAATGTTATGAAAGTTTGTGTGTTTGAATTTCTCTTAGTAGGTGTTATATAAATCTATGGTTATGTGTGCCTATTTAAAGATACGGACGTACTGTACGCGTGTTCGAACGCGTAACGCAGCAATGGCACTAAGAAATAGATAGCGCTACTTTTATAAGCTTTAGACATATATGCATGTAAATTCTATTAACATTAACATTTTAACATTTATTTATTTTCATAATCTGCACATTTTTACAATCTTAACCTAAAAATATCATATTAGGGAATACAATTATGTCTAAGTGCCTAAACTAGGTTTACCCTGTTTTTCAGACGAAAGGGAGTGTATACGAAATAAAAATAAAACTTAAAATAAATACTTATGTATACTATATCTTTTGAATCATAAGGATGAGTAAACAAGAAAGAAAAAAAGGAATCCTTAATCAGTGGTTATAAAACTAACGTTATTTTCTAATTGGACATTAAATAAATGGTTCCGACATCATTTTATAATGGAATTTGCTCAGAAAGAACATCCTAATTTCCTCGAAGCGGTCGTTTCTTACGAAATGCTTCTGTAGAAACGGAAATATATTCAACATCGTATCCACATGATCATAACTAAAGGTCGTTGAGTTAACACTAATACCTAGTGATACATGTTGCGAAACCAGACAAACCTTTCCAGGAAGTCCAAACAAGGAATACGTTAAAACTTTAATTCCTAGATAAAATACTCTTTTCAAACAAGTTATTTATCTTTAATCACACAATAGAGGTACCTACTCGTAGATAATGAGTAAGTAAGGAATTTGGTCTTTAACTATAAAGCTTAGAGGGTTATATTTGCGTGATTGACATGCGTAGGCATATGACCTAATAATACATTATGTAATGGCTTAGATTGAATTATTGTTGCTTTCACTTATGTGCCAGCGGACACCTTTGACCTCGCAAACCCGGCAATTGCATTCGGCAAGCATTTAGCGAGATCGTTGAGCTTTGGTCTGCAAACTGCATTCCTTCCAACTTTTAATGAACCTAAATTATAAATATTTTTGGCTATATATCCACACTGGTGATGAAATATCCACACAACGCCATCTAGCCCTCACACACTTATATTATTGTTTAATTTTATACAAAATTAGAATCTAAATTTTGCCCACACATTTAAGTAATTCATCTTTGTTATAAAGAACGTGCAGAACGATGGTGCTGCTTACTAGCGTCGCAAATCCGCAACTTGTACTCCGTCATAGCTGTGGTATTGCGAAATATTGTTACTATAGTGCGGCCGCTCAGAGAATGCGTCATCAGTTGGTCATGACTAGTGATGGGCACAACATAACACTGAGTTCGTTACCGTTCCTCCAAAATGAAACGCCGGGTTATTTTTAAGATTATTTTCGTTTTAAATATTTTTTATCGTAACTGCAACGCCATTACAAAGTTACGTCGTCAGTTCAATCGCGATGTGTCAGGAACGCATTCTCTGAACGGCCGAAGTATAGCGAAACTAATTTGTAAAACAACGGCTGTTTTATTTCAATGTCTTGTATAATAAGAAAAAATAGATGGGTTAACGGTTATTTTTCACAAACCAGTTTGCCAGTTTTTTTTCTTTGCTGTAAGTTACTTTATTCTTTTATTTTTAAAATAACACTAATATTGAGCTCTTATAAGCCGTTGAGTTTAAGGAGCCGTAGTTTTACAAATTTAGATAAATTTTGTTCTTTTTGGGCATCCATAGTTCTTAAACTGTAAGACCGAGAGCAATGATTATTACACCAATTTGTTAAACAACTCAAATACGGGTTTACAGCGTAGTTTAAGCATAATTTTAGAATATAGGAAACGTGCACAACGACGGTGCTGCTTACTAGTGTCTCAAATCTGAAACTAGTACTCTTGCTCTAGAATTAAAATTTGCGAAATATTAGTTATATAACTAATACCTATATACTTCAACCAAATGATTTTTAATTTAAAAGTTTCCGTTGTCATAATTTATTTTTCGTCTTCTAACTGTAGGATTCTATGCCAGCCAATGATGCTCCGAAAGTAGCTGTGGAAAAATCCTGTGATTCAACCTATTTAATTAAATTATGTTTTGAACTAGCGATGAAAGTAACTCGGACATTTTTAGTTCCTTATCTTTTTTTTTTTTTTGTTTTTCCGCCACAGTAGACAACCCCTCAGAACACCCGCAGGCCTATTGACCGTACGAGTGCTCACTGAGAGGAGGAGGAGAATACGTCAGAAGTACGAAGGGGCACTTGCCAGGGGGTTCAGTCCCCGGCCAGATGACACCCAACAGTGTGAGACTTCTACTCACTAAACTCCCCCTTAATGATCTTTTGTCTTTCTACAGACAATCGACCGAAGAAATGAGCGACAGCCAGTGGGTGGTGCAGGCTGCGCGTGGTTCCTTATCATAAACCAATGATTGCAGATGTGGTGCAGTATCCCATCCAACTGTTGGGCATCGATAGTTTTTGGTTTGGCGCTTTCAGGAGAATTTATGCATAGGTACAACTTAGGCGCCGAAATGGAATTTACAAATTGCAATTGCAATTATTCTTTTGAAATCAATCTAATAAACTTAACACAAATAAAATTAACTGTAGGTATACCTTTTCTGAAAAAGTAATGAATAAGTTTTTTAATGCAAAGGTAATTGAGAAGATTATATACTTAATATTATTTTTTTGTTATAAAACGTCGACATATATTGTTCGAAAATTTTGCCAATCATCACAGCCTCATTTTTTCATTTATTTAGGTACCTTTTCAACCGTCCTCGATGAGCTTTTGACCTTTTAACATATTTTGGCAATACTGACGATCATTATAGATAGATCGGAATCCAGATTTTATTACTTTTATCCTATTAGAAAACATTGCGATTGAAGATATTAATATGTTTAAATAATGGAGAAGAAAACGAAAAGCTCTATATAGATGTCGCTCCATACGCTTGACACATAACAAACTATCAAATGAACAAGTTGTAATCGAAATTGCTTGTTCTGTGTTATATTTTTGGGTAAACCTATAAAATAATGTAAGCACATGTATCAAAATATGAAAAATGTGGATTGTAATATGTACATTTCCACAAAAGTTTAAATCAAGTAACGTCCACAAGTTCCGCATGTGTATATCCTCAGAGAAACTGTGGTATCCATTTTCTATAAAACTTATGACTACGCAACGCAATGATGCATTTCTAATTTTTTGATCAAAATCACTATAAATTTAACTTTAACTGTGGTATTTGACAGTTGTTATGGGTCAAACAAGCGTAATCAGCGCCTCTAGTGGAATAAGAAGGCAGTTTTCTACCCCATTGAACGATGACGGGTCTGATAAGTTTCCATTTCCGTCCGCATGGTGTCTCTTTTGGCAATTTAGTGCTGCCACCTAGTTCCTGCACATCCCCTTTAGTGTAACGTCCACCGGTTTTTTTTATTGATTGTTGTGGTAACAACCTTAAGTTGTCATGCTCGATTTTTTTATTCAGAAGATCGTTGTTGGTACGGTACTCGACCGATGTTTTTTGGGTTCCTCTACCATCCCCAAAGAGTAAAACGGGATCCGATGACTAGAACTCCGCTGTCCGTCTGTCCAACAGTCGTCCATCACCAGTATTCCATGAACAGTGATAGGTAGACTGTTAATTTTTTTCACAGATTATGTATTTCACATACCAACAAATAGTGAAAACAGATTAAAATAAATAGGTATCCAAGAGGGCGTGAGGTAAAACATTTCCCGATTCCGAATAGCACTTAGTCGGTTATAAACAAATTTTAACTATTGGCTAGCATTTACAACGCACCAAAAGCTATCTTTTTCTAACAAAAGATCCAAGAAATTCGACATTTTGATGGGGTCACTTGTCCAAAATGACCCCAGAAAAATATGATTTGTCGAATGAAAGTAGAAGACAAACAAATTTTGCTATTGTAAGCAAATTTAGTCTTTCAACACACATAGGATGTATGATACCCTAATCTGTCTAAGAAACAAATATTTCAACATTTTGCTGGGGTACCTACATCACGCTCGATTTTACAATATGTCAGCGGATTTGAATTGTGTCGGAAAAATACTTTTTCTGTTTTGGGTTGCAAATTTTCCGTCTAATATAGAAAAACTCAGCAAAATATTTAAATAATTACTGTTCACGATCTAGATTTCCTCGAGCTGGGGAGAATTATTTGAACATGAAAATCAAGAGGGGTTGAAATAGCACAGAGTTGAGAAACCCCAAAAACATATTATGACAACAGCGCCATCTAAAACGAATTACATGAACTATTAACACCTTACGTAGAGTCGTAGTTATATTCCAGTTGTCTAAGAGATGGCGCTGTATGACTGTAAAAGCAATTTTCATAACAATATTCACTACTTAATGAATAAAGCAAAGTTTGTTTGTTTTATGAATTAATTGTAAATTGTTAGGAGTAGGTACATGAAGATACTTTTCACATGAATTAATATTTAATTAATATAAATTTAATTTCTAATACCTTTGACACAAAATATAGTAGGTACAAGAATGTAAAAATTGAAGGATGCGCCAAAACCGTCCTATTAATTATTGTTACTTACTTATTTTATTTAGCCAATATTTTCGTAAATCTTATTTCAAATACCTTTCTTCGCGTATATACCTACAAATCATAAAATGTTTCAGTTGACTACCTAATACAAAAATTGCATTTGGTCAACTCATCCCGCGGGAAAAGTTCCATTGAGGCCAAATTGAGCCATTGTTCGGGCGGCCTCGGTTGACCAAAGAGCCATTCTTGGTTTGCACCCTCGTACTTATAACTTTATATCACTGAATTGCCTTCTGCGGTTGCCTTATGCCAAAGAGGATACAATGCTGGTGACATGGCAATCTCTTTATTGTCAAGAATCTAATCAAAAGACATGAAAGACACATAAATCTTTTTGTTTTAATAAGATTTATTTACATTATTATTTATTACAATCAAAATATTAAAATCAAGTTTTGGATTTTCTCCACAAACGTTTTGAAAGCGTTTTATTCTGAAAAGATACTTTCTGGTTTAAGAATGAACAACAATTTAACAAGGTATCAAATTTTCATACCGACACAATAGAATTAAATTTTGAATTCATATACCTAGAATAAATTTTAAAAACGTTATTGTAAAACGTTTTACTCAGTAATATCAATAGTAAACTATATCAAGTGACCCTTGCTTGGTAGTAGGACTATAAAGCGGGGCTAGCATGCTACCATCGACAACGATAAATCGAGCTTTTATCGATATTTTCTTAGAATATGGTATTCAGTGTATGTAATTTATTAAGATTAATACATATTTGGTTCTGTGGTCTTAATCATGGTATCAAATCGAGTAATTATATCTATTATGGTGCGCATATTAGCTTACATAATAGGATAAAATAACAAAATATTTATCTTGTCGATTCGACTATTTACCGGTAGTTGCATGCTAGTCCCCGCATGCAGTAATAAAATTAGTGATTTACAAAACAAAACCTTAGGAGCAGTAACTATACACAACTTCATCGATGAAAATACCCCATGTAGGTAAACCCCAAAACTCATTAATTGCAGCAACTTTTATTTTAACTTCTGCAAAATTCGCCATAATATTTAAAAGTTCCATGTCTTGTAGGGGCTCAAACATGCCGTGACATACTGTTTAGTGTTTGGCGAAATAATATATATTATGAAATAAGTCACCCAGATGGTAAATGACGAGGAGGTATTCACAAAAAAAAAGAAAAACAGAACACATCACAGCTGGAGCGGTGATATTCGGCGGCAGACTAAGTAAACTCTAAAGGTGTACTACCCTACCATGTCCTACCTTACCAACAAGCGGGGCCTTTCAGCCGTTCGGCTGTAGGGATAACTGTTAGTAGATGTTTTATTCATGTAATTATTGTTTCAGCTTATCTCCAGTAGCTATTAATGTCCCGTCAATGCCAGGCCGCCGCCGGCTGCTCACGGGCAGCCTGATAGCTGGCGGGTTCCTTCTTATAGTAGTAGTATTCAGCATGAGATCACGTAAGAAATAATATTATTACCATAAAAAGAACGGAGAAGATAAATCAAATAATAAAAATAAATATTTCTGACACTCACACAACATTATCTAGCCCCAAATTAAGTTTCTTAAAGAACTTGTGTTATGGATACTAGATAACTGATATACTTAAGAATATATAAACATACATATTGAATAAATACATATTTTTTATTAGAATAAACTTAAATAAACATATAAACGTCCATGACTTGACCACTAATATCTGTGTTCATCACACAAATATCCGCCGCCGCCGGGATTCGAACCCAGGACCTCTGGCATAGAAGGCAATGTAGGTATGTTAGGTACCGCTACACCAGCTGATGGTCGTAATGATAAGGCTTATTTTATTTATCTACTCCGTTCTTTTTCTACTTCCGTTTCTAAGAAACGATTTATTCCGGGCAACTCTTACGAATAAAATGTTGAGGGATAATACAATAAAATTTATGGACAGTGACCGAAATGTGGGGTTATGTCCACCGAAATCATCCCGGTTGTAATATCCGCAAACGGTTTGACCCCAGCCACTTTGGGCAGAAACCTTGAAAGGATGGAGATTCGTCGATAGTTCGTTTCGAGCATGCATGCGAAAAGCGGTTTTCTCAATGCTACTCAAATCGTTCACCGGATTCTGCCTCATGCTCTGATGCCCGACCAACTTGTTAGATTGTCGGGCCCCTCCACCAAAAGGCGTGATGATTTTGAAATTCCAAACTATAATTAATTATGGTTTTTATTTATTTCCAATTAAAGTTTACATAATGAGTCACATTAGAGCTGTTGCTGCACAATTAAGGCTCACAGGCCTGTAACGCAATAACTTATAAGCGATTTACAAAATTAATGAACTCTATTACAATAGAATAAGAATTAAAATTATTTAGCTCCATAAACACACAAATATAATTAAATAAAAATAAAGTTTTTCATCTTGGAAGTGCTACAAACACTTGATCGCGCTGGTTTTCAGTCTTGCCCAAAACAACAAACAGAATAAACAATTTTGTGAATAAAAATGATAGTGTAAACACTTAAAATTAATAAATTTATTTATTTAAATATATAAATTATATTGAATAAATTAATTAATTTAATTAAATTAATTATTTAAAAAAATACTTGGAACAATTGGAAGTTTTCAAAATAATTTTATTGTTAAATCCTTATCTATAGGTATTGATAATAGTATGCCCTGTAAAACTGGCGCAAGCCGAGATGAGAAATCATAAAAAATAATTATTATTATATTCATTTATTTCAGAAAACAAAGGTTCCATACATTAGAAATTTCACACACATCATATGTAACTTAAAATTAATGAATTTACAATTTGTAATTAGGTATTAGCTTTGAAAAAACTAAAAATAAATTAATAAATGTCAAAAGAATTAATACTAATAGAACAATTTAAACTCTTAAAATAAAATAAGAAATTATGCAACAATTAAATTCATATTAAATTAAATCAAATTAAAGTAAATCAATTTAATTAAAAACAAATTAAACTAAATCAAATTAAATAACATCAAATGAAACCAAACAAATTTAAATTAAAATAGGCCTCACCCAAGTACATTACTACTGTAAATATTCTTAAATTCTATTTAGGTACCTACATTGAATTTCAAAACAGATGTAAGTTTACTTAAATATATTATACAAGGTGTTCTTTTGATCTCCCGTAACTTTGAGGTTTTGCTCCTTACTAAAAAATAATACTTTTTGCCCAATCAATCTTAATAATATAATGAGTTCATAAATTATCACCCATGTAAAATCTCTTTAACATTCATTCAATAGACTCGTGTCACTGAAGCCATACCATAAACAACAAAAACGATTTAAATGTTGAGAAACGATGCATACAATGTACAACGCAAAGCGTTGCGAACTGTACCTGGGCATATTGATAAAAAAGGGATAGAAAATGCCACGCTGTCATAATTCGCATAAAGCTGTTATACATAAGATGTTTTGACTTAATTGAATAATTTTGCATGAAGAATAAAAACAAAAAAAATTGAAAAATTATTCACATATTATTTGATTCTATTACATGGCCCTATGATTACAGTAGAGTTATGGGAAATCAAGCAGAACAGCTTGTATACACATAACTAACTAGGTCTAAATTTAAATGGCACGTAAATATAATAGACAATGATTTTGGCTTTACTTTTATAATTAACAATCAGTTAAGAATACACAAAGAAAAATAGTTGACTACAAATGTTGCTCCGGTTAACCGGCTTATTCTAATACGAGCACTTTAAAATAATTAGTTGATTACAATTTGACATTTCACTACACATAGTTATAACATTTACTGGAGGCAGGCAATAAGATAATCCGTAAAAAGCTTACCTAATTAATTTACAATAACTTTAAAGGATATTAGCACATAAAAGGATATTAGTGTTGTGGAAAAGTATGTGTTTTGTTTATGTATGTTCGGATAAACATAAGTCTGTACGTATGCAACTTATAACTATTTAGACGGAATAATTTATTCAGTTTCAATTTTTGAATGCTATCTTAGGTTTTTAGACTTTAGGGACTTTAAGATACGTTTTTTTGCTATAGACTTATAGTCTTAGGATTTAATTGCATGCATGCAATGCACAGCCGTCCCTTCGTTAGATTCGAAGTATTTTAGATTCCTTGTAAAGAAAATCAGTGGAGTATCGGAGTGGTTTTTTAATATGACTTTTCATATGGACCTGCGCTCTTTCTGTCCAGATAAAGTTAGACTTATTAAAGCTGCTCCAAACAAGTAGATCATATAAATTTCATATACAGGGTCAATTTTTTTTGAAGATCTAAATATTTTAGGAGAAGGTTAAGAATGATGTGGATTCAATTTATGACAAAAAATAATTGTACCTATATATTTTTTTTTTATGAAATTTTAGAATTCTTGTAAGTGATAAATTTTTTCTGACTATTGAAAAATCGATGCTTAACGTATTTATTAATAGAAATATTTGAAAAAACGCTTTTATTTCTTGCTATTTAGTCGTAAATAACAGATTAAACTAAAATCTTGTTAACTTATGAGAATTAAAAAATATCAATTTACCTAATAAAAAAAAACCATAATTCTTAACCTTCTCCTAAAATATTTTGATGTTCATAAAGAGCACCCTTATATACGACGAGGAGAATGTCTAAGGGGCTGACCACCTAAAGGATTTGATAATAATACCTATGTAGGGATCAATTTTCAAAGACGTATAGAAACAAAGGAGGTTTGGCTTATGAAAAGAAAGTTTTTCATCAATCTGAACTAACTAGAACACTTTGAAGTACCTAGACTACTTTGTAACTACCGAGGAGGATTTGCTTTTGGTACATTATATTGGTTAATAGTAAGTAGGTATTGAAGGATACTGGGCGATCATCATCTTCGTGCGCCGAGAGACGCACACTGCTGGACAGAGGCCCTCATCTACCGTTTGACATTCATTAAGTGTATTTTTGTAAACCTATGAATAAAATTATTTGTTTTTTTTTTTATTTAGTTGAGATATATGTGTGTAGATTATTACTGAAGGCAGATTACTAGAAGGAGATGCACTTGTTTAGTGGAAGGCTTGAAATGCTGTTTTATTAGCATTGAAACTTCTAGTAACTCACATAGCCAAGTTTGTATATAGTCAAAATTATTGTTCGTAAAAACACATAAGGAATATTTAAAGAAACTTTGTACCTACTATCATGAATTTAATAACTGGAAATAAATATACTTGGAATACAAAATTGTATATACTGCACTGAAAATTAACATTATTTAAAAGAAATGTTTATTGTTAGGCTATAATTAAATATCTTGCTAATATTATTAATGTGAAATTTTGGATGTATGGATGCATATATTTTACTTGTTCCTCAATCACGGCAGAACGGCTCAACGGATTTGGCCGAAATTTGGCAAAGTAATAGTGTACAGTCTGGAATAGCACATAAGCAACTTTTTATTCATGCGGAATTCAAAATCAGAAACAGCTAGTGTTAAGTGCCCCTTAACTTATAAAAACTTCGAAATGCCCCTTAACTATAAACGTGGAAAAACAGTTTGAAAATACTGAATTATAATTCAAAAATTGTTTTCTATATATGTATAATTATCGAATCAAAGTTTAACATATTTTTTTTAAATGTATGAATATTGAAAATATTTTCTAATACAATTAGTTCTTTAAAATTAGCTTGTAATAGATTAAAGTTGCACGTTGTATAACAGTAGAAAATATTGCACCTTAAATGTTATCCAGGACTATGTACCTATTTGTACACATTTTTCGCTAGTAAATTAATTTGAATTTGCCTTATCATACTATTGTTAAATGGAGAGTTATATTGTGTTGACTTGTTTAGGTAACATGATTAATTTGACGTACTTACTACGTATATTGAAGTGATGTGTGGTGATCAGTTGATTTAACTAAATTTACGTTGTGCAGGTAAACATAGGAAATGATATTATTTAATTATATATTATAGAGGAACAATAGGAAATTGACTTTAAACATAGCTTAGGTAACAAAAGGTTTGAGGCGCTCGTTCTTTACTCACTGATTTCTTCCGTGGAAACAAACGCACGGTCCATGTCTTCAAAGCTTTCTATACGAATAGCAGGCGTGACTTCACCTTGGCGAACATACACCGTCCCATTGCGGGTCCAGCAATACTTAAAGTTATGATTTTTTGAAAGACGTCGAGCTTCACGAAATAATAGTCTGTTGTTTCTTGTAAGCTTTTCGTTAATATAAAATTTTGCGCCGATAGATGACGAGGCAGGCTTACGAACCTTGCTGGCTTTTAAAAGCTCATCCCGTTTTATGCGGCGCACAAACTTCACTATAATAGGACGAGGTTTCCTTATCGAGCCTGTTGAAGATGGTGATTTAGGTTTCGGTCTGTTGACAAAACTCACATCTGATTCCTTGAGGTGAACCCCAAGATCACCTGCTGTGGCTAAAAGCACGTGCATAAGATCTTCAGTGCCGCTTTCTGGAACACCTATTATCTCAATATCATTTTTTATCTCATTCTGTTCTCGACATTCCAGATTCCTTTGCGTTTGAAAAGCCACCCATTTTAGTGTCGCGACTTCACGGGACATCTCCTCTATTCTGTTCTTTAAGGCTAATTGTTCTTTCTGCAATTTAGGAATCTCATTTTTTGTAACTTCCTCACACGCGGTGCAAGAATTAGGCATTACAAGTAGATGCTACAAAGAGCGGCAACTGTTCAATATTTCCCAGCAGCTATTGCGTTATTTGGAGGCAACTCAACAGGTTGTAATAGATAATATTTGGGAGAACGTTCTCGCTTATTGATGGTTTCGAGCAACGCGCCGATGAAATTGCTCGATGTACGCAGCAAGCTTACGTTGAATTAAATAACTTAAAATCTTTACGGTTGTATCTTTAGAAGTTAATAGTTAATTTCGATTCACTATAAGGATTAATAACCGTACAACTGTAGATAACTGCAACTATCAAAAAACAAACTCTCTTGTAATTATAGTTTAGATTCAATAGTCACGGAGCACACACAATTAAACGTGTCTAGTACGAACCGGAGCTCGGACGTCACTGAAATAATGCAATCTGAAAATGCACTAAAATATTTGAGTTTTCATTTTCCTCTGAAAATTAAGTTTTTCTGTTTTAAACATCGATTGTACAAAAAAGAATAACCCGATTTCCATTTTCTTTTCAGTTTTGGATATAATGTTTGTTTTATGATTACAATATTAAAATCGTTTATACGAGATTCCAAACAGAAGGAGTGGGCGTTTGAAAACCTTTATATGTTTTCTTTTGGAAAAACTTAAGCAAAAACAGCAAGTTAGTCTCCAAAAATGTGCTGATGAAGTTTTAGGGTGAATTTTGTGAAAACATCAACTGCTTTGTGGGTTATCAAATGAGGCTTTTAGCTGTCAAAATCAATATTGCAGTTCTACTGCAACTATGTAGATAATATTTTTTTTAGTAAAGTCTAACAGCCGGTTGTTCCTAGTTTATACTTTTACGAATTTGTAAAAAAAAATGTAAAACGTAAAAGTATAGTATTTTTTTATACTTTTTACAGTTACTTTTCACGTATACTTTATACGGAGCTCAGACCCACCTCATAACGTAAAAGTATATTTTTTTGATTGGAAAATGGAAAATAACCTACAGTAGGTGTGCTAAATTTGGTTTAATTATTAAAAAAAATACTTTTTTTGCACTCCTCTTCATTTATTCCCATTTATTTTTTAATTGGTGCGATTTTCTGGCAAAGGAGCATGCGGGATCGCTATTAAATTCATTAGTAACGGCGCGCCAGGCATCTTCCCTCTGTTTAGGTGTAACTTTACCTGAAAAAATGTACATGACTTATGTATATGAATTTAATTTTCTTAAAACAAAAATTTTCATACCTGTTTGTTTATTTAATAAAATATGTTTATATTTTTTTATCAGATTACTAAGTAAATTCAACTCATCTTCATTGAATTTAGAACTTTGTTGTTCGAAGCAATGAAACACAATAAGCTCGGAATTTTCGACGAAAACGTGAGAAATTAGATAGGTACATAGGTGCTGAAGATATTGTACTTACTTTTCCAGCGCAACATTATCTTCAGATATTAATTCCATTATACCATTTTAATGCAAAAAAAACAAACAACTTTAAAAACTATTCAATTCTTGTAGTTTTGGCAACCAGCTGTCGATATTAAGCGACTAGCTATTACTGCCAGTATCATGTGATGGAATAGACACGGTATTAAGAGTTAAGGTTGTTAATGTAGTATTGACATAACAATTGATGCGCGACGTAGACCGGACATTGAGTTACCTTTAAAAACTATAAACCATTTATTTAGTTTGTTTTTGACAATCATATGACAATATTGAATGCATTGTCTGTCATACAGTCAACCAATCAAGATAGTTTATTTTGAAGGTATGACAGGTCTTGCCACGTGAAAAAATAGTAATAAAAAGAATAAACGTCTTTGACGCCTGGCTACTTACTATACTGTTACTTTCACAGGAATTTTGTTGGAGCAACAGAAATTTACGAATTCGAAATAGTAAAAGTAATAGTATACGTAAAATGTAAAACGGAATTTGTAAAAAAGCAGATGATTTGGAACAACCGGCTATAAGCCCGCGTTTGACCTCAACCTCACCTGATGGTAAGTGAAGATGAGGTCGGAGATGACAGCACACGGGACAAGGAAAGAACTAGTTCTCACCGCCGCTGGAGCTATTTTGAAGGAGATATTTAGCAGCAGATTTTATATGAAAGATGGTCGCTAGCCAGTCGGACCCTCAAACTCAAAACTCAAACTCAAATATAGAAAATTTGGCTTCTTAATGAAAAAACTAGAATCGCCTTATTGTGAAACCTGTAATACTGTAGACGACGTCCAGCATATACTTTCAGAATGTGTTAAGTATCAGAGAGAAAGACAAGACCTGTTGCAAAAATTTGATATTAATAGATTAGATGTCGGCGTATTCTTGACCATATTATCAAATCGAAGCTCAGAAGTGTTTAATAACTTAATTCACATATTTTTGCACAAACAAGTCTCTCTCTGTGATTCATAAATATGAATATTATAATGAGAATTATTTGTTATAAATTAGTATTTAAATACATTTGAAACAAGTCAAACAATTTACAAATTGAACTGAATCTACCACCACTTCGGAAAGTCGATCTATTGACAAGAAGTGGCAAGAAACTCAACAGCAATCATCTTTTAAAAATAAGAAAAAAAAATACACAATAACAATTTACAGCCAAGGAATCCCAATCTTCTTGCATCCGGATATCTTATAGTAAACCTTTTCACATAACACTTATCCTTAAATCTATCGAAGGGTTAATCTTAAATATTTTGGAATTTTATTATACAATAAAGCATATACATTAACCCATGAACGAGTTGGTGATCTTCTGGAGGGAATTCTCCTTATCCTGATGGAATTCTACCACCAAGCGGGTAGAATTTGGGTTCTCCGATTAGTCGCCTTTTCACGACACGCTTATTGGGACGGTATGATCATGAATTCATCAGCACTTTTTTTTGAGACAAACGTTGCTTTTGTAGTTTCCACTTTATGAAATGTCCTTTAACTTCTGTTTGGAATTCAAATACAAATTCAACATTTAAGTAAATGAATGTAATTATATTTTAAACTAGCTTTATCCCGCAACTACGTATGCGCTTAACTACCCTTCTCGTGGAAATTTCAGAAACTATACAACCAGACACCCACTGAAAGAACCTTTATACCAAGTATCACACTCATGCACTCAAGGAATAAGTTTTTTTCATACAAACTAAAAATCATATACTTCCCGTGCCCGTGGGAATTTTGGGATTTTTTTTTGTAGCACAACCAGTCACTCTTTGAAGAACCTTCATGCCAAGTATCACATCCGTACACTCAAGGAATAAGATTTTTCATACAAACTAAAAAGTCCAACCCCTTCCCGTGGGAATTTCGGGAATTCCTTCCATAATACAAACAGACACTTATTGAGGAACCTTTATATCAAGTATCACATCCGTGCACTCAAGGAATGGGATTTTTTATTACAAACTAAAACATCATATATTTCCCGTTCCCGTGGGAATTTCGAGAATTCATTTCATAACACAACCAGACACACATTGAAAAACCTTTACACCAAGTTTCACATCGGTGCACTCAAAGAATAAGATTTTTCATACAAACTAAAAAGTCCTATATTTCCCGTTCCCGTGGGAATTTCGGGAATTCCTTCCTTAGTGCACCCCTACATCCCCTAAAGAATGTATGTTCCAAATTTCAGCTCTCTACGCCCAGTAGTTATGGCTGTACGTTGTCTGTCAGTCACTCAGTCACTCAGTCACTCAGTCACTCAGTCACTCAGTCACTCAGTCACTCAGTCACTCAGTCACTCAGTCACTCAGTCACTCAGTACCTCAGTACCTCAGTCACTCAGTACCTCAGTACCTCAGTCACTCAGTCAGTAACGGAACAGTTTTATATATATTGATGATTATATGTAATGTATAGAAAAAAAGAGTTTGACTTACTTTCTTTTTTTACGGTGCTATTAGCAAAGTTAAATTATTTTTCATTTTTTACGATAAAACGAGTTTAAAAATAAAGAAGTTATCATGTTGATTTTACTTCTACTTTAATCGTTTTAAAGCACTAGGTATGTTTGGTAATTCATTATTTTCATTAAAGTCACTTTAAAGATAGAGTACACACCTCAAATCAATCAATTATTTATAAATTTCTTTAAACTTTTATGCGAAACGAATAACAAAAACTCGTTCGTTTTCAATCATTCTCATCCCGTACTTACACTACGAAGTTTTTAACTGGTATCATTATTTTTGCAATTGACATTTCGAACTGTCAGTTTACTGCATTGAATAATTTGTCAGAGTATAACCATGAACATGGTTAATTTTTTGATGACATGATTTGGTCCCAAATGATTGCAAAAGACCGATCTGGAAAGATTCTGGTCTAGTGACCAATATCCCTCTATAAATAAATCAACCTTCAATAACAGATGTACCTACCTCCTACTAAAATATCATCTATACTAATATTATAAAGAGGAAACCTTTGTATTTTTGTATTGAATAGGCTCAAAAACTACTGGACCGATTTCAAAATTTCTTTTACCATTACTTAGAGGCATTCTTCTGAATCCGTATAGGCTACTTTTTATCCCGAAAATCCCGCGGGAATCTAAATTGCGCGGGTAAAACCGCGCGCAACAGCTAGTATAAGATATATAAACACATGTATCTTACATGTATAAAATACCTATCTGTAAATTTAAAATGAATTTAAGTAGTTGGTGGTATAAGTCCTCTTCGCCATGATTTCCAAAACCCATAATTTATCACGACTTCCGTGCTTCAGAGAGCACGTTAAGCAGGGTCGGTGGTAGCGTATAACCTCATTTATAAGCAAGCCAATCTTCGTTCCACTTATTTCCACTACCAAACAGCCTAATGGTATCCCGGCTAGAAAGGCAGCTTAAATAGCTGGCCTAGGGATAACCATCCAATGTTATACCTACCTGTTATTGATTATATTTGCCTCCCTTTCAATTGTGCATCCTCAGCATATTAGTTTCAGCAAGCTTAAATCTAAGTTAGCTTTTCAAATGTGATAGGCTAGACACAATAGACTTTTAATTCTTGTAAATTATTGCAAATAATTGTTCACAAAGAGAAGATGAGGAAACTGAAATATATACATGTTTTTAAAATCATTAGGAAAGTATTTTTCCAGACTTGGGTAACCACAGGAAGCAAAAAGCCTGACAACGTCGCTAGGTAGAAAACAAATACTGAATGCTTTATCAAACTTCGCAACTTTATCCAACTTTAAAGACTTTATCTGACTTCGAATACTAGAACTTGTTTACTGAATTTCTTAAGTTTCGATCATTTTTAGGGTTTCTTGTTGGTCAAGATGTCCTCATTCTTTTATGTTTAAAACAATGCAATACAAATTTGAAATCGTTGTTGCACATGTGATTATTACGTCACTATGATAAAGTCAAATTAATATCGGAAGAACGTACCTGATGAATAAAATGTTATCAATAACTTTTTTTAATACAAAGATGAATATAAAAATATAGTCTAGTCGCTCATTTGCCATGCATTTAACATGACTTCAGTAGTTTAACTTATTTTAAGTGGTCTTGTATTTGTTGTTACCTTATTTATTATGCTTAATAAAAATTGTATGATGTATTGAGTTTAAGTTGTATATAATACAATGTATTTTATTACAGCCGAAATATCGCGGGAGGAATTCTTGGAAATAAAAATCGCTGAAATGCAGAAGAAGGTCTCTGAACTAGAAACACTCTACTCCGTTCGCTACGTAGAGCTAATGCATATCCAGGTAAGAATAGCATATAATGTACTTTTATGTTTCGTATGGATCATCATCGTCATCACCTGGGAGTCAATGCCAAGGATTTTCGCGTGTCCCTCGGTCCTGCGCTGCCCACATCCAGCCTTTACCAACGATACGTTGTACTTATATGTCAAGGTCATGTACTTATATGTCAAGGTCATGTACTTATATGTCAAGGTCATGTACGTATATGTCAAGGAGTAGCTATAATATTTTCATTGAAGCTTTCATCAAAGCTTATAGGCGACCTCTGCATGTGAAAAGATATGATATGTTTCAACAAGTACCTACCTATTTTCCAGAAACAAGTTCTGAACTGGACGGTTCCATCGAAGGATAAGCAACTGAAAACACTAAAACGGAAATATAAAGGTTAGTTAAAATATAAAAATCGCTTTAGTTAGTGAGAGAATACAGGATGGAAAATCGAAAAAATTACCGCAATCGGAATCTGCTGGTGATACCAATTTTCGGTATTTTCCCTTTATTTGTACCATAATTACTCAGTTGTTGCCAAAATTGATTCTAGGGCCATGCGACCAAAGCGCGATCGCAGCCTGAAATTTTGAAAGGAGCTGCTAATATAGGGTCTTTCCATAAAGATTTCCGAGCTTTGACAGCTGAAAGCGGCCATCTTTAAAATTAGTGATCATTTAGTCTATTAGTCAGGCGCGGTCACAGGGGACATGACCCCCCCCAAAATCATGAAAAGATGAACCCCTTAAAAGAGAAGGAGGAAGAAGAAAAAGATACTTCTGATACAAAACAATTGTCGTGACCCCCCCCCCCAAAATTCAGTTGTGACCCCCCCAAAATTTCAGTCTGGGACCGCGCCTGCTATTAGTTTTGCCAAACCACCATAGACGGATACAGCATTCAATAACACGTAAAAATAAGTTTAAAATACCTGAAAATTTCCTGGAACAGCTGGCAACTAACCTTAATTTTCATAAAAAAAATCGTCTTTAACGAAGTGCCTAATTTCTAGTCTAGATGAATAGGTATGTGAACACACAAAATGGTCGAATTTGGAATGACACCAATCCACATGAGATAGAAAAGCGTCCAATGCATCCCAAAAAATTCACTGTTCGGTGAATTTTGGTTCTAGCTTAGTCATCGGTCCATTTTTCTTTTAGAACGACGTTGTTCTGGCCATCACTGTCAACAGCATGCGCTCGGTAATAACAAATTTATGCGCCAAAGTCATGGAAAATTGGACATTTCGGAGGCCCTCCACCCAGAGAAGTCGTTGTGGATATTTTAATGACATTACATTCCATACATAATGGCATTGATAGGTCTTTTAAATGAATAAAAAAATCGATGATATCTTACAAACACTTTGTAGAATTTAAATTTGATACTAATGACGACCCTATATTAAAATATGTCGAGTAAAGAAGTTAGCCTATGCTTCATACATATGCATCCGCACTGGAAGCATGAACAATGGAAATATATTTTTATATTATAAATTGCTGTTTGTAATTGCATCCCTTTTGTCGTTTATGAAACGGAACTGTAAAAAGGAAAGGTTCCGTTGCATTCCTGGCCGCAACCTGTGCCAAATTTTAGGATCGTGGAAATTATTCACAAATCAAACCAAAATACCAAATTTAAAGTTGAATCAGTAATTTAGGTATACCAATGAAAAAACAAAATGACGTTATTTATTGCCATAAATCTCCACAGTTATAAAAAATGGCCGTAAGTACTTACTTACAGTAAGTACGTACTCAATCTATCAATAAAATGTGTTGCAAACCTATAGAGATTTTCTTAGAATGTTTAAAAAATAACAAAAACTTAAAAAATATATTATTACTTCGAAGCATACGAGTTTTTAAACAAAAAGTTATAAACGGTCAATGAGAGATGATCCTAAAAGATCAACATAATTTACGGAAGTGACATTTCAACACTAGGTACTATCTAATATATAAAATTCTCGTGTCACAGTTTTCGTTGCCATACTCCTCCGAAACGGCTTGACCGATTTTGATGAAATTTTTTGTGCTTATCCGGTATCTATGAGAATCGGCCAACATCTATTTTTTTTTTATATTGCAAAACAACGTTTGCCGTGTCAGCTAGTTATCTATAAAAATATACAATATTTTATGAGTTCAGTTTTTTTTTCTAGTTTTTTTATTGAAATCATCTTTTTTGTTCTGGCAAAAATCAATAGGAATGTCAGTGTAAATATGACTTAATATGGCGTCGTCAGGCACCTTTGGTCATTGTCGATTCAAGTAGTTTTTCTTAATGTACACGAAAAGTAACTATTAATTTAATCAACAGTTATTTGAAGTGTTTTCATAATAGTATTCCACAACTATTTTATTTGGCACAGGTGCTGGCCAGACGCCCATACTCAAATGAAACTTGTTATTTGATTTTTCCAGGTTCACAGGTTTTGCAGGGCTTTGATCCAAAGAACCGTGAGTCTGTACAAATACCTATTTTGTTGTACATCATGCCCCACATTGCCCGCGATCCGAGGAAAATGTGGCCGGCATTCAGAATCCCTAGTCAGAAGAGGTACACCGAATTCGTCATCGGCATAACTACAGTGAGGAGGTATAAAGTGGTTTACTGGCTGGATACTCTGAAGGTACGTGTAATGCATCAAAGAAGGGAATTAATGTTTTTTGCGTTCACTGTTGTTGTGGCGCCGTGTTCACTGTGCATATTAAACGATATCGCAGGTTAAGCGCGCTCGGTGCGGCCGGTATTAAGATGGGTGACCGCCGACCATTCATTTCTCACGACGACTTCCGTGCTTCGGAGGACACGTTAAGCAGTCGGTCCCGGGTGCTGTATATTTGTTGTATACAGCAGTCGTTAGGGTTTGTCACAAGCCATTTCGGCACCCTGAAATATCTGACATCCACCAACCAGCATTATTGGGCCAGCTTGGTGGATTACGGCCTAAACCTCCTCGTCACCTAGAGGAGAGACTCATAGCCCTGCAGTGGGCTCATTACACGGAGTTGTGATAATGATGATGCGTTCACTGATTTACACGAATTGTTTCTGTAATAGGTATACAACTTTGAGTGAGTAAATAATAGCTTTATGACTCAGATTATTAAGTTTAGGTTTCTTCCGGTCATTTTGTTCTCATAGAGTACATATTTAATCCTACAGATGTATGAGCAGAATCTTAACTTATAGCTTCATTAGCTGTTTCGGGTTGTTTGAACCGCGCAACTTCGAGTTTTGCGGGAATATCAGGATGAATAGTAGCCTATGTGCTATTCCAGACCGTACACTATCACTACGCCAAATTTCATTCAAATCCGTTGAGCCGTTCAGCTGTGATTGAGGAACAAACATTAACGTATCCATACATCCATCCATCCAAAGTTTCACATTTACAATAAGTATTAGTAAGATGTAATGTAATGTAATTACATTTTCTGCTTGATGTCTCAGAGTTTGGTGGACGACATGTCACCTGATGACCGGAATAGTGCGCTTATTGTCATCTATGTTGGAGAGACCGATCTTAGTTACGTCGCAGAAGTTGCTAGAGAAATTGAAACGATGTAAGTATATTAACTTCATTTAAAAAACACGAAGTCATTATTTTTATCTATTTTGAGTTAGGTGTCGGAAAATAACATCGGCATATCTATCAGGTGTACCTACAGCCAGTTCTAAGAGGAAAAAGATATGCCAATCCACTTAATTATAACTTAGGTTGGCTATCCAAGACTTAATTAACCGGATTTCATCGCAATTATGTATATTTTACACTTCAAACTCGAAGGTTAGATGTCTTAACAGACCCCGTAATCACTCGTTTCTATATGTTTCACATAAAAACCTTTTAATACCTATTTAAATCGATTACTGACTTTAATGACAAAAACCCGATAAACATAAAACATTGCCGAAAGAACTAATCACCGTCATAGCGGTGCAATACATATGCCGTGACCGTGACATACGTCGTAGCGGTGACATACGTCGTAGCGGTGACATACGCCGTGACGGTGACATACGTCGTAGCGGTGACATACGCCATGACGGTGGGTGACATACGCCGTAGCAGATTGTATAAATGATGGTCGCGGTCGCTAGTTGGGCGAACCCGGAAGGGACCAAACAGGTTAGGTAGGAATATTCAAAAACGACCTTGATGTGTACCGTTGCATTTTTAAATGTATTACCTATGGAGTGCCAGACCAATATAGCTAAAGTCTTGTTAGCTCGCCAAGATGTGCGAAAATCGCGTTTATCAGCAAAAAACCCAATGAAAATACCTTAAAAACTATTAAATTATTTTTTTCTTATCAAATGTTTTATCTATATGGCTTAAATATCATGTGGTAATATTTTATTAATACAGTAATCACGCAATAAAATAACATCTCATTATGACGACATAAAAAGCTTATGGACACACGCGTGTCCATAACCGTGGTACGGGATGAAAAAGGTTAAATAAGACTTATTTTGAAGTTATTTATTTTTCAGATACCCTCATTTCCTTGGTAACCTAATCGAAGTGATATCTCCGTCTGTGGGATACTACCCTGAGGGAAACGCCGTGCCGCCGACCCTGTGTGATTCCGCCTTAAGAGTGAAATGGCGCTCCAAGCACAACCTGGACGCGATCTTCCTCATGAGCTATGCGCAGTCCAGAGGCATGTACTTCTTGATGCTTGAAGATGACGTGGACACTAAGCCGTTCTATTTGGAGGTCAGAGCTATTACTAATCTTAAATTAATTTCTTATGACGCTGTATAGGCATCTTAAATTGTTACAATTCACGAAAAATATTACCCTTCGTTTTCGTATAATTTACATCATTGGTATTTCATATAATTTAGATCATTGGTATTTCATATAATTTAGATCAGGGTAGCAGTGATTTCATTTGTTGTGCACATACTTGAGTAATAGGTAAGGTGGGTGGACCATGGATGGCCATGCTCCTTGTAAAGCCAACTATTAAAAGTCCGTGTTATAGTCATTTGATGTCAAATTCCTTCTACTCACACTTAAACCCACTTAAGTTAAGAACACGAGAGCAGCAGCTCCCAAACAAAAGTCGCTATTTTGTTTGGGAGGTCCCGCGATTCGTAGACTTCTGTCGTAGAAGTTGAAATTGTAATTCTCAAGCACAACAAAACGTAAGTTTTCAAGCCAATAACCAACCATGATCTTATTTTTTTACTGTGATTTGTTACCTAAGAATTTGTTTTGGTGTTTCAGAAAAAAATATAAAAGTAGCTTCGATTTCAGTTGAAATATCAGAAGTTTTCCCAGAAAGACCAGTGGTTCCGTAGAATCAATTCCATAATTAAATTTTTAGTATACGATGGTGTCCTACGTATCTAAGTTCAATGAGTTTTTTAGATAATTACATGATTTAAGGCATTAGTAGTATTAGGAAGAGCAGATATTTTGATTGTTACAACTGTATTTTTAAGTTAAACGACCGATTTATAATATTAGCCTTTTTTGGAGGCCTGTTCCTAGTAAGGCCAAATGGAAGACCTTTATAAAACATAAGTTTATTCAGTATTGATCACATCTAGAAAAAAAAAAAATTAATTCTATATTAGACAATAAAACAAAGTATTACTTAACAATTAGTTTCTTTCATGTATCCCGTAAATAAACGAATTAAAACAGTTTATTCGTTAAGGTAGCCTTCTGTGCGAGTAACAGGCACCTTAATTTATAATACCTATTAGTCACTTTGATATAACTAATAGGTATTATGAATGAAGGTATTTAATATTAGTATATTATGTAACAAGTGAGCTAAGTTGCTAATTACAGTCGAGGCTGTGATTTGAGCCCGAGCCGCAGGGGCTCGATGAGCCGAGATTGTAATTAGCAACGCTCACGGGTTACGACGTTTTTCAACACACTTGTGAGTAAAAAACAGACATACGTGGTCATAAAATTTGTTTGAAGCAGTTGTTGAAGGTACAGTTAATTAACTTATATTCTACATTATGAAAGCATGCGCTTAGGTTTTTTTTTTCCGCCAAATGTGTCAATGTCTGTATAGCATATACAGCCTATTTTACGTGAAAATGTTTAATTTGGAGTGGCAAATGCAAATATTTTAATATTTTATAACAAATTGTTGTAAATTGTGAATAATTTGTTTTATATACATTATGTATATAAGACGCAAACATTTAAAAATGTATATGGATTTGAAGTGGTATAAAATCTCTTTGTTGTTTCTGAAAATATTTAATGTATAACCCGGATCAATAAAATATGCTCTGTTTACTCGCATGTGATTTGCACTGAGGTACAATTCAACTTTGTAGGATTCATTATATTATGCACACGTGACTTATAGTCCAGTTTATAGTTCTAAATTCAATAGAATAAGGCTCACTTTACGAGCAAGTGTGTTGAAAAAATTCATTACCTAATTACTTTCGACGTCGATCAATTGGTGTGATAGCACCCTTATAGAGACATATGTCTTGCTTTCTTAACGACTATAGTCCAGCTAATGAAAGTGGAGAATGAAAAAATCTGGCGAATTTAAAAAAACCCCATCATGGTAACCCCGACGACAGATATGGATTAAACAAACATGATACTTGACTTTTTTTTAATAAAATTATCGTAAAAAATAACAATATTGGTACTGTCCTACTTTTTGATGAGAAGTATATAATTAAAATGATAGGCCACTAGTATTAATCATGCTTAAAAATAAAGCAATAAAATACACTAGTTATTTTTATTTATTGTAATCAAAATCTGAATCCAGCAATTCTATATGGAATGAATCGTCAGTCACTGGTATCACTGTTTCCTACAATGGTCACGAACCGATCATTTTTTTTTCATTCATTTTTATTCCAAAATCTCAATTACCAGAATCACCAACAACAGTTCGATTGACAACAGTGACACCAGAATAAGTTTCCATATAAAAAGTTGGCAAAAAACCCCATTGTCTACTTTCGTTAGCCAGACTCTATATCCTGGCCAATAAAACAATGCTGTAAACTGACAGTTCGAAATATCAAATAAAAAAATAACGATAGCAGTTAAAAGCTTCGTAGTGTAAGTGCTAAATGAGAATGATTGGAACTGAATGAATCTTTATTAAAATTTTAAAGCAATGTTTAATTAATTGAATTTGAGGTGTGTACTTAATCTTCAAAGTAACTTTAATGAAAATAATTATTTAATAAACATACCGAGTGCTTTAAAACCGTTACAGTAATAAAATCGACTTGATAACTTCCTTATTTTTAAGCTCTTTTAGTCGTTAAAAAGAAAATTTCAAGAAAAATTGCTCTTTGCTAACCACATCATGCAAAAAGAAATATTTTCTTAGCCAAAATAATGTGTTTCCATATATTACAATACTAGCCACTGCGCGCGGTTTTACCCGCGTAAGTTTTGATCCCGTGGGAATTTCGGAATAAAATATAGCCTATAACCTTCCTCAAGAGTTGGGCTATCAAATGCAAAAAGAATTTTTCAAATCCCACATGTAGTTTCTGAGATTAGCGCGTTCAAACAAACAAACTCTTCAGCTTTATATGTTAGTATAGATTTTAAAAAATTAGTTACGTTCATTTACCGCATCACTATTTTTGTTGTTTCCTAAAGTGGGCACGCTGGAATTGAATTTTTTTGTAGGGTATATCTTAGTGAGACATGACTATCTGCTATCGAGTTCCAATATTCAATCTTATATTTCAGAAAATACGTTACAAAATCCTCGACATCAACATGAGACAGAACTGGTTCATGCTGGACTTCTCACAACGTGGCAATATAGGCAAATTGTTCAAGTCTTCGGATTTAGTGCATTTCATCACCTATCTGAACTTGTTCTATTATACAATGCCGATAGATTGGCTTACGAGAAACTATTTCATCGCAAGGTTCTGCCCACAAAGTGTGAACAACGAGGTAAGCAAACAATACTTTTGTTTATTTATTTAATGTACCTATGAGATGTCCAATGAAACAATTCATTTATCTACGCACATCAATTAGCAGTTACTATCGAAGCAATTGAATCATGACCCACAACAAGCTCATTTTGGCAAATCGTCTGCAATAGTCTCTTTCCATCATAATATTACCTCCAAAGTCAAATGTGACATCAGTTGGTTTTATAGCCTCTGGTGTTCTGCCTACCCCATGAGGGATACAGGCGTGAAGTTATGTATGTATGTAGGTCAAAATTAGCTCGAAGATAAGTTTCCTTGGTGACGAAATTGTTATCATTTCTTTCGACACTGACATTTAATGTGCATTAATGCACAAGTGCATTATACGCGATAGACCTTACAAGTTTGACAGTTTCAAACGAATTTTCAGCAAAATGGGTCATTCATGAACATGATTCAGTTGGTACGATGGTACATTAATACATTAAACAGCACACAACAAATTTGAAAGTGTAAGATATAAATCGCCTATCCCGACACCGCGCGACAGTTTTGTAGGATTAAAATTTCGGAATCAGGTCGATCCCAAATGGTGTTGTTTTGATGCTTCGATGTATCTTTAGTCTATTTTGCCCCGCCACAAAGACGTAGTCCAAACGTCAATCGTATCACAAACATTCTTAGATATAACTTACAAACGCTAAGGTAAAGGCATCTAATTCCGAGGGTTTCGAGAAATGGAACCTTATTCCGATGTATTAAGAAGAACGGTATTTTCATGAAATGCAAATGTTTCTCTTGTAATCTCCAAAATCACAAAGCAATTAATAATTTATCGGTTCATCTTTCTATGAACAAAGTTCTTTGGTGTAAGTAGATTTTAAAATAACCGGTTCGTTTGACATTGGAAACCGTCTCGAGTTTATCTTTCATTGCATTTCGGACTCGTAAATGCTACGTTTTACTAAATAATGTTTTAAATTAACTTTCTACTGCACTCAGTCAGCTTTTTTTATGGTGTTATACTGTAAGGGTTATAATTAAAAACACTTTATTTTTAAGTATTTTCTTCAGACATGTAAGAGATATACCTTAGCATTCTAAAATACCGTAGCATTAGGTCCTGAATTAAGGCAATAGGTAATTAACGATGTTCAAGACATAGAATGATCTCATAGAAATTATCATTTTATTAATCTTAAAGGGGAGTTTTATGAATACATTAAATATAAAATCGATCCCCGAGGTATATAATGACGTCGCATATATTTACTAAATAAAGTAAATCAAAGATTACTTTTTTTTTTTTTTTTTATTAGTGACTAAACCCGCGTTTGACCTCAATCTCACCTGATGGTAAGTGACGATGAGGTCGTAGATGAAAGCACACGGGTTTAGGAAGGAACTGGCTCTTTATACAATATTGCCGGAACACATTACCGCCGGAGCGGTAACATTTGGCGGCAGACTTTATATAAAGGGTGGTCGCTAGCCAGGCGGACCCAGAAGGGATCCTACCACCAAGCAAAAAAAGCAAAACTTCATTAATACGTTTTGTAGAAAAGCTAAATACAGAAAACTAAGTGGGTTGATATAATACTAAATGTTTTTTTATACGTTTCTGAAGGTTGGGCATAATTTGATACATTTAAAATGAAAACATCATTCACTTTTTGACTCTCCGAATTAGTAGGTACTCTATAACGCTGTAATACGCTAGAGACGTTATAACGCTAGGTTGGAGAAAAAGTCTTTTCGCATTATAGTATGTATGAACTTGTAATAAAATCTCTTTGGTACTAAAGTATTTGTATCTGGCTGGTTTTGGTATCATTGAAAGTTAAAATTTTAAAGAACATAATTCCAAATTCAAATTAGGAAAATGTGTGATTTTCAATTGTTTTTCGTACTGTCAAGATGAGTGAATCTAATGAAGAAATTCGATACATTTTAAAATTTTACTACAAAAAAGGTAAAAACACAAAAAAGCTCTATATTTGGGTACCTCACGAGCTCACTCAAGGAACCTAATGAACCGTGTACTCATTTGTGATTCTTTATTACGACGTAACGAAACCGAATCATTTTTGAAGAAGCTGATAACTGGTGATGAAAAGTGGATCACGTACGACAAGAACGTGCGAAAAAGGTCGTGGTCAAAGGCCGGTCAGGCTTCACAGACTGTGGCGAAACCCGGTTTAACTCGCAATAAGGTGATGTTGTGTGTGTGGTGGGATTGGAAGGGCATTATTCATTATGAGCTGTTACCACCAGGCAGGACTATCGATTCTGAACTCTACTGCGAACAGCTTATGAGATTAAAACAAGAAGTTGAGAGAAAGCGGCCGGAATTGATCAACAGAAGGGGTATGGTGTTTCATCATAATAACGCTAGACCTCACACATCAATAGCCACCCAGCAAAAATTAAGAGAGTTTGGCTGGGAGGTGTTAATGCATCCGCCGTATAGTCCTGACCTTGCACCTTCAGATTTCCACCTGTTTCGGTCTCTTCAGAATTCTTTAGGCAGTGTTAGGTTAACATCACGAGAGGACTGCCAAATCCACTTGTCGCGGTATTTTGGTGAGAGGTCCCAAAATGTTTATAGCAATGGGATCATGTCCCTACCTACAAGATGGCAAAAGGTTATGGAACAAAATGGTACATACATACTTTAGTTAAATGTCAATAAACTACATTAAAAAATGTTTTGAATTTTCTTAAAAAATGCGAAGAAACTTTTTCCCCAACCCAATACGTTGTAATAATATGAGCATAATACTTATACTATGAGCACCTCTTTCCGTGATATTGACCCGCGTTAAATACAGAGTGTTCATTATTTTACGTAGCAAGTTAAGCACTAAGAAAAAGTAAAGTTTTAGTGGTCCAAATCTTGAAGGAGATCCATGTTCAAGCTCAACTAGATCCTGACGAGCCGCTGACCTCGCATGTAAAAAATCAATCCGATTTTTGTTTGGTTCTAGCAGTGAGTGCATTGAATAGGGAAAACTTAGTTGGACATACCTAAAACAGAAGATGAGCTGCAACCTTTTTGTTCCAGGAGGTCCAGGACTCTATTATCTCTTACATCCCAAGCAATTTAACGGAAATCAATCGGTGACCTAGCGCAAGATATCAAATCTATTTGAGACCATAATGTGACAAGCACGAGAGATAAACTAAAAGTGAAAGTATAATTGACAGCACTTCATGATTTGAAATCTAAAGGTGGTAAATAAAAAGATTTATTTTTTTACACCATGTTTCATTACCCCCAATCCTTTCCTTGTTTCATGTGCTTTCTAGAAATTAGGAACCAAATACATCGGAATTAGAAATTTTGCTTCGGAAATTGGGGATTCCAACTGCGGCAAATTTTGTTAGAATGTTACTATATTTCATAAATGTGATCATTAACCCATTTGATGAAAATAGCTAGTCCTACAGAATGCTATTTAATGCTTAATTTTTATCGTTCTGAGTTTTAATGAAAACACCGCGGAATTAGGTGCCTTTACCTTACGACGGTGGTCCAATAAGTACTTAGCCTACGAAAGAAAAACAAAAAAATTGAAAAAGTGGTAATTTTTAAAGTAGTCTCCTTTTAGCTCGATCCAGCGATGCTCCGACTTCTTCAAACCGTCTGAAAAATACCTTTTTTCGAGGTCTGCAAAGTAGGCCTGCGTGGAGGCGATGACATCCTCATTCGACTATAATTTCTGCACAGCAAGTGACTTTTTAAAGTTCGGAAACAAAAAGAAGTCGCACGGGGCAAAATCTGGAGATAGGGCAGCAGTTAGTAGCCCAACACGATCAATTTGGCCGTGGCGAGGATGGAGGTGTGAGCCGGTGCATTATCATGGTAGAGAGAAATTTTTTCTACGCCGTTTTTTCTTCAATTCGGCGTCGAATCGGACCAATAATTTAGCGTGATACAACCCTGTGACCGTTTTGTCTTCTCCAAGTATTCGATGTGGACCTTGTGAATCCCAGAAAAAATAGTGGCCATAACCTTTCCGGCCAATGGGACAGTCTTCGCCTTCTTTGGAACACTTCCACCGGGTGCAGTTCACTGTTTTGACCCTTGGTCTCTAGTGTGAACCAGTGGATCCATGTTTAATTGACTGTCACGAAACGACGCAGAAGCTCCTTCGGATTGCGCTTAAACATCATCAAATACTACTCTGAAGTGGTCTCACGGTTGCGATTATTTTCCAAAGTAAGCCGACGCGGTACCCATCGCGCTGACAGCCATTTTTATACCCTACATTTTGTGCAGGATCTAAACCAAGCTATCATTTGAAATGCCCACTGTCTCAGCTATCTTGCGAACCTTTAATCGGCGGTCTGCCAATTCGAAGTCATGGTTTTGTCACGATATCCTCCGTCGTAACCGTTTTTTGGGCAACTGGGCCGACGTGCTACCACGTTGAAACTCGTTAAACCAATTATTGACGGTCGCCATCAAAGGAGAAGAGTCACTGTACATATCGCCCAAATGCTCTTTGATTTCACTGCACGATTTCTCTTCCAAGAACAAGAATCTAATCATCGACCGATTGCCCTCTCTCCATTCTTAAAAAATCCGCGGACACTCTCTACGCGCGGTCAAAACAAAACTACAAGTCCGATCTGGCTGAAATTTTGGCAGTAGCGGTCTAAGAGAATGTACTATCGAACCAACTGAATCATGACCGACAGCAAGCTCATTTTGGCAAATCATCTAAATGCTCATCATCATCATCCATCATCACAACTCCGTGTAATGGGCCCACTGCAGGGCATGAGTCTCTCCTCTGGGTGACGAGGAGGTTTAGGCCATAATCCACCGAGCTGGCCCTGTGCTGGGTGGTGGATGTCAGAATTTTCAGGGTGCCGATATGGCTTCTGACAAACCCTAACGACTACTGTATACAAGTATACAGCACCCGGGACCGACAGCTTAACGTGCCCTCCGAAGCACGGAAGTCGCCGTGAGAAACGAATGGTCGACGGTCACCCATCCAAGTACCGACCGCGCCGAACGTTGCTTAACCTGTGATATCGTAAGATACACACAGTAACCACGGCGCCACGACGACTTCATCTAAATGCTAGTGGGTAAAAATTTGCTTGAAGATAGGTTTCCTTGATGACGAACTTGTTATCATTTCATTCGACACTGATATTTAATGAGTACATAATTCGTATTAAAAAGCCATAAGTGCATTAAATGCGATAGACCTTACAAGTTTTACAGTTTCAAACGAATTTTCAGCAAAATGGGTCATAATTCAGTTGGTTCGATGGTACGACACGATAGTAAATTGGCGCCCTCAGGCGGTGAGGCTTATTACTAATTATCGGACCACCCTCGTATGTATAGTGGCGCGTTATATTCTTTCGACTTCAGGATAACAAAAACCAAATAGATGTGGTCTATAGTGCTTCAGCTTTTATGAAGGCGTCTTGTTTGGAAGTCTCGAAGTTGTCTGTTAATCTAATTAAGTACTTAATCTTTTAATATACAACTGATATTTGCGTGCAGTAAGCAGATTTCTTAGTAAGTCGCACATGTCATGTGCCATACAATATGATTAACAACATTACAGGAATGCGCCGAGTTGGTGTCGAAAAGAGTAATTCCTTACGAAGAGAGTTTATTTATACATATAGGCAGAGTTTCATCGCTGCCCGGCTCAAAAACCTTCAAGGTACTACTTTTTAATATCTTTTCACTGTCTCAAAATAATAGTAGGTATAGGAAATCTTGTAAAACTTTTAATTTACTGTTAATCACCACAATTATTGATCGATAGTTCTTATTTTTACCGTCCGTATAAAATAAGACAATCACTTACCATAGAATAGGTATAATAAATGTGTGCTTTGTTCATTTTGAATGTTTGTTAACATTTTGTACTCGTTAATAAACGTAAAATAATTAAAGAATGGGCATTAAAAAAACCGACTTCATGTCAAAACTTTGGCTGGGGCATAATGTCATCAACGTAAACATTCTCCGAAATCGTGCTTATTTTTAAAAAATTTGAATTTTTACGGTATTCACAGAGACATCATGGAATTCTTAGAGAAAATGTTATTGGGATAGATGTGGAGAGGCTGCCTGCAAGAGGTGACGCGCTAAATAAAATTAACCGTGTATATTATTTTATTAATAATTATTTTATTGAATACTAGCTGTTGCGCGCGGTTTTACCCGCGCAATTTCGATTCCCGCGGGATTTTCAGGATAAAAAGTAGCCTATACGGATTCGCAAGAATCCCTCTAAGTAATGGTAAAAGAAATTTTGAAATCGGTCCAGTAGTTTTTGAGCCTATTCAATACAAACATACAAAAATACAAAGGTTTCCTCTTTATAATACCTATTAGTTTTATTGAATATGATCGTTGTCGGTAATTTATATGTCGACGAATCGAATTCCTCATCGAAGACGATGTCGAATTCCTCTGACCAGGGTTCAACCTGCAAACCGTTTAAGATTCTCCCGTCAGTATTTGGACTGGGGGATTAATCAGTGGGGAAACGTGCTTTTTACTGACGATTGCAAAGTAAAAATGCAGCGTTCCGACCGCGGCTGTGTGCCTTCTGATAGACAACATTTTTATGCGAGATCCTGTATAGCTTAGTTTCCACGCACCCCTTATACCGATATTCGAATAGATCACGATGTCCATTATCGAGATAGTGAAGTGTTACGAGACTTAATAATATATAAATCTTTATGGCAAAAAAACTATTGCTTATTTGCACAAAAAAATTAATTTTTTTTTCGGGAAATAAACGTTATTTTAACACAATAATATAAAATAATATAACTAGTAATACAAATCAATAAAGTTTCCACGGTTAGGAGGTAAATAAAACTATACTCTTTATTATAAGCCAGTTAACTTTATTAGGTTTTAACTTTAAAACTTTTTTAGGTTTGAAATTTTCTATTTTATATTACTACTACGTTTCCAATATATTTTTTATCAAGTAAAATTAATTATATTACTAAGTTTTGATTATATTTACAGAAGCCAAAGCAGCGCTCCGGATTTTATGAGTGGGTGAAGCCAGTTTGAACATTTTTCATGGAAAACAAACATAACAAATTTCTAGCAATATCTAGATTGTAGTCGTTCCTAAGGTTCGTCAGGCGACAGTTAGTCAACCATCTCCTATAATACGTTATACGGATATAACACTTAATTTCCATTTTTTTATCTAGTACAGTCATGTCTAATCATATGCATACATTTTCATTGTAATTTGAACCTTATCACCACCGAATAAGTTGCGAAGTGTGTACATGTTAATACATAATATGTATTCCTGTGTCTAAATAATGATTTAAAATACATATTTCATTCGATGTTAGGTTTCAAATGCTTTCTTTTTCATTGCATTTCATTTTTCATATTCATTTCATTTTCATTATGTATTTTTATCGTCTCCAAAAATCACACTATCCGCTGGTAAGAATAGTTAATCTATTTATTTACATACAAGGTTGTTTTTTAATCACCAGACAAATTCATTCAAATTCAAAAGTATTTTTCTTTGATACGATGTAAAGGCATCTGCATTTTATTTTGGTATCGCTCAGTAGTTAAAATGAAGATATGACACAACAAACTTTTTTACAAATAATTGGTGTTGATGAACATAGGTAATACGAGCGGCATTTCATTGATAATACTAGGGCGTAGCACTACGAGATGTTTTGTGGTAAGTACCGCGTAATTATTTTTATTATAATGGTATTCATTCATAATTTAGGCTGCAAATCGCACTTCATATATTAATCTCACTGTAATTAATTACTTTCTGACAACAGTGAGAGGACGTGAAACATTTTACCTTTGTCCCCAAATTCGAGGTCAAGCATTGAATAAATCTGGTATGTGATACCTTCACTTAGAAATAGAATCCACGGTATATTTTACTATATTTCCCGAGTGATGTTGCAAGAAATTATACAGGACCAAACACCCTGTATATCGCATAATTGTGTAGGTATAGCTCCCAATGTTAGGAATGAATTAAAGACTAGAAATCATGGTCTCAAATTCTTTTCTGTCCATACAGACAACAGAAATATAAAAAATATTTTTTTTACTACTTATACATTATAATATGTAACACGTATTTTCTAATCCATTACTCGAGAGTACCTGAAATCATCTAATATTTATAGAATAATTATTGAATCATGACCCACAACAAGCTCATTTTGCCATTAGGTCGCAATTCGCTTGAAGATAAGTTTCCTTGGTCACAAACTTCGACACTGACATTTACTGAGTACCTACAGAATTCGTACAGTACCTATCTAAAATGTTCGATAGGTACTCGATAAACCTTACAAGTTTGAGAGTTTCAAACGAATTTTCAGCAAAGTACCTAGGTCATGCATGATTCATTTTTTTTTTTATTATACTCTATACTTGTCCCGTATACTCAGGTATACTCAAGTGCCAGCGCTGAATCACAATATTTTTTATAGCTATAAAAAAGAAAGAGGAGAAAACAGAGTGTGTTTTATGGCAACACTACTAATGTCATTACGGTTTTTGTGCACGGCGCCATCCTGTAGTGTTTTTTACTTGTAATTATGTTTTTATT
Organism: Stenoptilia bipunctidactyla; assembly: GCA_944452665.1. NCBI lineage: Eukaryota > Metazoa > Arthropoda > Insecta > Lepidoptera > Pterophoridae > Stenoptilia > Stenoptilia bipunctidactyla. The sequence goes on along the minus strand of OX101721.1, from coordinate 44,427,109 downwards.
TTATATTAACAGCTGTTATACTTAAAAATGGTGTTTAAATTCACAAGGGATCTCTATAGGTTTATAGTAACATTGCTTTTGATGTGTTAAAATTTTGTACCTAAATTTACATAAAATTAATCAAATCATTCATCACTGGTTTTTGGTGTACAATGTTAAATTTAAAATCCCAGCTTTTTTAAGTTAGGAAGGCATTGTTTTACATCGCTTTTGATATGTAAAACTTATGTAAGTAGATAGAGTCTGGCTAACGAAAGTAGACAATGCAATGGGGGTCTTTGCAAACTTTTTATTAGGCAACTTATTCTGGTGTCACTGTTGTCAATCGAACGGTTGTTGGTGGTTTTGGTAGGTAATTGAGATTTTGGAATTTTCATATTTGAAAATGAATAAAAAAATTAAAAATTTGATGTAGGACACAGCGATACCAGTGACGATTCATTCCAGATAGAATTGCTGAATTCAGATTTTGATTACAATGAATAAAAATAATTATTGCATTCTATAGTTTTATTTTTATGCCTGATTAAGACTAGTTGCCTTTCATTTTAATTATATACTTCTCATCAAAAAGTAGGACAGTACTAATATTGTTAATTTTTATGATGATTTTATTTAAAAAAAAACATTTATTATGCTTTTTTAATCTATATGTGTCCCATCATGGTAACCCTTATAGTCGGGGTTACGAGGATGGGATTTTTTTAAATTCTCCTGATTTTTTCAGTTTCTACTTTCATTAGCCAGACTATGTTAATAAAAAAAGTTATTGTTTTTAATGACTTATGGATTGATTTCTTTCATTCTTTATATTGTATTCAAATAAATCTTTACATGTTTTAAATATTATACGTAGATAGTTTGCATTAGCAGTGTTATTATTCTAGTAGGTAATTTTTTTCTTATATTCTTCTTGTTTGAACTCAATAACTTTATTGTCATTTTATTAAAATATTGATGTCATGTGCGATTTTTTAAAAATAAAATGTTGTGGATCACTCTTTATTGGATATTTGATTTTTAGCGTCATTAATATTTTTTATATGGGAAATTAGGTTTTTGTGGTAGAAATTTTGTTACCCTCTTAACGTGGTTTAAAAATCCATGTTATGCCAAATGTTTTGTTACATAAATGCTTTGTAATTGTAAATAATCTCTATAGTTGTGTAGGGTTGGCTTAGAGACGCCCTGCCGGCCCTGGATAAGCTTCTTGTGAAAGGCGACTAATCCGAGTGTCACTTGGTGGTAGGTACAATCACTATTCATATAAAATGTACCGTCAAATATCACCGCTGTGGTAGTGATTTGATCCAGCCATATTTCTGAAGTGCCAGTTCTTTCTTAGGTCGCAAACTGGACGGCAGCGACAACGAGAGTGACTGCGGCGCGGGCAGCGATTTTCGCGTCACGATAAATTGTTTGTAGGAAACCGAGACAAATCGCTCAAGCGCCCGCTGGCGTAGAGAACGGCCCAGATTCCCCGCGTCGCAGCCCGCTCCGTTGTCGCTGCCGTCCAGTTGGCAGCAGCGGAGGCTGTCATCTTCCGCCTCCGCTTCACCTACCATTAGGTGAGAATGAGAGCCAATAGATACTTTTGAGCCCCTAAGTGAAGCGTAAAAGTGAAACTATTAGTGCGGCTTCGGGTTAGCCGCGCGGTGAATATGTTTATTTAATAACAAAATTATTTACGCATTTAAAAAATATTGTTTTAAATCTAGTGATAGGACGAAATTTATTTATGTTGTATTACCAAAATATACTTAAAATATAGTCGTATATAACAACAAATTGAATAAAAATAATGCTGTGTATCTTCATAATTTAAAGTAATATTTTGTAATCTTGCAGAAATAACAAAAATCATTAGGTATACTAATAATCTAAACAACTGATTTGTGAGGCGGGAGATTGGAGAGGTATTGAAACATCGAATGTAGAAAGAATCCCTCTTTATTTAAGATATTAAATGATTTTATATGAACTAGGTAAATAGGTAGGTATGTGAATCTTCTAAAATCGTACACTAACATAAGTAACATGATATCAGAATACATTATCTGATACAAGAAGAATAATATGCTATAGATACATTTTAGAGTTATATGTAACACAAGTGTAGCACTTAAGTTTCAAATAATTTTGTACGATTTTTATGTGCAATATCTAATTTATCATTTTTAATTATTTTAACATTGGGTGTCATATCCTGAACTACCTTATATGGACCTGCATAAATACTGTCCATTTTAGAGCTATTTTCATTCTTAACTAATATTAGACTAATAATATAGTTTCTAATTTACTTTTTAATAAACTATCTCTATCTTCATTTTGAGATAATTGTAAACGAAATTTAAATTCTAATGAGTAATTTTCATGAATATACAGAGGTTCTACTATGTTACTATTTAAAGGACTAGTAAGCGTATGTAATTTACCAAAAACTAACTCGTAAGGGGTAAATTTTGTTTCAGAATGTACAGATGTATTATAGGAAAATAATATCGGGATAAAAAGTAGCCTATACGGATTCGGAAGAATCCCTCTAAGTAATGGTAAAAGAAATTTTGAAATCGGTCCAGTAGTTTTTGAGCCTATTCAATACAAACATACAAAAATACAAAAGTTTCCTCTTTATAATATTAGTATAGATGACTCTTATGAAAGACCAGCCATAGCCATTGGCATCATACGGGAGAATGATGAGGGACTGGTTTTTAATCCCATCGGCATTCTAGTTAACACTGTCCTCAACAGAAGGCTGTATATTTTCTAGATTTTTTATCGAGTTCAATATTATAAAAACCTTGTTATAAATCTAAATGGCTGAAGTAAATACACCCTGATAAGGAATCCAATATCTCTGTTATGTTTGGTAAATCCTCTATACAGTTGTTAAGTTTCCTGTAGTCTATCACTAACCTCCACTTTTTATCAACGCAAGAGTCAGATTTTTTAGGAATAAGTAATACAGGGCCGCTCCATTCGCTTCTACATTCCTCAATATTTCCTTCCTGATAAGGTTTCAAAGTATGGAGTGTTTAAAAATATTTGTGTTCGTTAATCTATCACCCGGTAGATAAAAATATCACTTTATTTTGCGCACAAAGTTTCTACAGAATTCTGCTCTTCTTTAAAAAACTGTAAAAATTTAAACAATTTTCTAACACGAGTAGCGTCCGATTCGGTTTTTGTGAAAGAACAGACTTGATAATCAGAAAGACTGTGTATAACTGGATTTATTTCATTAAGTGTAAAATCATGTTCATTGGTATTTAATATTTCTATAGGTATCATTAACGCAAACCAAGCACTCATAATCAAAATCTACTGGTATAAATGAATTGTTCCACACCTAGGTGGAATATGTAATTGCTTACTAATTGTATAAATAGGTAAGTCAACTTTTTAATTCAAAAATGATAACGTTATTATACTTTGATTAAAATCTTATATTGCTCTGTGCTAAGTCATAAAATCGTGTCCTATGTGCCGTAGCCTTAATTGGTAAGAACTCAAAAATATAAAACTTGTGTCTCAATTGATATTTTCAGGTTAAAATAACAGTATCTTATAGTTGATACTTTGCCCCCGATTCCATTTATAGAGATGTTTTTTATTTGTAATGTAAAATATGATGCTCTAAAACATGTTCGTAATTAAGAGCTGAATCCCCCTATATCAAGTAATAAATTATAGTTAAGATTATTTACAGACAAATTAATTGAACAAGAACATGATAAAATTTTATTCTGGATAAAAGTTTCGGGACTATTATTTTCAGGATCTACGCTTCCTTCCGATCGAGCTATAATATTAACATTATTGTGGTTCATCCTTTGATTTCTATTAGTATTAAAGAAAGTCCCACCTCTGGGGTGTCGACCACGGGTGGGCGTCGGCACTTTCTGCCCGAGGGGCTGCTTCCAACCCCCGCGCTGATTGCCATTGTTGTAGCCTCCTCGCAGCGGTTTCTGCGAAGTATATGTCGGATTTGTGTGTCCATTGCACCGAGTAAAACTTCCTCTGAAACCCTTTGAACGCCTATGATTAATATTATTGTACATAAAAGTACCTCCCCAGCACTTGAGGGTGAAGTTGTTTCCTCATCTTGTGCCGCCTGGACTGCATCCTTAAGTGAGCTGCAGTTCGAGCTCTACGGTTACGTAACCCATCTGAAAATCTCTTAACAGCATAGGGCTCATTAAGGGGTTTTAGGACCTTATAGTTTTCAGAATTTCCGTTCGCCTGTATATCTAATAGTAAGATTAACGAAAAGTTCAGTTATTTGCCTACCATAGTCTCCAATCGATAAATCATTATGTCTTATACTAGTCAATTTAGTTTGAAGAACAGTTGCTGCTGGCAACAACACTTTTTTCATGTCAACAATTAGTTCATCAATACTACGATAGGAAGATGAAAGTCGCAGTTCTGCTGCCTGAGACAATCTACTCTTCAAAACGAAATTAATCAAATGTTGTTTACATTCCGGTGTAGAACTGTATCGATGTTATCCTGGCAAGGTCGCCATGAAAGACTGGACATTGGAGAGGTATTGAAACATCGAATGTAGAAAGAATACTGCCTTTATTTAAGACTAGCTGTGACCCGCGACTTCGTCCGCGTGGATACCGTTTATTAGAGTTGGATAAATACTATTATTATATCCTCCTTGAAGTTAAAACTTACCTTATTCTAAATTTCGTCAAAATCGACTCAGTAGTTTAGCTGTGAAAGCGTTACAGATAAACAGACAGAATTACTTCAAAAACTGTTACAACAAAGCAGTGATCCGCAGTTTCACCTAGGTTTTGTGAAAAAGTATAGGTAGGTAGGTATATTACATAGATGATGCCCGCGACTTCGTCTGTATTGAATTAGTATTTCGAGTAGGTTATTTTCTTCTCCAAGGTCCTAACTATATTTAATAACAAAAATAAAAATGAAGAATCTTCGCCCATATAATATGTATAACTCCTAACCACAAACATAGGTAGGTAACTATCTATTAGGTACATTACAAAGGCACATAGCGTTATAAACAAATCGGGTGCTAAAGTGCCTTAAATTTTAATATTGTCTTAAGTTTTTGCGATAACTATTATGTATGACTATTAAATAAACACTTTTTAACCGGATTTATCGCGTATATTTACATTTTAAATTTTAACAGTCGCTCGTGACCACGGGGACTGCAAAGACACCGAAACGTCGAGTTAAAATGTAAAATATAAATTATACGCCATTAATCCGGTTAAAAAGTGTTTTATTTAATGCCTTCAATTTTACTTAATTCATGCAATATCTTCATTAATTATACTTAGCTTATTGTTATTCTAGGTAAAGCTAAGTAGTTTTTGCGTGAAAGAATAGCATCCAGCCATTATCAGTGTACATACAATACTACCTATAGTTATGTATGGCTGCTTTTCACTGCCAAACGGCTAAGCCAATATTAATGTAATTTGGTATAGTAGTTAACACATACGTTACTTTTTATTCCGAAGAAATCTACGGTTTCTGACTTCCAAGAGGCAGAAACGATCATGAAATAAACAAAACCTTGATTTCCATTTTATCTCTGTATGTACAGAAGGCAGTACATCAAGCGTTACAAATCTGTCAAAAATTTTTACTTGAATTTGAACTCTATGCCCTCGATAATAATTAAAAAATTGGATGGGGAAATTTGACAGGTAATGTAACGCTTGTTCCTTCTGTACCTACCTATATTAAATCGCGCAAAAGCTTGCGCTCACCTCCCGCCTTTTTATACCCTACCGCCGCGAGCCGCGTCGAGCGCGGCAACCGTTACGCAAAAATAATCCCTATATCATTCAGTATTCACGCGCGATGGGTTATTTGCGTATTTCATGTATAAGTTTGGTGTTTCTATACCGATTTCTATGATTCTTTTTTTATTGAATAGGTAATAATGTTAATTTTTTTTAATTAGGGATGAGTGAGAGTATTATAAACGTAAGAGTAAACAAATATAATCACAAAGCTCCGAAACGCTAAGCTATCGGGATTTACACGTGTTATTGTGAGTCAACCATAAAATATAGACATATACTGTTGTGGGATATTTTTTATATAATTTTATGAAGAATATTTCTGTCACACATGATTTCTATGTAGCTTTAACCATAAAGGCTGCACACGCGACGGAAGCTTAAAAAATGAAGTAACTTCTCCCGTTTTTCCAACATTTCCCTTCACTGCTCTGCTCTTATTAATTGTAGCGTGATAATAAGTATACTATAACCTGCCCAGGAGTATGAAGAATAATTTTACCAAGTTTCGTTAAAATCCGTCGAGTAGTTTTTGTTTCTATAAGGAACATACAGACAGACAGACAGACAAAAATTTTACTGATTGCATTTTTGGCATCAGTATCGATCACTAATCACCCCCTGATAATTATTTTGAAAAAATATTTCATGTACAGAATTGACCTCTCTACAGATTTATTATAAGTATAGAAGATAGATAGATATTAAATGATTATATATGAACTAGGTACATTGATTATAATAATGGTTACACACTACAGATTGTTCTATGAAGTATGCTTATTCAAATTATTTTAGTACCTATTGCTATGTGCCAAAATAACAAAACACCAATCCGTAAGTTATTCAATTAAATTTGCACTGAAATAGGCCACTACATTAATATTAAATTAATCTACCAGTACCTAAATAAAAACCGGCTGCAGGTAAAAATGCAAAAAAGTAAAAATTTTGCATTTTCCCTTATCTGTCTATTACGATTTTGTTCCTTCAAATTCCTGCCTCAGATAAAAGGTATTCGAAATAAGTAATGTAAGCTTCCAGTCTGGTTAACATGGATGGAGGATAAGCTATCCCCTACCAGCATGGGCCCGCTAATAGACGAAACGTATCCCGCAGGCAGAGGCCTCACAATTTGTAATTGAATCTGAACTCTATGCCCTCGCCGTTAAGTTAAAAAAAGGTTGGGAAATTTGACAGGTTTGTAACACTTGATCTCTGTCTTCTGTATATAACTGATATTCATGTCTGTTTATTTATTTATTGGTAAACGTATGATATGTAAAGTAACAAATTCCTAAACAAATATTTACTAATGCCGCCGACCTATAGGTATCAAAAGTACTGGTCGTTTTTCCTACGAACAGTAGAAGCATGCCCCTCATTGCACTGTTGCAGTACGAAAATATTCTTATAGTTGGTGAATCGCGGGCGAGGCCTACACACTCAGCGGTATCTAAAGCGCGTAAAAAATTGGGACCTTACACATTAGAGAAATCGCTGCGAAAAAAACCGAACTTTGATCAAATTTACTATTTAACCGAAGCGCTAAGGTTCGGTAAATAAAACTTTTGACATACCTACCATCTCTAATAAAAATAAGTAAGTCTAAATTGGAAAATCATCTACGTTTCATGACTCGCTAAAGGATATTTTTTTGTCAAAGAAAGTGGTAGGTATTCTCAACCAAGATTTTTCTAAATCTAATTTTCAGAACCTAAAACATAAACAACTTCGACATTAATTAACTATGCAGCCTGATCAGCTTTTACGAGAAATGTCATGTCATTTCAAAAAACTTCCGGCTGAATAGCTAAAGGTCAAAGGCAAAATGTAATCTGGCTAGAGCGGCGCATCGTCCAGGTGATGTTGCGCCGCTTTTGTGAGCTGCATCGATTTATTCATTCGTCCAGAGAAATGATTACCTACCTACCTACATACCTACGTCAACGCATGCGTGCATCGTAAATCAATGTAACTAAGGCATCCAGGGCTTTCCCCCCGTTGACGGGGAGACCTAGATACGATCCCCCGAATTATCCGTCTGGCCTGTGCCTACAATTGATGTCTAGTCGATGATTTAATGTATTGAAATTTTATTTAATTGAAATCTAGACTAATGGCTGGACTTTTGGAAAGTAGGTAGGTCATAGAAATCCTTTTTTTACCGTGAACATTGTATAAACTTATATATATGACCGATATAGTAAATATTTCTTAATTTCTAAAATTTAATTTCGGTATCAATATCAATTTACTGTTATCCCTTCTTTTGAATTACTTAACATTTTGTAAGTTTTAAAAAAAGTAGTTACAGGTGTCCAACATATGCCGTTGCAAAGTGTGTTGTCTAGTAGGTAAGCTAGCGGGACAAAATTATTTAGCGACGTTTTTAATTTTTAAAATGTTTTAATTTATGCTTTTATCAAAGTTGTTTGTAGTATATAGTTAGGTACCGAGAATTAATAAAAACTAATATTACATGTATATGTTACTTATCAATAGGTACCTACACAAAAAAAACAAATAAATTACAATTAAAAAGGAAATTCAATTCTTATTCGGAAGAACCTTCTTGGCCATTAGAAATAGATCATTTCAACCACATTTCAACCTGATTCAACCATTTCAACCACATTTCTATTTGAATTAGTTGCCGGATCTAAAATTAAGAAAGTGAACCGTCTTCTTTTTGGGAATCTCCCTGAGACTTCATTACAGGATGAATCGTGATAAGTAACAGCCCGTTCACAAATGATACTTTTTACTGGATACGTTCTGGATACCTTTTTTGTATCGTAAATACGTATACTGAATACTGTGCCATATGTGAAGTCGCTCATACAACTCCATGCGCCATCGATAACCAGTAAAACGGACCATGTGTGAACGGGCTGTAACATGTCAAGCAAGTCTTTATTCATGGCAATATGTGACTTGAATAAGATACGTGGGTTGAATAAGATCGTAAACACGTCTACGTTTAGTCTTGAAAACGGCATCTTTCGAGTCTACTTTCGGTCTTCCAGGGCCAGCCAAGGATTGTTGAGATGATGCGGATGTAGGGTTACCAGATGAAAAAATCAAAAGTCCGGAGAAAAGTCCTGGTTTCCAATGAAAAATCCTGAGATTATTTTGTTTAAGAATTTTTGTCAAACGTACTATTCAACATTATATGATGGTAAAACTACCGTTTGTATCGTATATCTACGTTAAAAATAAAAGAGAAAAATCGTGCAAAAATAAATACATACATACCCCTTATATGTAATGCAAACTGCAATGATGAGTCTCTCGCTTGACAAAAAAACAGCCCGGGGAAATGACTACTTATTTACTTATTCGCTTTTGTATTACAAATTTAAGATTTTTTTCTTAGTACCGCACTAAACAATATTGTATACAATATTATTAAAAAAACTGCTCACCTTTGGCTATCGTATCCATTTCTAATTCACAACTTAACTATAATTGAGAACTGATAAAATATTTTAAACGCAAGTATTTTTACTCTCGTATCTCGTTCTGACCCTCATTGCGAATGTTTTCACATATTTCTTTAAAAACAATATGTGTTACCATGATGAGGAACTCAAACTGTTATTAACCTCATTAACAGTTTTCAGAATCTTTGAGGTTTTTCTTGTCCAGCTAGCTTGTTCTAGGCATGACACTGTGCGTTGGTACGTTGAGAGGTAATGTGTTTCACTAGTTAGGTCCTTAAGACTCTTCAGAACTTTGCTACATTTAAGTACATAATTTAAGAGTAGGTACTAACGTATTACTCAAACTAATAAGTCAACTGGATCTATTCAAGAGTCAACTGAAAAGATCCTAGTTACAAAATAAGAATCCCTACTTAGTTATGTACCTACATTGCAATATTAAATGATGCCAAAACTCTAGCAGATCTTTCGTCCGTGTAGGACCGCTTAGGTCAGCCCTACCGCCACTGGATAGTTGAAAAATTCGACTAATCCGAGTGACCGCTGCTTGGTGGTAGGATCCAGTTAGGATGCAACTGGCTAGCGATCCCCTTCATATAAAATCTGCCACGGAATATTAGCGCTCCGACGACGGTGTTCCAGCAATATTTTTCAAGAGCCCGATCTTGCCTAGGCCCGTATGCTGTCATCTTCGAGCTCACCTTCACTTACCATCAGGTGAGTCTAAGGCCAAACGCGGGCTTAGCTTTTATTAAAAAAAAACTTCACTCTTTGGTGCCTTTCTTCCAAAGGTGGTCTTAAAAGACCACTCACAGATTACAAACCGGAGAAAAGGCGAAAGTATTTTCTGTAAGTTTGGTCACCATTTGGAGGAAATCTTTGAAGAGCAGTGGAGTATTACATAAATAATTTATAACCAATTTCAATGCTTTCCATTGACGTCACAAAAAGGAAAATCGATTCGCCTGAAACCTAGTTTTACCAAGTTTTACTGCCAGAAGGACAATGTCACACTAGAATATTCTCAACGCAGGGCAATAATAGCCCTGCATAGCGGTCATGGTTTATAATCAGTCAGACTTCATAAATTATCCACGTATCATCGATCCGAATTAGTAAAGTGTGTTCCAACAAAGTATTATAATGGGCCGCTTCACTTTCTTTCCCATTTTAATTGCTTAACTTGACGACCTTCTACTTCAGTCAAAGTTTTGACGTGAAGTCGATTTTTTAATGCTCTGCATTTGTTGATTATCTGCAATTAAGTACACGTTACTCGACATATTTTTTTAGTGACCCCCCTTCCCAAATTTCATTGTGCGTCAACGCCTGTAAAGAATCATTGAGCAAACCTTTTCTTAAAGAGAAAAACCGTCCAAAACGACTCGCTGTTGCGATTTCATCCTACCAAATAGGTGGGTACTGTTGGAGTTTGAATTTGGCTGTATCTGGGATTGTATCCTTTTTAGTACGTATAAGCATTGGCAGGCAACACTTGACACATGTTAAGCAGAATCAAATAATGTATTTTAGAATGTCATAACAAATAAATTGTTGTTATGAAATTATATCTCGAATAATGGTCAAACAGTTAAGATGTACCTTTTATAAATCTATTTTAAAACATGTTGGTGATAACTAAAAGGAAATATACAGATTATTGAAACAAAGTCTCCTGGTCTATTTCTTCGCCGCCCCCCACCGCCGAAGAGGTTATGGGCCCAGCACGCTTCCACTTGGTGCATGTAGTGGAAACGTTAAGAAAAGGTTTTGAACTAAGAATCTGCGAAGAAGTATCGAACTATATTGGGTTGGATATAACACAAAAGAAGGAAGGAGTTAAAATTTGTCAGAAAAATTATATTGAAAAAATTTTGAAGAAATTTAACTTGAATGAAGCAAGAGAGTGCAAAACCCCAAACATTTTGATAGAACAACACCCAAAGATGAAAATAGATACAGAGACTCATGAACTCTATAGGGAAATGATAGGGTCTTTATTATATCTGGCAAATAAAACGAGGCCAGACATTAGTTTTCATGTAGGGTATTGCTCGCGACAACAAAGTGCTCCAAATTTGAATGATTTAAATAATGTAAAAACGATTTTTAAATATTTAAAAGGTTCGAAAAATAAAGGCATTTGCTTTGGTGAAGGTGATAAAGTGCTTCGAGGCTATTGCGACTCAGATTTCGCGGGGGATCCAGACACTAGGCGTAGCACGTCGGGGTACGTGATTTGGCTGAACGGTGGACCAGTGGCATGGAGCTCAAGAAAGCAGCCGATAGTAGCGCTATCAAGTACGGAAGCAGAATATATAGCCGCAGCAGAATGCTGCAAAGAACTTTTGTTTATCAGAGATTTCATATTTGAAATAACAAATGAAAAATTAGAAATAGAAATGAAAGTGGACAACCAATCAGCTATTTGGCTTATGAAGAAAGGAATCATGAATAAAAGAAGTAAACACATAGATGTGAGATACTACTATCTAAAAGATCAAATTGATGCAAACAAAATAGCAGTTAAATATTGTCCAACGGGTTCGCAGATAGCAGATATACTCACAAAGTGTTTGCCACCTGTAAAGTTTGAGAAGTGTCAAAGAAAACTCGTATCAGAGTGAGTGTTAGATATAAGTGCGGGCAAAAGTGAACTAAATGTTTTTTCGGTCAATATGTGGGGAATTAGTATGTAAGTTTTTATAGGGGTGTATAATATTTGCATAAGATATGTTATGGAAAGGCGTGATGTAAACTTAAGAAGTCTAATCAATTCATATTATCAATTTTAATAAAAAGTTAACGGGGTATGTACGTTGCGTATGTACAATGTTTAAGGGGGTGCATAATCTAATGTAATGATTCATTTAAGGGGGTGTGAAAATAGTTTAACTTGAATTTAAGTAAATGAATCATTGGTTTTATTTTTAAACAAACAACAGCAACGTGTTGACATGAAACGAGAATAAGTTTGAATGTTTGATAAAATAACAAGGTTTACAAAATATTTTGGATTGGCATTAAGTTTTCTATCACACTTTTACGTTTATTATTGAATTTAGTTTATATTTTGTGATTTGTTTATATAGCAGATTTTTTTTTTTTTTGTCGAGATGAGTTAGTAGGTTAATTAATTTTGAATTTAATAGGTTAATTGTTTTTGAATTCAACTGCGTGTTGAAAAAATGATAGAACTTGTAATTGGTAGGTCGAGTGGATGTTAAAGATAATTGAAGGTTTTGATATTTGAAGATAGAATTTGTAATTGGTGGGTCGAGTAGGTGTTAATGATAGTTGAAAGTTTTTTGATATTAAATGAAGTGAGTAGAGTAAGGATTAAAGATAAGATAGAGATATATTATAGTTGTTGTTTGAAAGATTTTTAATGTATGTTGGTATATTGTAAAACTACAGGGTGTTACATGTGTGCAAGTGTTGAGGGGGTGTGTTGGAGTTTGAATTTGGCTGTATCTGGGATTGTATCCTTTTTAGTACGTATAAGCATTGGCAGGCAACACTTGACACATGTTAAGCAGAATCAAATAATGTATTTTAGAATGTCATAACAAATAAATTGTTGTTATGAAATTATATCTCGAATAATGGTCAAACAGTTAAGATGTATCTTTTATAAATCTATTTTAAAACATGTTGGTGATAACTAAAAGGAAATATACAGATTATTGAAACAAAGTCTCCTGGTCTATTTCTTCGCCGCCCCCCACCGCCGAAGAGGTACATGGTATCAGCTAGGTACGATTTTAAACCTGGCTGAATGCAGATCGATCGTACAAATCAAAATATAAAAAAAAACTATAAATATTGAAATTGTAATCTAGAAAGGGATAAAAAAGATAACTACATAAGATAGTTACTGCAATGAATGAAAAACTTATTGCAATGAAGCTGTTCATTATGGAGGTCTGCTAGGTTCTTAAAATAACAATGAACATCTACACATTATAATGCAAGTAATTTTGATACATTTCACAACTCGTAATTAAGAAAAAAATCCAAGTGTGGAATGTGTGTAACGCATAATCAACAAGTCTCAAGGCAAAAGCTTTCGAAATGAACAGAACAAAAGCCTTTGAAAAAAATATAAGGATTAAACTGTATTAAGGCATTTGGAAACTAGTGAAGCGAGATGACTTGAAGGAGCGTTAAATTTTTATTTCCACTAGATAAGACTTATAGGTATCTTTATAAGCCTTCTTTTTTATGCCTATTTGTAATTTTAAAAATATTATAAAACACCTGCAATCATACCATATTTGATGCAGTCATTACAAAAAGAAATGTGTTATGTACCTACCTAAACTTCTTTAGAATCATGTATACAATAATTTTTAATTTAGGTATTCAAATGCGTAATTATCAATTGTTTTTTCTTTTGACAATCATCAAAATAACCAATAAATAAATCAATTCCTCACTATTTTCACAGTATTTCTGCAGATTTGTTTTTATATCGATCCGTCGTGTTGCGCTGGTTCTGTCTTAAATGTTTAATGGATTTTCTATATTCCAACCATAGAAACTAAAGCACGCCCATGGTTTTGTAGGTACGACTTGCTTCACAGCTGAAAGTTTAAGAGATAAAAGTGAAAAAAGATAGTAACGAAAAACTTTCCGTAAAAGTTTAACTAAGCTTTGTTCATATAAGAGTTACATACATCAAATACTAAAAATCTAACAAAAAAACATCTAACCGCGTTCTTTTTGTTAACTTTCGTTGTTTCAGGTACGTTGCAAAATTTCAGCATAGTGTCTGTAGTAGTTTTAGCCAAATCTTCAAGAACCTGGTCCTCTTGTACAGAAATTCAGACGTCCTAACTGATTTTCAGTTCAAACTCCTTATTAAAAAGTATAGTTTAATTTCTAAATAAAATCTTGTTATTGGTCCAATACTTGGAAAAAATCCACCTATTTAACGCATTGTCCATGTAAAACTCGTCGCTCCTTCAGAGGAGTCAAACACCAAAATCCACCTGAAAACAAAAAAGATGTTAGAAAAATACTTAAAAAAATCATAAATAGTATAAAAAATACTAAGAAGTTAACAAAGACTGCGCAGACGCTTGCAGAAGCAAAGTAGTGTACCTACCTACTCGTATTTAGCCACGTATGAAACTATAAAGGTACTAGCTGCTGCCAAGTTTAGATACAAAAATTGATCAGGCTATAGGTCTACCAGGATCGATCGATGGCATAATAAAGTTTAAAAAATTGCGATTTTTCATATGGCAACAAAAAAAATGTCAGCTGTCAACTGACATTTCGAGGAATTGTTTTTGGTATGGCTTCAAAGGACAATGGTCACGTAATGAAAATTTAACCCAGGCCTGGTTTAAAAGAAATTTACCTCAAAATACTGTCAATATTAAATAATAAAATACTGCATAATATGACGTAGGACAGGACAGGTTTGAAATATTTATACAACTTGTAACAAAATGGAGAGATAAAACTTAAGGGTTAGCTCCGCAAATGTACAGTTTTTTTATCTAGGTAAACTAGGCATTAGTAGGTAGTTAAAATGTGAAAGCGTTCAGTCAGATACCCAAAATAACTGATTAGCAGTAAGAATAAACATAGGAATAGGAATTCTAAGGAAATGCTCTAGGTAAAGGTACTGGGGGCTTAGAAAATGTGGGTAATACTATAATAAAGTAACTTTTGCCCGCGATTTCATACGCGCATAAAGATTATTTATGATATCACAAACAGTCACTCATTGAAGAACATTTATACTATCACATCTGTGCACTCAAGCAATAAGATTTTTCAAACAAAGTAAAAAGTCCAAAAATGCCCGTTTCAGTAGGAGTTTTGGGAATTCATTCTATAATACAAACACATATCTATTGAAGAACCTTTATACCAAGTATCACATCCGTGTACTCAAGAAATAAGATTTTTTCATACAAACTAAAAAATCATACATTTCCCGTTCCCATTGGAATTTTGGGAATTAATTTCATAACACAACCAAGTACTTATTGAAGAACCTTTATGCCAAGTATCACAGCCTTACGATAAAGGAATAATATTTTCCTACAAATTAAAAAGTCCATAAATTTCCGTATCCGTGGGAATTTCGGAAATTCCTTCCTTAGTGCTCCCCCACAACCCCTAAGGATTATATGTTTTAAATTTCAGCTCTTTACGGCCAGTAGTTATTGCTTTACGTTGTCTGTCAGTCACTCAGTCAGTAACGGAACAGTTTTATACAGGGTAACTGGTGACAAATTTTAGATACTGAAGAAGAGCACTTAGTACTCGATTCTGGTCTTAATTTGGCCATCAGGACGTGTGGTTGTTTTGGGGGGCTAATTATTATTTAAATGTCAAATGAATAATTTCGAGAACAATCCACAAAAATCGTCATAATTAATTCCGCGGGCCCAAGAACTTTCTAAAAGGCCTAGAATGGTATAAAAAGCCCTCCCTAATCTGCCATTTTATATTTGGAAACGATGCACCGTTCACCCTGTACAATAGGTACTATTAGAATTTCGAACACTGTGAATCCACGGGTATCTTTTATTAATTTTAGTAACCAGTTAAAAACGAACTTATGTCGTAAATCTGTTGTTGTAAATCCTAAATTCCTACTTCTGTGTGTGTAAATAACATAATATATTGACAATATTATTGATACTACGTTTTTCTAGCGTAAGTTTATTACAGCTGTGGTTCATTGCTTTACAACATTTCCTACTCGATGGTTTAGGAACCAAGTTGAGTTAAAAAGTGAAAACGTCAGTCAGAAAGAAATAATTATACAATCAGAACCAAGTTGTGTTGGGAAATGCCCATAAGAAAGAAGTACATGACGTTAGAGCGGAGAGAAAAGCTTTATGTGAAAGATTGATAGACATCTGGCAAAAACGTAGAGCTAATTTTGCAATTATCTTCGAGTAAACAAAAAGAAGATAGTTTGGCTGTATACTATTCACGAACCATTGCCTGCAGTCTCTGCAGTATTGGATGTGAAAAAAGAAGTATTGAAAAATTGTTGCGTTGAATTTGTGCGTGCGCGATTAACCCACCTCCTCGATAATTATAATTGTTTTTGGCACCTTAAAAGGCTGGATTAATCCAGCTGGATATATTTTGTTCTAGAGAAATGGTGCCTGCACGACATTTTCAAATACGGGCTTCTTGAACGATTCTAGAAGTCATTGTTCTATCAGCAGAACTATGTCGTCCGACCAGGAGATATTTAGTTTATGCGACAGCTCCCCAGAAACATTATTTAATATATGTTTAGAATATATTGTGGGAAATCTCAATGTCATCACGAAGTATGATACGAAGAATAGGGCTCGTAAACTCAAAGATGAAATTATTTTACCAGCTGAGATTTGCGAGAGGTTTCTTCAAGTATACCAAAAGAAAAATCGAGTAGACGATGGATTCGCTACTATATTTCGTGATCGAACGAAAACTCGACTGCGTACAGTGAAGTTAAGAAATTCGCATATTACCGATATCGGCCTACGGTACTTCATGAAACATAAACCCTGTGAAGTGGATTTGGTACAATGCAGATACCTAACTCAATATTCATTGGACACCATTAACAGCAACAGTCAAAATCTAGTCTCACTGAAATTTGGACCCCTTACAAGAATACTCCCACCGCCTGAAGGAATGAGAGAATTCAGATATAAAGGATTTATCTTGAAGGCTCCAAAATTGAGACGCCTTACAATTCAACGGAGAGGACTAATCATTTACCCTCCAATTCTTCTCAGACCATTGACAAAATTAACACATTTGGATCTCTCGGAATGCTCCTCTGCCAGCAACATGGAAGGATTAACAAATCTACGATCAATGGTTTTGCATGGGATTCACTTATCTGTGTCTGAAATAGATTGGATATCAAGCTTGCAGCTTTTGCAACATTTGGACATCTCACAGTCAAATGAAAGGACTGGTAAATATTCAAATCCCAATGAAATACTCTTTAAAATAGTGACGAGTTTACCACTATTGGAATCATTGGACATATCAGGAACTAATTTGGCTGGTACTGGAGCTGCTGCTGTTTCTGTTGTAAAAGACGGAACTTGGAGTGATGACGACGTCCAAGTGCGCTGTGACATCCCTGGGCTAGTTAGCAGAGTCAACAAGCCACTTGAGTTCCTTGGACTCTACTACACCCATCATGGAGCTTGCAAACGACATGATATTCCTGCCAAAGTGGTAAGTTCCAAAGCTTATTATAAATAACTTTATAATAATATATTGATTAATGAAACATAATTCTTACATTAAAAAACATATGCTTAGTGTCAACAGAAGCAACAGAATTTACTGTTAATTTTAATAAGGACTTCAGTAAAACTGTTTATTGAATAGAGATATTTAGAACATTTACAGGACTCAGACTCCCCACTTTTTATTGTATTTTTTCTGTATAATTCTCCAGTGATAAGATAAAAAAGAATTTATTTGAATTGGAATAGTACTTCAATGCAATAAATTTGAAAATATAGGACAAAACATAACTACCTAGGTACAAATAAAATAAAAACTATTCATTCATGAGGAAATGAGTGGTACAATAGTTTCAGTACTTGTTTGTGACTGCAGACCTGGATTCTATAACCAGCAAGGCCAGTTAAAGAAAAGGACTTAACATAACAGGCACCCTCAAAATCTTACATCACAAATGAAATAAAAAGCTAGAAAATAATCCTCAAATTCCATAATCCATCAAATGGATATGAGACATCAAATATCATCAGAAAAAGAAAGTATAAGAGGTTAAAGATTTCTTAAAACCTATAAGTTAATTTTGCGCAATGTATTTGTACACATTGTGACTTTCCACTTTACTCAACATATTGTTCTTTTAGTGAACCCCGACAAAATTTAAGTTGTGACCATGCCTGGTACACAATCTGTACCTGTCTTGGTTTTAAGTGAATAATAGAATACCTGTCTCCTAGTTCTACTTTATGGGCATCAATTATATAAATAGATCCTTATTAAGGCTCTATTGTGTCAGTTCCAGTCATTTATTTGCTATCCTTTGGAATAATTGTAAAGCTAATGGTGCAATGTTCACATGTCTCTGCAATAACTTTGGGGAATTGGTTGTGCTGGTTTTCAAGTTGACACTATTAAGTTAAATATCCCATTGATTCTTTATACCTTGAGGTTTTTTTTAATTTTTAATTATTTAATTCGGATTTTGATGATTAATGTTTTATGGTTATGGAAATATTTTTACATTAAGCTGAATTAGTAATAATTCTACATTTAGATGCAAATTAGATCTATTTCCATAACTTTTTAAGGACTTTTTTAAGGATTGGTTAGACTCAGATAATTTATTCTAGTTGTGTGGGCGATTTTAATATAATCCAGGTGCGGTCGCAAAATGAAATTTTGGGGGTGTCACATCTGAATTTTGGGGGGGGCTCACAACTAATTTCTTTTAATCAGAAGTATCTTTTTTAGCTTCTTTTCTTATAAGATGTTCATCTTTTCATCATTTTGGGGGGTGGTCATGTCCCCTGTGACCCACCCCCTGGGACTGCGCCTGATATAATCTGAATTCAATGTCTATCTTTCATTACTTTTATAAATGTATACAGCAACAGTTGTATCAACCTTAGGTTTGCACAGTATTAATGGACACTGTAAAGCCTATATGTTAGTGAACCCACTTTTGATTAAAACTATATGATGATGCTTATACAATTATCCTGAAGATGACAGATGTAGGTAGATGATGGCTATTTAAAGAGAGCACTTCAAATTTTTTCACACGAAATTGTTTTTACAACAGTGGTACCGATTCGAACAGTGTTTCTTAATGCCGTGACAGTAAGAGAAAAAATAGTTTTGTCACTTTTCACATTGTAAAATTTGTCACTGGAGAGACTTAAAAATAAGAAAATGCAATGTTGAATACGGCCCAATGTCTTCTGATCTCTGCTTTCAATTTTGAAAGCATTCCATCTTGTGTAATGGGATGCTTCATACCACAAACTGGGAAAATTATAGGTAAATTGTGAGAATATTATTGACATCCTTAAATGACACACAATACAAAAAAAGAACTGTTATTGTTTTTGGTTAAATACACTAAGGGAGCACCAGACTTAGGTATGTCAATGATATAAAAAAAACAACAAAACTTTATATTTCCTCAAATGCCATAATCATCGCACATCTAGGCTATATATTTCCATAAAAAATTATGGAAATAGACCTAATTTGCTTATCTCATTGTAGAATTATTACTCATAATCTAACTTATTGTTAAGATATTCTCATAATCTTAATAATAATTAAGATGCACTAGGATACAGTAGATGATTAAACATTATACTTTTGCAGATATCCGGCGATGCCAATGAGAAGCAGATTCTTACTGCTGCCGTAGCTTACATGGAGAGACCAGCCATGCTGACACGTGTCCTCAACGATCTCTACTACCTGTTCCGTTATGAAATCAACTGCAACATAGGGCAAGCCCTTATGGTCGTACTTGATGCTATGGAGCAACATGTCTCTGAGAAACATATACAAATTTCTGGCAGGTATGGTGTATAAATATAGAAGTAATGTTGATAAATAAAAAAAATTACTTCCTGATTCAGTCTGCCAATTTCATAAATAACATTTGTCAATATACATGCAGTTTTAAAGTTTCTGAGCGTCTTTTAACACATTTATAAATCGACGCTGCTATCACGGTCACGAAAATGAAATTTAAATAACAATTTTAAATTTTCAGCGCTACCCTTTTCTACATTGTAAAAGGAAAGGAAAAGGCTCGCATTGGCATCAAGTTGAAGCGGCGTATTATTTCGTCTCTTCTCGAAGGAATGGAGGCTCACCTTGGTGATGACACCATGATGCGTAATGGCTGCCTCACTTTGTGCCAATTTAAAATACCTAATGATGTGGTAAGGACTGATATTTTATAATGCACTAGCTGTTGCGCGCGGTTTTACCCGCGCAATTTCGATTCCCGCGGGATTTTCGGGATAAAAAGTAGTCTATACGGATTCGGAAGAATCCCTCTAAGTAATGGTAAAAGAAATTTTGAATCAGTCCAGTAGTTATTGAGCCTATTCAATACAAACATACAAAGGTTTCCTTTTTATAATATTATTATAGATTAGTTATGTCAGGTCCTCTCAAAGATTCTCATACATCATATTTTGTTTCTTATAATTTTTATTTGTTAGCTTGCAGCTTCAGCCGTAGTACACTCGACTTAAAATAGGTATAATTCTAATCTTTCTATCTCAATGTAATTTCATTATTATTATAGGATTGAGAGATTCATTATCGAAAAAGGTCTATCTTTTCAGTCACTACAAACGTTTATATGATTCATTTTGTTTGAAAATATTTGCATATAAAATGCAAATGCTAATTCATCTAGACATGCTATGCTATATATATTTTTAATTTCTTGTACATTATACATTACTCTTATATATAAATAAATAAATAAATAAAATCCCCAGACAATCACACCAACTACATGGCCCCAAAGTAAGCATAGCTTGTGTTATGGGATACCATGTAGCGAACTAGGGGGGAACCTAGAATATAAATACATAAATAGATAAACACCCAGACACGGAATATTTTTTTTTCTTGTTCCGTGCGGGAATCGAACCCGCAACCACTAGCGTCTGAGGCAGACAGGTTTACCCCATCGCCATGGCAATGTATATGACCTTACATTGTAATGTAAACTATAAAAAGTATTATTTTTGTGTAATGTAAAGTGTTTATTTCAGCAGATAAAGTGATTTCTAGAAGGTTCAACATTGTATTTAAACTAATCAGTTTTGTTTATGTATAACTAACTGTTCCTATATATTTTCAGCTCTTTGAATACGAGCGAGTGGTGCAAATATTGCTGAGCGGTGTCGCCGACGTCAACCAAGAAGGCTTCGTGCAGAGGATCGCTATTTATCTTCTGAATTCCCTTGCTTGCCAAGTGGACGGAAAACAAAAGCGATTCCTCGGAAATCATGGAGCTATCGGGGTAAGAACAGATAAATTATCTTCCAATGTTTATCTTAAATTGCACACGAAGCTAAATTATGCGAATTCGTTTAATTTTTATTATTGGCTGGCTCTTTATAAAATGTTCCTGAAATACGTAAAGTAACGTTACAAAAAGGTTGTTGACAGCGAGGCGAACCCTTTCTACTAAGCTTAGCTCATTTGAATGTTTGCAACAACTTACTAGCGCCTCGTTTTATGAATAACAGTTTAAAAAGTACGAAGTAATCAAATTAGTGAAAAGCTTGTTTTAAAAAAACACATTTTTTGAACAGATACATCGCGTATTTTATTCTACAGACCCCGTGATCACTCGTGACCACAAGACGCGTTAAATCTATTCAAAAAAGTGCTTCTTTAACGAATATAAATTGTGAGAACTTAAGACAATATTTTTTTAGTTACTATTGCTGCAACTGCGGCGCAATTTCCGAAGCGAACATTTTTCATACTTTTTTCAAGTGTAGCATCACATTCGTTTAATATTCTTAACATTTTACTTGTTTATTGCACAGCGAACAGTCCCACAGCGGTACCTATTCCGCCGTGTCACTTTGTAACGTTCATATAAATATTTACCATTGTGTTCACTTTAAATATTTTTTCCGTTTTTGCTTTATACATAATAGAAAATGCTGATTTACGTCTCCATAATATGTAAAAATGTTCGCGATGCAGTATTTGCATCGTGAATGTCACTTCATGTCACCCGAGATATGTCTTGAATAGGTAATGATAAACATGACAATGTAAGCAAATAAATTTGACACATAATAAGGAATAGCATTGATAAGTAACAAATGCTATGTAGATTCATATGGTTTAGATAATTTAAATAAACATATAAAAGATTCATAGGTTTATATGTTTATATGTTTATTTAAGTTTATTCTAATAAAAAAATTGTATTTATCCAATATTTGTATGTTTATATATTTCTTAAGTATATCAGCAGGCCTATTATGGATCTCAAAACCATGCGATGATATGAAATAGTTTTGACGTTAAGGCCGCTCAACATTCTCGCGAAAATCTCCCGAGAAAGCCATACACGTATTCTACTCAATTTCTCTCATTTTTCTCTACTTTTTGTGGGTTTTGGGGTTTGTGGGGAGTTTGGAGTTTTGTGTAGGAGTCATGATCGCATGTTTCTCAGTAACAAGCGAGCCGCCGATTTAAACGGTTACATCGCAGAGTATATGTCAGCGATGCGCGTCTGCGAATTATCATGTCAGTCGAATAAACTACTAATACTGACTTGAATATTCGACTTGAACGATGGTAATATACAAACGTCCTGAGTCGAATGATACTTCTAATATTCGTAATTACTAACGATGGTTAACCTCAATATGGCCGAATGACCTTGAAAGAAAGCATTCTAATGGTTAGTTGAATCACTGAATGCATTGACAGGCAGCTTGTGTCCGCTGTTTCACCCGCATAACTCCCTTTAGAGAGAGAGTTTTGAAGTAACTCGTAATAGATTTTAAGAGTTTTTATTAATTTTTTTATATTGTTAGTATTGAAAATGGTCCAGGAAGATAAAAATTAATATTTAATATGTTTTATTTACTAACAAATAAAGATAAATTGTGATAAAAACATATTGATCTCAAGGCTTTATATTCTATGTATGAAGATAATTATATTAACGACTCGTGAGATTCTCGCGAGAATGTGGAGCGGCCTTAAAACTTATCATACGATCATTATTTGGTATACCATGTAAATTGAATACAATAACCCCCAAATATAATAATTAAGTATTTATTTATGAAAGCAAACGAAATGGAAAAACACAAATGAAATCAAGAAACCAACATATCATAGAGGTGGGTGCGATCTCACCTTTTTCAATTGACGTTTTTAAGTCATAGACGATGATTGAAACTTGATTGATGATTGAATTTTAAAAGTAATGCAACGCCTGTTGCATGCAAATGTAAAGGGAATTCGTTTATTCTTTATGTCACAATTGTTGATTATTGTATCATAGAAGTCTTGTTTATTATGTCACGTCATGAAAGAACCGTAATAGGCCTGCAGTTATCTAGTATCTATAACACAAGTTCTTTAAGAAACTTAATTTGGGCTAGATAATATTGTGTGAGTGTCAGAAATATTTATATTTTATATATTCATGGCAGGTTTCAATATTCAACTGACTAGTGTAACCGATACAGCTACAAAACTGGTAGAATAAAAATAGCGTTTCACAATATCTATTAGCTACGAGCTGTAAGTTCTCAAATTTGGCATGGCAAAAATGAACCAGACGTTCTTCCAAGAAAATAGGCGATATATGATTTATAGAATATCACGTATTCGCAAATTATTTGTATGATATTTGAACTAAATAAATGTATAAACTTATTAAATTTATTCTTGCTATGTTTTGGTATTCGATAAATATAGTATGTTTTTAGAGCTTTTTGTTAATAATTGCGTTTAATTACTTACATAAAACAAAACGCCGATCCTTTGACTTATTTTGCCATTGGTTAAATCCACAAAGCAGATATATAGTAGAGCTAGGTACAATTTGGGTTGTCGTGACGTCGCAGGCTCAATAGTTCAGGCTCCTCCGCACTAGAGACACTGGCGTCAGTTCGACGCTGACTTCTGTGAAGTATTTACACGCGTAGATATTTAAAAAAAAAACCATTGTTTCTCGATGTAAAATTAAGTTTTCTCTACTTTTATAAAGGAATTACATTGACAATCCAAATCAAATTAACTAACCACGAAGATAATTTCTTTCATAATTATTTTTTACAAATTTTTTGTTTTCCAATTATTTATGTCCAAAATTCCAGATTGTTATTTGCTGCCAAGGTGATTTTGTTGCCGCGAAAAAAATTTGTGTCGCGGTTTTTTTCTGACAGATTTGGAACGTATGAAATTTTGTTAAAAAACTACCACCTAGTAAAGTAAAAGGGTGGCTAGACTGTTGGAAAGAAAACATCAAACCAAGGTGACCTTGCTAGTTTACACAGTGAAGACGGCTGTTGACAACCAAATTACATGACCTTGGCGGGTTGTAAACGGCGGTGCTTAGAAACACAGACATACATCTACATAGACAACGCAAGTGCCACGATTTGTATTAGAACCAAGCGTGCCGACTTTTTAAGATCTATTGTGACGTCACAGCTGATATTTATTACTGGGAAATACAAATAGATTCAGAGACACCGATGCCGCCGATGAAATCGATTATTAAAAACGATATCGATATTGTGGACTGGATTTTCTAACAGACGTACATACGCGCGGATTAAATCTAGAGGCGACCAACCTTGACGCTTGGTCGAGGTTCGGACACGCAAAGAACATGCATTTGCGTTATCCATGTAGATGTATGTCTGTGTTTAGAACAGTGTGTACGCTTGTTGTTGTATATTTTACTACGTAACTATAACTATTAATGACTCGAGTTTTGTAGCTTTTTAGCCTGCGTTTCAACCTTTCCTTCTTTATATCCTCAATTGCATACAAAACTGCCATCGCGAAGATGTTGCCAACGCGAGAGATCAAAGCGCACTGACGATTTGGGGCGTGGCCTAGCGTGACCTTGGCTTGTGTCCTTGTTTGTCTCCTTGTTGGCAACCACCGTTTGTAACAGTGTGGATGACTCGGAATTGGTTGTCAACAACTTAACCTTCCTTAACCTTGGTTGGAAGCATTGGTTTTCAATTGGGCCTGCTTAGTAGCTTTCATTGTGGTTTCGCCTGCGTAGAGGCCGTTCCTTTGAGAATATCTAGGCAAAAAGTATTCTTATATCCGCTCCGCTCTATTTTTTCCGAAATTTTTTCTTAATCCGGCAAGCCGTTTCAGTTGAAAAGAGCCTTTATTAAAAAACATACATACCATCCATCCATCCATACCGTCAAACGTCAAACTTTATAAAAATAAAATAAAATCCCCAGACAATCACACCAACTACATGGGCCCAAAGTAAGCATAGCTTGTGTTATGGGATACCATATAGCGAACTAGGGGGGAACCTAGAATATAAATACATAAATAGATAGACACCCAGACACGGAACTTTTTTTTTCTGGCTCCGTGCGGGAATCGAACCCGCAACCACTGCCGTCTGAGGCAGATAGGTTTACCCCATCGCCAAAGTGGTCGTCAAAATTATAAAAGTCGTAAGATTGTTCATTACTCTCTTGAAAAAGTAGAACTCTTAGAGTGGTAGGGTGGCCTTATAATAGTCAATAATATTTTAATAGCAGATCAAGACTGATGAGAGGGATTTTTTTTTAAATATTTTTCATAAATTAAAATTTATAAAAAAAATCTTCTAAGTGATCAAAATTTAAGTTTGTTCTGTAGTTTATGACTACACAGCAAGTAATTAAAACGTTTCCATCTAATTGTTTGTAGTCATAAAATGTAGATTAATCTTAAATTTTGCTGGCAGAGAAGAATTTGGAAATTTTAATTTATGAATCTCTCATCATTCCTAATCTGCTATCAAAATGTAATTGACTATTATAAGCGGACCCTGTATAAATAATGCATAGAGTTTTGTCGTAGACGCTATGAGGAACTTTAGGGCACGTTTATGAGCACGGGGCGCGTTGCGCGGGGCTTCGCGCCATTGCCTTACATCGCCGGCTTCACACCAAACCTGCGGATTGTTCCATAGTGAAGCCGATCCGCCTATCCTTAAACTTGCCCTTACAGAAAGCAACGTTTGAAGTATTTAAATACCCGACGTTGTATCATTGCTTTATTTATTTTATTTTATGTTGAGGAAGAGCGGAGTCTCCCAACACAAACTTCCAATGCTTAAAGGGGATCACCTGCCACTTATATCATAATTTATTCTTGTAATATGTAAATAAAACATTTTTTATTTTCACGTGCTGCACAAATTGCAGAAAGCTCCCACTCTATGTAATTTTGTTTGGCCTCATTAACTTTAAATCACCATCATAGGTATTAGAGTCAATTTAGGTACACAAAATTTTACCTTCCTTTACACGTGTGCTATCATCTTCTACCTCATCTGCACTCACCAATACATTCAGCCTTTAAGTTTATCATACAAAACTGCTACGTCTGTACCGTAAGGGCGTACTACACGCCCGTACATCGTGCATCGATTTTAATCGAAGTTTACCCAAATAATAATAATAAATAAATTTATTTGCTCACAAAAAAAGGACTTAGAACTAATACAAGATAAAATAATAAATTTAATGATAGTGCGAGCAAAAAGGCTTTGGCTCAGCTTGATGTTGATGCTGGAACAAGTTCAGCAACAACGCTGTTTATTCTGCCATATCCTATGCGTTAAATAGCTACGCTTCTATTTATTATAAAAATATACACAGACCCATGTTTTAAATTGAGGATACATTGAGCTTTCATCTTCGACCTCATCGTCACTTACCATCAGGTGAGATTGAGGTCAAACGCGGGTTTAGTAACTTATAAAAAAAAAAAAACATTAATAATAAAATAATGAAAAACAAAAATCTTAAACATAACAACATCAATAAGGTTTTGTTTTTTAAATTAATACATTGGATCTTATATGGATTACATTCTTCAGATATCATGAAACTTTGGGAGGTAATGCGTTTTTGCTGAGACAATAAATGGTGCTTACTTTTAAATATGTTGACAAAATAGTAAGAGGTTAAGTTGAGTGAATAGGTTTCTCGTGGATGGACGTGTAACACCATAGTCTTCATGCGCACTTTCCATCAGGTGGCATGGAAGACAAACGTCCTATCCTTACAATATAAAAAAAAAGTATTCCATTGACACAAGTGTAGAAGGACACTAATTAAATTTTACTAGTTAATTTGCGTCACCGTACGCGCGTATGACACGGCCGTTGACACGCGTTACGCAGCGCTGGCCCTTACATAGTAAGACAAACAAGGGGGAGCTTACCTCTATAATATGAATATGTAGATAAGATGACTCAATCTCAACTCGATCAATTTCTAGCCGGTTTTTTTTTTACGAAGCATTAATTTAAATTCTGCGTCTTGTTTGTGTTTTATACGGACCAGCCGTACATTTACGCCGAGCTTGCATTTTCTGGGCGCGACTCTGGCGTTTTTAGTCTAGTGAACAAGATTTGGCCGCTCGCAGCGATTACTCAGGTCCATGAGCTAACAATCGTCTGTCATTTTAATTTAATTGTCATTTTATATCTATCAGTTTAAGTTTAATTGTTTCAGTCCTTAGTTGTTAATTATAGTCTAGGCACAATCTGTAAAGAACAAAGAGGACATATGTACCTTAATATCGTCAGTTTATTTATACTTTATAATAATATTCATACGTGCCCACTTTTATTTGGTAGTTCACGAGAGATACCTCGTATATAGACCTTCATGACTTTTAGATTCATGCAAAATCTTTTTCAATGGCAAGATTTTCATGAAAGTTTTATCCTGCCAATTTACATTTCAATTTTTTTGCGCTGTTTTCGAATATCATTTTCTGTTATACAAAAGATGTATTCTGCTTTAAAAATCATTCAACTTTTTGTATAGTTTGGTTAGGGCTCTAGTAACATTGCACTAAAAAAAACATAAAAAGTAAAAACTCAATGTTTCGAAACAAAATCTGTGGCATAGTATAGTCATAGATAACTAAACTTAACCGAAAGTTAAAGAATTGATTACGCAACGCGTGGTTGAGCTAGCGTTGGCGGTGATCCGCGTGCCAGGCCACGTGCCGCGATTGACTCAGTTGTTTGTAAAGTAAAGAATAACATTAGTATTTATTCATAGGGAATTCTAGTGAAAAATTAAGTAGGTACCTACTTTTATTTCATAATTATCAGAATCGAGAACAGAGTGCTCTTCTTCTATAGTCACTCTGCATAATTAGGTGCTAAAATTTAGAAAACGTGTTGTCCCGATTCATTATTATATTAGTGTGTAGTTTGTATTTCCAGTTGAAATCTTTTCATATCTTTATAAGTCTTTTCACTGACTTAGTGAAAAAATCCCGATAACACGGCATGTAGGTATGTCATAAGTAATAACTTATAGTGTGTCCCGAAAACTAAGTTAAGACTGGTGCAAACCGGATCAGAATCTGTTCAGTATTTAAGAAGGTTACCCCGAACATACAGACAGGCAGAACTTTCCTTTTACATACATACATATCTTCACGCCTTATGGGGTAGGCAGAACACCAGAGTCTATAAAACCATCTGATGTCAAATTAAGAGACAAATTTAGAGGTATTATAATGACGCAGAGAGACTATTGCAGTGACAGGAGGTCAGCCTAGCGCCCGCAATAACGCCAATAAAACCTCTGTCATTTGACTGACTTTTACAGTATGCCCGGTTTGAAAAAAATCTGGTACATTGTATGTTTTTCTTTCGCTCCCAGTCCAGCATGGAAGATAACCTTTCTTATTATAAGGGAATAATAAAATTCTCCTTCACACTAAGGGTTCTGTACTGTCCCCTAAGATACCTAATTGAAATTTTAAAAAAATATACATAATATGACACGCTAGTTAAAGAAAGCGCCATCTAGCTGGTGCAGTAGAAAACTGCACATGCGTACGTATGTCTTTTGTATAGGAGCCCCTCAAATATTTATTTTGTTCTGGTTTTAGTATTTATAGTTATAATGGCGACATAAATGCACCATCAATGAAGATTTTAACCATCACGGTTTACAGGATAATCTGACCCCGTTTTTTCAATCCTAAAAAGCAACAAATTGTATTTGAAATATTTAATATAAACGCGTTCAAAAATGATTCAAAACGTGAAACCATGCTAGTTGAATTTCATTTTCATATTAAATTTTATAAACGGAAGTGTTTTTGAGGTCAAATAAATGGTAGTAACTCATTTACACTAAAAAAAATAGCTAAAAAGAGTAAAGGTAATATTCAGTACACAGTTTTGTAGCCTGGTATAAAATATAGGATATCGTTTAATTTAATACTCTCATAGGATCCGATGTTACCGAACTTTTTCTTTTGTGTTCTGAATTGCCCCAGCCAGCTATTGAAGCTTGTACCTCTAGCATTGCATGTGTTCGACACATTTACACAGGGCAACACAATTTGTTCTACGTCTTTTTACAAATCTCAATACTCAATACTTTATTGCAAACATAATTTTACAGGTGACAGTTTATAATAATAGTTAATTTACAATAATAATCAGTAAAATTATGCACCTAGTTTAGGTATTGCAATGCAGGAGAGGACATTTGAAGTCATTTTCGTCAATTCACTTGTACCTATTTATGTCTAATTCATTTAAATTTGTCAATCAAGTGTTCATTAATAAAGAAATAAATATTTCTGACACTCACACAACATTATCTAGCCCAAATTAAGTTTCTTAAAGAACTTGTGTTATGGATACTAGATAACTGATATACTTTAGAAATATACATATTGTATATTTATTATAAATATACACATACATATTGAAGAAATACATATTTTTTATTAAAATAAACTTAAATTAACATATAAACATCCATGACTTGACCACTAATATCTGTGTTCATCACACAAATATCTGCCTCCGCCGGGATTCGAACCCAGGGCCTCTGGCATAGAAGGCAATGTATGTTACCGCTACACCAGCCGGTCGTCAAATTCATTGTCGTCATTGGTCGTGTAATAGCATTTTTTTTAGGAGTTGTTATAGAAAGAGCGTGAATCTTTTGTCATTGGTTTCATGTTTGATATATTCCGGTAAATGATGAAATAGTTTTATAGTCATAGATAGAGGACCAGATGAATGTATTTTAAAATGGGATATTGGTTGTAATAATTCATTTTCCGGGAGGGTCTAAGGACGTATTTACTTTCGTCGCGCTTTTTATTCAATTCGGGATGTTTTCGGACGAATTTGCATGCTTCAAGTCTCTTAATGCATAGTAGGCTAAGAATTTTTTAATTTTAGAATAAAGGTTTGCAGCTGTCATCATTCTAAATATTTGCCAAAATTCTCACAAGTTTCCCCACAAGAAAATTCCGTAGTTTAGCCAGGAGTGTGCATAAGCGTAGTATGTGGTAAGAGCCGTTTTAAAATTAGTTGTTTTTTTAATTTCTCTGAGTGCATATGCGTATTTTGCTAATTTTAATCTTGTTTTGTTTACATGATGTTTCCAATTAAAGTGAGAATCGATGTGAATTCCTAAAAGGTTAAATTCATTCACTTGGTTAATTTTTATATTATTATATTTGAAATCAATGTCAATCTTTTTACAATCTAAAAAAAAAAGAAAAATACAAACAAATTTTGGCTCCCTCTGTTATTTATTACTCTGTGTTCTGAGTGTCAACCTGCAACCCCGCGCCTGGATTTCATTTTGTATTGTGTATGGCCGAGCGATGAAACAAACAATTTCATACGTCAATAGTTATTTCAGGATACAAACTATCCTCCCTATCGATAATTTAATAATTTTAAGCTGATTCGCATATTTTTAATTCTCACTATACACATTCATTCACATTGCACATTCGTACTATATTCTCTACCTTTCGGTTCCTATTAAGCAAATGAGTCTAGCGATCAAACTTGTAGGTAATATGAAATTAAAATGATCAACAAAATAATTAATTTGTAAAACTTCTTAGAATACAAAAACTATGAACACACAAAATTACCGGGTAGAACAATTTAGTAAAAGCAGCCTCTATCTCAATTATGTGAAGGTATAAAATCGCAATGAACTAATTTGTGGTAATTCACGTTTCCAGAAAATGCTGAACTTGATCTCGGACCGTTTGGAGCGGCGTCTGTGCGATGACGTACTGGAAGTGGCCTGGTCTACTATGTGGAACGTGACGGACGAGACGCCGCAGAATTGCCAGCGTTTCCTAGAGAACCGCGGCATGGAGTACTTCCTCGCTTGTTTGAAGGTAAGATATCGTGGCACCTCCGTTGTTGGTAAGCGATTTCGTATTCATGTATGACGATCGAATTTCAACAGAACACGATTTCAAAGTATCAAAGAGTTCTCAAAGCGTATGCTGGTCACTAAATACAATTGAAAACTTCTAAACGACATATAACAGTGTTTTATATAAGATATTGAGGACTAACATATAATTTAACAATTCAATTTATCTATTGTATATTCGTTTCCATTATTTTCTATGTCGTTCAAATATTAGTTAAATGCGATTTGTGGACTTCAATCGAATGACGCAGTACGATACTTGGACTGCTCGAATTTACGTGAATCGCATTACTATATCGCGTTTACACTGCGTATTTAACATTATTTTCAATATTTGTAATTAATGTCATAATTTTACTTATCTTTTTTCATACCAAACATAAATACAAGAACCAAAATTGTAAATTCACTTATTACGATATACGCGTTTCTGTGGTCTATATATCGAAATATTTCACGATATATCCAAATCGACGATCCGACGTCAATATAACCAGTATGTCATACGATGCTCTACGATTCAGATACACAGATATTAATACAGATGTTTATTTTTTAACGCACAGAGCTTCCCCGACAAAGAGGAGCTGCTTCGCAATATGATGGGTTTGCTAGGCAACATAGCGGAGGTGGCCCTGCTGCGGCCGCAGCTGATGAACGAACTGTTCCTGACCGTGTTCTACGATCTGCTGGACTCTTCCAGCGATGGCATTGAGGTTAGTTTACTAGGGATGTACAGACATATATTAAATAAAATCCCGACCCGGCCAAAAACCCAAACCTTTACCGGGCCCTAGCAGATGCCGTCGAAATGATAAAGTATAATCTTTATGTTATATTGCTACCATGTGTTCATCATCATCACAACTCTTTGTAATGAGCCCACTGCAGGGCATGAGTCTCTCCTCTGGGTGCAGAGGAGGTATAGGCCATAATCCACCAAGCTGGCCCAGTGCTGGGTGGTGGATGCCAGAATTTTTAGGGCGCCTAGATGGCTTCTGACAAACCCTCACGACTACTGTATACAAGTATACAGCACCCGGGACCGACTGCTTAACGTGCCCTCCGAAGCACGGAAGTCGTCGTGAGATATGAATGGTCGGCGGTCACCCATCCAAGTACCGACCGCGCCGAACGTTGCTTAACCTGTGATGTCGTATGATACACACAGTAACCACGGCGCCACGACGACTTCATGTGTTATATATAATGTGTTATTGTTTAGTATATTCTATCGGATCTTCAAGAATAAACTGTTCGTGGACACTAGTACCATCAGCTGTTCCATGATGGAACTTCTGATAATAATTTACCTCACTAGTTCCATTTAAAATGGATCTCGAGATAATGGAACTAGTGACAATTTTGACTTAACACTAGTACCATTCACAGATCCATGATGGAACTACTGATAACAATTTTTAAATCTTCTTAGATAATTACTAGCTGCTGCCCGCGACGTCGTCTGCGTGAACGCTATGCAGCACCAAACGCACCTACGATTATAACACTGCTAGCGTGATAATATGTAGCCTATATGTTGACCCGACTTCTTAACTATCTTCATGCCAAATTTGAAGTAAATCCATGCAGTACTTTTTGAGTTTATCCCGGAAAGACAAACAGACAAACAGACAAAAATTCTAAAAACTATATTTTTTGTTTCTGTTTCGATTGTAGATCATACCCCAAGTATTCTTTTAAAAAAATATTCAATGTACAGTTTTGACTTTCCTACCATTTTATTATATGTATAGATAAAACTTCGTAGTATAATTACTGAATGAGAATGATTGAACATGAAGGAGTCTTAGTCATTCGTTTTGCATAAAATTTTAAAGAAATTTATAAACAATTGAATTTTAAAGAATTAATTACCAAACATACCGAGTGCTTTAAAACGTTTACATTCGAAGCAAAATCGAAGTGGTAACATCTTTATTTTTAAATCCCTTTTAAAAATGAAATTTCAAGAAGAGTGGCCCTTTGCTAACAGAACCATAAAAAAAGAAATATTTTGATACCCAAAATATTTTTTTTTCTATACATTACGAAATTATATTTAAAAATATTTACATTCATTCACTTAAACCACATCGCTATTATTTTTCTCTAAAGTGAGCACACTGGAATTGTAATTTTTTCGTTATTTGCCAGCGTATAGTTCCATTATTTCGAGATCCATTGTAAATGGAACTAGTGAGGTAAATTATTATACGTAGTTCCATCATGGAACAGTTGATGGTCAGTCAACGAACGGAATACATGAGCGTTATTAAATGCAAAATTTAATAAGTCTACAAGAGGATTCACAGCTTCCTAATAGTTTCATCATCATCATCACAACTCTTTGTAATGAGCCCACTGCAAGGCATGAGTCTCTCCCCTGGGTGATGAGGAGGTATAGGCCATAATCCACCAAGCTGGCCCAGTGCTGGGTGGTTGATTTCAGAATTTTCAGGGCGCCAAAGTGGCTTCTGACAAACCCTAACGACTAATGTATACAAGTATACAGCACCCGGGACCGACTGCTTAACGTGCCCTCCGAAGCACGGAAGTCTTCGTGAGAAATGAATGGTCGGCGGTCACCCATCCAAGCACCGACCGCACCAAACGTTGCTTAATCTATGATATCGTATGATACACTCAGTAACCACGGCGCCACGATGACTTAATAGTTTACCGAAAGCATAATATAAATACTCGTAGCAGTTGACTCGAAATAGGATTACCACATTTTTATAGGGCCGCGTAGTGTCCGCTAAGAATAGCGGTACTGTAAGAACGGGATCTATCTAAATTAGATGATTAAACGAACTTCTAAGTGAAGTTCTATCGCTATTATATGAGTCGCTTCATTCGAAGATATTATATAACAGGTAGTCCTTTTTAGGTACTAGGTAACTTCGCACAATTTAAAG
The DNA here is from genome assembly GCA_944452665.1 of Stenoptilia bipunctidactyla. Classification (NCBI taxonomy): domain Eukaryota; kingdom Metazoa; phylum Arthropoda; class Insecta; order Lepidoptera; family Pterophoridae; genus Stenoptilia; species Stenoptilia bipunctidactyla. Next base: position 44,392,949 of record OX101721.1, on the reverse strand, counting down.
TATCATAAAAAAAAACACTGTGGCGGGGCGCCGCGTGGCATGATCCACCCGGTTCGCGCCAAGCCCTCATTCTTTAGAGACCCTAAACGAAACTTTTAAATGGGTTCCGGGGTGGGTGGGTACGTCATATCTTCGAATGAAGCGACTCATATAATAGCGATAGAACTTCACTTAGAAGTTCGTTTAATCATCTATTATATTTCGTCGCTTCATTCTTCAGATATTATATAACAGGTAGATTTTCAGAGATAGAAAGTTTTGTTTAGGTATATACTTGGAATTGAAATAAGTAAAGATATAAATATGTAATTACATATTTTATTATTATAGTACTTAATAATTAGTATTATTGCATAATGAGCTTCAAATAATCTTACTTTATTTGAGTTGCTAGAAATTATAATCAGCTTAAATTAATGAAACTTAGTGATAGTCTATTTATAGACACATAATTTTTAATGTAGTAATTTACTTAATATCAAAATACGTAATATTCAATAACTATTTTTAATATTAGGTTAAGTATTGTTAAGTATCGACAAAGCAAAGTTATTTTGTTGATCATCTAAAGGCCGATGGTAAAACTTTGCGAACACCTGTGAGTTTTGTGTCCACCCGGCCGTTTTTCGAATGACATCGACACTGATACCGGCCGCGTGCGCGGCTGAGGTTGACGCGTGTCGTGTGCTGTGCGCACTAAAACGCTCATGTCAATGCCACTCGTGGCGAGCGTTTGCTTAATCCATCGACTTAGCGTCTGACTTGATGCAGTTCTGTGGGGAGCTTTGAATGTTACGAAGAGATTCCCGGAGTTTGAACCTCAGATATTTTTTGTAATAAAAATATATTCTTTTAAAGTTGATACTGGGCATATGTTGATATTGCTTTGAAAGTTTGAGAAGAGGGAGAGATAATAAGGGCTGTTCACGATTTGGAGCGGAAGTCTTGATTATATCTGTTATAATAATATTTACTTTATCAGATTGAAAAACAATATTTTCTAATTTAATTAAAGACAATGTCTGTACTCTTTGACCGGTACATAAAGCTAATAATGTAACGAGTTTTTTTTTTTTTTTTTGTAATATTTTCTAATGATAAATTAATATTTGGATACCAAGAAGACAGTTGATTTAGTACTAAATTTGGATCCCAAGTAAATGAATATTTAGGCTTAATAGGTTAAGTTTTATAGGCTCCTTTTAAGAGGCGTTTAACACAACTATTATCACTTATCTCTTCTCCTAATAAAAGAGATAATTCAGATCGATGCGTATTTAATGAACCGTTAGAACATCCCTTATTAAATTGCTCGTTTAAGAATCAAAGAACTAATGGAATGGATTTTTCGAAACTATTAATTCATAACCACACTTCTTGAAACCATAACTTCAATGAGACGTTGTACTAGCGAATATTAGTGTCTGCGAGCGAGGCGAGCATCAACGTGAGAGCCTCTGGTGGGCAGCCGCGCCGGCTGAACGACGCCCGGAGAGCCTCGCGGCACCCAGGGTAAGGCTGGAGTGCAGTGGGTGCTGACTCCATGGCTGAGAAGGCCAGAAGGGGAATACAAGTACCCCTTCGGCTTTATCATCAATGATTTTTCGTAAACATTTTAATACAAGAGAAAAGGGAGGAAATGCATAAAAATCCAAGTCAGCCCAGCTTATTGTAAATGCATCAACTGCGACTGCATCAGGTTCAGGCTTCTAGGTGACAAATAATTTACATTTGGCTCGACTTGAGAACAAGTCGATCTTAATGGGCCCGAAACTATTTACAATAAGTTGGAAAGCGCTATCCGAGAGGGCCCATTCAGTATCAGGGTTAAGTTTTCTGGACTCTTTCTTTCTTTCTTTTCTTTTTCTTCACTAGCTATACTTTTGAGACCTAACAAAACCGCGAGTAATTCTAAAAAGTTAATATTATTTTCTTTTTCACTGTTCGTCCATGAACCACTATATTTATTATTTTTGCATACTGCTCCCCAGCCTGTCCTAGATGCGTCGGTGTAAATTTCTAACTTATAATTTTGAGTAATGATTGGACAAGAAATAATATTAATATTATTTTTCCACCACCATAAATCTTTTAGTAATATCTTATTGAGATTCATTTTTGCCTCATAGTTTCCTCCGAACTTATTTAAGGCTAAAAAATTTTGTCTCTCTAATATTTTTGTATATAAGAATCCATATTTTGTGGCTGGACAGGCTGCGATCAATACACCTATAAGTTTAGCGAAATTTCGTATTGAACAAGTTTTAAGATTAATGTACCTATTTATTAACTGTGCAATGTTATTCCGCTCATCGCCAGGTAACGTAATAGACATCTGTTCTGTGTTGAACATAAAACCTATGAATTTGATTGACTTTTTTGGTACAATGTGACTTTTATCGAAATTTACAATAAAACCTAGACAATGTAATAACTTCAAAGTTTCTCTTACATTAATCATGCATTCTTCATATGTATCTCCAATAAGAAGATCGTCTTAATAGGTAGTAGACTTAAAACCTTGTTTTCTCAAATGACTCATTACTTCACGCATAATTTTTGTAAATACCCACAAAGCTATCGATAATCCATACGGCATTGCTGTGAACTCGTAAGTGATCGGCTCAGACGAATCATTTTCTTGGAATTCGAATCGTAGGTACTTTCTGTTTTATAAGATTCCATTTTAAAATGTACTTTTGTTACGAACTTGTTTAAAGATTTTAAATTTAGTATAAACCTTTTTTCTCCGTTAGGTTTCGGAGCTAAAAATATATTTGAAATACATTGATCATTTGAAGGAGAACAAGGTTTTATAGCCCCTAAGTCTAATAATTTATTTATAGCTATTTTAATAAATTAATTCATGTTTTTCACATGATGACAAATTATTTTTAGGAATAGAATACTGACAAATTTGAGTATCGAATGGTATTCTAAATAAATACTTTAGCCACTTCAATATAACTTCATTTTTAGTTATTTTTGTCCAACAATCATAAAATAAATTAATTCGACCTGCATGTACCTTGATTAATGTTGGGTCGGAGCACGCATCCTGGATGAAGTCTGCGGCTGGAACTTGGCGTTGAACGCAGAGTTCGATTGTGGGCGCTGCTGTGTTTGAGCTGCTATCGGTTTCCTCTGACCTCCCCGCCCCCCCCTGAACGACGGGTAACGAGGAGGTCCTGTCCAGTTTCCCTGCTGAGACGACCGGTTGACCGTTGATATTTGAGAGGCGGCTGTTTTGGCTGGGCCTTTTTTAATTAGGGCTCCCTGTTTTTCAATGGCTTTACTTGCCTTTATTTTTTCCGGCACTGAACTTCCGAATAAAGTTTTGTCTCTTTCGGAGTCTTGTATAACATGTTTAAAGTTTGTATCCAAATTCGGTAAAATCAGTTTTACCCTATCTTTGGTTAACATAAAGTGGAGGTCTGATAATAGGCGGCATCCATCACTTACGTGACGGAGGGCCTTAATTTGTTTTCTTCCTTCCCAAGGAGGACGTCAATCCCTCGATTTATGGCGGTAATACCGTACCCCAGCTGTTGCTGAAAGTTTTGGTTTTTTTTTTTTTTGTCACGTGCTCGTGCTATGTCAGTTATGGCTGCCAAGATTTCCGCATTTAATTTTGGGGCTTGCAAGTTTTTGCAGTTTTCGGGTACCGTATTTTCTATGGTTAATTTATCTTTGTCTTCTTTGGACAGTCCTTTTCTTAGTAAAGGTGTCCATAAATTTGAGAGCGTATCGTGTATTTTAGCGCCAAATTCGGGTGTATCGGAATTTGCAGCTCCAAGTGCAGTAAGCAGCTCTGGATCCAGATCGGGATTAGGTTCTCCCGATATACCTGGTGCGTCTTGTGATATTGACGGCTCTGGATTAGGGAGCGTCTTTGCAGATAGCTTTTGATCCACAGTGAATGACGCGGCAGTCTTCTGGTTATCCAGGTTTACATCATCCAGCGGTAGCGGTAACTCATACCTTGGAGGCGACATGTTTATGTTTTAACAAACATATAATTCATATTAATATAACGCTCATAACGTATTACAGACAACGAGATAAATCTCCTTGAGATTACCCGCATTTTCTGTAGTCGTATTGAAAACAAAAGGTGATCGATAAGATCAGATAAAATTTATTAAAGTTTACATCACAACGATATTGAGCAGTTAACGTGATATATCTATTATAGATTACACGCATTTTCTGCTCTGATTTTTTAAATAACCTTGGAGGCGACATGTTTATGTCTAATTCATATTAATATAACGCCCATAACGTATTACAGACAACGAGATAAATCTCCTTGAGATTACCCGCATTTTCTGTAGTCGTATTGAAAACAAAAGGTGATCGATAAGATCAGATAAAATTTATTAAAGTTTACATCACAACGATATTGAGCAGTTAACGTGATATATCTATTATAGATTACACGCATTTTCTGCTCTGATTTTTTAAATAACATTTTTACACTGAATAAGTAGCTCTTGCCTTGTAAGATTTCTTCTTCATCGGTAGAAATAATTCGCTGTTTCCGTTTTTTATTTATTTTTTGTTCCAACTTTTTTATCTTTATATTATAATGTTGAAGCTGTTCTTCTGCTGTACGTTTAACATTTTGTAAAAACTTAAGTAAATGATTAAAGTAAATGACGTATGCTTGTTACCACGCACGAAAAAAGAATGAGGGCTTGGCGCGAACCGGGTGGATCATGCCACGCGGCGCCCCGCCACAGTGTTTTTTTTTATGATACTTTAAATTGTGCGAAGTTACCTAGTACCTAAAAAGGACTACCTGTTATATAATATCTGAAGAATGAAGCGACGAAATATAATTCAATACGACTTTAATTATTTGAATATTATTTATTTTATGAGGGAAACACTTTACTTTGCACACACAAATACAATTATTATTACTAGGGACATAACTTATTATCAGACAATGGTGGAGCAGTTCGATTCGCGGATTATAAAATTCAGAGATTTTTCTCCGAAATAAACATTGATCAGCCCTTTCTGAAGTTTGGGCCGAGAATCATCTAACAAAAACCAAAGCGTCTCTGTCAGAACGAAAATATTCAAATTGAAATTAAAACAATGACATACTGTTAGTTCGCGCCATAGCCGTCTTTATTTCTCAATATAAGGCGCGCTCAAGTACCACGGTACCGCTCCTGGCGGAAAAGCGTGTCGAAAAAGGCGACTAACCCGAGTTAGCCCCGCTTGGTTTTAGGACAGATTCAGAGTTGCCTAGCTAGCAACCACTCTTAGTATAAAATCTGCCGCAAATATAGGGTCGCCATATAAAAGTCAATAATACTTTAATAGCAGATTAAGACTGATGAGAGGGTAATAATTACGAAAACATTTTTTTTTATATATTTTTCATAAATTAAAGTTTCAAAATTCTTTTAAGTGATCAAAATTTAAATTTGATCTGTAGTTTATGTCAACACAACAAGTAATAAAAACGTGTCCATTTAATTGTGTATAGGCATAAAATCTAGATGAATCTTAAATTTTAATATGAAAAATATCGAAAAAAAAAATTTTTTTTTCGAAATTCATACCCACTCATCATACCTAATCTGCTATTAAAATATAATTGACTATTATATACGGACCATGTATAATTGCGATGATGTGTTCGGGCAAAGTTTTAAGCAGAGCCAGATCTTCGTAAACCCCTGGGTTTCGACCTCATCGGCACTTACCATCAGAAGGTCAAAAGCGGTGTTAATAACCTAAAAATGTCTTCAGTGTAAAAGTCATTGTGCATTCATTGCAATCTTGATTTTTTCATAAAGTAAAAGTACAAAAAAAGTTTCTTTAATTCTTTGAATATGCTAATCTCCTTGTGTTTGATAGCTTAACTTCTATTAACGTATTTTATAGGCTATATGTAAATTCTAAATTCAAAAACTTTTATTCATAATAGGTTTACAAAAGAAACACTTTATGAATGTCAAACGGCAGATGAGGTCTGCGCGCCGTGACGAATCTTTTTGGGGAGGCCTCTGTCCAGCAGTGTCCGTCTCTCGGCTCACTAAGATGATGATCGCCCATTATCCTTCAATATAGCTACCTACTTCTACTACTTCTACTTCTGTACTTGTATAATAAAGATGAAGAGTTTGTTTTTTGTTTGAAAGCGTTTATCTTTGAAAGTGCCTGTAAAGAAGAAATTACTACGTCTGATCACAAAGCAGTACTAAACTTAAATTTCCAACTGTCTATAGTCTGGCTAATGAAAGTAGAGAGTGAAAAAATCTGGCGAATTTAAAAAATCCCATCATGGTAACCCCGACTATAGTACGACACATAAGGATTAAACAAACATGATAATTCTTTTTTTTATAAAATTATCGTAAAAAATAACAATTTTGGTCCTAATTTTTGTCCTAATTTTTGATGAGAAGTATATAATTAAAATGATAGGCAACTAGTATTAATCAGGCTTAAAATTAAAAAAAATAAAATAAAGTGTGTCTCAGAATGTTTTTCGTGTTTTAATTGACCAATACACGCCAACCGCTACCTGCAGGAGCACGGGAGTAGTCTCAAACCCTTGGCCGGCTTTTTAGTAGCCATGAATTGTTGCACGGGACCGCAGCGTGCGTTTTCTGTGCGAGCGTTTTATAAAACATCGATTCCTCCACAATTTTTGTCGTCTCTACAGGACACATTTTAATTTAACAAACTTAAAACATGTGCCAAGTGCCAATTTGATCAAGCGTTGGGTGCGCAAGTTTGAAAAGACTGAGAATACAATACCGGACAAATCGTCTGGGCGTAAAAGGACATAAAAAACGTGCATGAACGTCGACCGCGTTCGCCAGTCTTTTATGGACGACCCACGACAGTCGTTGAGATTGCGCGCAGCTTCTCCTAATTTGAACAAATCTACGGTTCATCATATTATTTCGAAAGATTTACATTTTCATACCTTTAAAATTGTTATTGTTCAAGAAATGAAGCCTGAAGATAATGATAAACAAGTCAAATTCTGCAGGACAGTGAAAACCGTTGAAAAGGAGTTTCATTGACATCTCGTTCCCCGACGAGTCGAATTTTCACCTCAACGGTCACGTGAATAAACGATTTCCGTATGGAACAACCTAAAATGTAAAGTGTTTAATGAATTGCCACCCAACCTGAATGTTTTGAAGTAAAGAATCACTGAAGAAATCAACTCTGTTCTAAAAGCGATGCTGCAGCGAGCGGTTCGATATTTTAGCTCCAGGTTAAATGAGTGTGAACAAATGACAGGTGCGCATTATCAAACGGTTGTTTTACATAAATAAACTTCAAGAACTGCTCTTAAATTTAACAATAAATAAAATGAATTTTAATTGATATTGTTGTTTTTTATTTAATATTTAAAAACGAAAAACATTCTGAGACACCCTTTACAATAATCTGAATCCAGCAATTCTATATGGAATGAATCGTCAGAGTCACTGGTATAGCTGTTTGCTACGTTGGTTATGAAACTATCAAATTTTTAATTTTTATATTCATAAACTTCCAAAATCTCAATCTCACCAACCGTTCAATTGACAACAGTGACACCAGAATAAGTCGCCATATAAAAAGTTTGTAAAAACACCCATTGTCTACTTTCGTTAACCAGACTCTATAAATCCCATACTTTAACCACAAACTAAGATATACAAAAAATCAATACATATATTAATAATCAATCTATACATCCAGGTGTCATACAACGCGGCAGGCGTGCTCGCTCACTTGGCTTCCGACGGCGCGAACGCGTGGTCCGTCAAGGAACCGCCCCGAGACGCGGTTCTCCACCGCGTCGCCACCACCGTCGAACGCTGGGACTTGCGTGCGGAACGCAATATCAACTACCGGTCCTTCGAGCCGATATTGAGCTTGCTGCACGCCCATCATACGCCGCAGTGCCAGCATTGGGCCGCGTGGGCTTTGGCCAATTTGACCACTGTTTACCGTAAGTACTGTTTAGTAGTAAATTAGATTTAGGACCTGGGTAATATTTTTATCGAGTTTGGAAAGCGATGTTTTTGTGTCATCGTGGACATGAAAGAAACGTCATTTTTTACGATAATGAAGCGAGAAAATGTGACAGAGTTATCAGATTTTTAATCGTGCTTGAATTTTAAGAATATAATTTTGAAAAGAGCAGTTTCGTCAGTTTTGTGCGAACAGTTAAGAGGCTTGCAACGACAGCTCATTAGTCTAATTATGTTAACAAGTTTAGAAGTTATGAGGGAAAAGATGAACATCCACATCCATATACATACATACAGGTCAAATCATTTTTTCTTCGCCGTAGTCGGGTAAAAATGCATTCACTACTCACGGATAACAAACAAAAACTTGATTCTTTGCTAGACTCGTCCCTTGGCTTCCAATGTAAATTTTTTACGTAATGGTTGCATTACATTTCAATTTATTTTATCTAGGAGTTTTAAAAAGTCTACTTATGTATTATACCTTGTTGGAGAGCTTAACCAATGTACTTTATTATGATTATGAATCTGCACACTAAATAAATAGGACTTTTTTTACAGGAGACGCATTTTAAGTGCGATGTTTTGGTTTAACTTAAGAAGAGAATAGGGTTTGAAAGACCATAACATATGATCCTTTGAAGTTATTGAGTTTTTTTTCTTCATCTCATTAAATTATGAATAATTTACACGATAACGTCAAAAAAAGCAGTTACATAGCGAAGATTCTTTTTATTTCTTACAAATACTAGTGAAAAGTGGACGTTTACAGTTAAATGCTAAAAAGTGAAATAACTCAAAAACGGTAAATTTTAGGAGGGGTGGTTCCGTAGCAAAAATGGTTCGTTTTTACTTACTCTGTATGTCAACAGATGCGGGTCCAAAAAAAGTAACCCTGCGTATTGTATCCGTTTTCTGGTACCTTAAACACAATAATATGATCTTACTTGAGGGAAAGATGGCGCTATGAGATTTTTTTTTAATCATCGGTCTTCATAACAATATATTACTTATACAAGGTTATCGAAGCTCACTTTGGGGCTAAGTAGCTCGGTGTTTCAGATTAAGCAATTCATTTATGTAACTAGCAGTTAAACAGCGTTTCTTAGTAAATAATTTCGATATAATTGTTCTGATTACATACGCCAGAAAATGCGAGTCAAACGCTTTTTACAATGTACCTTTATTTACCATTGTAAATTACTATTTTATGTTCGTATTACTATTATTAAACTTACACGATCAGAACACACATATTGATAGTATAAGTCTGGACAAAAAAAAAACAAAAGATGTAACGAGAAACTGACTTAGATCTGACGAGCAAATGTTATCTTTTACCGCAATTAATTCCCGACTTATTAACATTTCTATTGTTGTATCTGATGTGTTAATTAAATATATTGCACGCCATGTCTAAATTGAATGTTTGATACATTGCACGACCGGCTGGTGTAGCGGTAACATACATTGCCTTCTATGCCAGAGGTCCTGGGTTCGAATCCCGGCGGTGGCGGATATTTGTGTGATGAACACAGATATTAGCCGTCAAGTCATGGATGTTCATATGTTTATTTAAGTTTATTCTAATAAAAATATGTATTTATTCAATATGTATGTTTATATATTTCTTAAGTATATCAGTTATCTAGTATCCATAACACAAGTTCTTTAAGAAACTTAATTTGGGCTAGATAATGTTGTGTGAGTGTCAGAAATATTTATTTATTTATTATTTATTGCAGCGGAGAAATACTGCAACTTGGTAGAACAGGAGGGGGGCCTCCAACTGCTGAACGAATTGCTGGCCCACCCAGCCCCGTATGAGCTCATCAAGGAACTGGCTCGCATTGTCATCAACAACTGCGCCAATTACAATGCCCGCGAAGTCACCACCCCCCCTATAGCGGAGTCTCCGGACAATTAACTAATGGACTTCTTTGGGGAAATCATTCCCCATCTTGACGAGTAGCGGCGAATCGAAACAGTGAGCTTAACGATCTCTTGACTGCTGCGAATTTCAACTGGTTTAAACTTAGAAATTGCATTCTGAAGTTTACTCCTGCAATTAGTGCTTCAATCGGTGTTAAATGTTCTAATAAGTATATTATTATAAAACCATATTCAGTTAGCGTAACGATCGGAAGAAACTGAGCTTCTTTTAGTGTCTAATAATCGCTCGTGGTATTTTATCGTAATTATGTATGTGTTATCGGTGTAATATTAATATTCACGGATATTCAAAGTTGATGTTAGGAATGTGTTTGAAGGTATGGAATTAGTCATTTCATCTTTACTGACACCTATGTTACTGTCTTTGTCAACTAATCTACTAAATAGATTACATTGCTCAGTAACTATTGAAATTAATCACGAAAGAATTACAGGCTTATTCAAATGATCAGCAATCTTAGAAGTGTTTAAATCTTTTAATGAACTGACTAAAGGCTGAGAAGGATGGACAGCCCGTATTGGGTAGAAGTCGAGTTAAATATAAGTCACTTAATTATAATTAATAATGACTTAGTAGGATCGATACATTTACAACTCACATAGAATTCACATGTTTAGGTGTACAACGCACTTTGATATTTCGCAGTAGTCGGATCGTGTTACAAGTAGTAGAAATGTGTGTTTCAAAGAAATATTCCCGCTCGGAACTCTGTCATAGTGAAAGTACAATAAGTTTTAAATATTGTTGTTAAAGTGAATTAAATTATTCTATGTACAATTAGTGAAATGATAAAGAAAAGCAGTGTCGTGATTGTGGTGAAAGTGCTCGAGGCATCTGGACTCGGATATAAGAAGGCTGAACGCTATCGTAAAGGTTTTAATCCAAATGATTGTTTTAAAATGAATATATTGTATCATAATTATATAGATGTTCTTTGACATATTATAATAGTATGTAAACACTTCGACTAAGTTTATATTACTTCAGCGGTGGAGGTGCAATATCACGTATTTCTGTATAACTATGCTTACAAGCGCATTATATGTTTCTACGCTTTCTGTGACTCCCTTTCATGCAATACTATTAGTGATAGATGTGAGATTAACATTGTTTGTCCGATTTCCTTGCAATTCGCAAGTTCATAATATAATATTGAGATATAATATATACTAAAGTAATATAATAGATGTACTTGTATGTTTTAAGTGCGCAGTTTTAATAAAAGAGTTAGTTTTCGGTTTCGTTCGGCTTCGTCGGGGGGACACGCTTGTACTTTTAGTGAATTTTGTTGCGATGTAAATCTTAAGGAGGGTGGCGATTATGTCTCTCCTGGCAGATCTTATAAATGACCCTATCAATGGAGTTAATAAGTGCTCGTGAACTATGTTAGACATGTTGTTTTGTTTCGAAGTTTTGCATGCATAAATTCTAGTTATAAATAGTTTAAAAAAAAATTAAGGTCATGTAGAAAATACATTTTTCGCATTATGTTAAAGATATACTTTATGGAATCGTAAAATCAATAAATGTATTTATTATTATGTTTAGAAATATTTTTCATTGTTTTATTGAAACTTCTTTAGGTATAAAACGTATTATCAAGTTGGAATTGAGTTACCCACAAAAAATAATTAATTTAATTTAATTGTGGTACATAAGAAAATCCTTTTAGTGTCGCCTGTATGTCACAGCTCTTATTTATGTTTACAGTGGGCTCGATTCCACATTAAGTTTCTCAAGTGTCAAATTAGAAGAATTCAATTTCCAAAGTGGCTAACAAAAATTGATTTTGTAGCTTCTAAGTTTTGACATAAGAGAGACTTAAAACAGATTTTAATACCGAATATTTGGGCTCGATTAGATAGATTTATATCGAATACGGACCAGTGAAGTGTACCTACTTACTAAAACGGGTTAAATTATTTATTTAATTGTATCGAAATTGAGGTTCCATTGTTCCAATACATAAGAGATAAAAAAAAAATAGTTAGATGCAAATTTTATTACTGGCCGGATAAATATTTCATGCCCGTATACGCAGAAGGAGCCTGTTTTTAAATCGTTCTACAACTACAGTATATAACGTCCGCAGTATTTAGTACCTTCCAAAAAGTATAAATAAAAAATTGTACCTTAATTGCTGCAAAGATAGCATAAGTTATTTTCCAGCAGGACCCTCAGCCGTTTGAAGGTCTTTAGACCAATGGTATACGGCTCCGATTAGAGGCATATTTTGTAGTACCTTAAAAATTAATTTATACTTCTTTCAAATTTTTATTATTTTGTGAGGAATCTCCTCTTGAGACTTTTTTCATGCCAGCAGGACCCTTTTATGTTTTAACGCTTTCAGCCCAGACAGTCACATTTCTTAACAGCATTTTATTAGTAGATACTTTACAAAAAACAATACATTTAACCAAAATAGATAGTATTTTCGCAGACAATTTGTTTGAAATCTATTATTTACATTATTAACATTACTTTATTATTAAATTAATTATTTACTACATTAATTAATTATTTACTACATTGGCAGATTCAAAGAAAGGGAACATTCAGTTAATATAATTATATTGACACTACTGAGTCGACATTGAATAGATAAATAAGAGCGGCCATCTTGTAATCGTTCTGAAGCATTTTGTCAGCAATTGCAGTGCGATCACAGAACTTTATCGACTCGTATGTTTACGAATTTTCGTATAGCATGGAGTCGGTTGCAAGTTGTAAACAACATTGTAATTTAGTTATTTTACAATACAACATGTTCACAAACATTTAAAATCAGCGAGACACATATTTATTTGAACTTTTCTTGCGTCAGTTGGTTACAAACTTACAATCCAACTCCATACTGTACGAACTTTCGTGAACACACGATTCGATAAAGTTCTGTAATCGCACTGCTGCAGTGCTAGCACGGATCTTTTGTCGATCGTAAGTTTACGAATGCTCGTATAGTATGGAGTCGGTTGCAAGTTTTTAGTAACAATGTAATTTTTTATTTTACAGTTATTTAAGAGTAGAACCTGTTAACAGACATTCAAAATTAACAAGGAACACATTTATTTAAGCTGACCGTGCGGCAATGGATAGATTTCAATTATTGCTTGCAAAACCGTCTCCATACTATACGAGCATTCGTAAACTTACGATCGACAAAAGATCCGTGCTAGCACTGCTGATTCGATTCGTGTAAGCAATCGAATGGAAAATCGAACAGTTTAATTAAGGCAACTACGATTGTCTCTAAGATTGTCAATTTTGAACTGTCACGCATATCATGTGAACACAACTCTACGATAATGTATCACGAGGTGTAATTGTTTAGCAAAATTTCTTGAGTTATGAAGTTATTTAGGAAAAACTCATTTGCTGTGGTCACGTTCGAAAAGTAACGGTAGCAAAATAAGTTTCCAAATTGAGTTTTGATTTTTATGTGGTTAGATAAAAGCTAATGAATAAAGTATTACTCGACTGCTTCAAGCCCATCTTGTGTTTTATAAAAATCGTAAAACATCATAGTTCAGCCGATTTATACTTACTTTAATCGTAAGAGTACTTTTATCCAACCCTTGAAAAATCAGGCTCAAGTAAAATTTTTAATTTGTTAGGGTTATGCCCCTATATCGTTTTGGATACAATTTTCGTTTTAGTCGTAATTTAAAGCTGAAATTACAGGATAACAACCCATCCTGGTGGTGGTTTTTAGTCGTAAATACACCTTGATGTAATGGACTCGAAAATATTTGTCAGATTTATCCGACCGTGGCGGTTAAAGGGTTAACACGGGTTGAGGCAGAAACTGGCTCTTCTCGATGGAGTTGTTTTGGTGTAATATTTTGTGTGAAGGTTGGTAGCTAGCGAACGCTTAAGGGGTTCTACTTGGATTAGTTTGTTTTACTACACGCTTATCCAAGGTCTCTAGGGCTATTCTATGCCGACCCTTCGCGAGTCAACAGAAATAAGGAATAAAATGGATGTGTACACGACGGTAACCCACTTCCTTTTTACTTCTGCTCCTGCGATCTCCGTGGTTCGAATATTTATCTGCGGTGTGACAGGCACTTGTTTCGAACCCTGGGTGAACTTTATGATACAAGCATATTTCATGCAAATTTTATGGTAAACGATAATAAATGTCGTTATTAAAGAAACTTTATTAGGTACTTCTCACTCTAAAGCTTGAACCTAATTTTGAAGTAGTACTGCGCAACCTAACTAATAAGCGGAAACTCCTAAAGTTTCAAGATTTGGCAGCCATCAGGTTATTTTAATATTAGGTAGGTACTAGCAGTGGGACTGCGTAGGCTTATATCATCATCACAACTCCGTGTAATGAGCCCACTGCAGGGCTATGAGTCTCTCCCCTGGGTGACGAGGAGGTATAGGCCATAATCCACCAAGCTGGCCCAGTGCTAGGTGGTGGATGTCAGAATTTTTAAGGGCACCGAAAATGGCTTCTGACAAACCCTAACGACTACTGTATACAAGTATGCAGCACCCGGCTGCTTAACGTGCCCTCCGAAGAACGGAAGTCGCCGTGAGAAATGAATGGTCGGCGGTCACCCATCCAAGTACCGGCCGCGCCGAAGATTGCTTAACCTGTGATATCGTTTGATACACACAGTAACCGCGGCGCCACGACGACTTCTTATATAGGCTAATATAATATATGTTGAATATTTTTCTTAGGTGTTCTTTGTACGATGTAGTCTGCAGCGCACTTATAGCAATAATCCTGCGCAATTGCCGAGCGGATATTTTTGCGTCATTTTCATAGCTTTCCCTAAGTTGAACCAAAACAAGATTAATTAATCGACATCTGAATGAATATTGAAATTCTCTATTACATAGGTACATAAGTACACTTTAAAGCAAAGCATATGCGACAGGATAAAGATAAGCTGGCAATGAAGAAAATCATGTCGAATAGTACATTTATTACTCCTATAGTATTCCCCAAAAAATGTCCATGTACCAGAAATACATGAACCTCTATTACCCCCTAGTAGCAATATTTTTTAAGCAATGTATGAAGGACCAACTAAAGGACAAAAATAGATTAAAGACTTATACATAAAGGAAATGAAACACCTGTGTTTTACGATATGTTTTTATTATTTCAATAACATCTTGTATATAATAACTTTAAATAAAATTCAATTCAGTTAGCTTAGAATGCATGCTAAATAGAATTGATTATATGTATTCAGAAACCTAACTTTTGAATAAACATTTATATTTAGAATATAGGATCGAGTCTATTTTGTGTTTAAATGTACTATAGTGTTATATTTATCTTAGATCTATATACGATGTAAGGTACCTATATCATAAGTGCTAGATTCAAAAAGGCTCAATATTTATTATCTATGTTGGTTATATGCTATGGAAAGAAATATGTTATTACCTATTACAGCCAATTTTGATAATTCTAATGAATGCGACTTGGACAACAACATTCACGTTAAAACAATCATATCAACTTAACATTTAAAAGTGTTAGTTAAAACAATGTGATGAGAATTCATTATCATTAATTACATTGTTTCCCTCATAATATAAAAGGCATGAAAAAAATACGCAAGTTACAATGATATGTGGTTACTTATAAACTTTCAAACATTAAAACAACAATTAAATTTAAACATCACAAAACTTGTAAATATATTATTCTAAAATCATGTATTTCATACTAATATCTTAAAATGGTCCTTTTTAAGGCCGTAAGGGAAAAAGCGGCCGGTTTTCGGTGCTGTGCGTCAGTATCCTAATTAGAACATTTAGCAGGGCTACTAATTATACGTTTGTGCAAAATATAATCACAATACCGCTTAATAAGGCCATTGATTCGTTTATACGGGTATTCGAAATGCGAATTGGAGCCCGATGATAATTGACTGAGGTCCGATTCTGTGTGATTCGGTATGAACAGTCTCGCACGTAGTGAGTTGGTGTTAGCTGGGCGAGCGGGCGTGCGGGGGGCGCGGGGTCGCGGGTTATTCGTTGAGGATGCAGGTGCGCATGAGGGCGTCGATGACGGAGTAGGGATCGCAGTTGGAAGCCGGCCGGCGGTCCTCGAGGTAGCCCTTCTTTTCCTCGGCTACGTTGCGGGGAATTCTGATACTGCTGCCACGGTTGGCGACTCCTGCAACGAATTTACCGTAAGTAGTGCGCAAAAATAAAATCTTTTGAGGCTGTTTTAATCTAAATTGATGTAATAAGGCCGAAGAGTTTCTTTAAAAGCGGTAATCTCAGAAACCACCAGCTGAATTTAAAAAAAGTAACTATACTCTTATGGAAGGGAACTTTTGGCTATATTGTATCAAAATTTTCTTTAAAAAATAATGTTAATTCTCCTTTAGATAAGCCGTCGAAATTTCACCTCGACTCGCCCTTACCCTCGTACCAAACATCCATGTGTCACGTTTATCAAAGAATGATTATTAAAGCTCTAACCTGCACTAAAGTCGTTGATGCTGGAAGTCTCGTGGATGCCGGTGAGACGTCTCTCGTTGTCCTTTCCTCCGCGAGGGTCGTACACCCTGATGTGCTTCATGTGCACCTTCGACAGTTTGTCGATCGCCTTCTCGATCTCACTAGAAAAATAAAACAGCAATTAGATCCTTGTTACGTAACAGTCTGTCGAAGGCTCGTGTTCTGAAAGTTCAGATTGGATCTCTCCTTAATGGTAGATTTTTTTATTTTTTTCTATGGAGAATTGACAGCAAATCTGTTTGACGCTCGACCCTTAAGACTCATAAAACTCCATCTCTCATCATACTCCATCTATACAATACATTGGTATATGTTGTATGAAACTCTAATTATGTAATATATAGCTATTTAGATAGGTACAATTAAGAGTATCGACCGATTGAAAAGATTAAGTATGCAAAGCCATGTTAATAAAGAATTTCAATTCCCTAGCTCTTGTAGATTACTAAGTAGGTAGTAGGTATCAGAAATCTTAAAATTTTACATTTGTTGCGTTTGACTGGGTACTTTAAAACCGTGCATTTTATTACCAAACAAGTTCAGGAGCTAATTAATTTGTTCCTTTTTAAAATTTAAATCTATTTGCGGACATCACCATAAAGTCTGTCTATACGCTTAGTACCTATAGAAGTTGCCGATGAGAGGTTTTCTGACAGCTCATTAAAAAAACAAAACGGTAAAAAAAATGGTACAAAAATCTTCGATAGGTGGCGCTTTACAAAAGGCGAAGTCTTGTCTGTCATATAGCCATTTATTCCGAAATGCGTTTTTAAAAGTAAAACGAATTAATTGACGTCTGTATCAGAAATTGAACTTATAAATAACCATAGATGATAGATACCACTTACCTACATTATAGTAAACAGATTTCAACGCCTTCGGCTTTTTAAAAGTGCCATCTATAGAGGTTTTTTGAACTAATCTTTATGAGCTGTCAGAAAATTCCTCATTCTTCTAAAAATATATTAACTGTATAAACTAAATGATTTATACTTACATAATACCATTTTCTTCCCTCATCTTCTTAGTTGAGAAGTTGGTGTGGGCTCCTGACCCGTTCCAGTCCTGAACCGGCTTAGGGTCGAAGGAGACAATGACTCCGTACTCCTCAGCCAAGCGGTGGAGGATATACCGAGCCATCCAGAGATCATCACCGGCGGCGACACCCACTGAGGGCCCGACTTGGAACTCCCATTGAGAGGGCATCACCTCAGCGTTGGTACCAGAAATTGGCACTCCCGCGTATAGGCAGCATCTGTGATAGGATTTCTAAGTCAGAAATGAAGCGAGCAAGCAAAAACAAATTTTATAATGATACTTTTAGTAGGAACCTTTTCTACGTAACTAGTTAGGTTTTTTTATTGTAATTAAGATGAGGTGAAAAATGATAGCAGGCGGGCTTAGGAAACAACTGGCTCCTCTAAAAATTTTGAAATACTGAAAATACTGCTGGATCTGTTAATAGCGGCAGATTTAATGAGCTAGCTAGCCTGACCCTGAAAGGAGCCCTACCACCAAGTGAGTTCTTAAACGCTCTCGATTATAACGGGTCCGCCAAATAACTTTTTTTTTTGAAAATGCTATAAAATAAAAACTACTGCATATTTTCTCAAATTTCTTTTTTTATTTGAAAGTACAATCCTTCCGGTTAATAATAGAAAATAATTTCATTCAAATGGCTGCCTCGGCTGGCCATGCAGTAGCCTACACGATCGGTCCAATTTTTAAGCACATTATTGAATGTGTGCAGCTGTATTTCACCAATGGCTTCACGAATATTGTCCTTTAAAGCGTCAATTGTCTCTGGCTTGTCGGCGTAACACTTATCTTTGAGGGCACGCCACAAATAATAATGTCGGTGTCAAATCACAGCTCCGAGGTGGCCAAACGACATCAGCTCTGCGGCTGATAATGCGATTTTCAAAAACAGGGCGCAAAACATCGAGTGTAGCTTCGGCTGTGTGGCACGTAGCGCCGTCCTGTTGAAACCAAATGTTGCTAATATCCTCCTCCTCAATTTTTGTGAACAAAAATTCGTTCAACATGGCCCGATAACGATCGCCATTGACTGTAACGGCCACTCCTTGCTCATTTTCGAAGAAAAATGGCCCAATTATGCCTCTGGACCAAAATCCGCACCAAACAGTGACTCTTTTTGGGTGAATCGGCTTTTCAATGTATGCGTGCGGGTTTTCTGTGCCCCAAATGCGACAATTTTGCTTGTTTACATACCCGCCAAGATCAAAATGAGCTTCATCTGAAAAAATGATTTTTTAATACAGTTGCTCAAAAAGTGGCGTATTGCAGGGACGTTTAGCGTTCGGGATGTGGGCTATTACACACGCGTGCTTTTTCTTTACCTTTTCCGCACTCGTGCGTTCTCTTTCCCAAATGTCAAAATAATGTCCATTAAAAAGAAAAAATCAACCACGAACAAAATTCTTAAAACAAAATTCATAGAAGTTTTTACGATTCATGAAAATATTTCTGAAAAGAAGCTACTAATTTGTTTCAATATCAGGTAAAATGATTTGATGCAATGAGTTAGGTTAGGTTTCATTTCATTTTATCTCATTAAATTCATTTTCATTTCATGTCAATGCAAAAAACCTAGTAAAGACTTGGCTGTATGGGCATAGTTCCCTTTGCCTACCCAGAATGGGTAAACAAAACAAAAAAAACTTTGTTTATAATCTTTCACGGCTGGCGCCATTTTGTATATTTTATAAAATTGCTTAATTTTTTCGCAACTGTATTAAAAATAGTCGTTCAGTACACGTGCGGAACCGTCATTGCAACTCGTTCCGACTGTCAACCCTCGCCTTCGGCTGCGCCTCGGCTCGTGTAGACATTTGTCGTAACTCTTTGCAATGACAGGCTTTCCGCACTCGTAATGAAATATACTATTTTGGCAAAATCAGCATCTTCTGTAAGTCGATCGCAGGCCCAACTAGCGAAGCGAAAACGCATTGGATGGTCAGTTGTTCAAGCGTATACACAACCATATTCGTTCAGCGGAAGGATAAAACTAATTATCGGTCAAATCAGACATGAGCTAAGTGTTACCATTCACGAAATAAGCACTAGTTGAAAAAAAAAACGTTACATGGCGGACCCTGTACTATAAATATTAACTATGAGTAAAGCCATCTTCAGAGGGTGTACTTTAGTTTATCGCCATTTCTTAATGACAATGATTGTATTTTTTTTGTTACAGTATTTGTTTTTAGTACGCTACTAGCTGACCCGGCAAACGTTGTTTTGCCATATAAATAAAAAAAAATGATGTTGGCCGATTCTCATAGATACCGGATAAGCACAAAAAATTTCATCAAAATCGGTCAAGCCGTTTCGGAGAAGTATGGCAACGAAAACTGTGACACGAGAATTTTATATATTAGACTAGCTGACCCGGCAAACGTTGTTTTGCCATATAAATAAAAAAAAATAGATGTTGGCCGATTCTCATAGATACCGGATAAGCACAAAAAATTTCATCAAAATCGGTCAAGCCGTTTCGGAGGAGTATGGCAACGAAAACTGTGACACGAGAGTTTTATATATTAGATTTACCTTGGCCCTATTTACAATAATAATTTCTTAAGTAATCACCTGTAATGAGCCTCAACGAGATCCCTGGCGAAGACCTTGTTAGCGCCAACGCCGCAGTAGTAAGGACCCTGTGGTGGGGGGAAGCCGCCTGGTGGCCACCCGAACGGCCTGAGGTCAGAGTCCAGCAAGGTGTACTCCTGCTCAATACCAAACCAGGGCTCCTCGTGCTTGCTCTTGTCGCTCGATTCTTGACACCTGATGCGGTTGTTGGTATCTGTAGGAAGTAGGATTTGAATATACTTACTTTTTTTTATCAAGGAGGTTGCGAAAAGGAGGCATGTTATGAATGGTTCACGTTCGAAATAGTCGTTATATATATATATTTTTTTTTCACTAAGGTGGCAAGGGATGGACCGATTACGTATGTAGCTTATACTCGATTGTTTTTTATATGGATTTCATTTTTACCACGACATGTCGGTGTCTGCCGTTCCCGTGGCCTCACTTCGATTTATAAGTCCTTTATTTATAATTATTATTAGGTAGATGTACCTACTTAGATCTTGTAGGTACATATAAAAAATGTGACAAGAAGTCAAGTGTATTAAAGGTCAGAAACAACATTTAATTTTTTCCACAGAGTATAGGCACGGTAAAAAATATCACGAACATCGACTACCTTTTATACAGGGTGACTGGTGACAAACTTTAGATACTGAAGGAGAGCACTCTGTGTTTGATTCTGATCATAATTATGTAATAAAAGTAGGTACTTAATTGTTTTCACTAGAATTCCCTATAAATAAATAAATACTACTATGTTACTTTTCATACACCTGAGTCGATCGCGGCACGTGACCTGGATCGCTGCCAACGCTAGCGTAACCATGCGTTGCGAAATCAATTCTTTAACTTTCGGTTAAGTTTACTCAGAAAATAATTAATATTTATTTTTTACTATACTTTTTCTCTTTATGTATGATCTCAAACTAACAGGTCCTTGAATTTCAAAAGTAACGCACCAGTCATCCTGAATAAACAGACGAAAATACAGAAAAAACCAAACAGACAATACATTAGAAGTCATAAGAATATTGTATGTAAAAACTTTAAATTCGCAAGTCAAGATGCAGTTAATTGCTTGCTGTTAAAGTAGGTAAAAAAATATATATACCTAAAATATTCGTATGGTAAAACCCACCTATTGTCAATTAAATCAGAAACTTTATATTGTAGAATAGATTTTTTAACAAAGAACTACCTATGTTCATATTTTATAAGGTCGTCTGCCAAATTCTCAACCTCAAGTTCATTTTTATGCTTATTAATGAAATATTAAAATTAAATTATTATTTATTATACAATAACATACCATAATAAGTGTATTCGTTGTGACGACGTAGAAGTGATACGGAAATTAAATTTGTTATATATTAAAATCTACCTTGAGTGTTTTGCGATTTATGTGAAATATCATCGACTAGTAGGTATCTGATTTAAATAAGTTAATACATTTTAAACTTTATTATTAAAAATTCCTTGGAATATTAAACAAAAGTTTCAAACATAAGTCAAGGCACAAAAAATAAATGTGCATTCGATTTTTCATCTAAAAATGTCGCCAAATTGTGTCGATTTGAGTATTATTGTTCTCCTTAACATTGACAATGTCCTTTTACTTTCATAAAATAATGTTATCCTTGAGCTTTTTGCATAATTTATAACGCATTTGTGTTATGCGCTGTGAGAGTATCGATAAAAACTTGTATTATGACAAGAAAAACAGCGTTTGCCTGTTAATTCATTTCAAATAATATGGAAAGAATAAACGAAGATTTACCATAAGAGATACATAAATATTTGTCGTAGCAACAAAAACTTGTTATATCTAATTTTCGGTCTACTAAGGTTCACTTCAGTTTGAGTGATTTAATAATTATTATCTGATTCCAATTTAAGTTTTTTAATAAGCTTGTCTTAAGGAAACCACGCAGCGGAGTTAAAGGGTCCTTATATACACGAAAACCCGAGAAAAGTTGACTCAATGATTAAATACAAATCGATAAAGACACATGTATTATATCAACATCTTTTTATCATTTATTCTACAAATCACTACAAATCTCGGTACTAACCTGTAGGTTCCATGTTGTATTTGTAGGTGTCACACATGACGAGGATGTGGTTTCCCCTCCTGAAGGGATCCTGGTAGATGGCGCGGGCGACCAGGAACGTGTCAGAGTTGTGACCCTGGGCTTGGCCTGTGGAGCTTCCATCGAAGTTCCAAATTGGGAGATCTATAATCACAGATAACACAAGTCAATACAAATGTTAGCAATACTTTGTTGTTATATTCTAGCGGTTACGTGTTTTCACTGGCGTAATTTATGAAACCGTAAGAATTTCTTTTAAAAATATTGCTTTCTAAAAATTTGGGCTATCCAATGAAGAAATAATTATAAAAATTAGACTGGTAGTTTCAGGGTGGAGCGCGTTAAAAGAAACAATTTTTTTTAAATCCCCAGACAATCACACCACTGACATGGCCCCAAACTAAGCAGAGCTTGTGATATGGGATACCATGCAGCGAACTAGGAGGGACCCTAGAATATAAATACATATATACATAGATAGACGCCCAGACCCGGATTTTTTTTGTTCCGTGCGAGAATCGAACCCGCAACCACTGGCGTCTGACCATCGCTAAAGTGGTTACCACCAAAAGTTTTAATATAATTTAACCCTCTAATTAAGCCTTATTTAGCTAATATAACCTTCCGAGCTTGGCTTATAAATGCAAAAAGATTTTTTCTAATTCGACTGGTTCCAATTCGATCTTCTATTCGATTCTATTAGACAGCTCGTATATACTATACATACTCGTAAAAACTCGTATAAAACTATCCATATAAGGACGACGTTCAATAATTTGCTTTCCAATTTTTTTTTCAATAAAGTGTCAATGAAGGTAAGGTAGTTACACGTCCATCACTATTTAATTCGACTTTGATGACTCTTTAAATAAATATGTACTGTTTCAATATCTAAATTTCCAAGCTAAGGAGGTCATAGGTGAGTCCGTCTTTACTTATAGTGATTGTTTATGCAGAAAACCGCGGCAACATATCCTCTAATTTGAACTAAAACCGCAAAACCACAATGCCTTTCGTACCAAGGAAGTCTTGCATTTGACATCTAGTGCCTATACCTGTCGATCAATACGAAAAAAAATGTCTACTCGTCAAATTTCACCTCATACCCTAAACTGCGTCGATACCATCAAAAGGAAATTCAAAATGAGGTTTTCGTGCAAACATAGGTAATAACTTTTGTCGACAAAACAATTAAGAAAACTATCAATTTCGACCTGACTCTATTAGTCACTACTCACGACGCAATGAAGACTAAGTAGTTGTGTGTATTATACGTTGTCACTTTAATTTTGTATAAATGCAAAACATTTCACACAATGTCAATGTCTTACATACCTATCTATAAAAGCCATAATAACGGAATTTCAAAATTTCCAAACTCCATAGGCAATATTCTGGAAACGGCAAGAAAATCTACGTAAAACTAATTATTTCAAAAAACATATCCTTACAGACTGTTAAAATTACTACAGTAACAACAGTTATCATAAATCTATATATGTATAGATACGTACTTAGTATAAGAAGCTGTCAACGAAAACCAACTACAACCAATATCTAATATAACTACGAAAAGGATTCAGCTACATCTAATAATCGTCCGAACAAATCTACAATACGGTTTGTCTGTTATAAGTCTGCAGCCATTACTGTTCTGAAACCTGTTAAGTTTTCATTGAATTGGTCTTTGTTATTCTCTGATCGCTCATAGCATTCCACGGGATATACGTGTTCCAAGTCCTCAGGAACAAAGTATGGAGGCTCGTATTGTTTCTCATGAGTCCTCTTTAACTCTCTTGAAATGTCGAATGTGCGATTTCTGTTTAGGTATTCTATCTTTATCTGCAAATTATCTATAATGACAAGATAGACAGATGAAGGATATTTAATTTTTTTATTGGAAGACTAGACGGATAGCTTAAGTATACAAATCAAAATCGAAATGAATTTTCGCAACATTAAATAATGTGTAAAAGTACATTTTTAAGCAAATTTCATCGAGTTTATTTAAATTATACAAGTTATCTCGATGTTTCGGCATCTTCACAGACAACGTGGTCACAAGCAATGGTCGTGTATAACATAATGTAACTCTATAAAATCCGGTTAGAAACTTCATTTATTTAGTCTCAAACAACCGTTACATTTCTACCAATTTTTACAAAACCATTCTCATTAATAATTCTATTTGTGAGAACCGTATCATAATCCATTCAGTTTGATGTCTCTGTCGCTTCAAGACAGTCACACGATGGAACAACTTATAAGCAGGGACTGCATATCGGTATATTTTTTTTAAATAAGTAGTACTAGTAAAATTTCAGTACCCTTATTAGTGTACTGCTTCATCAAACATAACACCTTTACAAGTTATTAAAATCTAATTTAATTAAATCAGTACCCAAATAATGTATACCGGATTAATTTCTGTAGATGTTTTTAGTACAGAAATATTTTAACCTGTTTAATTTCTGTACGAATATGTATAGGTCAGCCTATGTCCCTTCGCTTCATAGGCTTGCAACTATCGAACATTCTACAGTTATTTAAAAATAAAATTTTAATATCAATAATAATATTAATACCGGAAAATTTCAGTTAACTGAGAAAAAAAACAGTTATGATACAGTAATAAAAAAGGTACACTTATTATTTCAATGTGAATATCTGTACTGTTGTTTTTAAATACACCTAATTTAACGGTATGATGTCATACAGAAAAAAAATGTACAGAAATTCATACCGTTATGCAGTCCTTGCTTATAAGATGCTTAGATAGAACGACAATATAATCCTAAAAAAAAAAACAAAAGAACTACGCATAAGAGTAAATGGCTACGCCTGATTCATCACACGGAGTGTGTCTAATTGTAACTCAATGCTTATGATTTTAAGCTAGTTTTTTCCATAACTGAACAATGTACTCGTATTATTCAATAAGTGGACAATGTTACTAGGTATCTTCGCGTGCCGAACCAAAATGCTTATTGTTCTGCGGCTATATCGTGTTTTCGCGACCTTGCCATTGAAGGATATCTTTCAGTGCTCTACAAAAGAATCGGTATTTTTTGTGTAGGAAGACAATATTTATTTTGATTACGATTTATAGTAAACTTGGTGTGGTAACAATGGTCGATCTGAATCCATTTACTATAGAACGGTCCTGGATTCCAGACTGACTTTGTGTATGAATACTTTAAGTTAGATTACGAAAGCTGTTGCCATCCAATTTTTGAAGTGTTAGTATTCATGTAGACTACACATGGAGGATTTATGTCCCTTACTGTACAAAAAGCTATATTTTTCATTTGATAAGAGCAGCAAGCGTGAAGCCCGTTATAAACAGGAACCAGTACGCAGTTTTTCATTACGCTTTTGGTAAATTTTTGAGCCTATCTCAATCGTAGCGTACTTATCTCGAAATTCAAATTTACAAATTGAACCGGTAAAATCATGCTCCAGGAACTAAACAGCACGATGTTAGGTATTCAAATCATAACTGTGTGTTATTTATATCACTTGTTTACTAACACGCGATGCAGGTTTCAAGGGCGAATCACTCATTTACAGTACCTTTAATTACAATTGTTAATAAGGATGTGTGGTTACGAGTAGAGCAATATGCGGCAAAATTGTATTAGCTATGAAGTTTACACCGCAAATGTCGACGTAATCCTTAATGACCTACATTTATTGTTATGGAAAATTGTTGTGCATGGGCTTGTTAATGATAAACTAGCCAGGAATTCAATGTTACTTTTAAATTTACATATCAGTTTTGACGTTGATACTCTTTTGTTTACAAACTTTTTACGTGGGTACTTTTTGCAACACTTTTTAAAAAGTTAGTTTGTTAATTGAGATTGCAAGTAACCGGGTTATTGATTTACCACATTATGGCTAAGGAAATACAGGCGTAAGCACTAATCTGCGATGATCGTAAGTAGGTACCTACCTACTTTTTATGAGGTAATGATTAGTAGCCGTAAAACTAGTTTGAACTGACTAACGTTTCATTCCACATATAGAAGGCACGAAGGAGAGTAACTCCGTTAATACATTCCCATATTACAATTCAGTTAATTCTTATTTATTAATACGTACAAACGTAATTTGTAAATCCCACCAATCAGCATTGGGCAAGCTTGGCTTACGGCCTAAAACCTCCTCGTCACCCAAGACAAAAAGCATAGTGATACAGGAGGCTTATCAAAAGAATTAAGATGATAATAATGACGAATTTGTAAAACTAGTTAACAGATTATGTCTTACCTTTTGGTGATAATGGGATGAAGTTCAAAGTCCTATCTTTGCACCTCATATGCTCTCCAGATCCGTCGATCCAGATGTAAGTGGCCAGAATCTTGTCTCCTGGGAGCTGCAGGTCATTGTACCGAGACAGCAGGGTCTTCGAGAGAACGGCATTTGGGGAATTCTTCAAAACCGGCCCCGAAAGGATTTTGGGATTATCTGAAGACATAATAGATATCATTAAAAAAAAGGCTGTTATCTCTTTGAAAATAGGTGCGTTTTTACTCGCAATTGCAAAGTCACGTAAATAGGAAACTGAATCTAGTCCTAATCCTAACAAAACGTTTTGACTGACAATGTTTAAGTACTTTTTAGTACTTATTTAAAAAACGAATTATTCACTATCTTACTCGACACGAGCAGTCATTTGTGCAAATACTATTTCTACAAAAGAAGCGTGATAACGATAAGTTTAAAACAAAATGTAGGTACTAATCGTTTCTTAAGTATTTTTCCGCTGTCTAGATCTGTGCTGCTAAATAAATTCAATTACAATGACCAAGCTTACCTATTTTAGAACTGTATGCATATACCTTTATACAAATCGCATAAAAGTTAAGTAAGTACATAAAATAAAAGTGTAACTAGTATTTTACATGCTCTGAAGTTCATATGTTTGGATAAAAACATCGTTTCAAAAAATAAATTCAATCAATTTCTAAGTAGTACCTACCTATATTATGAAAATGATCATTAATCATATCTATCGGTTTCTCAACTCTCTTGCATATCGTTTTAGGTAAACACAAAAAATGCATATAAAAATCTAGGAATTACTTAATGATGTATTTATAAATTTAGTTAAAAATTAAACGAAACCATACAGCGGAACTACGGGGAATCATAACATACTCAAACCCGAGCGTTCACAGAATACCTATTTGTTTCCAAATTTTTATCGGTGAAAACCCGATGGTAAATTTAGATGGGGTCAAAGGTGACAGAGCATAGGTTAGAAATAAACTGGCTCGTCATCTAAAAATTGCCGGAAAATGCTAATTTTGTATTTATATAATTATTATGTATAGTTTTAACGCACCACCGTTGCCAGTAACTCTATGATCTTCATACGGGATAACCAACATGATGAGAAATCCTGCCGGTATTATTGAGAATAACCGCAAGTCATTAAAATATTGGCTTCTTGACCTCCTCTATATTTCATCACCGAAATGGAATAAAAACAAACACAAAATAATTTTGATAAATTTGACACTGTCCGACACTTTTTATGTCAGTGACAGTTTATGACAGTTCTATGACATTCAAATAACTGGGACGTCAAGAAAAATGCTGTAATCGATGGGGCCTATCTCCATCCTAGCTCTATTATTATGATTAAGTTGAAAACCATATCGACAACGGAATCATTTATTTCTCAACTTACCTTCAACTTTTTGATCACCCATCTTGAGAGTTTTTTTGTTCAACTTTTACCAACGTTTGACCTGCAAAGAAAGAAAAGAAAACTTTAATACAACTTTATTTTCATTATCTAAATGGTATATATATACCTAAGTTAGTAAAAAATAATTTCATAGAGTAGGTTTGTCTGCAATGTCGGAAATTTTTTTTCGAATAAAATATATGCTGTATATCAACTAGCATAACTTCTGAGCTATCGTGGTAATTATTTACTTAATAGGCCGCGATCGACCGATCATATTTCCGGCATGAGCAGTATCTATAATACATTTTACCCTTTTTAACCTGAGTTCACGATCGCACGCACCATGACAACAAACCCTTGACATGCCGGTCATTAGAGCAATCGATTGGCGTCAAGCCAGCCTAATCGTCTATATAGACTATTGCTACGTGATTGCTAGCTACCAACATACCCGAACAAGAAATATTCGGTAAAACAAGTTTATCGGGATATTTATCAAACTTGACGAAACAAATACTCGTTATGTGTGACCGTGCGTTATTATATTTTGTTATATATTATATGTATCAAAAGATTACAACAGTATCGCGACTATTTATAAAAACTAATATAGACTACTTATAAAGTAATACACAGTTTAGAGTTTGAAATTATATTTCCCATGTACTTAAAATTTAAAATCTACTAATTTAGTTTAAATTTATAACTGTATTTTAAAATCTATCTTAAAAAAGCTGCCGACATCAAAATGTATCGTCAAACAGCAAAAGCATCTGATGTATTTATTCCACTGTTTAAACTAATCGTTTTATTTCCGAATGCATTAGTACTACTCATATTTATATTCAGTGCATGCGCAATGAATAATTACTATTGCCACTCAACGGCGATTCGAGTTGACATGGCTGAGTGAAAGGTAAACTTAATTTCATGACACACGGGTGCGCTGTTCAGTCAAAGGGGAACCGCCAAGCTGAGAGTGCAAATGTCCACATCAACATGAATAATCAATTAGTCACTGTGAACGCATTTTTTCCTATGAACAGATAGCTACGTACATACATTTTTTATAAAATGTTACACAAGTGTTCAGAATACCTAATCACCGCATTAGATACGTACGTACATAAACACGTACCTACGATATATCTCATTTTTTGATGCTTCATTACGTTGATTGATTGAGTGCCAGTTAATTTAATTAATGGTGCTTTGTTATGTTAATACCTAGACATTTTGTATATGCATAACATGTGTTTTTAGTTATCCGTACATTACCGAATCAGGTAGCGTTGCCTTGCTAAATTGTAAATTTGATTTGAGGTTACGTTTTTTGACTTGTTAATTTGAAGGACATACAAAAAAAACACGATCCGGTTTGCAGAAGTTGTTCCTTGGTAAATCTGGTTTTTACCAGTTACAACTTACTGTTGTTATTAGAGATTGTATGTTAAGGAGGTAGCTACCGGAGAGGCCACTTTTTATTGTCATATTTTAATGGCCATCTCTAGTAGGGCCAAATACACTAACGTGGACAAAATGTCGCGCCAGTATGTAGTTTGGTTGAAATCAATAAAAAAAAATCACAAAGATATGATTATAAATCCATTATAAGAGGAATCTATATTGTTCTGTTAAATATTAACAGCATTCAGCGTAATCTACAATGTTCAAACGTAGTAAAGTAACTCTACATACTGTATCGACGCAGATACGACGGCCCTAGACAGTTAGGGAAACGTTAAGTTTGTAAATAACAAGTTACGATAATGACATGTAATTTAAAGAAATTTGGCAGCTATCATTAACAGTTTGGTGTATGGATATCATAATACCATAACCTACTTAATTTCTCTGTGATTATGGTATCAGCTACGCAGATAAGGAAGTGTTTTGATCGAAAATAAATACTATTTTATTTCGTAATTCCTATTTCGTATCGAATATTATATGGAATATTTATTTAAGCTGTATGTTTCTTGAATAAATAATCTTACTAATATATTATTTATGTGAATCTTTGGATGTATGGATGTTTGTTCCTTAATCACGGCAAAACGGCTCAACGGATTTGAATGAAATTTGGCATGGTGATAGGTTACAGTCTGGAATAACACATAGAATTCTTTTCATCCCGAAATTCCCCGGGGATTCGAAATTGCGCGGGTAAAACCGCGCGCAACAGCTAGTCAATAATAAATATCATTCATTTTGGATCTGTGTAGGACAAGACGAGTTTGGCAGAAGACGCGTTCTCTGTGTCGACCTCGAGTCTTCAATTGCGTACTTTTATTTACAAACAAGTTGAGCCGGATGGAAATGAGGTTGTGAGCGCCCAAGAGCCTTCGATTATGTAATAAATTAACTACTTTTTGAATCATATACTGCGTTGTTTCAGTTAAACATTTAACGGTTTGGATCGTGGTTGATTTTTAAATAATTATACAGAGTAACTGGTGACAAATTTTAGATACTGAAGGAGAGCACTCTGTGTTTGATTCTGATCATAATTATGTAATAAAAGTAGGTACCTACTTAATTTTTCACTAGAATTCCTCATAAATAAATACTATGTTACTATTTACTTTACATACAACTGAGTCAATCGCGTCACGTGACCTGGCACGCGGATCGCTGCCCACGCTAGCGTAACCATGCGTTGCGTAATCAATTCTTTAACTTTCGGTTAAGTTTACTCAGTAAATAATTAATATTTATTTTTTATCATATTTCTTCTCTTTATGTATGATCTCAAACTATTACGTCCTTAAATTTCAAAAGTGACCCACCAGTCACCCTGTATACATACATACATACATAACGTCACGCCTGTATCCCTTATGGGGTAGGCAGAACACCAGAGGTTACAAGACCATCTGATGTCACGTTTGACAAATTTGGAGGTATTATAACGATAGAGAGAGACTATTGTAATGACAGGGGGTCAGCCTATCGCCCACAAAAACGCATTTAAAACCTCTGTCCCTTAACTGACTTTTACAGTATGCACGGGAAGAGCAGCTGCTGGCACATTCTATGTTTTTCTTTCGCTCCCAGTCCAGCATGGAAGCAATCAGCCTGTATATGATTTACATTTTCTGAATTGACACTCTCAATAAGGATGTAATCCATAATAAGCGGTCATTAACTTTATGCTGTCTATCACCATACAGACCCTTGCCAGCAACCAACCCCAAGACCTATTGTGTTTTAAGTTAAAAAAGGAGCTACATCTGCCAACAAACTGCATTGCAGTTTGGCAGAAGTAAAAATATGTAACTATTTTGTAAGTTTTTTTTGGAAATAAATATATATTATATTATATATTATAAAAAAAAAAAAAAAATATGGCGCCGTAGGCGTGTGCTCTTGCTGTTACGCAACCAAAACTGGTTATGACCTCTTTGTTGGTAAACCTGTCGCTTTTGAACTAGGAAAACTTTTATATTTAAGTTTCCATTTCGTTATTAAGTTGTCGTCTGTACAATTCGTGGAAAGTTATTAAAACCGGACCGTAAGCAATGAGGCTGGAGCACTGGACTAGACAATTTTATATGAACATTTTAATCTGCGCAATGGGTCGTGGAACAAAAACTTTGCTCACTTTATTAGCCGGTATTTATACTATCTGTAATGATTATTCAGTCATGTCAAACTTTATCTTGGTGATGTGCCCCAATTCACCTAATCAGTACATAAAACTGTTCGAAGCCATCAGCCAC
The DNA here is from genome assembly GCA_944452665.1 of Stenoptilia bipunctidactyla. NCBI lineage: Eukaryota > Metazoa > Arthropoda > Insecta > Lepidoptera > Pterophoridae > Stenoptilia > Stenoptilia bipunctidactyla. The sequence continues at coordinate 44,361,366 of OX101721.1, read as the reverse complement.
CTACAATGGTTGACGCAAAACTAAGTATAATTGCAGACAATGTCGTATAATAAACATATAACATCGCTATCAGGCAGAGGTCGTGAACTCTACAGACAACACTGATTTTATTACGAAATAACTAATAATAAACCACTAATATTTCAACTACTTGTCCATTTAAGCTAACTGACACTGTTTATAAAATTAAGTTGCATAGATTTACGTTAAATGGCGCTGATTGTATTTTAAAGCGCATATTAGTTTTTATAAATCTTTTACTTAAGTAATATGTGAAGTAATATATATTTCCCGAGTTTTACAGACACAATTTCGTTCGAAAGTAAGCGATGTGATGATTAAATGGCATGGCAGGGTAAGCAACTTTCGCCCCGGTCGGTATTAAGGGCCTCTTTTAGCACGGTGCGTGCGTACTTCTATACGATACGTACCGCCCAAACAATTTCGCCGACTTGTTTAACTGGTTTATTTTCAAAAATTATAACTATTTAGAAAATTTTGCTTTACTCATCGGTTAAGAAAAATCTGCTCTATGTTTTTATGTAACTTTTACATGAATCCATTAAGGAATTTCGTAGCAATATCCGTTTGTAATGGTAAGTTAGTGTTATGTTTGTGACCTTTTTTTCTCGATCCCATATTCATTAATCATGTTTCTATCTCTACACAGCGGTTGGTTATATGGTTAATTTATGTGAATATTTTTTTCAGATACAACATGTACACATTAAATTTGGTGTATTATCGCCTTAATTTATCATGAAGACTGCCATACTTCAAAGTTCACGTCAATCTGTTAGTCCTGATATACCTGTATACAGTAGAAATTCAAGGCCCTACTAGCTAATTAAGGAGTTCTAAGGAAGAGAAATTCGTTCTCTTCAATATCCTCAAATTATCTTAGAAAATGTCGTTCGAATTTTCAATATTCATTACTTCAAATGATTTTTTTAGTAAAATGATTTAATTTAACATAAAATAATCTCATTCAATAAAATATATGATAACTTTTCAGGTATGCATTGATATAATATGTTATGGTTAGTAGGCCCTGCCCTACAACAAAAATCAAATCGTGTGACTGTGTTTACTTTAATAATAGAATTGACTTAATCAATTTAGACGAGAATTTTCCGCAAAGATACTAGCAAATAAATGTGCTTTCTCTTTAGCAGTGTGGGCCAGAGAACCGTCTGGTTTCCCCAGTGGTGCCAGCGACGCGACGGGCGACAAAAGTTCGTTTCGACCGACTTGGCGAGGGACCACAAAGCTTTATAATATGGGCAAAACGAACTCTTTTTGCAGGACTTGGAGGCAGCAATACTTAATTCGGTTTGTTTAAATATCAACTAGATTTTTTTTCATTTAGTATCAGACAATCATAGGTCCTTTACCGTAGGTAGTTACTGTATGAATACCACTCCTTATTTCTTATAAAAAAAAGATTAGACAATCTTTAAATAAACATAATCATAGATATGATATGAAGACGACAGTTGACATGGGTACCGTATAATTTTTTAATCAAATCCCTTGTGTTGAGTTATCTGTGATGAAAGATTGGGCTGTCACTAGTCACTCGTCGAAATTCAAATTAGACATCAAAGGGAATTGATAAAATTAATTAATTTAAATCTATTTGCACATTAAGTGACATACAAGTCACTAAACTGTGGGTCGGTAAACTGAATACATGTCAATGTTCTGCACCGGAATCGTCAGGTCGTTACGAGATAAATGCTCTTGACCTAAAGAGTTGAGTTGATGCAGTAAGTTTAACAATAAGCTAGGTTGAGATTAAATTTTAAGCCTTACACATAATCTTTGAGCTGGGAATAGACTAGTGTTATTCACGTGATTTAGACGTCGCGCGCGCATGAAATGCCCCTTTTTTGTGAGAATGGTTGCGTTACATTTTGGTTAAGATGACTTTGACTTACAGGGATTTTGAAACATAGAATAATTGGCAGCAATCGTGAGATGTCCGCGTTCGACAAAGTTGGCTAATAAAGCACTTTTCTCCCGATAAAAAGATCTTTCCAGAGGTGTGTGTATTGTAGCTGATAGTTCCATGAAAATAATCTCAAATTGAAACAGAAAACAAGATGGAATTGTTTCCGCTTTTAAAATGTACAGTTGCAAATGATTTCTATTGCATTCTAGATTTTTCCGTAATAAATATTCTTGCGTTTATTGCGAACCTTGATCAGGAATTTTCTTGATCAAGTTATAGATTGGATTTTAAATTACTCATTGTAAATCCGACAATACTTGTATGTTTTATTTAAATAAGTATATAACTGTTTAGCATGTCTCACATTGTTTCAGCTACTAAAAGGTAGATAAAAGTTTATGCTAAAATGTAGATTAGGTAGGTAAGTAAAACAATCTGCAAAAAAGATTTCCGTCGTAAATTTAACAAATTCTAAACGTGTGTAGGTACCGCCTTAGTTACTAATAAAGATATCGTTAATAAGTCAACATTCAAAAGATAATTGTTGTGCTTGTCACCTCATTGGTAATCATGAGAGACGCGCGTGATTGCGGCGCGTACGCAACTGTTAGTCTGTCGCGTGAAAAACAACCTAATCTTTTTAATCTTGTAGTAAGATACAATACTTGTAGGTATCTTCTTGTATTATCGTTTAATAACCCCGCGATTCGTCCTCCCCGGTAGGACGAAGATGACAGCACACGGCCTTGGAAAGACATGGCTCTGCTTATAATATCGCCAGGACAAATCACCGCCATGACGTAGAGCAGGATTTTAGATAATATATTGAAATAATTGAATTATGAAAGTTACAGTCGCTGTATAAAAAAATTGCATTATTTTTCTACTATCTCTAAAAAACGAAAAGTTTTCCTAAATCTTTTGTATTAATGAATGAAACTTTTATCAGTGTCATTATTCCTTAGCCAAATATTACACAACTTACAAACAACACAACTATAATATAAAGGGATGTAACAATAGCTTTTTTTATAACAAAAAAGCTAAATGAAGAACTGTTTAACCGAAAATTATACCTTTGTTAAGTAACAAAAAAATGTACCTATAGATAACATAGATAAACCCCTAAGTAGTCTGTTATCGCAGTTGTATTTAATCATTTATTTTATTGCGCATTATGGGGACAGATAGTACAAGGCCCACCTGCCAGGGGGCTTTGTTTATGGATGACGTGACTGAAAATTAAATTTTTTTATTCATAAAAAGACCATCGAATGGTCGCTTAATGTCGTCACAATTTTGTACTTCGACTTTAACAAGGTGTTGATAGTTATTGAATAAGATATTACAGTAGACCAAAAGACAAAAAAAGCCGGCGGAAAAAAACTCTTAGCACTCTTTTTCAGTCAAGATTATACGAATAAATACAAATAGGTACATACAGTAGAAATTGATCATGACATGAAGAAAAAACTATGAAAAAAACACTAGGCTTGCCTTCGTCAAGGTAGATTGCTGATATTGATTTATGTTTGTTAGTTCAAAAAGTTAAGTTAGGTAGAGCGGTTAAGGACAGTCTTTAAGGCTGCAAACTGGACGCCAGCGTCGCGGGGAATCTGGGCCGTTCTCGACGCCAGCGGGCGGCGCTCGAGCGATTTGTCGCGGTTTCATACAAACTCAATAATGTCTATCGTGTCGTGTAAATCGCTGCCCGCTCTCGCTGTCGCTGCCGTCCAGTTTGCAGCCTTACGGGGACAGATAGTACAAAGCTAAGGCGCACCTGCCAGGGAGCTTTATTTTTGGGTGACGTGGCTTTCCTACATCAAGGTAGATTGCTAATATTGATTAATGTATGTTAGTTCAAAAAGCTAACTTAGGTAGAGAGGTTAAGGACAGTCTTTTAATAATTCTTTAAATTACCTGTCTGTAGAAAAAGTAATTTCTTATCTAAGTATTCTTATTTGTATCTTTTTATTGATCGTAAGATAGTTCAACGTTTGTATAACTCACATAAAATAATGTTATTTTTTACTTACATTATATTTAAATGAATATATCTAGGTAGGGGGTGGTTGTCTCTACAGCAGATATATAGTAGAGCTGCTGTAAGCAAAGATGTGCATCTTTCAATTTGGGTTGTCGTGACGTCACAGCCTCAATAAAGAACACAAACCTTTATTAAAAGTGCAAAATAAAGACTTCATATATCAAAACATAAACCGGATTTATTTCATTGATACACTGTTTTATAGTAAAGCTATGCGCACGACCTAACATTTGCATATTTTTTCATAAGTCGATAGTAAAAACTTATGTAACAAGTCAAAGGTTACCTTTTTTTTGGTTCGTACGCGCGGAGTTGTGATTAGACTAATGTTTAACAATCGGACCCACGGAGCCTTAAGTCATAGTTCCGCTAATGTATGAAGATTACGGTGCATCACTTTATTCGATTATCGATAACCAATTATCGATAACCAATTATCGATACTACTAAGCATGAAGAAAAGTAATTTTGAATTCTGGCGTAGAGCAATTCATTCGCACAGCTAAAGCAAATGTTTGCAAGTGGCGAAAATTAAAATGACGTTTTTGTGTGAATGACGTTGAGGGAGTGACCCGGACGAAGATATATCGATATGAATGTAGTGCGTCACTGTTCGTACCTGCCGTAAGGTCTGTAAGTGCGACAGAGAACGCAACAGTGTTCCTGTTTCCACATTTTATTGAATCTTTCTGAACAAAAAAGGTATAGCTAAGTGCAAAAAGTTGTTTTTTTTCGTTTAATAGTTCAATTTCTAGGTTACAAGTAAGCTATATTTATACTGATCACACGCTAGTTGTTAAATAAAGGGGTAATAACTCTTAAGGATGCCTTTATGAAATATAGACTTTATAACTTTCCTGGAGAGTGTGGCTATGGGATGCAAAACGACTTCCCGAGACTATCACGTTCAAACAAACAAAAACCTTTTGAGCTTTACTATTTCGTAGTAAAATATTCGTATCACGTTTTATCAAGCACGAATAGATCACGAGTTACCAGTGGGATAAAAATGAACAATTTACCTACAGAAAGTAGGTTAACTCGCAGCTTTTTGCGTCGTCCAGGAATAGAAGGTAAGACTGTTCCTATATGTAGACCGGATTTCTCGATACCGAATCAAAATTCCCATCAAAGATTCTTTTGTAAGAGAAATAGTTTTTGATTATGGTTTCTATGGCAACAAAAACATTCTGATGTTTAAAATTTAGGCTAAGAGCAAAGATCGGGATTTTATATTAAACTCCACTGATATAGATACACATATCTCTACCTGGCATCAGAATCAATGACCCGAGAGAAAAGGGTCTCTCTCTATGAATATTTTGGTTTAACAAGTTTTTTTATTTGAACTAGCAAGCCCCAGAGAAGGGTTCTTTAATTTTAATAAAAACTATCTATTCTATAGATAGATAACAACATACAAAGAATTCGAACGCGACCGATAAATTTAAAAAAATGCTTAAACTTATTTTCATCGACAGATCTGATTTTTTGCACGTCCCTTAAATAGATTGGTTTCTAATATTTGGAATACAAAATTAAGACCAATGAGTTACATTTAACATATATTATTAAATCTATTTGGGTTGTCTTTCATGGAAGCCAAATTGTTGTAAAGATCTATTATTTATATATCTTCATACAATCTAATATAAATGGTTATCGTAAGGTAAAAGTAAGAATAAACACTCGTCAGAATTCACGTTATTATTTAAAGTTATGAAATACTCAGAGAAACCGCAAGGGCTTACCATAAATGCCCTTATTACAAGGGTCGAAATAGAACCTTTTATTTATGAACCCAGCAGACCTTTGTGTGTAAAGTACTGCCTCATGTCTTATTCTACGTTTGTATTATGTTTAGCTTTGTACAGTATAAAAAGGAGATAACGTATGGCTTTATAGTTATTTTTTGACGGGATACGAATAAGATCTAAGCTCTTCGCTTCCTGTCAGTATCTTATGAGCCAAATGATGAGTCGTAGAGCCTAAGTAACGACTGCAGAATTAATCTTAGCGGCTTCTGAGGCACACACAACACCTCCACTTCCGAACTGAGCTAGGTACTTAGGGCCGTCGCTCCAGGGGTTAAAGCAAATGATGACGGAATATTTTTTTTTCTTCTGAAAGAGGGCTTCTTATATCACGGGAGTGGTGGTGCAGGGTTTGTTTGCCGGGACAATATAGGAAACACACTTTTCTTAGGCTTGATTCTGAGTTTACCAGAACATTATAACAATCCGCTGTGTGGTGTCCACAATATGAGCTCGATTTAGAAGTATTTTTGGGGCCGCATTGATGCTGTGTCATTTAGGGTGATTTATTTATATTGGTGATTATAATTGCTTTCACCCAGTTCGCCTAAAGGAATTGAAGCCACCAAAGTAATCGATGTTTAATTACTGTAAGGTTCCAAAGAAAGAGCAGTATAAACTGTGTACCTACGTCAAATCAGTTTCGTCATTGTTTTACAAATACAAAATGGCGTCATCGGGGGCTATTGAATTTACGCTTTAATGAATGGTTCATTCAACTTTTCTCAGTTTTGCTTATAACCAAAACCAGTCCTATCAATCAATTGCCCATGGAATTTTTCATTGAGCGATTTCATTTTGACCGAGAGTGAACTTTTTAATATTTTGGGTTTATTTTTAGTGCCCCGTTCGCGGGAATGAGCTGATTTGTGACTCGGTGACCTTCGTGGCAAGCTGCCTGAAACTCCACGGCCTCGTGTCGCCGACGTAAACTCACGTTTTTTGGGGGATTTCCATACTAATGTTGTGTTTATATTATTAATCTTGATTTAGAACTAGCGACTTGGCGCGGTTTTCTCCGCGTTACATTGATCCCAGGTTATAAGACCATCTGATGTCACGTTTGACAAATTTGGAGGATAAAGATGGAAAGAGACTATTGTAGTGACAGGGGGTCAGCCTATCGCCCACAAAAACGCCTTTAAAACCTCTGTCCCTTAACTGACTTTTACAGTATGCCCGGGAAGAGAAGCAGCTGGCACTCCCAGTCCAGCATGGAAGCGTCGTGAAGCATTCTAGAATCTAGAAGCATTGAATTGTTGTATAAAACCTAAACCCTTTCTGAAGAGTATATAATGTAAATATATTACTCATAATACTTTTTTCAGATCTGACCTTTAGTTATAGATATTAAAGAAACAAACAAACTCTTTGGTCTTATAACATTAATATAGATGCGGAATCAGCTACTAAAAATAAAATATGGATTCTTTCACGTAGTTACAATTAAAAATATCGATAAAAATCGTATTGCTTTTTATTGTGACAGTTAAAAAAAGTTGTTCGGAAGGAATGTAGTTAATTATTTGATTGCTGTAAGAAATAAGCCCTTGCCTTTTTATCTATTTTAAAATCTCCTCAAAAAGGGCGACCCTTTTCAATTAACTCGATCGAAAATAATATATGACAAGGAATGTATGTGTGAGAACATATGCATGTCTAAATAGATCGTTCTATTTTTAAATCAGATAAATATTTTAACGCGTAGTTTCCGTTGAGTATCCATCGAAAATTGAGTTAGTTTGAATTTTAGTTTCTGTAGCAAAATGAACCATGAGTGAGATCCATAAATATAAAATCGGAAAATTTTACATTTAATGATATTTCAAAAAGTAATTCTAAAAAGAGTTATTGCTTCTATTAAGTTGGTATCAATATATTTTGAAATACTACCTACCTACATTCAAACACTGGAAAATTAAAAAGTACAATCTTTCTACCGTTCGTAAACAAACAGAAGCAGATTTAATTAATTAATATAAAGAAAAAGGATTCAAAGTTTTACTTGTACCGAAATATTCCTTGTTAGCTAGGTACTTAATAAAGCAGGAAAATTTACTATAATATCAATACTTTTACATCTGTATAAATGTTTAAAATTAATTTAAATAAATATCTACCTAATTTAATCACGCATACGTACCTTTTTTGTTTATCAAACTAAAAAAAGTGATTCGAAGTCATTATTATTTATTCAAATATTATGTTTGTCTTTTGAACTTATTTTTTTTTTTAAATATGTTTAGGTAAAACTCATATAACGTACAACTCAGTGATTATATTAATCAATATTTAACGTATCCGAAATATTATGATTTGATTTCGTTCTTTCGATAAAGACCGTTAGAAGCCTAAATATAAGTACTTCATAGTAATCTAATGTGTTTGGGCGCAAGATTGAGGTCAAAAACAAGACCGATAAAAAGACTGAGGGCACATTAAAGGACAGGCGTCGGCGTCGTATGTTTTAACTACATCGCCGGCTTTATTAAGGAGCCACAGTACAGTTATCTACAGTAATTCAACTGAAATCCGTTTATAATGACATCGAAGGGAAATAAGAAACAAGTCATACTAAACGGACGTCATACAAAGCATTGGTACTGCAAGAATAAATAAACTGTTTAAGTTAGTATGTGATTTATTTTAATAGAAAGGAATAAAATAGAGATAAATCAAAGTAGATACCTATTAATAAGTAGACTCAATAAGTAAATCTACGCTCTGAGACTCTAATCAAAAAAGCCTTTCACGCGCCGAAAGTCTTTGGGTATAACGTGACTCTCCCGAACACTGCCAAAGGTGTTAGAAATCATATAAGCGGACAAAATTTGATAAAAAAGGGTCACAATAAACGATATGTCACATAGGCGAAGTCATTATATCCGACTTAGTTATACAATTTATATGAAAACCAAACTTCACTGTGTAAACACGTCATAATAAGCGGTTGGTCAATATAAGCGGAGTCATAATAAACGGATTCTACTGTAAATGCCTACAGCGCCGCGGTCCGTTCACATGTGATAGGGCTGCCAGCCTTCAGCATTTAAATTCCATTTGCCTACTTTGTGTTTACTTCCAATTAGTTTTGTGCCTGCAAATATACTTTTTTTTACATAAACGAATAAAATAATTTGTGAATTGAATAGGAAGTGTTCAACAAAAATTCATTTTGTATCAAAAAACGATGTTTACGTTTGAATAACAAATCGATCACATAAATTAGTGACCGAAGAATATTTGCGCCTCGATTGAGACGTACGAAAAGATGTATTATTAAATTTTAAAGTATAAACAATCCTTATATTAACGTAAAGCTCAATTAACAATTGTTTCGGCATGCGACACTCGCGACTGGCCGCATGCCGAGGACGAGCCGCGAAGGTATAGCTCACGTTTCGTCCGTTTGTATGAAGTTGAATTACTGTAGATATCTGTACTGTGATGGAGCTATCCGCTGGTTTATATAATATAACAGGGTTGATTTGCCAAATGCCAAATTTAAATGTTAGTTTTTTTGATACGATATAAAGGTATCTACATATTTATTTTTGCGTCGCTCAGTACAAAAAAGTAGAAATTCCACCACAAACTTTTAAAAAAATAGTAGCTGTTGATGAACATAGCTACTACGACGCGGCATTTCTTGATAATACTACTACGTAGTACTAAAATATGCTTTGTAGTAGCGCGTAGTTGTCTTTATTTTAATGGTAATTTAGGGTGACCATGGTTTGCTTAATATGTAAGCGGATATATTTATTTCTCTGTAAAAAAATAAAATACTGCTTTTTTGCTAAAATCGTCTCTATAAATGATACTTATTGTGTAAAAAAAATTTGGCCGGTGATTACAAATCCAGGGTATAGGTTACGAATAGACAAATACGGAGACCGTGTTGTATTGGGTTCGAGTCTCAGTTGATCCAGTTTGAGAAAGAAACTTTTACAAACTGGCTCGGATCCGGGTGTATAAGTGGATATTTACTATACAGTTGTGTTGTTTAACAAAAGCATATATATTGTGAGCTAACATTAGGCCCACAAATTATTACGTCACTATTGAATAATCAACGAAAGCAGAGCATTAAAAAAACCGCCTTCACGTCCAAAACTTTGAATGAAGGACAAGGTCGTCACTGTAAATATTTTCCGTAGCTAGCTACTCATAAATATGTTAACAAAAAAAAATTCAATCGATTTTAAATATGAAAGAGATGGTATATATATATATCATATGAAACAAATAATATTTAAAATCGATTCATAATTGCGCAAGATTCGTGTAACAAAGACACAAAAAAACATACTCATGAATTGAGAACCTCCTTCCTTTTGGAAATCGGTTGAAAATAGATTATTTATAAGCTACCTTTTGCACACTTGAGATCAGGTCTTAATGAATGAATGAATTAAGCGAATTTCAAGCTACGTCTCAGAGTTGAGATCCTTTTAATAATACATCCGTAATAACTGCCAACGTTGAGCAGCAGTCAGTCAAATTTTAATTGAATAAAAATTAAGCCGTGTTGAAATTAATTGCAGTTCTTGTAGTTATTTTAATTGTTTAAAAATGTTAATTACCGTCGATAACTGAATTTCATTGTATTTAAATCTTAAAATTGCTTAATACAAATCAAGTTATTTTATTTAACCAAATGCAAGCAACTGATTAATAATATTATTTACATATTTTGAACATTATTAAGAGATTAGATAAATTGAATGATTTTTCTTATGCAATAATGACAAAGAGTAACATTCACGGTCCATACAGTCTCAGACCTGTCAAACTACTTTTTGTTAGGTATATGAATGTATAAAGATGACATTGCCATTGAAATGCTGCCTGTTTATATCTAAACAATTGGTGCAGACTTGATTTAATTTCCTAGAAACGATATCGGGATTTTCATTTCAAGTGGATGATGTACTTACTATTGATAATAGTCTATTGAGTAACTTGAGAGGAAAAAATATTAAAATCCTTGCTGCGGTTCCTAATATAAGTAAATGATTTGTTGTTTTAATACATTTCACGAGTTGTCAAAAATCTGACAGGTCAGCTATGAAAATTTTTTTTGCCAAACAGTCATACTTTATACTGTTATACTTTTACAGATTTTCAATGTTCAGATAAAAGTTACCTATCTAAGCTCTATCTTTTTTTTTTTTATAAAATATGGATGGGACGTTTGTCTTCCATGACACCTGATGTTAAGTGAACATGAAGACTAAGGTGGTACACGTCCATCCACGAGAAACCTATTCACTCGACGCTTAAAAGTACTAGGACTATACTGGTCAAGGAAAATAGACGCAGGCAGTTCATTCCAAACCTTGGCGACCCGTATCAAAAAGGAACTGTCAAAGCGAAATCTAATGGCGATAGTTTATCGTCATTCTATGTCATTATCACACAATTATAAAAAAAAATTAATAACATTATTTTATTATATTTTATTTTAAGTAATATTTTATTCCTCAGATAACTTTTATCCGACGATTGAAATATCAGGCCTATACATACAATATTAAGTATCGCAATAAGTGATAATTTGATTTTACTTCCCTCTTATGAATTCATCTTTCTTTATCATTATTAAATAAAAAAAAACTCCAGACAATCACACCAACTACATGGCCCCAATATAAGCATAGCTGCTCTGCAGCTTGTGTTATGGGATACCGTGTAGCGAACTAGGGGGAACCTAGAATATAAATAGGTACATATATAAATAAACACCCAGACACGGAACATTTTTTTTTTCTTGTTCCGTGCGGGAATCGAACCACTGGCGTCTGAGGCTGACAGTGTCACCCCATCGCCAAAGTGGTCGTCAAACGTATTATTGCGTATTATAGCGAAACAGAAGAATTTAGTTTATTTCCTTAAGCGTATTTAACTTTTGAGATTAAAAAATTCATCTAATAGAAGGATATATTCCTAGGCTTTACCTTATCAAGAAACACTTTCGGCATTCGAAGTTTCGTGGCTAAAACCTAGATAAGCTGTTGGTTATAAATTTGCGTTTTTACATTAACAAAAACATTAATTAAGTTGCAATAAAATTATCTTTGAACGCACCATTAACAATTGATTATTTCCATTCATAAAGAGCGATATTACATTTACGATTTACATTTACATTTAAAACCGATAGTCTCGACTAAGTTGCTTAAATTATTTTTAATCACTCATTGTATAATTCCTATGTCCTATTCCACTTAAAGTTGTTTTCACCCGCCTTCAAAAAAAGAAGGAGGTTCTCAATTCGTCTGTATGTTTTTTTTTATGTTTGTTACCTCATAACTTTTGGCTTTGTGAACCGATTTTGATTATTCTTGTTTTTTTATGATAGAGGATACTTCCCAATAGGTCCCATAAAAATTTAAATCGATTGAGTACTTCATGAAACTACTAAATATTACGACTTAACGACCTTATACTTCAGCCAAAGTTTTAACGTGAAGACGATTTTTTAATGCTCTGCATTCGTGATTATATGCATACTAAGACATTTCAAGATAACTGTTGTCTGGTGAGTAAAGTAACACTCAAGCTTATCTCTAGTTTATTGTCATTCTATGTCATTGTCGTACAATTATAAAAAATCGTAAAAACAACAACAAACAACTTTATTTCGCTAAGGGCTGATTTTTTAACCGTCGGATAAAATGTATTTGACGCATAAAGTACCTATATCTCGGCGAAATAATGTTGTGTTACATTTTTTTTATAATTGTACTAGCTGCTGCCCGCGACGTCGTCTGCGTGAACGCTTTGCAGCACCAAACGCACCTACGATTATAACACTGCTAGCGTGATAATATGTAGCCTATATGTTGACCCGACTTCTTAACTATCTTCATGCCAAATTTGAAGTAAATCCATGCTGTAATTTTTGAGTTTATCCCGGAAAGACAAACAGACAAACAGACAAAAATTCTAAAAACTATATTTTTTGTTTCTGTTTCGATTGTAGATCATACCCCAAGTATTCTTTTAAAAAAATATTCAATGTACAGTTTTGACTTTCCTACCATTTTATTATATTTTTATAATTGTATGACAATGAATGATAATAAACTTGAGATGACCTTCTAGGTGTCGAGTAACACTTTATTCATTAGATAAATTTAAAACAAAGAAATATCATGGTTCGAATCCTGGTCGAAAACACAGACAAAGTTTATTCTAACGGTTGTCCAACTTTTGATGAAATTGGGCTATACAACGTCTAACATTATGAAGAGATAATACTCAAGGGGATTGTATGTTGTGGTGATGTAGTTTATAAGTAACAGTACTTAACATTTTGTTATCCTTACGGTTCGGCCGAAAAACAAGTTCAAAGTTAAGATCAAAATATCTAAGTGTCAATCCTAAAAACAGCTGTTAGCTTTTGATGAAATCTGTTCGATAACAGATGGCGTAAAAGTAAAGTGATGGGTAACTAAGACAGATACTACAAAGTTCTGCCGGTGCGGAAAAGGTCATAAGGTAACTGACTGCGGCACAAGTCTTGTCTTAGCTTATTAGGTTGAATAGGGTTGTCAAAATATTTTGTTGTAAAATAATTTAATAAATTTGTAAGAAAGTCTATACCGGCACTAATCATGCTAATTCTTTTACTATATACTAGCTGCTGCCCGCGACGTCGTCTGCGTGAACGCTATGCAGCACCAAACGCACCTACGATTATAACACTGCTAGCGTGATAATATGTAGCCTATATGTTGACCCGACTTCTTAACTATCTTCATGCCAAATTTGAAGTAAATCCATGGAGTACTTTTTGAGTTTATCCCGGAAAGACAAACAGACAAAAATTCTAAAAACTATATTTTTTGTTTCTGTTTCGATTGTAGATCATACCCCAAGTATTCTTTTAAAAAAATATTCAATGTACAGTTTTGACTTTCCTACCATTTTATTATATGTATAGATTCTATGTGTGGTATAGAACCTAACCCTTAAGTTTTATCCCTTCATTTTGTTGTATAATTGTGAATCTTGAAGATAATTATTCAATCGAGACAAAGAATATTTATATGGCAACTCTATGGTATTTAGTAAGATCGTTTGTCAAATAATATACTTAAGCAGCAAAACAATTTTTAGTTGCGATCAGAAAACATTGTTTATTAACAAAACACAGCGTATTATGTATTTTTTCAAATCCACTATCTCTTTAACACTTGACATTCATAGCTATTTGCTTTTGAGGTTCATGAATTTTCTTTTCACAGGCGAATAATTACAAAAACAACACACTTTATGCGATTTATAAAAACTAATTACTAGGCAGCCGCCGGAAATATTAACCAAACCCCAAAATATGTCTCCGGTTTGGGTGTAACTTTTTTGATGAGTTTTTATTTATTTTAAGACATAAAAAATGTCTGGGAATTATTATTTATAAGTATTTATAGGAATAAGTATTTTTACAGTCGTATTTTTTTACAGTTTACAGTCGTATCTTTTTGTTCGGCCTTGCATATTTTTTTAGGTTTGCTTTAGATTACATTACATTAAATCATAAACATTGAAAAATAAATTTTGAAAAACTGCGTAGCCAGCTGATGAGACAAATATGATTTTTCATATGACTTCAGTACTTATGACTTATGATTTTAGTTTTTTTTTGACATTAACTTGGAGTTTTTACAGCTTTTAAAACGAATATTCTACTAATAACGATACGAAGCTGTGACCAGGCGTTTGTATGTCATAAATGTCTAAACTAAAATAAAACAGCATGGAAACACGAGTCATGAAATAACAAAGATTAGTTCGCCGCGTCTGCCAGCGTTGATCACGCCGCGAGTGCGTGACGCGTCTGACTGCAGTCCTTTGTTTGTTGCACTCCTGCGCAGCTACGATTGACCCACTAAACAGACAAAGGCGGGATTACTCTTAACCTACATTAAACACTTTTTTTGAACCATAATCGCGTGGAATCATAATTTGTGGCATTCTTTATGACACCATCGTAGTCATCATCTTAAGTTCATCATTTTTGTAATACTTAAGGCTCTACCTCTCAAGTAGGGATATTAAGACATCGGTTTTGAGTACAAAGAAAAAACATATTTTCGTTTTTGGGTCGCGTCTGTTTCATTGATTCATGCATCGTAACAGTTTATTTATGAAGATTCTTTGAAGGAATCAAATCTTATTTTAAAACTAAAACAAGATGCCTTGAATAGCACTTTAAAACGATGTACAGTTTTGCTCTTAAGTGTACTAATGTATTTTTTAAAGGTTTTTCAAATTATTTAAACATGTATTAGTTTATTTAGGTCATTTACAATAAAAGAATGTAAAAACAGTTTAAACCGGTTTTTATCACATGTTTATAAAGACAATACGATCACTGAATGTATAATTTATAGATACCTAAGTGATAAATAAATACAAAGCTAAGTGTGACTAATTCGTTTTAATTAATTCTAAGCATTTTAATACGTTTAAAGTAAGTAAATAAATGTCGGTTGTGCGGCTTTGTTATTGTTTTGTTAGATTTTGTTATAGCTAATATAACGCATTTTAGCTTAGACTTTTTTGAAGTTATCATAAAGAAGAAAATGGTATCTCGGAAGTAATTGACTAAAATTATTTAGTTAAATTTACTATACCTTATTTCTTAAGCAATAAAGTAGCAATTATTTCACTAGGTATCAAGCTTAACGACCTGTCGATATTTTGCAAGTAAATGTTAGCGATACATTATAACTTTCAGATTGTTTAAACAAATGTTTTCCGAATTTGTGTTTAAACAGAGATTAGCTAATCAATTAAAACATTGTTTCGAGTATTATTTGAAGAGAAACAATTAGGTAAAGTGAGTTACTGTTTCGTGGTAGACCACGTAACGGAATGTAGGGGATAGGAGGCAATTATCTCCTAACTTTAAACTGTGTTGTTCGATGTATATTGTACTTATCTCTTACTAACGCATATCCCTATCTATGATATCTAACTACACAGCTTATAACTTGCTAGGTATCCACTTAGGAATATTTAATAACTTTCCGCAGTTTTACAAGGTTAGTTTGATGTTTATTATTTTCTATTTCGTCGTTTTCAGTTAGTTTTACGTATTACTTAGACACTTATTGGTTTTTAATCACTTTTTTGTTTTCACTGAGCACTTATAGGCTTGTTTTCGTTTATTTTCAGCCTAACTGCTTCAACAGCAGGCGCTGTGTTTACATGATTAATTCGCAAAGCAGGGCTACTCAGTTTACAAACCAAGAAATACCCGAGTAGATATCGTTCCTACGTAGGTACTATTCGCAATTTGGCGGATTTGTTTCGTATTTTGAGTTTAATAGTATATTTCGCGTTGCAGGTGATTTAGTCAGGCACCCAATGCGTGCTTGCACTCGTCGAGCACGTGCTATAATCAAAACCGTCCTCTAAGAAAATCCTAAAAGTTAAAATCTCGTTAATTCTAAAACATAATAATATTTATGTTACGGTACCTTGGTTACGACGTTGCGACGCGCGACGTTTACGCGCCTATCTTTCACTTGAACGATAAGGTTGAATTAATTCGATCGGAACTGCATGAGCTCCGCAGACAGACTGGTGGACGGGCGGTTGTTTGGCGTATATATGCGCGCGCAACCTCCCGCGCATGCGCTGTGGTGGGAGCTCACTACGCACCCAACGTGCTCTTGTTACGAATTCATTCACAAGGTAAATTGTGAAGTACCCATTTATTTACTGTAGGGAGCACGAACGAACATCCCGTTGGTGTATCTCCCTTGAATGCAAATTGCTTCAAATTGCTACGGAGGGGTCCAGATCACAGCGGCCTTATTCCCGCTCAGGTACTTACTGGCAATTCTGACCGAGGTACATGGGAAATCAGTTAGATTCGCAACAGTCTATCTACAAGAACTTCGGTATTTAAAAACAGCAACTTTTCATTTCATTTGATAGATGACAAGGAAAATAAAGTTTAATAAGTAAGTACAGTACACAGACCAATGAGAAAAGGACATTGATGCCTTTGCTCTGTAATTGAAAATTTATAATAGCCTCTTGAAAAGGGCGGGTAATTTGATAGAACGCCTGTCACTGTCACCCCTGTCTACGCCTACATCTGGAGGACTATACTTTATTATTGTGATAAAGCAGAAGAGTTTGTTGATTCGAAAGCATTACCTAATTTCTCAATTAATTTAGAATTTCAAAGCCAAATTCTTGAGCCATATTAAATGAAGAAAATCGTGTACGTAAGCTAATCGTAGCGGAAACAATATTTACCGCGTTAATGTTCCATCAAAAATATCAAAGAAAAATATATAGAATATAGAGCGTTTGAAATTATGTGAAGAAAAACTTTTTTCTTTCTTTATTCACCCGTCTGATATTGACGACCTGTAAATAATAAAAGAGCGTATAGGTATGTTGAAACTCTTCAAAAACACGCGATGTACAGATATGAAAGCTGCATTTGTTTATATAGGCAGATACTAGGCAGGTACAGCGCAATAAAAATATTATCAGGCCGCGAACCGATTGTTATCACTACTGCAGTTTTATGTAAGTATAAGATATGAAAACTAATTTATAAATATTAAAGTTATATCAAATTGACATTAGACTCGTTTATTTAATAATAAATAATAAATAAATAAATATTTCTGACACTCACACAACATTATCTAGCCCAAATTAAGTTTCTTAAAGAACTTGTGTTATGGATACTAGAGTTAACTGATATACTTAAGAAATATATAAACATACATATTGAATAAATATATATTTTTTATTTGAAAATAAACTTAAATAAACATATAAACGTCCATGACTTGACGACTAATATCTGTTTTCATCACACAAATATCCGTCGCCCCCGGGATTCGAACCCAGGACCTTTGGTATAGAAGGCAATGTACGTTACCCCTACACCAGCCAGTCGTCAAATTTATTTAAGGAATTCCTTCAGAAATCAGACTTTCAACTCAATAGTTCCTCAATAGAGCGAAAGAAAAACATAGAATGTGCCAGCTGCTTCTCTTCCCGGGCATACTGTAAAAGTCAGTTAAGGGACCGAGGTGTTATGGGAGGCTTTTTTGTGGGCGATAGGCTGACCCCCTGTCACTGCAATAGTCTCTCTTCACTATTGTAATGCCTCCTAATTTGTCAAACGTGACATCAGATGGTTTTATTACCTCTGGTGTTCTGCCTACCCCATACGGGATACAGGCGTGTAGTTGTGTATGTATGTATGTAAACAATTTTATTTTAAATAAAAAATAGCTATCAGGACTTTGGGTGTTATGGCGTACGTTGTTACGAGCATATCTCTTTTCTTTTATTACTATTTAGTCTGTTCATATCAACGTCTTTGGAGATAATTCCGAAAATAACTCGTTCTATTATCATCAAGATTATTTTAATCTGGAGTCAAGTTGATGAAAAGCTAAGTCAAAATCAAGGTCAAAAAATTCTTTATTTCGCAGTATTTAAATATGGGAGACCGGGGCAAGGTTGTATAGCTAAGGATCTGGGCGTGTAGTTCATCTGTTTATTAAAAAGCAAAGGTATTAAATCAGCATATATATTCAGTCACACTCATTAGGTAAAAAACTTAAAATTTGACAACAATTTCAAATAGAAAGCAAATAACTACTTTCTCCGGTTTTTTCCAGACCCATTGGTAAAACCGTATATTATATACGATATTGCCTCGGAATTAACCACGTGACATTGCATCTTGTGCAAAAGAAGTCATCCGACTCCTCTTTATCTCCTCTGGATCCAAATCGTATATAACTGGTTGTGCCCCAACACGGGTGTAGCACAAAAACATAATTCACTAACACATAGTCAATACAAACTAGCCGGTGCAAACATTGCTTTTAAGAACAAATACATCACCTATAACATAGTTGATCAGTGACATACCTGTAGCGTATGTAGACTTCACAATCACTGCTTATACACGAAGCCGCCAGTCTCCAGGTATCGGTGGTACACTCTTTGAACAGCGGAACGAGTTATGTGAAGTTGTGAACTCACACCTCGCTGACTTAGCCCAGATTGAAGAAGTGCTACGGCTTGCGCGACTACTTCAGGTGAAGTATCCATAATTTTATAGCCAAAAGCAGTTCAAATTATAGAAAAATAACTAAACTAAACTTTTGTTAACAACAATTGCGAAAATTCAAACAAAATCGAAATTAAATTGCTTCAAAAGCAACTTTCTACAGTCATTATTTTTTTCAAATCAGTGACCAAGCTCGGCTTTTGTTCTTTATTTTAAATTCTAAAATTCAAATTTGGAATAATACATACGGGAAAGACGATGAAATATCATTAAACATGCATAAAAACTTTTTTGTTATATTGTATATTTTTTGTGTATTGGGCTTTTAGGCCCGGGAATGTAAGGTGGCTCGATTCGAGTGTCCGGGAGTTTATATTCACGAAAATAAGATTAAGACTACCGAAAAAGGATAAAATTATATAAATCCAAATTGCGCTAACTAACAGCGACAAGTGTTTGTTTACAAATATTACTACTCTAGAAATAAAGTATATTTGAATCTGAAAAGAATATCAAACAGTATTTTGGAAAAATAAACAGTATTCAATTTATATTGTTTTAAATATATATATTCTTAGAGCTTAGAGCAATAGTCTCTCTCCATCTTTATAATGCCTCCAAATTTGACAAATGTGACATCAGATGGTCTTGTAACCTCTGGTGTTCTGCCTACTCCATAAGGGATACAGGCGTGACGTTATGTATGTATGTATGTATTCTTAGAGCTTCTTGCACAAATCGTTAATTAAAGTCATAGCATTTAAAGTGTTTAGCTTTTTATACGGAAAACAGTATTTTGTATACTTTATTTTTGTTTAACAATAAACAGTATGATGTAGTAAAAAACAGTACAATATGGTTGGCAACCCTATGAGCGGCTTGTGCGCACGAAATTTGGATTATTGGTAAAAATCCCAAAAATAATTTACCCAGGTATACGGTTTGTGCAGGATTTCCCTATAGGGAGGTATTTTAAATTGTCTAATTATTTACAAATTGAACTGAAAATACCACCACTTCGGAAAGTCAATCTGCTTAGAAGTAGTGGCAAGAAACTCAAAAGCAATTATCTTTTAAAAATACCCAATAACAGTTTAAAGCCAGGGGATCCCATCTTCTTGCATCCGGATATCTGAAAGTAGTCCTTTTCTCACAACACTTGTTTCACCGTATCCTTAATTCGAAGGGTAAATCTTAAATATGTTTTGGAACTTTATTATAACAACATCTTTAGTTAGTGAGTTTGTGGAGTCTACTATTATAGCCGGCTGGTTAATACATTAGGCAAAGAGGTATTACATAAAGACGTAGACATAGAAATAGAGGAAAAGATAGATGCAGAGTCCATCTACCTTGTCACGGACATGAAATTCAAAAAGTAGCATAGTCATAATGTCATCAGAAAAACGACCTGGCACCGCTAGCAGCACCCGTTCACGAGTATAACGCAAGCACCAGCCATCACCCTTATTTTAGGGAAGTAACTGTTCTAGCCGACACCCGACGCTACCACTAGCCATGCCGCCTGAGGGAACATGACGTATTTGCTGTTGTACGGACAAGAAGGAGATGGAGATGGAAATGGAGATGAACACGAACTTCATGCAGCTGGTGTCTTAACTACTATAGTTTGTATGTTTTTAACTTTTCCAAGTACTAAAGAAATATGGATTATGGTCTGAAAATTTTTTAACTAATGTTATGCAGGGGAAACTTTAGAATTTTGTATGTTTTTTACTCATAATTGACTAATTTTAAATAATATTTTACCATTAGAAAGCTTATTTTGCACGAGTATATGGTGTTTTTATAAACAAAATGCTATATTAGATTATGATCGGTCATTCGTATTTATAATTTATGTGAATAAGCTAAGTATTTCAAATTAAATGACTAGTTTCTTCTCTGTCTCATCTCTTAAAACACGCTTTAAAGTACCTTATGTCTTATTACACTCAATTGAACGGACAGTTTGTTAGGCTTTTGTTATGCTCATGGAAGTCTTTTTTCGGTAGTGGACATCTATCATAATAACCTCTTTACATAACACATAAAACTCAAAATGTCCGGTGCCCCCGAATGCCTGAAATCTAAAATTCCTGAATGTAAAAACGTCAGATTATGAAAATGACAGTCGATGTACAGTCAGGTAGAAAATGAACTACTTGAATGTCGTTAAAAATAGAGGATAAAACAATATAAACTTTATTTATTTCAATTAAATTCAAAAATACTTCTTATGAACTATAAAGTTAAAAAAACAACAAAATAAAAATACTATAACGATCTATAACATTTTCGTAAAAAAAATATATTTTCCAAAAAAATCATTGCAGAAATATCTTCCTCGTTTAGCTTCCGTAGTTGTTTTTTTTTTAAATTGTGGAAAAGCTCATTCTGTTTTGTTTTTGCTTTCCATTTTCATAAGCGCATTCGGCAAATTCAAACTATGGTATATGATTTGTGTCATATGGTATACTTATGATTTGTGTCAGATTATGAAAATGAATTTTCATAATCTGACGTTTTTACATGTAGGCATTTTTTTGACTTTCAGGTGTTATGTAAAGACTTTATTATGCTATTAATGCTGGACGCAACGCACCCGTTCTAATGATCTACGCAATGAAATGCTTACCTGGTATTCTAGGCAAGCCTTTATATTCGGCATCCGTTCGCAATAAGATTTTTGTGAAAGTTTATTCAATCCAGAAAGGAACAAAAATCTATTTCAACCGACTTCCAAAAAAGGAGGAGGTTCTCAATTCATCTCTTTTTTGTGTCTTTGTTACACGATATTTCAGACAATTATGAATCCACTTCATAAGTAATTGGTCCCATATAAATTTTATTGAAATCGGTTGAGTACTTCATTGTAAATTTCAAATTTTGTAAACAATTTCGGAGAATGTTTACGTGGATGACACTGTCGGCCAAAGTTTTGACGTGAAGTCGGTTTTTTTAATGCTCTGCATTCGTTTATTATTATTCTTCTTCTTATCGCGTAGGTAGATGAATGACCGTATAAGAGATTATTTTTCGCTAGCCACTTGTCGCTTGTTTTTAGGTTCCTGAATTTTTATTTAACTACGAGTTTTATATTAAAAAAAAAAAGTTTTGTTCATCTTAGGAATTTCACAAACCACTTGATGAAGTCAGTCATCACATACTTTGGCTTTAACTAGTTGTTGATAGTTCCTAAATAAGATATTACCGTAGAACAAGAGACAAAAAAAGCCGGCGGAAAAAAATCTTGGCACCTATTTCAGTCAGAATTATGAAATGAATACAAATAGGAACAGTAGGTACAAATTGACCATGATAACAAAAAAAAAACAAAAACTGTTTAGTTCATATAATGAAACCTTATCTTTATGATTAGAAGATTTTTCATCCAGATCGTATCATTTAATTATTTTTTAATACATTTAAAATTAAAATACCTACATAATAGGTTTTTTAAGTGAACTGTGTTTTAGACCTTATTAGAACAGTTTATAGTCCTTATTTTTTATTTATGCTCAATTATTGTAAGGTTTCTCCGGCCCTTATCATAAAAAGTAAGTAATCATAAAAAAAATAAGTAATCATAACTGTAACAATACAAACTTTTTCAAAAGAGTGTTCTTACGGAAATTTCATTTTCATGTCACACGGGCAACTCCCGTGACCTACTAAAATATTTACATTGAAAGCATTCAGTTCTGTGTTGTTCTTGAGACACGTATTTCGAGCGACAAGATTGAACGCCTATTATAGTGTGCATTTGGAGCTTCGCAAGTAACTTTTAGTACCTATTAATAATAATCTTTCAACTCAAGACCAATCTTAAGATCTGAGATACATCTGTATGAAATTCTCTGCACTAGGTTAATATCGCTCTTACAGTTGAGAACGTCTTATGAATACGGCCCTTTGGAATTCCATTGCTTGCAGATAATATTAATCAAGACCTGGGGGCTAGCATGCGAACATCGAAAACGATAAATAAAGGGATTCCCTGGCTGTAAATTGTTATTGTGTATTTTTTTTTCTTATTTTTAAAAGTTGATTGCTGTTGAGTTTCTTGCCACTTCTTCTCAACAGATCGACTTTCCGAAGTGGCGGTAGATTCAGTTCAATTTGTAAATTGTTTGACTTATTTCAAATGTATTTAAATATTTACGAAATAAAGAATATTTGAGTTTGAGTTTGAAGCCTTTGCCTATATCAATATTTTCTTAAAATATTTGTATTTTTTGGCAGTTTTGGTTCTGTGGGCTTAATCATGGTGTCGAATCGAGTAATTCTACCTCCGTGAAGGTTTATATAGGGTTGGCGGGACACCCTGTAGATAGGTGAAAATTTATTTGAAGAAAATTTGCTAAGCAAAATTTGCAATTTGCTAAGCCCTGAAGGACCCACTGCTAAGCGGGATTCACTCGAATTAGTCACCTTTTTACGACACGCTTTTTCAGATAGGTATGCTATTCTATCCTTAGCCGTAGCCCAAATATTGTTGTGGTTAATATTTCAATCTACAGAGACGACCGGCTGGTGTAGCGGTAACATACATTGCCTTCTATGCCACAGTTCCTGGATTCGAATCCCGGCGGCGGCGGATATTTGTGTGATGAACACAGATATTAATCGTCAAGTCATTTAGGTTTATCCTAAAAAAATATGTTTTTATTCAATATGTATGTTTATATATCTCTTAAGTATATCAGTTATCTAGTATCCATAACACAAGTTCTTTAAGAAACTTAATTTGGGCTAGATAATGTTGTGTGAGTGTCAAAAATATTTATTTATTTAATAAAAATGTCTTTCAATGTAAAACAACATCAATAAAAGTGAATAAAACTATTTAGGAAACCGATCCGTTACTAAAAAATATCAAATCGAGTAAGGACACCGCCCGTGGGTTTTATCAAATTCGACCGTGAGCTCAATTTTGAATTTAAGAGCATTTTTTCCTCAAATAAAATTGAAAAAAGTAGTCGTAACTTGAGATATGAAAAGAAATCAACAACTCAAGATTATTAAGTGCTTACAATTATTAATTAGTAACTGTAATAATTATGTTAAGGGCGAATTGGTTCGCTTGTTATATTAGCAGTTCCATTTTATCATACACGCTGTCATCCCCTATTTCGGCCACTCAGGGGTTGATATTTCTAAAACATACCCATGTTGGAAGAAATCACTTTAAACGATAATGCTAAATTCCTTCGTTTTGTGTCAATCCAGAACGCTACGCTCGAAGACTGAGAAACAGATGGAGATGATGATGTATAACTTTTTCAATCTATCAATCCGACGCTTGACACCTCAGTCGCTCGTGACCACGGGGTCTGCAAAGACACCGAAACGTTGAGTCAAAATTTAAAATGTAAATATACGCGATGAATTCGGTTAAAAAGTGTTTTATTTACTAAATTACCTTTTATTGTTTACTGTTAATTTCCATCACATTAAAGATTGTTTCTTTTATGTTTAACCCTAGCATAACAACTATATTTGTTCCATAATTCGTTAAAATCGGTGAAGTTGTTTATATTTCTGATATAAAATTCTCATCCTTTATATCCTATTATATCCTTTATATCCTCCTACCTCCCTAGATGAACTCTTAAAGTCTGGATGTCTTAACATTGTGGGTTCTTCGCCTATATTCATTCCAAATTTCATTCAAATTATTGTTGTAGTTTAGCCGCTTAAGGTTAACAGACAGATAGATGAGTATGAATGGCAGAATATGTGTTTCTGTATTAAAATTCCTTAGCAAATTCAAGAACATAGCCATTATACAGCGGAGTACAGATTGGTTGGTGTAATTTATTTATTTATTTAATATGGCAAACACACAGATCACAATCAAATAAATTTAGAAAAAAGAAAACAAATTAACAGTTTTGAGCAAGATTGCAATCCTAGACGTGCTTACACAGCAGCACAAGCAGTTATGGAACAAAGATGTTAGTATACCTACAATTGAAAGATAGTGTTAATCAATTAACTTTACATGAAAGAAAACAGTTGGTGCTAGTTAAAATAATAAGAATAATTATAAAAAGAAAAAATATATAGGGTCGCCATATAATAGTCAATAATATTTTAATAGCAGATTAAGACTGATGTGGGTCATAATTACGAGACATAATTTTTTTTTTAAATATCTTTCATAAATAAAATTTTAAAATTCTTCTAAGAGATAAAAAATTAAGTTTGATCTGTAGTTTATGACTACACAACAAGTACCTAATAAAAAAGTGTACATCTGTATAGTCATAAAATCTAGGTTAATCTTAAATGTCACTCACATAGAACAATTTTGAAATATTAATTTATGAAAAATATTGAAAAAAAAATTTTTTTTTCGAAAGTCGGACCCACTCATCATTCCTAATCTGCTATTAAAATATAATTGACTATATGCGGACCCTGTATATGTACATAAAATAAAATAGAAAGATTATACATATAATTAATCTCAGTACATGACAGGTGCCCATGAAGAGATCGCGCAGGAATTTTTAAAATGTTTGAAACGGTTATTAAATAAATCTGGTAATAGAACTGGTATTGTACTGTTTGTTATATACTTCGTAAAGGCGGCATACGCGGAATATTGGCTGGTGATATGAAACGTTGTTGGTGCAAAGTGGGACAAGAAATGGTTAAGGTCGCCGATTGTTAATTCTGGTGTTGAAATTTAGCGTTTCTAATAACTGTGGGATATCTATTACAGAATGTGAAGAAGTGCTAGATCCAGGAGTTTGGGGCGGTTGCTTAAGGACATGATTTCGTACGAATTTAGTCTGTCCTGGTAAGTGCGCGGATGACCACCTCATCGTAATGTTCGATGCAATATAATCAATTCTTATGACTGAGACATCTTGCACACGAACTGCGCAAGTATTGGTTGAGTGCATGTTACATTACACCAATGAGTAGATTCAACTCTAATAAGATGTACACATAAATAAATGAAAAATGTGATAAATATAATTACCCGACCAGGATACGTGCCTGGGACCTCTCGTTTGCCAGACGAGTGCTCTTCCACTGAGCTACCGGGGCCTGGCGGTACGCCTCCAAATTATTTACCACATTTTTTTGTTTTTTACGTTATATTGCTAACGTAGCTCCATCTTATGGTAATAGCTTTTGCAGCTAAGACCACCCGAGACCAATTTCTTTACAGAAATTGTGAATCCCAGTTAAAGTGAAGCATTGCAATGTTTTAATAATGTTTTTAAGTTTTTATCATTATTATTATTTATCACATTTTTCATTTATTTAAGAATAATTGAGCATTTTAAATGCAAAAAACTTAAAAACATTATTAAGATGTATACATTTTCATTGGAATTGGAACCTTATCACCACCGAATAAGTTGCGAAGTGTGTACATATTAATGCACGTGACTGTACTTGTCTTAAGTCCATTATATCTTATAATAAGGCAATTTCATTGCAGATTATTTGTTTATTGATAACTAATTAGGTCAGAAACAATGGCGGCCTAGGACACTTATCAATAAGAAGGATAGTCGTAATGATGAATGGTAAATTGTCTCGGAAAAATAAGTTGACAGTAAATAACAAGTATCATCATGATAACAGAAAATTATAGTTATCGCGCGCGGTTTAATCTTTTGTTGGTTTAAGTTTTGGTTCTGTAGTAATTTCTTTTATATCTACTAAAATATAGCGTTCCGCAAGAGTTGAGCTATCAGATTTAAAAAAGGAACCCTGTCAATGACACCAACTACATAACTCTAAATAAGTAAAGCTTGTGATGGAGGAAACCACTTAGCGAATCAGCAGTACGAGCACAGAACTTTATCGACTCGTATCTTTACGAATGTTCGTATAGTAAGGAGACTGTTTGTAAGCAAAAATTTAAATCTATCCATTTCCGTACCGTGTGTGTGTCTTGTTTGTTTTGAATGTTTGTAAGCATCCTATACTTTTAAATAATTGTGAAATTAAAAATTACAATGTTACTAAACACTTGCAACCGACTCCATACTACACGAACATTCGAAAACTTACGAGTCGATAAAGTTCTATGCTCGCACCGCAGGCTGCAAACTGGACGGCAACGACAGCGGCGCGGGCAGCGACGCGGGCAATCTGCGCCGTTCTCGACGCCAGCGGGTGCTTGAGCGATTTGTCGCGGTTTCATACAAAACCAATACGTTCTATCGTGTCGCGGAAATCGCTGCCCGCGCCGCTGCCATCGCTGCCCGCGCCGCTGCCGTCGCTCCCGTCCAGTTTGCAGTCTCAGAGGGACTCCTTAAATATAAAACAGCAGACCCGGAACATTTTTTGCTCTTTGCGAAGTTTAAACCCAGGAATAAAGTAATAGCATCTTACGCCAAAGCACAAATTCAATCCCAGTTTTGGAGATACTTATGTTTACACAAACATACAAAATCCCTTCATATCTACTTGAATGTATATTTTGTACTTCTG
The DNA here is from genome assembly GCA_944452665.1 of Stenoptilia bipunctidactyla. Classification (NCBI taxonomy): domain Eukaryota; kingdom Metazoa; phylum Arthropoda; class Insecta; order Lepidoptera; family Pterophoridae; genus Stenoptilia; species Stenoptilia bipunctidactyla. Next base: position 44,334,013 of record OX101721.1, on the reverse strand, counting down.
ATTAGGCCTGTCACTTTCAATTATGTAAGACACTGAGTAGATCCCCTATTCAATTTGCATAATAATACATTACGGCTACAGAGTAAGCACATACTACTGTGGGTAAGTAAGCATTAGATTGCTTGACCTTTTAGTAAAAAATTATGTTCAGGTTTGTTTTTCGTTCTGATTAAATATGATCAATTATTATTATAACAGCTGATGCTTTCATATATTCCGTGAATAGGGCTCTCATGTAAGTCATATAAGTACGAATATCTTTGGTCTATCAAAAGCAAACCTTTCCTTTTTCTTCAGCTTCATTCAGCTGTTTTTTATTTCTATAGATTTCGCAATACGTATAGTTAATCGCAGCGCAGCACAGGTTACAAACGTTACAGTTTTCGCATATTTCGACCGAGTAATGCTATTTTGAGTAAATTCCATGATAGTCATAAAAATATATATAAACTATAAACTCCTTTAATGCCCTAAGTTTACATAAAAGACTAGCAGTGACCCGCGGTTATAGAGCATAACTTTAAATCCGATACGCACTTGTTAATGAAATATACCTGGGAGATGCAGCGTAATGGCCTACAAATGGGGAAGCAAGCAAATTTTCGAAAAGTCTTTGAATGCAGTTTTACTTCTTTTTCAAAATCAAGGAATGTTTCCTTGGAGTAAAATTTGCTGTCTCTATTATTAGAGAACTTTCCCTCCAGGAGGCATTCAAAGTTCCACCCTGCATTTTGCGGCTAGTTTTACATGAAGGGTGTCGCTAGTCAGAGGCGAACTCTGAAGGGGTAGTACCTCCAGCGAAGCCGACCCTCCAGCGAAATATCAAGATTTGGTATTTACATTTACGATACTGCATGGGCCATTTTTTAAATGAGCTCTATTTACGTGCAATAAGGTTCATACACTTCATTATGAACTTTGAACAGAAGGCTGCAGACCAAGCGTTACAAATCTGTAAAAATAGTTTACTTGAATCTGAATTCTATGGCCTGGACATTAAGTTAAAGTTGGTTGTGGAGACTTGACAGGTAATGTAACGCTTGATCTGCTGCCTTCTGTACATTTAAACTATGTACTAACTTGTAACTTTGTGGACTCTGCAGTATCATTATCTTCGCCAGACAGCAAAGGTCGCGGGTTCGATACTCGTATTATGCAATATTTTGTCAACATGAATATAAAAGACATACGATATGTATGATTTAAAAAAATATACATTTGTATAAAGAAGTTTAAGGATTATATTATGAGGCTGACATAGACTGAAACCTAAGGTGGGCTTATTAGAAGGGTTTTGATGGGGAATATGGCCTAAAAAAAAGCTGTAATAATTTGGTCATACACAGCGAAATACATACATACATAACGTCACGCCTGTATCCCTTATGGGGTAGGCAGAACACCAGAGGTTACAAGACCATCTGATGTCACGTTTGACAAATTTGGAGGTATTATAAAGATGGAAAGAGACTATTGTAGTGACAGGGGGTCAGCCTATCGCCCACAAAAACGCCTTTAAAACCTCTGTCCCTTATATGTAGCGAAAATACGGCCTTTTTTGACTATACACCCAGAAACGAGCCAAATGTTAGAAAAGTTGTGAAAGATAAAAATTTTGGTGTTTGTATAATTGTTTATATTTGTCTGGGTTTATTATCTATGCTATTTATGAAAAAGAAAACATATTTTTGTATATTGATTGTCTAGTTCCTGTAACACCTATATGTGCTTTTTGCCTTAGCATCGTCTAGCTAGTCAATCGGCCCCACTTCGGCTTTACGTCAAAAGATATTTTGAAAAGCGTTGCGTTTCCTCTAAAGTCTAAAATAGTGTAATGCTGAAAAAATCCTTCTACATATTTTCCTTAGAGTTCAATTTCGCGTGAACTAATCTTGGATTAAAAATTAAGATTCTATGTAGAAATGCACTACGCTACGAGTGATTACGTGAGTTATTGTAGGTACCTATCCCATGCTACGGTTTTTCTTAGTGATTGTATTTGTATAAGTCATTTATGATTATTAATGATCTATGAATTCATAATTAAGCTATTTGGAAATAGCTTCTTAACTACGTTCGATACTTAAGTTTACATTTAAAACGACGGGAAACAATTTGAGGCCATTGTCTTGTTAATCAAACAGAGCAGTTCGCTTATAAGTATATCTAAACTATTTAGTGAACGATTGTCATTGAAATTTTTGTGTACCTACTGATTAATTTATGTCTGCATGTAACTTATGTCTGTATACCTTACATTATTATTATCAGAACTCTTTATAATAAACCCACTGCAGGGCTATGGGTCTTTCCCATGGATGACTTAGAGATTTAAGCCGTTAACTACTATACTCTGGCATATAATTTCAATGCAGTAAACTGACGGTCTCTCTCCACTATTATATGCCTCCAAAATTGTCAAACGTGACATCAGATGGTTTTATTACCAATGGTGTTCTGCCTACCCCATACGGGATACAGGCGTGAAGTTATGTATGTATGTATGTATGTAAACTGACGGATTGAAATGTCAAATAGAAAAATTATGATATACCAGTTAAAAACTTCGTAGTGTAAGTACTGAATGCGAATGATTGAAAACGAACGAGTATTTGTCATCTTATTATTTATTACTGAAATAAATAAGCATTTGATTAGACGACCACTTTGGCGATGGGGTAACACTGTCTGCCTCAGACGCCAGTTTGATTCCCGCAAAAAAATAAAAAAAATGTTTCGGGTCTGGGCGTTTATTTAAATATGTATTTATATTCTAGGTTACCCCCTAGTTCGCTACATGGTATCCCATATCACAAGCTCTGCTTAGTTTGGGGCCATGTAGTTGGTGTGATTGTCTGGGGATTTTATTTTATTATTATTTCTTCATCATCTTAACAACTACACGCCTTATTTTTATAACAAACAATTGGTAAATTTAACATGAAAGAACAAATTAAGCGCATAGAGTACCTGCTAACATACGTTTTTAATGTTTAGGCTAGACAATGTCTGACTTGTGAACGTAAAAAGAACAAAGGCATGTTCGTTTGTAGCTGATATTAAGTTTTGTTTGATAACTCAAACTTGACAGGTGCTTTATGTGAGCAGTTTCGTTAGGCACACGTGCAGTTATTATGTTTAGATTTGATATTTGTTACAACAATAGTCTCTCTGTATTATAATGCCTCCAATTTTGTCAAACGTGACATCGGATGGTTTTGTAACCTCTGGTGTTCTGCCTACTCCATAAGGGAAACAGGCGTGAAGCTATATATTGTATGTAGGTATAAAATATGTCAAGATTAACGTTTTAATTTGTTTGTTTTTAAATATGTACCTAAGTAAAGATAATACCTAAGGTTTTTATAATCGTTCATTATGATTTATCAAGTTTAATTTCTAATTACTTTCTTATTTTTAAATCAGTCTTCTTATACAGGGTGACTGGTCATTTTCGAAATTCTAGGACGTTTACTTAAGCGTAGTGCAATAGATACTTAGCGGGTGGTGATGTGCGTGTGGCTGTGTGCGTGTTGACTGAGGCAGCGCGTCGGGAAAAGTGTAGTAAGGTCTCTTTATTTATTCATAGGGATTTATGGTGGATAATAAATACCTAATATTGTAACATAATTATGATCATTGAGTTCAGAGTGCTCTCCTTCAGTATCTAACATTTGTCACCAGTCACCCTACATTCATTCATCACTGTTTAATTATCCATTTAAGGTCCTAAGAACGATCTAATTACATATATTTTTATTATTTAGATCCACAGAATACTCAACCATCACCAAACGGAGTCATTCTAGACCAGGGTTTCCTAACCTTTTTAATATCGTTACCCCTGTGAATTATAATGACATCAGATTTAACCCCCTACGAAATCAGGGTGGCTGGTGACAAATTTTAGATACTGAAGAAGGGCACTCTGTACTCGATTCTGGTCATAATTATGTAATGTAAGTAGGTAATTATTTTTTCACTAGAATTCCCTATAAATTAATAAAGTTTTGTTACTTTACTTACGCCTGAGTCAATCGCGGCACATGCATGACCTCGCACGCGGATTGCCAACATGGTTACGCCAACGCTGGTGTAACCATGCGTTTCATCATCAATTCTTTAACTTTTACAATTATTTTCGGTTAAGTTACTCAGTAAATAATTGATATTTATTTTTAATTTATCAACAAATGTTCACTGTGATGTATGAGTCATTTAAAAGGAAAGGTTTGAGAGTGAATGTTGGAAAGACGAAAGTCATGGTTATGGAGAGGAATGAAGATATGACGGAATGCAATATTATGATAGGAGTGTAAAAGTGAAAAATGAAAAAGTGAAAAAGTTTGTTTACTTGGGGTCCTTGTTTACAAGAGATGGGAAGTTTGACGGTGATATTGAAAGGAGAGTAAAAGCAGGACATTGTCTTAATGGCGCCTTGTACTCAATAATGGCAGCCAGCAATTTCTTATGGTATTTTCTTATGGCAACCCCGCGTCACAGTTCCCACTTCTATCAGCAGTCGTTCACGGTGAAAGCAATATCATTTTGGAACTCACAACCATCTTCTCTCCACAATGCCAAAACAATAGTTTCCTTAAAATATAATTTGAAAAACTTGCATCTCCCACACTTGTTTCATATCAAATAGAATATATATTTGTTTACCTACATACCTACTGTATATTTTATTCTGTCTATTTATATATTTATGTTAATTTAATGTATTTAAGTATTTCTATTGTTATATGTATATCCAAGTATATCTATATATCTATCTATGTATTTATTAAATTCTACAGTACTTATTTTATATTATATTACTATACCTACTTATGTTAATAAGTATTATTTATAAAAAATATTAATTATGTCATTTTCATGTTTTTATTTTAATTCATAAGATTTCGTTTAAGTTGGGGTTGCCTGGTAGAGATCGCTTAGAAGTGATAAGGCCGCTCAATTGCCGCCAAATTGCACATTTAATGTTATTTTGTATATTATTTTACGTTAATATTTCTCCATTCTATGCAAATGGCAATAAAGTATTTGAATTGAATTGAATTGAATTAAATAAACATTCATGACTTAACGACTAATATCTGTGTTGATCACACACATATCTGCCGCCACCGAGATTCGAACCCAGGACCTCTGGCATAGAAGGCAAAGTATGTTACGTCTACACCAGCCGGTCGTCATATAAAATGTAAAATTTAGTAAAATGCGATTAAATTTGGTTTGGTCCTTTAATTAACAGTAACAAGGTCGCCTGGTAGAGATCGTCTTTAGATGATAAGGCCGCCTATTGTGCACTGTACCTACTTATAACATTGTTAAGTAAGTACTCATATTGTTTCTTACTCCATGTGTAAAATGAAGAATAAATAGATAGATATATAATAGGTAGTCATAGACATTTTTATAGTTTCCGTAGCTTGACTTAGGGCTTAATTAGGTCAACGGACACCCACTTGACCTGATTGCCCAATTCCGTACTTAGGTACGTTACCAAAGTAATTACGCACATGCTTTCTTTCATAAATACACCATTATTGATCTGGCGATTAAAACAAATGTTTAATACCTATTAGTGAGTAGATAATAGCTATACCCGAGGTCTCACATTCGTAATTCTCACATTATTATTATTTATTAAAAAAGGTTCGCCAACAGGACACACACTTTTACATTCACAATATACGTAGACGGTTATTAGGAAAGTTACATAAGTGCCACCTCAGTTAAAGGCAAACACAGCATGCTTAAATTAAATACATTGTCTTATTATTATTTGTCAAGGAGACACAAAAACATTACAATCTATATAATATGTAAGTTTAGATTAATTATTTTGAAATACAAGAAAAAATAAAACATAAGAAAATAAAATAAAATAAAATAAAATAAAGTTACAAAATAAATGAAGTAAAAGATATTAAAATTAATTTAGCTAATTGTCCTATCCTAATTAAAAATGTGTATACAAAACAATACATTATAAATGAGAAACTAAATATTAACTAATAATAACTTAATTAATCGCCGGTAAACGCTGGATGAGGGCGGCGCGGGACCGAGCGACGTGGAAGACCTTGGGGGAGGCCTATGTCCAGCAGTGGACGTCTATAGGCTGTGGATGATGATGATGATGATGAAACGCTGGATGAGGGCGGCGTGGGACTGAGCGACGTGGAAGACATTGGGGAAGGCCTATGTCGAGCAGAGGACGTCTACAGGCTGTGGATGATGATGATGATGATGACGAACCTGCGGAAGCATAGTGCGGAAATAAAAGTCTCCTATGTGTAATATAAATAGGGTTCTTAATTAGTAAATAAATATCTTTTAAATTCGTTTAGAAGTTAAACAATTAAAATCATCGAGCAACTAGGTCGGTATACCTACTCTTAAAAGGCTTTAAGGCCTATTTCACAAAACCATTTTTAGGGAGTGTAATAGGCCTTAAAATCTAACCCTAACTTACAGCCCGTTCACACATGCTCCGCTTTACTGGATACCTTTTTTGTTTCGAAAATACGTATAATGAATACTGTGCCATATGTGAAGTCGCTCATACAAGAGCATGCGCCATCGATGAAAAAAAACGTATCCGGTAAAACGTACCCAGTAAAACGGACCATGTGTGAACGGGCTGTAAGGGCCAAAGTCAAAGTCAAAAGAATCTTTATTTCGTACGTATTTAACTACATTTGAAATAAGTCCCACAATTTACAAATTGAACTGAATCTACCACCACTTCGGAAAGTCGAACTGTTGAGAAGAAGTGGCAAGAAACTCAACAGCAATCATCTTTTAAAAATACACAATAACAATGAACAACCAGGGAATCCCCTCTTCTTGCATCCGGATATCTTATAGTAAAACTTTATAACACTTATCCTTAAATCTATCGAAGGGTTAGTCTTAAATATTTTGGAATTTTATAATAAAAGCGTACACATTGACCCATGAACGCGTTGGTGATCTTCTGGAGTCCTACTATTATATTATCTATCTTACTATTACTATCTACTATTATATTATTATCTATATTCTACTATTATATTTATACATATATACATACATAAGGTGGTGTAATAAGAGTTAGAAAGTAAGGGTCTCTAACTAGGGCGACCATGATTGAAACAACACAATGTAAGTTTTTAAACTATCATAGTATTTATCATTAATATTAATTATAGAAACGGAACATTTACATTGTTTTTGATTTATTTTGATTTCTCGATGTTTCGGCAATATTGCGAGCGCCTTGATCATGAGTACAGATGAGTATTCAAAATAAACATGGCACCTAAATATCCCGTTTCTAAAGAAAATATTAAGAAACAAAACAGTATCAATATTTCGTTTCGCTTATACATGGCGTATAATAATATATGGGGGGGGGGTGAGATGATGATGATGATGATACATGGCGTCCCAAGGCTATTTGACATCAATGGAAACTACCTACCTCAAATATCGCAGATAGAGTATTATTGCTGAAAGAAGACATACATACATACATAACCTCACGCCTGTCTCCCCTTGAGGTAGGCAGAGACAAGGGAACACCAATTGTTCTTGCTGAAAGAAGACTTCATATGATTTTTAAATATAAGTAAGTAATTCTGCATTTAAAGATTTTCTTAGAATTACTTGCTTCGTCTTGGAATCGAACCGACTTAAATATGAAAAAATAGGAACCAATTTGGGTTGCCAACCATACTGATTTGAACAGTATTATAGGTACTGTGTTTCTCTAAATTATACTTTTTACTGTTGAACAATACTCAATACTCAATCATTTATTGCTTCCATAATGTTACAAATTTCTTAAATCTATTTTTTACAATAGAGGATCGTATGTTTGAATACATAAAACATGTAACACTATAGGCCTAAAGTAGGCACTGCAAAATATAAAAGGAGGGCACTTGGTAGAAAATCAATACATAAAATATAAGAATACATACTCAATACATATTTTCTTGAATAAGAGCATAATTAAGGGACAAATTTGTCGTTCATGTATTCTCTTAATGAATAATAACTTTTTTTCAATAACAATTCTTTTAGTTTTTTATTAAACAGATTTGTTTTTTTAATGTTCTTTATGTAATCAGGGAGGTGATTATAAATTTTTATAGACATAGCATGAGGACTACATGAATGCATATTAAGATTAGATGTAAGTTGAACTAATTTATTTTTTCTAGATGGTCTAAGAGTATATTTAGAAACTATGTGCGAACGTTTAGTGTAGTAATTAACAAAAATAACAAAATAAAAAAATAAAGTATACAAAATACTGTTCTCGGCATAAAATGCTGAACACTTTATGAGCTAGAGTTAAATTAATAATTTGTGCGTGAAGCTCTTAAAATATGTGCAAATCTATACATATAATAAAATGGTAGGAAAGTCAAAACTGTACATTGAATATTTTTTTTAAAGAATACTTGGGGTATGATCTACAATCGAAACAGAAACAAAAAATATAGTTTTTAGAATTTTTTTTTTGTCTGTTTGTCTGTTTGTCTTTCCGGGATAAACTCAAAAAGTACTGCATGGATTTACTTCAAATTTGGCATGAAGATAGTTAAGAAGTCGGGTCAACATATAGGCTACATATTATCACGCTAGCAGTGTTATAATCGTAGGTGCGTTTGGTGCTGCATAGCATTCACGCAGACGACGTCGCGGGCAGCAACACTGTTTGATATTTTTTTCAGGCTCAAATATACTTTATTTCTAGAAAAAAAAGTAACCCTAGGACCAACCCCCATTTTTAGTGATACCAAACGAAAGAACGGACAAAAAATAATAATTCTTTTCAAGTAACCTAGTATTTTAAAAGAAAGGAACAACGTGAAATTTCTCATTTCAATCAAATTACAAACACACATGAAACTGCCGATGTCAAAAAAGTGGAAATGGACTTGAAATCTTTAAATGCAGAATTACCTACTAATATTAAAAAATCATATAAAGTCTTCCTTATTAAAAATACCCTGTCTCTGTCTACGATATCAAAGGTACTTTCCCTTAATGCACCTCGATGCCTTGGGACGCCATTTTGTTGCTTACAGAGTAGCTTAATGGCGTCTTGTTTTGAATAATACAGCACCTACCGGCAGACAAAGCGCTTGCACTAAGATGGATGTACGCTATGTCCACGGTTTCAGAATTTTGGATTCGATATTCAAACGTTTGAGAACGGCTATAATATATAAAATCGCCAGACTATCTCACCAACTAACATGGGCCCAAAGTACCTAAGCGTAGCTTGTGATATCATGTAGCGAACCAAGGAGGAACCGGGAATAAAAATACATACATAACGTCACGCCTGTATCCCTTATGGGGTAGGCAGAACACCAGAGGTTATAAGACCATCTGATGCCACATTTGACAAATTTGGAGGTATTATAAAGATGGAGACAGACTATTGTAGTGACAGAGGGTCATCCTATCGCCCACAAAGACGCCTTTATAACCTCTGTCCCTTAACTGACATTTACAGTATGCCCGGGAAGAGATGCAGCTGGTACATTCTATGATTTTATTCCAGTCCAGCAATACATTATACAGATATTTATTTATTCATATATGCACAAAACAGATTACAATTAGAATAAATATATGTAAAGTAATATAAGTAATAAGTTTCATTTATAAATTATAACATGCGCATTCAACAAGCATTATAAATATTACAAAAAATATGAAGAGCTTAAGACAGCATTTGTTAACAAAAAAGTTTAAAGGCTTGGGCTGATCAGGATTATTAAAATAAATCAAAATAAGAAGACAATAAACACAAAGAAATAAATTAATACTAAAAAAATTCATACATAAAAAGCCGAATGCGATCAAATAAATATACAGGTAATCAAAATAAATTACTATCAAATTAAGGCAGCATAAAAAAATATACATTAAAGAAAAACATTAAACATAAGACAATGAATCAATACTAAAATGAATTTTGAATTAACATAAAATCAGTACTTATGAGCGCAATGAGCAATTAATTAATTAAGAAATACCTTTAATAACATCAGACTATGAACTTTCCAGTTCATTGTTATGACAGATGCAGAGGAACTGCCAAATGTAGAAACAATAACTAGCAAGAACTTATTAGTCATCGAACATACTATTTAATTCTGTTCATAGAATAGAAAGATAATAATAATAAATTAATAAAGGTTTCTGATAAGCGTGCGTAATAAAGTACTTTAGACTTGTGATATTTTTTTTAACCGACTTAAAGAAAGGAGGTTTTCAGTTCGACCCGTATGTACACGGGAAGCCAGAAGTCCATGGAGATCTCTGAAATAAAGTTGTCTGCACAGCATTTTTACGCCGTCATCGCGATACAACTCTGCGTTTGTATATGGTTAGTTGTATACATTATATTACTATTTCCAAATTATGATTATGAAGTTTTATTTCCTACCTTTAAAACCTGAATCAGCAAAGCTCAATTTACACTTCCATGAAAAACAGTGGAGGCTGAGGAGGGGACGCCATTAACGATAACTCGCTATTAAACTAATGGAATTGTAAATCGGGCTTAAGAATAATATCTCATCACGTAGATGACTTTATATAATTCACAATATTAGCTTTTGCCAACGGATTTACTTGAGAAAACTTAGACACAAGACAAAGCCGAAAATTTATATGTGTTTAAGAAAATTTAATATCCTATGCCAGGTTATGAACAATCTGTATGCTCAATTACATGAGAGTCCTTTCAGTAGTCACGGACAAGACTCACATGTAAATAAACTCACTAAAGTGAGTAGGTATATATCATTTTCAACAATTTGTAATTCCTAACTTAAGTAATTTTATCCATATTTATTATTTTTCTTATGAAAAAATGACCCAGGGACTTAACCGCAGCCAATCGGCAGGTTACTAGCACATTCATCTAAGTTCTCGAACCAATATTGCATTACGTAAATATGAGAGCTACAATAGGGAAAAAAATACCGTTACAAAATCAGACTACATATCGAGCGAACATTTATTATATTCATGTTTTGTTTGTGAATAGCGCCATCTATTTTTTTATTTGAGAAACATAATTAGGTATTTGCTCTGGCTGAGTGTTACAGGACAATTTGACCTTACGGTGTCCATGGACTTATGGCTTCGAATTTACGTTATATGTTCAGAACTGCTCAGTTTTCGCTTATGTTAGTCTATATCAGCGTCTGAACAAATGTGCCAAATTTCAAAAGTGTATGTATGTTTGTTTTCGCATACCTCCGGAGCTAGAAGTTCGATTTATTTATTTATTTATTCTTCATTGTACACAAAGATAAGGAATACTTATACAGAACATTTTTTAAGATACAGAGCACAATAGGCGGCCTTATCATCGAAAGATCAGGCAACCCTGTAAGAGATTTAAACAATTCTTTTGTTCTTTTGCTTTGCCCGCTCTTGGGATTAGGAAGTGATCACCCGTGTAAAAATTGTGAAGGTGAAAGCCGTAGTTTAGGCAGGAAATCTAAAATCGAATCATGTCATGTTTCTTGTCAAAATATGATCTTATCAAAACTATCATCATCATCATCGTTCAGCCAGGAGATAACTAAATTTTACTTACTTTATTTATTTATTTGTTTACTTACTACTCGAAGTTTGTCTCTCATTACCATGAATTTAATGAACTAACTCTTTTTTGCTGCATACAATTCAGAACAATATATATGAAAAAACAACACTACAATTAAGTAGAACTTAAATGAGATATGCAATCAAATCATCATCATTGAGCCAGGAGACGTCCACTGCTGGATATAGGCCTCCCCCAAAAGGGGGGGAAATGCCGTAAATGCCACGCTTGGCAGGCGGGTTGGCGCAGTAAGGAGTTGTAACTACGAAGAAGGACGCTGCTGCCCTGCAATAAAATACAATTTAGAAATATTTGATCGATTAAACCAGTCTCAAGATGTATAATTGTAGGAGTTTCAGACTACATGCAACTCATCTAAAGCCTTTCTGAATGCAAGTCTACAAAACACACGTTTACAGCGTAGGCACCGGTTCTAGTTTGTTGCATCAATTGAAATTGTTTGAGTAGACTTTATGTGAAATAAAACAATTTTTCATATAAGTTGTTACCTATATAAATAATAATAATAATAAATGCAAAACTCTACTTATAATAAGAGGCAAAAGCCAGCCAGGAAATTACACAATAGACAACACTACCACAATAACAGCAATGGAAGCAAATGACCTGTACAAATACCTAGGATATCACCAATTGAAAGGAATAGACCACTCCACAATTAAACACACGTTAATTCACGAATATAAAAATAGATTAAATAGAATATGTAGTACTCAACTCACCAGTAAAAATCTAATAAAAGCAATAAATACTTATGCAATACCTATTCTAACCTATTCATTTGGTATAATTAAATGGAGTAAAACAGATATTGAAAATATACAACGAACGACCCGCACCACACTAACGAAACATAATAATCTACACCCTAAATCCGCAATAGAAAGGCTTATAATAAAAAGACACAACGGAGGAAGGGGCATGATAGATATAATGCACCTCTGGCACAAACAAATACACACCTTACAAACATTCTTTCACACAAAATCACAACTAAGCTATATACATAAAGTAATATTACAAAATGATCTTCACTATACACCTCTTAATCTTGTAGAATTTTCAAATATACGGAACCCAAACAGCATTGACCCACAAATAGAACATATAGAGAACTGGAAGAAAAAGGCTCTTCATGGTCGTCATCCCCATGATTTAGAGCAATCCCATACAGACAGTATTGCATCTAATAAATGGTTAAAAATAGGCAGCTTATTCCCAGAAACTGAAGGTTTCATTATTGCAATACAGGACCAAATAATAGACACCAAAAACTACCGCAAATATATTATCAAAGACACTTCAGTAACAGATGATAAATGCCGAAAATGCCATTCTCAACCGGAAACAATTCAACACATGACCGAAGCTTGCACCACATTAACACAAACAGACTACACACACCGACACAATCAAATCGCAAATATCATTCACCAACAACTAGCTCTTAAGTACAACCTCATCCCAAATGCCAACACTCCATACTATAAATACAAACCAGAAACTATATTAGAGAATCCCACACATAAACTACATTTTGACCGCGCCATTCTTACAGACCGAACTATACATTATAATAGACCAGATATAACACTAGTAGACAAAACGAATAAAAACACATATTTAATAGATATCGCTGTTCCTAATACTCACAATATTCAGAAAACTATCACAGAAAAAATAAGTAAGTACACAGAGTTAAAGGACGAAGTGAGCAGGATATGGAGACAAACCAGAGTGTATGTTGTCCCCATAGTTTTGTCTACTACAGGAGTGATCCCTAAACACTTGCACCATAGCTTAAAATTACTAGACCTTAAACCATTTATCTATACTCAATTACAAAAAGCTGCAATTTTAAATACCTGTCGCACTGTGAGAAAGTTCATGCAATTAGAAACCACATCACAAATCTAAACCCTTTCATCCACTACATTTACTTGGTGTAACCCGTAAATGTAGTCATAACCAGCCTAGAGCTGAGAAGACAAAACGTCCACAAAAATAATAATAATTCTTTATTGTACACCAACAGCATTAATAACATTTTACAGTAAATTTTAAAACATTTGCACAAAGGCGGCCTTATCGCTCAAAGCGATCTCTACCAGGCAACCCAGTAAGGACAGGACATGAATAGAGGAAACTAGGCTGTTTCTCGCGATTTTACCCTCGCAATTTTGAATCCCGTGAGAATATACCCTATGTGCTATTCCAGACACTATCATTATGCCAAATTTCATCCAAATCCGTTGAGCCGTTTTGCCATGATTGAGGAACGAAAGATAATAATAAACGAGGTCAAACGGTTTGACCCCAGCGACACTGGTCAGACACCTTGAAAGGCTGGGATTTGGCGGTGATTCGCTTCCAGCACGTATGCAGAAAGCGGTATTGCTTGATACTGCCCGAATCGTTACCCGGTTTCTTTCTCTCTTGCCCTGATCCGATCGAGTGGTCTAACAATTAGACCCACAATTATTGTCGGGTCTTTCCTGCCGAAAGGCGTGTAGCTGTAAGCATACGTAATAAACATTTCTTTATTGAGGCAACTTGGCCCCATGACAACTTAAAATCTAGATTAGTAAAAAACACAAATTAATACATTTTAAATAAAATTCATAAAATATAGTACCCGCCTATTGTTGCTTTTTAATATAGTTTTTCCCAGTTAGGAGAAACTACTTCTAAACGCGGATATGAATTTGGATCTTCAGTAAATGTACAAGAGAAGCCAAATTTTAATGCCATCATGTCACAGTGCTTTGCTCTCACTTTATTTAGATACAGTTTGATCTTACTGCGTATTACAGTATCTATAGCAACCATTTGGACTCTTTGCAAAAGCAACATAACGCTGAAATGAGGCAGCCGAGTACTACCTGTATCCCGTATTTTCGACACTGCGTTACTTTAAAAAGAGAAATAATAAGTCCAGCCACAGAATATTTTTTTTGGCCACGTAATCAAGCTTCTATTTTCATAACTTAGCCACGAGACAATAACTTTTGCGAAAAATGTGTCTTGAAGCAATTATACCATAAAAAGACGTGTGGCACTCGGAGACTGCCGCGGTAAAGCTATTGCATAGTATTTTTTATCAACTTATGAAATTATAATTATTTATTTATTTTATTAATGCAGTAATGTTTGATCTAATATGAAGTCCACAAGTTCCTAGTAGATGGCGCTGATTTTTTATTAAAGCCCGCATGTAAAGTTATGAATGAATCAATCAATCATTTATTTGCATAAAATATGGTACAGATTTAGGACTTAAAATAAAAAAAAATAGGTCATACATATTTTACCTTTTTAGGGCATGCAAAAATAAATTACTATTGTTCAAATTAACAAAAGTCTCAAAGCACATTCGGCATATTGTGATTTTTCCGTAATTCATTTAAGGTAATTTCCAACAAGTTAGTTTTAGACAAAAGACCCGCAATATTTTGATGAAATATTTTTAGTTGATTTGAGTTGCTATCATAATTATTATTATTTAAATTTACTTTATTTACGAAAAAAATTTAATTCATTATTTTCCAAGTTATTTTTTGTCTTATTAAGAAAGTAGAACAAAATCGTCCCCTTTTTAATTATATCCTGAGTAGTATTATTCGGATGAGATTTATAGTTTGCATTTGAATGTCCAATTTTTATGTCTATTTTATTTTCAGTCATTTTTAAAAAGTATTACGGAATTGTTCCCTTTTTAGTTACACCCTGAGTAGTAGTTGAATTATATTATAATCTGCACTTGAATGTATATTTTTAACCTTTGAATGTTTATTCTTAATATGATACTTAGTAAATGACAAGATTTTTTTTCTATAATCACATTCATCAATTATTAAATTTATTTTCTTACATATAGCAAACCATGTGTAGCAAACGCAGTCTTGTAATCGTACGAATTTACTATTAAAAAGTGTTTACTTAAATTATGTATCATGTCATTCAACTTATTTTCGTTAAGAAATCTATTTTTAATTACGCTCAGAAGTATAATATTGCAATTAATATATTTATTTAAAATTAAACATGTTTCTAACAACACTTTTGTCGGGTTTGTGTCGTGTTCACCTACGCAGATTATTATTTTGTCCTTTTCTTTCTTTGGGTCTTAAGCATCGTCAATATTTCTTCAGTGCTTGCGTAAGGTATAGTAAAAGATATAACTTCATATTTTTCGTAAGGATTATTAAATCTTGATCTTACTAATCTGTTACGAAGACCTTTACATTGCTGTCCACCAATTACAAAGATTCTTTGTTCTTCATGTCTATTTTTCTTAGATGTCACCAATACCTTATCCTCTTCCACTGCCTGGAGATTTTTTTTGTTTTTAGTAGTGAGGACTCCAGTTCCACTCGTAGACAATCCTTGTTACTCTCCTTCAATGGTGATGATAGTGAGTACGATGGTGATGGTGGCAATGATTGTAATTTCTCTACGTTTTCATTGTGTGTATTAGCTATTGTCTGCCGACGACAATTTTTGTCTTTTTTTGTTTTGTTTCGTAGAGTTTTTAGTTTCAAGCGTTTTGGTGCACATATTTTTGAGTAAGTGCACTTGTCGAGATAATTGACTAACTTCTTTTTTTAAGCCAATGTTTTCAATTATAATATTCTCCATTTCCATGTACGTGCTTTCAAACTGCCTCTGTAAATTAATTATTTCAAGTTTCAAGTCTCCAGTTGGGTCTGCACTTATATCAGTCGATAAATTAAAACTTTTTGAAGCTGTGTCAAGATCAATAGTGTCTAGAGACAAATTGTGATCCAGGGATTCACATGAATGTGTGTGCGTGATGCTAGGCGACTTGGCTGTCGGAGGTTTTAAAGCCTTTTTCCTCCTAGTAGTGACGGTACTTATCTGGCTATTTGATGTACCCAGCTTATTTTTAGCTTTATGTTTTTTTTCTTGGCTTGGAGCACTTCCGTATACATTTAATGCACTGCCATTTTTTTTGCGCTCAGCTGTTAAGGTATTATAAAACCTTTGAGTCGAAATATTTTCGCATTCTTTGTGATAAATTAATTTACAATTTGTACATGTCAGGTTTTCATTATTCAATATATTCTTTTTAGATTTGTTAATTTTTTTAATGTCGTTTTTTATAAATAATATAAATAAATAATATTTCTGACACTCACACAACATTATCTAGCCCAAATTAAGTTTCATAAAGAACTTGTGTTATGGATACTAGATAACTGATATACTTAAGAAATATATAAACATACATATTGAATAAATACATATTTTTTATTAGAATAAACTTAAATAAACATATAAACATCCATGACTTGACGCCTAATATCTGTGTTCATCACACAAATATCCGCCGCCGCCGGGATTCGAACCCAGGACCTCTGGCATAGAAGGCAATGTATGTTACCGCTACACCAGCCGGTCGGTTTTTTGTTGTCAACATTTCTGTTTAACTTAGTCAATCAATCAATTTGTTTGTAACTGCCTTTTCTTTTATTTAATCCTCTTAAAACAAAGTAAGTTTCCAATATAAAAAACTTTAAAAAAAAATATTTATAATTTTAAAAGGAGAAAAGAAAAACACAAAAAAGAATTCATGTCAATGCGATTATCAGGGCTTGAACTCGTAACTCTTGATAGGGAAAAAATTATCAGTTTTTTTTTGTGCTCAGCTGTTAAGGTATTATAAAACCTTTGAGTCGAAATATTTTCGCATTCTATGTGATAAATTAATTTACAATTTCAGGTTAGATTTTCATTATCTATACTAATATATAAAGCTGAAGAGTTTGTTTTTTGTTTGTTTGTTTGTTTGAACGCGCTAATCTCAGAAACTACAAGTGGGATTTGAAAAATTCTTTTTGCATTTGATAGCCCAACTCTTGAGGAAGGTTATAGGCTATATTTTTTCCCGAAATTCCCACGGGATCAAAAGTTACGCGAGTAAAACCGCGCGCGGTGGCTAGTTCAATATATTCTTTTTACATTTGTCAAATTTTTTAATGTCGTATTTTGGTGTCATCATTTCTGTTTAACTTAGTCAATCAATCAATTTGTTTGTAACTGCCTTTTCTTTTATTTAATCCTCTTCGAACAAAGTAAGCTTCCAATATACAAAACTTAAAAAAAAATGTATTTATAATTTTAAAAGGAGAAAAGAAAACATAAAAAAAAATTCATGCCAATGCGATTATCAGGGCTTGATCTCGTAACTCTTGATCGGAACCTTTAGACGTTACCACTCGACCACTCATTGATTTACTCAGATTAGCGAAATAAAGGATTTGTTATGAAAGCCAACTATTGTTTATTTATCTGTCAACTCTAAAAATTGTCATGTTGCTTAGAATGGATGCCTCTCGATAGATGGCGCTGATTGTTTATTAAAGCCCGCATAAAAGCGCAGATTTTTTCGTTACGGAATTTCTGGATTCGCTCCCCACGCTCAAGGCCCGCGATAGAATCTATGCAATAGCTTAATAATTTATACTAAGTGTATATTCATTAAATTGCGATTAAAAATATTATGCGACAAGAAAGAAGACGTAGTCGGTACGGTTAGGTGCGACAACGAGCGCAGCGAGGAGGAGCAGTTAGGTTGCATATAGTAATATACGCCATAAACCCCAGAGCTTTTTTAAATAACCCCAACGTGATTAGTGGCATGGATGGTGGCTGATATAGTAATTTAGAAGGCAACTTAGATTTTTAGAGGGAAATAATGCTATTTAAAAGAAGTTTTTTAATTAGCACCCATTTAAAAAACGGCATTTTTGGTATCATTGAATTTAAATTAAATGTTTAGGTTAGTGTTATCTGCATAAAGATGATTTTTTAAATAACATGTTTTGTGAAAGCAATTAAATAAAAAATAAAACATTAGATTATATCTAAAAGACGTAGTAAGTATGATTGAAAAGGGTATGCTAAGGTGGTTTAGACATTTAGAAAGAATGAGTGAAAGTAGATTAACGAAAGAGGTGTACAAAGCACGATTTGATGGTTATGGCAGAAGGGGCCGCCCTAAGCGAAGGTATGCCGACCAAATTGGCGACATACTTAAAAAGGGCCTAGTTAAAAGTATCCGTAACCGATGATCATGTATGAAAAGATTGATGAACGTGGAGGAAGCGAAAGAGGTATGTCTGGATCGGAGCAGTTGGCGTTCTTTATTCTCTGCCTACCCCAAAGGGATTCAGGCGTGATGTTATGTATGTAGGTATTATTATTTTCTCTAAACGGAACGGTAGTTATATCTGTAGTGCATTTCGAGCAGGCGCAAAATATTTCATCTCATTATTTCTCTGGACGATTGTAGACGCATCGTAGTACTTAATGAGATAGCATTTTTACTCTTTTCGTTTTAAACATGTGAAAATGTATGTTCGTAAGTCTTTCATGCAACCAATACAGATTCAATGCAAAATGTACAGATTCGCGTGATGACTGTATCCTGGATGAACAGCTTCCCTTTTGGATTTCTGGATCAGCAAGGGTTAACCTTCGAGTAGCAGCTAGTTTTAACGTAAAAGTACCTATTTACTATACTCAAATACAAGACAATCCCAAATGGGAATAAGAAGAATAAACGTAATTACCTCGGTCTCTCATTACCAGTCCCCATAACAGGAGATAACTTGGTTTACTTTTGAAATACAACAAGTTAATATTTTTCTTAGAAAATAATTAGAAGTACATTATACATCGGTAGTTGAAAGCATTCAGATTTTATTACAAGCGATTATGCCAATGAGCTGGCTGATTAGTTAGTTGTAGTTAATGTCGTGCTGTAATTACTTGGACGTAACGACCGACCAACAATATTATGATTTCGTGTATTTATTTATTGGACAATGTGTCTGCTTCGCGCAACGTTATATACATGCTGGACTTGGCTCAAAGGAAAAACATAGAGTGTGCGAACTGCTTCTCTTCTCGGGCCTACTGTTAAAGTCAGTTAAGGCACAGAGGTGTGATAGGAGATTTTTTGTGGGTGATCGTCCCCCTGTCACTGTAATAGGCGTTCTCCACCAATAAAATACCTCAAAATTCGTCAAACGTGACATCAGATGATTTTATAACCTCTAGTGTTACATAAGGGATACAGGCGTGAAGTTATGTATGTGTGTACTTTATACACAAAATGAATTATAACAAAAACCGTTGGTTGGCACAAAAAATACCAACAGATATTAATTAACTTCGAACAATGAGTTTAGCCGTACAATCTTAAGCATGATACATAATGTTTTATCTTAATTTTCTTTAGGTTATCCTTCAGTTAAGTTGTACATAACAGTTTCATAACTACATTCCTTATTTCATCAAAGCCGCAGAACTACAAGTTATTAGTACCTATGTGACAAAATTATTTGATCTGTAATAATTAATACCTATCAAAATGGGTAAGTATAACATTCACTATAAGTAACGAGTTCAATTTTATTAATATTTGAATATAAGTCTATCTATAGTCTGGCTAATGAAAGAAGAGACTGGGAAAACCTAGTGAATTAAAAAAAAATAGCATCATGGTAACCCCGAAAATAGTACGAAATAAATGGATTAAACAAACTTGATACTTGATTAATTTTTATCATAAAATTATCGTAAAAAATCACAATATTGGTACTGTCCTAATTTTTGATGAGAATTATATTATTAAAATGATAGGCAACTAGTATTAATCAGGTTTAAAAATATACTAACAAAATACAATAATTATTTTTATTCATTGTAATCAAAATCTGAATCCAGCAATTCTATATGGAATGTATCGTCAGAGTCGCTGGTATCGCTATTTCCTTCATTGATTTATTAGCTCAGACAGTCGGAAAAAACCGAATCTATATTGATTGAGTGTTATTTTCGCAGACACACATCAGATCACGGCGGCCGGCGAAGTGACTAAAAAAACAAGATATGTCATGGCTTAAAGATTAGAATAAGTATTCTAATAAGTTATATTTTAAGTCCGCTAGAAACAGCGAATCCCCCATAATAAGTAGGTAATATTTCAATATGTAATTCTTCTAAAATGTTTAAAAAATGACCTTTCTTGGCGACAACTTTGGCGATGGGGTTACACTGTCTGCCTCAGATGCCAGTGGTCGCGGGTTCGACTCCCGCATGGAACAAGGAAAAAAAAAGTTCTAGGTTCCCCCTGGTCCGCTACATGGTATCCCATACCATAAGCTCTGCTTAGTTTGGGGCCATGTAGTTGGTGTGATTTGGGGATTTTATTATATAAATTCTGCCTTCGAATATCACCACCAGTGTTGATATGGTCCAGTTTTATGTAGATTTAGTATCTTCTAAACGCGTGTGCTGTCATCTTTTACATCATCTTCAGTTCTCTTCAGGAGGGTTTGAGGTGGAGAAATTGGGGATTGATATTGAACACGAGCTGGAACACCTAACTACGATAGAGAACCCTGTTGAGTCTTTCTAATCTATTTGTGTTTTTTTTCTATTATTACTATTTATACCTTAATATATGTTTATAAAGTAGATGTCACTCAGTCTGACTATAATACGATTTTCGTGATCTTGATATCATTAACATCTCCCAGCTAATAGACGACAAATTCTCCAAAAGCTAATACCAACATTGACAAACAGTACCCATATGTAATTATTTATGGTGCCTTCGCTAAATATTTAGGTTTATGTCAAATGCTCCAAGCACGCGCTCCGGTTGGTAATAACCGGATGTTTTAGGAGTTTCTATCGGGTTATTTGACAAATATGACCGATAAAATCAATAATTGATATATTTTATCTGTGGTTGCCATGTTACCTGCCTGTTTCTGATAACATGTCACTGTTGCGTGATGTTTTTAGTGTCTCTGATAATTGAATGAGCTTGACTTCTCACCTGTTAGCTGCAACATTGAAATGTGCGTGTTGTTATAAAAAATGATTCGGAAATATATTATTTAACTGTTATAAAAGGGAACGTCTGTATACTGGAGGTCACTTCTCTAATGACATATATGACGCGTTCAGGGCTCACTATAGACTATTTACATCACGTTGCATTCACGATTACATCACTTTTTTTATATTTTTTTATCCATTTGCATAAAAAAATAACCAAAAAATATTTTAGTATATGGTAATTTAGACTAATGATATTTACGCATAATTTTTTTATCCATAAATTTAGCATTATTGTCTTAATCATAAATAAAATTAGCAAAATCGTATTTAAGCATAAAGTTTAAAATAAAGGCATAAAAGTATCAAACTATGTATTATGACCATCGTTATCTCGATAACTTAACGTTTGACCATGTCGGGATTGTCCAGGGTTTATGCCCGCCTTCCACTACGAGCGGAGCGGAACCATTAATGACTCCGTTTAACTCGTTACGACAAAGTCAATACAAGTGCTTCCACTAAGTAAGAGTGGCCCGAGCCGAGCGAGCGATTTGAAAGAGTTTCAAACGAGGTCGCAGAGTTGAGCGAGTTCCTAGCGGACTCCTTACGTAGTCCGCTCGACTAGCAACACTATACTCCATACAAGTACTTCCATTGAAAGAGAGTAAAGTGGAACGGTGTGAGCGGTGTAAACGGAGCCCGCTGCGTATGGTCTTGAAAACTAGTTTTGAACGGACTCCGCCGCCACCCCGTCCCCTTCCGGCCGACCCTTCCCCTCGTTCGCCATGTACCGCTCAACTACCTATCAAATCAGCGTCGCAGTTTTCGCTGCGACGCTGATTTGATAGGTAGTTATATGGAGCTCTTCATAGAAGCAGAGCGTCAGTACCCATGTTTGTGGAATACAAACGACAAAGAATATCGTCATGGAGATAAAAAAAAAATAGCTTGGAATAATATTGTACATTTAAATATACCGGAAATAAATGCTTCTTCGCCTGAAATGCTTCTTTTTCTTGTGATATAGTAGCAAACATTTAATTATTGTAATATCTACGTCCGAAATTCTGAACACAGTACACATCCACAAATGTCTGACGAACACTGCGCCCGACATCGTCCGCGAAGCCTCGCTCATCTGCCTCCGCTCATTTCCCGACTAGTTTCCGCTCGCAATTCCTCGCTGCCAATGGAAGGCATACACCCCTTTCTGTAAAAACTATTTCTTAGTGGAAGGCAAAAACTATTTTGACTCTGACTACCTCCGTTCCGCCTACCTATTTCCCGCTCATTTTCCTTTTTTAGTGGAAGGCGTGCATTACGCTTGGCACCGCTCGCTCCGCTCTCTCGGCTCGCGCACGTATATTGCTACATGCAACCTAACTGCTCCTCCTCGCTGCGCTCATCGTCGCACCTAACCATACCGACTCCGTCTTCCGGTACGGAAGCCCTATACACTATACCCAAAAACATTGTGCAGATTATAACTATGCATAGCTATATTAGACCTAAATATAATTATGCCAAAAATCAATTATGACCAAGTATAATTATGCCAAAAAAAATAAACCAAATTCATTGTGCATTTTAGGAATACATATATTATGCTAACGAAAGGGATCTCCATCACGATATGAGCCGAAAATACCACGTCTGTTGTCAAGTGTCACGAAGTCGACGAAAATATCGATTTGTAAAGATTATTTTCACAAACTGTACTGTTTGTTATACTTTTACTTGAGTAAACAATATAAGTACTAGACCTCAATAAGAACTAGAAAAGGTATCAACAGCATACTCGTATAAAATCAATTATTGATATATTTTATCTGTGGTTGCCTGTTACCTGCCTGTTTCTGATAACATGACACTGTTGCGTGGTCTATTTAGTGTATCTGATAATTGAATGACCTTGACTTCTCACCTGTTAGCTTCACCATTCTTATATTCCGATGTGCTTAGGTACGAAGTGTGCGTGTTGTTATAAGAAATGATTCGGAAATACATTATTTATCAATATATATAAAACTGTTCCGTTACTGACTGAGTGACTGAGGTACTGAGTGACTGAGTGACTGACAGACAACGTACAGCCGTAACTACTGGGCGTAGAGAGCTGAAATTTGGAACATACATTCTTTAGGGGATTTAGGGGTGCACTAAGGAAGGAATTCCCGAAATTCCCACGGGAACGGGAAATATAGGACTTTTTTTTTAAAAAGTTTGTATGAAAAATCTTATTCCTTGAGTGCAACGATGTGAAACTTGGTATAAAGGTTTTTCAATGTGTGGCTGGTTGTGTTGCGAAAGGAATTCCCGAAATTCACACGGGAACGGGAAATATATGATGTTTTAGTTTGTATGAAAAAATCCCATCCCTTATTGAGGAATATAAAGGTTCCTCAATAAGTGTCTGTTTTTATTATGGAAGGAATTCCCGAAACTCCCACGGGAAGGGGTTGGAATTTTTAGTTTGTATGAAAAATCTTATTCCTTGAGTGTACGGATGTGATACTTGGCATGAAGGTTCTTCAAAGAGTGACTGGTTGTGCTACGAAAAAAATTCCGAAAATTCCCACGGGCACGGGAAATATATGAATTTTAGTTTGTATAAAAAAAACTTATTCCTTGAGTGCATGGGTGTGATACTTGGTATAAAGGTTCTTTCAGTGGGTGTCTGGTTGTATAATTTCTGAAATTTCCACGAGAAGAAAGCGCATACGAAGTTGCGGGATAAAGCTAGTCTCTAATAAAAGGGAACGTCTGTATACTGGAGGTCACTTCCTCTTATGAAATAGGTATATAACGCGTTTAGGGCTCACTATAGACTATTTACATCACGTTACGTTCACGATTACATCACGATCGTTCACGATATTTGCATAAAAATATAACCATAAAAACTAGTATTAACAGTTGCTATCTCTTATATGTTCTAAAGTGACAAATAACTTGATGGATATGTGGGATTCTCCATTGTTATAACGCTGGGTTAATCTACATGCTACTGGGAATCAGCCGGGAGCATGCGTTAATTACAATTCTAGAATCAAAATATGTAGATAATATTATTTTATTTTATACTTATTCTCATTGCAAAATTTTTTGCTTTTTTTTTGATTTCAATTTAATTTATAAAATTATAATTCATAAATTTAATAAATACCTAGATTACTAACAATAGGTTAAAATTCGTCATTACTAACATCTATGGATGTAATATCTGAAATAAATATGTTTGAATTTATATAACTTCATTGAAAACAATATGCATCTTAAGAAAATGTCGAAAATCTTAATCCGGAAAAGTTATCGGTATACAACATCATTGTCTCCAGTGTATTGAAATGACATGAAAATGAAATGATTTTTTTTTTGAAATGAAATGAAATGAAAAAGTGTATGTACAAAAGGCTGCAGATCAAGCGTTACAAACCTGTCAAATTTCCCCAACCAATTTTTAACTTAATGTCGAAGTCATAGAGTTCAAATTTAATAATAATTTTTTGACGACGCTCGATCTTCTGCCTCGTGTACCAAAGTAGACATATGTGAAAAGTGATTTTGCTAGATTCTCCTGGGGGATCCAAAAGAGGTTCTTAATAAACTTGCTATCCAGTGACGACGATGACATTTTAGTGGACATTCCGTAAAGAATACTCTTAAAAGGGTTAACTTTCAAAACACGTCCGAATTTAAAGTTGTTGCGTTCACTGTTCAACATTAATTTGTTGAATCTTCTAAATACGGCAGGCTTTATTATTTAAATTCAACCTAAAATCCAAGATAATCTATCTGCATGGCATGACATGATATGCATATTGTGAGATTTTGGGCCACATCGACCAACTATAAGCACTTAGTTGACGTTAATAAGTGCACTGTATGCGATATATCTTTTTTTTTTTAATATTTCATTTAAAAAGAAAAACAGTTTACAATATTTATAAACGTACCTTAAATCTCGGTGATTTTTCTGGTATGTTGGTCATGTCGTTGTTACAGTTTCGACATTATTTTAACAGGAAAAAGTCTTAATTTGTTTTAGTATGCTGATTTTAAGGATTAAGTTTTTAAATTCAAAATACATATATTGCACGTAGCTTACGAAATTTAACTAGGTCGCGCGCGTCCTAAATTAATACAATACTTATAAATACTACTAATATAGTTTATTATATATTCTTTTTGTTTGTTTGAACAAATTAGTCATAGAGACAATCGGTCTGATTTGAAAGATTTCCAATACGTTTAAAATCAAAATGCAATAGCTGTGTTTAATTATGTATAAATTTCTGAAATACCTACGAATAAATATTTATATAGGATTGATTTTTGGTCACCAGCCAAATTTAAATGTTAGTTTTTTTATTTTAATGGTAATTTAGAGTGACCATGCTTAGCTTAACATGTTGGCAGATATAGTAATTTCGTTGTAAAAAAAATATTTTTTTTTTTTGCAAAAATCATTTCTATAACCTTTTCACCTTTTGTGTAAATTGGCCGATGACCACAAATCAACCCTGTAGGTAGACATATAAATATAATTTAATATTTATTTCACATACATAAACTACAAGATAGTGGTGTTGCTAGCATAACAAATAGCAGAGAAAAAAGTAATCTTTTTATAATCTACAAAAGCCGACAAAAAACCGACTTCACGTCAAAACTTTGGCTGAAGTAGAAAGTCGTCAATGTTCTCCGTAGCAATACATACTTATTTAAAAAAAAAAACATGAAATACACAATCGATTTCGATCGATTCTGAAGTATCCTCTATCATATGAAACAAGAATATTCAAAATCAATCCATAATTGTCCAAAAATCGTGTGACAAAGACACAAAAAAATATATACACGAACTGAGAACTTTCTCTTTTTGGAAGTCGGTTGGAAAAAGATAGGTAAGTAAATTCCCCAGTCTGAATGCATGGATTGAGAAAGCGAAATGATATAGGTTTTATGACAAAAAAAAATGAATAAGAAAAGTACGCGCGTTCTACATGGCTGGCGTAGGAATGAGAATGAAAACATTTCACGCTAGTTTAGAGCCTACCTAAAGCCGGCCTTGTAACGAAAATGCGCGAAGCCCCGCCCGTGCTTAAACGTGCCTTAAATGATATCAAGGATATTGAAAATGTGAAATGATATAAATGAATGGCAGCGTCTTTGAAGTCATCGGAGTTGTTTGCAAAATTCAAAGACGTGATCAAACTTTTTTGAACCAAAGATGAAGCGAATGAAAAGGTTTTGCAGGTGCTCCAATTTGTTAGAAGGGTCGAAAGACCTTTAGGGTTACGAAAGAGTCGTACTCGTAGCATTAAAATAGCATCAACATAATCAAGGATACATTTATTTGGAATGTCGCCAAAATTGTAAGTTCGCGATACATTCAAAATTTGTAAGTTCGCGATGAAGTCGTCGTGGCGCCGTGGTTACTGTGTGTATCATACGATATCACAGGTTAAGCAACGTTCGGCGCGGTCGGTACTTGGATGGGTGACCGCCGACCATTCATATCTCACGACGACTTCCGTGCTTCGGAGGGCACGTTAAGCAGTCGGTCCTGGGTGCTGTATACTTGTATACAGTAGTCGTTAGGGCTTGTCAGAAGCCATCTAGGCGCCCTAAAACTGGCATCCACCACCCAGCACTGGGCCAGCTTGGTGGATTAAGGCCTATACCTCCTCTTCACCCAGGGGAGAGACTCATGCCCTGCAGTGGGCTCATTACAAAGAGTTGTGATGATGATGATACATTCAAGTTTTATAAAGTTGTATAATCTCTCGCGAGTCGGGCTGTAAACGAGACCGACCGCCGTTGCGGGTCAGCCCTCAAAATTGTTTACCTATTGTCAGTTTTTACAAAATTTCCTAAAATCTTTTCATTGAAGCATAAGCAAATTATATATTTTTGGAAATTAGATAAGATCATTTAAATGACTGTACATGATTTTTGTTAAATAAAAAATAGGTAAGTACTAAATAAAAACAATCTTGGTTTAAATAAAAAGTTTAAAAACAATCGTCTTTAATTATCATCATAAGAGTACAAACCAAAGTATTCACGCTTGGTTGAATTAAAACTAAAATAAAATTCATTAAGTAAATTAGGAATGCAGTTTTAACAAATCAACTAAGACTTAAAGATTGTAACAGAAACGAAAACAAGTCATCAAAATTCTTTAAAATGTCAACAGTTTACTTTTGCCTACTTGCGATAAATATGTCCATATAAATAAATTTTGAAATGTCCACTTGAGATAGCACAAATCTGTGAAATTGTAAAATAATCTTAAAGTTAATACCACACTTAGTTAGTATCGAAATATACAGTGTTTATTATTCGAATAAATAACTAACTAGGTACTATTATAGTTCGCGCATGATTTTGAATCAAAACAAATCACGCGTCGTCAAAAATTTTACTTTTAATCCCTATTCTAAACTGGCTTTTTTCTTTTAGATTTTCTCCTATTTAAAACCTAAAATCAAACAGATCTATTAAATCTATTAAAAAAAAGTTTGCAGTACTGATGGGAGGATGGTGGGGTAACACTGTCTGCCTCAGATGTCAGTGGTCGCGGGTACGACTCCCGCACGGAACAAGGAAAAAAATTTTCAAGGTTCCCAAGTCAGCTACATGGTATCCCATATCACAAGCTCTGCTTAGATTGGAGCCATGTAGTTGGTGTGTTTGTCCGGGGATTTTATTATTTATAATTATTTTACTGTTTCGTGTGGTAACTCGCTGTACTGATAAGGTAAAGTGATACTATTGTCATTGGCATAATGTAGTATGTAGATCATTAACAATATTGTGGTGAGGAAATCAAGGCTCCGGAATGTTTTGCCGCAAAGGGTAATATAAATAAATATAAATATATCTGACACTTACACAACATTATCTAGCCCAAATTAAGTTTCTTAAAGAACTTGTGTTATGGATACTAGATAACTGATATACTTAAGAAATACACAAAAATACATATTGAATAAATACCTATATATTTTTTATTAGAATAAACTTAAATAAACATATAAACATCCATGACTTGACGGCTAATATCTGTGTTCATCACACAAATATCCGCCGCCGCCGGGATTCGAACCCAGGACCTCTTGCATAGAAGGCAATTTATGTTACCGCTACACCAGCCAGTCGTCTTTGAATAGCGCTACCATCCCAGCGGGGCTAGCAAGCGACCATCGGCAACAATAAATCATCCTTTATATCGGTATTATCTTAGAATATGGCACGAGTGTGTATTTTTTCGAGGATGAGTAAGTCGTCGTGGCGCCGTGGTTACTGTGCACATCAAACGATATCGCAGGTTAAGCGCGCTCGGTGCGGCCTGTATTAGGATGGGTGACCGCTGACCATTCATTGCTCACGACGACTTCCGTGCTTCGGAGGGCATGCTAAGCAGTCGGTTTCGCGTGCTGTATACTTGTATACAGTAGTCGTTAGGGTTTATCAGAAGCCATTTCGCCACCCTGAAATATCTGACATCCACCAACCAGCACTGGGCCAGCTTGGTGGATTACGGCCTTAACCTCCTCGTCACCCAGAGGAGAGACTCATAGCCCTGCAGTGGGCTCATTACACGGAGTTGTGATGATGATGTATTTTTTAGAATATGACGGCTTTGGTTCTGTGGGCTTAATCATGGTATCGAATCGAGTAATTCTATCTATTATGGTGCACATGTTAGCCAACATGATAGGATAAGTAATTCGGTTATATTTATCTTGTCAAAAAGCGAGTAATCTGAGTGGATCTTCATATAAGCCATGAAATATTGCTATGCTATAATATATTCTATGACTATAGTAACGGAGACCATTTTTACACCAAAGTAAGGAAAACAAAATCTTGTTCAGAGACTATAAAGTTTGTATTAGCGGGGGTCAGTTATTTGAGGAAACTATCAGTTTTTATCACTAACCATATTTTTGAAGTTTTAATTTATTGCTAACATACGTACAAGCTATTATCTCAAGTTTACATTGACTAGTGGAATATCCCTATCTATTACGTTAGTTATAAAACAAATTTCGTTTTTTAATAACAAAAATGTACCTAGTTGATAACTGTATCTGTCTGATGATAGAATTTAAATATTTTTTTAACATAATCAGAATGGATTATTAGCATGAATAGTATATGCCTATTTAAAACGATGTTTTAAAATTTAATAGCCGTTCCAAGATTGGGTTAGGTAGGGATTCGATTAAAACCTTATTTTTTTTTAACTTTTGCACAATGTATCCTAAAAACCTTTTATTATAGTGGCTCGAAACTTATCTTGTTGTGGAATTTTACTTGAATTAAGTGACGATAAACGCAGGCGGAGGAGGTAGTTTGGTAATTATGAAACATTGCCAGTATATTTGATCTCTGGAGATTGACTTAATAAATGATACCTATGTCAATGTCTCCGGAGCGAAAATTCTCGGCAGCCTTTGTTTGTAGGATTGTCGCTAGAAGAAACTGACAGACGCAGCGAAGGAGTATTTCTTGGTGATCTCATCAATTCTTCACAATAAATACTCTTTTTGATAACAGATTCTTCAGGTTCCGTCACAGGATCACTTTAAAATATAAAAATCACACGAACTACATGGCCCCAAAGTAAGCGTAGCTTGGGTTATGGGATACCATGTAGCGAACTAGGGGGAACCTAGAGTATAAATACATAAATAGATAAACACCCAAACACGGAACATTTTTTTCTTGTTCCGTGCGGGAATCGATCCCTCAACCACTGGCGTCTGAGGCAGACAGGTTTACTCCTCTTCCATTCTTCTAACTAACTTCCTCGTATTAACTTTTAGACGATTTACTGCTTTCAATGAATACTAAAAAACCACGTTATATGATAGAAAAACCTTTTCTCTGGATTGTTTAACCGTGCAGACGTATTTAGCGCTTAAATATTTTTATTAAAACTGAAATTGAAGATATTTTAAGATAATAAATAAAGTTCATCTACCAGGAGCGCAACACTCAATAGGAGCCCTGATATTCGATCGCTTCAAGCAATTTAATCTTAGACCTGACAGTATCATATCGTTTAGAAAGAAATTCCATTGATTTCTGTATGTCATTGGTCTTTTAATTTCTAGAATTTATGTTTCGCTAGGTGATCGTAGCGTTTAAATTATGTCACGAGTGTGAGCGAAGCGGTCGACAGGTAAGTAATAAGTAATAAGTAGATATTTTAGGTAAAGAATAGACTCACAGCGATAGAATATCAGGGCTCCTATTGAGTGTTGCGATCCTGGTCGATGAAATCAAGCCATGCAGGCATTCCACCCGATTCATCGTCATCGTCGAATATCTTAGCCAAAAGCTGCAATCTCAAACTCAAACTAAACGGCTTAATAAAACATTGCTGAACTTCGGATGGCAGATTTCTCATACGGAAATTAGATATATCTGTAGGCAGTATCGACTACTAAACGAAGAAAATTATGATTCATATCAACCATCGGTAATCCCTTTGTTCATAGAACTAAATCCTCTGGCGATAATTTTACGTAAAAATAAATAAGTAAATTCATATTCGTAACGCTTTTGTGCACGACTGTTAAGTTATAA
The DNA here is from genome assembly GCA_944452665.1 of Stenoptilia bipunctidactyla. Lineage (NCBI taxonomy): Eukaryota > Metazoa > Arthropoda > Insecta > Lepidoptera > Pterophoridae > Stenoptilia > Stenoptilia bipunctidactyla. Next base: position 44,302,866 of record OX101721.1, on the reverse strand, counting down.
TTTATTGACAGTGGTATGAATCGACCCATTCCAAAAACGCTATTCGGCGATTCCTACCACTGGTATGAAGCCCCCCTGGTATGAAGCAGCGAACTCCCCCTAATTAAATAACTTCGCAAACATCTAACGTTAATTGCTCAAATTGGTCCGTTCTCAAACTATTTTGGTTGCGACACCTTTTACAAACTAAACTACAGAAATAGCTTTTAAGAGACTTTGACTGGTTTACTTTGTACAAGTAAAATTTTACGTGCAGTATTTTAGTTCATTGCTGTAATTAAACGCGTTTGTCCATAACCCAGTAATTGTTGTTACCTATAAAATTTAGGTATTATTTTTCGCAACTGTGATAATTATTTTAACTGGACATAATTAGGAAGTGTATAAATTGCATCGTTAAAAATGCTGTGTTCTCTGATGATGTCAAATAGAAATGAATATAATAAAAGTAAAATAACAACCTTAGGTTTTATGGGTCTTTATTGAATAGGTCATCGTATGAACAATCGGTGGCTTTTGTCAAGCAGTGGGCGTGTACTGACTGATGATGTTGATGATAAAGATGCCGTATATTGATAGTAATAGGGGTGTTTATTAGGGTCTGCATTGTACACTGTGTGGATACATCTTGAGATCTCGTGTTTAATTTGGATAGTCAATGTTACTTAGCGTTATATAAAAAAAATAAGACTGCAAAATTTATCAGTATTTTCCGGAAGACTAAGTAAAAAATTCTTTATTTCATGGGTACATACACACACATCTGAAATTTTAACATTTATTCGCAAGTTTTCAAAAAACTTACAGTTACATACAAAGAGAAAAGATAGGAAAATAAGAAACTTTTCACATAAAGGTAACAAAACACATGAAGAAAAGCAATCATGAAACAAAACTGTAGGAGCTAAGTTAAACAATATTTAAATGGATATTTATAAGATATACTTACAAATTAACAATTCAAGAAAAAAATGTAATCAGTTTTTTATTTATAAGTGAAATAAGTGACTTGTTTACAAGCTGAAGTAAATCTGCCACCACTTCATTCAACACGTCGATCTATTGGGGTGAATTGGCAAGAAACCCCGAGCGATATGTCGGTCTTTGGAGACTTGGATCATCCGTGTATTTCAAAGTAAAACTTTTTTACATAATTTTTGTTTATTGCTTTAAATTTATCTAAGGGTACATCTTGAATGGTTTCAGGAACTTTATTATAAAAACGTATCCACGAATATTTAATTAGTGATAACGTAATAACGAGTTAGCTTATAGCTATCTTTCTAGTATTGATATCGATTGTCGAATTGCCTCTAAGCACACAAAGGAGTATTATCGAGTAAGGAGTCGTTGTGGCGCCGTGGTTACTGTGCATATCAAAAGATACCGCAGGTTAAGCACGCTCGGCGCGGCCGGTATGCGTATTTACAAAGGCTATAATACGTATGCTAATACTATTTAAGTCACGAGTCAAACTCTAAAAGCAGAGCTTTTGTTTATGCACATTACTCGACAATACCTAATCTATCTCAGTGAAAAAATTTACGCAAGTGGATTAGCTTTTTGTCTTGATATTTTCACACATTGCTTACGAACAAAACCTAATCGAGAAGAGGCTCGACGCCATCTTTGGTTATCGCGAACGCGAATTGATATACATTACGATGAAAGAGATTAAGCTACGAGAAGGGCTCCCGCGCTGGAAGACGGAGTCGGTGCGGTTAGGCGCGACGACGAGCGCAGCGAGTAGGAACATATTATGTTTCATATACCTAGTAATATACTGGCGCTAGCCGAGCGAGCAAAGCGAGTGGTGCCGCGGAAGTGGCCGTTGAAGCGCCATAAACCTGGTCAGCTATCATAGTCAACCCTGGACAATCCCGACATGGTCAAAAGTCAAACGTTAAGTCATCGAAATAACGGTAGTCATAATGCATGCACATTCTATTTCTATCTTTGAAAATCAGAACAATTGCCATTTAAGTATCAACTTTAAATTGAAGTTATCTCACAAAGTCCACGCGACTTCGGTCAATTTCTGTACTAGAATATAGTTGCGTTTCGGAAACTTTTTGTCATACAAATTCTAAGCCAGTTCAGTTTTCACTTTCACTCTAATGGTATATAAGTAAATGACCTTTGAAAATACGCGGCCGGTACTGGGGTGGGTGACCAACGATCATATATTTCTCACGACGATTTCCGTGCTTCGGAGGGCACGTTAAGTAGTCGGTCCCGGGTGCTGTATACTCGTATACAGTAGTCGTTTTGTCAGAAGTCATTTCGGCACCCTAAAAATTCACATCCACCACCCAGCACTGGGCCAGCTTGGTGGATTACGGCCTAAACCTCCTCGTAACCCAGGGGAGAGACTCATAGCCCTGCAGTGGGCTCATTACACGGAGTTGTGATGATGATGACCCAAAAGAGAAACATCAAAGAGTTGTGATGATGAAATGAATGTTATTTCCACTCTTTGAGGTTCTTTTTTTTATAAGAATTTTTATACAAATACTGAGCGGTATAGACTTGGAGCTATCATAAACTAATGTCAACAGATAGGATAAAAGAACGAGTTTAAATATAATGGACATGACATATTGCTTCGTTAGATAAGAATTGCAGCTTGCACGCGATTGTGCGCTGTAATACAGGTGGGTAAATTACCGGTAACGACAATTGCATGTGACAAAGGTTGCACGCACAGACATACATCTACATAGATAATGCAAATGACCAAGCGTCAAGGTTGGTCGACGCTACATTCAGTCCGAGCGCATGTTGTCTGCTAGAAAATCGATATCAAACTATCGATATCGTTCCTAATAATCGATTTGGTGTGGCTTCTTTGAATCGGTTTGTATTTCCCATCACTAAATATCAGCTGTAACGTCTGAGCAGGTGTTAAAAAGTCGCCACGTTTGGTTTCAATACAAATCGTGACACTTGCTTCATCTATGTAGATGTATGTCTGTGCTTGCACGTCAGGTAAATCGTTTTGTTTTACGGTCGCCAGTTAGGTAGGTGCATCAAAGTCAGAATATATGTAATTATACAATAGTTTACTGCTATGCATAGGCATTAGGTATACTTACTTAAAAACCTAAGTATAATATCTCAAGCATCACATATCTTAATGCACCTCCTTGGATACCTTAGGTATAGGTAATCAGTATCAGTATCAGTTAAGAATATTGAGACCGATATGATCACTTGATGATAATATAGTATCAGTAGTATGTACCTAAGTATGTCACAAGTCAAACTAAAATAAAGAAAAGTAAAAAAAGATGCAAAACAGCAAAATAAGACTGAAAATAAGGAATTAGTTTCAATGAACCAAATTATAACTTATGCCAAGTTTATGAAAAGATAAAATCGAGGCGATTATATCAAAAGTTACACATGCATGAGCCATCAGAGAGTTGGTGATCAAAGAGTCATAGTAAAATAAACAATAGCAAAACAACAAAAACAGAAATTCGGAAAAAACATAAAACACTAATTTATATTCTCACATACAACATGCTGGACTGGGAGCGAAAGAAAAACGTAGACTGTGCCAGCTGCTTCTCTTCCCGGGCATACTGTAAAAGTCAGTTGAGGGACAGAGGTTTTAAAGGCGTTTTTGTGGGCAATGGCTGACCCCCTGTCACTACAATAGTCTCTCTCCATCTTTATAATACCTCCAAATTTGTCAAACATGACATCAGATGCTTACAAGACCATGCTGTTTTGCCAGGTTACAAAACCTCTGGTGTTCTGCCTACCCCATAAGGGATAAGGCGTGACGTTATGTATGTATGATGTGTATTTATGTATGTGTATGTATGTATGTGTATGTACATAATTATACAACAATCTACCGAACTCTCATCACAGTGCGGCCCATTTTTATCTTTTGACACGTAATTGATCTACCTCCAGTGTACGACGAAACCATTTTGCGTAACCTAACAAAATAATTGACTAACTACAAATTTGTCAACTGACACCCATGGCTTTGCCGTGCTCTTTAAAACGGGGATGATATTTAACCAACATCATTGATGATCCCGATCATTCGGGCAACCTTCATTTCATTCATTAACCACCGGTCATTTTTAGCTCACATACATACATGCGTGAAAATGAGAGTTCCATTAAAGGACACGTGTGGGGCGTATTATCGTTATTATAGTATGTTATATGATCTGCATGTAAGTAATGATGACCGTAACAAAGTAGGTTAACATCTATTTCCATATTTTAAGCCCCATAGGCTATAAGTCAAGAAAAGTTTGGGGGTTGACTTAACGGCAATATTTAATGAACAGCCAGTTCATCCCTTGTATACTGGACGGCAGCGACAGCGACGACGCGGGGAATCTGGGCCGTTCTCGAAGCCAGCGGGCGCTCGAACGATATGTCGCGGTTTCATAAAACTTAATACCTTCTCGTGGAAATCGCTGCCCGCGCCACTGTCGCTCTCGCTGTCGCTGCCGTCCAGTTTGCAGCCTTAACCAGTGTGCTTTCTTCTCCATTTACCATAAGGTTTATTGACCTAACTATAACAAAAAAGCTCACTCGACTCGTTTTTTTCATATTCAAAACCTCAAATAAAAGACCCCAGTTGTGCAATTATGCACAATGTCAACTGTCAGTTGCATTAAATTGTCATAATTTCCTCGTCGCAATGAAATGAATATTTGATGGTAATAGTCTTTGACCAACAATACTTGATCGAAATTGCTATTGTAGAATGAAAACAATGTGTTTTTTTAATTTCAAACTATTTTTAAAGTAATGTTTTTTTTATTTATGTTTTACTATTCGTAAGTAGATCAATGTAATATACTTTTCATTCTGTAAATAATTTTGTAAAGATTTTTTTTTTCATTTATAAATTATCCAAGCACGGTCATAAAACTGCTATTTAACAAAAGTATTTTTTGTTCACAAACTAGCCAGAAATTTAATTCACGGTCTTTTATTTAGGCTTAACATTAAACCAACGCGCTTCAACTTATCTGATTAAAATTTTCCCGTATGAATCACAAAAACCAAGATCATAATTTTCATCATCATCAACCAGTATACGTCCACTGCTTTACATAGGCCTCCCCCAAGTTTCCACGTCGCTCGGTCCCAATAGTATATTATGTAATTAGCAACGCTCACGAGTTACATACGACGTTTTTCAACACACTTGTGAGTAAAAGACAGACATACGTGGTCATAAAATTTATTTGAAGCAACTGTTAGCTGCTGCGCGTCAGTAGCCCTGTCCCATTACACGTACACACGCTATTGTTGCTTGGAGGCACTGCTGTGCGGGCCGCTGCTGTTGCACGTGTCCGCGCGCCGCCTGGACGCGCGCGCTCATATATTTAATGTATAACCCGGATCAATAAAATATGCTCTGTTTACTCGCATGTAATTTGCACTAAGGTACAATTCAACTTTGTAGGATTCATTATATTATGCACTAGGGTATAATATATTACTGCACGCGTGACTTATAGCCCAGTTTATAGTTCTAAATTCAATAGAATAAGGCTCACTTTACGAGCAAGTGTGTTGAAAAAGTATTTTATTGCTACTTTATTTTTCGACTACCCGTGAAAATCAGCTGTGACGTTAAGAGAAATGACAAAGTTAAGATAGTTTTTATTTATTTATCCTACTTCTTACTAATATTATAATTGTGAAAGTGAGGATGAATAATGGAATTCTAAAAAGTTACTATGGCTAAATATTATGCCAACTTATTGGAACGATTCAATGACGACGATTTGAAAAAAAAAACCGACTTCATTTGGCCAAGAAAAAAGTTCTTTTCCACCAAGACAATGCAAGGGTGCACACCCTCATCTCTAGCTCCCTCATCCGCCTTATTCTCCAGATTTGGCTTCTTGTTACCAAACCTGAAGAAATGGCTTGGTGGAAAAATAATTGACTCCAATGATTAAGTCATCTCGCAAACAAAGGCCTATTTTGAGGACCTCGATAAATCGTATATTTTCGACGGGATAAAAAAATTGGAGAAGCGTTGGACAAAGTGTATAGAGCTCAAGGGAGACTAAGTTGAAAAATAAAATGATTTATTTATCAAAAACTCTGTGTTTTATTCCAAAAGTCACGGACTTATTGACCAGCCCTCGTATTGGACCCCAGTACTTTTATCCTTTCGTAGGTATTCTTTTTTTATTTTTAGTGCATTATTTTTTGTAGGTCTTTTCCACAAAACCCGGGTGAACCTGCAAAATACAGAAAGAGTAAGTTTGTAATTCAAGGAGGATATAGTAGTACTTACTTCATCTTTTTTATCCAACTGCAATATTCACGCGAACAAAGTCGCGGGCAACAGCTAGTAAGACATCTATTGTATTAAAATTTACGTTCTTCGTTTCGATAACTAAATAAATCAATAACATAAAAGTCTCAAAAGAGCCAAGGTCACAAACGAACCAAAAAAAACATCTAGATTCTGTCTAATGTAACAAACCAAACTACAATAGCACATATCTGTCGGTGTCAAGTGTTAGTACTCATATTAGCCTACAGCAATTATCGAGCTATCGATAATAGTGCTGTTATCATTTTACGAGAGATTCAGGATTTTCGTGCGTACTTCAAACATCGACACGCGTGCCTGCCGTGATAGACTCCACCACAGTACAAATATCTACAGTAATTCAACTCGCCCGCATCTTTGCCTACAGCAGCGCCGCGGTTCGTTCACATGTGATAGGGCTGCCCGCCTTCAGCGTTTAAATTACATTTGCCTACTTTGTGTTTACTTTCATTTAGTTTTGTGACTGCAAATATACTTTTTTGATAGAAACAAATAAAATACTTTGTAAATTGAATAGGAAGTGTTCAACACAAATACGTTTTGTGTCAAAAACCTATGTTTAAGTTTGAATTACAAGTCGGTCTTATAAATTAGAGAACGAAAAATACGTGCGCCTCGATTGATACACACGAAAAGATGAATTATTAAATTTAGAGTATAAACAATCCGCATATTAACTTAAAGCTCAATAAAAATTGCTTCGGTATGTAGACACTCACGGCTGGCCGCATGCCGAGATCGAGCCGCGTAGGTATAGCTCGCGTTTCGTCCGTTTGTATGAAGTTGAATTACTGTGAATATCTGTGCTGTGACTCTACTGTTGCCAAGAGTTATGTTTACACAAGATAAGAGCTGTATCTTGTTTAGTTGTCTTTAGAAAATGTATTTGACGTTTGATAGGTTGAACAGAGTGACGGTAACAGTGGATTTTAAATCTCAGGAATCGATCTTAGATTTATGCTCTTCATTTACCTTCGTATGAACGTTGCTGCGGCACAACCATTGAGTTAAACGTTAGTAGGTACATAGTAACTCAATGGCGGCAGCCAATATCCAGTTTTCTATATTTTCTATTTACTATGAATTCTATTATCTATTTACTATTTCAGTAGTATTGAGTTTTCACGATTCATAATATCAAAATAAAGGCGCAACGAGATTTTAAAAGGAGCATTTAATTGTGGTGTCTGTAGAGAGAGACACCATGGTTAAATTGTAAAATACAATTTGAAGTGGTTATTTCCCCATTTCTATCCTTTTATTCACTTTTAATCTTAATAAAGTATAAAAAGGTTATTTAAAAAAATACTCGTAGACAAACGTAAAGACGAAAAGATATTGCATTTTAAATAATTTGTGATTATGAAATAATTTGGACCTGCTTTGTAGGTATGTCTTTGGCACTGACGTAAATCATCAACCCTCCAAAAATTGTCCGTTTTTGAGTAAATACACGTTTTAGGATATTACAGATCAATTTCTTTTTTAGTTTTGTGAGAAAAAAAACTCTTCGCTATCTGACAGCGTTTTTTGACGTTATCATAAATGATCATCACAGTAGCGCATGTTATGGTCTTACAAGCACTATTACTGAAAAAAGTCCTATTAACTTACTGTGCAGATTGCATCATGACAAATTAAATTATTTAAGGTATTTCACAAGATATAATAGATATAAACTACTATTGTGATGGAAAATGCTAGTTGAAAAATGATAGTGACAATTGAAGAGCGTTTGTTATGTAAATGGTTTACAGGTTTACAGTCAGGATTTTAGTCTTCTATCGCATGAAATGTGGCGTAATAATGGAGACATAGATGTGCCATATGCACATTATGCCAAACTTTCAATACTCACCTTCCAAAGCAACTTCTACGTAACTGCGTTAGAAGTTGGTTGGGTCTCATCATCTTTATCCACTTAGTACACACGTGGTCTACTCTCTTGATATTCTACTCTGGATAGAACCAGTCTATCTTAGCCACCAGTAGATACTATGGAATACCAACGCATCGGGCAGTCGACGGCCTGAATAACGTCATGTGAGCTTTTGACGTATGTCCCGGGATACTCCTTCGCTAAATCCGTAAACCTCGATTACGTCTGCATATCCTTCTTTAAAATTGGCAGTCGTAGCAAACAAGGTCCAAATTGCAAGCAAATATCGTAAACAAAATAACGTAGTCAGGTCACAGGTTCAAGAAAATAATCAGTCCACATAGCAGTCCAGTGTGCTACAAATATTCCAAAAATATACCGATAATAGTCTAGATATGGATAGCTTGAACAATTTACTTTAGAATGATGTAATATAAGATTAAAGTTCTTGAACTTATTTTACGTTTTTTTTTCTTAAGTGCGACGTTTTGTTTTAACTTTAGAAGAAAAGAGAGCATGTAAGACCATAACATGCGCTCCTTTAACTTTATTTTAGGTTTTTCTGCTTCATATCATAAATTAACTAATCTTTTGTATAATAACGTCAAAAAAGCAGTTAAATGGTGAATATTTTTACTTCTCAGTGAAAAAAAGGTGTTTATAGCAAACCCTAAAAAGTTAAATTACTCAAATACGGTAAATTTTTGGAGACATGATTTCATAGTGAAAATGGTTCATTTTGACCGTACACAACCCCTCAATAGATGCGTGTCCAATAATAAATAACCCTGTATATGTGTTATATGTATAAGTACTATACGAATTATTTACTTTTATAAGAATAGCCCGATTATCTTTGGATTAGCTAAGTTAAGTAAAAGAATAAAAAAGTCCCCAGACAATCACACCAAAACAAAGCTGGTGTTATGAGATACGATGTAGCGATTTTGGGGGGAACCTAGAATATAAAATACATAATATGTAGATCAGCGCCACAATCCGAACATTATTTTTTCAACTTCAAAAAAGGAGGAGATTCTCAATACGACTGTATGTTTTTTATATTTGTTACCTCATAACTTTTGACTGGGTGAAGCAATTTTGATTATTCTTTTTTCATATGATAGAGGATACTAGTGATAGAGATAGGATAGAGTTGGTCCCATGTATGGGCGTTTATATACAGGGTTTTGCAGGCAGCCTCTCCACATCAATCCCAACAACATTTCTTCTACGACTTTTTGCTGGCATTGATGTGGAGAGGTCGCCTGCAAATGCGAATGGTGATGCGCTAATTAAAATTAACCCTGTAGATTCGAATAAAAAACATGTTTCGGAATTGTTTCGGAAATTGTTCGTAATTGTTTCTTTAATTGCTGGTGTAGTGGTAACATACATTGCCTTCTATGCCAGAGGTCCTGGGTTCGAATCCCGGCGGCGGCGGATATCGGTATGATGAATACAGATATTAGCCTTCAAGTCATGGATGTTTATATGTTTATTTAAGTTTACTCTAATAAAAATATGTATTTATTCAATATGTATGATTATGTATTTCTTAAGTATATCAGTTATCTAGTATCCCTAACACAAGTTCTTCAAGAAACTTAATTTGGGCTAGATAGTGTTGTGTGAGTGTCAGACAAATAAAAACAAATTAGGAATTATCGAAGTCAAACTATCAGAGAGCGATTATGCGAATCTTTGATCTTGTCAAAATTAAATTATTGTAACGTTGTGATAGCCCCATGTCTTCTGGAAAGAACTCAAAATTCAATACAAAGAGTTCAAATGCTTGTGCACGTTTTTGTTATGCGATACCTCAACGCGCACATGTTACACCCTTTTTAAAATGTCACAAAATACTAAAAATGAAATATCGACAGCGATTACACGACTCCTGTCACTTGTTCGATATTATAAGTACTAAAAAACCATCATATTTGTTTGAAAACTTGATATAGTCTGCTCTGTTACACAAAGCCTTTATTCGACCAGAAGTTCCTTCCTAAACCCGTGTGCTTTCATCTTCGACCTCATCGTCACTTACCATCAGGTGAGATTGAGGTCAAACGCGGGCTTAGTCACTTATAAAAAAAACCAAAGCTTCATTGTATCGCCTAGTTACACCGATGCACAAAACTGTAGCATTCCGGGGTACTTTTCTTTACCAAGCAAGCCATTGTTGGAATAACTTACCACCACCAATCAGGTGTTCACAATCCAGGATTTCTTTTAAATTAAAATTGAAAAAACATTTACTGTTAATTCAAGAAAATTTCCCGTAGTGGAAACTTCTTTCCTTTTTTCTTAGTTGATATATTTATAATTCATAATTCCATATTTTGTTTTTTTTTTATGTATTTTATAAGTGCTATTGCTTTGTAATAATTATCTCTTACCCTTCTAATAACTAAATAAACCCCTAAGAACTGTTGGATTAGGTACCAGCTGAAAATCGGCGCCATGTTGCACTAGCATCATTGTATTGTAGCCGAGCTGGGCACCTTTTTCTTGTATTATGTATATTGTCTGATGTTACCTTAATTTTAATTTTATTTTATTTTATTTCCTTGTGAAAATGAAAATGAAATGAAAATGAAAACTTTTTTATTCGTAGTAGGTAATTTTATACACTTTACGAACGTCAAATGCTGGATGAGGGCGGCGCGGGTCCGGACGACATGACGAATCCTGGGGGAGGCCTCCGTCGAGAAGTGAGCGTCTCTCGGCTTTGAAGATAATGATCGCCCATTATCCACTAATGTCTTCGTGTTGTCAACTAATACTTCTTCTTCGACTTTAAAAAACGAAATGAAAGTAGAACCCTAGGTAGACCGAAAGAAAAAAGCCGGCGGAAATTTTTTTTTTTTTTGTATTACTGAATATAAATTTCATTGAAATCGATTGAGTAGGCACTTCATGAAAAATTTCATTTTTTTTTAAATATTTATGAATTTGGAGATCGTTTACCTTGTCGTGTTTATACTTCAGGCAAAGTTTCGGTTTATTCGTTTTTTTTTATGCTCTGCATTCGTTGATAATTGTTCGGAGGCCTCCGCTCCCATCCGAAACTCGTGTTTCATCTTTAACCTCAGAGCTACTATACCATCATGAAAAAAAGCTAATAATCAAAGAACACAGAGCATTAAAAAAACAAACTCCACTTCTAAAACTTTGGCTGAAGTATAAGGTCGTCCATGTACATTTTCTCGCTACTCATACACATTAAAAAAAAAACATGAGGTACTCAATCGATTTCGATGAAATTAATATGGGATCACCTCTGCAGTATCCTGTATAACATGAAATAAGAATATTTCAAATCGATTCATATTTATCCAAATCTTGTAACAAAGACACAAAAAACATACACACGCATTGAGAACCTGTCCTTTTGGAATTCAGTTGAAAATAATAAGAATGTTTCTAATTAACTTTTTTATTTAGCTCGTTTAAAATATATATGTCTCTTCTGTAACTCTAGACTTTTCATTTTATATGATTCAATAAGGGTACTCAATAGAAAAGCATGGATCCTCTAGTGATTCTTTGAAATTAACTTTAGATGGCTTCTAGCAATCTATATTTTATTGAAGCCTTCTACGGCTTCGTTTAAAATTGACTTCCTATTGAAAGATTCTCTATTACTTATTATTTTTATAAGTGGGTAGTTATATAAGATTTTTGTCCACCATCTAATCTGATGTAAAGTGGTGGTGAGGATAATAATGTCATATAGGTAGGTAGCGAATGTTTACAAATGTAAAGTATGTTTGTAATAATTGCTTTACAAATAATCACTATACTTTTAATCACATATTTAATTATAAGTCTTCATGGCGCCGTGGTTACTGCGTGTATCATAAGATTCGTCGCGGTCGATACTTCGATGGGTGACCGCCGACTATTCATTTCTCACGACGACTCCTGTGCTTCGGCACGTTAAGCAGACGGTCCCGGGTGCTGTATACTTGTATACGGTAGTCGTTAGGGTTTGTCAGTAGCCATTTCTGAAAATACTGACATACACCACCCAGCACTAGGCCAGCTTGGTGGATTATGGCCTATACCTCCTCGTCACCCAGGGGAGAGACTCATGCCCTGCAGTGGATTCATTACAAAGAGTTGTGATGATCTGATGAGAATAGACAATTAATCCTTAAATATAAAATACAACCAAACAATCTCCTGTGAGATTTGAAGCGCAATTTGCTTTTGAGGGATGATTAAATAACTCCTATGATAATGTAGATAATCGATTCCAATAAGATGAACATGGCAGACGCACTACAGCCACGGTCATATTAATATTGCCGTGCTACAGCATTGCAGCATCCTGCAGGGCTATCATGCGATCATCGATAGAAAATCGAATCGACAAGATAATATTGTTTTATCCTATCATGTTAGCTAATAATAGATAGTATTACTCAATTCGATACCATGATTAAGTCCACAGAACCAATGATGCCGTATTATATAAAAATACATACTCGCAGTGCCATATTCTAGGAAAATATCGATATAAGCCCCCCATTTATCGTTGTTGATGGTCGCATGCTAGACCCGCTGAAGTCATTATTGTACTGCACTATGACTGCACTCCACGGTGAGAATTTAATAATACTCTCTCAGCTCTAGGGTTGATATTAAGTTGGCGAGTTTCAAACGTCTAGGGGTATCTACATAGACGACTCTGCTCTTGGAGTTGAGAGCAATTAATTTATATTGGTCATATGAAACGTCTGGCTGAAGGCAATACAAAGAGTAATTATAGCTACTGTGTTACGCCGTGCAAATCTGTACGCATATCTATTTCTCGGGTGATTTAGCACAAACATATTAAAACGTAAAATAAATTACTTTATACATCATTGAGGTAAAGAAAATAGAAGGAAAATGTCGCAAAATTAAACGATTGGCCTTGTCAATGTAATTTACCTTTGTGGAGAGTTATGATAAAGGTAACCGCTTTGCATAAGCAAAGTAAGGTGAAGGTGAACTGTACTGAAGATTAATAGTGACAGTAAAAAGAAGTTAAACAATATCTGTCCTTGCTGGTACTAACCACAGGTACCTACAAACCATTCTTATGGAAAGAGGGATTTAAAGGGCTTCATAATTTAAATTAAAAGCGATATCGCAAGTTAAGCGCGCTCGGTGCAGCCGGTATTAGGATGGGTGACTGCCGACCATTCATTTCTCACGGATGCTTCGGAGGGCACGTTAAGCAGTCGGTCCCGGGTGCTGTATACTTGTATACAGTAATCGTTAGGGTTTGTCAGAAGCCATTTCGCCACCCTGAAATATCTGACATCCACCAACCAGCACTGGGCCAACTTGGTGGATTATGGCCTAAACCTCCTCGTCACCCAGAGGAGAGACTCATAGCCCTGCAGTGGGCTCATTACACGGAGTTGAGATGATGATGATGAGGCGACTACATGGAAGAACAGCTAGGACCGAACTCTAAATCTTGGGGCATTAGAGGTTTAGGGCGGAAGTGGTCCAGGGAAGATGCTTAATGAATCGCAAACAGGACATGGTGAATGGAGGTAACAGCTATACATAGCACTAAAGAAGCGCCGGTGTGTTCCTTAGGAGAACCCGGGGCTTCTTTTTTAGTGTGGATGGTGGCCATAGGGGGGGGTTTTAGTTGGTAAAAATCCCACATTACCCGACCTCATCCCCAGGATGTCCCCCCAAATATCACCACTCCACCGGTAATATGTTCCGGAAATATTTTAGAGCCAGGTCCTTCCATGACTTACCATCAGGACTTACCACCAGGTGAGGTTTAGTCACCAATAAAAAAGACATTTCAAATCGCGGGCACAACTCTACATAAATCGTTCCCACAATTCCAGACCCAATTTTATTTTGAGACGTTAACTTTAACGTCAAGCCTGATTTAATATTTATAGGACAAAGTCTATTTTCCTCAGTCTCGACTACGCTGATGTCAGCTGTATTGATCTCACAGAGTGTTTCCGAATTTCTTTCAAAGCAAGTTCTCTAGAAGACATCGGTTTGTAACGATGAGATGAGATCGTCGCTACGCAATTATCTTGAAATTCACAACATCAAACAAACTTTCCTTAATACATGTTAAAACAACTACTTACCTTATTCCTAAGCCCAATTTTTCAATCGTCGGATAAAAGTTATCTGTCTAATAAAGTATTACTCGACGAAATAAAGTTATTTTTTATAAATATGGTCCAATTTTTCAATGGTCGGATAATCGGTAGACAGCTGTTATTCGTCACATAGGACTTATTTCAGTTTTAATAATCGTGTAAGATGTATCTGTCGGATAATACTGCTAACTGACAGATAGTTTATTTGCTGCTTCAACTGGCAAATAGCCGCGTTAGTTTCAGGTTTTGATTGTCAGGTAAGTGATGGTGTTATATAGACGTGTTTTGGTTATATTCGCTATCATTTTACTATTTCATTGAAGTATTTTTAAGTAGGTTTGTGTTCGTTTTTGAGTTGTTCAGGATAAGTATTTGTTTTTAGAAGTCTGTTCTGCTAGATATTACGTGGTAATAGAAATACTAAAAGGTACTTCACCTGTGGTCTTATCACTGTGGCTGAATCACTGGACTAAACTGGGGCCACGAGTGGGACAAGATTCTTAGTGTAACTACTAGGTAAATTTCATGGAGGCATCCAACCCACTTACTGTTTTCATAAAAAAGGTTAAAAATTTACCTCAATTGTCAGTAGCCTACGATTGCGCCACTGCTGTTCTCCAGCATTTTTGACCAGAATTGAAATCCAAGACTGCTAAATACATAACAGCGGACAGGGACAGTGGATCACATATTTTTAACAGCCCTCTACACCCCGCCTATCTAAACGATAACCTTCCCCTCCAGTTCCCTAGACCTACCAGCGTGAAGGTCTACATATCTTCTAGTCATCCCCTTATCCTTAAAATCCTTTGTGAATAAATCCAAGAATGTAATATTAATGTAAAGTTAATTTCCCTGTAATGCTTTTTTTAGTAACTATACAATAAAGTGGAAAATAAACAAAATCATAAATTTTTATGTCAAAGTTTTCACTTCTCATTTACAATAGACAATAATTTTACTATTAAACTACACGGGCACAATTAGGATGTAACTAGTTAATATTTACGTACTTAGATAGCAAATAATTTCTATTAAAGATCAAAATTAGGTGATGAAAACTTTGGCCAACATGAAAATAAGCACTAACTAAAAATTGTTTTGAATAAATCTTAGATACTCGTATTAAGTATTGGATTTAAGACTTACGTCTATACATAACTTCACGACTGTATTCCTTATGGGGTAGGCCGAACACCATAAGACCATCCGATGTCACTTTTGACAAGTGAGGTATAATGATGGAGAGGCTATTGCAGTGCCAGAAGGTCAGCCTATCGGCTACAAGAATGGCAATAAAACGTCTATAGAACCAATGATGTCCTTTTAAATCTTTAAAGCCTCACCTCAGTCTATTTGTCACTTCAAATGACACACTGTCAATGTCTTATGAAGAGCTAGTTCTTTCCTAAGGCCTTAGGTACCTACTAGATTGAAGTCAAACGGGGGTATGTAAAATACTAAGCAAACATGAATACTGGTCCACAAAAAGTGAAAGTCTGTGAAAAAGGAAATAGAAAAATACAACTGAACAATTTAAAGATAATTTAATTAAAAGAACTCCTTACAAATAGCAGAAAAGTAATCAGTAGGTACTAAAAAGTTTCTTTTATATTTAAAATAGGTTCCCAGCCTTGAATTCACATTGACTCTACAACACTTCAGCAAATGATCCTCTTATTCAATTCCTCGATCCCCTAGCATCCCGGTGCATACACAAAACAAAACATTTAACTATTATTGAAGAAAATTGCAGTAATAGCCGTGGTAACTGATAATTTATATATTGAACAAAATGGATAATAGAGGGGGATATAGCTATGTATGGCCTGACAACGTCACGGAGCTGATCTATTAATTTCCTGTGCGTGTAGCAGGGGTTATGCTGATAAGCAACGCGAATACTGCAACTAGTTGGTATAGTACTATATTTGCTGGTTATAACCTTGTAAGTTTGTTGTTGTTTTATTGGCGTTTTTGCGGGCGATAGGCTGACCCCCCGTCACTGTAATAGTCTCACTCCATCATAATAATACCTCCAAATTTGTAAAAGGTGACATTAGATGGTTTTATAGGCTCTGGTGTTCTGCCTACACTATTAGGGATACAGGCGTGAAGTTATGTATGTAACCGTGTAAGTTTTAGATCTGTAAGAATTGACGATAAAGTCCAGTTTCTAAATAACCTTTCAGAAGAACTGAGCTTGTAAATGGTTTTACTTTTTATTCTTTTCACTCAGTCTCGTTTCGAGATGAGCGCGTTCAAACAAAATACACAAATCTCTCAGCTTCATGATATCAGTATGAATTACTTCTTATATTCATTAAAGCATGTGTTATTATTATTATTTGATTACTGATGCTCAACAGGGTTTGCTATGAGCATTTAAATTAATTAATGCGAGTACAAATTTAGGGCACCTTTAGAAACTTTTAGGAACCTATAGAAATAACTACCACTGCCTGGATATAAAGATAGCTACCTAAGGTTATGGATGTAAGCATGTAAATAAAAGATAGTTTTTATTCTTTCTCATTCTTTTAAGGGTTCAAGGGATACTAATTGACATTTATGGAACTTTAAAGGAGAATGCTTCAAAGTGTCTTTGTTTCGAAATAAATCATATTTAAAAAGGATTAACTGTTTTTTTTAAGTGACCTTAGTTATTTCCCCTGACAAAATACGCACAATTCCTTTGTATTTATTTTCAAGGTGTTAATCTAGAAATTAAAAAATATCGCTCATCAAATATCCTTTAACTTGGAAACAGTCGAAATGGCTCAAACTTGATATTCAATAATAGGTTAAGGAAAAAAATATTTTTATTGGAATTAAATTCAGACGCTTTCAGCGATATTGAGTAATAATAAGGCTTGGACTTGGGATGCAGGCTAATTCATCATCATCATCACAACTCTATGTAATGAGCCCACTGCAGGGCATGAGTTAGAGGTGAAGAGGAGGTACTTACCTATAGGCCATAATCCACTAAGCTGACCCAGTGCTGCGTGGTGGATGCCAGAATTTTTAGGGCGCCTAGATGGCTTCTGACAAACCCTAACGACTACTGTATTCAAGTATACAGCACCCGGGACCGACTGCTTAACGTGCCCTCCGAAGCACGGAAGTCGTCGTGAGATATTAATGGTTGGCGGTCACCCATCCAAGTACCGACCGCGCTGTGATATCGTATGATACACACAGTAAGCACGGCGCCACGACGACTTCGAGGCTAATTATGTTTCATTTAAATATTTAAAAGCTGGAATATTCAAAATCAAGATGATGTATTTTACTTACCTGTTTAATATTTCATAATCTTAATATATAAAACTCTGCCATTACTGACTGAGTGATTGACAGACAGACAACGCACAGCCATAACTACTGGTCGTAGAGAGCTGAAATTTGGAACATACAATCCTTAGAGGTTGTGGGAGAAAACTAAGGAAGGAATTCCCGAAATGCCCTGGGGCACGGGAATTATTGGACATTTTAGTTTGTATGAAAAATCTTATTCCTTGAGTGCACGGATATGATATTTAAAATAATAAAATATTCCCAAAATTGCCACGGGAACGGGAAATATATGATTTATAAAAATAGAGGATAAAACAATTGACGCAGGATTGATTAATTTTTGAGCCTCTGGGTTGAGAAATCTGAACCGCTTTGCCGAATTCCATGCATTTACTTAGGCTTGATTTTTCAATGGTCAGATAAAAGTTATCTAATGAATAAAGTATTACTCGACTGATTCAAGCTCCTCTCAATTTTATTGTCATTCTTGTCCATTATATAACAAAATCTATGAGCAACTTTATTCCGCCCAAGTGTAGATACCTATCAACGCTCAGAACATGGGATGGAAGTTTGTATTATAACTGTGAGATGAGTTAGCATGGTCACCGAAATCTATGAAAATAAATATCATAAGTGGAGGTACATTCCATTTATTTTTATTTATTTTATGATTCCGATAATTCATGTGCTGCCATCTAGATATATATTAACAAACTATAACGGCTTATAACAACGCCATCTATTATATTATTTGAGAATTAAATAGTGGCCTAGGCAACTCGTTTCGAAGACATGAGGTGTGCTTCGGGAAACGTTGGGTAATATCTTCGCTAGTCTTCTACGCTGCCAGTGGCAGCCACCTAGTAGCGAGTATTGTAACTACCTAGAATGTGAAATAGGCAAAACACATATGAAGAATTTGCAAAAAAGTTCTACCATACTTTACTAGGTGGCATCAGTATTATCCACGTAAATTTGGAGACGTTCTCTTTGCCCGGTTAAATAAATTGAAAGCGAATATTCTTTCATTTCAATCTTTTTACTTAAGATTTCTAGTGTTTAACCTCCATCTCACCTAGTGATAAGTGAAGAGGAATGAACGAACAGAGGCTGAGAAACGAATTGGCTCTTCATAAAAAAAATCCGGCACACTGAGATTTTTTGTTTTTTGACGGGAGTTCTTACATGAAGGGTGGGCACTAGACCTAGTGGGCATTACAACCCTAAACCTAGCCAAGAGAATCCTACCACCAAGTATAATTAATCACTTATAAACTCATCTATCTTAACTCTCTGGGTACGCTCGCTCAAATAGTCTTGGAAAAGACACAGTGGGACTCCTCTAATGCCTAAGCTTTCCATTTTATCCACATGAATTGGTACAGACACCATGTCAAATATTTTGGCTAGATCCAAGAATATGCCCAGGACTTTTTTACCACCATCCAAATTTTTAACAACATAGTCATGCCCTGCATCAGATGTTAATTTACCAGCCCGGAATCCAAATTATGTCTGTGAAAGAAGATTATATTTTCTAAGAAGTTAACGAGTCTGGTGTTCATAACTTTCTCAAGTATTTTAGAAAGGGCTGGTAGTATAGCTATTGGTCTGTAGTTGTTAACATGATCTATGTCTCCCTCCACTCTTGTAAATTGGATGGATGATTGCCTTTTTAAGGGCATTGGGAAATACACCCGTGGATAGAGCGAGATTGCACATATGTGTTACAGGTGGAACTATTGTACTCTCATGTTTTTTCAAGAATTCAGAAGAGATTTTGTCCCATCCTACAGCACAGTTGTAACGGAGTGATCTTATTTGATATTTTAGTAACTTTCTGTCTTGTCGGTTAATAACATGACCATAGATTGTGATTTTTTGGTACTGATGTCAACGTTAGTCGATTTTCTATGTCCATCTGCTATTAGCTCGGCAAGATTTTTTTCAGTCTCAGCAAAGAAATCGTTGACCAAGTTAACAGAGTTTGAGTAAGTTTGTTATAGGTACTTCTAATATTTTGATTTAGTATTTTAAGTGACTTATTTGGCATGAAATTAGGAGGGGTGCAGTTGTCTAGATCACACGTTGCAGAGTCTGATACAGTTACGGAATCAATATTATTTATATTACCTAGTGAATAGGATATCGAATTTTAGTTTTAGTTTTTTCCGTAGATACATACTGTAACGTAAATACTCTACTTATTTTTTTTCTTGTGGTCCCTAGAAATTAATATTTTTATTGAATGGGCTTTCCGGACCGCGGTCCTGAAAGCCTCCCGACCCATTTAAACGCCCACTTCATTCCTAACCCGATTTTAAAATATTATAGATTTTTGCTATGTAGTCATGAATCGTAGACTAAACTTAAATTTTATTCACTACAAATAACTGTGGAATTTTATTTTATGAAAAATATTTCAAAAAAATTGACTTCGCAATTTAAACCCATACATTATTCTTAACCCGATTTTAAAATATTATAGATAACCTTTGGAAGTCCCGGTATTTGAAACAGATTTCTCCTAGATTTCTACTTAAATATATTTTAGAATGGCAAGATTCTAGAAAAGGATACAAGACCGTACCTACCTTCTCGCTAATACCGTTTACTCCCTGGGTTCCTAACCTGGGGGTAATTACCCCCGCGGGGGTATATCGACAATTTACGGGGGTAACGAAGAATGTTGAAAAAAACAGAGAAGATCCCGACTTTTTTCAATAAAGTATTATAGAGTAACGTGTCGCAACGTAGAAGTGGTGGGTATCTGAACCTTTATAAATTTCAAAGCTGGCAGTTAGAGGATCCTCGCCAGATGATAGAAGATCGGTCGCATCACATTTTTTAAATAAAGTTATGGTGTGGAATCTAATAAAAAGGAACAGTAGAGCTGCCTCCAGTATTAAATGACTAGACTTGTTAGCAGGTAGGTACGCTCGGGACGTTTCGGCGAACTTTAATAATAGGCTCCCAAGAACTCCCACCGATCGGACGATTGGTGTCTTGTGGTTTTGTAGTCACCTTGTTGAATAAAATCCCTTAGATTTTTTGATTGGGGGTGTCTTAAAACAGAATTAATGAAAAACCAAGATAGAAAAAGCAAGCGAACTGTGCAGCAGAATAAAGCAGCTGGGTTTAAAAGACTGAAGAAGAAATTTAGTAGATGATTTGATGTTGACAGTTTAAAAAAATAGTGGAATGAATTTTCTTGTCTTTTTTTGTACAATGAAAAAAATTGCAAAAATGCAAACTTTTTTACCATTTTACGATAAACTTTTTATCATTCATCACTTTTTATTTTAATTTATTTATATGTATAAGTGTTGTACCTTATCTGACTGAATCTGTATTAAATGAAGATTTTTTCAATAACTTACTAGTTTAGTTTCATTTAGTTTCTTAGTGATTCTTTTCATAAAAACTCTTCAAATTTCGAAAGAGATTTATTTTAAAAGTCTCAAACATCTACTTGGAAATCTTCATCAACATCATTCGCCCAGGAGACGACCACTGCTGGACATAGGCCTCCTCTAAGGTCCTCCACACAAATCGGTCCCGCGCTGCCCTCATCCATCGCTTACCGGCGACTTTGACCAGATCGTCGGTCCACGTTGCGGGGGCTTTCGGGACTTTCGGGGGGGGGGTCACCATTTGAGAACCTTACTGCCCCAACGGCCATCCGTTCTACAAGCAATGTGCCCTGTCCATTGCCACCTCAGCTTTGCAACTCTTCTGGCTATGTCGGTGACTTTCCAACTTCCTCATTTCTATTCGATCCCGCAAAGAAACTACGAGAACAGCCCTTTCCGTTGCCCGCTGAGCGACTTTGAGTTTCTTTATCAAGCCCACAGTTAACGCCCATATTACAAAAGCATAAAAATTCCACCTTGGTCGAATGTGTGGCAACGGTGGTTGAAAAACTGATCACCGGTAGCGTTTTCTTTTTTTCTAAAACCGTAAACTAAATTTTTTTTGAAAATGTTACACTAGAGACGATATTTCTGGAACACCCTATCTACCTATTCGTAGGGGGTAAAGTCTGATGTCCTTAAAGTCACAGGAGTAGCAATTATAAAAAAGTTAGGAAACTCTGTTACTCGTTATGTGGAGATTCAAAGTATTAACGACTTTGTACTGTCGTAATAAGATCTAAAGTTTATTCAATAAAAGAATACAGTGCTCCGTCTTGCTTGTTACTAGTTTAACCTCTTTGATTATACGCGATAGACCTTACAAGTTTGACAGTTTCAAACGAATTATCCGATAGTACATCGATCAAAGATGTAATGAGCGAAAGAAGAAAATGTTGTGGTAAGGACTGAAATACCTATCTCCAAGTGGTGCAAAAAGAAGGCAGCATTTCAGTAATGAGGGCTTTTTAATAATTATTAACGAGACAAGAAACATGTAACTAGTTCTGAGGCAGGATAAATTCATTTCCAAAAAAAAGGGCAATGATGTGTTTCTTGAGACAAATGGACAACAAAGAATCACATGCTGCAGAAACCCTTCAATATTTTAAGCAAGCCCAAACATACTTTTATTTATGCAGACAGTTATTCTTATTATCACCGAATAGAACATTCTTTCCAAAAAAAGCAAACTTTATGGCTTTAACGATTTCGTTGATGCTGTAAAACGTGCACAGACAGCAAGCGAAGCTACAGCAATGTCGAAATTAGATTTTTTTAACATAGATGCTTTTTCCGTTCATAAACTACGCCAGATATGTGCAATAATTAACTTGGGAGACATAATGGTAAACGAAACAAGAAAATGACTCAATTAGGTACGCCTATAGCTGTAAAAATCCCGTTAGCTACCGTTATTTAACCAAATTTATGGTTAACTACCAATAAAATGCAGTTATTAACGGTTAAATATCTGACACTGACAACGAAAAAGGATAAAGTTTTTCTTTCTTTTCTTGTTAACCGACATCAAAAAAGGAGGTTATCAATTCCACTCGTATGTATGTAAAATTTTCAGAATGACCGAGTTGTCTATAGGTATTATGTTAGTCTATATTAAAGTCTGAACAAATGTGCCAAATTTCAATAGTGAATGTGTGTTTTTATGTACGTGTTCGCATATCTCCGGAACTACACGTCCGATTTGACTAATCCTTTTTTTGTTGTACTGGGTATCGTTTAACTTAGAGTATAATATAAAGCTGACCGCCGACCATTTATATCTCACGACGACTTCCGTGCTTCGGAGGGCACGTTAAGCAGTCGGTCCCGGGTGCTGTATACTTGTATACAGTAGTCGTTAGGGTTTGTCAGAAGCCATCTAGGCGCCCTAAAAATTCTGGCATCCACCACCCAGCACTGGGCCAGCTTGGTGGATTATGGCCTATACCTCCTCTTCACCCAGGGGAGAGACTCATGCCCTGCAGTGGGCTCATTACAAAGAGTTGTGATGATGATGATAATATAAGTTTTATCAAAATCGGTTCAATAGTTTTTGAGGTAGGGAATTTCAACCGACTTTTTTTTGCCAGTCGAAGCTGGCATCAGCGCGCACCTTGCGATTCAAATTTCAATCTGCTAGCGAAATCTCGCGGTGGTATTTATCCGTAACAAGCATAAAATGCGGTTAATTAACCGTTAATAACGAAAATGCATATTTAACCGCGTGGTTAAAATCGTTAATAACCAGCTTCGCATCTATAGGTACGCCGCACACTATGCCAGTCCGCATCGCATCGCAAGAATCCGCCTGCTGCGATCGCATACATTTTATATGATATGCGACCCGCCCCGCCTCGGCATAGTGTGCGATACTTCAAAAATTTATGAGAGGCTTACACGCGAATTTGTGCAATGCGATGCAGCCCGGTATAGTGTGCGCTTACAGTGTGCCTCCAAACAGAATTCGAAACTCTCGATTTTATACAAATGATGACCTATTAAAATACAAGCTCTACCTGCAGTTAGGCAAAGAAATAGTTCAAGACTAAAATAAATTAGAGCTATAAAACTGCTATCGAAGAGAATATTTCACACTTTATGCCAGAAAAACCTTATGACGATAGCTTATAGTTTTTTCAACCGACTTCCAAAAAAGGGGGAAGTTATCAATTCGTCTGTACGTTTTTTTTTGTGTCTTTGTTACACGGTATTTCGGACAATTTTAAATCGATTTTAAAAATTCTTAATTCATATGATAGAAGATACATAGTTGGTTCCATATAAATTTCAACGAAATCGGTTGAGTACTTCATTGAAAATTTCAAATTTTTGAAACAATAGTATTGATTTCGGAGAATGTTTACGTGGATGACATTATTAGTCGGCCAAAGTGTTGGCGTGAAGTCGGTTTTTTTAATGCTCTGCATTCGGAGACGGTATATGCGTTTGGGGTGAGAGGGTGTTTGTGCAAACCAATTTACCATTTATCTCCAGAACCACTGGTCCGATTTTAATGCGGTTTTCAGTAATCGCTTTGGATTTGCTTGGTGCATGTTCTTAGATAGGTGTAGCGGTAACAACTCACCAGGGGGCGCTGCAGTAAACATTTGTTTGTAAAAGCCAATGTTACCATTTATCTCCAGAACCACTGGTCCGATTTTAATGCGGTTTTCAGTAATCGCTTTGGATTTGATTGGTGCATGTTCTTAGATAGGTGTTGTGGTAACAACTCACCAGGGGGCGCTGCAGTAAACATTTATTTGTAAAAGCCAATGTTACCGTTTATCTGTAAAACCATTTGTCCGATTTAAATGCTGTTTTCAGTGATCGATTTGGATTTAATTAGCGCATGTTCTGAGATAGGTGTTACGGTAACAACTCACCAGGGGGCGCTGCAGTAAATATTTGTTTGCAAGCCATTGGTCCGATTTGAATGCCGTTTTCAATTATCGCTTTGGATTTGATTGGTATAATGTTCTTAAATAGGTTTAACGGTAACAACTCATCTGTTTGTAATAACAACCATTAATTCTGCAAAACCATTGGTCCGATTTAAATGTGGCTTTCAGTGATCGCTTTGGGTTTGATTGGTGCATATTCTTAGATAGGTGTTACTGTAACAACTCGCCAGGGGGCGCTGCATGTTACAATTAATCTTTAAAACCGCTGGTCCGATTTTAATGCGGGTAACAACTCATCAGGGGACGCTGCAGTAAACATAAAGCCATCACTGAAAACCGCATTAAAATCGGACCAGTGGTTTTGAAGAATGGTAACATTGGTTTGCACAAACCATTCTACGTAATATGATATCGAGTTACATTACAACAAAGCCCCAGCAAAGTTGAGCCACCAGCAAAGTTGAGTTGTAAATACTTATTATAATACTTCACTATGTATTTAAATAAACAACATGGGTTTTCCAGCGGTGGTGGGGACATTAGAGGGCTGATGAGGAACGAGATATTGTGTAATGTAATGTATGGTACCTATATTATGCTCTTTAAAAAGTTTGAAATAAAAAACAAAATAAAAATTTTGAAAAACCCACGACGCGACGGTTAAAAAGTAATTGAAAAAGAATAAAATAATTTGAAATTCCCCGACTGAAATGATTTATGTGACGAGAGATAATTAACGTGAAAAGCTTTTTTAAAAGTTCACTTAATCTCACACAAAGTCGGTCATATTATGAACAACATACTATTCGTTTTAATAGCACTTCCCTACGCTTACCTATTCGGTTCTCGAAGATGTAGATGTCGCAATAACATAGGTATTCAACTCCCTATGAACTTTATAAGAAGAGCAAGAAAATCCGTCTGGGGCTGCCATTGAATGAATTCGTTTTGTAGTTTTATATTGAAATTTAAAATATTGATGGCAGCCCTCGACGGATTTTCTTGCTCTTCTTTAAAAAGTTCATAGGGAGTTGAATACCTATGTTATTGCGACATCTACATCTTCGAGAACCGAATAGGTAAGCGTAGGGAAGTGCTATTAAAACGAATAGTATGTTGTTCATAATATGACCGACTTTGTGTGAGATTAAGTGAACTTTTAAAAAAGCTTTTCACGTTAATTATCTCTCGTCACATAAATCATTTCAGTCGGGGAATTTCAAATTATTTTATTCTTTTTCAATTACTTTTTAACCGTCGCGTCGTGGGTTTTTCAAAATTTTTATTTTGTTTTTTTTAATGCTCTGCATTCGTTGATTATAAGTTCGGCCGTTCAGAGAATGCGTTCCTGACACATCGCGATTGAACTGACGACGTAACTTTGTAATGGCGTTGCAGTTACGATAAAAAATATTTTTGCTGGTTGTTTACCGTTTTAATAATTGATGAGCATAAAAACAATATTATTATATCAATAATCAATGAATTTTATAATTTTGTGCCAAACTGAGTGTCAAATAACTTGGTAAACAATATTTTTCAAAATCTATACTGCGCTATTACAAGGTTATGTCAAAGCTTTATATTTGTAGTAATGTGCTAATAATAACAGTATCGTAATCTGTTCTTAAACAGGTATACTTTATGAAATAATACGTTTCGTTTTTCTTTTTAAGAATTTGAAAATAATGGACTATAAGATAACTTTTATTAAATTAAAAAATAAAACTAAAACCAAACCGAATGCGCGAAAAAAAATTGGTTACAAGCAAAAGGCATTAGCGCAAATATGCAGATGCTAAAAGCAGAGCTAATTAAATTAGTTAAAGAAAATAAAGCGGCAAATGTGCGATACGAAATCGATGAACTGGCTCTGGAGTACGGTCATCGCGTTCTAAGAATTCCATCGTATCATTGCCAATATAACGCGATTGAGCTAATCTGGGCTGAAATAAAAGGTAACGCCGCCCGACTTCCCCGCCATTCAGCACGAAAAAGATGATGACCCTATTAAAAGAAGCCTGCGGGGAAGTCACTAGAGATGACTGGGCAAAGGTTGTTGAAAGACTAAAAACCTGATTATGGAACATTTTGACCGAGATATCAGGATTGATTCTGTTTTTGATAATAAAATAATTATACATGTAGCCGAAGATGATGATGATGAAACTACCTCCTCAAGCGAATCGGAGTCTGATTAATATTCTGTACGCACATTCAATTCAATATACTTTATTGCATAGAAATACAGATTGTAACTTTGTAACAAAAAATAAATAAAACATTTTATTATATTAATATTACCTTTTCTTGGTTTCCACTTAAATTACTAAAATACAAATTTTAAATGATTCCGCCAATTTAAAACGAAAATAATCTTAAAAATAACGCGACGTTTCATTTTGGAGGAATGGTAACGAACTCAGTGTTATGTTGTGCCCATCACTAGTCGTGACTAACTGATAGGTGTCAGGAACGCATTCTCTGAACGGCCGAACTATATTTATTTTTTATGTACCTAAGTACTGTAGTGACAGGCGAGACGAGGGTCGTGTAATAATAAATTAGCTTAAATGTTTCCTGTGTTAGTTTATTTTAGGGCTTTTCCCTTTTTGTTCCATGTACCAATGTACACCATACTATCTATCAATTCTGAAGGCTTCTTCTTCTTAAATAAAATCGGCGCGTCAAAAGTATAAGCGGCCAGTGAAATACAAAGAGGTCGTATTCCACAGTACTTACCTAGTTTTTTATAGTTTATATTTCATTTTACATGACTGTTTTAATAGTTACTACTTAGTACTTTCATAGTATATTATGTAATTAGCAACGCTCACGAGTTACATACGATGTTTTTCAACACACTTGTGAGTAAAAGACAGACATACGTGGTCATAAAATAACAAACACACTTGATAACAAAGCTGTGAATTGTGATTGAAAAATGGCGCCGAACCTCGCGCATGCGCGTAGGTTTTTTTTTTCTGCCAAATGTGTCAATGTCTGTATAGCATACACAGCCTTTTTTACGTGAAAATGTTTAATTTGGAGTGGTAAATGCAAATATTTTAATATTTTATAACAAATTATTGTAAATTGTGAATAATTTGTATGATATACAAATTTGTTTTACTAATATAAGGCGCAAACATTTAAAAATATATATGGATTTGAAGTGGTATAAAATCTCTTTGTTGTTTCTGAAAATATTTTATGTATAACCCGGATCAATAAAATATGCTCTGTGTATTCGCATGTAATTTGCACAAAGGTACATTTCAACTTTGTAGGCTTCATTATATTATGCACTAGGGTATAATATATTATGCACGCGTGACTTATAGTTTATAGTTCTAAATTCAATAGAATAAGGCTCACTTTACGAGCAAGTGTGTTGAAAAGTATATTCATTACTATCAAAGTAGGTAGGTAATGATAAAGTCTTAAGAAAATGGTTTTTTGTTCTGAAAGTTTAAATTTAATTTAATTATTCAAAAACTGACAAATGTACCAGGGTAATTGAAACTAAAGTTAATTTTAAGTTTTAGAGAAAGTCGATTTTGTTGTATTTTCTTAAAGTTAATTTTTGATTGTATTATGTCAAGGTTGATAACAGTAATAAGTTTTTGAGAAGGTTAGGTATACATATATTATTAAACTCTGTTTCTGTTTTATATACCTACTGCTTTTTTTTGAAAATCTTAAACCGATACTTTTTCAAATTTAATTACTTAAATGGAGACTTTGTAATATTTATGTGCCATATCTGGCTGTGATTCAATAGAGGTATTTTCATAATAAATGCTATATCTTAATAAACATTATTGTACAAATTTTAGTTTTATTTTTTTATTTTCATGAATATATATTTTTAACTCTTGAGCTTAGATTTATAAATTTATTAATGGCCAGGATCAGTAGTAAGAATATAGATATTAGTGAACAGAATTGAAAAAAAAACAAGTTAGTCGCTGTAATTGGTATTTTATTAATAAATACCTAATTTTGAGATAGGTTTTTTTTTATTTATTTAAGAAACACTTAATCTAATTGCAATTTATAACACACCTTAAATCACTCTGACTTGTCTGATGTGTAATAAGAGATCAATTCTTCAACATACACATGACTTTAATATTTATTAATTAGGAAATTACTTAATATATCCGCTAACATATTAAGCAAACCATGGTCACTCTAAATTAACCTTAAAATATCGACGATTACGCGCTACTACAAAACATCTAATAGTGCTTCATCGTAGTAATATCTATAAAATGCCGCTTCGCAGTAGCTATATTCATCAACAGCGACTATTTTGAAAAAAGTTTGTGGTTCCATATTTCTACTTTTTTGTACTGAGCGACGCTAAAATAAATATGCAGGTACGTTTATTTAGGGATGCAACAATACCGATACGATACTCGTATATCGGCGATTATAGTAAACCTTTACGATCATTCGTTATCGTAAATATTACGATACGATATTTTTACGATACATTTATTTCAAATTTTTTAAAGTTTATTTGTACAAATTGGAATATTTAATAAACACTATACCACAACGTAGCTAAAATTATGCTGGTATCGATAAAAATATCGAAAAATTACAATAAGCTTAATTAATGGCGCACAAAAATGTAAAAGTTTAATTTAAGTTTAAGGAAGAAACTTTAAAATGTTGTGTTTTCTGTATAAGAATTGGCCAGTAATAAATTACGATTACAATTAAAATTAATTAATAGTTAGTAAATGTAACAATTTAAAATAAAATATCAGTTAATGATTGATGAAATAAAAATGCATATCTTTTTTTTATATACTTTTACTTTACTTAGTATTACATACAATTACAACAAAGCTTTCAATAAATTCATCAAAATGGTATTAAACAAATATTGTAATGCATTCGTATCGTAATTCGCTATCGTATTTGGCCATTACGATGTATTCGTCATTTGTATAGGTATCGTAATAGCCGTATCGTTGCATCCCTAGTTTATATCGTATCAAAGAAACTAACATTTAAATTTGGCTGGTGACTAAAAAACAACCCTGTATGTATACTTATGTTTATTTATTACATTACTCACTAAATACCACATACCTAACAAAGATATTTTCTTTACCTATCGCTGTAAGCTAAACTAAGAGAAAAGAAATCGTTTGTCATCAACAAACAAAAAACTAGCTTCACATACCTATCGTCTTTACTAATCTCACAAGAAATCTATATTTAGGAACGAAACCATGTACAACTCAGTTAAGCTACCAAAGTTGTAAAGTATATCAATATTCATGTAGGTATATCAATATTTGCGACGAATAATTTATTTTTATTTTATTTTAGTTGGGTGGCTAACAGCTTTGACTTAAAAACTAGGTTAAATGTAACTTTTCAAGCAAAGAATGTGTTTCATTCTTCAACAAACAAATTTTCCTATTGTGACTAAAAATTCTTTCTAAACACAAAAGATCTATGATAGGTACTCTTATCTCTTTACGAAACGAAAATCCTCATCATTTTGCTGGGGTTCAACACGCGTTTGTAGGGCGGTATGAAAAGAAGGCGTATCTTTGCTTAGCCGTGGCGAGCCTCAACAGCATCCTGGCTGTGTAAGCCGCTCGTTGGGACTCCACCGTGTTTGAAATGTCTGGGCTAAAGCTAATTCCTGCTGATTTTTCATTTTTATTACATATTGATTTATTTACTTATTATTGTGACATTTTAAGATTTTTAAATTGATGACATTTTAAGTATTGTTTTTATTTTTATTTGTAAATGTAAATTTTTAGTCGTATATTCATTATTAATTTTCGATCTTATCTGACATTTAATTCGATTAATTAGGTTTTTTACTTATTATTTTATGTTTGAACTTTATTAACATAGTTTAAAGTTGTGCTACTAACAATATTATATGCACATAGAATTAATCTGAAATAAAACGATTTATTATTAGACATATTTAAGTAATTCTTGGTCGGTCGGTCGGTACTATCAACCACAACTCTGGTCATAAGACATTTATCAATATTTTTATATAAATACATATAAATACATAATAAAAGCCAGTGTCAGCACAAGAAAGTTATGAAAATATTCGGTAGTAGACTAGATAGATACCTAGATACATGTTTCACATTATTTGATGTCGTCGTTATAATATAACTAACTACCTAACTAACTAACACCTGTGCATCGTTTCACACCGACGTAAGTTTTTTTAATCCTACAGAAATTTCTAAATAATAAAGATCGGAAGTTTTGTCTTCTTCATATTATATTAATATTACTAGCGGGTTCATAATATTATGTTAAAATCTATCTACAATAGACATCTACAACATACACATTTTTGTAGCTTTTCATTTTATTACTCGCTATAATTAGCTATTTATTTTATCGAGTTTGAATATTCTTATTTCATACTAGCCACCGCGCGCGGTTTTACCCGCGTAACTTTTGATCCCGTGGGAATATCGGGATAAAATATAGCCTATAACCTTCCTCAAGAAATGGGCTATCAAATGCAAAAAAATCACTTGTAGTTTCTGAGATTAGCGCGTACAAACAAACAAACAAAAAAACAAACTCTTCAGCTTTATATATTAGTATAGACTATAGATGTTAGAAGATACTTCAGAGGTGCTCCCATATAAATTTTATTAAAATCGATTGAGTACTTCATGTTTTTTTGTATGTATCAATACGGAGGATATTAATAACAATACGGAGAACTTCAGCCAAAATTTTGACGTAAAGGCGGTCTTTTTAATGCTCTGCATTCGTTGTTGATTATTATAATTAGATATCTAATCGTCTACATTATATATAAAAAACAATTTACTTCCGCAGTAAAGTCGCGTTAAAATCAAAATGATAGCATTTTGTTCTATCTACTTTGAAATAAGCGGGAAAACGCTCGTAGGTGTTCCCGGGAAACTGGAACCTATTGACGTCAGCACTGGAAAATCAATATTGCAATATGCACGCAATACGCATGTACAATAAACTCTATGTTCTAGAAAAGTCCACACCCACGTAATACCTATACTAAAAACTACATTTGAGATCAACTCATGCCTTTAATTATGGCCATTTATATTACTTAGTAAATAATAACTTCACGCCTGTATCCCTTATGGGGTAGGCAGAACACCAGAGATTATAAAACCATCTGATGTCAAGTTTGACAAATTTGGAGGCATTATAATAGTGGAGAGAGACTATTGCAGTGACAGCCTATCGCCCACAAAAAAGCCTCCCATAACACCTCGGTCCCTTAACTGACTTTTACAGTATGCCCGGGAAGAGTAGCAGCTGGTGCATTCTATGTTTTTCTTTCGCTCCCAGTCCAGCATGGAAGCTAACGTTTATATTACAATGTTAAGATCTTTAATGTATTTGGTTTTCGTATTTTAAATAACTTAATTCATAAAAGATGTACCTAGTCAACAGCGCCCGTAGCAGCTCAATGATTAAGGTGCTGTAGTACTGTTGTCAAAAACCTCTTTCGTCTCAATGTTAAATGCTATCGGCAATCTGTTTAATTCTGTTAACGTGTACCTAGTTAATTTATTAAATATTACCTATTTAATTTATACTTTGCCTACGTATTTTATACAATACCGAAAGCACAGCCAGGAATGTATGTAAGAAACGAATGGAATGGAGAGAATGGAAGGTGTTGTATTTCATAAATTACCTAGGTATTGACTTTGTTTATTTAAATGAGCATATTATTTATTTATGACGATGCCCTCGCTCGGCTCGCGCACTTGCGGCCTATATGAAACCTAAATGCTCCTCCTCACTACGTTCGCCGTCGCACCCAACCGATCTGTTTTTTTTTCATATTTTATTTGCCCGTCTCTTTATAGGCTGCCGGTAGAACAGCAGGTAGGTACTTTAAACATTCCCTAGGAATTCTAGGTAAAGTATGTAGGGGCGCGAGGGGGAAAAACGCTCAACGGGTAATGGCGCTCACCTCTGAAACTCTGTTAAAATGAAACGCCTCTAAGAATACAGTTTGCTGTAATGGAACTTATAATGTAACTTGCAATGAACCAGTTCCCTTGATTTGGATGCCTCTCGAGCACGAACTGAGCCGCAGTAGAGCGCGCTCGTAGCGTGCTCAAAGTATCCGTAAATTTTCCGTTTTTTGTAACATCAAAAAATGCTCGATGCGCCTGTGTGAGTGGCACTCGTAGCCTGCTCCACGGCATTGACAATTAAAGGATTTTATTCAATATCAAGAGTTTGGCCATAGCACCATTTTAACGTTAGGTGGCGCCACTTATTACTGGCAATAACAACTTAAATAAGTGAATTGAGTGAGTGATAGACAACCATTCGCCATTTGATCACAAAACGCTGCCAGCTTGTGAAAGTCCTAAGCATATTATCTGTTGTAAACTGTACATAAGAGTGACTTGTTTATCAACAGGCCTTTAAGATGGTACGTACGAGTTTTATAGATGGCCATCCTACCAATACTCTTTCAGAACAATAAAATGGCAATATCTAACAGAACCAGTGATTCCTCAGTATAACTCGGCGAAAGGCGGTATAAAAGTGCGATACGTAATTATAACATTCATATGCTTAGATGAAAATATTGCTAATTTATGTATAAATAATAGATATTTCTGCATTGAAGCAATTGGTATTCCCTAGTCATTGCCTACCCCAAAGGGAGAGAAGCCTAAAGTTGTGTTGTACGTATATTCGAAGAAAATAACAGATTTTGAAGCTTTGGGACAGCTTGAGATACATACGACATAGTTTGTCGAAGCAAAGGTAGGGAAAAAGTATTGAAATGAAAGCAATATGATTATAAGCCGATTCCATCGCCAAAGGAAATCGTAACCAACCTGCAACCTATTTGTAAACTCTTTTTCACAAATCACTTGCAAATGTTTTCCAGAAAATTGTTCACAGTTGTAATATGGAAAGCGATCTCTACCATGGTTATCTGGTAGAGATCGCTTTCCAGCGATAAGACCGCCAATTGTATCTCAAAATTGTTATCATGTATTTCCTTTTTTTGTACTTATTAATGGCATACAATAAAGTGTAAATAAATAAATATCGGGTTCCTCATCTTCACTGACTTCATCAGAAAGTAAAGGATTTTCTGGAGGGCCGATAACCATTACTAATAGGTACTTAGAGCCAATTACATCTTCTTCTTCAATAATTACACAAATATCGTCATCTATTGTCTCCGTCATGTTTGCTCCTAAAAATAAAAACACACCTTACACAATTTTGGTAAACCCACCTGAGACCATTGATCCAAAAAAGGACCAAAAATTAAACCCCCTCAAAAATATGTTAATATGCATTATGTTTTCACTGACAATGATGTAAATATACAAACTCTATAGTGTATTCCTATTACTAAAAAGAAAAAGTAAATAATGTACATAAATGGAAAAAATACGTAGGTACATTTTTAGATTTAGTCCTAAAAAATCACAACTTTTCAAGAAAAACGACGTACTTTGCAAAATGGTGCGATGGAGTGACATATTTCACATATTTCAGATGACCTACGGCTAACATAATAAAGTAATTGACCAAAGAGTATCTAACTGTCAGTCAACCATATTTTTTTATTAAATTTTGAAAGGTTGTTCCAATAATGGACCAATGGGATTAAATGGGTTAAAGAAAGCTATAGAAAATGGATGCGCTTATCATGTCCTCTCGCTCGCACACTAGTGCCGTCTATACTCACTCTCGAGCGTACGGTCAGCAAAAATATTGCAGTTTAATAAATTGTTATATTATATTTATTAATATTACCTAAATATTTTTATTATTCAAAGAGGGCCGGCAACGTAAACATCAGTGATCGAAAATAATTCCAAATAAATATTAATTCAAAGTACAACCTAGTAACTGTGATTGATATATTTAAATAAGGTTCCATTCTACTAGTGTCAGTATTTGCAAAAGTATTCTTACACGAAAACATAGAATACTCGATAAGAACTATTCATAGTGAAGGTGAAGTGCAGTGATTTAATCCTAAAACAGACTCACGATAAATTATCTTCCATATTGCCGATAACCAACATCGACAAGAGGTGTAATTTGCTGTTTCATCTTAGTGCCCACCAAAATTCAACTTACATTATCGGTGCACTTTTTGATTTCACTATTATCATCCACCGTCAAAAACAAGCTAAATCAACAACACAAAGAAATATCCGAACTGTCGAGTGGCGTAAGTGTTTGTAATATTCTGCTACTATCTACCCACCGGAGTATTTGGATGCGAGTTCGAACCCGAAGAGAACAATACAACTTTGGCGTTAACTTTATTGTTTCTTATTCCTATTCTTAATTATATTGCTTAAAATAATTTTAGAAGTTTTTATACTTTAGCTTTTTGTTAAAACTTTCTTTTTATAATACAATAGAGGTTTTTAAAGATCTATCACTTTGTAACAGATTTTTTTTTTAGATTAAAAAGTTTTACAGATTAAAAATAATAATAGTTGTGGTTAAAATTCTTAGTTTAATCTAATTAACAACTATTTTTATACTATTTTTAGAAATTCATAAACTTGTCATATAATTTAATTTTAGGTAACTACCTACTTTTTATTTTAATTTTTCTAATTTAAATTGTTTTGCGAGTTAAATTAGGCTAACGCCAAGTCAGGCAAGGCTGCTGTATCTATTCTTTTTTGTTTTTTTTTTTCCTTATTGTTGTCAAATATGAGCTGTCTTGCATGTAATGGTAACGTCGGTGATTAGGAATTGCTGAAATGCTGCGGCTGCCGACATGGATACCACTACCAGTGCTGCGGTATGACTAAAGAGATTTATACTGAAGAGTACCTAGTAAAACAGCGTAAATGGCATTGCCCGACATGCATGAATGTTACCAGGCGTAAAGGTAATAGTACCCCAGTTCGTACGAATAGCTTTTCTTCCTCTACTGTAGACACAATCCAGGTACACTCAGCTGAAAAATCCTCAAACCAAATATCTTATGATCGTTTTGAAGCGCTCCTTGACAAAAAGTTCAGTGAATTTAGGTCATCTATCACTCAAGAAATTTCAGTTTTAATTGGTATAAATAATTGGTTTTAATTGGAAATTTCGGTTTTAACTTAATAATTGGTATAAATAATAAACATTATGTTAATAGTGTATCAAAATGTTAATAGAATAAGATCCAAAATATCCGAACTATACTTAAATGTTCTGAATTCTGACTTTGATTGTATCTGTCTTACTGAGACAAACTTAAAAAGCAGCATACACGACAGTGAATTATTCGATTCTCGTTACATAGTGTATAGGAAAGATCGTTTATTATCCTGTAGCATAGAGTAACTTATATACTGGTATAGAGTCGTCACTAACAAATTCGGTACTAGCGCCATCTAACGGAAAACAACCGTACCTCGACAACCAAAACCCAGCTGCTCCGTTCTAGCTTGTATTCTCAAGAAGGGTAATTTTAAACAATAACTTAGACTTTGGAATAGCTAGATTCATAAAATTACGGGTTAATCAGGTTTGGGTATGATGAATCCAGCAGTTCAATCAAAGTCTATGTATTGAAATAAATAAAAAACAATTTAGCAGTTGCGTGATTTATTAGGTTTTCTTTTTCGGTATCCTCGTAAGGTGCGTAAGTCCAACGTGTTATGCGAAGAATTCAGAGTCCAGGAGCTTGCCAAAGTTGTAGAAAATTTATAAAACACAATCCAGAGCACATTCACGAGTCACGGGAGGAAACGGAATGACAAAATTAATTCTTCACTCATGTCAGTCTCTCAATCACTTTCGTTTTGACATTTTGTGCATCAACATAGTAGAGCTGTCAATGTTTTGACAACTAGTATTATATAGTAGTATTACTAAAAACTTCAAGATTTTCCTAACTTTAAATCATTGCATAAAATCTATTTCATGTCACTATCCATTGTGGATTAAATAATGAACGCACCCAATTAGAAAAATCTACGATTTTTTTGTATTTATGATTCAATTTAAATAGTAAATATATCATCTTATATAGCGGATAAAATAATATTAATTTTGTATCAACTACTTAAAGCACAATATATTTTTTCAGGAACCGTTGAGCAAAAGTGACATCTATTGGTTTAAAATGGAACATAATCTTTACCGTGTTGAGAATAATGCCATCTATCGGAAAGCATCAATACTTTTACCACAAGAGCGAATTCTAAGGAAAGGGAAATAATACTAAGTGAAAAAACACTGTCCTGTAGTAACAAAACAGAAGGAGGGGGAGTTTTGATTGCTATAAAAAAGAGTTTTAAGGTAGTTCGTCGAGAATCATGGGAAAAATATCCTGAAATGATTTGGATTACTATCCTGTTCGAAACCGAACATAATAACATTCGTTCTCGTAACGTCAATCTTTGTCTTTGTTACCTACCGCCGGATCTGACTGTATCGGAGCTCACTACCTTCCATAATAACTTGCAATTTACTGTTAACAACTTCAACCCTAATGATATCAGCATTGTCTTGGGAGATTTTAATGTCCCAACCTTAACATGGCACCACTCTGGTTCAAATAACCTACATCTGATACCTAGCTCACCTGCAGACACAAAGGCCCGAATACTATGCGATTCGTTATCACTGTGTGACCTAATGCAGTTTAATCATGTTCAAAATACTCTGGGACGATGTCTCGACTTAGTCTTGGCCACTATTCCAAACATAAAAGTCTGTCAAACACAGCCTCTATATCGCGAAGATCGACATCATCCTGCAATCGAGATTAATCTAACTGCAGGCTCCACAACTTCGTTATCAAGAATTAAATGTCAGCGCCGTCACAACTTTTTAAAATGCGACTATGACAAGATCAGACAGGAATTAGATCATGTGGCTTGGACAGATGTCCTAAGTCTCGAAAACCTTGACAGTAGTGTTGATATTTTCTATGGTATTATTCAAAATATTATAAATAAACACGTTCCTCTTAAGAGATTAAACACTAAAAACTTCCCCAACTGGTTTTCATCAGCTTTACAGAAATGCATCGCCGAAAAACGAAAATATCATAAGCGGTATAAAAAATATGGCAACCCTCGTGATAACGATACTTTTAGCATGTTGCGTGAAAGGTCGAAAGCACTCTTAAGGGACTGTTCTCGCGTATATACTGAATGTACTGAAAATTTACTAGGCAGTAACCCCAAAATTTTCTGGAACTACATTAATAACCGTAGGGCCAAGGTTGGCGTTCCTGGCACAGTTTCCTTCGGAAACATATCAGTCTCTGAAGGCCAGGATATTTGTGAAATGTTTTCCAACTATTTTGCTTCAGTTTCTGAAGACTCACCAAATTATACACTTCCTCAAGAACAACGTTACAATAGCTCTTTAACTCAAATAGTAATAAACGATTCAGACATTTTTAAGAAACTAAAAGCACTTGGTACGAACAAAAGTCCTGGTCCAGACACTATACCTCCTATGTTTCTGAAGGAATGTGCCGGGCAGCTTTGTGCTCCTCTTAAAATTATTTTCGACCTTTCCCTGAAAGCTGGCGTTTTCCCCACAAGATGGAAGTCTGCACACATTGTACCTATCCTAAAGTGTACCCTGGAATATGCGAGAACTATAGACCTATAAGCAAGCTCTCAGGTATTGCGAAGGTATTTGAAAGCATAGTGTATGATGGCATTTACAGCCACGTACGCCCATTCATAAATGAAAATCAACATGGTTTTGTCAAGAATAAGTCGACAGTTACAAACTTACTAGAATACAAAAACTCACTATGTTCCATATTTGCCAGGGGTGACCAGGTTGACTCGATTTATACCGATTTCCAGAAGGCTTTTGACAAAGTGAACCATTATTTGCTTTTACAAAAGCTTTCATGGTACGGTATACATGGGGATTTACTAAGGTGGATTAAATCATACCTATCCAACCGAAGCCAGATTGTCACCTTGAAGGGTTTCACTTCATCACCGAGTGCTGTCCCATCTGGAGTGCCCCAGGGATCACATCTAGGACCGCTCTTCTTCATTATTTTTATAAATGATCTTATAGACATATTACACTGTAGCTGTCTTCTCTATGCCGACGACCTAAAACTTTTTACCCCGGTTACAAACACTAGTGACTGCGAGTTTCTTCAAAATGATGCCTTAGCCATATCGAATTGGTGTAAAACTAACCATATGCACCTAAATATCGAAAAATGCTCGGTCATATCTTTCACAAATAAGCGCAATATTATAACTTATGATTACATGTTAGAAGGGATAATACTCCGGCGAAAATCCTTAGTTAAAGACTTGGGCGTCTTAATTGACTCCAAACTCACATTCCGAGATCATTATGATAGTGTTATTAAAAGATCACAAAAACTCTTTGGTTTCATATATAGAAGTACTCAGGAATTTAAAAAGTCATCTAGTTTCATCTTTCTCTTTAACACCCTTGTAAGAAGCATCCTTGAATATGCTAGTATCGTTTGGAGTCCATATTATCAGCTGCACATTGATAGGATAGAACAGGTTCAAAATAAAGCGTTAAAAATGATTGCCCTTAGACAACACATGGGCCGCAAGCTTACTACCTATAATGAGAGACTAAAGCACTTTAGAGTCTCCACTTTGAGGTCACGTCGTTCTGTACAAGATTTATTATTCTTATACAAATTGACCCATTCACTTGTTTCCTCTCCCTTGCTTTTAAGCTGTCTTAATTTCAATACTAAGCTAAGCTTAATTTCAATACTACTCAATGCAAGGCACCCTAAGCCATTTGTACTAAACATCTACAAGAAAAATACTTCTTTTTATAATCCCATTACTCGCATGTGTCGTGCTTATAATGATTTGTTGGCTTCCGCTGGTGGGGACAGAGACATGGTTGATGCCATTGATTTATTTAATCATAACTTTCTCACCTTTCGCAGAAATATTAACAAGTGGTCAGATCCTTAAAAATTCACAAGTAAATACGTTAAAGAACAATAATAAATATAAAACGAATTTGCTTTCGTAAAGTTTTTCCGGTATTTAGCTTTTTATTAAACTATATCATGCTGTGTGTACTTTGTTAGGCTTACATCCTAGTCTAATATTAAATATATTGGAAACCTATAATTTACCTAAACCTATATTATTTATAATTTACTAAAACCTATATTAACCTATATTTTAAATGAAAATGAAGAATAAATTGTATTTCCTAAATATGTTACTTTATAATACTTATGTTTACCAGTTTTTACATGCTGTGTGTACTTTTTAGGCTAACATTCTAGTTTAAGACTCATTTTGTTAAAAACCACTTATCTGTTATACGATTGTGGGCTGTATGTACACTTAAGAAAATAAATAAATAAATTAATTAATTAATAAATTAATAATTATTTTATTGAATATGGTCGTTGTCGGTATTTTTCGGTATCGATGTACATCGTTGTTTCTATACCACAGATGTTAATATTAAATAAGCGTTTTAATCGGTGGGCGTTGCACATCGAATTAATGGCATACACGCAACTGACAGAGATTTGATATCAATCAGAGATTTGTTAAAATAATGAGGAGTTTTCAGTCTACGAAAAAAAAAAGTAGTTCACTTTTCAACATTAGATGGCGCTGATCTAACTCAAATGTCAACTCAAGTACCAATTTCAGTACCGTACCTACGTGTAATAATTATTAATATACTTCATGTAAAGAAAAAGCGCTGCAAAACAAACTAGGAGAATAAAAAACAATGAAATGTTATATTATTAATTTGAAGGTTATGGCAATCAGCAAGAATTTTATCTCTACGATCAGTCAACTGTCAACAAAGAGGATACGATATTGACATTGACTCTTCAGTTTTGTTCAACGCCATCTAGTATGTATTGAAAAAACTTAAAAAAAATGAAACGAAAAGGCCTCATTATAAAGGATCTAAGTACTTTTTATTTGTGAATTTTTATTTATGTACTTTTGATAAATTCGAAATATATCAATGACATTAATTATTTTTACCAAAACTGAAAATAACTCAATAAAATGTTATATTTAACGAGCTTTTTCCCGTAAATTTATATGCGCTAAACTTCCTGTCATAATTTCAGAAACTCCTTCTATAATACAACCACAAACGCCGTGCACTCCAGGAATAATATTTTTTATAAAAACTAAAATGTCCTATATTTCCCGTTTCTGTGGAAATTGCGGGAATACCTTTCATCAATCCACCAGTCATATATTGACAACTTTTATACCAAGTACACTAAAGGAATAAGATTTTTCATACAAACTAAAAAGTCCAATATTTTCTGTTCCCGTGGGAATTTCAGGAAATCCTTCCGTCACTCAGTCAGTAACGGAACAGTTTTATATATTAAGATTTAAATAATATTTTAATGAGAAATTTAAAAAAAAATCCATGTCTGGGTGTTTATCTATTTATGCATTTATATTCTAGGTTCCCTACATGGTATTCCATAATACAAGCTATACTTACTTTGGGCCTATGTAGTTGGTGTGATTGTCTGGGGATTTTATTTATTATTATTATTCAAATCGAAATTTCGGTGGTGTGCTTTAAATTTCGTGGAAAATACTGGACAAGGAAAGTAAACAGAGAACAAGAAATAGAGAACTTTAATATGCATTTATGACCAGAAAGCAGCGATTCTGGTTGAAGAAATGTTAAGAGTAGAACCTTTGATGATCCCGGTGAAGGGCCCTCTCACACATAGTATTAATAAATAGTATTCGTATTTTATTTTAACCAACATTATCATAAGGATTCTATTGAAATTTTGTTATTTACTTTGTCGTGTTCACAGAAACGGCCATAAGGTGCTTTCTTCCCAAACCAGCACTGTTTTCGATGAACACAATAATAAATAATGGCTTTTATGTCTCAACTACAGTTCCCATAACTACGGGTTTAAATGTTTAAAATTACAAGAAGAGTATTTTGAAAAAAAAAATCATAATATTTTGGCTAAAGATGTTGTTTTTTTAAGTTACGCAAAACTTTTAGTGTAACCTATGTATGTAAGCATTATATTATTAGCAAAGAGTCACAAAGTATAGGTACAGTTTAATATTTTATTTAATATTTAACCTGCCGCTACTAATGTTTTTAAAAGATATTATTTAAAAAAAAAATAGTCTTATGCACATGTGGTTTGTATTTTTTTTATTTGAATCTTACTATATTCCGCTGTCGCGTATTTAGTTTATGTAACTACTTTTTTCTTATAATTTGTAAAGTGATTTTTTTATTATTGTGTATATTTTTTGCTAACTGTACTATCTGTCAACGTAAGTACCGGCGGCATTTAAGATTACTTTCTTTAATGAACTGTGTTATATAAATTATTTTCTATATTTATTATATCGATCCCTCATAACATACACCTTCCGGCTAGTGTGGTGTGGTTCATGAAATAAAGAGAACTACCACGTATTTCGTATGTTTTTCACCCGGTATCATTGTAGCTATTGTGTATTCTGTGGTATCACATACCTACCTGTTGCAGAGGAGACTAGCACGTTAATCTTTCAAATGGAATAGTTATAGCATTACATTGTTTTTCCTTTTGATTAATACTTCTATGCCTGCAGCGGCTCCTGTCTGTTACCACTTTGCATTACTTTTAGCATTTTCGTTATATTTAACATTTATAGTAAAAGTACAAAAACAAAACACCAGATGGCGAAATGCCATGATGTGACATCTCACTAGATGACAGTTAGTTCAAACTTTCGCCACGCATCATAAAAACCGTGATATTTCTATTTCAAACGATTAAGCCTCATCGTTTTGATAGTTGATAAACTAAACAAATAATTTTCTATGAATTCGCCACATTTTTAATCTCTTTTAGTTCTCTTTAGTATAAAATCAATACAATTGAAAATAGTTTTTTCTTCGGCAACTCTGTTAGTTTTTGAATACGACGTTCGGTACTATCGTCATTAAATTGTCTTGCTCTATCGTTTGTCTCTTCAGAAAAGATTTTCACGCCTTATGCACTGTGTAGGGCCGGATTAAATTGTTTTAATTAGAAATACTAAACTAATCGAGTGAATTCCACCTGAAATTTGTAGTGTGCAGTGCGTTATACAGTTTGTTCGGGAAATGTTTTAGATACGCAATTTTCTAGTCTAGATCAATCTGCGCGTCACCCACATTGTCCACCATAAGGGGCTGTATACTCATGAAAAATGATCAACTTTACAATAAAAACGCTGGACTCCAACAACCACCAGTTTTCAGTGGACGATGAGGTAATTTTAATT
The DNA here is from genome assembly GCA_944452665.1 of Stenoptilia bipunctidactyla. Classification (NCBI taxonomy): domain Eukaryota; kingdom Metazoa; phylum Arthropoda; class Insecta; order Lepidoptera; family Pterophoridae; genus Stenoptilia; species Stenoptilia bipunctidactyla. The sequence continues at coordinate 44,260,085 of OX101721.1, read as the reverse complement.
GATTTTCAATTATCAAAGTCTCGAAGTATTTTCTATATAACTATTACGCACACATACATACATACAGGTACCTACATTTGCGTATTGCTTATCTTTGCTTATAAATCGATACAGGTACATAGCTAGCGTCTGCTCAGTGCGAATTTTCTAATATTGTATTGATCCATCCCGTTCTAGTAAATACCTATAAATAAATCAAGGCAATACCTGACATTACTAGAATAAATCTAGAGCAGCAAGCTATTTTATTGATTTGTGGAAACTATTTACAATATTTTTGATCTTCTGAACTTACTAGCATATCCAAGTCCTTAAAATAATCATGATGTAATAAATAATTGAGAACTCTGATGTTTGACTAGTATCAGTTTTGGGTTTGTTTGAAATTTAAACATTAACATTAACACAAAATGAGAAATGAGTCCCTAGTTTATGAGTAGAAGATTCTAGTTTGTTTTAAGTGAATTATTAATGCTTGAAATTATCATTAAGAACAAACAAGTTATTTGAAATCATTGTGATAAAGATTCAATTTCTTATTAATGAAGCTTATGAATGATACTTATCTATTATCATTTTTTTTAAATTTAATTCTTTTGCAATGTTTCTAAAGTCTATTCTGGATTAGAATGTTATCTCTCTCTCCCACACAATTGCTTGGCTAAGAATTTATAATTACATTGTCAATAAGAAGCATTTGGAATTGATTTTGAATTACACACCCAGAATTTAGGTTTGGGGTTGGTAGAGGGGGTGGTGCGGCGGAGGGGGGATTCCCCCACCAGGATGCAGAGTTGCGGAGATGTCTATTTTTTTTTAATGAATTTTTAAGTTTTCTCTTAATATGAATCTTAATATAAATAGGGTTATCAAAAATAGGGTTATCAATCACTGATTAAGGGTTGAGGGGAGTGGGTACCGACCACCTTTTAGGTGTCTATATGTTGTTGTGACCATTTCCATTGGTATAATTTCCGTGCGTTAGGGCTTCATGTCACTTTGATAGTTTAGATGTCTCAAAATGGCGGAAAATATGTGTATGATTACCAAGTAATCATATAAATTGAATTTTTGTATGTAAATTGTTGTTTTGGTATTGGAAATTTCAAACATGTATAATTAAAAAACTATGCATCTCTGCAAAACAAGAGGGGTAGTAATAGAAAGGGGAGACCCACGCCTACATAAATAAACCCATTTCAAACTGATTTACTGGGTGTGTAATATAAAACCGCACCCAAGGCTTTTATCTGAACTTATCAAACAATCTGTACTGTGCACAATCTAATTGTATTCCTTCTAATTGTGCATTGGTAGAAGTTATTGATTATTGCTGTGACGAGTTGGAAGCTAATACAATAGAAATTTTTCTTCATTTTAATAACAAACTGGTTTAATAGCATTAGGTATATTATGAATTTGATCAATAAGATTTGAATATTAATTTAGTTTTGACTTGGGTGCATAATAGTTACATAAATTCTGGGACAAATATGGAAAACAAGGAGTTGAGAATGCACTGCTAGTTTCCTTATGATTTCTCAAAATATTGTAAATTTTAATAAGTACTTTTCTTAGATATTTGTGTGTCATTTTCAATTGAAATTGAAATTCATAATTTCTTTGCGTTTATTAAATAACTGAAAATATAGGTATGCTTATTAAAATCATCCAACCAGGACTGATTTTATTTAGTTTATTTTTTCAGCTATTTAATGACAGCATTATAAAATGCAAAATCTTAAAAAACATTATTTGTATTTTTCTTCAATAATGTGACTGAGGAAGAATGAGCATTTTCCATTACAAGCAATTTTTTTATGTAATGTTCTAATTTGTCTATAGCTGTTGCCCACGACTTTGTTTGCCATCTTGTGTTAAAGCATGAAATCAAAGTTTTTCTTGAATCAAATCTGTAAAGAGGCTCAGGGTTTTAAGGCTTTTAGTAAAGGCTCCTCAGCTCCTTTTTGACCACTCAGTCTTTTAGTCCCCAACCTTTAGTTGTAAGACTAGCCTTATTAGTCGAAGTCTTTGAACAAAAAATGCTCAGCAGTTACTTAAACAGCTTGTAGGACTTAAGCAGCTTAAAAGACTTAACAGGCGTGTGTTGATGCAACTATTACTTTGCATATAGAAGAATTCCCCGTGGAATAAAAGTACCCTTATACAATATCATTCTGTATTTTTCGTCATTGTGTTTGTTAAATTAGTTAGTGAATGTGAAATTAGTTAGTAACTTTACTTTACTCAAACGGAGCTCTCTTGTGAAATACTAATGCCCGTCTACACTAAACCTTTATCCGAAGTTGATAATTAAGTCTGTTACAGTCCGACAAGGCTTTTTTGGCGCTTGGATGATGTCAGAGGGGCGTGAGGGTGAAATAAGGGTTACCATTATGTACAATTTCCCTATTCTCAGGGAAAAATATGAATGCATAAGCATTTAGTTTTTTCAAGTTTGGAAACAGAAATTATTTCATTTTATGTACTACAAAAGGTTTGGCGTGTAAACTTTGAGAAAAATGTTAGTGGTACAAAAACACAGGGTTGAAACAGGTTGAAATTAAAACATAAATTGACATGAAATTAAAATCATGTTTTTATGATAAATTGTTTTCCTCCTCATCCTCGGTCACCACAACTTTGTTTATAAGTTACCTACTCATATCTAGAAATGCTCGTAATTTTTAAGGTTTGTAAAAAATCCTGCTTATCCTTCTTCATTTTTCATACAGTCTTTCTAAAAAGATAATTCTCCTGAAATCGTAATTTTTATTAAGATTTAAATAATAAAATAAATGATGTTCTGTGCATTTTCAAAAAAAAGTGCATTTTTCAAAGTATGGCAATATGTAAACATTGCAGAGGCAACTTTCTTCTTTACTCTTTAAAAGGGATTTATTCAGACGTTCAATTGTTTTTCTTTCTGAAAACAACTTCTTCAATTTTATAACTACAGTACTTAAGTAAGTCCACATTTTGTAAATTTTGGCGTATTTCATATCTTAATATTGAATTAAAAATTCCTTAACAGATATGAGCGGTAAAAGTCATGAAGCGACATTTTCCAAGACGGTGGTTACTTCCTATTTTTGCCACGCGCCAAAAGGTCCTTGTCGGACTATACAGGGTCAATTTATAATAATCAATAACACTTAAATCGGGTTAAGAATCATAAGTGGGTTTAAATTACGAAGTAAAATAAAAAAAAAATCAAATTAAAATTAAAAAAAAAACAAATTAAAATTTCAAAATTATTTTTAGTGAATAAAATTTAAGTTCAATCTGCAATTTATGACTAGGTACAGTCTGCAACAGAATTATGTATACCACCCAGTCTCAATATGTCATACAATATGCATGCATATTTTATGGAGACTCGGTGGTATACATAATTCTGTTGCAGACTGTACAAGCAAAAAATTCAAATATTTCCATCTTGTTCTTTTAAGAAAATCACTTCACCAAAACAATAATCGAAGGTCGTCGACGCGCGCCCGTGACGTGTTTGCATGACCTACTTAGCGCGGAATCATCTATAATTACGTCATACACCAGGATAAAAGGTGATTCTAATGTCCCATCACACTACTGTTACAGGCTTTTGACTATCAATTTCACGTTAAAGTAATTGTAAATGCTGTTTTAGTTTTGATTTTTATTAAATTAAAAATGAACTTAAAATAAAGCATTAGTACTTGAACTCTTTGTTTAAACAAATAAATTGATTGTACAATTAATTTAATATATTAGAATAATTAGAATGACGTGTTGTAACTGGAATCACCTTATTTATAACTATGTACAGTGTAGGAAGGTACTGAAATAACTTACATTTTTACCTTGCGTCCTGTCGCTGATGTTAAATACCGTGCTAAAAATAACTGCTGTACATGGAGTCCCATTAGCCCATTCACTGAACACAAAATCTTTCATGTTTAGCATATTAATTTTGACTTTCCATAAAGTATCCTTATCACTTTTGATAACAGCGATAGGTGAATTCGTCAGTCCATAGAATGTGCTCCAGCAACCAACCATAGAACTGCACACGCGGAGCATAGGTACTTTGCATCAGTTCTTGCACTTTCGTAAAGTCGTAAGACTTGAGCCCTCTGGTCACAGCAAGCGCCGCCGCACCCACGAGCTGCTGACGTCGAAAACCTGAGCCGCATCGTTTGTGCTGGCTATTGGATGCTGTTCAAAAAACCCCAGCACGTCTTCTTCGAGTTAACCAGTAATCGAAAAACGTGGATTAAACGTGCCATAATCGCGTAATTCGAAATTTTTGTTAGTTATCGATTTAGTGTTCGCGCGCGCGAATCTTTGGACAGAGTAACGAGTGGAGGGCGTGTGTTCTTCTGTGGCCGGACCACAGTTTAGTACCCAGATGCTATAGTTCGAAATAATAGCTACCTAAAGTCTACTTTTATCGGAATATATGTATTTTTATAGTACCTCAACAAATAACTTTTTAATTAACAATCTTTGTGGTTCGGCCGCGAAGCATTGCTCTCTGGCCGCGCCACCTCACATTTAATAAAGTATAATAAACTATTAAGAAATCCATATCCCGAAAAAATCTACTTAAAGAGTACCGTGCATACGACAACTATGGTCCAATAAACTCCTTTAGTTAAGGAATTATTGGTCGTAGTGTGTGGTCAGGCTGGAAGGTAGTGTTTGAAGGGAATGTTTATTTCAAGAATATTTTACCAAGTCTTTTTAAAAAAAAAAAAACATGAAATATCGTCTCAAATACGAAAATTCCTTTCCCCTTCACTAGTTGGAATATTGTCGAAACCTGGGCTACATAAGTTCCCACAATACATTATTTATAGTGTGCTCATTACTTTTCGATCATGTCAAATGAACCGTCAGACAGGCCAAATGGCAATAAAAGTCCAACAATTCTCGTTGTACGTCATAATACAGACTTAAGCATCAACTTAGGATCAAAGTTTAGTGCAGACGGGCATGAGTCTCTTTCGTCACTAGTAACAACTATTGAGTCTCTCGGGATTATAAGTAGCTTATGTGAGGCCAGACTATAAACTACTATTCACTGTACTCTAACACAAATAAACGTGCATACAAGCATCTAATTATACACACACCATAAAAGTCTGCAACAAGCATAAAATTTAAAAAATCTTAACTAATCTCTTTTTTTAGTAAAAGTTAGGTAGGTATAGGTATGCAAACTTTTTTGTTTTAATTTACTCACTGGCTGGTTAGAAAAAAAAGAACGATATTCTATTGTTTTTTTACAAAACAAAAACGAATGCATTTAAATAGAATTTCAATGCTTTTTCTTTCTTAAATGAATTTCGCGTTGATCTTCATTTTACAAATTTTAACAATAATTTAAATAGAGTTATTGACATAATTACATTTTACTTGATTTTATAAATTTTTTACACCATGGAGCGACGTCATTTGACTGCAAATGAAATGCAAAGAGCTGTAGGGATGTTGCAAGCGGGAAGAAATCAATCCCAAGTATCGCGGCATTTTGGTGTCAACAGGAGCGTTATTTGTCGTCTTTGGCAGCGTGTTAGAGTACACCAACACAGGAGATCCTGCTGAACAACATCCAGGCCGCGAAAGGGCACCACCGCTCGGCAAGACCGCTACATAAAACTGACTGCAAGACACCAGCCGATGATGACTGCCCGCCAGATAGGTTTAAGGCTACGAAACTCAAGTGGTGTTGATGTTAGCCCCCAAACCGTGCGAAATCGACTCTGTGAGTACGGCCTACGAGCACGACGCCCAATTAGGTGTCCACCTTTACGTCACGGCAATCGCGTGCGTCGGAATGAATGGTGTAGGGACCTTTTAACATGGAGCCAGGAACAATGAGACAAAATTTTATTTTGTGATGAGTCGCGATTCGGATTTAGGCCTGATTCCAGAAGAGTGAGAGTTAACCGACGTCCTGGAAATAGAGAAAGGCTGAGGTGCATTCAAGAAGTGCATCCTTACAGCGGATCAACTGTTATGGTGTGGGCGGGGATTATGAAGAATAGAAGAACTGAGCTCGTTTTTGTAAATGGGAACATGAACGCTGAAAATTACGTCGAGGATGTTCTTAAACCCCATGTCCATCCATTTGCACAAACACTTGGCCCACACTTCACATCGATGCACGATAATGCACGTTCACATACAGCCTTGTGGACTAGTCGGTACTTGGCAACAGAAAATATCCGGGTGTTACCCTGGCATGCACAGTCGCCCGACCTCAACCCCATAGAGCACGCGTGGTATATGCTCCAAAGAAGTGTTTTAGAGGACTTGGACCAGGTAACAACAACCCAGCAGCTGAAGGATTTGCTTCAATACCACTGGGAGCGATTACCGCAGGACCAGATTAACAGACTCATTGATTCCATGAATAAAATCGGTGCCGACAAGTTTTAAACAACAGAGGAGGCCAAACTTTGTATTAAATATAAAAAACATCTAATTAACCTACAGAAATCGAATACTTAAAATATATATATCTATTATTTAATCTTATATGTGTAGTGTATGTTAATGTTAAATTACGTTATATGCAAATCGAATTGTTCTGTATTATTGTAAGGAGTGAAATTTTATATTGAGCCAGGTTAGCTTTGGTCATATTGAATTTATGTCATAACAGCCTATTAAAATAAGATCTTTTTAATGTAACATAATGTAACATATGTTGATATGTGTAATGCACAGCAGTTTCTTCTCCTTGTGTTAGGCGTTTACGGAAGATCAGCGTCTTGGTGTGTCCGCACTCCATGGCTTATGCTGAGTAAATGCCTTTTCGGTGCTTTGTTATATTACAATTGTATGTTTTTTTATTTGTATGTTTATTTGTGATTTGGCACCGAATAAATTTCTTTTCTTTCTTCTTTCTTTCAAATAGTTCAATTATTTTTCAATAAATTAATTTTGATAACAATTTTTTTTTTACGAATTTTTTTATTTGGTTTGACCTTAGCTCGTTTTGCGTATGATATGGAAGACATTATCTTGTTATTTTTTTTATTACAAAAACAATATAAAAATAACAGATGTTTTTACTTCAAAAAGATCCTAAAAGAATATTCAAATAAAAAATAGAAACTTTGTAACATGAAATATTATTAAAAAATTCACATAAGTACATGTTGCTTAAACTTTTTTGATGTGTGTAATCCAAATATTTTCAATATTGATACAACGCAACCTTGCATTCTACTATTAGTAAAATAGTAACAAATGCTATCGAATTACTCAATTTTGAATAAATTTGACAAAAAGAACATATCTATACTGAGTTTTTGTTTTTTTCTAATGGCGACTTTACCCCTTAAGCCCTAAGCAGTAGTCGGTTACCGCGCCTTACCTGAACCCCTTTCACTGAAATCCGAGGCGGTATCCGATTACTGCTCTCCTGCATTAGATTAGCTTACACAAAGATGGGGAATGGGGTTAGGTAAACCAAGTTTGGTTGTACACAAGCTTAAGAAAGAACTGGCCCTTTATACAGCATTGCCTAAATGCAATCCTGAAACGACAATGCAGTATCATTTGATAAAAAGCTTAACAGAATTAACAGCCACGCGAACCCTAAAGCGATTTAATACCACAAAGCAGTGGTGGCAAGTCACACTTTTCACATTACACTATTTCACATGTTCTATACCTTTCTATGAGCATTGGGTTATGTTAAACATGATGGAATTATGATACATTAATGTTTTGTAACAGAGATTATTGAAGCAGTTGGGATAAGAAAATTTCTTCAGAATATGACATATATCAATAGCTATTGCTATTAACAAAGTTTGTCTTGCTGGAAGTTAAAATATGTAGCATGATGACAGCTTGTCAAATTTTATCAACAATACCCAAGCCCAACCTGTCCTTTGAATTGATTTGCAAGCGTTTTTTGTTACAAAGTTTTTGATGCGACATCCAAAGTCCAAAACTATATTTCAGTGATTTTATTATTATTTTATACCTACACAGTGTTTTTTTAATATGGCTATGAAAGCTGAAGATATCAATACAAGTTATGTAAACTAGGAGCTTTTGCAGCATGCACTGCTTACCATGCGAACGTTGTTTTTTTTTTTAAATTAAGACTTGATAAAATGCAGTTATAAACGGCCAAATATCTCCGCGACAACGAAAAAGGATAAAGTTTTTCTTTCATTTCTTGTTAACCGACTTCAAAAAACGAGGTTATCAATTCCACCCGTATGTATGTAATAATTCCAAAATTGTCCAATTTTCGTATATTTTAGTCTATATCAACGTCTGAAGAAATGTGCCAAAGTTCAATAGTTTATGTATGTTTTTATGTTTGTATTCACATATCTTCGGAACTAAGTACACGTCCGATTTAAATAATTCTATTTTTGTTGTACTAGGTTTTGTTCAACTTAAGGTATACTATAATCTCATCAAAATCGGTTCAGTTGTTTTTGAGATAGGGAATTTCAACCGACTTTTTTGCCATTCGAAGTTGGCATCATCGCGCAACTTACGATACACATTTCAATCCGTTAACGACATCTCTCGGTGGTATTTAACCGTAAGAAGCATATAATGCGGGTAATTAACCGTTAATAACGAAAAATGCATTTTTAACCTCGTGCTTACAATCGTTAATAACCAGCTTCGCATCTGTACCCGTATTGGACCTTAATCTCATGTGATAGTGATTAAGGACAATATGTTGTTTGGGGTAAATTTACCATCTAACACTTACTTAAATCAACAAGTTACTTTTTAAATATGCTGTGCTTTATTGTGTTGAAAAATGGTGACTTTTGCTTATATTGCTACCAATATATTGGTGGTAAAGAACGATGTATTTGGGCATTCAATAAAAGTAGCGGCGTCGGGTCTCGGGAGTGTGGCGTATGATATTTATTTCTATCATAGCATGGCTAGAATTAACTTAGCTTAGAGGATCAATAAGTGTACCTTTCATATCAATTAACACTGTTTGAGAACACTTTGTGTGGAGTAAACTTTGTCAGCGAAAAAGATGAATAAGAGATCAACATTACCAGGGAGGCCAGACAATTGTCTGCGTCTTAATCTGTTCAATGCAAAAGTTCTCACATGAGTCAGTTGTGCAGTAATGGCTCAATTATCTGGTACCGTTTCTTTAGTTGTACCAATAGAAGCAACAATGCTGATGTCGAGGGATAAACATTGTTAAATTGAAGTTCTTCCACTGCCACATTGAAAATGCATGAAAGTAGAAAACTATTAGAGGGTCCGTTTCTGCAAGTCACAAATGCAATATTGAATAACCGGATAATAAAAATAAAAGCAATATTGATGCAGTTAATGTCCTTATAAACAGAATGGGTATAAGGAAATATCATTCCAGTGCATCCAGGACTATTGTGTTGGAAGATACTCACCAGAGATAGAGATATCGCCTCCATTCTTGTACCATAACATTTTAAAAGTGACTTGGACTTATAACCAATAATTTTTTGGGTGTCCAATGTTAACGATTCTCTGGATAAAACAGAAAGCACAGTTTGAACTAAAAGTAATATACAGACACTGGTTAAACGTTTTTATAAAGAGCTTGTGTTACGAGTTGCCTGATGCGTTTATCCCTTACTAAGTAATTACAACACCCTAAAGTATCACTACACCATGTTACTTCAAGGTTCCTCATCCAAAGTTCCTGCGCATTTGACGGAATTATCACTAGAGTTAATGCAGTGAAAGATGTTGAAACTTATACACTGGAAGGATTCGTGAACTTCAATTCTACCAATCGGTCAGAAAAAATACGCTTAAAAGACCCCCAAGCTTAGATAGTGCCCAAGAATAGAGTCGTATCCACAAAAAAATAAAGAATCCACTCCAGGGCAAGACTTTTTTTGTCCTTGCTTAGCACTTCAGTTCACTGGAATTTCGTTTCGACACACTGGGGCCATCACCCCGGTAATACCGAGGACGTTCACCAGACACATCCTATTCACCGGGAACTAAGTGGCACCACATTCTGACGCACTGAAACCTTACATAATTAATTCCGCCGAACACAGGTGATCGGGAAGGGGTTTTCTGATTTACTTACAGTTAGAAACACTGCCATTGAATTATGGCCTGTCTTTTATAGTTTTGATGTACCTACTGATGCGATTTATAGTTTTCATGTAGGTATAATATAATGTGTTGTCCTTACCTATGAACATGTAAGTTTAATAACCAGCATAGTCAGATTTAATTATCCGTGGATTATTGGCGCGCGCTCTGAAATTCGTTATTCAGTCGTTTGTGTTTTGTTTTTTGTGAAACTGTGGTAAAACTAGCGCTATGAATATACTGACAATTCGTATATTTTTATATTATGAGTTCCTACGTGGAAATACCTCTGCGCAAACAACACGAAACCTTTACGACATATACGGGCCTGACACTGCTTGCATAAACACGGTTCTTTATTGGCTCAATCGTTTTCAATCGTTCAACTTGCGTCAAATCAGGAACGACAAAGAAAGATGAACTGAACTAAGCAACCAAGAGCGAGACCTACGCGTCGAAGCTTGCGTAGCACTAGTGCATCTGCAAAGAAGCGAGCAATTCTTAATCGATTCGTGAAACTCACGATGAAAAGTGGATCTTGTACGACAACCGTAAGCATTCGTCTCAGGAGTTTACAATGGCAGCCCCAGACGGATTTTCTTGCTCTTCTTATAAAGTTCATAGGGAGTTGAATACCTATGTTATTGCGACATCTACATCTTCGAGAACCGAATAGGTAAGCATAGGGAAGTGCTATGAAAACGAATAGTATGTTGTTCATAATATGACCGACTCTGTGTGAGATCAAGTGAACTTTTAAAAAAGCTTTTCACGTTAGTTATCTCTCGTCACGTAAATCATTTCAGTCGGGGGATTTTAAATTATTTTATTCTTTTTCAATTACTTTTTAACCGTCGCGTCGTGGGTTTTTCAAAATTTTTATTTTGTTTTTTATTTTCTTTCCCTACTATAAGCCTTCCTAACCTTGTATGTGTAACTTGCCATCTTACTAATTCAAGATATAACCGCTGGTGCTGCAATCGAATGTCAAACAGTCATTCATTTGCATTGAGCGCCCTCTATAACACTCCTACCAACATACTTCCGCTACCATGAAGTCATACAAATATCTTAATATCGCTAACTTATCGTTAGCGCCGACATATCAAATTACAATCACAATCAAATTACCAGTTGCATATATCATAACTTCGTCATGTTTTAACGGGTATATGTATGTATGTATTTAAGTGACTTCTTTACATTTTGTCAAATTATCTAAACAGATTCGAGCGAATGTAAAACACATTTAGTTTTGTCGCAATATTGCCGAGAGCGAAACGCGCAGCGTTATTTCTGGCTATCGCGAAGTATGCCTAATATATTAAAATATTCAATGTTGTTGATAGATTTTATTGTACGCTACTTTGTTGAAATCAGTACACAATACGTTTCTCAGATAAAATAAAGTCGCATAAAATAAGAAGACAATGCCATGCTAAAATACAATAACTCTTACATACATGAATTCTCAGTGTCTGTAATATGTCGGTGTTTATTTAAGGACTATGCTATGAACTAAATATTTAGCTTAACACTTTGAAGGGCTGTAAACTAGACATGATATAATTTTAGTTGTTATAACGTCTATAGGCCTAGGTGTTCATGTCCTCCAAAGTGTTAAGGTCTAATTCTATTTTCCTTTTTTTTTTTCAATTTGATATGTAACAAGATTTTCGTTTGTTTTGTACAGACAACAGTCCAACAACTTAAGGACAAGGTGAAGCAGAAGATGGGCATCGAAACCAACTTGCAACGTTTGATTTTTTGTGGACGAGTTCTGCAGGACGAGAAAAAACTGTCTGAATATGGTTAGCAATAAAAAATCTACATTATCAAAAAACATTTTAAAATAGCCCTTAGAGCAAACCCCTCAAGGAACAGATTATAGAAATGACAACTAATTTATACTTCAGTAGCTTTAAACAAGTACGCTGCTATTCTTTAAATTAAAGAATGGCAGCGTACTTGTCAATAAGTTTGATAATGTACATATTTCAATATTAATAAATAAATAAATAATGTAAATGAATAAATACAATCCCCAGAAAATCACACCAACTACATGGCCCCAAAGAAAGCATGGCTTGTATTATGGGATACCATGTAGCGAACTAGGGGGGAACCTAGAATATAAATACATCTATACATATAATAAAATGGTAGGAAAGTCAAAACTGTACATTGAATATTTTTTTAAAAGAATACTTGGGGTATGATCTACAATCGAAACAGAAACAAAAAATATAGTTTTTAGAATTTTTGTCTGTTTGTCTGTTTGTCTGTTTGTCTTTCCGGGATAAACTCAAAAAGTACTGCATGGATTTACTTCAAATTTGGCATGAAGATAGTTAAGAAGTCGGGTCAACATATAGGCTACATAATTATCACGCTAGCAGTGTTATAATCGTAGGTGCGTTTGGTGCTGCATAGCGTTCACGCAGACGACGTCGCGGGCAGCAGCTAGTAAATAGATAAACACCCAGACACGGAACATTTTTTTTTCTTATTCCGTACGGGAATCGAACCCGCAACCACTGGCGTCTGAGGCAGACAGGTTTACCCCATCGCCAAAGTTACACAGAATTAGTGAATGTTTGCTGCTGCAGTTTTCTATGAAACCAAAAACAGTCGCATCAGAAGGCTTCTTAAAGTAGTGGCAAGCTATCCTGGCTCTTTTCGCTTAAGTTCTCTCCTTATGAGGCTGACAAGTGAATTTCACGTCACTTTCTATATGTGACAAATTAATATCTATGATTCAATAAATACCCTACGATATAACTTTTGCACAACGTAAACGTAAAGTGTGATTGAGATTGAGATAATTTCTTGCAAATGTTATGAATATCATTTCATTGGAATATAGCTACGTAAAATAAATAAATGCCATTTTTAGAAGCCTCCAATACGATTCTAATGTAACGGTGACGGCACTGCAAGGTTATGTTGTGGAAATTACTGTCAGTGTCATAGGGATCAAGGTTCGCCGCGCCGACTATATTGTAGTTATTTCGGAAACATTGACAATAAATATTGTATTGTATCACAGATATAAACAATAAAGTTGTGCATTTGGTCCAACGAGCCCCGCCAAGCCCGGAATCTCGTCATCATGCTCCTAGCGCCAACAACTTTGAAAATGGACCCACTCAAGCGCAGATCCGCCGTCTCATGGTGAGTACCCTCAAATTATTACTAGCACAGTAAAATACTAAAGAAGGAACGCTCTGTTATCTCAGCAATGACTAGCTTTATTCTATTACTCCCTCAGAAGTCGTTATCCTGTGTAAAAAATAGGTTTCTAATGGTGACAGAATAGATCCGTCCAATAGTTTGGTTTATTCCAAGCAAACAAGCTAGCAGAGGAAAGTGCAAATGTTTTGTTTTACAATATATACCTGTAGTCTACATCCATGTTTGATTTTAATCTCACCTGATGTAATAGATAATGGGTCAAAAATGAAGGTACTCAAGAAAAAATTTGTTTCCGTCGGAACGCATTGTTGCCCTAGTCATTAGTAGGAGACTCTGTAATTGTTATTGTTGTATAGTTTTCCTGTGCCCTGAAAGTACCTAGGTATTGCCCACCGAGCCAAGACAAACTCAAAAAATGGCCTCCAAACACTCGCATGTCCAGGTTGAAAGGGCTATTATACAGGGTGACTGGTGGGTCACTTTCAAAATTCCAGGACGTGATAGTTTAAGATCATACATGAAGAGAAAAAATAAATTAAAAAATAAATATTAATAATTTACTAAGTAAACTTCTCCGAAACTTAAAGAATTCATTACGCAACGCATGGTTACATTCGCGTAATACAGTAAATACTTAGCGGGTGGTGGTGTGCGTGTGGCGGGGACACTGGTGTGTGCGTGTTGACTGATTTAGCGCGTCGGGAAAAGTGTAGTAAGGTCTCTTTATTTGTTCATAGGGATTTCTGGTGAAAAATTAAGTACCTACTTTTATTACATAATTATGATCACAATCGAGTACAGAGCGCTCTCATTCATTATTGAAAATTTGTCACCAGTCACCCTGTATAATTTGACGGGCAATCTCTGATATACACGCAATGCAGTATTCTAAAGATACTAAAATTTTCCATTTGGCCTGATATTCAACATTGCTACATTTCTACGTCGAAATGTGGAAAATGTTATTCACATTGGAGAAACGTTAAGCTTTAGTGCTACTACGCATTTGGATTTGTCAGGAGCCATTTAGGCGCCCTACAAATAGTAACATGGACTATCGAACATGGCAGCTTTCGTACAGTCAGCTACAAAAGTCACTTAACAAAATCAAAAGTACCAAACAACGTTTAGCAATTTATGAAACAGTTGTGCTTTTTAGGAACATTTGTAGGTATATTTTGCGCCCTTAAAATGATACTTATAGTTCTTTGGTTGTTCAGTTGTTTTCCACTTTTGATTCGGTAAAGCGACTTTTGCAGCAGACTTTACTACTATTAGGTACTCTATTACTTAGAAAGAGTACAGATCCCGTGTCGATGGCTTTGAAAAAGACCAAAAAAATACCTAAGCATGTAGTTTTGCTATTCATATCGCTTGAGTTAGATCCAAAACATCTTCCGTCTAAGGTAGACGTAGGTAACTAGTACTTGACTGTACATCCTTAATATATTAGTAATATTCCATGCATCCATCTAGTGGCGCAATTTTGTCGTAATAAAAAAATAGTTGTTTCGACTTCAGTTTCATTCACTGGTAGAATAACGAGTGATTTAGATGGAGACAGGGGAACGTTTGAATGAATAGACGTCATTTCAGGGGTATTATTTTTCACTTGCGGATTTTTACGCTTTAGTTCATTAGCCAGACTTTCGCCTATGTTGCTGAAAGAATTACAAAAATCATTTACTGCTGTCTCGGGGTCATTATTACTGTCGAGATGTTCTACAGGGGAATTGACTTGTTTTCCACTAAGTGTTATATTTGTCATAGTTTTTCAAAGAGCTTCAGGCTTACCCGCTTTTATCAGTTCTTTTTCTTCGTAATATTTTTCAGTTTACGCAGCAGGAGATTACAGAAGTTCCTATATCTGTTGTATGTAATTTTAAGAATTAAGATATTTTGCATCTTAAGTGGTGTGAAGTCCAACTCTAAAGTTGTTAACGATTCCGTCGTTTTGGTTATTGTTGGTTTTTTGTGAAATGTGAGGTATATCCACTCATGTTAGGTAAGGTGATTGCTCCCTCGTCACACATTGCATACTTAACCAACACCAGTTGAAATTTTTATGACTAAATTTGTTTCTTAAGTTATTATTTAAGGAATGTAGGTATATTAAGATGTAAAATTGTAGAAATAAAAGTAAAATCCATTTTTTTTAACTTTTTGTGTGCTAAAGACTGAGTGTGAGTGTGAAGTAAAATTTTGGGATATTAGTTGTTTGGTTGTTTAGCTGAGTTTTATAATGATTGATTGTGTATTTTAAGAGTATGCATGTATAAACAATTAGTGCTAAAGAAAACAGGTGTAACTTATAAAGATTATATAGAAAAACCTTAGATCATTATAGATCTTGCAATTCACGATGGCCACTGGGCTTTACTTGTAGTTGAACGTGCATGTGTACAGTGCATATGTATGTATGCAAAAATTGAAACTAACCGCTTTGTTGTGAAATGTCACTTCATGACTCATATCGGCTCATATTTATTATTCTACTATTTATTCAACATTAAGTTATAAAACACACCAAAATTTATAAAATGAGGGCTTACCTATGGTGATGGTAAAAGAGAAGAAGCGGTTTTAACTAAGAATTAGTTTTAATTAGTGAATTAGTTTCATTTTATCTCAATATAGAGAACATAAAATAATGACATATTTTACATATTTACAAAGTAATAACATATCAATGAAGATTTCAAAGTATAGCAATATGTAAACATTGCAGAAGCAACTCGCTTGTTTACTGATTTTATGAATTTTTAGTTTCTTCATCTTATATTAAATTTCTTAAAACTATTTTTTTTATCAAATTGCTTTGTTAGTCATAGTTTGTCTAAATCGTAATACCTAAAATTAACATATTAATAAATTTCTTTAAAATTTCTTTTTATTTTTTCACGCCGCCCTTACCAATCTCACGCACACTTTAGTAGGTACGTTTACAGATACGAGTTTACTACAAGCAAAACCCGGTGGCCATCGTGAGTTGCAAGATCTATACTTCCCAATGAGATTTCGTTAACAGTCTTCCGTTTTATTTAATTGTTCCCTTCTTGCTTGCGTAAATATGTTTTCGTTTATACACCAACAAAACTTGTAATAGCGGGTTTACGCAAACTCTCTTGCTGTACGAAAAATATCGTTATTACATGCTTTTTTTTATTGGCAGTCAATGGCAGGGCCTCCCGGCTTCGTCACCGAAGACAACCCGGGGACCTACGCTCGAATTGAGTTCATTCGGCGCATGATCACCGATATCAAGGCAACCATGGCGCTCCTACGCACCCATGTTTCAGGGGAGGTAAGTACGCATGCCTAATGATACACAGGCTAAATATAATCACTAAATTTTGAAACTCTTGATTATATACAGGGTTGTTTTTTGTCCACCAGCCATTTTTAAATGTTAGTTTCTTTGATACAATATAAACGTACCTGCATATTTATTTTAGCGTCGCTCAGTACAAAAAAGTAGAAATGTGGAACCACAAACGTTTTTGAAAATAGTCATTGTTAATAGTAGGACGTAGTACTACGAGATGTTTTGTAGTAGCGCGTAGTCGACTTTATTTTAATGGTAATTTAGAGTGACCATGCTTAGCTTAACATGTTAGCGGATATATTAATTTTCTTGAATAAAAAAAAATACTTTTTTTTGCAAAAATAGTTTCTATAACTGATTCTTATTGTTTACAAAAAAATGGCCGATGACCACAAATCAACCCTGTATGTATAAGCTGCTTGAATCATTTATTTTTAAAATGTGGTTTAATATACTTACTATTAAATCAATAGGTATTCATTGTATGTATCTGATGTTGATGTTTGAATGTTTTAACGCATGTTGTAATGTGTTTTCCAAATTACAAGTAATAATAATAGTAATTACGGACTAAACCAGTGTTAGCTGAGAAAAAAAAGACTTGAATAAAAATAATCTTTATTATTCAGACACAGGTCCCATAAATACGCAAATTTAAAGGAAAGGACTTGTACTTTTGAATTTCAAATTATACATTGTTTTTCACATACATACGATATACATTATATTTTACTTAGTGTATGCCGAGAATTGAATTTGGCAATTTATTAAATGCATCCCAATTTATTGAATAAATTAATCATATTAATTGCAATGTTTATATGGTCAATTTACGTACAAATCAGCCAAGTGTGTAGTCTCGTCGGTTTTTAGTCTCACTACACATTAAAGTAATCAAAAATGGCTACCATATTATGCGGACAATTTAGGAATAGGCATGAGGACAGTTTAAAGGAATCCTGGAGGAAAGGTTTTAGGGAGAAATATATAATGTAACTGTTAAAAAAATTACCCAGTCCAAAAAAAAACTGCTCTCCAAGTTATCTAAAACAAGCAATCAAAGCGAATGATGTCACGACTCAGTACGAATCTATTCGTTTTTTTATACGTCAAATTTAGCAAAATATCTTTAAAAATTACATAAAATAAATAGTACATAATGCCATTTAAGCATAATTTTACTCTCAACCCTTTTTAATCTTGCTATTTGATTGTTTGATAGAACGTAATTAAATAAAAAAACACGATTTGATTTCCAAATTTATTTTAAAATACGTGAATGTAGTATTCAGTTTCTTTGAAAATAAGAAATATAGCAAACACAATGCTAACTTCTCTAGAGGTGTGGTGTCACAAGGGCAATTTTTTTTCTTGAAATAAAGTAAGACAGAAAAGAAGAGAAATTAAGTATATATGAAAAGAATATCAAACAGTATTTTGGAAAAATAAACAGCATTCAATTAATATAATGTTTAAAACACATATTTTTATTGAATTCATTTCAATTATTAATTTAAGTCTAGCACATAAGATATTTAGAATTTTATGCTGAAAACAGTATTTTGTATAATTTATTTTTGTTTAACAGTAAAAAGTGTAGTGTAGTTGAGTGAAAAGCAGTATAATATACTGTCAAAAATAGTATCGTTTGCAACCCTAGGTGTCACCAGCGTTTTCAAGACAACTACGACTGTGTTCGTGCATAATTCAAAGGAGACTGAACAAAATCAATAAACTGGATAAAAACTCAGGTTGACTACTGAAAAGTTCTTCAGTGTAGTCTTAATTTTTAGCGATTCAAATTTTTAAATAAACACTTTTTAACTGGAATTAATCGAGAATAATTTTACAAATGCATCTAAAATGATTAGACACCGAAACGTAACTTCACGCCTGTGTCCCTAATGGAGTAGGCAGAACAACAGAGGTTAAGAAACCATCTGATATTACGTTTAACAAATTTGTAGGCATTATAATGGTGCAGAGAGACTATTGCAGTGACAGGGGGTCAGCCTATCGCCCACAAGAAAACCTCCAATAAAACCTCTGTCCCTTAACTGACTTTTACAGTATGCCCGGGAAGAGAAGCAGCAGGCACATTCTATGTTTTTCCTTTGCTCACAGTCCAGCATGGACGATTATCTATACTTATAATAAATCTGTAGAAGTAAAAATTCTGTATATTGAAAATATCATAAAAATAAATGTCGGGGGTTGTTACTAGACCGACATCAAACCTAAAAATGTGATTAAAAAATTGTTTGTCTGTCTGTCTGTTTGTTCAGGCATCACGAAAAACTACCGTTTCGAATACGATGAAACTTGGTATAATTATTCTTTAATATTCTTGGCACCACACTGGGTAGTTTTTATACCGAAAAAGTATATACAATAAGGAACAAACTTAATTTTGCGGTTCGATCCCTAGACCCGATTAGTATGCCCACCGCAAATAATAAGTTTGTCGTAGGCTACGCCACCCGCAGTGGAGTTCACTAAGTTCAAAGATATACTGTAAATGTAGCGCTGAAGGTTGAATTTGGCTTGCACTGTTCGCAATTCTAAACTGTGCTTTTCAGTGCGACTTTTTTATTCCTTTTAGTTTTTACTAAGTACAGTTTAAGGTAGAGTTATTTAGTTTTATTTTATATATAATATAATCATGCTGTATTTAATAATATACTAGTTCTGTAATCAAGGATACGAATATAAGTCGCAAATTTATTAGGATCACCAATTTAATGTCGGAAAGTTTTCAAAAAGAGCCCTCCCTGTTCCTTTGTATCCTCCGCAGCGTTTTAATATTCTTCAATCCAATAATTTTCTTTGTTGCCAATCAATTGCGGTTATGATCTGTTATTATGATAATGATGAAGTTAAAATGTAGCTTTCCTCATTGTAGTCAGGACGTTATAGATAATTAACTAAAGCTGGCGCGTCCAACACATTTACACATTGCTCTTGTGGCGTGACGTCGTACTGTATGCGCATCATGAAAAGTCTGCCCGTCTCTCTCGCGCGTGGTTTAGCTTATGAGACTGAAGGGGACAGATATTGTTTTACTTTTTCTACTGTTTATAAATACAGCGAGACCGTAGAAAAAAACATAGAAGAGTTTAGTTCGTAGTCGGCAGCTTATGTCATCGACCGTATTTGGCAATAATAAAGAATAATAACAAAATAAAACATGCCTAATTGCGCTATAAAATGGTTTGTAAATCGATCGCACCTGCATTATATAAATGCAAGATTAAAGCACTAATGTAACAATCATAATACAGGGTTGTTTTTTAGTCACCAGCCAAAGAATTATATTTTTTTGATACTATATAAACGTACCTTCATATTTATTTAGAAGCATATAAGTATTTTAGAAGCTGCATATATTTTTTTAGAAACGCTCCGTAGAAAAATATTATCATATGGCACTACAAACTACTACGACGCAGTACTGCAAAATCTTTTGTAGTAGCGCGCAGTCGTCTTTATTTTTATGGTATTCATTCATAATTAAGAGTGACCATGCTTTGCTTAATATGTTAGTGAATATATTAATTATATATATTCATACCTTTTTTGCGCAAAAATCGTTTCTATAAATGATACTTACTGTGTAAAAAAAATTTGACCGGTGACTAAAATCAACCCTGTAGGCATATTATAACAAGTAACACATTGTATTTATTTATCTTCAACGCACCCATCTTGCTAAAACCTAACTCTAGTCTACATTTAAGCTAGAGTACCATTTTGAATCAAAATCATTTACTTTGAACATACTTGATAGCGAAATTGCACATGTGTGAGTACTGTTAACGCGCCAGCTTTAGTTAACAAAGCAATACACACTTATTAGTTCCAGCCTATGAGCACTGTCATCGATTCTTCTGTCATGTCATGTTCAACTTACATGGTTCAGCTTATTACAGTGACGTGAATGCACTATATGTTTTAAATTACAATGTAATGTTTTTGATTGTGTCGTATTATATAGGGTCGATTGAAATGGAAATAAACGAAAGGGGAATATATTTGCATTCATAAACGCTAATTCCGACTTTCTTATTGAGGACTTAATTTTTTCTAGATTGTAATAATGTCTATATTGTTACTACGTGCGCTGTTTAGTGTAATAAAGAATTACTTCTAGTTCCCGGATTCCTGTTTTAGACAGAACAGGAAGTATTCAATATTTAAAGGGAAAATATTTATAAAAGTACAAAAATAAATATATATTTCATTAAGCTCTATTTTCATAAAGAATTGTTCTGCCGTTTTGCTTTAGAAATGACATTTGAGTTTGCGAGTAAATTATATTAAAGTCACCAATTAAATGAAGGAAAATTCCCTTTCATTTTATTTACCCGCGCTTATAGAACATATCCATATATTTTAATTAAGTCTAATTTACATTTTATTCAAATAATGTTGAGGATTTGCGTAGGTAGCGATAAATTTGAATGAGACGCTTAGATCTGATTAATTAGATTTGAGCCCGAATAAAGCATAGTCATTTTGACAATTCTATTAAAGAATTAAAAAAGCCTTCTCCGTAACGGCTTTGATCAGTCTCTGGTGTCATCGATGTCACGTAGTAAAACACAGCAGAACATTATTGATGATCCTACGAATGCCTCTTCACCGAATGGCTTCACCTTATTCCCAAATACAATGTGAAACCGTACTCTTTTCAATATTTTCTCTGTGGTAACCATAGGCAATGTAAGTCTTTACAATAGTACATAATTATATTTTCAATATTACTAAAGCAAAACGTCCTAACGAACACACTTATTATTGTATGCTTTATTTTTAATTTTAACCTTTGTGAACCCTATCAAATGTCCTACGCAATTCTCGCATGTATTTGTTTGATAAGTATATAATATACAATTCTTCTCTAATTTAATACTATTGTTGTCTGTTATATGTTTGTCTGTAGCCAAGTTTTTGTATGTTTCTTGATTATTTTACATTGTTTGATGCAGAAGTTGTTTCTAGTGAATGGTTGTGTGCCTTATTTTTGTTACTCTATTTTTTTTATATGATTTGCTGTAGGAAAGTTCTGGTGCACCAAGTAGCAGTGAGCCAACTGTAGACCCGGCCGAGAATCCGCCAAGTACTGGTACAACCCAAGAAGAGGTAATTTGATAGCATTTGATAACCATCTAATTATTTTAACACATTATTTTAGGGCTAAACTGAATAAGTTAAAAAGAAACGTGTGGATTAGATCCTAGTCCTAGATTCATACAAAATTGTCATCATGAAAATTAATTATTGCGTAATGAATTATTACCTATTAAAACTAATTCGTGTTTACTAGTACTGCCTGCTAGTTAAACTGAATGCTAAATTAGAAGTCGTTTTCAAATAGCTTTTATGTTATTAATTTTATTTATCAAATATGTATTACAATTTAAGTTTCTTATTTGTATGTCTTAAATGTTGTAGTTAGAGCATGATTTATGTTCATTTATTTTTACCAATTGACAACCACGTAGATTCCTTGTGCGTAGTTTTACTCATTAGTTCATTTTTACATGATTTCGCCTTTAAAGTATAATATAGAAATCGCTCTTATTTTTATCGAAATCACCATACATGGTACTTTTTAAATGGCCGACTTCGGTGAAGATGCGGTCTGAATCTCGGCCTAGCTTCCATTTAAATAAGGCCTTTTTCCGAATTCATTCCAGTTGTAAATAGTGACACCTTCCATACCAGAAAAAACGGTATAAGGTTTACACTGGGAGTACATAGTGGGTCGACTTGGACATTATACTCTCTAACTTTGAAGTCCCCTAATATGACAGAGGTGGGACCTAAAATTGCAGAATGTAATGTTGAGTTGACCTCATTTAGTGTATTGTTTTGAAAACAACTTTATTAACATTTATTTCGTTCAGGAACTCGCAAGCGCAGAAGAAATAGCTGAAGAACTACACGAGCTCAGTGAATGGCCTAATACGAATCCGCGGCGGAGGTATGTACTTTTATGTATTCAGTTACAGTCATACGAAAGAACGTGTACATCTTCATTTTTACAAAACAATGAGACATCGACTGTTTTATGACTTTAACATAACAATGAAAGTTAACTTTTTAATTGTATGAGTAATAAAATATGCGATGGAGTGCAGATTTTCACTGCGCGCGAACTTATACTTTTCTTGAACGAATTGATATTTGCTGACACACTTTTAATTAAATGGAAGCAATTGTCGCAAACAGTCAATATGAGCCATCTCTAGTAAATATAGAAAAAAAAAATGAAATCTCAATAGTGTGAACATGAAATGATTAATCAATAAAAACATTGAAATGTAATATTCTGTATAGAAATTGTGAAGATTTCTTATTTTATTCAGAGCACGCACTGTTTACTGCTTATATGATCTGGGATATTACAGGCCTTTAAAATTTGTGCACACGGCCTCCCTAACTGATTGATTTTTCTATTTATAGAATAAATATCATATATGTCGCGTATATACTATTTTGAATTGTGAATTTCTATTGATTTATATAGTGGTTAAGACTCTCCCACTATTTCTATTGCTGGTAGCGGGGACAAAAAACGATGCGACAAAAATCCTGCATCACTTCTTATGATGGTAGGCACAGTTTTAGTTCCTCTGAATACGTGGGCCCGAAAATAAGAAAGTATGAGAATAGACTAAGACCGACAGATTATTTTGGACACAGGATAGTTTTAGAATCGAGAACAAAAAGTGAAGCGGAGGAAAGCAAGTCTGTTTAGTAAATTCTACGGCCTATGCGTGTAGAGTAGGGACGAGTATGACGTGAAAATCAGCGTATCTGGTGCTTTGCGTTTCCATCGGTTCGTGCAATCGTCCGTCGTAGCCCGAGATTTCGTTGCAATGGAAATAATGTGTTATCATTTGAAAAAAAACACCTACCCTACTATTTTTATGTTTTATTTCTAATAAAAATAATGTGAATAATAAAAAATAATGTCATAGCTTATTCGTATAGCATACCTAACAACTATCGTTCACAACTGTCGTTATGAACTAATCGTTATTGAATTTATTGAACTATTACCTGAAAAAGTATTCCGGTCAGTGACATACTTTCAGCTAGGCAGGGGGTAGGTGCGCGCGCGGACAAATCTAGAATGACTATTGATTTTCGTAGTTCTGAAGTCTGGAATAGACTACCTTATTATTTATTAGTAGGTGAGATTTATTTGAAATAGTATTGTAAATCGGAAATCGCATTCGCGAAATAATTTTGTAATAAATAGAGCCCGGCTTACTCCAAGCCCTGGGTCTAAGTACTTTTGGACGGTATATCCCAGCTTCCCCCTTAGGAATATTTAGAGGGGGAAAATGGGACATGCTCAAAAACGTATCCCAGATTCCGCCCCTTGCATTGATAGAGGAGGAAAATGGGATATACAGATTTTTTTATTTTAAGATGTCCCAGTTTCCCCCTCTGGAGACGCTGCACAGACAGGTATTTGGCCCTAAAAGTTGGTCAAAATGCATTTTTTTTATTTTAGTTCTACACCCTTTTTTATTGTTTCTCGGAATACAATGGTATATCCTCCTAACAATGGCGCAAACCCGATGCCTCTAGGCCTTTTTCGCGCTTCATGTGCTTAGTCGGAAGTTACCGTTCGCTTGCAGTGGTCGTGTGATTGTTCGAAACGCTCGAATTTCGTAGTTTTCAAATATAAAATTTTTGGTGAAAAGGTCAATTTTTTGTGAGTTTCTGCAATGGATCATGCACAAGCAGGTATGTACTTAATATTTTAATTAGTTTTGCTATTTATAGATAGATTTTACATACCTTTAGCTCCATTAGTAAGAAAACCCTTAAAACGTCAAATCAAATACCCATTTTCTAAATTCATTAGTGGTTGTAAAGTGTTTCTCAGCATTTCTCAACAAAAAATTATATGGTATGTTTTTGGACAGACTTTATAGTATTCTAAATTACATAAAACAGCCACCCCAAACCACCCCTCTATTTTTAGCAATATTTTTTATATACGAGCTTAAAAGAAAAAAAAAATGAGTGTTTTAGTTTTTAATCAAAAAATTTTTTTTATTGTTTCCAGGCTCTTCTGGAATGAGAGTATTGACCAGAAATGATTTACTTTCTATCATGGAACGCTCCAATGCGTCAACTTTCAACGAAAAGTTGGAATTTATGGAGTTGGAACTTCTCCATCAATACTCTAAAGATGACGCAAACCTAGCCGATGCTAAACACAAGTTGTCGATTATACGTCATCAGTTTAAACAAAAATGGTCAGCTGCACGCAATACCAATGCCAGATTCCTAGAAACCAATAAAGAATGGCTCAAAGGCACCATATTGCTACCAAAAGCAGGTAACTTTTTACGTGTAACCTTTTTATGTGTAACCCTTCTTTTGTTTTGTACTTGCATTTAATGTAATATTATCACTGACGAATGATTTATTTTTATTATAGGATTAGGTCTGGGTAGACCGCAAAAGTCGTTCCCAGAATTATGCGAAAGGAGTAAAAGGCGAAAAACTCAAGTACTTCGAACATCTGACTTGGATGAACTGGCATACGCAACACAAATGAAATTGCGAAAGACTGGTGAAGTTGAAGCATCCAAAATTGTGAAGGTCCTCACCAGAAGCCCCCGGAAAGCAAAAACCTATGCAGTAGCGATAAAAGAAAAGAACGCTCAGCTTGAAAAAGAAAATACAACGAAATTGGCACACCTTCGTTCCCTATTTATGTTAGTTGAAGCTGGACTTACCCAGGCACAATATGAAGTAGTTCGTGACACGAATCCTAGCTTTTACCCGTGTTATTCCATTTTAAAGAAGTTGAAGAAAGAATGTTACCCAGAAATCCACAACATAACTGAGACCTGTGCCGAAGTAAGGGTTCAAAATTTAGTAGATCACACCATCAAGCGATTATTACTGCATCTTGGTGAGAAGGTCCTGGAGCAACTGACTGAATCTGAAAAGCAGTCTTTTCTGCTCATCAGCAAATGGGGTTGTGACGGATCACAGCAGATTCAATATAAAATGAAATTTGAGAATGAGACTGATTCCGACGCAAACATTTTTCAAAGCTCTCTCGTTCCACTTCAACTGATATACGGAACGGAAAAAAGAATTATTTGGCAAAATCCAACTCCGTCTTCACCACGATATTGCAGACCAATACGCATACGATTTGTAAAAGAAACCACTGACGTGACAAATGAGGAGATCGAGTACATTGAAAATCAAATTAAAGAATTAAAAAAGACAAAGATTGATGATATATCCGTCAAACATAAAATTGTTTTTACTATGGTGGACGGTAAGGTTTGTAACGCAGCAACGAATACCAAGTCAACCATGAGATGTTATATATGTGGCGCCACATCTTCCGAGTTTAATGACCTTACAAAAAAAAGGCCTTGCAATACGGACAACATGCGATTTGGTCTGTCTTTGCTGCACGCGCGAATAAGATTTTTAGAGAGCATTCTGCATGTTGCTTACAAATTACCCATCATGAAGTGGAGGGCTCGCCTGACTGCCGAAGAGAAGAAATTAGTGGAAACACGAAAAAAAGAAATCCAAACCAAGTTTCGGGAAGAACTCGGATTATTAGTAGACATTCCAAAAGCTAACTTTGGAAACACCAATGACGGGAATACCAGCAGGCGATTTTTCGAAGAATTCAAAAAATCTGCAGAAATAACTGGGATTAACGAAAATTTAATCTACCGATTGAAAGTTATTTTAGACACTATGTGTTGTGGGATAAAAATTAATATAGCAAAATTTGAAATTTACTGCAGAGAAACTGCTGAGTTGTACGTTTCTTTATACAACTTTCATCCAATGACGCCGACATTACATAAGGTGTTGCTTCATGGAGCAGCTGTGATAAAGGAAGCAATTCTGCCAATCGGGCAACTGTCTGAGGAAGCTGCAGAAGCTCGCAACAAACACATCCGAGCATATCGACTAAACTACGCTCGAAAATTTTCGAGAGTAGCCTGCAACACAGACGTGCTAAATAGGTTGCTCTTGACTTCAGACCCCTTGCTGACGGGAATGAGGAACACGAAACATAAAAGGAAGTCTCCTCTATCAGCGGAAACTATGAATCTTTTGGAGGAAAATGATATCTGTAATATTAGTATCGAGAATGACTCCGAAGATGATGAAAACTAGAAATAAAGTTTGTTAAGTACAATATATGCTGTTTTTTTTTACTATTATACCTAGAAATACAATTTTATACTTTAATATTACTATAAAATACAAAAAATATTTTTGACCAACTTTTAGGGCCAAATACCTCTCTGTGCGCTGTCGTAAAATTTTGCTAGAAGTGACAAATAATTGTTTGGATATCGTATAGGAAGATTGTCTTATAGGTATAGTCAAATGTAGGTATAGTTTTAGTATTTTCTGTACAATAAAACAATGAAGTTATATAATTGTTTTATTCAGAAATCAATAAAAATAAACTCTTTTGCTTAATGCTAAAAATATAAGGTCGTTATTTTAAAACTTCTCCTATAAAACTACTACGGATAGAGCATAAAATAACAATAGTTTTATTAAAATATTATTTATCTCGTAATTTAAAATTGTAGGTATAATAAAACATTAATATTAATTAACACTAAAATCACAACAAAATATTGTCATCCCAATCAACTCAGTTCAAAACTAATTCACAATAACGGCGCATTTTTTAAAAACACATTACAATAATACAATTATTAAAAATTGCAGTAAAGTGTTATTGATGCAAACCACTTCTGTACGAACATCAGAACTCACGCAATCCCATACCATTATAGAACCCCTGCCAAAACTCAATGTTATTAAAACAAAATTATATAAAGTCCTAGAACTTATGATAAAACTGATTAAAAACACAAATTGGACGACATCTAATCAGAATAAACCAAGACTTGTAAGGTTTAATAAAATAAACTGAAGTTACGAAGAATCTTCTAGGTGGTATGTTTGGTAATTATTTATTTTCAACAGACTGCCAAATAAGGAGGAGGTTCTCAATTCGTCTTTCTTTTTTTGTGTGTTTGTTACACGATATTTCGGACAATTTGTGAATCGATTTTAAAAATTCTTGTTTCATATGATAAAGGATACTTCATAGTTGGCCCCATATACATTTTATCGCAATCGGTTGAGTACTTCATCGAGAATTTCAAATTATTGAAACAATGTGCTACAATTATTGTCAAACCAAAATCTGCTATGTGCAAAAGTATAGGTACCTACTTTAAAAGTATTGCCAAAGAAGTTTCCCGAATTTTAGAAAAAGAAAAGTGGAATGATTTGCTACATATTTTTCTCACATGTCAATTTAACAGTTAATTTATTTTTATGTTTAATACCTATCATGTTTGATTCTATAATTCGAAATTCATGAAAATCGGTTAAGCCGTTTAGATTTTCAGACAGACAGGGTATCTATAAGGTAAATCAGAAACTGATAAACAGACTTTATTTTATTTGTATGTATTAATTATATTTTTATTGTGGCAAAATTATTGTAATTGCTGTAAATTTGATCGACAAATAATAGTCAAAAGCAGTTATTTTTAATTAAAATAATTACGACGTGAACTATTTATAAGCTGTAGTGAAAAAAAGGAATTTAACAAACACCGCACATATCAGGTTTCTGTTTGGCAATGGCGATAAGTTTTCTTTTTAAATATCCTACTTCGGGTATGTTATTAGCGTACATGTTTCCAGCTATGGCTCCGTGTTGGCCATACGCGCTCGCCACACCCGACCAGCGGTGCTCGCGAATCTGGTTGATGAGCTGGAGAACCTTCACGAGCAGTTCACGCCTTACCGTCTCACCTTCGTAAGGCTTCTAAGATACACCAATTCTGACGCCAACGTAAGTTTTTTGTCAAATTACCCTACACAGCAGTGCGAGCTCAGAACTTTATCGACTCGTGTGTTTACGATTGTTCTTACAGTATGAAGACGGTTTGTTAGCAATAATCGAAATCTATCCATTGCCGCACGGCCAATTAAATAAAGGTGTACCTTGTTAATTTTGAATTTTTGTAAACATGTTGTACTCTTAAATAACTGTAAAATAAAAAAATAACAATGTTATAAAAACTTGCAAACGACTCCATACTATACGAACATTCGCGAACATACGAGTCAAAAAAATTCTGTGCTGACCATTTTCTCTAACTAAACGTATTTTGCAAAGGTTTAACTGGTTACCTTATTTATTAAATATAGATGTCGAAAATAGTAAATGATCACCAAATTTTAATAAAAACGCCGTTTAAATGTGAAAAGGGAAAGTCTTTTACATCTTCCTACTGACTCCAAAAAACATTATAATAATATAACTATAGCGCGCAGTTATTACCTTTACTAAGTTAGAGACCTCGTTCCAATGCTCTGTAATACTCAACACTTGTCGCATAGTTCGTAAGTTCTTGCAGTCAGACCAAGACTGCATTGAACGCACATCTACAAGTAATTCACAAAAACTGATGTCCGCCTTTCTTAGGCCTGTGAACATCGTAATGCCGGTATTTGTGCAGAGCGTCAAACAAACTGTAAACAAAATAATTAAGCAAATAATCATAGTAAATAAACTTAAAAAAAAAAAAAATAAGCTACAATTTTACCCTTTACTATTGTTATTTTTTATTAAGTCTGAGCTTATTTATTTATTTATGTATTTATTTATTAAGATTCGGGGATCATTTATTACATTTGGTCTTTGAGTACAATGTGAAATGCAGTTGTGATTTAGCACAAGCACATACAAATATAGTTATTTTAGATTTAACTCTGCTTCTAAGTAAGTATTTTTGGTAGTAATTATACATATTTAATCCATTTTGTAAAATAATCTTAGAACGAAAGTAATGATCTGCCAATGGGTTGAAATGTCGACGTTAATGTCGTTGTCCACTGCTTTTTGTAGTGAATTTTCAGCTATTTTAAATTTTTATTAAGAATTTAGATATTAATTAAATCAGCTTATCTATATAAAACGTACTGACGTTCAATTATGGAATGGTGAAAACAATACACGATGTCAAGTATTTACAATGATTTTAAAATAGTATTAAATAAAACCCATAACGTCATGTCACACCCAGAACCCAAATTAGTTTTCGAGAAAATCGTGGTCACACAATCAAAAGTATATCTAGAATACAGGGCATAACATTTAGTAGGTTCAAATAATGAACATGCTTCAGCACTTTAAATTTAAATATTAAAAATTGTTCAATTAATAAACTCTTTTTTTAACAAAATTATAAGATTTTGTCACTTAAGATTGTTCACCACAAGAATAACTTGTACTTTCAAGTCTTGTTGCAGCATGTTGCAATTATCTGCAAATTTCTGATGAATTTCCACGTCGCGATGAACAATTTAATATATTTTGTTGAATTGTTTTTTTCAGGATCATCATCATTCATCAAAATATCATAAAACTGGGCTGGCAGTCAATGTTGCCATTAAAAAAAGGACTTATTGCATAGTCACAATGTTATCGCAGTAACCCACAGTTCTTGCACTCCATCCTGTAAATTATTATAAAACAACATATTGTCAAAATTTATTTTAGGCCTGCTTCGATTTTCGCCTCTTAAAGGGAAAGGGTAACCTAGGAAGCTGTGATAATATTCAGTTAATAGATTGATTATTTTCTCTAATGTAACCAGAGTTGCGAGGTAATAATATCAACTCGTCGATTATAGCCACAATATATTTCTATATTAGGTCCTTACATATGATATAAGCGTTTTGATTGATCTCAAACTGTATATATTATATAAGGCTTTTGGTTTGGAATTCTAAGTTCTAAAATTGAGAAAGATTTTGTAAAATTATCTATGGTGTGTTTTGGTTCCAAAGTTTTACTTCAGGGAAACTTAACCTCGTGGACGGTCCTTGTTATAAAGAACTAGTCATAAAACAATTTTAATTCACTTGAAACAAATTGGAAAAGTGATAATGGGTATCGCACGAATAAAATTACGCACACCAATAAACATTATAATAATAAATAAATTGTTTATTTCAGAAATGAGGTACATAAAATTATACAGTAAAAATACAGTTTGCTGAAACTTAACACTTATTTATATTATTTTTACCGAGTGCACTACTTCCTAAGAAAGGGCAGAGCAATGGAATACAGCACCATTCGATGCGTGCTGTATTCCATTACTCAACAGTCACAATACCGAGACCATTTAGAATCGTACCGTTACTTATCATGAAAAATTTATCCTCTGCGACAGTCGGAAAAAAAATCTTTTTGTTTTCGTCTATATATCCATATTATTACACAGGGTGACTGGTGGATCACTTTTGAAATTCAAGGACGGGATAGTTTGAGATCATACATAAAGAGAAAAAATATATAAAAAAAATAAATAATTATTTACTGAGTAAACTTAACGAAAGTTATAGAATTGATTACGCAACGCATGGTTACACTAGCATTGGCATCGATCCGCGGGCCAGGTCACGTGCCGAGATTGACTCAGG
Organism: Stenoptilia bipunctidactyla; assembly: GCA_944452665.1. Taxonomy (NCBI): domain Eukaryota; kingdom Metazoa; phylum Arthropoda; class Insecta; order Lepidoptera; family Pterophoridae; genus Stenoptilia; species Stenoptilia bipunctidactyla. Next base: position 44,228,929 of record OX101721.1, on the reverse strand, counting down.
TGTAAGTAAATGGTAACAAAGCTTTTTTTATTTATAGGGAATATTAGTGAAAAATAACCTTGTTTTACCTTGTACCTTGTTTTATTACATATGACCAGAATCGAGTATTGAGTGTATCAGTATCTAAAATTTGTCACCAGTCACCCTGTATACGCTAATTTCATGAGTGAGGACCTAATATTAAATTTTATGTTATTTTAAGTTAAAAATAGTTTATTAAAGGCCAAAAACGTCGTTTGAGAGTAAATACGTAACAAAAATATTTTTTTTTATGTCGTCGTAAGTATGTTAAGTTTTCTGCTTTGACGATATATTTAACAGTTTTTATTTTAGAAACAATAACATTGTTTTGTATTTTTTGTTTCACCCAACAAGATGCCATCAACAAGCCGAAACTTGGTATTCTTACTTTTTATTTTTATCGAAGCACGTGACCAATTTATTATAAAAGGGTATTTTACTGTACTTTAAATGTGACTTCATTTAACCATTAATATGCAGGTTTCCCAAATTTATTGTTAAAATAATATAGAAATCGATTAAATGTATATTATTTATTAATTATAAAAAGTAATGTTCATAGCTGATCTGTCAGATTTTTGACAACTCATGAAATGTATTAAAACGACATATAGGTAGTGCAAATAATAGCTCATGTTCGGTTAATTCCAAATCATTTACTTATATTAGAATCCGCAGCAAGGATTTTATTATTTTATCCTCTCAAGTTACTCAATAGACTACTAGTATCATCCACTTAAAATGAAAATCCCGATATCGTTTCTAAGAAATTTAATCAAGTCTGCACCAATAATTTGGATATAAACAGGCAGTACTTCAATGACAATATCATCTTTATACATTCACATACCTAACAAAAAGAAGTTTGACAGGTCAGAGACTGTATGGACCGTGAACATTTGTGTTTCGGCGCCGAAACATCAGCCGCCATGTTAATATAAAGAGTGAGTGCACGAGAGAGTGAAAGAGTGAAGGAGTTGTTCTGAAGGTTGAAAATTCGGTGCCACTTTTGCGACTTAGAGTTAGTTTACCTTAGCGACGTTACATTTTTATTGTTTTTTTTTCCACAAGATTCAACATTTTAATATTTATAAAAAAAAATATTAGGATTACCAGTTCAGTTGTACTAGCAGCACTGTAGAGTGTCATGGAAGTTTCATTCAAATAAGTTACTGCCCAAACCTATACAACGTGTCCAAAAATTCAACGATAAGCTGGCACCAGGGGGTGCACGTAGTCATAACTACTCGAAAAAAAATTAAATAAAAAATCTTCCTTTTATAAAAAAAAATAAATCAAAATTTTAAAAATATCTGAAAATTAACTCCCCTTATGATATTTTTTTGTTATCGTAAGCCTGAGTAGTATATATTTCCTTTAAAACCTTTAAAAGTTCCAGAAAACTAATAGTTTTTTTACTACAGTTAATCAAAAATATTTTTTATCAAAAAAAATTTAAAGTTTTTTCATTTCCGCTCACTTTCGGAAATAAATTGTACACTGTACATAAATTGCCGTTATGTAAAGAATTCCTACCAAACCAAGTCTACATGACCAATGTATGATATTCCTCTATCTGTCTCTTTCTAACATCCATTGAATTTTCAAGAACAAGAACAAAGGATCGGTCTCCGTACGTAGTGCGTGGCAAAGCGAAAAACGTTATAATTAGAGATGGGCCCACTGTGACTTTGGCCGACTGGCCGACCAGTCGGCTACAAATTAGCCGACTAGTCGGCCGTTTACTTTTAAAGTTTTTAAACGAAAGCTATACTACTCAGGCTTACGATAACAAAAACACTATATAATTCAAAAAAATGTACACATAGCCATAAAAAATATCATAAGGGGAGTTAATTTCTGATTTTTTTTTAATTTTGATTTAATTACCTATTTTCTTAATAAAGGAAGACTTTTTTTTTTCGTGTAGTTATGGCTAGGCACTTCCCTGGTGCCAGATTATCGTTGAATTTTTGGACACGTTGTATATTTTGTCAGAGAGCTATTTCTAGTTATCTTTAACATCATTTGATACCATGGTTTAGATTGTAAAATATGTTTTTAAGCTTATTTACATTCATATATTCAACTTTATAGATTTGCTTTGACAACTTTTGTAATAGACCTTAGAGGAGTAGAAGGGTTTTTTACAATATCGAATTCATATAACTCGGCTTTGCATATTTTTATCTCATAGATCAAATTTGGTAAATTTCTATATAAAAGAGTAAAATACCCTATTATATTACGTAATATATTATGTATACATCAAAGTATAGATGGTAAACTTATTCAAAGAATGCCTTAGGGATGGTTATATTTATTATGGCTGTTCCAAAAATAAATATTTACCTACCTATATGAATGAATTTTAATCTTCGAATCTAAACATTTAATCTTGATCTTAAGGTCAGCTTTGTGTATACACATATATTATGTATATATGTATGCTTATGTCCGCTGGGTTATTTTCATAATCCTTGGTGTAAAACTCAATTGGCTATAATAAAACTGAATATGATGAAATAAAATTACTTTCCAAGTTTTCACAATTCATTTATGAAATAAATATGAATGAAAGAAAAACCCGCATCTCTTAGAAGGGGTACACATTGGGCTATCGACGCTGCGCTGAGTGCGCGTTAATATAGTACACACACCGCGCTTTGAGCAGCCTTCGGCTAGCGTTAGTAGGGTGTGCATTGGCTCAGTTTTAAAATGGACATCGCAGAAATGACTTGTGTGTGGCTTCTCTATCGACGACAGAGACAAAGAAATTGTTGTAATAAAAAAGTAATTAATAATTACTCATCCAATATTTTTTTTCTTTCCAAACTATCTCCAGATTTGACAAAAATTTCTACCGTTTTTGTTTTTTCTACACGGTATTTTTATAATCATCACTTTCCATATCCCAAATAGCTGATCGCTTTTGTATTTCGTCAATAAACACAAAAAAAATCAGTTGAATAGTGTCTACAATTCATGAAAGCGCGCGTTCAAATGTACAGCAACGTGTCGGCTCATACATCTTGAAGCGCGCGGCTGACGCCCGCAAAACGCGCGATCGTTCGGAAAAATGGGAACGCGCGCTTAGCTAAAAGCGCGCACTTGCATATGTATATCACGGTCACATAATGTGTGCACCTGGCGTAAATATCGTCATCTTTGCGCGCTGGTATGGTTGACAAAAAAAAATGCATCGCTAGAAATGTGAATGAACTACTTTTTATTTTGCTTTACAACAATGGAATTAAATATTTTTTGTGTTTTTTGAATGTTAATGCATTTTAAATGAATAATTTGTGAAGGCCTGTTTTCAATTGTCGAATTAAAGTTAATGTTATCTGACTCAGCGGAACAAAAGTTGTTTTTTGATGTTTTAAATTGTATGAAATAGATAAATAAAGTCATTTTACAATGTTTTATAATTGTAACAATAAACTTGAGACGACCTTAAAGCCACGGATACACTAGGGGACAAATGGAGCAACATGTTGCGGAACATGTTCCTCAACAACTACGTGGAACGTGCCGAGATACATGTCGCGGGTCATTTTGTCGACCACACTTCTCAGTGTTTATAGAAATGTCGCCCGAGGAGGTTGTGGCTATTAGTGCTGCGTACATAGTAATTACACCGAGTGTGTTGAAACGGAGAAAGAGAAGGTGGTGGATGCGGAATTTCTTATTACAACGAGAAAGAAGAGTTAATATTCTAAGTGATCTCCGAATGTCTGACGGATCGTTTGTGAATTTTACTCGCATGTCATCATCTGATTTTGAAACTTTTTTGCAAATGATCGCACCTTCCATAGCCAAACAGGATACAATATTAAGGAATGCACTGGACTTCACGTCCTCTCGTCCACTACCAGTACTTTTTGACGATTTCACTTTCTTCCTTTCTCGAATAAATTGCGAACGCAGGGTATGAACTTTCGTTTCTATATCTTTTCTTGGTAATTTAAGCGCCTTGGCAATATCCTCCCATGCATCATTCTTCTTTATTTTATTTCGATAGTCACTATGTGAAGTATCCCACAACAAGTAATGACTTTCAAAAAGCTCTATAAGCAAAAGCACGGTTTCATTTCCCCACACTATAGACATTTTAAAAGGCACGTTGCGTACGCGACTACACTTGGCGACAAATGACGCAACACTGACGCGGGACACGTGCGCCCGCTCTCGAGGCGGGAGCAAGCAACATGCCCCGCGTCACGTAAAATGTTGCGGGTCATGTTGCGGGACACTATGCAACGTTGCAGCGTCACGTAAATTTTGTGTTTCGCGTCATGTTGCGGGACAAAATGTTCCCTAGTGTATCCGGGGCTTTAAGCTGTCGAATATTACTGTATTCATTAGATAACTTTTATCTGACCATTGAAAAATCTGGCCTGAATGAATTAAATAACACAATAAATCGTGTTAAACAAATAAATCATTTTTAATGAGTGAAAAAAATATTTAATTATCGCTGTCACTATAAACTATTGGTTGAATCCACTGCATCAAATCTTCGACAACAAAGATGCTGACCATACTGAGCAAGAAGGGCGAGCGCGGGGAAATGAAAGGGGTAGAAGGAGGGGCTCCGCATTCCAGCGAGGTGCACAGATAATGTGACCGAGTTGTATGTATCAATTGAACTTCTGGTTCTCAAAGCGCGCTATAGCAAAGCGTACGCTTGAAAACGCTCAATGTGTAACCGGCGTTATCGTCACGTCAAATAGAGTTTTTTAAATCTATCTTATTTCATTAAGGAGTGATTAAGGTTGCTATTTTTTATTCAGCGATTAGACAATATGGCGCTCCAATGGGATCGGTGGCGTTTGTTATCATTTGTACACTCATAAAATTTCCAATTGAAAACTGAAATTGATATCGCCCGGTTCATGTTTTTTAATTGAATGAAATGCATGCTTACGATTTCAAGATTGGCGTTTGAAATCATTTTATAAGCTAATTTCCTAGGTTACTTTATCCGAAAACCATTTGGATATATTTATTGAGTATAGTGCTGACGCCGCCATGAACCTATACAAGAACTGGTCGGTCCATTGTTTTATGAGGAACCGGTCAGTAGCGAGTCGGACTCGGTACCAATTTTCGCAAAAGCTTTTAATTGTAGGTACTGTAATTTCTCACTTGTTAAATTTAAGATCAAGTAGGTCACCGGGAATTAATACCTAATTACAACTTTTATAAATATCCAAGGAGGAGTTCATATTATTATTTCAAATTTTTCAACCGACTCCCAAAAAGAGGAGGTCTGAATTCGTGTGTATGTTGTCTTTGTTACACGTTTTTTCGGACACCCATGAACCTATTTTAAAGATTTTTATTTCATATGATAGAGGATTATAATAGTTTAATTCCAATTTCTTTTATTAATTCATTTAAACCCTTCGTATTTATTTATTATTTTTTTAAGTATTTTTTTTTATAATTACTAATGCTTGCGTTATTTATTTATTTAATTTTTGTGTCAATGTATAAATATAATATATTAATATTATTACTGTATATTATTATTAATCCAATTTAAAAATTTATTATAATTGTTTAGTCGATTTAGAATTATTTGCCATTTTGCCAATATCAGCACTTTGCTCTCTGAGCTACGGCTCTTTGCACTGCCACAACACACTCTTTTCGGTGTAATTGTACTTTATTTTTTATTTTATTTTTGTTGTGAGATGTTCAATTTGTAATTAATTTAATTTTTTTCTTGTGTGTGTTTGTGGCATCAATAAATGAATTATCTATCTATCTATCTACTTCAGAGGTGGTTCCATATAAGTTTCATCGAAATCGATTGAGTACTTCATGAAAAATTTAAATTTTTTGAAAAAATATTTATGAGTTACCTTGACGACCTTATACTGCAGCCAAAGTTCAGGACGTGAAGGCAGTTTTTCTAATGCTCTGCATTCGTTGAATATTAAATTTATAATTAGCCTTGAAGCGTTGACTGATTAAGTAAATTTGGTGCAATGCGAAGTCTATATAAAATATGAATACTTGAAATGGTGAAAACTTGAAATATCTTTTTCCAAATTATTGTGATGCCGAGAAAACAACTTTCGCTTTACGCATATTTTATGTTACTCTTATGTTAATATTTATTTATGAACTCGAAGTTATCGAATTATTTTTTCCCAGGGTCCTGGGCTGAACGCGGAAGAGCGAGCGAATATTCAGCGCACTACCCACTTAGTCGCTGATCTGTTGCATAGCTTCGCCCATGCGTACCACGCGGTCAGCGAAATACACACCCTCATCGGAGCCAGACACTTGAGACTGGTTTCTGATGCGCCTACCGTGCGCCGTGGACGACCGATGCATGTAATTTCTATTGATTGTATTATGTTTCTTACAAACATGTCTGTTTATATGTAGTTTAGCAGTTGGTCTTCTCCATTTGAAGGCACCCGGCTAAACGATAGGCTTTGCCAGCTTAAGATTTGGGTCTTCACAAATTCTGACATCTAAAACAGGTCATCCTCAGACCCGCATGCCACGTACAATCAGGTGTATCCAGTGCTTGTTTGCAACATACCAAACATAGGCTTAAGAACTTTGCTTAATTATTTTGAATACGTATTCTACACTTTTTCAGGCGCAGATTAATGTCATCCAAACCAACCGCCGCTCTCAATCCGCCTCCGGCAACGGGGCCTCTGGTACCGGCAGCACCGCTACTTCAACGGCTACTTCTGGCAGTGCACCAAGTGCCCCGAACGCTCCCGAAGGTCAAGACACCGCTAGCGCCCTGCCTACTCCAAACGCTGGCCAAACCTTCACCGAAGGCCAATCCGAGCAGCGAGCTGGCCGCAACCATCCTACTGTCAACATCAACATTCAACCTTACCAACTGGAGATAGAAACCAGAGTCCCGCTGGCGTTCGCATTGGAAAACGCTCTGCTTAACCAGAACGCTCAGCAACAGCCAGCTTCGGCGCCAAATGCCCCCCCTACAGGTGACAACCAGGGGCCGAACGCGCCATCTCAACCGAATCCGAATCAACCTAACCAGGCTAATCAGACTTTCGGCCAACCTCAAGTACTTGTGGGCGGTGAGTTTAATAGCGTTTTGATCTTAGATTTTCCTCTGTTAACATATCTAAGCTACACATAGTTTACATACACATAGAATACATACTAAACACATCGATCAGTCAATCCACATCTCACATGTATATTTTTAGGACTGGTAACAGATACTTAATATTTAAATTTAAACCAGAGAATAGGATCGAATAGGATAATTTAATAGCAGAACCACTGTGAGTATAATAATTAACCTTCACAAACATTTGTTGTATACAGGTTCCCACCAGATTTTCAACGGCTTGATTGCCGCCAGGAATCTGAATGAAGTCGAAGTGCTCATGAGTATGGAAGGCCTGCCTCAAGGCGCCCTGGGCAACGTCACAGTGCTCAACAACCTCATGACCCAGGGAGTGCAGTCCGATAATCCGAGTAAGATTTTTATTCTTGATTATCACTTAGAATTGGATTGAATAAAATATGAAGAAGAATAAAATGTGCTATGAACTTAATTGAAACAAAATATATTGCAAAAAAATCCAACGCAATTGAACAATTTAGGACATAATTGAAATTAAGACAAACGAATCTCATTTGTGACATCAAATTAAGCTCATAATATATTCCCAATGACTAAAGCAACGGGTATAATGTGAAGCAGAATTATCAATAATTTCACATATATATTTATACGTTTTTATTGAGCCCTAAACCCGCGCTTCAACTCAATCTCACCTTATACGAAGTTATACGTGGTGATGATGTCGAGTAATAAAAGGAACCTACTCAACTAACTCATAAAACATAATATCGGATTACATCATCTTCTGAGCAATGGTGTTCAATTGATGTAAGACTATGAATGAATGGTTATCGCTAGCCTAGCAGATTCTGAAGATGTCCAAAGAAGTGGGGTCTCTTTTAGCGACACCCTGAGAGTAGTCACCAGATATTTTACTTGTTCAATAACTTAGAAATTTCTATACTATCATGTGTTTTTGTACTTTAATTCTTGGTAAGTTATTGAAACCCGCTGTTTGTTGACCTCACCTATACTTAAAGATATGATTATTTTAATTTTCAGTTGAAATCAATTCCATCCCATGGACTGGAGGCCCCGGAGCTGATATTATACAGAATATCGTTAACACTCTCGTACGCCAAGGCCTAGTACCAGGAGCCGAAGATATCGCCCTGTATCTCGCCAGGGAAAACGCTCAAAACAACCCCGGTGCCGCTGCAACTGCGAATGGCCAAACCGGCCAGAACCAAACCCAAGCTAATCCAGCTCAGGGCACTCAGGCTCACGGTAACCCAGCTCAGGGTAACCCAGCTCAGGGTAATCCAGCTCAGGGTAACCCAGTTCAGGGTAACCCTGGTCAGGGTAACCCAGGTCAGGGTAACCCAGGTCAGGTTAATCCAGTTCAGAATAACCCAGGTCAGGGTAACCCAGGTCAGGGTAATCCAGGTCAGGGTAACCCAGGTCAGGGTAATCCAGGTCAGGGTAACCCAGGTCAGGGTAATCCAGGTCAGGGTAACCCAGGTCAGGGTCATCCAGGTCAGGGTATCCCATTTCGGAGTAATCCAGGTTATGTTCCAAGTCAAGGGAATCAGGCACAAGCTAATGCCACGTTTGCGAATGCAGGTGGTCTGCTGAATGGACATCGGCAGAACCGTAAGTCTTCTTTTTTTAAATATCTTTATTGGTTTTTTTTCCTTTTCTTTTTGAAATTTTTGATCCTATAAAATATAGGATAACAAAAATAAAATGGTGATACAAGCGAAAGGTATTAAATAAAACCACATTTACCATAAGTACTGTTAATCAAACTATCAAAAAAAAGTTTACGAGAAGTATATGGAAAAACTTTTTACAAAGAACTTAAATAGCTTAATAATTAGGTTAAAATGTAAACATCCTTTGTAAAGATTGGGACAAATATTTTGACGTCTATGCCTACAGTACTTACGATAACAAAAAACTAAAAAAATATTCCTGTGACTAAACTACTACGACTTGCATACATTGATCTATTTTTTGTCGTGCAGCTTGATAATGATACATAATAAATAAATAAATATTTCTGACACTCACACAACATTATCTAGCCCAAATTAAGTTTCTTTAAGAACTTGTGTTATGGATACTAGATAACTGATATACTTATAAACATACATATTAAATAAATACATTTTTTTATTTGAATAAACTTAAACATATAAACATCCATGACTTGACGACTAATATCTGTGTTCATCACACAAATATTCGCCGCCGCCGGAATTCGAACCCAGGACCTCTGGCATAGAAGGCAATGTATGTTACCGCTACGCCAGCCGGTCGTCAAATACAGTCAAAATACATGAAATATGTGGTTTCATTTAGTGCCTTTCGCTTGTGTCAACGTTGTATTTGATGGTGCAAAGAATTGCGTGCAAATTTTATTAACTAAATTCGCACATTTTTAAATGAGAAAGCGTCCATACTAAAATTTGTTATTATAAGCGTTTCAAATCAAGCCCCATTTTATGTATTTTATAAATCCCATTAAAGAATTAGAAAGTAATTATATTAATTCCATGTTCATGTATCTAATTCTGAGTTTTATTTATATGCACATAGCGTTCCATGTGCGTCGTGCAAATATGCGGGGCCGAGGCAGATCTTTGAACGACATTGTGTACGACAGCTTCGTGATTTGCGATAACGTACATTCTCGCCGTCGCACTGCTACACTGAGGTAATTAAATAAATTATTTTTTTACAGAGGTTATAAACAAATATATAGTATACAGGGTGAACTTTTTTGACTGGTGGGTCACTTTTGAAATTCGAGGACGTGATAGTTTGAGATCATGCATGAAGAGAAAAAAATATAAAAAGACGTGTGGCACTCGGAGACTGCCGCGGTAAAGCTATTGCATAGCATTTTTTATCAACTTATGCAATTATAATTATTTATTTATTTTATTAATGCAGTAATGTTTGATCTAATATGAAGTTCCACAAGTTCCTAGTAGATGGCGCTGATTGTTTATTAAAGCCCGCATGTAAAGTTATGAAATCAAAGTATCACCGTTGTGCCGGTCGGAGTTGGGGGTGCTAGGTTTTTTTCGTTACGGAATTTCTGGATTCGGTCTCCACGCTCAAGGCCCGCGATAGAAGCTATGCAATAGCTTAAAAATAAATATTAAATATTTACTGAGTAAACTGAAATGAACGTTAAAGAATTGATTACGCAACGCATGGTTACGCTAGCCTTGACAGCGATCCGCGATTGACTCAGTTGTATGTAAAGTAAATAGTAACATAGTAATATTTATTTATGGGGAATTCCAGTGAAATATTAAAGTACCTTCTTTTATTACATAATTATACTCAGAATCGAACACAGAGTGCTCTCCTTCAGTATATAAAATTTGTCACCAGTCACCCTCTGTATTTATTTTCCTACCCTAAAAGATAGAAATAATTTAAGGATATTACGATATTGCACAAAAGAAAATACAGGAAAGGAAGATTATTTTATTTAGAGCAGGAAGTATAAAATAAAAAATATGTAAATTGCAGTACTTAATCATTTACAGGTTCTATCATTTCACGCTCTTTATATAAACTTTCCTTAAAATGCAATAATAACTAAAATTGTTTGTTGTTAAAATTGTAACACATTTTTGAGATTTTATTGGCTGTCCTAATACTTATAGTCACTCATCTTTACAATTTAAATCATGCCACTCATATCGTTAATAGCTACGTAGTTCTCAATTGAGACACATTTTATCTCTTCACGGCGTTAGTATTATGTATTCTAATGATCACCACACTGTAATTTGCAGGCAACCTCTCCACATCAATCCCAACATTTGTTCTAAGACTTTTTAAAATTATTAATTAAAAAAAAATAGTTTTCCTATACAAAAAATATTTACTGTCTCTTAACTGGCCCTACTCTATTCACACTGATGACATGCAACATGCGCCACACCACGTGCAGCGGGGCGCGGGGTTGCGGGGTGACGTTCACAATACAGAGTAATAAATAAAAGAGGGAGCAAAATTTTGTTTGTTTTTCTTTTTTTTTTGTTATTTATCCAGATTTGTAAAAAGTCGTAGAACAAATGTTGTTGGGATTGATCTGGAGAGGGTGCCTGCAAGAGGTGATGCGATAATTAAAATAATCCCGTATACATCTGCTAAATGTTTCATTTTTTTTCCTAGGGAGCAGTTCCAAGCTCGTCTTTTGGCTCAAGAGCGCCATCGCGTCGAAAGATTTAATGGACAGCAGGTTGAAATGGTGAGAAAATGGCACAACATTGACCATATTTTTTTATGAAATACATAACATACCTAACTTTTAGAAGTTGTTTATACCACAAGATACCATGGTGTTTAAAATAGCATATAATGTAATCAAATGCGATAAACGTGTGAAGTATAAAAAGTGTATAGATAAAGGATATCGTTTTGGATCCATACAGTTTTGGGCTTTTTTCAACAGTGCCGGCCAAAAAAATTAAATGGTACGCATCGTTAGAGCTTATCGTTCTGAGCAATACGGCTGTCCCATTTCAAAACCTAGTAAGTCTCCAAAACGGGTTTTTCTTGTTTTTGAACTGAATACAATAACATAGACTGAACCAAAATCAAAAACACCTGTATCGATAATCATTTTCAATAAAAAGTAACACGCTATTCTAAACCTAGTAAAAGCAACAACATCCTATGCTTACCCATTTCAAAACATAGCAAGTAGCAAAACCATTTCAAAAACTAGTAAGTGGCGCCAGTGTTCGTTTGTTGGCCTTTAATGTCATATAAAAACAGGTTATCTTTTTCTTCATGTAATGTAACAATGCTTTCATCCAAACCTTGTGCTGGTAGATGTAGGTATAGAATCCTCATGAAAGGATGTTAATTTTACATCACAATAGTAGCGAACCACTAAAATCATCAAAAACCAACACTTGCTTGCATGTTTGATAGTTAAGTTATTCGACGAAATATTTGAATCTACGAAGTCTACCAAGCATCACAAGAATTCAGTTACCTAAACCATTAACTAAAGTTTACTTTACGTTACTTGTGAGGTTGCAGGAAACAATATAAACACAGCAGATATGTCCAGTTTACAAATAAATGTAATATGCGTAGGAGTTTCACAAGCCGGCTGCTTTTTGTGATCAAATGGCAGAAGCCATTGATTGTCTATCACCCATGTCAAGTGGTTATTGCTAATAATAAGTGGCGCCACCAAACGTTAAAACGTTTGCTATGGCCAAATTCTTGAAATGTCATAAAATGCTTTAGCTGACAATGCCGTGATTAAAGGTTTGTCGAGTATATCTGTAATCTGTTTGTCTTTTTAACCGAATTCAAAAAGAAAGATCTTAGTTTGATCCGTATGTATGAATGCTTGTCGGCGATATTAGCGCCTCGGGTTTGAAGATAGAATGACTGTATAGATTGTATTTTTTTTTTGTTTTAGGGTCACATCCAGACAGTAGTGCAACTGCTGAGCGGGCCACCAACCCCCGAAGCATGGGTCAATGCCCTCGTCGTGGCTATTGTAAGTATCTAACTGATAGATTTCTAAGTTTATAAAAAAATACAGATAACACAAGTAAAAAAGCGTTGGATTGATTAAAGTGGAGTCATTGTTATAGGTACCATTTGACAAGTGTCAGTCAGATAAATTTTCTTACAACACATCCAAAAATTAACTTTATTTGGCTGACATAAGGAAACGTCAAATGTGATCTTTGTGATGTGATCCCTACCCCCCTAGATAGGCGTGGCTTAAAAGTTGACTAAGCCACCTGGCGAGCGACTATATAAAATCATATGGACTATGCCACAAAACATCGTCACATACAACCAAGCACGGGCTTAGGACCCATTTAAACCTCTTTCACAAGAGTGTATAACTTTGACAGGCACGTCAGCTATTCCTGACTCAGGCGGTACAAAACGGTGAACCGGTACTGATGCCGAACGAGTTCCAAGCTCTTCGATCCCACCTTCGCAACTATATTCAAGATGTGCTCCAAAGAGCGGGGGCTAGCGAAGGGGACTCGGCCTTCGAGGGCGTGGCCGACTTTCTGGTCAACCAGTACAGTCATTTTATCACCCACATGGTAAGTTCCTTTTTTTTAACTGTTTTGGTATGTAGCTGTGCTAATATAGAACACATTTTAATCAGATTTGTGGAGTATAATTAAATTGTTTAAAAAGTGTTTTATTTAAAAATATGAATCGCGAAAATTTTGACAATATTAGCTCATTTCAGTGTTTCTTTGGTCGCGTCAGTCTCTAAAACTGTCTGTCGTAATTGAATAATTATTTTAGTACTTGCTAGCCTCACTCTTAGACTATTTTTTAGGTTATTAATATATTTCAACGTCAACCACGATAAAGACACAAAGCCCTGTGAGGGCTTATTAAAGGTTGTGATATTGATACTACATTTCCTTCTCTATCTCTTTGCCCTTTCTTCTCAACATATCAACGTTCTGAAGCTCCCGTAGATTACTTTGAATAGGATTAACTGTGGATTTCTATATCGAATCTTAATTTTCAATCTTGATTTTTCAAACAAAAACAATCTAGATTTTGGTTGCCATGGTAACATTCTTACATTAAAGTATTTACAAACAAGGATTTTGGATATAGATGTAATACAGAAATCCAGGGCTTGTTAATTGAACGTTTACACACCTACTGTAATTTCGACTCTATTTACAGAACGATACAGCACCATTGCGTATCGAGATCGATCCTCTGGAATCGATCCGAACTCTCGTCCGCTCTCGTTTGCCGGTAATCGTCGCTTCCGTAATGTCGGAGTCCAACAGCGAATTGTTCGCCGTGCGATTCTATATAGTCTTCGCGAGACTGTTTATAGATATGTGCACATTGGTCATGCATATGTGCTGCGATGGAATCGCCGGCTTGCGTGCCGTTTACAACGAGTTCTTGGTAAGTTTTTTTTTGTTTTATTTTTTAGTCTTGGCTTTTTTTGTTAGCTATTTGTGTTTTGTGTTTATATGAAAAAAGATTAATGTTGTTTTACTCATCTTTTCACGTACTTTCGGTGTCAGTTTAAATTACGAAACTTCACCCTACCTTATGAGGTAGGCAGGACACCAGATGTTAAAAAACCATCTGATGTCACAATTGACAAATTTTGAGGCATTGTAATGGTGGAGAGAGATTATTTCAGTGACAGGAGGTCAGCATATTGTGCACAAAAAACCTCCAATAAAACCTCTGTCCCTTAACTGACTTTTACAGTATGCAAGGGAAGAGAAGCAGCTGGCACATTCTGTGTTTTTCCTTTGCTCCTACTGTAGCATGAAATAACATTTCACTTTTAAATCCCTTGAATAGATTTTGTATTCATGAAACGATGAAATCATTTTGTTAACTTTCGAACTTAACCGGCCTTTCTTTTATTTAATACTTTAGTTTAATTCAATGAACTATTTCATTTTTCTGTTCCTATTTAAGATACAAGTTATTTAAAATAACCTGTTTTTGTAGGAATTGATTATCCGTGGCTTCAGCGACACAGCCCAAGAGGCCATCCGTATATTGAGCATCGGGAACTTCAACCATGTTGTCAGCACCAACGCTTTGATCCCGAACGTGGAGGCCGTTCAACAATACGTGCGTCTGCGCAATTATAATGTAAGTATTGTTTGAGTTTTTAATAACTGTGACTTTGATTTCATTCTCATTGTACTCTTATAGGAACTTACGTTAAGGTGGTATTAGGCCACAGCATGTGAATCCTATAGAGATATTAAAGTATAAGTATTTCGCTCGTTTGCGAAAAAAAATAACAAATATTGTTCTTAAAAGAAATTATCTAAATTTACATTTCAAACTTTAAAATGCCTTGTCTGATAATACGTTTTTACCGTTAAATATACGTTTGTAGCAGTAAGCTGGTGTACGACATTAATTTATTTGATTGCAAGCTCAACAGCATGCTGAAAATAATAGAAACAAAAAAAGAAAAACCTTAAAGCCGATCATTGAACTCTAACACAAAATAGTCGAAAGTAGGCATGAACAGTGCAGTACATACATGTGATTGTCTTCTGTGACTACGTGTTTGACGTAAACAACTGTTTATTACACTTGTGACTTTGTGATTGACAGCGGAACACATCCCGTCGTTCCACCCCGGCCCGGCCTACCCCCATGGAGTTCTCGCCCCCCTCCTGGCATCGCGAGGAACCGATGCAGACCACCCCCCCGGCGACCCCTAACGCACCCTCAACGGAGCCTACTGTGCCAGCTGTAGCTGTGGAATATATGTGAGTACCTACCTAAAATTAAAATATTTATTTATTTAATGGGTGATCTTAAATAAAGTGCACAAATACAGGCAGCTATAGCATACCAAAAATCAGGTTTGGAGCCAAAATGTCGGTATGAAAAAGATAACACTTAAAAGACGACATGAAGATATTAGGTTAAGTGCAGGGAAAGTTATTTAGTGACAAAGTATTAGACATTGAGATACTAAGAGCAGTACGGTAGAAAGAATGTAAATTTTTGAAATCTTAAACCTGCAAGTGCACAAAATTTATTCTACTAGTTAGTATCACAAAGACTGAATCTCAAATCGAACTTATCACTATAAAGGTGCATTTTCATTAGTCGTTTATAACCGCATGCGTCGTGCGTTAGATTTCCTAAACGCATGCCATAGAGCCCGCACGACGAGACCCGTTTTCATTGGTCGTTCACAACCGCATGCGGGAAATTTTCAAAACGCATGCCATAGTGCACGTATGCGAGGAACCGTTTTCATTAGCCGTTTGGCGTATGAGTTGCGAGATAATCTGGATACAGTTCGGCCATTGAATTAATAAGTACTAGTTGCACGTAGTAGGTACCAATTAAAAAATAACCAACAAAAATTTTAAAACGAGCGTTTCAAGTAGCTTTTATGTAAGATATTAACAGTTAATTCTACAAATTCTGAAAAAATACCTAAAAGTAACTTTTTCATTAGAGTAACTTTGGGTTATAATATGAGAAGGACTGGGAGTCCCCGCATGCTTTGTATCGAGCGAGTTATCGACCGAGGTAATTTCATTGGTCGTTGAGCCGCCGCAGCATTCGGGCTAACGACAACTTATCGACAGAGGTAATGTCATTGGTCATTAGACCGCATGCGTCGAGCCGCCGCATGCGGATTAACAGCCGACTTATCGACTAATGAAAATGCGCCATAAAGACTAATCTCAGAACAACCGACCCCACAAAACTTTAGTCGCCGATAAAAAATTGAAAAACAAATAACTCTTCTTGCATACATAACTCATTACCTAATAATAAAACACAAAAATGTAGTGTATCTACCCATGTCCGTTAAGTTGAAAATATAGAACCAATGTGCCTCGAGTTTCATTTGACAGGCTATAATGCAAAGATGGTTTAGGACCACCAAATAACATAATTTGGCACATAACAGCGTAGCAACAGACGCCAAGTATTCGCTAGTTTGACATACAAAATAATTTAATACCATCTTGAACTAAGTCGTCAATTATTACTATTATACGAGTCTGAGGTTAATTTCTACATTTTAGTATACAATTATAATTCTATTACAGAAATGCTCCAAGACCGCCGATGGTCAGGGCCAATTTTGGCATCGCAAGGTCTATCGCGGTAAGTCCTTAATAATTTAGTATAAAACCTAAAAAAATGATTTCTAAACTCATTTACTTACTGAAAAAAAAAACACTTTAATTGTAGATTTTTCTAAAGTATTCGTTCTGTAAAAGTCAGCAATGCACAGCATGCAAAAAGAACATTGACTATTAATTCAATAAGTTTGTTTTTTTATTTCAACACTAATCTCTGAAACAGATTAAAAATAATAGCAACGACGATTTTGTCTTAGCAAAATGTGGCTCTTTATTAACCTAATTATACGCTTAATAACAATACTGTCTTCTCACAGTCCTCCGCTCCGTCTACGATCACATCTCGCGACTTACTCCTTAACGGGCTCGTCCACCCACAAACACGCAACACCGTTGCACAACAATTGCGAAACTCTATCTCCCAGCAAGGGCAAAACCTGGTCTCGCAACAAGCGCTAAATGTGCTCTCACAACGAAGTCAAAACACGCTGACCCAACAAGCTCGCAGCTCGTCTACTTCACAAGCTCGCAGCTCGTCTACTCCACAAGATCGAAGCTCGTCTACTCCACAAGATCGAAGCTCGTCTACTCCACAAGCTCGCAGCTCGTCTACTCCACAAGATCGAAGCTCGTCTACTCCGCAATTTCGAAGCTTGTCCATTCCGCAAGTGCGAAGCGCGTCAACGCCGCAAGCTCGAAGCGCGGTCACTTCTACAACTACCCCTACTTCGACCACTTCGAATACGGCTCGACCGCCGCTGAGGACCGCTTCGCAGTCCTCCTTGAATCAACCGAGGGGAGCGTAAGTTGTTTGTTTATTGTTTTGTGTTTTTTTTTTGGGATGCTTACAGCTGTTCATGTTCTTTAGGGATTAAGAATTAAATGATTATGAAGGCTTTTTAAAAGAGTTTTTTCTGAATCAAGGCGCATAGAGGTCAAATTTAAGAATTTTCACTCGTAATATCGATACATATTTGATTGACAATTTAGAATTTTATGTCTATATTTATCAAATCTAATATTTCATACTGATCACAATAAAAAAAATATAATGTGCTGAATTATGGTTTAAGTTAAGACTTCATTTATCGTATTTTTAAACGGTCGCTACTCCTTTTTTAACTTGAAAATACAACTACAATATGTGTGCTCTCTTTGATTTTGCTGTAGACTGAAAGAAAAAAATACTTCATACTATTATTTTGTTCTGCTTTTATATACAGGGTTGATTTTTAGTCACCAGCCAAATTTCAATGTTATTTTCTTTGATACGATATAAACATACCTGCATATTTATTTTAGTAACGCTCAGTTTCAAAAAAAAAAAATATGCCACCACAACTTTTTAAATAATAGTCGTTGTTGATGAACATAGCTACTACGACGTGGCATTTCATTGATAATACTACGACATAGAACTACAAGATATTTGTAGTAGCGCGTAGTCTTCATTATTGTAATAGTATTCATTCATAATTTAAAGTGATCATGCTTTGCTTAATATATTAGCGGAGTTACTAATTTCCTTGTAATAAAAATACATACCTTTTTTTTTAAAAAATCGTTTCTTTAAATGATATTTATTGCGTAAAAAAAATTTGGCCGGTGACTAAAAACATTATGTTTACGATGTATTTTCTGTATTAGGAAAGCTCCGCCACCAACACCAGCTGCGGCTGCCGATAATGGTGATTCTTCACCAAAAACCCCAAATCCGGAAGATAACGTGCAATTTGTAAGTTTACGGCTCTTAAGAACATTATATAATCATAACTTAGGCTTGTATTATTAAATTTTAATCAGATTTAAACTGTACTTAAGTGTCGATTTTGTGATAGTTCTCTTTAGAAAATTTACCAACGCTGATCGTGATCAATTGTAACTAAACGTGCATAATCAGCATTTATTTAAATTGTACATAATTAATTAATCGTAACAATTTATTTAACAAGTTATTAAACGTTGAACAAGCATTTAAAGCGGTTTCATCGTTTTATTCCATAGCAGTAATTTAAGTTTGGCAACCGCTGAATTCAAAAGGGCTTTTTATAAATAGGTTTTTGAAAACACTAAATTAGAACATACTTCTCTTAGATAACTTAAAAGTGGTAAAAACTACATCTTCTTTAAAGTTTAGCAACAGCCAACCACTATTCTAAAATAACTTTTAAAATGGTATTAAAATCTATATGTTCGTTTCAGGTGCCACCAAAGTTCATATTCCAGCACTGGGGCGAGGAATGGGTCCCCGTGTTCACCCGGGACCAGCAAACCCAGAGCCAGGCCCCAAGGGATGCCTCTCCTGAGCCCTTCAGCGATGCCTATCTGACTGGTATGCCTTCAAGGAAACGCAGATGCGTCAGGCAGGGCAGACCCCCGGCGACCCTTGACGAATTCATGAATGGCAAGTAGTATTGGCTTTATTTGATCTTGTTTTGTTTAAAACGTACAAATAATAGTTTTTTTTTTATAAAAGAGATTAAGATTTTGATTTTTTATCCTATGATATTTAAAATATTAAAGTATTATATTATGTAGCGTTATGCGGATCACAGTGTCCTAAACGACGCTTAATCTCTCAGTACTTACGTGTCTCTTAGATTTTAGGGTCCAATTAGATTTTATTTGTAAACTAGAACGTTCTGGTTGGGTTCGATTTAATTTGCCACATTTTTTTCTGATTTAATATACACTGGTCATCACGGAAATCGGCCCACCTACTTTTTATACGAAAACTCACGTTTTTATATTGAAAATTAAAGTCTTGCTTGGCGATGAGCGGTCTACGGTCAGTTGCGATCCTGTTGCTGGCTTGTGAGGTCTTAAGTTCTGTACTTGAAGTCTACAGCCCATCCCGCACTTCATGCAGCCATTGATAGAGATCTACTCCAGAAAGGTGCCGATTTCTTACAGCTGATGTCACAAAAAAGCGGTCATCTCTTTGAATGGTGACCCTTGGTCATCCAGATCCTGTTCTTCTGTGGTGCTGCCAAGATTCTTGAAACCCCTGGTAGATTCTCCAAACCGCAGATTGACTGAGACGTAATTTTCGAGCGACACAAATCAGGCTGATTCAGTTTCAGTAGCACCCGTCATTTCAGGCTACTGCAATCTGATTTACAGTGATAATCAATAAAATAAGTCTTGTTCACAACAATTACACTGCTGCGAACACTTGGTTGCGAATTAAACAGAGCCAAAGTGAATACTTAAGGATTTATCAAAACGGCACTGCGCACCGTTAACTTTAAAATTTCATCAAGTATCCTTATATGCGTTCCTTATATATATTAGAATCAAATGTCAAAGATCTTCTCCGGCCCTAAGCAAAAATAAAACGTACTTCTAAACACTTAATTTTGAAATAATAGTGTATAGTGCAAAAAACAAGGTGGGCCGATTTTTGTGATGACCAGTGTATTATGAATGTAGTACAGCTAAAATAGTACGTCATAATTCGTAAATCGAGGCAACTTTCAGTTGCGAAACTATGAGCTACGGACACTGTCCGTATCATGCTTCAGCGCAAAATAGAAGTTTTGAAATAACTTTCTTACTTAGTTTAATGTTAGTTTTAAAAGAAACAAAGTATAAGTATATATCGATAAAAATCGAAAGCTGTTACTTAAATTCTCTTAATAAAAATCTCGATAGTGAGTAAGAAATAAAAGGCCACCTCTGTTTTGACCCTGACTCGGACAGAGAGCATCCGTGAGGCGTCGGAGATAGCGGCGCCGGTCCCGGACCGTTGCTACCGGCTGGCGTTCCGCGAGCATGTGCGCGAGCTTGCTCGGCAGCGGGCCGCGAGCTGCCCGGACTGGGACCCGGCCCAACACGCGCCCGCCGCCAGCTTCCTGCAGCAGGACAGGTACACACACTATGCATTTCAAATGAAAATAGGACTGGCTTAGCGCCACATTGTGATCAATGCTATATTGATCACAATATCAGTTCGAACCAGTCAGGTAGAGTAAGCAAAAATGTTCTTAAATAAATGAAAAATGTGATATTACCCGACCGGGATTTGAACCTGGGACCTCTCGTTTGCCGGACGAGTGCTCTTCCACTGAGCTACCGGGGCCTGGCGGGACGCCTCGAAATTACTTACCGCATTTTTGTTTTTACGTTATATTGCTAACGTAGCTCCATCTTATGGTATAGCTTTGCAGCTAAGACCATCCAAGACCAATTTCTTTACAGAAATCCCAGTTAAAGTGAAGCGTTGCAATGTTTTTTAATATGTTTTTTAAATGCAAAAACTTAAAAACATTATTAGTATCGAATATAATTACAATAAAATAATTATTTAGAGTTTTCAATTTCTTCCATTCCACTTAATGATGAAAATTCATTTTCTGAATAGTCGTAGTCGTCGTATAATATGTTGGCATGGCGTCCGAGCTTTTTCGCTATGCATCCTCTTTACTTTCGCGCGTAAATAAAGTTTAAAAAGTAATTGAATTATAAAATAAAAAAAGTAATATAAGTTTTTATTTCTATTACATATCGACTACCACTTTGGCGATGGGGTAAACCTGTCTGCCTCAGACGACAGTGGTTGCGGGTTCGGTTCCCGCACAGAACAAGAAAAAAAATGTTCCGTGTCTGGGTGTTTTTCTATTTATGTATTTATATTCTAGTTCGGTACATGGTAATCCCATTACACAAGCTATGCTTACTTTGGGGCCATGGGGGCATTGGTGTGATTGTCTGGAGATTTTATTATTATTTATTTTATATAATACTCTGATAAACAAAATAAAATAAATAGTTGCTATTTTTATTGAATTTTTTTTGCAGACCTTGTTTTCAAGTGAGTTTTGACAGATAGAGGTCATTGACGTTCCTAATCTCATTTGAATCTCACAGTACATAACTACACGCCTGTATCCCTTATTCATTCGAAAATACATAGTGACTTGGTGAAATAAATACAAATTGCTTGATACTTTAGGTGTCACGTACGTTAGGTTACGTTAGGTACGTTAGGTGTGACTAACTCGTGAAAAGTGACTCCTTGAAATTTATTTGTATTTACTGTATTGTGCAAACAGTGCTGTGACAAGCGCCTGAATTTATCTGAGTAGTTAGGGCAGAAAGCCGTTACTCGCGGCGGAAAAAAATGTTTGGGATGTCCTCTGTACGTATTAATAATATCTCAATGATGTTCGACGGCCTCCGTGACGCGGTGGTCTAAACGCTATTACGCCAATGGCGAGTTCGCGGGTTCAATTCCCGCTCGGAATAAGAATAAGACATGTTTCGGTTCTGGACGTTTATCTATATTTGTATTTTATATTTGAAGACCGGCTGGTGTAGTGGTAACATACATTGCCTTCAATGCCAGAGGTCCTGGGTTCGAATCCCAGCGGCGGCGGATATTTGTGTGATGAACACAGATATTAGTTGTCAAGTCATGGATGTTCATATGTTTATTTAAGTTTATTTTAATAAAAAATATGTATTTATTCAATATGTATGTTTATATATTTCTTAAGTATATCAGTTATCTAGTATCCATAACACAAGTTCTTTAAGAAACTTAATTTGGGCTAGATAATGTTGTGTGAGTGTCAGAAATATTTATTTATTTATTATTATTATATTCTAGGTTTCTCTAGTTCTCTATATCGTGTCTCAACACAAACTTTGCTTACTTTGAGGCCATGTAGCCAGTGTGAATTTCTATTATTATTATCTATGTCCATTGCAATAAAGTTTAAATTTGTATTCTCATAATATTACTTATTATTCTTTCAGTCCTGAAAAACCGGACGAGCCGGAGGAAAGTGACGAGCTCACAGACGACGTCTGAATGCTTTCAACGCGAGACATACAAGATCTATCTTCATCACGTATGCGAAGAAGAAGACTCAAAGAATTGTTCAATGATATAATGAGCCGTATTCGGCATTACAATCTCTAATTAAGACTCTCTAATGTCAAACTTGGTAACTTCAAAATCAGCTGTTGTCAGCAACTTTTGAATTTGAATTCTCCATATTTGACATTAGACTCGAAATTAGCGAATCTATCGAGTCCACTATTATATGATATCGTGTAAAACGACCCTAAGTTTATTCACACTAAAATACGGCATCTTTGAAATAATATAATTTATTTTTTATCTGTTGTTGAAATGAAATATTGATTTTAGTAATATTTTTTTATTATTATTGCAATTGATTTTAAAAGTGTTTAATAAGTTTTATTCTATGTGCTGTAATGCCTTTGAGAAAACTAAATTTTACTGTGAGTTACATATCTCAGTGTGTTAATTTTGGTTGACAATATACGATTGCGTCGATACCGGTTGACAATTTACGATTGAATCGTATCACTGGTGGCAATGATTGGATTTATATTATTTTAAATGTTCAATCACCAGAGTTGTATTTTAGTGAAATAAAATAAGAATAGCCCAAATATTTATCATCTATGTTGTATGAATGTTTTAAAGTATAGAATTATCGTGCGTATTCAAATATATACCTATTCATATTGTAGATGTTGTAACACATTTTACTTAATAATGAGCATTTTATGCGATTTTAATAATAATAAGGATCATTCAGATTTTATGCATGCCGATAAATCACTATCAAAGAACCCATAGAAGCATTTCATTTTATTGTCACATGAAACAGTTTATTTTTCTGTTATAGAAAGTTATTCATATGTATTTTTCATTAAGGTTTCTTTCACATAATCAATGTTTCTCACAGTTTATTCCCAATTTATGTATGTTATGTCTGGTTTTCATAAATTAATGAAGATTTATAACTCGATTTATAGCAAATTATTAGGTTTTCATGATGTTTCACTCACCAAATCTTTTTCACATGAAATAGACACGGTACAGTTTTATGATATGAAATAATATTTAATTTGCATGTTAATAATTGATTTATTTATTGAAAATGGAATACTTGATTGATACAAGTTGGTGCGTATTTATGATGTTCTGCGTTTAAGAGACGGGCAAAGTAATTTCGTGAGAGTATAGTCACAACTCGTTTATAAAAATTTATTTTAACAAACTGGGACTAAATCAAGTTGTCATTAATTCACATGTGACTAAAAAAGACAACACAAGAACACACTGAAAAAAAGGGGAATAGAACCTAGGTATTACACCTATAATTTCGATGTTATTATACAAAAATAAATATAAGGGATTCAGGAATCTAAATATTGTTAAAATTATTGATGTCGAATCGTTTTTTTTTTAGTAACTATCGGACTCTTTCACTTTCTATCAATCTCTCATAAATGATCATTACTTGCCATCTCTAAACCCAAACGCCAGGGTCATCCTGTGTGAAAAAGTTAGTGAGAATTCAATATTTTTTTACAATTTCACGATAATAGATTTTTTTAAGGAATGCAATTTTTTATTTACATTTTGAATATTATATGTTATTTACATAAATGAATTTAGTTAATTGATGATTGCATTTGAGACAGTATGTTTTATTCAGCTGTTCCGTTATGTTTTAGCGCGATAGTAGAAACCTTTGTAGAACGCTGATAAGCCTTATACAAACATATTATGAACAGGAAACGGCCTTGTCCTGGTTTAACTTATGTATATTACAAATAATTCAATATTTATACTAGCATATTAACAATAGTAATTAATTCACAGCACTTATGGTCCCTTTTAAAGTCTTTGTTGGACGAACTTAATTTTTGTGACCCTATTTTTGAATGGAATAAGAATCAGCCACCGAATTTTGTTATCTGCGACTATTGATGTACAATAATGTAGTCCTAATTAAAAGCTTAATTTGTGTAATCCTGTCAAATATTGACAACATCACGATTTTATGACACGTCTTACCTAATTTCGATATAATGGAGAAGAAAACGAAAAGCTCTAAATAGATGTCGCTTCATACGCTTGACTCATTACAAACCGTCAAATGAACAAGTTGTATCGAAATTGCTTGTTCACTGTCATTTTTTTTGCGGTAAACCTATATGATAATGTGTTTTTCTGTATGAAAATGGGGAAACTATGGACCGTTATATGTGCATTTCCATAAAAGTCCAAATGGTATCCATTTTCTATAAAACTTGTGACTACGAAACGATGCATTTCTATTTTTTGATAAAAAAAAACAGTATAAATTAACTTTTAAAAAGAGTAAAAATTAACTTTTACTATGGTATTTGACAGTTGTTATGAGCCAAGCGTAATTAGCGCCTCTAGTGGAAAAAGTAGACAATTTTCTACCCCATTAGATCAGTTTACATTTTTAATCTTATCAATCGTTTCTATATCGATGTTTACACCTTAGACCTGCTTACATGATAAAAATATTGTTACAAATTTCAAACTCAAAAGATTTTTACTTCGGGCGTTTAAGCACAGGGGGCTTTCTGCTTAGCTGGAGAGGTTGTTTCTATCCACAATGCTAAAATGTGATATGATACCAATGTTTTAAAAATAAATGGTAGTTACTTATCTGTGAATGTATAATTAACAAGATTCGGTGAATGTAAGCTTTGTAACCCGAGCTCCGCGTTTTTAGTTCAAGATGCATGATCACGTTATTTTATTACGTTTTTATTAAGTATGTCATTAGGTACCTTTTTGGGTTTATTTTAATTTTTTAGAGCAATGACAAACTGTAATTTTTGTCTTTATGAAGTGTGTGGTCTGACGTTGAAAGTGACGAAATCATTGTTTTGTATACGTAAATATATGTATAAATAATACTAAATTATTTTAACATCAACGTCTCAGTGCTCTATATGGCTGCAGGGCAATTAATGTAATTTGAATGATGCATAAATGTACCCAATTTTAATGAATTATGAATACAATCTATTACACCTCAGACACCAGGCCACACAAAAAAATAATAGAATAGTAAATATTTGTTTTATAAAAGTGACCAGTAATTTTACCCTCCTTTTAGGCTAAAGTGTTTTTTCAATTGACAAATACTCCCGTTAAGTTTTTATAAAATCGGATATTGTTACAAAAATTACATAATATTATTTAACATGCACTACTTTAAGCAGTTCAATTACTTACTTTTAGAATAGTCCATTAAACATTATGGATAGTATAATAATATAATCACTAAAACATTGCGACGGGTGATCCATTTGGAGGTTCTTTTTTCAAAACTTAGAAGTAATTAAAAAACGAATTTATTCTACGAAAGAACCATTCTGTACATTCAACCGACTTCCAAAACGAGGAGGGTCTCAATTCGTATGTATGTTTTTTTTACGTATTTTTGTTACGCGATGTTTTGGACAGTTATGACGATTTGGAAGATTTCGAATATTCAGTTTCAAATTATAGAGGATACTTCATTATCCCCATATAAATTTCCCATATAAATTTCACTGCAATTTCAGATTGTCTAAAGATTATTTCTTTTAAATGTCATCCGCAACTGCGGCTAACATGGTCCATTGCAGTTCCAATGTTCAATGATGCGTTCACTTTGAAATGTATTTGACGAATATCGCGAGTAATGTTGACTTGAAGTTGTTCTATCATACTCAATTATACATATAATTAAACATGCCGCTTAACCATATACATTTGGACTGAACATAGGCCCAAAGGAAAAAGTCTAGGGTATCGATGTCACAGGATCTAACGCGGCTAACTGAACGGTCCGAAACGTGAAATTAACTGTTGACCAAAACGTTTTCACAATAAAGCCATGGTCGCACGAGCTGTGTGACAAGTCGCGCCGTTTTATTGGTACCATGTTACCTAGAGATCACAGGCTGCAATTTCAGGAAACAAATAGTCGATAATCATGATACGATAACGGTCGCCATTGACATTTACTATCTGGAGATCTTCGTTTTGCCCTGTATGTGGGCTCTGTACCGGACTAACACTTTCCACGCTCAAAGTACTATACTGAACACTAATAGGCTAACATGACTCACGCTCCATCTGTCAAAAATCTGTGGCCAAAAAGTAGCTCTAAATGAATCACCCTGAAAACCTTGGCAAATAATGTAGTGCACTAAACTGACATTTCGTAAAGTCTAAAGGAAAATAATGATACTAGTTAAAATCTTCGTAGTGTAAGAACTGAATGAGAATGGCTGAAATCGAATGTTACTTTTTTATTAGCTTACCATAAAATTTTAAAGCAATGTATAAATACGTGAATTATGCCAGTCTGTACTAAACTTTGATCCTAAGATACTTTGCATAGCAACGAGAATTGCGTGGCACTAAACTTGAGTCAGACAAACGACATAGAAATCAATCAATTCTCGTTGCACGTCAGACTACAGACTTAAGTATCAACTTAGGATCATAGTTTAGTGCAGACGGGAATTAGAGCTTTATACGGGAATTGGGAATTATCTTTACAGTAACCTCAATAAAAATTACTAATCACAAAACATACTAGTGCTTTAAGACGGTAACAGTAGAAGTATTTTTTTTTTACATTGCCGATATCTTTAAAAAACCATTCATTCACTTAAACTGCGTTACTTTTTTTTTTCTTCCCTAAAGTGCGCACACGAACTGTCATTTTACTGCATTGGTTTATTTGCCAAGTTGTAGTAGCCGTAGTAATATAAATGTTGTTGGCCTAAAAGGCTCATAATTGTATGTGTATTTAATGTATTCAATGGTATTTGTCAGCTGCAAAGCAACTTTTTGGACACTGTAGGTAATCATAATAAAATTTATATGTGTAGAATTTTTGGGAACTAATAAAGAATAGTTACAATCTTAAACAAACTCTATTTTATTTCATTTTTCATATTTTATTTATTTAAAGATTCGTACAAGGAATAAGGTTGATCACAGAAAAAAAATCTTGCTTGATATCTATATTATCAAACGTGAGACGCCGAATGCTGAACGAGGGCCAAGGTACTCCCTCCACTTTGCAAGGTTGGGTCGTATGGTAAATAACAAGGAGGTGCATCAGAGACTACAGCTTTGTCCTCCTACATCCAGCGTTTAGCGGCGAGCGCAGCCACATCTTCGGTGTTCCTTGCGGCTAACATATGGCCTGTGGTTTGTCTATGCATCTCCTAATTTTAGATTCAATCCAGCAGCCGTTTAGACTTAAGTACCTACCTATTTCCCAAAGTTGGACTTAGAACCTTTAGCCTTGAAGTTATCTTCCAGCAGAAGATAGTCGTCGCAATTATAATAGCCATTGTGGAAAAATACTTGCCTTGTATCCTGTCTAGAGAGTTGTAAGAAAATCGAGTCTTTCAGTCTTGAGTCGTTTTTCAAGACTAGGACTTGATAGTCACATTGAGTCCGAGTCTTTTTGAGTCTTACAAGTCCTTTTGAGTCTTTTAAGTTCTTAGAGCTAGACTGAGTCATGAACTTGAGTTGGGGTATTATATTATCCAATGTTGTGCGGTGTTTGCACCACTGTTAAAAACGGCTTACCAACGATATCCCTTTGGTACAAAAGGCAGCGCATCAAGCGCTACAAATCTGTCAATTTTTTTTACTTGAATCTACACTCTATGCCCTTGACATTAAGGTAAAATTGATTGGGGAAATTTGACAGGTAATGTAACACTTGATCTGCTGCCTTTTGTACCAAAGGGATATCGTTGGTAAGCCGTTTTTAACAGTGGTGCAAACACCGCACAACATTGGATAACCCACGAAAACTATTTACGGTACTCACCTGAGTCCAGTTATAGCAAATAAAATAATATTGACCTTAAAGTACAAGTTGTGTTGAAACATTGTGTCATTCTAATTTGGTCTTAGTTTTATTAAGCTGTTTTATTGCTAAACTATATGGAGGACACAGTCATGAGGTGTTTGAAGTAGACTCAGTCTTAGAGTCCTTTTTCCAGGACACAAGTCTTTTTACAAGACTCCAAATTCTGAAGGACTTCAGCTCTAAGTTTTATTTTTAAGACTCGAGTCTTCAAAAAAAGACTCAGGTCTTATTAGATAGGACTCCAAGACTCGAGTCTTTTACAACTCTAATCCTGTCCACACCTCAACCTTAAAGTTAAAATTATGATGTTTTAATTACTGAAATCGTTGAAGAGGCTACCAATGTATGGGTACTTTTATATTCAACTGTTCATCAAAACAGTTAATCTAAATAAATGTCTAAAAATAAATTACCTAAACTGTTATACGTGAACCCAAAGAACCTACTTTGTAAGCATAGTGCTTTACACTAGTAAGTATGTATCGTAGTACTATGCTTACGAAGTTGCTCCTTCCAATGGTAACACGGAGGGACGAGGCCAAAGGGGGCTACTGGGAAAAACCGCCTCACACAGTGGAACTAAGTATACTAGTATCTACACATAAACATGCGAGCGAGTTTAGAGAACTAAACTTGGTCGGCTAGGACGCAAACCTAGGACCTCTCAAAGTAGAAGTGACACTCAACGAATGCGCCACAGAACCCGTGTTTTTATGTGAATAAATAGGCTAGTAGGTAAGGCTGTTGATATAGATGCCTTTTTTTTACTGGAGGAAAACTTTCAATTACGTCCCCGACCGCCCAAGAGGCAACTACGGGGTATGTGGGTATGATCTGGCAGAAGGCCAGATCTGCCCACTAAAAACCTCCAGGTGCACCTAGATGGAGCCCACGGTACCGCCATTGACATTACCTGCGAGCCCCGGCGGATTGCGCTCAGCCTTAGCCGAGCGCCCCCCACGTAGTAAATAGTCCAGTACAAGAGACCATTTTCCCACACATAGCCCTAATAGCCGCAGCAGTTCCCCTCAGCCGCTACGGCTAGCTATCTGGAAGGACAAGGTGAGCGTATCTCACCCCCCCCCCCCTCCACCTGATTTAGATGCCTAGGTTGGCCGCGGAGGCGCACCGTTCCAGGTACCTATTAAAATGCAATTTTGACTATCCAATAGTATCACAATGCCACCAGCATATTTTGATGGCTCAATCTAATGCTACAGCAATGGGGTAGAAAACTGCCTACTTTTTCCACTAGAGGCGCTAATTACGCTTGACTCATAACAACTGTCAAATACCATAGTAAAAGTTGATTTTATACTGTTTTTTTTTATCAAAAACTAGAAATGCATCATTGCGTAGTCTTAAGTTTTATAGAAAATGGATACCACAGTTTTTCTGAGGATATATTACACATGTGGAAGTTGTGGATGTACTTGATTTGAACTTTTATGGAAATGCACATATTACGGTACATATTTTCCACATTTTATACAGAAAAACAATTGATCATATAGATTAACCGCAACAAAAGAACAGTGAACAAGCAATTTCGATAACAACTTGTTCATTTGACGGTTTGTAATGGGTCAAGCGTATGAAGCGACATCTATTTAGAGCTTTTCGTTTTCTTCTCCATTACAATAAGCCCAATGGACCAAGGCTCGGATACCGGTTAAATTTCTAAACCGTTATCATGTACTTGGCGTAAAAACTTTATTTTTTGCTTTTGCTCCTGAAACTGGTATTTTAAAACCGGTTTATAGAGGAGCATATAGGAGCATTATATAAAGTTCTTGTTCGATTTACCGGTTAAGAACAAAATAACCGGTTTAATCCGAAGTTAACTTTATTTGACCTAAATTCTGATTCGTTACCCGGGCGCCACACTTAGTTTCAAAGATTTGCACAAATGTTTGACGACTTTGCAAAGTCATTTGAACACATATTGACGTAACCTGCCAGACTTGCTTCGCAAACACTTTTCTCCACAGTATGCTAGTAGACAACAAACAAGATGGACAACGATTTTGTAGACTCGGTTAGCCTGTATTATTTGTGTGCATGTAATTATATTTTTTTTGTTTGTTATTTTTCGGGTTCCATGTACATAGTTGCCCCTGTAACAACTCTACAAATTCCAGAACGCACTCGCTGCCCCAGTCCATTATATGGCCGCATGCAGTGTAACATGCACACAACCGTCCCGCTCAACAACGCTCGAGCAACTGGACACTGAACAAGTGTGGCTAGCCACGCAAACATTTGCACAAATACAACTTTGAACACTTTGATGTGTGGAAAAAGACCGACACCGGATGGCAAAGTGCAAAGCTTTGTGCAAACGTTGAATACATATGCAAAGTCCAGCGCCACACAATTTGTGCAAACATTTGTTCAAACATTTGTTCAAACATTTGAAGCTAAGTGTAGCGCCGGCATTAAAGAAGTTCACTTAGTGCATTTATTAACTCGAGTGGTAATGGTCCCGGCCGGCTAGATAAGGCAGTCTCATCGCTCGTCGAATAAACCGGTTTATTAAGGTTTCCATAAAGTTCTCTAAACCTAAACGTTCGCATTCTTAAAATAGTTCGGAGCAAAATGCCATGGATGTCACTGATTTGTTTTTATCTCTGACTTAGCTCACGTTTGAACTCCATCTGGTGGTAAGTATAGACGAGATTGAAGAAGACACCAAACGGTTTAGGAAGGAACCGGCTTTTCATACTACATTGCCGAAATACTTCACCGTCGGGTGTTATTTGTAGCCAGACGAACTTTTGACAGCGAGTCGCCTTGTAACTGCTAAGCAAAAAGGGTAGTCATGATTTTGACCTGTATGTATGTATGTGGGTATGGATGTTCATCTGTTCCATCATAACTTCTAAACAAGTTATCGTAATTGGACAAATGAGGTGTCCTTGGAAGCGTCATGGCGTTAATTTGACTACAGCGCCCCCTAGGATAGGTTCCTACTTAAAGTAAAGAAGTTAAAAAATGTTTCTTCACGGTTTCTTGTAGGGTATCAAATGAAATGAAAAATCTTTGCTAGAGCATTTTTATATGTTGAAAGGAAAGCCTTGGATTTATTTTATTATCAGGTATAATGAATCTCGTTTGCTACAGTAGGTGGCATACGACGACGGCCATCCTTTAAACTTATGTCTTCAGTGTGACAAATATTTCAGCAGACAATTTTCTTGTTTCGCACATCTTAGAGCGTCTTTTTGGTGCTTAGTCGGGTTTTGGTTTTTAGATTTTTTTTTTCGACGTGCTTATCCGAAAAGGTTTTTCTGAGCCGACCCTCCGCTACTACTAGTAAATAATTTTTAAACATCTTGTAGCTTTTTTGTCTTTTCAAGAAATCCTCGCTATTTCAACTGACTTCCAAAAAAGGAAACTTAGCGCATCTGGCCGCTTTATTCTCAAATTATGTGAAAACCACACCTTTGACCCATGCTTTTTTTCTAATTTCATTACAAAATTTAAGACGCTTCACAAATGGGAATAAGATTCACTATTGTAAGTAGGTCTAATAGTTTAAGAGTTATTGTTGATCAAAGATACCTACCCCTTCGCTCACGGTAGCAAAATTTACCTTAACTTGCAAAACGACAGCTGTTTAAGCTTTCTGGCTTGTACGAATGGAGAAGAAAACGAAAAGCTCTAAATAGATGTCGGTTCATACGCTTGACACATAACAAACTATAAAATGAACAAGTTGTAATCGAAATTGCTTGTTCTGTGTTCTATTTTGTTGTAAACCTATAAAATAATGTAAGCACATGTATCAAAATATGAAGAATGTGGACCGTAATATGTACATTTCCACAAAAATTTAAATCAAGTAACATCCACAAGTTCCGCATGTGTATATCCTCATAGAAACTGTGGTATCCATTTTCTATAAAACTTATGACTACGCAATGATGTATTTCTAATTTTTTGATCAAAATCACTGTAAAATTAACTTTTACTATGGGATTTGACAGTTGTTATGGGTCAAGCGTAATCAGCGCCACTAGTGGAATAAGAAGGTAGTTTTCTACCCCATTCAATCATGGTGTTTTGCAAAAGACAAAGGTTCAAAGTAAATATATATGCATATGTTTAATTTTATTTATTTATCTACAACGCGCCCATCTTACTAAAACCTAACTCTAGTCAACAGTTAAATTTGAGTCACATTTTGAATCAAAATCATTTATTTTTGAACATACTGTAAAAAGAAATTGCATATGTGTGAGTACCTACTGTGAAAGCGTCAGCCTATTCTAGGAAGATTGTCATCCGCTGGAGACAAGTGACACGCTACCAAATTATTACGTTAGTTGAAAACATGACTTATTATTTTATTTTTAGTATAACCTAATAGGTAACTGATAGGACAAAGAAATTGTGTAATTTGGGAAAATCCGTTTACAAGAGAAAATAGACAAAAGTCCAATTTTATATGTTTTTGTTCTGTGAACGTATAGTATAGTAGGTATAGTATCGTATGTAGTATCGTGATAGTATGTTTATTGTTTAATATAGATATGACTAACCGCAAAAGTTTCTGTTTTGTTTTTTGCCTTAGTTAATAACTCTAGTGTGATCGACTTTTGTACCTGTATTTTGTGATTTAGCCATCGCATTTTTTATACGTAAGCGTCTCAGATTTTATATTACATTTAACCAGTTTTATCACATAAATAGAACTTTCTTTTGGTGGTAACGAGTTACTGTACATCAAATTTTTAAGTGGCCAAAATACTGAATTTGCCTTAGGGGAGACTGGGGCTGGACGTGACAGTAGTCGGTACCTAGTTACAATGGCTTAGGACGCGAAACAGAAAACGCAATACTGAGTTACTGCTTTTATATTAAGCGAGCCACTGACAAAATAAGCAGCTTGACCTAATAGACGTTAAACTGTCGAACTGAAAAACTGCTTCTTATAAGTACCTACAGGGTGACTGGTGTCAAATTTTATATATTGAAGGAGAGAACTCAGTACTCGATTCTGATCTTAATTATCTAATAAAGGCAGGTACAGTCTGTAACAGAATTATGTATACCACCCAGTCTCCCGCACACATACAATATGCGTCCGTATTGTATGTGTGCGGGAGACTGGGTGGTATACATAATTCTGTTGCAGACTGTACTTAATTTTTCAGCAGAATTCCCTATAAATAAATAAAGAGTTTTACTAGGTCGACGACCGTACGTTAAGTAGTCTATACTTACCTACCTATTCTGTGTTCATAGTACCGTGCGTACGTCCGCACAATTGTAACCATGCGTTGCGTAATGAATTCTTCAACTTTCGGTTAAGTTTACTCAGTAAATAATATTTTTTTCTCTGCCTGTTTGATCTCAACCTACCAATCCTCGAATTTCGAGAATCACCAGTCACCCTGTGAATGATCATGTGTGTGCATCGTGGAAAAGATTTTTTCTTGACAGATTTTTTTTTGTCATAGAAATATACTTACTTTTAGCATTAGCCACTTGATTGTTGTTAGAAAAAATGATCAACTTAGACCACGCAGAGAGCCCTGTTTTAATGTATATTAAGCTTAGAGTGATTGTAGTCGCACCAAATGGGACGAATATTGTGCATTCGTCCAATTTGGTGCGACTACAATAATCGCATAATGGAAAACCGTAAATTAGTGGAAGCAGTAGATAGAGCGTTACGTGATTATTTGAATTCGACATTAGATTATGAAAACACTAATTTATTCCGATGGGCTTGCGTAGTTTAATTACGGAGTTCTAATGGCCACCTTCCAGCTCCATCATCAGACCCTGGTTACCATCCAGTATCAAAGTACTTCGCAAGATGAATGAAATGAGCTTAAATTCAAAGTGGGTTGGGTAGTTGAATTACAAAGTTCCTATGGCAACCTTCCAGCTCTATCATCAGACACTGGTTTCCATCTACTATAGAAATACTTGTTGAGACAAATCAAATAAATCCAAACTTGATGGGGTTGCGTTGTGGAGTTCCTATGGCCACCTTCCACCTACATCATCAGATCCAATATATAAATACAAAAATATAAAGCTCTAGAGTTTGTATGTTTCTTTGGTTGTATTGTTGAACGTGCTAATCTCAGGAGCTACTGCTCCAATTTGAAAAATTGCGTTGAATAGTCCATTTATCGAGGAGGGATATAGGTTATATTTTATCCTGTAGTTCCCATGAGCAAGAGAAGTAATGCAGGTGTCCGGGACCAGCTAGTGTCATAATAATGCATTGTCTTCCAATTATTACATGCATGCCAAATTTTAGCTTAGTCCGGGAAGTGTATCAAATTTAACTTATTAATTTGATTACAGACAACGGGACAAGTGAAAGTAAATAAAAGCTTTTAATAAAGCGACGTCATCCGCTCCATTTTCATTCCATTCATTTTAATATCAAAATTTTGTTTTGATGGACGATCTGTCACCGATACCAGAACGTAGTAGATATTGGAAGGATTCCTTGCTATTGTGTTAAATTTTATTAATTCAATGATTTTGTCTCGGTAATTGCTAATTTGTAGGACAATACCATAAGAACCCATTTTTGTTTGAAGAAAATATAAAGCTTCGGCTTTCTGTTAGCGTGGTAATTGCTGTGTTGTGGGTTAATTTTATGAGATCGGCTTACACAAATTGATTTCTAAAATTAGTTCAATGGTAAAAGAAAGATATGATATGTATTAATTTTCTTGCTTTAGACAAAACCAACTATATAGTTTTGCTACTTTACATTTTGAATTGTCGATGTCTACGACCAATTTGGAAAGTAATTCCGTTACAGAAAGAAATCTGCAGACAATATTAATTATTAAAATAGACATACTTTTCGCATTATTAGTTTGTGCATACTATGTTACTTACCGACATCGTCACAAACCCGGCGGCGGCACCATCGATAGGAAAATAAAACTGCATTCAATTCCTTTATTAGATATATTTCATCATTTTCTACATGTTACACATATACTATATTAATATATTATTTGAAAGTTTACAACGTAAATTATATTAGACAAATGACAACAGATTATACTTTTCATATTTAACATATAATAGTGCTTAAATTATAATTATAGAGACAATTATAACAAACTTATCCGCAGCTTAACAAAAGATAGTTTTGGAAAATAAGTAGAGATAAAATACATATCCAGAGTAAGCTATATACTTATATTTAACACCGAACTACTGACAAAAATTGATTAGGTGGATAAGAGATACCCCTATTTTATATTTCCGTACGTGTTGAATTTCATTAAATAATTACTATGAATGCTGAAGTTGTACTCACTACTGACACTTAATTAACCATAGAGATTTTTTCAACAACTGTTTTTTTTGGATTTTATGTCTGTTTTTTTTTATATCTAAACATCGATATTACGTAACATACCACCATATATTTTAATGGATCTTTTGAAGATTATTATATATGTCGAAGTTAATTTGATATGTCAAGGGATCTAGCCTGATCATTTGGAAGATAGTTTTAAATAAATGTATGTATATCATATAAATATATTAACAGATATCGATTAGATATATATATATATAGAAGCAACTTTAAGGCAACTTTCTTTACAGGGATTGAATAATCCAATCTGTGGTAACTATCTACTTATAAAATTTAATAAGTTAAGCTCAACCATCGTTATTACCACTTACGAGGTTCTCACAATATCATTCCTAAGAAAGTAGTATGAAAGAGATTTTACAAAAGTATTGTCGTATTTTTCTTAGAAAAGTAGCAGTCGAAACAGTATATACTTATAAATCCAAATAGACTGATAGATAGATAAAGATAGATACAATTATGCAACTCGATCACAACAATTGATGAAGTTTTATTACATATTACGAGAGTTCCAT
Organism: Stenoptilia bipunctidactyla; assembly: GCA_944452665.1. Classification (NCBI taxonomy): domain Eukaryota; kingdom Metazoa; phylum Arthropoda; class Insecta; order Lepidoptera; family Pterophoridae; genus Stenoptilia; species Stenoptilia bipunctidactyla. The sequence continues at coordinate 44,192,600 of OX101721.1, read as the reverse complement.
ATATATTCTTATAACTACTTTTAAATCACATCAAGTATTTAAGACAATAAATTGATATAAATATCAGGTTGTTTTTTTACTACGAAATTAAGTACCTACCTTTAACTATGAGCAAATGCACAACCCTTGGGAATAATGCATGATAAGTTCTTTTGCTGACTATCAACTGTTTGAATACCTTTTAGGATTATCGGGACATTGCACACTAGTTCAAGAAGTGTAACTATGACATAGTGGCCGCAAATTTATCAAAAAATTATCACGCAAAAATAAATAACTTGCCAGACCCAAAAATTCCATACACTTAGGATCGTATAATTCCATTATATATTATAATTTTAATATCTTTTCCATACCTCTACTATCCTAGATCACATTCATCTTTTAAACCTTGCTTATCTCACTTCATTTTTAAAATTTTAAATAATAAACGACGTAACGTCCTGGATCTTTGTCTAACTAATGTAATATGATTAAATCGTCGTAAGATTGACTATAAATGTATAGGTATATAATATATATTATTTCAATAACAATAAAGGCAAAGGTTGTCAGGATAGAGACTACAACATCAATAACGATTACAGCTCCTTTAATTAGACATTCAATCTAGTAATACCTCTAATTAAGGTGCTTACTAATACTTAAATCTATTTCTCACTTTCTGGACAAATTTAATAGTGTAGTAATATATAAATATAATATATATTATAGATATATAAGAATTTTATACCGTAGAGATAATATAGATAAGTTCTCAAAATTTTCGGTATATATATAAATTTTTAAGTAAAGTTTCCTAAATAGAAGTGTCAAAAGTTATTAGATATTCAAAAATAGAATGCGAGCATATTATATTAAGAGTGCAAATGTTTAGCGTTTGAAACAATAGTGCAAGGACTCGTTTGATGACATCCATTCCGTTGCCATGACAAAGAAAGAGATGGTGATGATGACGTGCAAAAGTCACGAGCATGTAAAAATACTATGTAATTAAGTACTACTAAAATATGGGGAAAAATATAATCTTTTTATATATATATAAAAATATTTGTTTGTGACAGGTACTAATTTAGGTACTGATAAGTGTTATTGCTCTCTTTCTAACTCAGGTATTTAAAGCTTCTCTATAATTTTATAACTCTGTGTGTAAATAGCTTTTCGAAAATACTTTAGTAAATAGTTGCATTTTATTTTCAACAGTGATAAATTCTAAAACGTACATAACGCAAAAATATATTTCGTTTCCATTTAGTTTTATTGGCAACGAATGTAGTTGAACTTTATTAAATTTGTAGGTACCCATACAATTTCATTATATACTCTCCCGATACCAGAATAAGGTGCAGTTGCGTTTTTTTTTTATATTTGATATGTGAAGATTTCCTTTTTGCCCGAAATGAGAAGAAGTGACCCGAGCGCACGTGCAAAAGTTAAAAATGTCTATTTGCTCTTTATGTACATTATATAAAATTAAATTGAACCTTAAGTGCCAAATAAATAAATTTATTTATATTGATTTAACAAATAATGCGTGTGTATGCATCGTATAGTACATTCCTTCACATGGTATTGTTTAATAACAGAACAAAATAATTTACATACAATTTTGAATCATATTTATAATATTTTTTATAGCCAAATTGTTTTACAGTATATATCACGTCTTCTAACCCGTTGTTAGGACCGATGCACACAGGGATATCACAGACTACCAACTATAATGACACTCAGTATTCATGATGATAGATCAAAGCGGTGCTTGCACCGGACTTCGCTTACAGAAACCAAGTTTGAACATTATTTGATCTAGATATTCAAACGCAGGAACTATTTCCTACTTAACGGTATTACAGGTTTTGAAATCCAAACTGAGTCTTTGTAGACGAGGTACAATCCAAGCTCGTTTACTTAAAAAAGGATTATGATTTCGAAAGGGAAGAAAGCTCATAGTCTGTCGTAGTATATGAGCGAGGCAGCGGCGAGGGCGCGGGAGCGGTCGGCGACGGGAGCGCATGGCGCGTCGCACACCGGCGCGAGCGCGCTAATTTGCTTGCGCCTTTTTAACTTTTAAAATTCTTAGGTACGCCCCGTAAACAGCTGCTGCTGTAAGCAACCATAATAAAACATTAACATTTCACCACCTAAAAAGAGTTCCGTAATCCATTATGGGACCCAAAAATATATTTTGTAGGTTCTGTTGGTTTTTATTTGAGAATATCCAAAATATATATAGTAATTAGTGTATTAGAGTTTTAAAAGATAAATATGCTTAAAGATTATTTAAAAGTAAATGGATTAAGGCTCCCATATTATGCACAATGCCTCGTTAAAGAGGTTTGCTTGGCGAAGGAGCCGCAGACACGGCGCGGCGCCGCCGCCGCTCGCCCGCCATGTAGATGCACTGCAGGTACTCACATCACCACTACTCTACCAAGCTACCACTACCAAAGCTGAGGTGAAATACACGGGACATTGAATGCTACGGGCACCGCTTCAAACACACTGAAAACCTTCCTCTTTAAACAACAATGAATTAAGATGTACTGTGAGACTCAAATAGTCTGAGCTGTGTTATTTTCAACGAAATGTTCTAAGTGTGCTTCAAAACTGATTGAATGGAAATTCATCGGCGTAGCTGCAAAATCTTACTATAAATTTCGACCGACCCATATTGGTAAGTTTCTAAGAAACTGCTTTCTTTGGAGATTTCTTGAGGCATGCATTTACATAGTTATAACGTAGTTAAGCTAACAGAAACAACACAAACACGCTCTAAAAAACCTGAAGTACCAGAATGTTGGGTTGCAAAAAAAGGAGTCGAAGAATTTCGTATTTAAATTTTTTTTTGCTTAAGTCGCAATAAAATGCAATTTTATTTTTGAGGTTCTGGTATTTCAAATTGCCTCGGAGAAGATTGTTAACGTGAAAAACATGATCGGATTGCGTAGATCAATTTGGTCGTCGTTAAAAATCTTCATCGGAAACCCGCGCAGGATACCCACATTGCATTCACAGGCACTCTGTTACTAGGCGAAAATACATTATTTTTAAAGAACCAATCTAGAAAGCAAACTAAATAATACCAATTTTGAAGAATGAGAACTTTTAGCTCCTTAGCACTGTTGGCACTGAGATATTGTTCCAATTTAATCTTAATACTGACGACGCGACGTTTAAAGTGATTTGGCATTAAAACTTTTGATTATGATTATGTGAATACATATCTTTTATATACGCATCCTTTTCAATCAATGATATAAAAATCATATATTTGAGCATTCAAAAACGATCATGCACGATGTGTTTTCTAAATAACATCTACTTTTACAGATTTTCAACGCGCTCTGGTCAAGATGACAAGTCTTTCTAGATGTATCATATTTATTGTGCAGTTAAAGTATATGAAGAAAATATATATTATCATATTTATATAACCACAAAACACTTATTAACACAAATCAAAATGGATTTAAAAGTGATTACATCAACAAATTGTATGATGCGTATTTTCAGCTGATAAATTGAAATACAATTTTTGCCACCCAAAACCTTCTAGTCTTTAAAATCTGCAACTTGCCAATCCAATCTGTCAACCGTTACATTGCCAAACTTTCAGTTTAGTTGCATTTACTACTTTAAACTTATAATTATACTTTAAAATTTTGGCACACGTTTCGTTCAATGTGCAATTTAAATAGCTCTTTAATTTGATAAATTCAACTTCATTATACTTTTACATTTCCAACAAAAATAGGATTACATCCTACAATAATAAGTCTAACAGTACCATATCACAGCACCACTATACAACATTTTGCTGTATACTTACTAGCTTTGAAAACATTTCTTTACTGATAGCAATATCTTTATTTCCAATTCAATTCCGATTTTCCATTTAGGTACATTGGATTTATAATTTTTTTTCCATATTTTTCAACGCCAAAGTGATATTTCCAAATTATAATAATTTAAAGCTTACATTTCCTTTATCATTCTTACGTCATACCTACTTCGCAGGGTAAATGAGAGGTACCTTACCTACCGAGATCCTGAGCGGCACTAGTCATGATGTCAAAAAGTTGTACAGAGAGAGCAGAAAAACAAAGATTATCCTCTAACAAGAGTGAGACAAACAAACAAGTAAACAAATTCTAATTCTAACATGTTCTTACTTCGATACAACATCAATAATCAAACTACTAAAACATTGAGGGCTCGGACGGGGCGCGGCCGTAACAGAAAGTAGGTAGAGCGAGCGAGGCGGCGCTGTCACCAGGTGTTGGAGCGCCTCTCGAAGTTCTGCGATCGCTTCAGCGGGTCAAGGTGATATTGAGGGAGGGGCATTTCCTCACAGCCATAGCGGTGTGCTGCAGGGCGCTGTACCCAGCGGCAGTGGCGCCTCGGAAGCTCCAGTGGTGCCCCGAGGGGTGCATGTGGAGTTTGCTAGTGGACATGGGCAGTTTCCTTACCACGCCACTGCTCAGCTGCTGTAGGATGCCCGAGCCCTGCGACGCGGACAGGTAGGACGGCCGGCGCGAGCGGATCGACTGCATCGATGACGTCAGCAGGAACGGCACGCTCGAAGACGTGTTCGGCATCGACCCACCCTGTAGTCGCAAATTCATCCTCAAAATGACCAGGCAAAATGTTATAAATCAAAGAGTTTCGGTTGAATAATCAAAAGAGATGCAAAGATAAAAAGAAATCAAAAATAAGAAGTTGGCATCGAAATTCGGAAACTGCGTACATAGAATTTATGAAAATAATCAAGCGCTTAGTACTCACCAGTAGAAAGTATGGTAGAATATTCAAATAAAAAAAAAATAGTTAAGGTAGAGATAAGTGATTGACTGAGTTAGAAAGCAAATAACAAAATTGAATTATAGTAAAAGAAACCAGATGATAAAGGGTTATAGTAAAAACTGATGTATCATTATGATAATCAGTGACTTTAACGTTATCAAATACTGTCATTTTATGACAACAAGTATACATGGTCTCTCGTAATGAATGGATAACCTGTTATCTGGAGTTTTAGGAGAGAAATTAGGTATTTTTGTGTAATTTTTGTCTGAATTGAAGTTTCACTTAATTTTAATGCAATTTCAGGTGTTCTAAACGTTAAACATTGTCAAAATTGTCATTTTAAAGCAATTTTTTTCATAGTGTCAACTCTGATCATGTACTGTGACAAAACAAAGTATGGACCTATAGCTGCCCATAATATTAAAAACTTGTCAAGTATGTTTAAATTCTATGTTTAATGTGTAGTTTACAAGCAATATTAAGTTACAGGAGCGAGACCACTGACCAAGGTCAGAATTTTCATTTTTGTTGGGTTATAACTGTTGTAAAACTTGGTGGTAATGGTTGTATTGTATCAATAGTATATTTCATTACGAGTGCGGAAAGCCTGTCATTGCAAAGAGTTCCGACAAATGTCTACACGAGCCGAGGCGTAGCCGAAGGCGAGGGTTGACAGTCGGAACGAGTTGCAATGACGGTTCCGCACGTGTACTGAACGACTATTTTTAATACAGTTGCGAAAAAATTAAGCAATTTTATAAAATATATACAAAATGGCGCCAGCCGTGAAAGATTATAAACAGAGTTTTTTTTTTTTGTTTACCCATTCTGTGTAGGCAAAGGGAAGTATGCCCATACAGCCAAGTCTTTAGTAGATTTTTTGTATTGACATGAAATGAAAATGAATTCAATGAGATAAAATGAAATGAAACCTAACCTAACTCATTGCATCAAATCATTATATCTGATATTGAAACAAATTAGTAGCTTCTTTTCAGAAATATTTGCATGAATCGTAAAAACTTCTATGAATTTTTTTTTAGTAAAAACTTCGTGGTTGATTTTTTCTTTTTAATAGACATTATTTTGACATTTGGGAAAGAGAACGCACGAGTGCGGAAAAGGTAAAGAAAAAGCACAAGTGTGTAATAGCCCACATCCCGAACGCTAAACGTCCCTGCAATACGCCACTTTTTGAGCAACTGTATTAAAAAATACTTTACACAATCGCTATTTGGCCACTAATTAGGATATTCAGTAGAAAACCAGGCTGTTTTATAGAGTAAAAATAACGTAACTCCACGATAATAATGTAAAGAAAGTGAAATAATTTGAAATTGTCGGGCTCTAATATTTTCATGCTAGAAACATGTTGCGAAAAGTTATTACGAAATTAAAAAGGATCATGAATTGAAAAACGAATGAAAACAGAAATACAAGGACACTCCCTACGCAAAAAGGGCAATTAATGGTTAATGTTACTAGGCAGATGCACACTGTTCCTTTGACGCCCACGGTGTGTGATAACGATTGCAAGTCTTACCTGCAGTACGATCACAGAACTTTATCGAATCGTATATTAACGAATGTTTACGAATGCTCGTATAGTATGGGCTCGGTTGCAAGTTTTGAGTAACATTGTAATTTTTTATTTTACAGATATTTATGAGTACAAAATGTTTATAAACATTCAAAATTAACAAGGCACACATTTATTTAAGCTGGCCGTGCGGCAATGGGTAGATTTCATTTTTTTCTTAAAAACCGTCTCCATACTATACGAACATTCGTTAACCAACGATTCGATAAAGTTCTGTGATCGCACTGCTGGTTTTCTTGTTGAATATTCTTATAAGTGGCACGATAGTGTTAGAATAAAATAACAAAGTGATAGAATAAAATCATAAAAAGAAAACATAAAACAAAAAAAAGAAAAAGAAAAGACAGCTACAAAAACGGTTTTATAGCTTCTGGTGTTCTGCCTACCCCATTAGGGATACAGGCGTGAAGTTATGTATGTATGTAAAAAGAAAACTTAATATTGCATGCTAACGTTTTCACACATCGAGAACGTGAAAGGAACAGTGTACATCTGCCATAACTTAATCGTTCTTTGAACGCAGGGAGTGTGCTTGTATTTTCGTTTTTGACCGTTTTAGACCTCGTGATCCTTTTCGACTTCGTGATATCATTTCGCAACATGTTTTTCACATGAAACTATTAGAGCCTGAAAATATTCAATTTGTTCACTTTTATTACAGTATTATCGTGGAGATAAGTTATTTTTACCCCATCAAACAGCCTGGTTTTCTACTGAATATCCTAATTAGTGTCCGAATAGTGATTTTGTAAAGTATCTTCATATAATACAACCAAGTTTTAAAATAATAATGACATTAGGTACTTGAAAAATGAAAATTCTGACCTTGATCAGTGGTCTCGCTCCTGTAACTTAATATTGCTTGTAAACTAGACATTAAACATAGAATTTAAACACACTTGACAAGTTTTTAAGATTATGGGCAGCTAGAGCTCCATGCTTTTTTGTCACAATAGATGATCAAATTCGATACTATGAAAAAAGTTAAAAAAATTACCTTATACGGACAATTTTGACAATGTTTAACGTTAATAACACCTACAATTGTATAAAAAAATAGGGGAAAACATTCTTCAGGGATATAATCCAGTATAAATTACACAAAAATACGAAAATTTGATGAAATGGCACCTAAATGAATGAAAGAATTCGGGAAATTTATGAAAAAGTATGAAAGTCTCCGCCATTTTTATATGGCTGAGTATTCAGTCAAAAAGATACGATTTTCTTACAACCTTACAATCGGACCAACTTCAGATCACGGGTTATCCATTCATTACGACATACCCTGTACATTCCTTAAGATACATATTTAAATATAACAATAAAATTATACGTACTGTTATGTCGATTACCTACTGCATGCTTCCCAATTGTATTTTTCAGCATTGTGAAGCGTGTTGGACTTAAGATTTATTTGTGGTTCTAAATCATTGTCTACGTCTACATGAATCATAGACCACGAAGATGTTGCTTATAATTTTTTTATGTTTTAAAAAGTTTAGGCCAATGTGTGTTTTGAAGCAACATCTGGGTGAGTGGAAAGTGATGAACATCGTAATGAAACAGATAGAACAGAAGTTGTTCCCGGCATGTGTTGTGGAAACAATACTCACGATCATGCTCCGTGCAAGCTGCGTAGAAGAGAACAAACAGCAACAGTAAATGAGACAGCGTTACACGTACGGCTCACAGCCTTCTCTCATATCAAAACATATCAGACACTTGCATTTTCCATTCAAATAGCAGCAGATTACATCTCCAAGAAAACTCCGACATTTTATCAACAGAACTTCAATATGCAAATACTTTGACTAGATGTAATTCGTGATATCAGAAGTAAATTTTTTGAATTTGAAATATGTTTTTTTTTTGTTTTTTTTTTATTACGTTACATAATATGTTCTTAAAATATTTTATACCAATTATAAATAGCCAATTAGGGGTTATCGGATGACAACATCAAACCAAAGGACCTGCTTCGGTATTGACAAGATACGGAAGCATTCGTAAGACGAAGAATGCACTCAGTTTGCCCTCGTAGCACTGAACGCATTTATCGCAAGGAGGTTCTCATGCATCGCGGAATAGACGCACTAAACAACCTGAGTCTACATGCACCATTTCTTTTCTTCATGATTGTTTAATGCTGTTCGTTTGTTTTACACAAATGATAAAGCGGTAATGGTATGATGGTCTAATGAGCAACAGAGAGAGTCAAATGAAACGTTAGATACACGTCAACCACGTACGTGCAGGTGAATGTAATGATGTGAACAATGAGACAGTATCTCCCCCAGTCCTTGTGGGTAAAAGACGCGACCGCAGAAAAGGAAAGACCACATCAAGTAAAAGCCGTTCAAGAATCGACATTCAATAGAGGGTTGGGGATCTGTCGCTTCAGGCAGGCGCACGCAGTGCACATCACTTACGACGCAATGCGACGTCGACGGCACGGACAAGCTCGAGCCTGACCCGCCTCGTCCCCTGTACTGGTAGCCCTGTCAAAATAACCACTATCACTAAAAAGTTATTCCTCCTCCGGCATGCGAATGTCCTTCAAGTAATGTGAAATGTTATGAGTGCAAGAGATATGGCTGTGGAAATTGGCACAGGAGACTTACAGTCGGTGGTGACAAGTTAACCGCTGATCCGCGGCGTTCCTGCGGTCCAATACTTGAGTGACGACGTGTTGGTAGACCGCTGGTGCTGCCCCCGGGAGTTCCCCCAGGAGAGGAAGCGCACGATGGTGCAATGCGAATCTTCGGTGTCATCAACGTGTTGTCAGACAAGCGACGGTTCGGGAAGGCGTTAGACACGCGCAGGAAGTTGTTGTCATTGTTTGTAGACTGACTTGACCCGAAGATCCATTGTCCGATTCCTTCAGGAAATAGAGTTAGACGGTTGTCAAATATTATGTCAATTGGTGTAATGGTGTAATACGACCAAATAGTCAAAAATTAGCCAAGGACATCGAAAAGTAGAAGATATAATTTAACGCGTTTAAATCTGGTTAAACCCAAGACCTTTAACTAAAGAGTAATGTTCACAGTCCATACAGTCTCTGACCTGTCAAACTACTTGGTATGTAAATGTAAAAAGTAAATCCATGTAACTCCAATCATCAAATCCATGTAAACAATGCTCTCTCAAATGTTGTGCAGTGGTTCAATACTAAGGCGGGTCAATAAGTCCGTGACTTTGGAATAAAATACTGATTTTTTGATAAATAAATCACTTTATATAATAGGCCTTTGTTAGCGAGATGACTTCATCATTGCAGTCAAATTTTTTTCCACCGAGCCATTTCTTCATGTTTGGGAACAAGAAGTAGTCACTTGGAGCCAAATCTGGAGAATAGGGCGGATGAGGGAGCAATTCATAGCCCAATTCACGGATTTTTGCCATGGCAACTGTACTTGTGTGAACCCTTGCATTGTCTTGGTGGAAAAGAACTTTTTTCTTGGCCAAATGAGGTCGGTTTTTTTTGAAATCGTCATCGAATCGGTCCAATACTATTCCCCATTGATTGTTCTTCTTTTTTGAAGGAAGTCAATGTGGATTATCCCGCGTGCATCCCAAAAAACAGTCGCCATAACTTTATAGGCTTTATAGGCACCCTTTTAAAAACCCACTGTTTTGACTGTTGTTTGGTCTCTGATGTGTTGTGATGGATCCATGTTTTGTCCACGGTTACAAAACGGTGCAAAAACTCCTCCATATTGCGATTAAACAACGCCAAACCTTCCTGTGAAGTTGTTACACAATTGCGTTTGTAGTCGACTGTGAGCAATCTATCTTGCGGAAAACTTTCTCATGCTCAAGTGATCCTTCAAAATTGAAACCACTGAGCCATGCGAGATCCTTCCACAATCTCTTGCACTATCAATCTTCAGTCGGCCAACACCATATCGTGAATTTTTTTGATTGTTTCGGGTGTAGAGACCTCAACTGGGCGTCCAGGTCGTTTGGCATCTTCAGTGCTTGTACGGCCACAATGAAATTCAGTAAACCACTTTTTTTCCATTGAAATCGATGGTGCAATGTCCCCATAGTATTTATCGAGCTTAGCCTTGGTCTCGGTAATGGTTTTTTTAATAAGCACACGAATTTCACTTTTTTTCCATTTTTTCCTCAAATTACTGGGTAGTCTGATAAAGATAACTGTCAAACACAAACTAACTGACGCAGAAAGCTCAAGTTTTGACAGGTGTCTACTGACAGATCCGTGTTGACAGGAGTAGTGTTGCTTTTCCAGTTCTTTACTCAGAAATTCAGAAATTGAAGAAGTCACGGACTTATTGACCCGGTATAAAAATCTCTGCACCAAAAGTAAGACAAATTGAGTAGATAACACTGTTTTTCTTGGAATGACCTTAGATTCTAAAATGTAATGTGGCGCCCATATCTCACAGCTAGCGAGTAGACTTAGTTCTGCAGCGTTCGCCGTAAAGAAAATTCGCTCATTGACTGATGTTAATACGGCGAAGCTGGTTTATTTTAGTTATTTTCATTGTATAATGTCCGACGGCACCCTACTTTGGGGCAATGCCGCAGATATTTACACGATATTTACACTGCAGAAAAGGGCTATTCGTGGAATGTATTAACTTGGAAATAGAGAATCTCTTCGGGAAAAGTTTCAAGAGATTGGAACCTTACCCTCGCATCACAATATATTTATGAAAATATTATGTGTATTTATAAGAATAGTAATAAATTTAAAACTTGGAAAGATAATCATGATAAAAATTATTCTGTAAAGACTAGGAACGACCATAAGTTAGCGTTTCCCAAATTAAGGTTGGCTAAAAGCAGCAAATCATTTATTGGAATGTAATACGTATATATGACTAAATTCCGAAGTCAATTCGATCCCGCTGCCATTCAATAAATTTAAATCAATCATTTAAAACACTCTATCCCGAAAAGTTTATTATAAAAAGATAAAAAGGCATGGGATTAAGCACAATAGGATATTTCAAAAAGTTTCTAATTACTTATTAATTTTGTTTACGGCTTGGCTGTGCAGTGACATGGCATACTGGTGACTGTTCCATTCACTTTGTTGTAAAGACAACAGCATGAACGTCTTGCTCCCTCAGGCGGCATGGCTGGTAGTAGCGTCGGGTATCGGGTCATCCTCTTCCCTAAAATATGGTTGAGGAGGTTGATGGCTGGTGCTTGCGTTATACTCGTGAACGGGTACTGCTAGCGGTGCCAGGTAATTTTGCTGATGATTCTATGACTATTTTGTTCCATTCTTGTTTAAATACTCTGGTCCCAGTTTGTCATGTTCGTGTTGTGTATCCATAGCTCAATGCACCTACTATGTAAGCAATTTGGTTGTGGCATGACATTGGCTCCCACAATTAGCTGTGTTGTGTTTGTTTTTTTTTCATGTCATGATCAATTTGTACTGTATGTACCTATTTGTATTAATTAATATAATCCTGACTGAAAAAGAGTTCCAAGAGTTTTTTCCGCCGGCTTTTATTGTCTCTTGGTCTACTGTAATATCTTATTCAATAACTATCAAAACCTTTTTAAAGCCGAAGTACAAAATTGTGACGTCATTAAGCGGTCATTCGATGATCTTATGATGAATAAAAATTTTCATTTAATTTTCATTTCGTTTCATTTAGAAACGATATGCAGATTTTCATTTCAATTGGATGATACTAGTAGTGTACTGAGTAACTTGAGAGGGTAAGATATTAAAATCCTTGCTGCGGTTTCTAATATAAGTAAATGATTTGGAATTAACTGAACATGAGCTATTATTTGCACAATATTTTGTTTTAATACATTTCACGAGTTGTCAATAATCTGACAGGTCAGTTTTGAACATTACTCTTTAGAATTTATGATCAACTATTTGCAATTTAAAATTTACTTGTTTATTTTCTATAGACAAAACTTTAGTTGAGGCTGAAATTTAGGCTACACAAATCGGTATAATATAATTTTTGTTTTACCCAAATTAAAAAAAAAATACTTTTTCGTCTGTCCTTGGAAAAAATACCTTTTTTTAAACTTAAAACTAACTATTAACTGTATAAAACGCAGTCTTACTTTAATGGAATGCCACAAGATAATGATAGCATTCTCAGGTAAAATAACAAATATAGATAGCAAAACCTTACGTTTGAACCCTCCGCCAACGCTGGCCGTGCCACTGGGGCCACTCATCGAATTCTTGCGTGCCATATCCTCGGCGCTCGAAGTCTTCCGCTGTTCCACGCGCAAGTTCGGGATGTTGAAGGGCGGAGCCACCATGTTGTCAGTACTCATCTGGTGACGCAGGCGGAAGCGATCCGGTGACGCATGAGCGTTCCCCCCGTCAGCACGCAACTTGAAACGCTGGTTCTTGTCGATGTGCTCCAACATATCGAATAAAATCTGCTCACAACCAATTCACAATTAATCAAATTTGGAATTAATCTAAACAATACAAATTTCAAAAATTTCGATTTATATACCTCCATGATATTATTAAAATGCTCGTGAGTCAACGAAGGATTCATTGTTTGAGGTGTAAGATTCGGTATCAATTTCGTAGCCATGACGCTTGAAGTTAATGAAAATTTCTTTTCCCTCAAAATGCACTTATAGAGAGCTGTAAAAGACATGACGTATAATACAAAGTTTATTACAATTCAGCTGTACCAAATTACATAGAAATTCGCAATCAGCAATATTTTAGAAAGTTACAAAGAATTCGCCTACGGCGTGACGCCAACGCTTTGATTTAAACATCTGAGCAGCGTAATAAACAAATACGACAATTTCTCACCAAGGTTAAGATTATGAGGTAACTGCAGTAGGCAAAACTAAACTAAGTTAAAACTATGCTATAATATTATAGGATGTGTGGCTAACATGTGTGATCGTGTATGTGTAATGTGTGAGTTGTATGGGGTATGGAATGTATGACTACAATTTGCAAACGTTACTTACTAACGACGCGATTTATGATGTCAGGATCAGTCAGTTTCATAGCAAGCAGAGTTGGGATGACTTGTTCGAGAACATGCATGCGATCGAGTCTCAAGAGTATTATCTCGTAAATGCCAAGAATGAGACTGATAATTTTAACATCACTCGGGTTTTTCTCGAGCAGTGCACGAACTTTTATAATAACAATGTAGTGAAGAGGCCTGTCATCGATATACTCATGGACTTTTTGAATAGCAATCAAGGCAGCACACTGAAAATAAATTAAATTAAAATACCTTTTTCACATACCCTTTTAAACGTCTCATTACAAAAGATGAGACAAGTGTCGAGTTTCTGAATGATACTATTTACAAAGAACATTAGCGCACCTAATATTTAGCATACTTACCTGAATTTGGTTGGAATTACTGTCAATAGCGTTGTATAACAGAGGCAAAACATCTCTCTCTATTTCATCCTTGTTACATTTCTTCAAGACGACGAGCAGATTGTCCAAAAGGGTGACAATAGCCTGCACGCTCTTTGGTGAATTCATTATGCTCCTGAAAGCAAATCCGTCCTATCTTTACCTTTGTTTTAATTTATGAAAAAAAAAAACGGAAAATACAAATGAGTTATCAACACATATTTTAAAACACGCATGCAATGTAATGCAAGAAATAATTATGCTTTTTAAACAAACAAGATGACATAAATGTTTTCATTTGATAAAAGATGATTAAACCGAGATGTTAACTCAATATTTCAATGTTTGAATTCATTAAATTTACAAGCAAAATAGAGGAGAATATTGAGCCGTTATTATGTCAAAGGTAAACTTAACTGTTTGCACGGGTAATTAGAGATTGTGCCAAGACGTACATACTGAGCTGGTTAAATATTACAATAATAATGAGAGGTTCTTCCTGTGCAAACTAACTTACGCCTATAAGCGACAATAAATCTTTTGAGCAAATACTTTTAAATTTACTGTGAAAATAATGTATATAACATGATGAACTTTAAATATGTGGCAAAAATACATATTTTTCCTGTTATGTATTTATTCATAGTCTTTGCGTTTGCAACATAAAAGTAATCAATTTATTAAACATGTACTTAATTGATTTTAGGGAGTGCACATATTGTTGTATTAGTTTTGTTACCAACGGAGACGGGACTTTGGACTTTAAAAAAAATATACTACATGCAATAAACTCATTCAATATGTTTATCCAAACTAGGTTCAGGTGCCAAGTGAATTGGTATATCTAATGTCTAATCCATATCTTAATTAAAACAACAAACACTCGAATCTTTCGAAATTTATGAAAGAAAAATGTTAGGTGTAGGCGTCTGGCTAACAAAACGTAATTAAAAAAGAAAATATTGACATTTCTAGGCGAAATCTTCAACCATTCTCAATCATTTATTATATAAAATCAATTTTAGATATAAGTATATTTTGCGTAAGCAATAAAAAAAATGTAAACTTATAGTGGTATTTAACTACCCGTCACTCTTTTTTTACTTTCCCTGTGTTATGTTTATTTTTTGATTTTCCTGTGATAAGTAAGTCATAAAAAATATAACGCTGAAGCTTCTGAAATCTCAAATACACACAAATGAATTAAATCAACACAGAAAAAGTCGTGACAATTGAAGCCAGGAAATTCCATCTCAAACCTCGTATTAAAGATTCGGAGATGGCGAGATTTTGTTGGAAAATGCGTCGCTTGTAACGTGAATTCAGATAACGTTATTTATTAAGTCAAAGTCACCTTCATATTTTTCTGTTTCCTAAAATTTAGATAGATGGGCCTTTCGATTTTCGATTCAAATTGAATGTTAATTTAACTATTTGTGTAATAATACAATTGGTGGTGTTATGAAGATGATGTATAGATATTTACGAGTGAAACTTTGGTAAAGGTGATTCAGTATCATACGATAACACATATAAAAAATATCAAAATATTTGATACGAAAATAATTAATTTGGAGAGACTCTCCGTAATAACTCCAGATATAAATAATAAATAAAATCCCCAGACAATTACACCAACTACATGGGCTTAAAGTAAGCGAAGCTTGTGTTATGAGATACCATGTAGCGAGCTAGGGGGGTACCTAGAATATACATTCATATACAGGGTGATTGGTGGGTCACGTTCGAAATTCCAGGACGTGATAGTTTGAGATCATACATGAAGAGAAAAATAAAATTAAAAATAAATACTAATTATTTGCTGAGTAAACTTAATTGACAGTTAAAGAATTTATTACGCAACGCATGGTTACATAAGCGAAATACAAGAGATACTTAGCGGGTATTGGTGTGCGTGTGGCGGGAACTAAGTTGACTAAGGCAGCGCGTCGGGAAAAGTGTAGTAAGATCTCTTTATTTATTCATAGGGATTTCTAGTGAAAATTTAATACTTACTTTTATTACATAATTATGATCAGAATCGAGTACAGAGTGGTCTCCTTCAATATCTAAAATTTGTCACCAGTCACCCTGTATAGATAAACACCCAGACCCGAAACATTTTTTTTCTTCTTGTTCCGAGCGGGAATCGAACCCGCAACCACTGGCTTCTGAGGTAGATAGGTTTACCGCAGTGGTCGTCAAATGTCAAAATCTAAAAATCAGATGTATTTATTTCGGTAGCAGAGACCAGTAAAGTTAATGAAATTTGTTCGGCTATAAGACTTACTTCAAGGTGGGGTAAACAAAATGCGTGAACTCGTCATCGGAGGCTTCGCTGGTGAGCCAGAAGATCGGTTGCAACACAGCGGCCAGGACCTCTCCTGTGCGCACTTCCAGTTGGAGACACGGCCAGACGTGTTGGTAACGCAATTTCTGAAAAACATAATTTTGTTACAATCTGGTTCTCAATAGTTAAATGTTTTTTTTAAGCACTTTCTTTTTTCTTTTATTTTACCATTTTTTATTTTTTTTATCCATAAATTAGCACCTCAATATCTGTATAATGCTTTTTACAATAACCAACACTATATATATATCTGACATGATTTTTTTTATTAACCACATTGTTCATCTGTTGATACCTACTTTAAGTTTGAAAATTCAGAAGTATTTTGCCACAGACTATGCCTTATTAAGTTTCTCAGCCAATCAGGGCTCTATCTTTAGATAAGGTTGGACTTGTTGAACTGTTGCAAAATTAATTTCTTAAACCGGAAGTATTCAGCGATTTCTAGCAAAAGCGGAAATTAACCTAGCGTATAGAAAACCTTTAGAGCTTCACTAATAGACCTTCTTCGCCGGCTTTATTTGTGTTTAAGATTATTGTTTCCTTTGATGAGAAAATCGATATGTATAATTAATACGGAAGATTGTCTTAACTGCTGAGATTTTTTTGAAATAACGGCATCAAAATGATGACGACCGGCTGGTGTAGCGGTAACATAAATTGCCTTCTATGCCAGAGGTCCTGGGTTCGAATCCCGGCGGCGACGGATATTTGTGTGATGAACAAAGATGTTAGTCGTCAAGTCATGGATGTTTATATATTATTTATTTAAGTTTATTCTAATAAAAAATATGTATTTATTCAATATGTATGTTTATATATTTCTTAAGTATATCAGTTATCTAGTATCCATAACACAAGTTCTTTAAGAAACTTAATTTGGGCTAGATAATGTCGTGTGAGTGTCAGAAAAATATTTATTTATAAAATTACGATAATGTAGAGTTAAATAAAAACTGTAAAAAAACATTAACCCAACTCTGAACGAAGATGAAAGCGTAGGAGATCGAGTAGAAACAACAGTGCGAGCACAGAAGTTTGTCGACATGTATGTTTACAAAATGTTCGCATAGTATGGAGTCGTTTGCAAATTTAAATTTATCTATTTTACAATACTAACAACATGCTTAACAATATTTTAAATAAGCGATTAATTAGCATTTATTTAAACTAGTTTCCAATTGTTGTTTACAAACCTACTATACAAGCTTTCGTGAAAACTGCTGGTTCGTTATAAAAACTCGCATCGGAGCTGTACTTTTTGCAACAGATATGTTATGAAGGCGGTCAGCAAACGAGTCATCACTCAGATTAATCGAATTTTGCGACACACATATACAGGGTAGGTGGCTTATAATTGTAAAAAAAAAGCGACTATCCAAATATTCTTGAAAATATACGTGAATTCCTTCTAGTCCTATTAACCAACGAGTATTTCTTACACCAGATATCTCATCATCATCACAACTCTTTGGAATGACCCCAATATCAGTCTATCTGTACCCAGATTTGGGTCATAAACCAACCGGCTGGTCCAGTTGGTTGGTGGATGTCAGAACTTTTATGTGGCGTCTCTAGCGACAACTGTATACCAGTATACAGCACCATAAGCAGCCTTAAGCACCTTAATCAGGTTGCTTAACGTGCTCTCCAAAGCACGGCAGGCGCCGTGAGAAACGAATGGCCGCCGGTCCTAGACCTGACCCGGCCTAGCGTTCCTAAATCTGCAATATATTGATTTATATACGTAGAAGCTGCGCCACGACAAATTCTACTAGGTCTAAGTATGTCAAAATATTAGACAAACACACAAAATGAAAACCTCAATTTTCCCAGTTAGTTCTAAAGGAAATTTTATCTTCGAAGTTCTTTACTTCCATAAACGCCCAATAAGGAGTTTAGATTCGGATTTTTCCCATTTTGTAGTTTTTTAGTAAGTGACGTAACGAAAGAAACACAGAACGATGCTTTAGAACGCACAGACATAATCTACATACAGTGTGTCTGGTCACCGATGTCCGACCCGTTAAGGCGAAGTAATATCATTAATTTTATCGAAAAAACCACAATAAAAAGGCAATTTTCGCCTACTGTTTAGAAACGGCCGTCTCTTAATTTTTTTTAACTGTGTTCGGATGAGTTTTTTTATTTAGCAATATTTACCGATGTACAGACATAAAAGTAATTTCATTTGATAGCTAAAAAAGTTGGCAATAAGATACTTCACGGTGGGTCGCTGCTAGATTCAGTCCGCGCGTATGTATATCTGTTAGAAAATCGATATCTCAATATCGATATCATTCTTAATAATAGATTTCATCGGCGGCATCGGTGTCTTTCAATCAGTTTACATTTTTCATCACTAAATATCGCGGTGCGGGCTGCGACGCGGGGAATCTGGACCGTTCTCGACACCAGCGGGCAGCGCAGCGATTTGTCGCGGTTTAAGAGACGTACCGGAGAAACGAAAATGTCAATACGGCGTCATGAATACTATGGATGAAAGAAGACTTAAATCCATACTTTCAACAAAGGAAGTGAGTTTCACCGTAATAACGAAGACCAAAGACGAAATTCAATAAAATTCTTTGATAACACTAGAATGTTTGTGAAAACATTTGATTATGTCCTGGAGAATATTAAATCAGAATTATAATTGGATTTTAGTTATGACAGTATAATATCTCCAGGTGAAAAAATTTTTTAATTCTCTCGTATGAGTTATTATTTATTTTTCGTTATTTGTGGTTGAGGAATTTTGGCTGTTACGAATTCCGGCTAGATATTTGTATAATAATATAAATATACAGGGTGACTGGTAAAAATCATATTGAAGGAGAGCACTTTGTATTCGATTCTGATGATAATTATGTTTTAAAAATAGATACTTAATTTTTCACTAGAATTCCCTATACATAAATATTGTGATTTTTCGCGATACTCACAACTCTGTAAGCCTTTGCATCAAAAGAAGTAAGCCACGCGCCGCCGCAAAAGTATATGTGCGCTAGTGTAACCATGCGTTGCGTGATAAATTCTTTAACTTTTGGTTAAGTTTATTCAGTAAATAACTAACATTTATTTTTAATATTAATTTTTTTCTTGATGTATGATGTCAAAATATCACGTCCTCGAGTTTCGGAAGTGACCCACCGGTCACCCTGTATAACCGTCAAGTCATGCAAGTTTATACGGTAATTATTATTTTATTTAATTTCTCATATTTATGTATTCAAAATGTATGTTTATATAAGTTTCGTACTAAGCTTGGTAATTTTGACTAGATAATGTGATGTGAAAGTTAAAGAAAACCATCTTGGTTAGGTACTTGAAAACAACTAAGTATACGTTTCCCTCGCTGAGCGCATGAATGGTTCTCTCTACCTATATATTTGCCAAACAAGCGTTAAATCTAGACCTTGACCATGAGATTACTAATTTTAGGAAGATTACTTCGAGCGAAACGTCATTATGGCTAAGTGCACTCTCTCGTGTTGACGCTGAACTGAACATCTAAGAGCATATAACTCGTATTAGTCCAAGATAAGCATGTTAATTGAAGCTTAAAATTAATTTACATCTCTCATGTTCGGTAAGTAGGTCCTTATTACCTTCAAATGGGGCTTGTAGGTGACTAATTAGCGCCCTAGGGTAATAATCTAGCTAATCTAGCGTACATCTAACCATCATACTGGCAATAGACATCATGCATTCAGCCCAATGAACAAAGAGTTCGCTTTGCTATTCAGCCTTGTCTTCGTGTGAGTATAATAGTCATCAATTTTAAATATCGAACGGCTCAATTCAGTTCTTTACTCGATTCTTTTGAATGAAAAAAGGCGGGAATAGAAAACTTTAACATAATTTTTTTTTGTTATTATTATAACGCCGGTTTTTTCCACTTACCTTACAATCGAGATGTAAATCAGAATAGTTAATTCGGGTGTAAGCAACAATTGCACCCTCGAACTATCGCGGGCTGCAAATATCTAGGGCTGCAATTGATGCCTTACAGCCCTTGGCTACTAATCTACTATTTATCGGAATTACTATCAAACAGATGCGTATTCGTGGTCGATTCAGAAATGACTGTGTAATTAAGCAAAAAGGAATAACGCTTATGATATTCCATATTTTCGACCACGAAATAGATTAGAAATAGATTCCATGTTTACGACTCTGTAAGTATAAAAAACATGCCCAGGTTATAATTTTTTTTTATGCGCATCAATTAAGTTTTTAATTAAAGTCGTTAAAGCTGGTGTATATTGATGATGAGGCCGAAGCACAAGGATACAACGACACTAACTTGACTATTACTGCATCACATCATCCCACTTCACATCACTTGCTTCCATTGCCTAACTTGGATTTTAAAATAAAATAAGTTTTAACCGGATTTATTGGTACAAAGACGTGCTCAGTTTCTCAAGGGTCTGTTAGGGTATTATTATTATGTGATGATATATTCTTTTAATATAATTTACTACTGTATGCTTTACTAACTCTAGTTATTTAAGTTAAAATTTTTACTAACATATTATGGATTAATGTTATCTGAAATAAATGATTATTATTATTTTTTATATTTAAAGCTACACTCCTTTCGGCGGAAAGACCCGAAAATTTGACCAGTCGGTCGGGGTTCAGGGCAAGAGGGACAGAAACCGGCGAACTATTCGAACAGTATCCAGCAAAACCGTTTTTTGCATGCGAACTGTAATCGAACCACCGCCGAATCCCAGCCTTTCAAGGTTTCTGCCCAAAGTGGCTGGGGTCAAACCGTTTGCGGATATTACAACCGGGATGATTTCGGTGGACTTAACTTCCCACATTTCGGTCAACTCGTGTGCAAGGTCCAAGTACTTGCGTTGCTTTTCGGCCTCGGCATTCACGAGGTTCTCGTCATGTTATTATTATTATGCATATTTACTACTTCTCGCCTTTATCGACTCGACTGTATGGAACAGTCAACGTCGATCGGCAGTTTCTACTACACCAATCAATCGACCGCCTGATCAATGGACAAATGGAACAGTCGACGTCAATCAAGCTGTTTGATTACACGCGCCGCAGCTTTTAGAAACTTTTTAGAAGAAAATTAACCTTTTTGGAGCAATATCTTTTCTTCAATGAAGTTTGTGTATTTCGGGTTACCATTTACTTAAACGTATTTCTTCTATTGGTGTGCTGACACCCTAAAGACACCGAAATGTAAAACACAATTTGATAAATTCAGTTAAAAATCCCTTACCCAGACTTATCAAAGACACTCTTACCTAGATCATCATCACAACTCCGTGTAATGGGCCCACTGCAGGGCATGAGTCTCTCCTCTGTGTGACGAGGAGGTTTAGGCCATAATCCACCGAGCTGGCCCAGTGCTGGGTGGTGGATGTCAGAATTTTCAGGGTGCCAATATGGCTTCTGACAAACCCTAACGACTACTGTACAAGTATACAGCACCCGGGACCGACAGCTTAACGTGCCCTCCGAAGCACGGAAGTCGCCGTGAGAAACGAACGGTCGGCGGTCACCCATCCAAGTACCGACCGCGCCGAACGTTGCTTAACCTGTGATATCGTAAGATACACACAGTAACCACGGCGCCACGACGACTTCACGACGACTTACCTAGATGCCAGGGGATATTCCTATCTCACCTGTACTTAGTTTATATGATAGGGATAAAAGACGAAGCTTGATCTAGTAAAACTTTGAAATTATACTGTAAAAACTTAGAGAAACAAAATTGACTGCTTCACGAATGTCCCATCACATCATTGTCCCAAAAAGACAAAACACTGAATTAAAAAAAATATTATTTCTTGTTCTGTGATTCGTCCCGTTGACTTAATTGTAGTAAATAATGTGATCAAGTACTGTCAGCAAGCAAACTTATAAAAAAAAAAATGATCTGAAGCAGTTACAAAATTTAGTTAATAAAGTTGATTTGTGTGTTACCTTTGGAATGTATGGCAATGCGTCGATAAGGTTCGTGCGGTAGAACACTGCTTTCTGGTTAGGATCCTTCATTGTGACGACGTCCAAGAATTGCATGGCTGCTATAGCCGTCTCGCTCTGACACCTGTTGGCAACGGCATACGTTATATGAAATGGGACATATTTTATCCAAATTTTTAACTCTGTTTCCCAAATGTAAAGGTCGCTGCGATATTTACTCGTCACCATTAAAAATGCGATTGAAAATTATCTTAATTTACTAAAAGTTT
The DNA here is from genome assembly GCA_944452665.1 of Stenoptilia bipunctidactyla. Taxonomy (NCBI): domain Eukaryota; kingdom Metazoa; phylum Arthropoda; class Insecta; order Lepidoptera; family Pterophoridae; genus Stenoptilia; species Stenoptilia bipunctidactyla. The sequence goes on along the minus strand of OX101721.1, from coordinate 44,170,242 downwards.
ATAACGTTAAAAATAAATGAAAAAATCAACTGATTATTATTTAATTTATAGGAAACATAGCATGTATTATTTAATAATTGAACACGTGTAAGTGAAACTCTATAGTCTATTAACTTGTGTGGTGAACATGCCGGTTAGCTCAAATGAGAGTTCAAAAACACCCAAATTGCGGTTTAAGCTCATCAGCTATTTCATAATTCCATTTATGAAGTAGTTAAATCGTATGAGCATTCCATTGTTCACTTCATAGACAATACAGTCCAAGCACTTTTCGAATTATAACCGTTCTTTGCGAAATAAATTAAAAAACTTATTTTTAAAAACTTATTTTTACTTGGTGGTAGGATCCCTTCTGGGTCCGCCTGGCTAGCGACCACCCTTTATATAAAGTCTGCCGCCAAATGTTACCGCTCCGGCGGTAATGTGTTCCGGCAATATTGTATAAAGAGCCAGTTCCTTCCTAAACCCGTGTGCTTTCATCTTCGACCTCATCGTCACTTACCATCAGGTGAGATTGAGGTCAAACGCGGGTTTAGTCACTTATAAAAAAAAAACTAGTGTCTCAAAAGGAAACCGAAACATCAAGCCAAAATGCTTAATGTCTTTTATTTATTATTAAAGCTATTTCATTATTATGGTATAAATGGTGTGAAAAATCAACAACATAGTTAAAATAAATTTAAAGAATTTTACTTCTTTATCCTTTTGAAATACTCTTTGTAGGTACATGAAAAATATAACTCGAGACAAAGGCCGCGTCTCTTTCCTAGGTAACAAGGAGTTTTAGGCCATAAGTCACAACCAGGTCTAGTGCTGGTTCCACCAACGTGCTTCTCGAGGTTCTAAAGCGACTTACAACTCACACCTTACCCCCATAAGGTTAAAATTCTCATACAGAATCTCAAATAACACTTAAAGCTATCAAGTTTTTAACAGTGAAAAAAATAAATACTTAAAGCTCAAACATTTCCATTAATCTCTTTTTCAAATGGATAACTAATGATTGCAAATTAGAAATGAACTAGAATTTGGAATAATGGACAAAACTGGATATTTGATTTCAAAGTTTGGCCGTTTCATCGTCTTGATATTTAAACTTAATCTAATCTAACTAATATTATAAATGTGAATGTTTGGTGTGTGGATGTATGGGTGATTGTTCCTCAATCACGGCAAAACGGCCCAACGGATTTTAATGAAATTTGGCGTAGTGCTAGAGTGTAATCTGGAATAGCATATAGGCTACTTTTTATCCCAAAATTCCCGCGAGAATCGAAATTGCGCGGGTAAAACCGTGCGGAATAGCTAGTCTATAATAATTTTACATATAAAAACCAACAGCTCTGTGGTTTGCGCTGCGATGCGGCCCGACATAGTATACGCGTACCTTAAGGGCACGTTTAAGCACGGCGCGGCGGCGCGTCGCGCGGTGCCTCATACGTTTTTGTCACATCACTGGCTTTACTCTAAACCAGCGGGTAGTCCCATAGTAAAGCCGGAGATGTAGTTGAAACATACGTCGCCCCGCGTGATGCCCCTCCTTTCCTTAAACGTGCTCTAACTGTACTGGGAGACGTAGCTTAGGGAGCCAAGTTTTAAGGCATTATGGTACATTGTCGGTCAAGGCAATTAAATTTTTTTTTTTTTTTATAGTTGACTAAACCCGCGTTTGACCTCAATCTCACCTGATGGTAAGTGACGATGAGGTCGAAGATGAAAGCACACGGGTTTAGGAAGGAACTGGCTCTTTATACAATATTGCCGGAACACATTACCGCCGGAGCGGTAACATTTGGCGGCAGACTTTATATAAAGGGTGGTCGCTAGCCAGGCGGACCCAGAAGGGATCCTACCACCAAGCATCTTGCCAAATCAATCCAAATTGGATCGACCATCGGTTTGTGGGCGCTGCGAGACCTAGCGACAAGGAGAACCCTGGAAACCTCTGTCCAGGTATGTCCGCGGCCTGGCTGATGATGATGATTAATTTAGAACCTTATGATAGTTAATATTAAAAACCAAATTACTTGAAGTATTTGATGAGCGGCAGGAGCTGCGTGGTTGGTCTGGGGTGAGGGTCCCGAGACAGCAGTCGAGATACTGCCTCTTGCAGAGCTGCAGGTACCCGTGGTACCACGTTAGAGACATGATGCTCCAACTAGAATAAAAAAAAAACATTAATTATCTTTGACCTATCACGATGCTTACTAAAATAAGATAACAGTAAAATAATAACATATCAAAATTAAAATTTCAAAGTATGGCAATATGTAAACATTGCAGAAGCTTGTTTACTGTTTTTATGGATTCAAAGGGACTTTAGATTGTTTTTCTTAGTTGAAGCCACTACTTCTCTTTTACCATCACCATAAGTAAGCCCTCATTTTATAAATTTTGGTGTGTTTTATAAATTAATGTTGAATAATGGACGTGTAACACCATAGTCTTCATGCGCACTTTCCATCAGGTGGCATGGAAGACAAACGTTCTATCCTTAAAATATAAAAAAAAAATAGTACAGTAATAATTATGAGCCGACATGAGTCATGAAGTGACATTTCACAACAGAGCGGTTCCAGACCGTTCACTATAAGATGTCCCCTGCCTGCTGATGTTGGCAGCATTGTGGCAGCAGTGTTACCAATAATATGTGTCCATTTTAACCCCGTAATCCAACTTTGTTTATACCTACCACGAATAAATATATGTTTAATTTTCTGATTTGTAAATAATAAATAGCTGTAAGACTAGGAAGGTTTTAAATGACGACACAATTTATATTATACGAGGGCGAATCAAAAAATTCTTAGAATTAATACAAAAAAAAAATTTAAACAAGAATATTTTATTTTTCTACGTAATCTCCTTCTAATCTTATACACTTAGAATACCGCATCTCCAACTTTCTTATTCCTTCCATAAAAAAATCATTTTCTCGACTATTAAAAAACTCCTCTGCGGCAGTCATAACCGCGTCATCATCGTCAAATTTAGTTCCACGAATATGCTCCTTTAATTTTGGAAATAAGTGAAAATCACTCGGGGCTAAGTCAGGAGAATATGGTGCGTGATCAAGGACTTCGAAGCCAGCACTGCGGATTGCGGTGAGCGCAACTTCCGAACGATGAGGTGGAGCGTTATCCTGGAGAAACAACATGCCCAATGACAATTTCCCACGACGTTTTTCTTTAATCGCTTCACGTAATTTCGGGATTAAGTTTGCATAATAGGATCCAGTTATCGTTTGCCCTTTTGGCAAGTAATCAATAAAAAGGATTAATTCACTATCCCAGATAAGGAAAACAGCTTGACAAGCAATAGTGCCAACATAACTGCAGGGGACATCTTACGATGAACGGACAATAGTTTAAATTTTTGCATACATACATATGCACCGTACACATGCACGTTCAACTACAAGTAAAGCCCGGTGGCCATCATGAATTGCAAGATCTAAAGTTAAAAGAACTCCTAGTGAATCCTAAGCGATGTAAACTTGCAACCTTGCTGTACAGTCTAAAATGTTTCAAATAAATGTGTTTCTCGACTGAGAAGAAGATAAAGTGAAATAGTTAATAATAAGTAATTTTACGTGTTCTCAAATAAGTTCACGAAACACTGAGTCTGTATGCTATGAGAATATTTAAACAATGAATCAGATAAATAAGAGACATTTTTTAACCGGATTTATCGCGTATACAGGGTGTCCCGTAACTTGCACGACAAACTGAAATGAAAGAAAGACTGAGGTGTGTTCTACCTACCAGATAAAAAAAAATACCTCAGTAAAAGTTTCACCGTTTTCGAGATATTCCCGACTTTAATTTTTTTTCGAAAAATGCGCTTTTGGTCAGTTTTTTTATTGCTGTGTGTACAAACAAACAGATACTTATCTCTTTATTATTTTTTTGTAAATATTTTAGAATAGTAGATCTATCATCATCATCATCTATTTATACGGGACACCCTGTATACATTTTAAATTTTTAACTCGACGTTTCGTTTCGTTTTTTAAAATGTAAATATACGCGATAAATCCGGTTAAAATTTTTTTAATTTAAGTGTATGAATCGCGAAAACTTAAGACAATATTAAATAAGAGACATTATTAATAGAGTCGAGCACAGTTTAGTAACGTATCAAGTATCATTATCATTCATAATTTTTAAGCCTTACGTTTTGTGTATAAGAAATTCATGACACCTTTTTCCCTTGCCTACCTCATTTAACATAAGGATGGAGATTTAGATGGACAAATAATTTTGATTGCTTTACTTTTTATGTTTTTAAATGAAGAAAACTTTAGTGGTCTGTAAATTTATTATTCTTCTAGCTGAGTCCCGCTGCTTAGCCCACGTGTATAGACTTTAAACCCCCTTTTGATCCCTTGTGATCCCGTGTGATCCCGTGTGAGTGAAAGATCCTACAAAATCATGTAAGTCGTTTCAAACATAGCCGGAACAAACAACCATATATACAGTTAATTTAAGAAAAGATTTTCTGATTTATAGCTCATAGATCTTTTTAGTGAAAAGTTTTTTATTTAAAATTACAAACAGGAACTTACATTTTATTTGATTCAAGCAGTTTTTTCAGTTTTACTAGCAAACATTTAGATTCTGTAAGAATTAATTGATAAAAAATACCGTATAGCTTTCCTCCAATGTTTTTCAAATTGAGAGGTAAGTGGAGGGTAGCTCGCTGAACAAAGTTTGAGCTTTATTACATTTGTATAGAATTTATTTCACTAAGATTTTCATGTCAACTCAGCTATGCTTTTATACGAAAACCAGGCAACCGATTGAATAGGAGTACATTTGATTTTTCATTTGCAAATGCATTCATAGGAAAGGACAAATAGTTTGAGAAATATTTGAAGATCTTAAACATTTGAATGAATGAATGAATGAAAATAATTTATTGTAAAAAAACAGTGCATAATAAGTACATACAGAAGAATTTGTCATGTAGTGTCAGCGCTAGCGATATTAGGATGCTCGTATGACTTGTTGATAGCGGAAGTTACAATATTATACAAATAATTGTTATACAGGGTGACTGGTGACAAATTTTAGATACTGAAGGTGAGCACTCTGTACTCGATTCTGATCATAATTATGTAATAAAAGTAGGTACTTAATTTTTCACTAGAATTCCCTATAAATAAATACTACTATGTTACTATTTACTTTGCATACAACTGAGTCAATCGCAGCACGTTATCTGGCACGCGCACGCTGGAAATGCTAGTAACTATGTAATGTAACCATGCGTTACGTAATAAATTCTTTAACTTTCGGCTAAGTTTACTCAGTAAATAATTAATATTTATTTTTATTTTATTTTTTCTCTTTAAGTATGATCTCAAACTATGACGTCCTTGAATTTCAAAAGTGACCCACCCTGTAGATTTCACTGAATGATCAATTGTTATTCAATCCCGCCACCGCCAATGGTGTAGGAGAAAGGTAATAGACAATACAAGTAATAGATAAATCGGTTAGGAAGGCTAGGTGTGCGGACGCGTCCTAAAGTGACGGTTAATATTAGCTTGGTGTTAATTGGATTTGGCGTTGTAATTGTAAAGTAATTAACGGGACGAACCATTGAATAAATATTAATAATAAGGCGGGATCATAACCAAGCCCACACTTTAAGTACTAAGTAACTGCCGAGTGATTTTACTATCGTGTTTCCAAACCTCATAATTTACAGTAGGTATTGGTAATTGAAGAGGACGTCTGTAATTATTTTACATGTTAACTTACTGTGTCTAAAAGGTGTATTAAGTTTACATATTACATTTTAACAGTATTCTACCAATACAATATCACTGGGAGAACCATCAGTGAACAAAATGCACCTTATCGTACATAATGTTAAAAATCAAAAGCCCTGGCCTGTTGCATAAAGGAAGCAATTTCCTTTTTATATTTAAAAGAAGAAAATTGTATAACGTTGATCTAATTAGAATAATTTCAGAACAAACTTTCTGATCAAAATTATGATTTATAGTCATTTTATGATCCAATTTATGTTAGTCTTCCTTGCGGGTACAAAGTTTAGAGCAAACTTCGTAGTCCAAGTTGCCACGGAGACGACCACAGTTTAAGTTTTGCTTGTCTCCAGTTTCGCCAACTTATCGACTTAGATTTAGAACATGTCCCATATAATAGCGACATGTAATTTTGATATGTTGCTTGAAATGTAAACTCATAAGTTATTTAATTAAGTACTATAAAGTTTGTTTCGCGGTGTATCCTCGACTTAGAGCCATTCCGCTCCTGAGATTAATCCGAGCAACCCGTTTGGTGGTGAGCATTCTTTAGGAATTCTTTACCTTTGGAAATAAAGACTTTCGACAAATATGGGTAGTGTTTTACCATTCATAATCAATTTATTCATACATTCAATCAAACAATTCATAGTCTTCAAGGAACGTTACTGCTTTTTAAGATTTTTAATATAGAAAATTATGAGCAATACAATATGAGATCTACAATATAGTTGTGTCTTTAAGACTAATGGATTAAATCGGCTCGATTCAACAATAGTCATACATACATAACTTCACGCCCGTATCCCTTACGGAGTAGGCAGAGGTTATATATAAGCCTATCTGATGTCACGTTTGACAATTTTTGAGGTATTACAATGACATAGATAGAGAGACTATTGCAGTGACAGGGGGTCAGCCTATCGCCCACAAAAACGCCAATCAAGCCGTCCCTTAACTGGCTCTTGCAGTATTCCCGGGAAGAGAAGCAGCTGGTACATCCTATGTTTTTCTTTTGCTCCCAGTCCAACATGGGATTTGACATTACATTCGCTAATTTTAAGTTTCTCTAACTTCAAATTGTGAGAATTCAAATTCAAAAGTTGCTGACAACTGACTTTGAAGTTTCTAAGTTTGACATTAAAGAGACTTAAAATAATGCCAAATGCGACCCACTCAGTTCTTAAATCAAGGAATGACTACAGTATTAAAATTAATATGTAAAAACCAAGCATCTTAGATATCTATTGTGACGTCAAGAGTCCAATCAACTGGATTCAAAGGTGGATTCACTTTATATCTGTTTACGGGTAGTTATATATAGTACATTTGTCTATACCTTTAGTATAAATAGGTAAACTACATTGTACGTATCTGCATACAATAAAAGGGTTCATCTCTATCTTCACCTGAGGAATAATGATGAGAAACGAAAATATTTCTCATAATTCCTCAGAATGTTTTTGTTTCGCGCAGATTTAGCCTCGCGATTTCAAATCCCACAAGAATGTCAAAGTAAAAAGCAGCTTGCAAATTTCATCCAAATCTTTGCAGCAGTTCTGCCATGATTGAGGAACAAACAACACATACAATTTTACAAGTTTTAGTAGCCCGCACAGATTCCTAGAACTTGCTTGTTCTATTGCTCAGAGCCAAGAGGGTTTGCGACGCATGCTTTGGAGCTGGTATTGCAGGAGCAGATGGAGGCACACGCAGCACTGCGCAAAACAGATACAACGGCCGGAGTAGCTATAATTAAAGACAAAATAGAAGCCGTGCTGTGCTCTGTCTACTTCGACTTTGACTTTTGTGGACCTCAATAAAATGATCAAGATAATTTATTACTGTAGAATCAGATTCACTACCTGGATCTGAAACGAGGAAAAAGCCGAATGAGATTTGGCGATCTGGGAGGACGGAGACTGAGTCCCTTGGAGTTTGGGCTGAAAAAGGGGGGAAGGTTTGCTGTATCTGCTGTTTTAAGCGTAGTTGAGTCTGAGCCTGAAGCTGAGTCTAAAACTGAGCATAAAACTGAATCTGCTGAGCCTGTTGGGCTCCAAGGAGGGCTTCAATCCCAGATTTTCTGGAGGAATACACTGAACCCGGGAAACTGGACTGCTCTGTAATAGAAACCTGTGCTAAACAAAATCCTACTTGCTGGTGAAAGGTGACAGGGCTGCGCTGAAATAAGTACGACCTAATTCGGACCTTTTGCCGGTGAACGGCGCACGATCAGGCTTAGTTGTCATGGTTACGTATTCACCCGATCAGTGATGGTTTGGCTGGCAACTTTCAGTTCCGTCTTGAAAAGGACAGAGTAACGAACCCGACGCCACGCATCCTCAGCGAGAGAAGAACTCTCTGTAAAGAGCTTAAACTTAAAAAAAGAGCGGAAGGCGCCTAGTGGCAACGAAATACAACCTCTCGGGAGCGGACGCAAACGGGAAATGAATAGAGAGAATTTTTGAAAATATCTCTAGTAATCATATGAGCTTGAGGATCAAAATCGTATAACACCAAAATGATATTAAAAGTTAAACGTCATTTAATAGAACAGTTTTCATAAAACTGGTTTAATTCCTTCCACGATATGTTCACAAGGATATACTTTTTCTACGTCCTGTTGCCTCTGCGTAAACATTCGAGACTTAAATATTACATACCATTAAATGGTTTTTTCGGAATGATAAAAAAAAAGATATTTTTTTTTATAGCTGTTTCGCATAAAGAAATATTTTTCTTCATTTGCGTACAAATTAAAAAAGTTTACATATAAATTACAGCTTCAATAATAAATGGATTACATATGAAATATGTTTTTCCCGCTGATACTGATAAAACAGCACATTTCTCCGTATGAAGCAATTAATGACGACTCAAAAGTCTATGATCTTCTTCACGTAGGTATTGTTAACCACAACTCAAACAAAGGTGGTTTCTTTGTTTTTCTTCGTATAAGAATGAATGAAGAATGTTTCGAAACAGAGGTATCTTCAAGAAGTTGGAAAATTTTACTTGTGGTAGTTAATATTTAATTCTCGTGCTTAAATTTTAACTTATTTGATAACTTTGAAGCTTATTGTTTTCAAAATTCTTTACTCTAAAAAATCTTTATTTTACGTCACATACTTACTTCACATTTCACTCAAGCGTCGCAAAAGATAAAAGAAAATTGAGGTCAAATGAGGGTTATGGCAATAAAAGGGCGCGTGAATAAAAATAACAACTACAAATAAATTATGCTTCAAGCTTTCTTTTCAATTTCACTTTACGTCTGTTATCTACGAAGTTATGTTTGAATATTTAAAAACAAAGCTCCGGCTTCGAGCACTTAAAAATGTATTTTAAAGTTACATTACGGAACGCGAAGTGTGCACTTATATGATATTGTTGAAGCGAAAAAGGGGCATAACTTTGCAAAAGTACTGCGAAGATATTATTCATCCATCCATCATCATCCACAGCCTGTAGACGTCCACTGCTGGACATAGGCCTCCCCCAAGGTCTTCTTGCGATTCATTATTTGGGGGGAAAATGCCGTAATCGCCACGCTTGGCAGGCGGGTTGGCGATCGCAGTGTGATGTTAATATACACAAAAGGACGCTGCTGCCCGTCCTCTGGTTTGTCCCTTAGTCGACTCTTACGACACCTACGGGAAGAGATGGGGTGGCGCTATTCTTAAGGCGACGCCACACGCCAAAAGATATTATTAGTCAAAGTTTAATTCGGAGAATCTGACAGCTGTCACAGCGTCATAATTGTCACTGCTGTCACCAGCAGAGTACATGTCATGGCTGGGTAACAAGGATGTGTCGTGCAAATGCGCTGCAACCACAAACTGACATGGTGCAAACCTATTTGGATGATCCATGTGGATAAACTACTACGGCTCTAGTGCATTAGCTACTATAAAGATTATATATACACTCGTAAAGAACTTTTTCGTTTTGAAGACATACATAGACAGAGGAACTGTTTTAGAAAGAGGTAACCTCTCTATCTGTCATTTTTATAGGCATACCAAGTGGTCAAGATTGATCTTAAATTCAAACGCCTTTTGAAATAGAACTGTTGATGGGTTTTAATTTCTATATTTTAAGAGGTATAAACCCCTTTTACATCTAAAAGTTGATTTGTATTATAGAAAACATATAATATACATATACCAATTATTTTCTTTAATACGATAAAAACGTACCTGCACATTTATTTTGGTATAGCTCAGTACAAAAAAATAAAAATATGGCACCCTATATTTTTAACAAACATTTGCTGTTGATGAACATAGCTGCTACGACGCGGCATTTCATTGATAATACTACGACGTAGTACTACAAGATGATTTGTAGAAGCGCGTAGTCGCCTTTATTTTAATGGTAGTCATTCATTATTTAGAGTGACTATGCTTTGCTTAATATGTCAGTGAATCTATTAATTTACTTGTTAAAAAAATACATATTTTTTTATTTTGCAAAAATTGTTTCTGTAAATGATACTAACTGTGGAAAAAAAATTGGCTGCTGACTAAAAATCCACCCTGTATAAGCAACGAAATGCAATGACAGGAAACAATGAAATAATAGTTCAATCGATAAAGTTTTAAAGCAATGTACTCAATCAAACAACTGAACAATTTGTTTCATTGTGTGAACGTGCTCATTTTTTAAACTATCAGGATTTGAAAAAAAAAACTGTTATCAAGATATTTTCGTAAATTTTTTTTTACAAAAACTACTTTACGAATAAAACCGCAAAATTAGGAATAATAATTTTGAAAATAAAAACTATGCTAGGCCCTTAAGTCTCAAGATTTAAGAGCTATATTTAGCTCTTGTTAGTTAATAATTCAAATATCAAACTGGGATAATTTAATAGTTTGAGTGTGACATGTTCGAAATTAAGCAGTCGGTATAATGGCATCCCACACATTGTGTGTGTGTGTACACATTGTGGATTTAACTAATTTTCTACGACTATTGACATGTTGAGTAATTGGATAGCACGTGTGAGCAAATTGATAAGTACATTTGACAAACATGTTTAAGTTAAGGCATTTCAGAGACTAAGCCAGCGTTCCACTATGAATTAGATGCAGCGCAGACGGCATCGAGTCTACGGTCCGGTTTTTATGAAACTTTTATGCAAACGTTTGTCAAATTATTGTGCGCTGGACTTTTTGCGCGTCGTGTGCGTTACTGCATATAATTGCATAGGTTCTATTTTCACAGACTAAAAAGTGCGTCACGGATAGTCTGTCGTCTGCGCTGCGCCTTAATTGAAGGGAAAATCACTTTGCTTTTTTATAAATTGCGTAATTAATAAATTACGGTACAAAATTTATATATTTTTTTGGGCAACCTTATAATAATAAAGTTTGTGAATAAATAGAAAATATTCACAATTAAAGAAACTGAACATATATTTTTAAAACCGAAACTTTCTCGAAATAAGAAAAATGGGATTATTTCTTCATACGCTAAGTATTTGAAATGCAAACATATAAATTAATAAATAAAATCCCCAGACAATCACATCAACTACATGGCCCCAAAGTAAGCATAGCTTGTGTTATGGTATACCATGTAGCGAACTAGAATATAAATACATAAACACATTTTCTTTCTTGTTCCGTGCGGGAATCGAGCCTGGCGTCTGAGGCAGACAGGTTTATTCCAAAGCCAAAGTGGTCGTCAAATAAGTTACAATGTTTTTTTTTGAGACTTTAGCGACGACAATATTTTACTTTCTTAAGCTGTTTCTAATTTATGTACATTGTTGGTTTATAGGTCACATGTTGCTTAAAAATAAGTTTTAACTATTTTTAAAGTCGAGTTTTGTGGATAGAAAAAATAAAGTAGGCGATATTTTATAATAGGTTTAACATACAGGGTGTTCGGCACAACGTTGCACATACGGAAATGGGGGTAGATTATTTTGCTGTTAGTTAACAGACCCCCCAACTACCAACCATTTACGTATGTTCAACGTTGTGCCGCACACCCTGTATATCACAATTAGAGATGCGCGAAGTGTAATTGTGTCGGGTATGGGTCCCCTAACTTATAAATAAATTATTTTGGTAAGTATTTATGAATGAGTTATTGTAAATTTTCTTCCATGCTGGACTGGACGCAAAAAAAAACCATTGAATGAACCAGCTACTTCTCTTCCCGAGCATACTGTAAAAGTCATTCGAGGGACGGAGTTGTTATTGGCGTTTTTGTGGGGTCGATAACCTTATAACTGCAATAGTTTCTCTTGATCATTATAATACCTATCAATTTGTCAAGCGGTACATCAGATGTATTTATATACTCTGGTGTTCTGCCTACCCCATAAGGGATACAAGCGTGAAGTTATGACTGTATGTATTGTTTTGAGTAATGATTGACAGAATCACGCTGGCAAAGATCAAGAAATACTCATGTTAATTACAGAGCATTTGTAAACACGTTACGAACAAACTTGTGGTATAATTTCAAAGCTATTTATTTAAATCATCATAAGTATTCTTATTAACTGTATAAACAGAATTTTGAAATAATATGATGTTAGACGTGAATGCTTTGTGTTAATTATTGTTGATTAAAAGTTCCTGTTTCAAACAACCTGATAGCCAATATTGTTTATAAAGTTTTAATTAAGCTATCGGTAAGCGAAATTGTATATGGTTTATAGGGAGAAAGTATTGTAAATCGATCGATAATCGAAGATAATCATATTATGCTTTTATTATATTTGAAAAGGAAAAGTTTGTTAATTAGAAAAAAAAATACCTGACAATTTGTCCACCATGATCCCGTTTTTTGAAGTTAATTCTTTAATCAAAAGATATAGTAAAAAAAATAACCTGCTAATAGTCAGTGTATCAAATTATAGGGCAATAAATATAGATTATCAAACATTCATTAGATTAAATAAATAGTCCTTTCTATCATAGTTAGATATTTTTTTAAATATATACATACATACATACATAACCTCACGCCTGTCTCCCTTTGGGGTAGGCAGAGACAAGGGAACACCAATTGCTTCGATCCATACATACCTCTTTCGCTTCCTCCACGTTCATTAATCTTTTCATACATGATCGCCGGTTACTGGTACTTTTAACTAGGCCCTTTTTAAGAACGTCGCCAATTTGATCGGCGTACGTTCGCCTAGGGCGGCCCCTTCCGACAGCACCATCCATTCTTGTTCTGTACACCTCTTTCGTAAATCTACTTTCACTCATCCTTTCCAAATGTCCAAACCACCGTAGCATACCCTTTTCAATTTTAGTCACTACATCTTCTTTCAATCCGCATCTCTTTCTTATTTCACTATTGCGCACCCTATCACTCAATTTCACTCCACACATGCTTCTCAACGCTCTCATCTCCACAGCATTAATCTTGCTTTCATGTCTCTTCTGCCACACCCAAGATTCACTTCCATACATAAGCGTTGGCGCCAAAACTCCCTCAAGTACGGCAAGACGAGCCTTATTTGGTATAGTTTTGCTTGCCATTATCGAGTATATGGCGCCATTAAAACCATTTCCTGCTTTTACTCTCCTTTCAATATCACCTTCACACTTCCCATCTCTTGTAAACAAGGACCCCAAGTATACAAACTCTTTCACTTGTTCGACTTTTTCCTCCCCTATCATAATATTGCATTCCGTCATATCTTCATTCCTCTCCATAACCATAACTTTCGTCTTTCCAACATTCACTTTCACACCTTTTCTTTTAAACGACTCATGCATCACAGTGACCATTTGCTGCAATTCCGACGCTGACGATGCAAGTAGAATCTGGTCGTCAGCGTAAAACAGAGTTTTGATCACTGTCTCATTCATTTTTAAACCCCATTCACACTCTTTCAGATCTTTCAAACAGCTATCCATGAATAGGTTGAACAGCCATGGAGACGCTACACAGCCCTGTCTAACACCGCGATCGATGCTAAACCATTCTGTGTAGTCATCATTCAACCTGACACAAGCACTCGAGTCCTTATATAAGGATTTGAGTGCTCGTATCAAGTCACTGTCCACCCCAAACTCGGATAGAGTTGACCAAAGTTCATTCCTCATCACACTGTCATACGCCTTTTCCAAGTCAATGAAGCAGCAGAAAACCTTTCGGTGTTTAGCCAGAACCTTCTCGGTTACTGATCTTAAGGCAAAGACTTGATCCGTGCATCCCATCCCCTTTCGAAATCCCGCTTGCACATCCCAGATCTTGCTTTCTGTTTCATCCATCACTCTTTCGATTAATATCTTTGCATACATTTTGCCTACAATACTCAAAAGGCTAATGCCACGGAAGTTTTTGCATTCCTGCTGTGACCCCTTTCCTTTATAAAGTGGCACAATAACGGCCTTGCACCAGTCGCCCGGGACACGGCCGGACCGCCAACACTTATTAAAAAGCTGGTACAACAGGTTTGCAGTGACACTTTCACCCGCCTTGAGCATTTCGGCATTTATTCGATCATACCCTGCCGCTTTACCCAATTTCAAACCTGCCATTGCTTTCATAACTTCTTCCATACTTATCTCACTTTCACGATTGGCCACACCACTCGAAGGTGAGGGCCTACTTTCCAAAACATCACTCGCACTTCGTTCAAATAAATTCTCGAAATATTCTTTCCACTGATTCATAATATCTTCATGCTCACTAACAATATTCCCATCCTGATCTCTTAACACGCCCACTTTCGAGTCTCCAACCTGCCCTCGGGCTCTTCTGACTAAGTGCCAGAACAGTTTGGAATTGGCTCGAAAGTTTTCCGAGAATTTCCTATCAAGCTTGTTCTTACATTCTTCTTTCTTTTTGCTCACAATATCTTTCACAGTCTTTCTTAATCTATCATACTTTTCTTTTGCCACTCTTTCATCATCATTCAAGTCATCTCGTATTCTATTTCTGCCCCTCACTGTTAGTAGATCTAGCCACGCTTTCTTCTTTTCTAGAACAAAACCTTTCACTTCATCATCCCACCACTCGTTCTTATCTCTTCTCACAAAATATAGAAAAAGATATTTTTAAATATATCTTTTTCTATATTTTTTTTATGACTCACACAGTAATAGATGCTTTCAAGGCCATTAATACTTAGTTTCGCCACTATCTTTCTTAATTATAATTAGCTAATTTTTAGCTGGCAGTCAAAATAAGGCAAAATGGTGACCTAAGATTGATTTTTCGCAAATTATATGTTATTTTTTACAAGATTTTTAGATTTAAAATCATGAGTTAATCTTTCATGTGTTAATCTTTCACTACTAGCCAAAACAAGCCAAAATCCCTTATTGAGATTGACCATCTCTTTTACAATAACTTTTTGGAAAATGGCGTTATTATTTTGTTGAAGACTTAACTAATTTTGAGTATTAAGGTCGCAACTGATTTGATTAGGCCATATGACTCTGTCTTTTACATAATAACGTGAAAAAACAAAGCATGTTAAATCACAAAATCAAACTAGCTCCTTAACTGCTCAATTTAGCGAAACTATGCGTTTGCGAAATTTGGTTCACTTCATTGCTTCAATGGCTTTGTGACTAGTCACCGTCTTGATAAGATCACATGTTGGTGATATCCATATCCCCCGAAATAATGGGCAGAAATTGAAGTCGATGTTTGAAGATGAAGTCGTTATCATTTGCTTAATTTATAAGTTATTATTACACAAATACAGAAAAACTTTATTGACTGCATAGCGCATCATGAAGAGACAAGTTTCACAAGTAAAATCAATCTTAAATTTTCACAAGCCCAAAAGAAGGAAGTTTTTGCATCGAAGAAGTACTTCATTTTAATTTAGGATCATTGTGCAAGTCGTAATTCACTATTAGAATAGTGGAAAGCATTTTCAATGCAGCATTTCGTCTTCATGTACTTTTACGACTATCAGAGGTACCTCAAAATGAAAAATTGCGGACAAAGGGACAGGTAGACCTCAGACGCATTTGCGTTAGCCATTTTGCATCACAAGCAGGTGGAGCCGAATTTGGTTTTAGACGTGGCCAAACACAACCATTGAGGTAGACCACGTGACAAAAGTACTAAGTTAAAAATTCTTGGGTTTAATACTTATTAGGGTGGATTTTTATTGATGGACCATCCATTCACAATTTCTTCAAAAGTTCATAATTCATGGACGTTTTTTAATGGTCATATTTATTTCTCAAGCGTATTTATAAGTTTTTCTGATTACATAATAGAACATCTAAATGAAACTTAATTTATTTTTGATAAATGGAATTGCTATACTACTTATAATATATATACTATTTAATGCATTGATTGAAACATGATAATGAAAATAATTATTTCTTTTTTACTTTTACGGGCAAGATTAGAAAAAACCATTACTTTAAAAGCGACTTTAGATTTAATCATGTAACAGTTTAAACAAAGAACGCGAGGTTTGTTCAATATTTTACTAGTACGTCATAGCATTTTATTTTACCTTGCTATGCAAATTAATATTTTACCTTTGCAATTTGCAAAGCAGTTGCTAGTAAAACTCCAAGCTTTATATTAATTCGATTAAATGTTATTAAATGCTAATTTTGGAAAATATTTTAACATTATGAACATTCTGGTCTCGTAATTAACTTTGAAATTCCATTGAAATTATGAGGGTTACAGTAGGAATGGGGCTCAAAACGAGGTACAATAGAACTCAGAGCATTTGTACTTTCTGATAAATGTACGTATTTAAAAAAATACAAAATGTTATTGTTACATACAGCTATTGCTTTGTTAAATATGGCGCGTTCACAGTACTCACACATATGCAATTTCGCTACACAGTATGTTAAAAAATAAATGATTTTGATTCAAATATGACTCTAGTTTAAGAGAGTTAGGTTTTAGTAAGATGGACGCGTTGTAGATAAATAAATACAATTATACATAATATGTGTTATTTGCATTATATTACGCAAGCGATTTACAAACTATTTTATAGCACAATTATTAATTGTTTATATTTTTAATATTGAGAAATACGGTCCATGACATATGCTGCCAACTACAAAATAAACACGAAACCTAGTTACACTTCTAGGATTTTTGCGTTCACTGCAAATAGATAATCACACGCGATCACAAGATCACGCTGTCCTTATAAACAGTAGAAAAAGTAAAACAATATCAGTCCCCTTCACACTCATAAGCTAAACTGCGCGCGAGAAAGACGGGCAGACTTTTCATGATGCGCATACAGTACGACGTCAAGCCACTCGCTTATTCACAGACAACACACAAGAGCACAATATTTAGTTAATTTAGGTATATTTAATATCAAGTAACTTTAGTATCTTTGGGGAGACTTTTGACCCGCAGTTATCGTCTCCCGATTGATGACGATGATAAAGTTTAAAATAAGGCCTTTTTGGAATAAATATGGGTGATATATAGATAAATATTTGACAAAACAAAGGTGAATTTATTATTTCCTTTGTGGACAAACCGACTCGTATAAGTAGGTAGATCTTTACTTACGTACAATTTTATGAAAAGTAAAACTAACACCAAAATGTTTTTAATGCTCTTGAGTGGCATAGTGGCGCCATCTCTTTATCTTATAAAAGAGAAAATCTTTCAGTCTGTATATTTCGGGGTTATCTGAAGAACTATTTAATATATTTTGACCTGGTTTTCACCAATATCAAAACTAGTAATTCTATAGAAGTAAGTTTGAAAATGTCAATAATAAGTTTGAAGATGTCCCTAGCTGCCCGGAATTGGGCGACAGCCTTCCTTCTATATTTCCAGTCTCCGCGGGCCATTTTGAGAAAATGCGTCCAGATCGTCCTTTCAAGTAGTGGATACACAAAACATTATATTACTAAAGATACTTCTTGCTGATTAAATTATTCTATGCTGGACTGGGAGCGAAAGAAAAACATAGAATATGACAGCTGCTTCTCTTCCCGGGCAAACTGTAAAAATCAGTTAAGAGGTTTTATGGGTGACAGGCTGACCCCCTGTCACTGCAATAGTCTCTCTCCATCATAATAATACCTTCAAATTTGTAAAACGTGACATCAGATGGTGTTATAGCCTCTGGTGTTCTGCCTACCCCATTAGGGATGCAGGCGTGAAGTTATGTATGAATGTGAAAGATACTTACATATTCAAGCTGCTTCATATACAGCACGGGATTGTTGTTAGCTTGAATTACAGATCTGCCGTTGTTGAAGAGTGCGCAGATCACCAGGCCCAACGAGAACATATCCGAAAGTATGTTGCATTGTCCGTTTGTTTGCACTTCTGGAGCTATGGACAAAACAATGAATGTTTTAAAAAGTGATAATAAGTATCATTATAGATTTGATGGAGTACGAAGGAAAAAGTAATGCAAATTGAACTGTCACGCCAAAGCTATCAATCCTAAAACATCGATGTTGAATTATTGGTACAGTCAGCTATATTGTGTATTGTGCCTAAATAACGACTTATATTGATTAACTTCTATGTATAGTTGTATTAATAAAACATAGAAGTTAGTCAATATTAGTAGTTATTTAGGACAAATATGGTGAAAAACAACTTTGAAAATTTTAATGTGTTAATCAACTTTTGTAGCTGACTGTACATATCATTTATCAACATCATCATTCAGCCAGGAGACGTCGGATTGGATAAGTACTTTGTTTGCAATGCACAAGTTTGTTTGTGGAGTATGTTTGGTGATTTCAAAACAACTGTCATAATATATAAATTACTGACTCAATAAATATTTCTATTTATCTTAATCATAATTGTGTATAAGTATAAGGGTTGGGTTAAAGCAATTTAATATGGCGTTTATCATACTTCCTGCTTATATCCTATCCTATTAATATTATAATTGTGAAAGAGAGAAGGAATAATAAGAAGTCTACAAAGTTAATATGGCTAAATCATTTAAAACTCTTCTAGCGCGCTTTAATCGACGTACAGCGACATCTATAGAATAAAAAGCAAAACTAAAATTTTGGAACAAAAATCGTTTCTGAATTTTAATCGTCGATTTCTATCTACTGGACTACTATCGTACTTAGTAGTCCAGGACCTACTAAACTACTATACCAAATTACATTAAAATCGGATAAGCCGTTCGCGCGTGGGGAACAATCAAAGATAATTCCATACAAACATGCATTTTGTGTACCTCTTTCACGCAAAAACGACTGAATAGATATTTATGAAACTTTACAATAATATAACTTATACATCAGGCTAACATATGGTTCTATAATATAAAAAGAAATGTGTGAATTTAATATAACGATATTTCAAGTCTGCGCTGGATGAATAGACCGTTTGTTTCTTGCCTAATAGGATAGGTGGCACTGTTTTCAATCTCAGAAAAGAGATGTTTCAAGCAATTCTCTCAAAAATTGTTATTTAAAACCTATACTAAGATATATAGTATATAACAGTTGCGTATTGTTTGAAATTATTTTTATGAGAAGTGCGAGACGCGAGGATTTACTGTTGTTTTTGGCACTAATTATTTGCTAGATGTCGCTAAGCCGATATCTCTCATATATGTATATGTAGGTACCTATGTAATTTGTGGGATAGCGATGTTTACGGTTGTTAAACACATCGAGCCGGTGATGTAGGTACGCTTTTTGTGTTCAGAAGTTATATTTATAAAAATAAGATTTAAAATTTTATCTACAAGTAGGTACTATCGTATACAAGGTTGATTTGTAGTCACGGGCCAAATTTTTTTACACAATATGTATCATTTATAGAAACTACTTTTGCAAAAAAAAGTTTTTTTTTATTACAAGGAAATTAATTTATCCGCTAACATATTATCCAACGCATGGTCACTCTAAATTACTATTAAAATAAAGATGACTACGCGCCACTACACACATTTTCTAGTACTACGTCGTAGTATTAAAAAGGAAATGCCGCGTAGTAGTAGCTATGTTCATCAACAGCGACTATTTTCAAAAACGTTTGTAGTTCCATATTTCTACTTTTTTGTACTAGGCGACGCTAAAATAAATATGCAGGTACGTATCTTTATATTGTATCAAAGAAACTAACTTTCAAATTTGGCTGATGACCAAAAAACAACCCTGTATATATACGATATTATCCTCTTTGGAAAGATTCATTTTTTTTGTTTGCATTGAATATGCTCCGAAACTTTTGACCCAATTGGAATGTATGACGGATTGTTCCTTTTTGTTCCCGTTCTAAACAAAGTCAATAACCTTTTTTATGATTATGAAATGCGTTCGAAATTCATGTATCTATTAATTTGCGATGAAGTTATATCAATTCCTATACCTGCTATTACTTAATCCTTTTCAATTACGTATTATTACATTATTGATCATAAATTAGGTAGATTATTTAATTGCGAACAAATTTGTCGTTCGCACCACTTGATTTCAATAAACTCCTCAGTAGATATTATAATTTTGAAACACCTTCTCAACAAAATACGCGCGCGAACGGGTGAACGCGATACTTAATTTCGTCAAAATCGATTATTGGCCTTTTTTAAAAATTAAACTTGCTGTCATGAGTATTATTCCATGCTGGACTGAGAGCAAAAGAACATAGCTTCTCTTCCCGGGCATACTGTAAAAGTCAGTTAATGTTTTAGTGGCGTTTTTGTGGCCGATAGGCTGACTCTCTGTCACTGCAATAGTCTCTCTATATCATAATAATACCTACCTCCAAATTTGTCACACATGACATCAGATGGTTTTAAAGCCTCTGGTGTTCTCTCCATCCTATCCCATAATGAGTACAGGCGTGAAGTTTTGTATGTATGTGTGGTGGGCTCAACGAACAGTTTTATGATATAGAAACGCGGCATTAGTAGCTCTGAAAGCGATACAGATATTCAGGCCGACAGAGTTACTTCAAAAACTTTTATACAATAGTTTTGCACCGCGGATTCACCTGGGTTTCATGCAAAAGACATAGAAAAATCTAAAGTACAGTAAAAATAAACAAAAATCCTGTTAAATATACGCTTATAAAATATAAAATATCTGTAAGCGATTATGTATTTGTGATTATATATTATTATACCTATATACTTTATGAGTACATACCATAATAGGGGCCTATAAAATGTTGGTATGCAATTTATAAACTATGTAGGTATTTATACAAACCCACATATGTATAAGCCCCCAGTACTTTTACCCAGTACCTATGCCTTTCGTAGGTATTCCTGTTTTATTTGTACTGCAGTATTTTTGTAGGTCTTTTCTACAAAACCCGGGTGAACGTGCAAATCACAGATAGAGTAAATATGAAATTCAAGGAGGATATATTACTAAATCTTTTTTATCCAACTGCAATAGCCTTTATTCACGCGAACAAAGTCGCGGGCAACAGCCTGTTATCAAAAAGTTCTAAATTACGTTAAAAAAATATTTCAATACGACTTATATCGTTTTGCGTAAATCATATCAAATTAAATTAATAAAATTGAAATTACCAACAAAAATCAGGAATCTGATAGCATTTGACTACATAGCAGATTATTGGATTTTTACATAAATTTCATTTTGATAATCATGAGGCAGATCGCTAATTCAATTGAATGATAAATTAAATTAATAAAATCGGTTTGAAACCCCAATAACCTTTGAAGACGTCAAGCCTGAACGATAATTTCATATTGTCAATTACATTTTGTTTACTGAATCTTGTTTAAAAATCCTTTAATCGATTTTATAATATTGTTTTTTTTTTGTTTTTTTTTTTTATATTGTGAGGATAGGACGTTTACGGTTTTACAAACAGTCTATAGAAACTATACCTAATTTTTAAAAATTTAAGCCTGGACTAGAAAGTGCTAGAAACAGCTGTTATTCTCATATGACTTCTCACTGAACTTAAGGTTATCTGGTAGAGATCGCTCTAGAGCGATAAGACCGCCTTTTGTACCTCTTGTTCCATCTTGTTGATGATGATGATGATGTAATCCGGCCGATTTCGACCACGGCGACTGTCTTCAACTCTGGTTTTGCCGTTGGTGATGATCTCTGATGCCCGCAATGTGCGTTCTCTCACACATTGCGGGCATCAGAGCACACCGCTCACATAATTATAGCTGACTGCCGCAGGTGGACGGGCTTTCAGCACGTCGCGTCTGGCATCCAGCTAAAGGAGCCGCCGGTGTTCAAAGGCTTGCACGCTAGATTTAACAAGCGCTCTCCACTCCGGCCGTCTGACAGCCTGCCGCTCCCACAGCGAAGGATTGATGTCGCACTGCTTAATGTGTCGCTTCAGCACATATTTATACCTGAGGAGTTGTCCGTCATGCTTTCGCTTGCCTTCCTCAAAGTAAAAGATGCGCTTAGCTATTCTTTCCTCCGCCATACGCGTCACGTGTCCGCACCACCAAAGCTGACGCCGCATAAGGTACGATTCAATGCCACCTACATTGGCCCTTCGCAGCACTTCAGTATTCTGTACGCGGTCAGACCATTGGATATGAAGTATTTTCCATAAACACTTGCGGTGGAATCGGTCTAGCATACGGATGTGATGGCGATACACTGTCCACGTTTCGGCGGAGTATAAGATGTTGGTTTACACGATTGCCATGTAGACAGCGATCTTCGTTGCCAGCCTAAGGTCGTGCGAGTTAAAGACCTTAGAATCCAGCTTGCCAAAAATACATAAAAACTATTACTGTAAAGAGTAAATAAATAAACTTCTAAATAAGTCATTTCAACAGTTTCGTCCGGCGCGTCCAGCGTTCATGTCATAATAACATCTACAGGGTTCATTTGTAGTCATCAACCAATTTTTTTTTACACAATAAGTAGCATTAATAGAAACGATTTTTGCAAAAAAAGTATTAATTTTTTTAACAAGGAAATTAATATATCCGCTAACATATTAAGCAAAGCTTGGTCACTCTAAATTACCATTAAAATAAAGATGACTACGCGCTACTACAATACATCTAGTAGTACTACGTCGTAGTATTATCAAAGAAATGCCGCGTCGTAGTAGCTATGTTCATCAACAGGGACTACTTTTTGAAAATTTTGTTGGTCCATATTTCTACTTTTTTGTATTGAGCGACACTTAAATAAATATGCAGGTAATAATATCGTATCAAAGAAACTAACACGAAAAATCGACCCTGTATACTTGAACCAGAAATTCAAAATGTCCGGTGCCCCAAAATATCTGAAATCTAAAATGCCTGAATTTCAAAACGTCCGATTATGAAAATGACATTTGATGTACAGTCGTGTAGAAATGTATACTTAATTAAATACACGAATGCTGTTGACTGATGTTTTAATTAAAAAAATGGAGGATGGAGGATCAATCTGAACTTTATTTCTTTCAATTTAATTCAAACATATTTTTGTGGTCTATAAAGATTAAAAAAATGAAACAAAATAAAATTTATTTCTTCTACTTCAAACATTTCTGTTGAATTTTCCAAAAAAGTAATTACAGTAATATTTTCTGCGTTGATCTCTCGTATTTGGTTTTTTAAATTGTGGTCAAAGCTTATTTCATTCCGCCTACGACTAGCACCTGAAAACAACGCATTTTTTACGATTTTCACTTCAGTATATATGTGCGAAACGAATCAGCAGTGCGAGCACAGAACTTTATCGACTCGTATGTTTACGAATGTTCGTATAGTATGGAGACGGTTTGTAAACAATAATTGGAATCTATCCATTGCCGCACGGCCAGCTTAAATAAAAGTATGCCTTGTTAATTTTGAATGTTTGTAAACAGGTTTTACTCTTCAATAACAGTAAAATAAAAATGCAATGTTACTAAAAACTTGCTATCGACTCCATACTATACGAACTATGTGATCGCGCTGCAGTGTAGGCTTGTGTGGCATTCTGACTTTAAGTCGCCTCTGTCCACCCTTCCAAAGCATTATTGCTGCGGCGATGCTGATAGTTTCCGCAGCTGATGATAGTATTACGAGGGCGGGTCAATAAGTTCGTGACTTTTGGAATAAAACACAGACTTTTTGATAAATAAATCATTAACAACGTAGTCTCCCTTGAGCTCTATACACTTTGTCCAACGCTTCTCCAATTTTTATATCCCTTCCGAAAAATATGATTTGTAGTGTTGCTTTTTCAGTAAAGAGGTCAGAAATTCAAAAAAGTCACGGACTTATGGACCCACCCAGGTACATAGTCATCAATTGCTTGTTGAAATATTTTGTTTTGAAATGCTTTCATATTGCTAGTTTTTAGGTGTTTAATCATAGTCAAATAATTTGTTATTTTTCAAATTTCAAGGAGCCTGCTAGTCGTACAAATATAACGAAAAAGTATTTTACATCTATAAGAATTCTATACGATACTCAACAAAAAGCACAAAACTATTTTGTTATTGACTGTACGAAACACTGAAGGTTTTTTTGATATTTAGTCATGCAGTCATTAGTGCAATGAGGCAAGATGAATTTCAGGTATTTTAGGAGTCAGGACATTTTGACTTTCAGCTGTTATCTAAAGAAGCTTTTATGACATTAAGTCTGCACGCGCCGGACCGATTTTTTTCTAAAACATCATCATCATCATCACAACCCAGTGTAATGGGCCCACTGCAGGGCATGAGTCTCTCCTCTGGGTGACGAGGAGGTTTAGGCCATAATCCACCGAGCTGGCCCAGTGCTGGGTGGTGGATGTCAGAATTTTCAGGGTGCCGATATGGCTTCTGACAAACCCTAACGACTACTGTATACAAGTATACAGCACCCGGGACCGACAGCTTAACTTGCCCTCCGAAGCACGGAAGTCGCCGTGAGAAACGAATGGTCGGCGGTCACCCATCCAAGTACCGACCGCGCCGAACGTTGCTTAACCTGTGATATCGTAAGATACACACAGTAACCACGGCGCCACGACGACTTCATATGTTCTTATAAATAGAAAAATAATAGAAAAAATACTGAATAATCAAATCGTCATATATTATTTTAAAATATGATTTTTAGTTTTCAACAAGTTGTTGTTACCAGTTCAAAAAAAGAAAAATGGTACAATTGTTATACAGGGTGACGGTCACTTTCGAAATTCGAGCACGTGATAGTTTAATAGATATACACGTGTTTTGATTATTTTCGCATATTTAAGTTGATTTTTTGTATTTTCGCTCAGTTATTTCAAGATATTTAATTACATTCAGTTACACGTGCACCCGGTGAGAGCGCAAGCTTACTTTTTGGCTAAACTAAGTGTTAAGGAAGTTCATTAAAAGTGATAGTCATCGCGCTGTCTCCGTGTTCCTTCTTGCCCCGTGAACCGGTAACATGTCTGTTATAATATAAGCAATCAATAACCTATTGCTTAAATACCTTCGTCTCTGACTACGGGGACAAAATGACTACTCCAACGACTACTACTCCCATCAAAAGCTACGCCAATGTAACACAAAACTCGTTGTTTCCTACCAAGGATCAAGCCATTGTAGTAGATGCCATTGAAAACATTCAGACCAAAGATTATGCACAAGCCTTAGGAAAAATTATTGATCCTAAAACGATTAGATTCCTGTCCCGCATTTCCAATAATCGCATTTGTATTTTTTTGGCTACAAAAATAATAGCGGATGACTTAGTTGATAATATTAAACGGATAAACGTGGCAGGATCTGAACTATTAATAAGACCTTTAATAACAAGAAATAGACGAGTTATATTATCCAACGTGTGCCCAATCATTCCACACACTGTGATTGAACAGAAATTTAAGGAATTGAACATCACCCCAGTATCTCCGATAACGTTTTTACGTGCAGGAATGAATGATCCAAATTATAACCACATTTTGAGCTTTAGACGACAAGTTTATGTTTCCCCAGATGACTTCAACCAATTACCCGACCGTATACCGATTGAATATGATGATACGAATTACTGGGTTTACCTTTCATCGGACACAATGACCTGTTTTTTATGCAAGAAGGAAGGACATGTAGCACAGAAATGCCCTGAAACCCCCAATCAATTTGACTTGGATATCTCACAGACGTACCAAGAAGGTGGCTCTTTAATACCTAACTTTAAACGACCTCATCCATCGACTGAATCACATTCCGAACTTACTCCCACCACTGAAGTTGTCTGCCCTGATACTAGTGCCGCCACCTCTATTGTAACCGCTATAATGCCCCAGACTCAACACTGTGAAAGCGGTACCTCGGTTTTATTGGATGAGACCGATGACAGCGATGCTTCTCATTCAAGTTCCAGTCACATTTGTGAGAAAAGAAAAGGTAACAAAAAACAACGTAAATTATCGACAATAGACTTGCATTCTTCCAGCTGGCACTCGGTTGAGGAACATATTAGATATTCCCAGAAAGTTTACCCTTTGACCTCAGAGGAACTTAGAGCATACCTGGAGAGTACTTTCGGTGTAACAGACATAAAGGCCATTACGCATCAATACACAGAAAACTTGTTTACACTCATAGATATGTTTAAGGATATTATACCACTAATTTCTGATCGAAGACTAAAGAATAGGATTACTCGTTTAGTTGTTAAGTTGAAAACTATTAACTTTTAAGGTGTACTGAACTTCTCCTATTATATCTTAAGTTTTGAATATTTTTGATATATCTAGTAAATCTTGCTTATATTAAAACGTAAAAATTTATAGCATGACCTTGAATCATCCTGTGAGTGAATGTTTGGGTCTCAATATTGTTCAATGGAACTGCCACAGTTTGTTGTATAGACGGCATGAACTGGAGTCTTATTTAACAAATAGTAACGTACATATTTGTATACTGTCAGAAACTTGGCTATCTGAAGATAAAAATATTCAAATTTATGGGTATCGTACATTTAGAAAAGATCGAAGTGACAATTACGGTGGGGTTGCTATACTAGTTCATACAACCTTAACATCACGTATAAAGGATATTATATTTCAACCTACGTCATTTGATTTTTTATGTATAGAACTAATTAACAATAATAAATTACAGTATGTTATTGGTATATATTCTCCCCAAAGCCTACATATTGGTAGAACAGATTACGATAGGTTATTTAGTCTTTTCAATAGCAAAACATTAATAGCTGGCGACTTCAATGCCCATCACACACATTGGTCGTATTGCACAGATACGCGCGGTCGCTTGTTAGCCGAGAGTAGTTCGGATCAAGGCTTTGTGTACTTGAACGACGGCTCACCAACCCGCATAGTTCAGGTAGGAAATAATACAGTGTGCACGGCACCTGATGTCACTTTCGTTAGTTCGGACTTGGTTTTGGATTGTGAATGGTCGACCTCCAATGAGACATTAGGAAGTGACCACTTATTGTTAAATATTAAAATACAACAATCACAAATGGTTTATTTATATCATAAAAGAAACTTAAAGAAAGCTGATTGGAATAAATATAAAAGCGAAGTAGAAAACAAATGTAACGTTTATAGTTTTAACGACAATAATATTCAAGAAAATTATGATATTTTTTTAAGTATAATTAATGATTCAGCTGAGATAAGCATCCCGTATATCAAACCTAACTTTAAAAAGCATTCAAAATTTAAACCTAAATCGTGGTGGAATCAAAATTTATCTAAAGCAGTTGCGGAAAGGAGGTTGGCTCTTAAATTATTTCGAAAAAATCGGGACCCGGAGTCGTATCAGATATTTAAAGAAAAGGTAGTTTCAGCTAGGAAATTAATTAGAGACGCAAAAAGAAAATCTTGGCAAGAATTTTGTGAGAGTGTGGATGGTTCAACTTCAAGCTCTGAAATGTGGCGAAAATTAGGATGGATGAAAGGAAAATATGGTTCTTCTGAACCTTTGCCTGAAAGTGAAGCGAATGAGTTTATATCCAAGCTTACCCCGGATAGCAATACCTTACCACCGTATCCTCTGTTTCCATCTTTTACATCTCCTGAGTTATTTTCAATGGCGGAGATTTTAACGCACTTAAAAAGAAAAGATACCTCCGCCGGACTTGATAATATTGTATATTCAATGATCTATCATTTGCCCAAAAATGCCATGAAAATCTTATTACAAATCTATAATTATATTTATCGAACAGGTATTATTCCAATTCAATGGCGAAAAATAAAAGTTATTGCTATTCCGAAAAGAGATAACAATACTAAAAAGTATAGACCCATTTCTTTAATAAGTTGCATCTGTAAAATATTTAATAGTTTAATAGCAAGACGATTGGACTACTTTTTTGAAAAGAATAGGTTTTTTTATGAAGGGACCTTAGGCTTCCGTCGAAGCTATTCGTGTCATGATAATCTAGCTCGTTTTGTAATCGATTCGGAAATAGCACTTACCAAAAAAGAATATACTGTCTGTAGTTTTGTAGATATAACCGACGCGTATAATAATGTTTTAATTAATACTCTTATAGATTCCTTACTTTATTTCAAGGTAGATCAATACATGTGCAGGTACATTCACGAGTTTTTGAGGGAAAGACATATTGTATACAAACTTAGTAACGGTAATGAAATAACACGAATAACTCGTCAAGGTTTAGCACAGGGGGACCCTATGTCTCCCATATTATTCAATATTGTGACAATAAGAACTTGTAGAGATCTAAATATTGATGTCAGAATTTCACAGTATGCAGATGACTTTTCCTTCTACTATTCAAATAATAATATTTACAAATGTGCTGAAGTTATACAGAATGTATTAAACAAGTTTTGTGAACTCATTACACCAATAGGTTTGGGTATTTCACCTTCTAAAACCAAGCTGTGCGTTATATCAAGGAGGTACAAGATACCATCCCTTTCAATTAAAATTGATAATTATGAGATTGAAATCATTAACAACATAAAGTTTTTAGGTATGTGGATAGATAACCGCTTTAATTGGACAAGGCACATTAATGAGTTAACCCAAAAATGTATTCCTTTTATTAACATATTGAGTTGTGTTAGTAATCCTTCCTTTGGCATACATCCCATTCATTTACGCCGATTATATATAAGTATAGTAAGAAGTAGACTTGATTATGGATCTTTTCTTTTTGGGAACTCGAGCCCACGCCTACTTCAAAGACTCGACGTTATACAGAACCAATGTTTAAGACTTTGTGGGGGTTTCATCCGGTCAACACCTACTCACGTGATGCAAAGTGAGATGTGTATACAGCCTCTTTTTGTACGTAGAATTTATTTGAGTCACAAATACTATCTTAACATATGCTCCAGACAAGATGATTATTGTCATAAACGGCTGTCCGTTTTTAAAAACCTGATAGAATCCGATGTACGTTACTGGCGCAATAATCAACTTCCTCTTTTGTATTTAAGTCATAATCAATATTTAGGACTAAATATTCAGAAATTCCAAAACAGACTTATTTATCAACTTCCTTTCTTTATTAATAAAATTGATTTATCCAACTTTATAAAGGTAAACATCCAAAACATAACTTCTTCTAAATCAAAATTATCGAGTAAAGAACTTAAAGATGCCACAGTTTCCATGATACAGGACAGCTATGCTGACTTTGTTCATATTTATACAGATGGGTCAAAGACGGGGGTTCATAATGGATGCTCTTTCTTCGATCCGACAGCGTCGTTGATGGCCAAGTTTAGCGTAAATGTACCTAATGTAAATATCATGTGCTTGGAACTTTTGGCTATTGTTGAGGCTATTCGTTATATAATGTCAACTAACTATACAAAAATAGTAATATTTACTGATTCTAAAAGCAGTTTGTATCACCTGCTTTCGTGTAACAGAGGAAAGCTAGGGAGAAAGGAGGCTTATATTATTATTGAAAGTATCGTTAACATGATACGTAATGGGGTTAATATCTATCTGCAATGGGTTCCTTCCCACGTGGGGGTCTTTGGCAATGAGGTCGCCGATGAGTGTGCCAGAGTAGCTCAATCCGATGGTATTCCTCTTCATGTGACCCTTCAGTCTTCAGATTATATCCCAATCGTGAAGAAGCGATGCCACGACCAGTGGAAAGAGTATTTTGATGACATCTCCACTGAAAAAGGTATTTGGTACAAAACCCTTTCTGCTGAGCCTCCACAAGTTCCTTGGTTCGGTAATAGCAAAATGACACGAAAAGAACTAGTTAATTGCTTTAGACTACGTTCGGGTCATGTTCCATTGAACAATTTTGGTTACCTAATGCGCAAAACTGAAAGTCCCAATTGTGCTTTTTGTCATACAAAAGAGGATCTTTTCCATGTTTTAATAGAATGCAAAAATAATGAGTCATTACAAAATAAATTGTTAGTAGATACACAATGTCATAAACAAGATATTATGTTTATGTTTCACTGTATATTTAGTTCCAAATTCACGAATGAGAATAGCCAACGCGTTATTTATTTTTATATACAATCGCTAGAGTTAAGGAAACAAATGATGTCTACCTAATTTTGTTCTATTGTAAATTTTTTTAAAAAGCTGTCTTAACCTTATAGGTGTATAGCTTTCTAAATAAAGATTTAAAAAAAAAAAAAATAGTTTAATAGATAGTTAAAAAATAAAATAAAATATTAATATTGATTATTTACTAAGTAAACTTAACCTAAAATTGAAGAATTCATTACGCAACGCATGGTTACATATGCGTAATATAATAGATACATAGCGGGTGGTGGTGTGCGTGTGGCGGGAACGCTATTTTGTGCGTGTTGACTGTATTGACTGTGGCGGCGCGGCAGTGCGTCGGGAAAAGTGTTTAAAAAAAGACATGTGGCACTCGGAGACTGCCGCGGTAAAGCTATTGCATAGCATTTTTTATCAAATTACATTTATTTTTATTTATTTTATTTTATTAATGCAGTAATGTTTGATCTAATATGAAGTTTCACAAGTTCCTAGTAGATGGCGCTGATTGTTTATTAAAGCCCGCATGTAAAGTTATGAAATCAAAGTATCACCGCTGTGCCGGTCGGAGTGGGGGGTGTTAGGTTTTTTTCGTTACAGAATTTCTGGATTCGGTCCCCACGCTCAAGGCCCGCGATAGAACCTATGCGATAGCTTAAAATGTCTCTTTATTAATTTATTGAGAATTCCGGTGAACAACTAAGTAGGTACCTAATTTTATTACATAGAATCGAGTACAGAAAGCTCTCCTTCAATATCTGAAATTTTTCACCATTCACCCTGTATAATAAATAAGACATTACTTTCCACACGACTTAAACAGAATTCGAAATAATATTAAAGTTATCGTGTAGAATAAGCAATTTTTATGTAACACGGTCACTTATGTATAAGGAATAATTTTTAGACGCGCCTTAATTAAATTAATAGATGTACCTATTACTAGAGTACCTACCTACTTAGATCATACTTTAAATTTGAGAAAAGGTAATTTTGTCGTTCATCATCATCATCACAACTCTTTGTAATGAGCACACTGCAGGGCATGAGTCTCTCCCCTGGGTGACGAGGAAGTATAGGCCATAATCCACCAAGCTGGCCCAGTGCTGGGTGGTGGATGTCAGAATTTTCAGGACGTCAAAGTGGCTTCTGACAAACCTGATGCTTGGTGGTAGGATCCCCTTCTGGGTCCGACTGGCTAGCGACCACCCTTTATACAAAGTCTGCCGCCAAATGTTACCGCTCCGGCGGTAATGTGTTCCGGCAATATTGTATAAAGAGCCAGTTCCTTCCTAAACCCGTGTGCTTTCATCTTCGACCTCATCGTCACTTACCATCAGGTGAGATTGAGGTCAAACGCGGGTTTAGTCACTTATAAAAAAAAAAAAACCCTAACGACTACTGTATACAAGTATACAGCACCCGGGACCGACTGCTTGACGTGACCTCCGAAGCACGGAAGACGTCGTGAGAAATGAATGGTCGGCGGTCACTCATCCAAGCACCGACTGCACCAAACGTTGCTCTTAACCTGTGATATCGTATGGATACACACAGTAACCGCGCCGCCACGACGACATCTGTCGTCGTTATTTTATTTTGTCGTTATTTAAATAGAAATTAAGTGTTGCAGGTACAGTCACGTTTAATAAGATGTATACATTTTCATTGTAATTTGAACCTTATGACAACTGAATAAGTTGCAAAGGATATACTTCTTCTTACACGCGACTGTACACTGTTTAATTAGTAACCGTTTGAGTGCTTTGAGTGCTAGTGCTATCAATATGCAGTGTTCGGAAACATTATGTTAGGCTAATGGACGTTTCGCGTTATCAACCGACTTCCAAAAGGAGAACGTTCTCAAATCGTGTCTATGTTTTTTTGTTGTTACGCGAAAATTTGGTAAGTTCTGAAACGATGATTAGTATTTCATATGCTGATGACACAATGACTATTTTATTCCATTCTTGTTTAAATAATCTGGTCCCAGTTTGTCATGTTCGTGTTGTGCATCCATAGCCCAATGCACCTACTATGTAAGCAATTTGGTTGTGGCATGACATTGGCTCTCACAATTAGCTGTCTTGTGTTTGTTTTTTTTTCATGTTATGACCAATTTGTACTGTATGTATCTATTTGTATTAATTCGTAAAATCCTGACTGAAAAAGAGTGCCAAGAGTTTTTTTCCGCCGGCTTTTTTGTCTCTTGGTCTACTGTAATATCTTATTCAATAACTATCAACACCTTGTTAAAGCCAAAGTACAAAATTGTGACATCATTAAGCGGCCTTATGATGAATAAAAAAAAATTATTTTAATTTTCATTTATGATAGAGGTTATTTCAGAAGTGGTTCAATATAAATTTTATTAAAATCGATGGAGTACTTTTTGAAAAATTTTAATAATTGAAGTCGTTTTGGGATTTATGTGGAGAGGCTACCTGCAAGAAGTGATGCGCTCATTAAAATTAACCCTTAAAGAATACTTAAGGACCTTATACTTTAGACAAAGTTTTGACAAGGATTTTAAAATGTTACTGAATCACGTTTAGTGCTCTGCATTCGTTGATTATAACACTAACTAAAATTTTAGAAAATTAGAAATTTGTTGTGTCATAGCTTGTAGACCATTGTAATTGGTAATAAGGTTTATCTTTTGAAAGCTTCGGAGTATTGTCTGCAGCGCTGTTAAGCGAGCTGGCGGAATAAACACCATTCCGACAGGCCATCAAGGGCTCCAGATTGACCGTATGCCAAAGATAATAATAATAATGACGCAAGGACTTGGACCTTGCACACGAGGTGACCGAAATGTGGGAAGTTGTGTCCACCGAAATCATCTCGTGTGTAATATCCGCAAACGGTTTGACCCCAGCCACATAGCTCAGAAACCTTGAAAAGCTGGGATTCGGCGGTGGTTCGCTTCCAGCACGCATGCAAAAAGCTGCTTTGCTTGATACTGCTGGTCTTGAAAAGACTGGTCTTGAAAAGACTGGTCACACTGTCGGGTCTTTTCCGCCAAAAGGGGTGTAGTTATAAGTATACGTAATAATAATAAAAATGTTTATTTCTCAACAACAGATTAAATTTTAATAGTACTGTAATACACAAAGCAAAACAATCTTCAATTGTGCAGATAGCACCTACATGCATAAACGGATATACACATCAAATTATTGTCACAGATTTGCAATGTTGTTTTAGTTCCTGAAAGGATTTCTTGGAACCTTCACGTCCAGGCAGTGCGATTGGTATACAATCTCATTGTGAAATAAGTCTCTGATCCCTAGTTAATATTTAATCTACTTCTTTTCATGGTATGTTTTTCGTAATGTTTAATTTACTTGTTGTACAGTCTATCAAATTGCTTCCGCATTGTCATCAGGAATGGCCCAAATTGTAGGGGTTTATGAAGTCACAGGGATAAACCAATAAGTTGTAATCGACTGATGCCCTGAAAGTCAACATAACTATCTAACATAAACTTATAATTTAACTCACAAGCAGCTTGTTTTATTCCATTTTGACATAGAGCTTTCCTTATTGAAAGACTCTATACTTGCGACGGCGGCGTTTTACTACCAAGAGGGTTTTCTCAGATTAGTTCCCTTTTACGACAAGCTTTTTCAAGGGCAGATGGACACTAAGTCGACCCAATGAAGTCTGTAACTCAAGCCTTAAGTCGTCATTGTTATACTCATAACTTTATTTCAGGAGAACCGCCAACAAAATAAGTAATTTTTCAATTTGTTAAGCAACCTTTTTTTACTGAACCTATTTGTACTTATTTGAGATATTTTAGCAAAGTGGTTACAAATTCTGAATTCCTTTCCATTACTAATAAAGCTTTTACGTGAAAATCCTTAAATTTATTTTTGCACCTTTCATAAAAAGGTTGAGCGGCACTTGTTTCTTGTAAATAAAAAATTGAATTTAAAATCATGATTTGTGTCCCAAACTGTATTGAACAACATATTTAGGCTAAGTTGTGCTCAACCCATGTTCATAATAGGATTCCATTGAAGGGGTATAAATTATGCGAGATCCCGGTCCTTCCAGGGCACCGACTTAGATAATGGACTACGAACCCTGTATCCCGGGGACGCGTTTACCTGTAAGTTATACTACATCATGCCAGGTTCTAGCAGATTACGTTAAAACCCTAGCGAGGTTTATGATTCAATCATTATCTTTTGTAATTTATAAGTGGAATATATAAATATGACCAACAAAAATAAATACATCGGCTTTTCAAACGTATTTTAAAACGTATTAAATGGTAGAAATTGACGAAATAATCATTTGATTAGCTAAGTTTTTACAGTGGATTTTGTATCAAAACACAGCGTTGACAGGTTTTTTTTAATTTGAAAAAGAAACCATTCCTGAGCCATACAAACCTGTGAAACAACCTAAAAGATATCTTATAGGAATTTTCACTCAAACTTACAGGCCTATAGAGCTGAGATTGTATTGTATATTGAGAAAAAGGATAAAAGACAATGATTTATGTTGGATGATTATGATTTCGCACGTTTGTTGTTGACTCAAGTATGAATTACCATCACAAAACTAGACATAACTTTATAAATATATAAAAGATAGCGGATTGTGAATGAGTACAGTAACAGATTCATGAACCTTTTCAAATCATACGAATGTAATATAATTATATCTATCGAATAAAATTAGATCTCAATGACCTTTAGGAGCATATATCTATAAGAATAGCAATCTTACGAAGCTGAAAATGGTCATTTCGGCTAAACCCGAACTGTCGAGGGAAGGCAAATACTTCGAATGGCAGTTTTACACAACAAAATAGGCATCTGTTAACAATACGGGACCTCGACCCTTATAGTAACTCGGAAAAATATCAGAAACATTTCAGAAGTCAGTCTGTTCCAGATAATATGACTTAAAAAATCGCTTAAAAATACAAAAAGTGCCGGGAAAAATGATAGAATCACAGCTGTGCTTCTGCAAAATGGCGGTCGTTGTTGTTAATGACCTTTTGGAAGTTATTCAATAACGACATCCACTTGTGCAATATGCCACAAGCACGACAAAGTTATAGTGACCCTGTTCTAGAAACAATGCAATTAGGTTAGTCAAATTTTACTGTAGACGTTAATCGTAACGTGCGTGAAGGAATATTAACAATCGTTTGCCCCTCACCTAAAGTTGTTTCTTAAATCTTAGAAATAACATTGGTATGCATTTTTATAATTTTCACTAAAGCTTTTAAATATTTAGTTTAATAGAGCTAACCATTGAAATAACCTCTGATAGATCAAATCGTCCTTTTGCTGACCAGGACAGCATAAACATAACTGTACGTCAAAGTTGATAGGTTACGCCCTCCCCTCTGCATTATCAATTAATGTATATGTCGGCAGTGTCTAGCTAGAGCCTTATAGTTTATTTCGATTGTCTTCGGATGCCAGTACCTTCATGGTACTTGACAGAGTCTACGTCACGAGTTTGTCACTAGCAGAAAGAATAATAACAATACAGAAGATGAACAAGAGAAAGGTGTCCTTCAAGCAATTATTCAAGATAATCAAGAGATCATCAGCAATGTAGTGACACGCTTGTGAAATGGAATCTTCACCGCACCCGAGAACAATCGGTTCAGCACCACAAGCATTGTCGACAGTAGAAAAACCGACTCGCCATAAAGACGCCCACACAAAAGACTGTATTAGAGAATCATGATTGAAATCCCCAAGAATACCTGATGTTCGATAAAAGAGAGGAATCACCCCGATTCCGACATCAGAAGTGGGATTCGAGTCGGTTAAAATGCAAAGAATTGGAACAAAATAGAAATGCAAAATTAAACAAATGAACACAATCGAAACAACCAAACTTGATGAAAAGAAGATGTATCATGGAGATGAACGCCAGATTAATTTGCTTTTACTAAAATCCTGTGCATGACAATTAATAATGGTGGTGCCTAAAGAACCTGAGGGTGTGACCGACGAATGAGACTAAATGACAAATACAATGCGGAAAAATTGAATTACGCAGAGATGATGCAGTGGTGGTCAAAGTCAGCGTGAACACGAACGCGGCTTCGTTATTGTTTCATCTGAGCTGAACCACATGGCGGCCCGATGCGTAGCGGCGACACACGGACAGCGCCAGCAGCGACGTCGGCGCCAGTTCATGTCGGAGACAGCTCATGTTGGCGACGCGGCGGCTGCAACGACTGCGGCGACGGGTCCGGCGACGTCACTCGAGCGTCGCGTTGACGCGCCCAACGGTTGTATCTTTCAGTTCTATTGTAGCTAAACTCAGTGGCCAGTAGTTGCTATTACTTGCAAGGGTCAAAAACAAGTTCTCAGCGTAGAACAGATTTGTGTTGTGAGGCTTTTATTGGTTTAAATTATTAACTTTCACTCACTAGAGATTTAATGAAATGTTTTACCTTATTTACAAAGCATTGCGAATTATTCCAGTAAGACTAAAAGTAAGTGTTTGCGGCGCTATTTTAGTTCGTGATACCTTACATGTTGTTTC
Source organism: Stenoptilia bipunctidactyla (assembly GCA_944452665.1). Taxonomy (NCBI): domain Eukaryota; kingdom Metazoa; phylum Arthropoda; class Insecta; order Lepidoptera; family Pterophoridae; genus Stenoptilia; species Stenoptilia bipunctidactyla. The sequence continues at coordinate 44,133,584 of OX101721.1, read as the reverse complement.
ATACTTTGGAAAACAAATATTTCTAGCGGAAAATAATGATGTTGAAATTACTGCTCTTATAAACTTGAGACGCTTGCAATCGTGAACTCAACAAAAATAAGCGACGATACCTTCTTAGTCTAAAGTTTGTAATGGATTGTAACTTGTGAAAGCAGTTTCAAATGAAACATGAATTGAATTAATTCCTAGGCTCCAAAGATGGTAGCTTTGCGGTCGTTAGGTTCAAAGCGAATTAAATAAAAAGACAATGAATGAGTTTGCTTTCTTAACAATGTTGGGGGTTCATTCAACATATTTTTATAATTAAATTACGTAAACTTAAACTAGGATTTCAAAAGTAAAAAAAGACAGGTAAACTGTTGTAAGACTACATTGTCAATATCGATATCTATATCAATTTCTATATCAGGGAATCAATCGATGCGATATCTCATGGGTTTGCTTCTCACAAAATGAAATACTCACATAAGCGTCAAAATGACGAGAAAAGGTACGTTTTCGTGTTAAACAAAGCTTACAAGAAATAAAGGGTAAATTGTGCTTGAACGTTTCATTCGTCACTGAAAATGAGTCACGGTAAGATGAAATTTTATTTATTTAATTAGTGATCAATTGCATAATACACACTGACAAAAGTTTTCAATTTACAAAGATGCAAGACTGTTATTTTAATTTTTGTGTGAAAATGAGTGATGTGAAAACTGTACTTAATGTAGATACAGATTAGTGCAAGGCAAAAGAAAACATTCATAAGTTACGATATGGTAAAACTCGATTTAATATTCCGTTTTAAATAATGAGATCTAACTGTAGAGTCAATTTTCAATTTACTGGACTATTTTAAAATAATAGATGGCGACTCTTTAGAGGACGATCGATACACTTTAAAATCACTGAACTTCAAACGATTTTATGAATACGGTTACGATTGCTGATGGCGGGTGCCAGAAGGACATGTACCAGTCGAATTTGCTATTTATGATAATGTTGATGAGAAATAATCCTGTTGTATAACCGAGTGTGCGCTCTATCGGCCGTATTGTGTGTTGACCGTACCAGATGCTATTACGTAGTCGTAGCCCGGTGGAAATCGGTGTCTCTTGAGCTTGCTCATGTAGTCCGTGGGTGCGCGGTGCGCGTTTAGCTCTGGCGGAGGTCGTGGTCTATGGAGACCGTGTGGTGTGTAGTCCGTGAGATACACAGGTGCGACTGGCTTTGGTAGCCAGTGCGCGAGATGATGGCAGGTGAGGTTGCCAGTAGGCCGAGGAGGCCGTGGCGATAGAGGGGTCACACTCGAGGAACTACGTGGATATGATACGTAGTTTGTAGAGTTATGTGTTGTGTTTTTGAAACGATGGTACATGGTCCCAATGGTGAATTTATGATGGGAAATATGATGATGAAATTGAATTTAACATGGTATCGATTTAATGCTAACACTAACGTGTGTGAAAATTAGTTATGAATTCGTTCTTATTATTTTTATCAAATAAAAGAAATTAAAATATTGTTTATCGTTACGTTAATTAGGTTTGACAAAACTTAAGGTTCTTGCTGTAATTGGTTTGTGTGGATCAGCAGTATACAAGTCGCTCAGATTGTTACATTCTCGGTGCATTCGTAGTCGTAGGTGTAAAATCGGGCTTCATCTCCCGTCTCTGTGCGGCCACGACTGGGAGTGGCGTGCGTTTAGCACTTGAAGAATGTAAGTAATCGCTGTGTTTGCCGTATAGGGGCAATGTGATGTGTGACGGTGCCTGCCGGATGGAGATGCCCCTGTTGGTGTCTACCGGATGGAGGTTACTTGTGTTTGTGTTCTAGAGTATTGTATACTGCGCGATCTTGAAACTTTTATTGTGGCTAATGGGTTTTGTCGAACTTTTAGTACTAACTGGGTACATAGTAATGAAATCACGGTAGAGCGGATGTAATTTTGTTGTTAAACGGCTTACGTCATGTTATTTTTAAATAGTCTGTGAATACTAAAGTTTGAGATTTTCTTCCTGATAATCGTGTATCCTTAGCTCTCCAGAAATCACTTTGTATCTAGCCGACCTTCGATAATTTTACTGCGATTCTAAGGTGAAACGTTTTCTTTTGTTTTGATACTAGTAAACTATAATTGCTTGTTGTTACATTCAAAGTAAATTTAATTGCTTACTGTGCGCTTTTCTTATCGAAAGTATTGTGATACGTACAATGCTTTGACGTTAGATTCCTATTGAGTTTCTTGCTGGTTCTTCTCAGTGGATGGAACTTCCAAACCAGTGGTACCTTTGTGTAAATTACGAAATCTTGGGTTTGAAATTTAGATAGTAATTAGTTTTGAAATTAAGGTAAAGTGTAAACCTGTTGCGGATAAAGTTTTGAAGTTGCCGAAAGTTCAAGTACCCATTGAAGTTGCAAAGAAAGTTGTTGTTTTGAAAATAAATTTAAAGTGTTGTGGATACCGATTCTCGTTCGTTAGTTTGGTGACTACGTCAGAGTGATTCTGGGTAGTGTGTTGAAGGAGTCATTAGTTGGCTTAAGCTCCCCGTGGGGAAAAGATTGTGATTGCTGTAAACTACGAGCGAGACATCTTGTTGATAATGACGATAGTAATGGAATTCAAAGTTTGTTTTATTTTGAGATAATTGTTAATCAATGGTGCTTGGAACTTTGGTAACTAAACCGGGATTTTTGTTGTTGAGTATTCTAAAAAGATTAATAGTGTACGGAGTTAAAACTTGTGTGTTTTCTTTTGAGAACTTGCCTGACTTAATTGTCAGGAGTGGCCGAGCCGTCATTTCGGTATGATCGTTTCAGATTATCACACGAGGACGTGTGCTAGCAGGATGGCCGTGTCGGCAGTGTCTAGCTAGAGCCTTATAGTTTATTTCGATTGTCTTCGGATGCCAGTACCTTCATGGTACTTGACAGAGTCTACGTCACGAGTTTGTCACTAGCAGAAAGAATAATAACAATACAGAAGATGAACAAGAGAAAGGTGTCCTTCAAGCAATTATTCAAGATAATCAAGAGATCATCAGCAATGTAGTGACACGCTTGTGAAATGGAATCTTCACCGCACCCGAGAACAATCGGTTCAGCACCACAAGCATTGTCGACAGTAGAAAAACCGACTCGCCATAAAGACGCCCACACAAAAGACTGTATTAGAGAATCATGATTGAAATCCCCAAGAATACCTGATGTTCGATAAAAGAGAGGAATCACCCCGATTCCGACATATATATGCAAGTGTAAAATAAAGACGCATGTACAGTCAGCATGTCAACGAAAATCTATTAAACGACATTAAACGTGGATTAAGATAGAATTGAATATTTTTTTCACTTCTTGAGCTTTATTTCTCTTTTTTAGACTAATTTATCTGCGGAGTTACAAACTAATATTCAAGAAAACATTTCATTATAATATAGTTATTATGAACAAGAGAAGGCTTTTTAATTAGAACAAAGATTTTTGAGTACTTCTTTTTATTTGACGTCAAACTAAAACATATATTTTATATGTTTTTATTTGATGTGAAACAAAGTATGGAACCATTGTAATTATTTCATGCTTCTCATAACTACAAGCTAACAACATTGAAATAACCTCTGATAGATCAAATCGTCCTCTTGTTCATCAGGATAGCATAAACATAACTGTACGTCAAAGTTAATAGGTCACGCCCTCCCCTCTGAATTATCAATTTATGTATATATGCAAGTGTAAAATATAGACGCATGTACAGTTAGCATGTCAACCAAAATCTATAAAACAACATTAAACGAGGATTAAGATAGAATTGAATATTTTTTCACTTACAATGCTTTATTTCACTTTTTTAGACTAATTTATCTGCGGAGTTACAAAATAATATTCAAGAAAACATGTCATCATAACGTAGTTATTATGAACAAGACAAGGCATTTTAATAAGAACAAAGATTTTTGAGTACTTCTTTTTATTTGACGTCAAACTAAAACATATATTTTAGATGTTTTTATTTGATGTGAAACAAAGTATGGAACCATTGTAGTTATTTCATGCTTCTCATTACTACAAAGCTAACAACATTGAAATAACCTCTGATAGATCAAATCGTCCTCTTGCTCATCAGGATAGCATAAACATAACTCTACATCAAAGTTGATAGGTCACGCCCTCCCCTCTGCATTGTCTATTAATGTATACATGCAAGTGTAAAATGAAGACGCATGTACAGTCAGCATGTCAACCAAAATCTATTAAACGACATTAAACGTTGATTAAGATAGAATTGAATATTTTTTCACTTACTAAGCTTTATTTCACCTTTTTAGACTAATTTGTCGGCGGAGTGAAAACCTAATATTCAAGAAAAGATGTCATCATAATAAAGTTATGATGATCAAGAGAAGGTTTTTTAATTAGAACAAAGATTTTTAAGTACTTGTATTTATTTGACGTCAAACTAAAACATATATTATATATGTTTTTATTTGATGTGAAACAAAGTATGGAACCATTGCAATTATTTCATGCCTTTTATTACTCGAGAGCTAACAACATTGGAATAACCTCCGATAGATCAAATCGTCCTCTTGCTCATCAGGATAGCATAAACATAACTGTACGTCAAAGTCGATAGGTCACGCCCTCCCCTCTGCATTATAAATTAATGTATATATGCAAGTGTAAAATATAAACGCATGTACAGTCAGCATGTCAACCAAAATCTATAAAACGACATTAAACGTGGATTAAGAGAGAATTGAATATTTTTTCACTCACTAAGCTTCATTTCACTTTTTTAGACTAATTTGTCGGCGGAGTGAAATCCTAATATTCAACAATACATGACATCATAATATAGTTATTAAGAACAAGGAAAGGTATTTTAATTAGAACAAAGGTTTTTAAGTACTTGTTTTTATTTCACGTCAAACTAAAACATATAGTTTATTTGTTTTTATTTGATGTGAAACAAAGTATGGAACCATTGCAATTATTTCATGCCTCTCATAACGGGAGAGCTTACAACATTCAAATAACCTCTGATAGATCAAATCGTCCTTTTGCTGACCAGGATAGCATAAACATAACTGTACGTCAAAGTTGATAGGTCACGCCCTCCTCTCTGCATTATCAATTTATGTATTAAAAATATAGACGCATGTACAGTCAGCATGTCATTCAAAATCAATTTTTGCATTCAGGGATGTTAAACGTGGATTTATATAGAATTGAATAGTTTTTCACTTATTAAGCTTTATTTCACTTTTTTAGACTAATATATCGTCGTAGAGAAAAACTAATATATGTTTATTACCATTTCATTTCATTTCAAGAAAGCATAATAAAATTGTTATGAACAAGAGAAGGTATTTTAATTAGAACAAAGATTTTTAAGTACGTACTTGTATTTATTTGACGTCAAACTAAAACATATATTATAAATGGTTTTATTTGATGTGAAACAAAGTATGGAACCGTATGGCCGTATTCATTTTCATTTTCAGACGCATGTACAGTGAGCATGTCAACCAAAATCAATTTTTGCATTCAGGGATGTTAAACGTGGATTAAGATAGAATTGAATAGTTTTTCACTTATTAAGCTTTATTTTACTTTTTTAGGCTAATATATCGTCGTAGAGTAGAACAAAAATTTTTAAGTACTTGTGTCAAACTAAAACATATATTATATATGTTTTTATTTGATGTGAAACAAAGTATGGAACCATTGCAATTATTTCATGCCTCTCATTACTGGAGAGCTAACAACATTCAAATAACCTCTGATATATCAAATTGTCCTCTTGCTCATCAGGATAGCATAAACATTACTGTACCTTGTCAATTTTGATAGGTCACGCTCTACCCTCTGCATTTATCCATTATTGCATACATGCACGTTTAAAACATCGGTGCGTGTACAGTCAGCATGTCAATTAAGATAGAATTGAATATTTTTCACTTATAAAAGTTTATTTCACTACTTCCGACTCATTTATCGTCGAAGTGAAATATTAATAAAATAAAATTAAGGAAAAAAATCGTTTTTAAGAACAAAGAAAGGTATTTTAAATGAAAAATGGTTTTTGTAATTTGACATTGCATTTTTTCTTTCCTCTCATAAATGGCTAGAGAGATAACAACTTTGAAATAACCTCTGATAGATCAAATCGTCCTTTTGCTGACCAGGATAGCATAAACATAACTGTACGTCAAAGTTGATAGGTCACGCCCTCCCCTCTGCATTATCAATTTATGTATATACAAGTGTAAAATATAGACGCATGTGACTATGTGACTGAAAAACTAATATACGTATCATTTCAAGAAAACATAATACAGTTGTTATGAACAAGAGAAGGTATTTTAAATTAAACATATATTTTTACACGTTTTTATTTGACTTCAAGCAAAATATGGACTAGTCCAGTCAAATTAAGCCGAAAATAGGAAAACAGGAGAAATAATTCGTGTAGTTTTGTAAATTCGCACACGTATACCTGTTACAGTTAAGATTAACATACAAAAAGCCCTCGAGGGCGTGGGGTGTGCTATCGGTGTAGGGAAGGGGATGAAGGTCCCTATTTTCAGGTTTTTGCTTATATCTCAAAAATCAGAAAAAATAGCGTAACAGTTGCTTCTGTCCATTCCTACAATTTCCTATTGATTTGGTCATATCAGTTTTTACTCTATGACCAATACTTCACAATTCTACAAGGTGTTGAATTTTGCGATGTGCGAGATTTCCGTGAATCCTCGGCTACTACTCTGGCGTCCTCACTCCTCACGATGCAGCCATAATTTATGTAGTCTTGAAAATGGGCATAGTTAAACCTTATGAAGTCCAAATCAACGTCCTCGATGGTGGGGGCTATGCTGAAGGTGTAGGGGTTTCTATTTCTAGATTTTGCTCATCTCGTCCGTCGATTTAATTCAACTTAATTAAATCGGTGGAAATATTCTCAATTCTTTATTGCTTTCATAATATACACAAATCATTAGGATACATTATGACCCTATTGGGTATTGCAATATTAGGAGAGAGGAGGCGTAAAGTTATTATAGATAAATTAAATTTACTGTCTTATTACAAATTTATCATTTAAAATTTTTTGTAAGGAGGTACTGTATAAAAGCTTTTTGTAATTAATAAATTTTTGAGCTGTTTAAATAATATTTTTTTATTTGTTTGAGTTTTTAAGTCGAGTAGTTTTTAAAATTGGCACATGTATACCATGTACAGTTCAGAATGACACATTAAAAACCCTCGAAGGTGGGGGGGGGGGTGTGCTGAGGGTGTACGGTGGATGAAGACCCTTATTCAGCTTTTAACATATGATATAAACTAATAAAACTATTACCTACTATTAATATTACAAATGACAAAAACATAAAATTTCCTATTGAATTGGTTATTAGTTTTCACTCTACGAGCAATACTTTAGGAGCTACAAGGTATTTAATTTGCAGTGAAGGTATTGCTTATTTACTATCTTCAGGTTAATGCTCATTTAATATGCTCATTTCTCGAAAATCAAAAAAAAACTATAATTTTTGCTGTTGACAAAAAAATTAACATAAACTTGATTAAGTCATATTAATTTTTCTATACGATGATACTTTAAGAGCTACAGGCTGCTTAATTTCACAAAGAGATAAAAATAGGTTATTTGAGAAATACAAACAAATTGGGTTGAATTTTGTTTAAAGATGTATAAAAAACAAATTTTATCATCTTTATTAATCTCCTGTTGTGACAAAATATTGAAGCCTGCATTTTTTCAGGAACTGGAGGATCAGTGGCAGTAATTGGCTCAAGGGTTCCATCAGCCTCTCGTTTCCACCCCACTTAGAATTACTTCCCTATCACAAATTATACATTTTTCAGCCATGGTGAACAGATGTAATAAAACACAAAAACATCACGAATTACAATTTTAAACAACGAACCGTTACTATACGGTATGCCTTGAAAGCACGGGGATTACAGTTAGTTTTGTTTGAGGTATATTACAAACTAGCTTCTGCTCGCGACTTCGTACGCGCATAAACATTTTTAACACAAACAGTCACTCATTGATGGAACTTTATGCGAAATATCACATCCTTGCCCTCAAGGAATAAGATTTTTCATACTAACTAAAAAGTCCAATATTTCGTCTTCCCGTGGGAATGTCGGGAATTTCTTTCACAACACAAACAGTCACTCTCTGAGGAACCTTTATACTAAGTATCAAATCCATGCACTCAAGGAATAAGATTTTTTCATAAAAATTAAAACATCATATATTTTCCTTTCCCGTGGGAATTTCGGGATTTCCTTTCATAACCAACCAGTCACTCTTTGAAGAACTTTTATGTCAAGTATCATATCCGTGCACTCAAGGAGTAAGATTTTTCATACAAACTAAAAAGTCTTATAATCCCCGTTCCCGTAGAAATTTCGGAATTCCTTCCTTAGTTCTCCCTCCCAAACTTTAAGGATTGTATGTTCCAAATTGCAGCTCTCTAACGGCTAGTAGTTTTGGCTGTACGTTGTCTGTCAGTCACGCAGTCAGTAACGGAAGGGTTTTATATATAAAGATAGGTGGAACAATTATATTTATATCTCCTTAATAGTACCTTTCGAAGTTACTCATCGCAGTATCATAGTTATTTATTATTAACTATAGAATTATAAATCTCGTAATAAACTTTTACAATCGAAAAATGAGGGTTCAAGCAATTCTATCTTCTAATGTCTGCTTGTTCGCACCTCCGATTTGATAGATATTTGATATAAGGTTACGAAGCATAAGGAATCTCTTCTCAAGCAATTATTTTCAGCACTAACTGATGGAAATCGCTAAAGCTCTGCTTTAAAAATCATATCAGTCATAACATAACAGTCATATCACCATCTTAGAAAAGTCTTTGTGGCTATAAGCATATTAAAATGGCTTTCATTGAGGGTGCGCCAGCAAAAGACAGGGCAGAGGGGGGGGGGGGAATTGGAGACGCGATGCCTGCGTGGGAGTTCAACCTTATTCTAGTTAATGGTATGCTTAGAACTCACGGTAACCTCACGCATCGTAAATTTCAACACCCTGCAGCTCCTAAAGTATCAGTCGTAGAGTAAAAATGAATTTGAATAAAAATTTGCCTACACTAGTTAATACATTGCAAACAACAGTTCTTACAACAGGCACAGTTTAAACGAAGCTTAAAATATAAACAATCATTAAATCGTAAATTATCTCAAAATTGTTAGATTCATATAATTGCTAAAACTTACCAATCTCAAAAATATTATACAGGGTTGATTTGTAGTCACCAGCCAAATTTAAATGTTAGTTTCTTTAATACGATATAAATACACTTGCATATTTATTGTAGCGTCGCTCAGTACAAAAAAGTAGAAATATGGAACCACAAACTTTTAAAAAAATTGTCGCTATTGATGAACATAGCTACTACGACGCGGCATTTCCTTGATAATACTACGACGTAGTACTACAAAATGTGTGTAGTAGCGCGTAGTCATCTTTATTTTAATGGTAATTTAGAGTGACCATGCCTTGGTTAATATGTTAGCGGATAAATAAATTTCCTTGTAAAAAAAATTTTTTTTTTCAAAAATCGTTTCTATAAATGATACTTATTGTGTAAAAATAATTTGGCTGGTGACTACAAATCAACCCTGTATAGGTAAGTGTTGAAATATTTGTAAAAAACTAATGCTGCTGTCACACATGCTCTAAAAAAGCATGCTTTTAAGCTCGAAAATCGCAAGCCTGTCACATCACGAGCGTGCTCAAAATGAGCATGCTTATTTGCTGACACACATGCTCAATTGAAGCATGTTTCGTGCTTGAAATGAGCATGTGTAACAGTAGCACAAAACATTATACAACATGAAAATAGCGCTTTTATGAAATACTTTCAATTGTTGCAAATAAAACAAAAGGGTCTCAATATTATATTTGCAATGTAAGATGCGTTTCTGTAATATTGTTTTCAATATTATTTGTAGAATTTATTGCAGATCTTCCAACATTGTGACGCTCTCGCAAAACATAAAATATTAATTATAATTACATCATTTGGCCATTTTAGGATAATAAAACTAGGGTTTAAACCTAATCTCATGGGATTAAGCACTTACTCGGTTACATAGTATTTTAATAATAATGAGTATTTTTATTTATACTTATACGAAGAGAAACAATAATAATTCCAGAAAATATACGTGTAGACATTTGTTTATGGGGCATTGTCAGAAAAATATTGTTTGTGAGGGTAATACTGTTTTTAAAATGGCCCTTTGCTTCATACGGGATTTAAGTGGGTAAAATCCAAATTAAATATATTTTAATTGATATTAAAATAAGAATTAAACACAGAAAAAACGTTTTTATTTCAAGAAATAGCATAATCAAAAGAACGTGAAATATCACTTAATTCAAAAATCATAAAAATTCTAAATATGCAAACAAAACATGCTTTTCAATCGGTAAATAAAGGGAAATCAAATACTCCTAGATTTTTATTCTACATCTTTTGGGTATTGATTTTGCTATATTTTTAACCTAATTCCAAAAATAGGAGATTTTAAAATCAAGTGTATTTCTGTTCTAGGTAATCCACCTACCTAAGTAATCCAGGTTGGGTTGAGCGATCTTGGCTACCTTGATAGACCACGGTGGTACCGCTAACATCTCGGTAGGATCAGGTCCAGTGATGCTCTCTGTAAATAATAAAATACCGTTAATCTCAATATAAAATATCATAATCATCATCATCATCACAACTCCGTGTAATGGGCCCACTGCAGGGCATGAGTCTCTCCTCTGGGTGACGAGGAGGTTTAGGCCATAATCCACCGAGCTGGCCCAGTGCTGGGTGGTGGATGTCAGAATTTTCAGGGTGCCGATATGGCTTCTGACAAACCCTAACGACTACTGTATACAAGTATACAGCACCCGGGACCGACAGTTTAACGTGCCCTCCGAAGCACGGAAGTCGCCGCCGTGAGAAACGAATGGTCGGCGGTCACCCATCCAAGTATCGACCGCGCCGAACGTTGCTTAACCTGTGATATCATAAGATACACACAGTAACCACGGCGCCACGACGACTTCTATATTAAACTAAAATATATATTAAATATAAAAAAGACTAAAATATATATTATATAAATATGTCACAATTTTAATCTAACAATAGGAACAATATGTCATTTAAACCTTTAACATTATCGATAATGCTTGATATAAAGGGTGTTGCGTATATCGAAGTCAATATAGATTTGGGTGATAGGTTATCTTTGCTAATTACATAAATAAAAATGTCTAATGAATGTCAATAAACATATTTCACTTCATGTTTAAGTCAAAAAAGAAATTCAATCAGTTTGAACAGTGTGAAGTAAGTCAACAAATATAAATCTGTTCATTAACATTCGTTTCGCATGAATTCCCTTGTAGTCTAACTCCAAGCTATAAATAAGCTGTAAAGTAAATACTGCGGGTGTGCCAGTGGGTAAAAAGAAAAAAGAAAAGAAAAATCCCATCTCGTATCAGAGTTTTCCCAAGTTTCCTAAGTTCGAAGTTTGAACAGTTTTTACGATCCCAATTAGGAGTACAAGAACTGAGTAGATATTAATGAATGCAGGCGCCTTAGAAATAAGCAAATATAGCAAACAAGCTCAAGGGCTTCCAGTGATCATTAGTAACAGCGAACTTACCATATTTACCAGTAAATTTTGCAACAAAAACAACGACTTGCAGAGAATCAGTCGACTTCGAGTTCGACTTGTTGTTTTCATATTAATTTTAGAATCGAAATAATTCATTTATCATGTTTGTACCACGGTATTTCATGATAATGGCCGAAATGACGACCGTATAAGTTTAGTTTTTACACTATGAGAATTTTGTCTCTAATTACAAAAGAAAACTGTGAGTAAAGTAAACTTTGTTTTAACAGAAGTAATATTTATAATTATTTACGAAAGATGAAGATTCCGAATTGGAAAATAATTGGGACCTAAATGAAGAGTACATTACTCTGTAATCGAGTCGTTAAAATTTTATTTCTCATCACCATACTTACATACATACATAACTTCACGACTTATAGGGTAGATAGAACACCAGAGGTTATAAAACTGCCTGATGTCACGTTTGACAAATTTGGAGGGATTATAATGATGAAGAGAGACTCTTGCAATGACAGGAGGTCAGCCTATCGCCCCCTAAACAAATCTCCAATAAAACATCTGTTCCTTAAATGACTTTAAGCATTCAATGTTTTTCTTTCGTTCCCAGTCCAGCAATATTTAGTATACATATTTGTTATTTTTAAAATATTTAGGCTAGGTTGTAACGTTGTTACCTCTGCGCGATTCCTACGCGGTTTCTAACGGACAAATCTTGCACTTTTTACTCGAACGCACTCGGGTCGCGGCCGCGCGAGCTCCCCCCGGCCGCCGACCTCATTCCGTTGGCTGGTGCCAAGTTGAACACACGTCGCTCTGTGCTACGAATCACGTCGTGAGATCCATTTTTATACGCGGTTACATTTCCTAAAGGTAACCTAGCGTTGAGATCGCTATTCCCTAATTTTTACAAAGACCCCGCTTTAGGTAAGTGAAGAACAAATCGATTATTTATATATCAGTGTGCAGAGTAGCTTTTTTATTAAATGTGTTTAGAAAATTAGAATATAAAGCGCAAGGATCTATGTTTGGCTTAATAATTAAACTTGTAGGTTTTGATATAGTTTTAGATACGTAGTATTCACTTATAATAATCTGTTTTGTATTAATGTTTTATATTAGTTTGCTTGTAAACTCCGATCTGATCTCCTTAACGGTCACCGCACTAACTCATTGCACCCTTCCTTTTTCATAAAGAGTGGTTGCCGTACAGATTGCTGTATACTGTTGATCCTTAACCTACCGTACGTTGATTCCACGGTTCACCGTCATGGTAATATATACTACAACTCAACGTTACACTTCGACAACGCAAGTTGACTGAAACGCTGCCGTACAACGCTACCGCCGCGCCGCCGCTACCCCCGCGCCGCCGCTACTACCTCAGTCGCCGCTACGGGCTCGAGCGCGCCGGACCACCGTCGACATTACAGGGGAGTGCACGTCCATGGAGTGAGATTTAGACGGGCTTACTAAGACCTTAATATAACCTACATTTCATGTAATCTTGGTGTTTTTATTCCATACACGGTAATCTTTGCTTTGTCAGCTCAAAATTCCGTTTCGGACATAGGCCATAGGTACTGATCTCAGTCATATTTCAATCAAGTTTGAATGTAACTAAAGATTATTTTAAAATTAACCCTTTGCCATAAATCTAAACTAAAAGGCAGGTGGCAATATGATTTCGTCTACTTCTTATTGAAAACCTGTCAGCTTATAGATTTTAACCGAGAAGGCATCACCGCTGAATATTTTATACTTACAGAATATTCTATGAACTGCTTGACAGAAAGTGCTACTTTACCGCTTTTAGCGACCAAGTACAGACCTTGGTGGACGTTAATGTTATTTATATATTTTATGTTTAAATGTTGTGAACTAAGTGGAGAGCACATTAGTAGGTACAATTTATTTAAGTTTATATTTTAAAATGCTCAAAAGACATCGATTTTTCTTTCTAAGGGTGTAGGGTATCATACCCTACGAAGTAACTTTTGCAAAACGTAACGTAACGGTGACGGCACTACAGGGTTGTGTTGTGGAAGTCATTTTTATCAACCGACTTCCAAAAGGTTATTCATGTGTATGTTTTTTTGGTATCTTTTTTACACGATTTTTTGGACAATTATGAATCGATTTTGAATATTCTTGTTTCATATAGTAGGAGATACTTCAGACGTGGTTCCATATATATTCTAAAGATATCGATTGAGTACATCAAGAAAATTTTAAAATTTTTGAAAAAATTGTATAGATACAGAGAATATTTAGAAACATTGACGACCTCATACTTCAGCCAAAGTTTTGATGTGAAGTGAGTTTTTAATGCTCTGCATTCGTTGATTATGGAAGTTAAAAGCAATGTCTGGGTGTTTGTAGAATAAATTATCAAAAAATAAGCATAATAGCATTTAAAATGGTTAGCAATCAGCATAAGTTTGATTGCATTATGAAATTGGACCCCTGAAAACCTATATTTCTAATCCGATTTAGATGCAATTTCTAGGATAAATAATTACGTAATTATTACTCAATACTCAATATTAAAGTAAAACAACATTACGTAAAAACCTCTTTTAACCATTTTGGCGATGGGGTAACACTGTCTGCCTCAGACGGCGGGATCGATTTCCGCACGGAACAAGAAAAACAGAATATTCCAGGTCTGGGCGTTTATTATTATATTATATCTGGGGATTTTATGTTTTTATTATGTGTATATTTATTATTTGTTTATTTATTTACAATATACTTCGGCGCGGTATTTTATAGCAATACCTGGATCAAGCGTTTTGTATCTGTTGAAGCATTTTTCTACATTGTGAAGAAATAAGAGGACCAAAAACAATACCATAGTTTAATCTAGATAGGACTAACGATTCACAAACAATCGTTTTTAAATCCGTGCTGAGAAATCCCCTGATACCGTATAAAACCTTAAGACGATAAAAGCAAGATTTCAATAACTCAGATACATAAGTTTCAAATCGTAGCCTGTTGTTCCAAATTATTCCAAGATTACGCGCCTCATAAACCATGTCAATTTCTTGTCCGTTAACACAAACCTGTATATTATTTTCCAAAACTTTGCTTTGTTGTTTACTTGAGCCTATAACCAAATATTTTGATTCATTTGGATTCAGTACCAACGCGCTACGTTCAGATCAAGCTATTATTCTACTGAGATCTTCGTTTAGACCTTGAATTGCCATATTAGTTTTGTCAGGGTGGAAAGAGGTGTAAATTTATGTATCAACGGCATACAGATGAAAACGAGAATTTTGTATTTGTTTCGTAATATCGGCTGTATAGACAATGAATAAAAGAGGTCCCAAAATGGATCCCTGAGGTACGCTTCTAGTAACGGGCAGAATATCTGAGTACAATGGGAATCCATTCTGTTCGTGAAGACTCACACATTGTTTACGTCCGTTGAGATAACTATTAAACCAGGCTACAACAGAGGGTTGTATACCATAAAAAGTCAATTTGGATAATAGTAGAGGAATATTTATTGTTTCAAAGGCACGAGAAAAGTCTAGCAGAGCAAGAAGGGACACCTTTCCTATCAAGAACATCCAGCATAGCAGTAGTTGTACTGCGACCTCTTCTGAACCCGGATTGTTGCTCAGGTAAGATGTTATTACTTTCGAAGAATTTGTTTAACTGTAAATTTACAACTTACTCTAAAAGTTTCGACAAAAATGTAAGTATACTAATTAGCTTTATGTCAGTTAAACTAATAGGGCACGTTTATTTTGGGAATAGGCGTGATAAGAGTTATTTTCCTGGCATCGGGAAAAGTAGAGGTTTCTAGAGATTTATTAATAATTTGTGTAACAGGTAATGTAAGTAAAACCATGTAAATTCTCTTTCCCACTCTTCTCCGCCCAGCTCCGCGTCAGTGGAAACGCAGCCTTATACTTGTGGCTTGTAACCACTTCAGTTTTGTATTTAAATTTTTTGATGAAATATAACTTTATAACTTCCCCAGAGTTTGTTTTCAAATCCAAATGACTATTTTAGAGTATGGCGAGTATTAAAAACTATACTTTCATTTATTTACATAATATTAAAGCACATTTATTAACGACAAAGTAAACTGCCGTATTTACTTTAAATTATAGCATAAAATATAATATAACTATAATATACGGGCTAACTGGTGGGTCATTTTTGAAATTCCAGGACGTGATAGTTTAAGATCATACATGAAGAGAAAAAATGAGTGCACTTAACCGAAAGTTAAAGAATTCATTACGCAACGAATGGTTACATAAGCGTAATGCAATAGAAAATTAGCGGGCGGTGGTTTGCGTATGGCGGGCATACTTTTGTGTGCGTGTTGACTGAGGCAGCGCGTTTGGAAAAGTGCAGTAAGATCTCTTTATTTATTCATAGGGATTTCTGGTGAATAATTCAATACCTACTTTGATTACATAATTATGATCAGAATCGAGTCCTTCAGTTCTTCAGTGCTTTCCTTCAGTATCTAAAATTTGTCACCAGTCACCAAGTGGTTCAGCCCAATTTCCAAAACACACTATTTCTAAGTCCTCATTTTGCCGATATATATTCAGAATGATTGAACAACAGTTTCAATACGATACAAATAATGTTCATTTCCATATTCTTACATAAATGTATGTACTTGCTTTTAATGAAGTTGACAAGGAACCAAGTGGGTGTAACTTAAAGTAGTATTAGAGTGGTTAAGTAAGTTTTACAGCTTCGCGTCTGGAAACAGGCCTTCTATTGAGTAATGAGTTGAATAAGTAATGCGCTTTAAAAAGTTTTTACAGGTTTTCACATGAGTAACGTTGGATTTATAGGAAATATGAGACCTTTGGAAATACCTTTCTTTTGAAAAGAGCAGGAATTGTACTTATTTGAAATTATACATAGTTTAATAAAGAATTTTTTCGTGGAAAAGAAGCATTTTATTTGGTCATGAACGTTAAATATGATAAGTTGATATTCTTGGATAATAACAACTTTAATAAAGGTTACTGCAAAAAATCTTAGTCACTTAGTTACTAGAAAGTAAGAACCGCAATTAAGTGTTTTTAATTAAAAAACCACAACAAAGAAAAGAAAGAAACCACAAAAAAGAACACAATGTCTGTTAAGACAAAGAAACGTAGAGTTTAATTGATTGATGCAATTAAATCCTGTTCAAGAAATCTTTTACTTTATGATAAGTTATGAAGATTTTAATTAACATAGTGTGTTTCTTAGTTTTAAACGAATGTATAATGGGATAAGGATGGGTAACAAGTTACGCAAATATCTGCAATAATTGAGGATCAAACAAACTTCTAAAGTGAAGTTCGATCCTAATTATGTGAACAGCTTCTTTCGAAGCGATTGAGGTTTACTTTATGTAGTAGCGCCACCTACTGCTAGCCTTTGCACGGATTTTAGAGTCTATGATAAGGGTTCTTTTCTTTTTTTTTTTTTTAACAACTGTCACGTTTCGCTCCCTATGTCAGCATCCAGTCTACAGAACTCATTTTGTTTAAAGTCAATCTGTCTTATTCCTGTTTGTTCATTTCACTATATTGGGGTTGGGTAAAATACAAATATAAATTGAAATTACTCCATGTTGAAACATATTCATATTATGCTTATTTCAAAGCATAATAACGGGTGGGTTTACATTAAATCGCTTCGAAAGAAGCTGTTCACATAATTAGGATCGAACTTCACTTTAGAAGTTCGTTTGATCCTCAATTATATTTCACAGCTTCTTTCTTTGCGATTGAGGTTTACTTTATGTAGGATGTTTAAAGATTAGTTATAGTGAAATGAATTGGCAGAGTAGTAAGGTAAAACTCTTCAATAGTAAATAAACATACTTATTGAAAACAATTCAACAATGATTAGGCAAATTATTTTTCGTTACAAAGTTTGTTATAATTTCTAGCAAGGACTGAGGAAGAATCCGACCATCCTGCAGTCTTTTTGATAGGTCAATAGAAACTCCTAAATAAATAGCTCTTGATGTAGCAGCATGTCATGTACTATGTGCACTAAAAATATTTTCATCAATACCACTGAGAGTTAAAGTGTTTTTAACCCAGTGACTTAAAGTTTGGAAACCTATATGTTTCTTAAAACTAATAAACAAATTATCAGGTTTCCTTAAATTTTCGTTTTATTTATATACCTATATCTGTAAGGTTTTTGCTGGACAAATTTCTGGACGAATATTAAAAAACGGAAACTTTACCAAGGTCTGTTTACTATTAAATTTAGAGGTTTTTATAAACCCTTTTATAAGTACCTTTTTTAGTTATTAAAATATTTTTAATCTTTGTCACGGATAAAATTTGAACACGATGTTCCGTTACAAGAGCTATTAGTGTAACAGTTTTCTTGGAAAAGAGTCTTTAAGTCAAGGTCTTCATTAGGAAATTTTGTAGGTAAGTAGCTCAATACAACTGCTGGATCCCAGGTAAGATCATACTTGATGTGGTTGGTCTTCACATAACGACTCCTTTCATGAAACTTTTTAACCTGTCATATTGGGAATTTATGTTTAATATTAATGATAATGCAGATCTATAGCTATTAATAGTACCGTACTTAGCACCTTTTTCGAAAATTTCAGTTAGAAAATGAACAATTATTGGTTTAGAAGTTTGAGTAAAACTAAAATTATTATTTTTGCAATATTCAATCCACGCCTTGATACCTCCTTCACACTGTCTCGGTAAGAATTATCCAACAAAGATGCCAACATAATTTCAACGGACTTTGAAGACAGTGATCTTTTTACTAACGCTTTCTGAACAATTTCGCGGCAACCAAGGTTAATGTTTAATGAAGGTTGTGCGCAGATCTGAAAGGAGATTTCAGCGAATTAGTATTTAGTAAATACAATCACAACACAACCTTTTAAACAATGGCAACCATAGTTGCGTGGGCCAGTATGGTACTACCACAATACCCACAGACTTTTCACTAACAATTTTCTGAAGAGTTTTTGCATCTGGGTCATTTTTCCAGGTTACATAAATAGGACATTATAAGTTGCATCTGTTTGCAAAAAGATCAACCGATAGTATTCCAAACCTATTTGTTATATTATTAAAGGTATAGTCACTTAGATCCCATTCAGTGTCATTAAACTGTTTTCGTGACAAACTCTCAGCTTCTATATTATCTTTTGAAGTAATATAAGATGTAAAGATATTGATCTTACGCATTTCACGCTATTTCCATTGGTCTCGGGTAATATGATCCATATGTGAAAACTGAACACTACCCATTCTATTTATACAGGTAATGGTAATATCTATTCTTAACAATATATCACAATCATAACTACCATAATTATGCGAATGTTTTAAGTCCGAAAAAACTGCTTTTAATTCCAGAGTATTAATGTGTAGCGACGACTCGCTTTCCTTCCAATGACCCGCTGCCTCTTTTCCATCACAAAACCCGCCCTAGCCAGTACATGATGCGTCAGGATAGATAGTTTTAGTGTATTGGCCTGTTCTAAGAGGAGAAAAGCCCTCTTCTAGATAATTTAACCACCAAGTAAAATCATCTTTATTATATCTGGGTAAATTCACTACCTGATCATAAGTAGGATTTTTATTTGGTGACAATATTTTAAATTGCTCGAATAACTTTGTGTATTATTTTTTCTATTTTAAGAACTTTTTTTTTTTTTTTGTGGGTAGTTTTAAAATAATTTTCTCTGAATCAAAAATAAACCCAAGGAATTTACATTGTGTTCTAGGAACAAAACAACCTTTTTTCGTATGCATTATGAAACCTAAATTTATTAAAATATGTTTTGTAATCCAAACATTCTCATTACAATCATCACAATCTTTGCCAATGTAAAATATATTATCTAGATATATTATGGATGAAAAAATTATCCCGACGTAAAAATTCCATGACTGGTTTTAATATTTTAGTAAATACTTATATAAAGAGCGGTGCATAAGTCAAACGTTTAATATTTGAATTCATATAAAACGTTGTTATATTCAAATCGAAGGTACTTTCGGAAAGACTTATCAACATTGATGAAAAAATAACATGTAGCATTGTTTTGTTAACTTATCAGCGGTTCTGTAATCTTCCATTTTGAAGTGTTTTGTAGTAAATTAATTCAAAGATTTTAAATTATGTATGAAGCGATTTTCACCGTATAGCTTGAGCACAAGAAAAAATTTGTGATAAAATTTACCTGGCTCATGAGAACATACGAATATAGCATTTATTTTTAATAGTTTATCCAACGCTAAAATATAATCTTTATGGCCATGTATTGACCTTGGGTAAACACAAGAGCTACTTTGTTTAGCGGGCAGATATTTAAAAGGTCTTTAGTAACCAGCTATTCACGATAATATTAATGGATCACTCGTTATCTAAGCCCATTTTTGATGAAAATATCGTAAACGTCCATCGCACTGCACCTGGTGGTTTATTTCCGCTGGTTGCTAGTGTTCCACGACCGTTCGTGGTAGGTCCTACGTGGCGGGTACGTGTAGCTCTGCTGTGGAGCTCGAGCCGGCAGCTATGGCTGCGGAGATGACGTCGTCGTTTTTTGCAATTTGCAGCGTTTCAGCAACATCTCCTCCCAATAGATAATCATCGCAACTTGTATTGGTCAGCGTGTCACGCAGGCATACGTTTATGGAACTCATTATTATGTTACGATGAGTTTTAGTTTCCCTATTCTGGCTATCGCGACAAGCGTAACTCAGCAGTTTTAAAAGTTTTTGCTTCAAAGTTTCATTGAAAATGATTACCATCGCTTGCGATAAAGCTGCCAAGGCGATTCCAATTTGGCCTTTTTTTTTTTTGTTGATGTATAGAATCTCGTTTGGTAAGAGTTTCAGCCAATGCTGCTTTTGCTTCTAAATTTAATAAAGGGAGCAAGTAAATATTTGCAAATTGCGGGTACAAGATAGTCCTCAACAGGCTTATCTTTAGATTCTTTAGATCTTCAGCCGACAACTGCTGGTTTTTAGACCTCTTCCGGGACATTAATCGTATCAAAAAAAAGGCTGATAATGACGGAGGTAGCTCGGGCACTTCAAATCTTGGATTCGGCGTGCAAGATCGTCTCCACCGCAAATCAGATTAATCGCCAACGGCGATATTATCTGGTAACTGACTAATCAAAAGAATTAATTATATGCATCGAAACTCGATGACTACACGCACATACCATGTGGGTAGTTTTGTGTCAACGACATTTTTTCTAATATTTATTAAAATTATATTAGAGATTCTCCACCGTACATCAGATTAATCGCCAACGGCGATATTATTATCGAGTAACGGACTAAATAGGAGAATTAATTGTATGCATCGAACCTCGATGACTACACGCACTTACAATGTGG
Organism: Stenoptilia bipunctidactyla; assembly: GCA_944452665.1. Lineage (NCBI taxonomy): Eukaryota > Metazoa > Arthropoda > Insecta > Lepidoptera > Pterophoridae > Stenoptilia > Stenoptilia bipunctidactyla. The sequence goes on along the minus strand of OX101721.1, from coordinate 44,112,519 downwards.
GTAGTTTTTGTGTCAACGACATTTTTTCTAATATTTACTAAAATTATATTAGAGATTCTCCACCGTACATCAGATTAATCGCCAACGACGATATTATTATCGAGTAACGGACTAAATAGGAGAATTAATTGTATGCATCGAACCTCGATGACTACACGCACATACAATGTGGGTAGTTTTTGTGTCAACGACATTTTTTCTAATATTTATTAAAATTATATTAGAGATTCTCCACCGTACATCAGATTAATCGCCAACGACGATATTATTATCGAGTAACGGACTAAATAGGAGAATTAATTGTATGCATCGAACCTCGATGACTACACGCACATACAATGTGGGTAGTTTTTGTGTCAACGACATTTTTTCTAATAAGTCCCAACACCGTTGGGTTCTTCGGAATTTGTAATTTGATGTCTCAACCTCCTCGAATTATTTTCTTGAGAATTTTCTCTTCCTTCGATGCACAATTTTTACCATTTAAACTTTTAAAATTTAACTAGCTAATTAATATATTTTAGTCGACGTGCGCAGGCTACAGCACGGAAACGCAGTTCTGTAGACTGGATGCTGACATAGGGAGCGAAACGTGACAGTTGTTAAAAAAAAAAAAAGAAAAGAACCCTTATCATAGACTCTAAAATCCGTGCAAAGGCTAGCACCGTAGGTGGCGCTACTACATAAAGTAAACCTCAATCGCAAAGAAAGAAGCTGTGAAATATAATAAAAGCGGTTGCGACTGTTTAAAAACTTTCTTTTAAGTAGGTACCTAAGTACATGGTACAGTCAACGTCAAAAATTCGGCAAACTCAAAGTAGTCAAATAAATCTGCGCAACCAAGAGTCAATAACATCGGTACAAAGAAAGTCTCCATATTGTTGTCAATAGTGGTCCAAAGGCTTACGTTTGAAAGTCATATAGATCGGTTCACTCAAACCGCCATAAATATAGTAAAAGTTGTAGCGACGCACATGAGAAAAGGCAGAGTTTTAACTCATAAATAAAACTCTTGACTCTAACAAAGTACATAAACAGCTTTTATAAAGTTTTTAAAAACGTCTCGCACTCGCTTTTAGAAACCTAACCAACCATATAACATACTCGTATACATATGTATGAACACTTTGATATTAAATAAGTTACTGTTTTTAAAGTAGGATTTTAGTTCGCTTTATGTGGGCTACGAATAACTTAACCCCTTCATAATTTTGTTATATAAAGCGACTGGTTTGAGTGATTTTCCTTTTTCTATTCAGTGTCAGGCTGGTTAGCAGCTTTGTATTTAAGAATAATATTCATCATCCCACAGCTGGAAAAATGCTTCCAAGGTTCTCCCCATCACTATTCGACGAACACTTTGGCGATGAGGTAACACTGTCTGCCTCAGACTCCAGTGGTCGCGGGTTCCGAACGGAACAAGAAAAAAAATGTGCTGGGTCTGGGTTTTTATGTATATGTATTTATATTCTAGGTTCCACCCTAGTTCGCTACACGTGGCAGCGTGTCAAGCCAAGTTCAAGCAAAGAAATTGGCTAGCCAGCACCAATTGTAATAAAACACGAACCACTTGGGCCCACTTTTGACCCTTCTATAACTCAAAATCTCCTGAACGTAAACACACAAAACTATGAGTGTTTAATTTTATCCATTAGGACATGTAGAAGCCCAAATTTCATGAAGCTAGCTCAAACGGCTATAAAGGTATGAAGGTCAAAAAGTCGTAGATTTTAGTATTGACTGACTTACTTATAATACGTAAACGTAACCTACTTCCAGATGACCAAGAAGGATGATATTTGGAATCCAGCTAGGTAATTGTGTGTAAACGTAGTAAACACATTAAACTACGTGTGTTTATTTATATCTATAAGGACATGTAGAAGCCCAAATTTCATGAAGCTAGCTAAAGTGGCGGTCAAAAAGTCGTATATTTTAGCACTAAATTACTGATTTATGATTCAGAACAATTATTAACCTCTATTTTTTGCTTTATTGGAACACCTAGAACAATTGCTGTTATTTCAAAATGTTAAATTTGACTTGGCCATTTTTCATTTTATAAAGTTGTTCAATATTTTAATTCCGATAAAAACTGATCAAGTCTAATCTTACCTACTTCAAGATCTCACGTTTTTAAAGAACAGCAATTGTTAAAGATATCCATTGAAGCAAAAAACTTGAGTTTTATACTTGTTCGTAATGTAATTTTAATTCTATAAATACATTTTTCGATTTTGCATAGAACTTGGCACTTATTTAGATCTCTATTCTTTTTGTATTGAACTTGGCTCTCGTTTTTTACATTTATGTTTTAGGTGGGATCCCATATCACTAGCTCTGCTTAGTTTGGGGTCATGTAGTTTGTGTGATTGTCTGGGGATTTTATTTATTATTTTATTATTTACTATAAATAAAGTTATATCAAACATTCTTTCTATCTTTCTGTGTTTCAAGTGCAATACCGAGTCCACACTAGTTTTATTACTATCTATTACTAGGCTACAGTTCCAGTGTTAACTTTCCTTTCATTTGCTTATTTGCGTGAAACGATGCTTTCTTTGATCTATGTCATCACATAACTTTCAAATAGTACGTTTCATCTTGCGTTGTAATTACTTCTATTTTGATACTAGACTTTAAGAAGATGAGATTTGACGTCAAACTTACATACCTTAAATATTTTCGATAAAAAACCATTTTGCTAGATTTACATTTCAGTTCATACAGAACTACGGTCCATAGTCACGATCACGACTCTATTTTTAGCATAAAAATACGTGAACGTAAAGTATGAAAATTGTTCCGACACTTTAATAAAAATTGTGAGAAAAGTTTTCCGTTTGTTGACTGGGGTCAGTAGAGCGCATCATGGAAGTAACATAAACAACGCGACAGAATAGTCCACAACGCAAACAAAAACATTTTTACAGCAAAAAACACGTATAATCCATTCAATGTTCGAAGCATTGAACTGTTCCTAGAAATTTTATGTTTATAGTTAAATTATAAAGCTGAAGAATTTTTCATTGTTTATTTGAACGGATTAATAGTAGTAGCTTGATTTTAAAAATTTCTTTTGATAAAGATTGAGAAAGGGTTTTATAAGCTACGTTTTATTTTAAACAGTCTACGGGAGCTGAAGTAATGCAGAGAAAACCGAACTCGAAAACTATAAAATGAAACGTCCTGAGAAATTTCATATGTACCATTTATTGCAAAAAAAACTCAGTTATAAACTAAGGTATCCATGACATATACATATGGATGCATATGTATATGTAGTATTATTATTTATTATGGTAGGCACTTCTAATCTATTTACAGAATGAAAATGTTTTTTAAATATTTTTTAAGTAAGTTTATTTTATTTCTATTGTTACAATATCCACAGCCCTTAATATAAATCATTATAATTATATACTTATTCATTTATTTATTTTAATGCGTATGTAAGTATTATATAGAAGTATAGATATGTTTATTATATAGAAGTATAATTAGTTTCTGGTTGTAAGTTGTTAAGTTTTTTTTTGTTTCTTTGTAATGACTGTTAATGTGACGTGTTCTTTATTGTATATACCTATATATATATTTTTACTCAAGGTGTAAACTGTAAACCAGCGCTAAAGAGATGCTTGTCGCTCTCAATAGCAATATGCTGAGGTTACACCTACCTCCACAAATGTACCTACTTAGTGTTATTTACTGATATGTATTCAAATTGTAATCTACATTTTTGTGGTAATAAATATTTTCTTTCTTATAAATACTGCTTCTAAACGAAATTGTCAATTACCTAGTTGACGAAATTGTTGTCCTTAAAGTTTTATACGACCTGTCAAGTATCATTATCCGATAAAAAGTACTGCGAAAACTTTGGCAATTCCGATATGCCGAAATTCATTTTTCATTTCATCCCTACACAATATTTCCTCTTGGCATTGCAGAAGAGTCACCGGGCACTCGAGTTTTTTGTGAATAATCAACGAATGCAGAGCATTAAAAAAACCGACTTCACGTCGAAACTTTGGCTGAGTAGTTATATCATCCATGTAAACATTCTCCGAAATCATAAATATTTTTTCAAAAACTTGAAATTTTCAAGTTTTCAAAAAAAAATCGGTTCAATTTCGATAAAATTTATATGGGACCAACTATGAAGTATCCTTTAATATGAAACAAGAATTTTCTACAAAATCGATTCATAACTGTCCGAAATATCGTGTAACAAAGACACAAAAAAAGAACATACAGACGAATTGAGAACCTCCTCTCCTTTTAGAAGTCGTTTGATAAAAAGCGTAGTCGTGTAGTGCCTTTGTTGAATAAGAACAAAACGCAATTGTTTGTACTCCACCGTGTAGAGGTTCATTAATAGTATTTTCGGCATTCCGCGTATTAATGGAAATATTACTTTACCCATCCTTAATTGTGTGTTATCGGATTAAAAAAAAATACTTTTAATTGTCGTTTTGGCATGAACCATGATTTCAATGGTATTTATTAAAAAAAAAATTCTACACAAATTTAATTTCGAACTGAAATAAAGTGTACAATTAAAAAGACGATTCCGATCTAGCAGATCCGCAAACTCTGAATTGCAGCTTAAACTAAGCACGCACTCACTGCATTTGCTAACCCGGACCAAAGAATAAACATATTTTATTTTTAATAAGTCGTCGAAGCGTAGTGATTTTCTGTCAATTTTATTTGATATGGCAGGTAAGGCAACGGTTGGCATAAGGTGACCGCCGATCTTTCGTTTCTCGCGACGAGTTCTGAGCTTCAGATTTCACGTTAAGCAATCGGTACCGGTGCCGTATACAGTATCGTTAAGATATGTCAGACAGAAGCCATTTCGGCGCACTAGGCCAATAATAATACTTTTAATTTGATACACTATGGTCATATCAAAACAAGTTCACGATTTCTTGGAAAGGAAAAGATACTTTTTCTCGTGTGAAAATAGAATTCATGAATGTTTTATTTATTGCTTCAACAAACACAAAATACAAAAAAGATTTTTTATGAAATACTACATACATACATAACTTGTGTCCCTTATGGGGTAGGCAGAACACCAAAGGCTGTAAAACCATCTGTTGTCATATTTGACAAATTTGGAGGTATTATAATGATGGTGAGAGAAACTCTTTTATATTAATTTGCAATATTAATCATTTCAACATGCTTCTATTTATTTTTTTAATACAAAATCAATCTTTAGCAACTATAAGAAAATATTGAATATTCTTCTGACCTTCCAATCCTTCAAACCCAGGAATTCTTCCAAAAAAGGCAAAATATTACCCAAAACACCAGGATAGCATTAATTTACCACTGGTAATTTTATTCTTCTTCTTCTTATTTATGGCAATCAGCCGTTGTTATGAGTCGACAGACTGTTTAGATGCCATTTTCCGTAACGCGTCAGTTTTAGTAGGTACTCGTCAATGCCAACAAAATCTTTAATTTGCCATTTTCCTTCGTCCGTTGTTTTCGCTAACTCGTCACCTTTAATTTGACTTTTTATGAATTTGATTTAATTTTATTATTATAATGAATCTGTTTTGCTACATTATGTGGCATACGACCACGGCTTTCTTTTAAACATATCTCTATCAGTATGACGTATAAATAAAAATTTCAGCGGACACTGTTTTCTTGTTTTGTACTTTTTAGAGCGTGTTTTTTTGCTGTCGGGTTTTAGTTTTAAAATTTATTTTTATGTATTGCACTTTATTTGTACTTTCGAACGATTTGGTTTGGTTGCCATTCACCATCAGGTGGCTCCAGTATTTGTTTGCTGATTTACATATTTAACTATAGTTATACATTGGTTTAGGCTTGCTTTTTTGTTTCGTACTTTTTAGTTTTAAAGTTTTTTTTTTAATTATTTAACTTATTTTGGAGGTATATTAAAGCTCTTTCATTTGATACCTCACACGAAACCGACCAGGATTTTTTAAAAGTTTTTTACTTTAAGTCCACTAGAGGGCGCTCTAGTCAATTACGTATCGTAGCCTTTAACCAACGGACAATCGAAAGGCTTAATAATATTATTAAGTTTTTTGCATTTAAAATGCTCAATTATTCTTAAATAACTGAAAAAATTTGCTAAATCAATGCTAAATCACCCATTAGATGGAGCTACGAGTACATTTGCAATATAACGTAAAAACAAAAATGTGCGAATAAATTTCGAGGCGTACCGCCAGGCCCCGGTAGCTCAGTGGAAGAGCACTCGTCTGGCAAACGAGAGGTCCCAGGTTCGAGTCCTGGTCTGGTGATTTTTATTTAGTACATTTTTTCAGTTATTTAAATCGAAATGCTTGCAAACGATACCTCTTTTGTCCAAATTATGATAACTAGTTTAGAAGGTATGAGGCAACAGATGGACACATCTATACCCACATACATACATACTTACATACAAGTCAAATTCATAACCCCTTCTTTTTGTTTCGCCGTATTCGGGTAAAAATGTTTGACTTTTATGCCTCCCTTTAAAATATCCTCCGCTTTCGTACATGTTTTTTTTTTAAGTAGGTACTGAGTCAATTTCCATTAAACTTCAACGGGCCACCTCTGACTTATTGTGATCTATCAAATGAAACAAGAATCATACAAATCGATTCATAATTGACCAATTAATCAAGTAACAAACGTACACACGATTTGATAACCTCTTTTTTTGGAAGTCGGTTGAAAAGAACGTGTGCGGCGACGGACCGTGTTCGCGACGAAATACGGAAACAATCTTACTCACGATGCCCGCATTGAATGCTCAGTTCGTGCGCAATACACGTCTAAATACAGCGAGCGCAGGCATCGGACGCTGGATATTACATTACTAGCAATTTGTACGCACCCTTAGGATATAAAACAAAATATTTCTCATTTGCTTGGATATTAATCTTATGAAATCCTTCTGGTTGATCTTATGAAATCATTGTGCCGGTCATAATAAAGTAGATTTCAATATTCAATCCAATAATCGACCGCACAAACAAAAACACTTATCTTTTCGAATAGACAGTGGATTGAAAATGATTTCGCGGTTCGTCGATTCTAATGATAGGTATTTTTCTTTAACGCAGAACACATTTATTTTAGTTCTAACTGAGATAGGTAGCAAAATTTGTCAATCGATAAATACATTGAAATCTGCCACCAAAACTCATTTTAGCTTGATAATGTGTTTGCTTCCTGACCCCGTGTTTATAACAGCGATATTGTAAACACTTGACATCATAAAATGCGGATTCCTTTCTTAATAAAAACAAAATGTCAAAGTTAAAGAAAAACAGTACCTTTATTTTAAGGCGCAGAGCTGAAAAATAATAATAGGTAACACAATAGGCAAAATGCGGTGAGGCAGAGTTCTTTCTCAAAATGTGAATACCTTTGCAATACTGTGGTCTAATTGTTTTGTCCGACAATGGGAGATGTGAAATAATTTATAAACTTCTAAGAATACGAATTTACATTCGCACATTCGTCCTTTTCCACAAGTTCATAACACAATACAATACTTAGCAAAGAAAGATAAGTAGCTTATTTTTACTGAAACAAATGGAAAGTTTGATATAGAAAGTAATTTAATATGAAAACAAAATAACAGAGTTAAATAAGAATAATGTATTTATAAAATAATATCAAAATTATTTAAGTATAACACATATTGAGTTAACGATATCAATATTGGTCTGAACAGAAGTGATAAGTAATGATTCGCAAGTTATAAACCTAACAAAAGCTTAAATCAATTAAGAATTGTTTCGAATATGGAATAACAAAAGTTTCGATTATCCAAACTCCAATGTTAAGGAGGATATGCTTGAAAGCTTTATGCTTAGCCTTTCCAAGAAAGCGTCGATGGCCATTAGAACAGAGAGGTAATGGAGTGCCGATCATGTGTCGGAATACGACGCTTAGATAGGCAGGGCGTGAGTAAATTTTGGGAGAACTAGAGAAACTGAAAAGGAAAAACTGTTCCGTAACTGATTGAGTGACTGACAGACAACGTACAGCCGTAATCACTGGGCGTAGAGAGCTGTAATTTGGAAAATAAATTCCTTGGGAAGTGTAGAAGAGCATGAAGGAAGGGATTCCCGAAATTACCGCTGCAACGAGAAATATTGGACTTTTTAGTTTGTATGAAAATCTTATTGCCTGAGTGAACAGATGTGGAACTTGGTATAAAAGTTTTTCAATGGGTGTATTATGGAAGGAAAGCCCGAAATTCCTACGGGAACGGGAAATATAGAACTTTTAGTTTGTATGAAAAATGTATGTATGTATATTTATAAGAATAGTAATAAATTTAAAACTAGGAAAGATAATCATGATACAAATTACTCTGTAAGGACTAGGAACGACCATAAGTTAGCGTTTCCTAAATTAAGGCTGGCTAAAAGCAGCAAATCATTTATTGGAATGTCAATACGTATATATAACAAAATTCCGAAGTCAATTCAATCCCTGCCATTCAATAAATTTAAATCAATCATTAAAAACACTCTATCTCGAAAAGCTTATTATAAAACTAAAGATTACTTAGATGATAAAAAGGCATGGGATTAAGCACAACAGGATATTTCTAAAAGTTTCTAATTACTTAATAATTTTGTTTACAGCTTGGCTGTGCAGTATATGTATGACATGCTGGTGACTGTCCCACTCACTTATTTTCTTGTCAAGACATCAGCAAGAACGTCATGCTCCCTCAGGCGGCATGGCTAGTGGTAGCGTCGGGTATCGGGTCACCCTCTTCCCTAAAATATGGTTGAGGAGGGTGATGGCTGGTGCTTGCGTTAACTCGTGAACGGGTGCTGCTAGCGGTGCCAGGTCGTTTTGCTAATGATACTATGACTATTTTATTCCATTCTTGTTCAAATACTCTGGTCCCAGTTTGTCATATTCGTATTGTGCATCCATAGCTAATTGCATCTGCTATGTAAGCAATTTGGTTGTGGCATGACATTGGCTCTCACAATTAGCTGTCTTGTGTTTGTTTTTTTTTTCATGTCACGGTCAATTTGTACTGTACCTATTTGTATTAATTTGATAAATCTGACTGAAAAAGAGTGCCAAGAGTTTTTTTCCGCCGGCTTTTTTTGTCTCTTGGTCTACTGTAATATCTTATTTAACAACTATCAACAACTAGTTAAAGCCGAAGTATGTGATGACTGACTTCATCAAGTGTTTTGTGAAATTCCTAAGATGAATAAAACTTTTTGAATTTGAATTTAATTTAAATCTAACTCCCTCAGTGTATGGATGTGATACTTGGTATTAAGTTTCAATGGGTGTCTGGTTAATACTATGGCAGGAGTAAGGAGCAGGGTAGTTTAGCGCGTATAAAGTTGCGGGAAAAAGCTTGTTTATAAATAAAATAATGGCTGGCTGGAAACGGATGATGTTTTTTTTATTAAAATAGATTAAGGCCACGTTTAATCTCAATCTCACTTAATGGTAAGTAAGTGTTTGATCGAAGGATTACTTTGGCATTAAGCTGTTGCTGTCTTTCGAGTTAAAATATTTTCCAAGCGATATTTGTACCTTAGACTAAAACCGTGGTAATGTAGCTGGGAGATGATGTATAAATACATACATAACGTCATGCCTGTATCCCTTATGGGGTAGGCAGAACATCTGATGTCACGTTTGACAAATTTGGAGGTATTATAAAGATGGAGAGAGACTATTGTAGTAACAGGGGGTCAGCCTATCGCCCACAAAAACGCCCTTAAAACTTCTGTCCCGTAACTGACTTTTACAGTATGCCCGGGAAGAGAAGCAGCTGGCACATTCTATGTTTTTCTTTCGCTCCCAGTCCAGCATTGAAGCGTTGTGTTAGTTTAAGTGTTGTAAAGTGGTGTTTAATTATCCATTGTGAGCCCAGAGACCTCTTAGAGTGCAAATACAATCAAAATCGGTTTAATAGTTCAGAAACTTTTTCCAAACACACAAACAGATGGAACCTGTTATATGACGTAGAGATCTTTAGAAAAATGACCTAGTTGTCCCCTAACTTCGTTGAAGAACTCGTTTTGTAAATTGCTTTTTTAACTTTCTCAGGCTGCTCCTGTACAATATGATTTACGGGATTTTTATCTTTGAAAACTCTGACATATTTTTCTTCACAGATTTCGGTAACAGCTTTTTTAAATACTCTCAATAATTCAGATATACATAATTGCAATATAGTAATTACTTTGTATTTCTCACTCACATCCACTATAATTGAAAGAAATAGCAGCAGTTTTAAGTGCCACTAATTTGTTAGCATTTTTCATGTAATACACTAAATTCCTAATGCTTGCCTTATTTTGCATTGTGTTATTCATTTGTGTATTTCTGTTGTTCATAGCATAGTTTCGACATATTATAATTTTCAGAAGATTTTGTTTGTGTATGTGTAAAAAACAATATAAACGTACATCAATAATTCAAATAAGGAATAAGGAAATTACTTTAGCTATACATCAAACAGAAAAGTTTATTTATCAATAAGATTAAATCACATATGTCAAATGATTGTCATTGTGGTACACACGTGTTTTGATTATTTTTGCATATTTAAGTTGATTTTTTGTATTTTCGCACAGTTATTTCAAGATATTTAATTACATTCAGTTACACGTGCACCCGGTGAGAGCGCAAGCTTACTTTTTGGCTAAACTAAGTGTTAAGGAAGTTCATTAAAAGTGATAGTCATCGCGCTGTCTCCGTGTTCCTTCTTGCCCCGTGAACCGGTAACATGTCTGTTATAATATAAGCAATCAATAACCTATTGCTTAAATACCTTCGTCTCTGACTACGGGGACAAAATGACTACTCCAACGACTACTACTCCCATCAAAAGCTACGCCAATGTAACACAAAACTCGTTGTTTCCTACCAAGGATCAAGCCATTGTAGTAGATGCCATTGAAAACATTCAGACCAAAGATTATGCACAAGCCTTAGGAAAAATTATTGATCCTAAAATGATTAGATTCCTGTCCCGCATTTCCAATAATCGTATTTGTATTTTTTTGGCTACAAAAATAATAGCGGATGACTTAGTTGATAATATTAAACGGATAAACGTGGCAGGATCTGAACTATTAATAAGACCTTTAATAACAAGAAATAGACGAGTTATATTATCCAACGTGTGCCCAATCATTCCACACACTGTGATTGAACAGAAATTTAAGGAATTGAACATCACCCCAGTATCTCCGTTAACGTTTTTACGTGCAGGAATGAATGATCCAAATTATAACCACATTTTGAGCTTTAGACGACAAGTTTATGTTTCCCCAGATGACTTCAACCAATTACCCGACCGTATACCGATTGAATATGATGATACGAATTACTGGGTTTACCTTTCATCGGACACAATGACCTGTTTTTTATGCAAGAAGGAAGGACATGTAGCACAGAAATGCCCTGAAACCCCCAATCAATTTGACTTGGATATCTCACAGACGTACCAAGAAGGTGGCTCTTTAATACCTAACTTTAAACGACCTCATCCATCGACTGAATCACACTCCGAACTTACTCCCACCACTGAAGTTGTCTGCCCTGATACTAGTGCCGCCACCTCTATTGTAACCGCTATAATGCCCCAGACTCAACACTGTGAAAGCGGTACCTCGGTTTTATTGGATGAGACCGATGACAGCGATGCTTCTCATTCAAGTTCCAGTCACATTTGTGAGAAAAGAAAAGGTAACAAAAAACAACGTAAATTATCGACAATAGACTTGCATTCTTCCAGCTGGCACTCGGTTGAGGAACATATTAGATATTCCCAGAAAGTTTACCCTTTGACCTCAGAGGAACTTAGAGCATACCTGGAGAGTACTTTCGGTGTAACAGACATAAAGGCCATTACGCATCAATACACAGAAAACTTGTTTACACTCATAGATATGTTTAAGGATATTATACCACTAATTTCTGATCGAAGACTAAAGAATAGGATTACTCGTTTAGTTGTTAAGTTGAAAACTATTAACTTTTAAGGTGTACTGAACTTCTCCTATTATATATTAAGTTTTGAATATTTTTGATATATCTAGTAAATCTTGCTTATATTAAAACGTAAAAATTTATAGCATGACCTTGAATCATCCTGTGAGTGAATGTTTGGGTCTCAATATTGTTCAATGGAACTGCCACAGTTTGTTGTATAGACGGCATGAACTGGAGTCTTATTTAACAAATAGTAACGTACATATTTGTATACTGTCAGAAACTTGGCTATCTGAAGATAAAAATATTCAAATTTATGGGTATCGTACATTTAGAAAAGATCGAAGTGACAATTACGGTGGGGTTGCTATACTAGTTCATACAACCTTAACATCACGTATAAAGGATATTATATTTCAACCTACGTCATTTGATTTTTTATGTATAGAACTAATTAACAATAATAAATTACAGTATGTTATTGGTATATATTCTCCCCAAAGCCTACATATTGGTAGAACAGATTACGATAGGTTATTTAGTCTTTTCAATAGCAAAACATTAATAGCTGGCGACTTCAATGCCCATCACACACATTGGTCGTATTGCACAGATACGCGCGGTCGCTTGTTAGCCGAGAGTAGTTCGGATCAAGGCTTTGTGTACTTGAACGACGGCTCACCAACCCGCATAGTTCAGGTAGGAAATAATACAGTGTGCACGGCACCTGATGTCACTTTCGTTAGTTCGGACTTGGTTTTGGATTGTGAATGGTCGACCTCCAATGAGACATTAGGAAGTGACCACTTATTGTTAAATATTAAAATACAACAATCACAAATGGTTTATTTATATCATAAAAGAAACTTAAAGAAAGCTGATTGGAATAAATATAAAAGCGAAGTAGAAAACAAATGTAACGTTTATAGTTTTAACGACAATAATATTCAAGAAAATTATGATATTTTTTTAAGTATAATTAATGATTCAGCTGAGATAAGCATCCCGTATATCAAACCTAACTTTAAAAAGCATTCAAAATTTAAACCTAAATCGTGGTGGAATCAAAATTTATCTAAAGCAGTTGCGGAAAGGAGGTTGGCTCTTAAATTATTTCGAAAAAATCGGGACCCGGAGTCGTATCAGATATTTAAAGAAAAAGTAGTTTCAGCTAGGAAATTAATTAGAGACGCAAAAAGAAAATCTTGGCAAGAATTTTGTGAGAGTGTGGATGGTTCAACTTCAAGCTCTGAAATGTGGCGAAAATTAGGATGGATGAAAGGAAAATATGGTTCTTCTGAACCTTTGCCTGAAAGTGAAGCGAATGAGTTTATATCCAAGCTTACCCCGGATAGCATTACCTTACCACCGTATCCTCTGTTTCCATCTTTTACATCTCCTGAGTTATTTTCAATGGCGGAGATTTTAACGCACTTAAAAAGAAAAGATACCTCCGCCGGACTTGATAATATTGTATATTCAATGATCTATCATTTGCCCAAAAATGCCATGAAAATCTTATTACAAATCTATAATTATATTTATCGAACAGGTATTATTCCAATTCAATGGCGAAAAATAAAAGTTATTGCTATTCCGAAAAGAGATAACAATACTAAAAAGTATAGACCCATTTCTTTAATAAGTTGCATATGTAAAATATTTAATAGTTTAATAGCAAGACGATTGGACTACTTTTTTGAAAAGAATAGGTTTTTTTATGAAGGGACCTTAGGCTTCCGTCGAAGCTATTCGTGTCATGATAATCTAGCTCGTTTTGTAATCGATTCGGAAATAGCACTTACCAAAAAAGAATATACTGTCTGTAGTTTTGTAGATATAACCGACGCGTATAATAATGTTTTAATTAATACTCTTATAGATTCCTTACTTTATTTCAAGGTAGATCAATACATGTGCAGGTACATTCACGAGTTTTTGAGGGAAAGACATATTGTATACAAACTTAGTAACGGTAATGAAATAACACGAATAACTCGTCAAGGTTTAGCACAGGGGGACCCTATGTCTCCCATATTATTCAATATTGTGACAATAAGAACTTGTAGAGATCTAAATATTGATGTCAGAATTTCACAGTATGCAGATGACTTTTCCTTCTACTATTCAAATAATAATATTTACAAATGTGCTGAAGTTATACAGAATGTATTAAACAAGTTTTGTGAACTCATTACACCAATAGGTTTGGGTATTTCACCTTCTAAAACCAAGCTGTGCGTTATATCAAGGAGGTACAAGATACCATCCCTTTCAATTAAAATTGATAATTATGAGATTGAAATCATTAACAACATAAAGTTTTTAGGTATGTGGATAGATAACCGCTTTAATTGGACAAGGCACATTAATGAGTTAACCCAAAAATGTATTCCTTTTATTAACATATTGAGTTGTGTTAGTAATCCTTCCTTTGGCATACATCCCATTCATTTACGCCGATTATATATAAGTATAGTAAGAAGTAGACTTGATTATGGATCTTTTCTTTTTGGGAACTCGAGCCCACGCCTACTTCAAAGACTCGACGTTATACAGAACCAATGTTTAAGACTTTGTGGGGGTTTCATCCGGTCAACACCTACTCACGTGATGCAAAGTGAGATGTGTATACAGCCTCTTTTTGTACGTAGAATTTATTTGAGTCACAAATACTATCTTAACATATGCTCCAGACAAGATGATTATTGTCATAAACGGCTGTCCGTTTTTAAAAACCTGATAGAATCCGATGTACGTTACTGGCGCAATAATCAACTTCCTCTTTTGTATTTAAGTCATAATCAATATTTAGGACTAAATATTCATAAATTCCAAAACAGACTTATTTATCAACTTCCTTTCTTTATTAATAAAATTGATTTATCCAACTTTATAAAGGTAAACATCCAAAACATAACTTCTTCTAAATCAAAATTATCGAGTAAAGAACTTAAAGATGCCACAGTTTCCATGATACAGGACAGTTATGCTGACTTTGTTCATATTTATACAGATGGGTCAAAGATGGGGGTTCATAATGGATGCTCTTTCTTCGATTCGACAGCGTCGTTGATGGCCAAGTTTAGCGTAAATGTACCTAATGTAAATATCATGTGCTTGGAACTTTTGGCTATTGTTGAGGCTATTCGTTATATAATGTCAACTAACTATACAAAAATAGTAATATTTACTGATTCTAAAAGCAGTTTGTATCACCTGCTTTCGTGTAACAGAGGAAAGCTAGGGAGAAAGGAGGCTTATATTATTATTGAAAGTATCGTTAACATGATACGTAATGGGATTAATATCTATCTGCAATGGGTTCCTTCCCACGTGGGGGTCTTTGGCAATGAGGTCGCCGATGAGTGTGCCAGAGTAGCTCAATCCGATGGTATTCCTCTTCATGTGACCCTTCAGTCTTCAGATTATATCCCAATCGTGAAGAAGCGATGCCACGACCAGTGGAAAGAGTATTTTGATGACATCTCCACTGAAAAAGGTATTTGGTACAAAACCCTTTCTGCTGAGCCTCCACAAGTTCCTTGGTTCGGTAATAGCAAAATGACACGAAAAGAACTAGTTAATTGCTTTAGACTACGTTCGGGTCATGTTCCATTGAACAATTTTGGTTACCTAATGCGCAAAACTGAAAGTCCCAATTGTGCTTTTTGTCATACGAAAGAGGATCTTTTCCATGTTTTAATAGAATGCAAAAATAATGAGTCATTACGAAATAAATTGTTAGTAGATACACAATGTCATAAACAAGATATTATGTTTATGTTTCACTGTATATTTAGTTCCAAATTCACGAATGAGAATAGCCAACGCGTTATTTATTTTTATATACAATCGCTAGAGTTAAGGAAACAAATGATGTCTACCTAATTTTGTTCTATTGTCAATTTTTTTAAAAAGCTGTCTTAACCTTATAGGTGTATAGCTTTCTAAATAAAGATTTAAAAAAAAAAAAAATAAGATTAAATAAGATACATTTTGAAGGATATTATCATACGATTATGCTATTAAAAATATTTTTCGTGGTATCACCAAATTATGTTAATCTGCGTAGAAAACTGAGTGGTATAACAGCAAGATTATTTGCGAAGCTCAAATATCAATATCAGACGGACAACCTCGTCATATAATAGACTGTCCTAGTTTTTAATTACGTTATCATTTTGGGTTCATCAGAAGCCACAAGTTTTTTGTTTTTGTTTTGATATTGCTTGTGTTGTAATAGTTGAGAGACACGACTACGAGATGACTATGAGCAGAGACAAGTTATAGTAGTGGTCTCTGCTACAAGATATGTGAAAAAAGGGATTTAAAAAAATATATATACAAAACCTTTTGTCTATGCGTTTTAATATTCAATGTCTTGTCATTCAACCGACTAATAGGTTTACTGATAATTTTAAGTAGGTAATACTATGCAAAAACCTTTTCTTGGGATTGGGAACACCATATTCCCAAAATCCTTCGAAAAAATATACATAATTGTCGTAGTTGTCGCAAATTCTCCGCTACTGATTTTAAGCTATTGCATAGTTTCTATCGCGGGCCTTGAGCGTGGGGCACAGCAGTGATACCATGATTTCATAACTTTACATGCGGGCTTTAATAAACAATCAGCGCCATCTACTAGGAACTTGTGGAACTTCATATTAGATCAAAAATTAATGCATTAATAAAATAAATACGAGTAAATAATTATAATTGCATAAGTTGATAAAAAATGCTATGCAATAGCTTTACCGCGGCAGTCTCCGAGTGCCACACATCTCTTTTTTTTATCTGTATCACAGTAATTAAAAACTTTAAAAAAGGTTCTGTTGAAAAAGTTGTGCTCACCTGCGTGCATAGCTATAAATTAAAATAATAGAATGGAAGTGGCTTACCCATAAACTCCAGACCAAAAAGCTTCCATGTCCCCTTCTTGTTGATGATGATGACTTGGGGGTTGACGTTGCGGTGCACTGCCTTCACGTTGTAATGCAAATAGTTCAATGCCTCAATGATCTGTACGACAAGGATAAGAAAACATTTAAATTAAAAAATATATTAAATTAAATTAAAAGATATTTTTTTTTTTAATTAAGTTAAATTATATAGAATGACATCATCATCATCATCACAACTCTTTGTAATGAGACCATTGTAGGACATGAGTCTCTCCCGTGGGTGACGAGACGGTATAGGCCATAATCCACCAAGCTGCCCAGTGCTGGGTGGTGGATGTCAGAATTTATAGAGTGCCGAAATGGCTTCTGACAAACCCTAACGACTACTGTATACAAGTATAAAGCACCGGGACCGACTGCATAACGTACTCTCCGAAGCAAGGAAGTCGTCGTGAGAAATGCATGGTCAGCGGTATCCCATCCTAATACCGTGCCGAGTGCGCTTTTAACCTGCGATAACGTTTGATAGACGACCGGCTGGTGTAGCGGTAACATACATTGCCTTGTATGCCAGAGGTCCCGGGTTCGAATCCCGACGGTGACGGTTATTTGTTTGATGAACACAGATATTAGTCGTCAAGTCATGGATGTTTATATGTTTATTTAAGTTTATTCTAATAAAAAATATTTATTATTCAATATGTATGTTTATACAGGGTTGATTTGTAGTCACCGGTCAAATATTTTTTACACAATAAGTATCATTTATAGAAAGAAACGATTTTTGCAAAAAGAGTATTTTTTTTTTACAAATAAATAAATATATCCTCTTACATATTAAGCAAAACATGGTCACTCTAAATTACCATTAAAATAAAGGCTACTACAAAACATCTTGTAGTAATACGTCGTAGTATTATCAATGAAATGCCGCTTCATAGTAGGAATGTTCATCAACAACGACATTTTTTTTTAAAGTTTGTGGTTCCATATATCTACTTTTTTGTACTGAGCGACGCTAAAATAAATATGCAGGTAAGTTTATATCGTATCAAAGAAACTAATATTTAAATTTGGCTGGTGACTACAAATCAACCATATTTCTTAAGTATATCAGTTATCTAGCATCCATAAAACAAGTTCTCTAAGAAACTTAATTTGGGCTAGATAATGATGTGTGAGGGTCAGAAATATTTATTTACATTATTTATTTATTTATATGCACAGTAACCACGGCGCCACAACGACTTCGAAACGTTGATTATTGACACCCATTTTACCTACCTACACCTTGTAGTTAAGTCGACTGTTTGTAGGCAAAACAAACAGTTCTCTTGATATTGAATTGGAACGCGCCATAAGAGTCTGTACTCGAGGACATGAGCAAAACTTAAGAAGAAAAAAGTAAGAAATAATTAAATCTCACTTAGCTATTATTTTAATTAATTCGATAACTTGTTTCACAACAATTATATAAGTCAGTATATAATTTTTGTGACCACGCGAAGTGAATCAATAAATTGTCAAGTCGTTTATTTTATGTTTTTTTTTTTATACCTACATTTCCTTTTTAAAAGCTTTTATATACTTTCACTTGTCTGAAATCAAATGTTATAGAGTTCAATTTCTATACAGTTAAATAATCTACTCGGTCGGTAATTACCCGATCTCCAATTGAGCTAAAATTTAGCATGCATGTAACAATCGGTCGACAATGCAACCCCATTTGATTAAAGCTCGTTTAATTTGTCTTTACAAGTACTTTGACCAGGGTCTGATGTTGGAGCTGGATGGTGTCGATAAGAATTCCGTAATTTAACAACCCAAACCCATCGAGTTTGAGCTTGTTTGATTCGCCTCAATGAGTATTTTAATACTTTAAGCTCGAATTGTTTGAGTCTGTTGGCATTTGTTTGGTAACTTTGATTTGTGTTATGTAGTTAGATAGGCGTCAATAGCATGCAACCTGTGCAGGAAAAGGAAAACTCCAAACTCGGGAGTGTACTTCATCAGGAACTAGTAAGCTTCAAGCTAAAATAAATGGCGTATTCCTCCAAACACTCAAGTCAACGTGAGACTGCTGAGTGGCACCAGAGTGTAATATGACTTTTTTAACGCACCACCTCAGTGTACCTGAGCGAAACCTGTTGTTTATTAGCCCTCACCTTTCTAAAAGAAGTTCCGGCTGGGTGGACCAGTATTTTTTCGGTACCTACTAGTCGGAACAACATGGGAAAAACAATAACATCAACATATAGATAGAAAAGGCTGGGGAAAAATAGATTAAAACGGCAAGAGAAACTGGCTACCGAAAGTAATGTCGCCAAAAGCCAACCCAAAAGCCGCAGCAAAAGGGGTGATCAGTGCAATAGCCTCTATCATATGAAACATCAATTTATAAAATCAATTCATAATTGTCCGAAATATCGTGTAACAAAGACACAAAAAAAACATACAGACGAATTGAGAACCTCCTTCTTTTTGGAAGTTTAGACTTTACAGACTTTTACTGTTAACTAATAATTCTAAGAAACTTAGTAAATACGAGCACCGAATCTCGTGACAAGCTCTTGCATCATATAAATTGTGTCAAATGTTAAATGGCATTATAAGTTAATGGCTAAAGTTTTAGCGTTTAAGTTTATTTTTTTCTTTTTAGCGCATTCAAATAAAGGCTTGTTTTTAAAAAGGTTTTTTACTTTTAATTGGTTTACATGTGGCAATACTTAGATACTAAATAGTAAAAACAACCTTCTCCTGCACTTTAAATTTTCTACATAAAATTTTGAATAAGTAATTTGAATTTATTAATATTATATGTTTACATAAAACACAATTATGTAAATTATCCGAAAGTTATATTTCATACTCAACAAAAAGGAATTATTAAAAATATTCTTCAACCCAAAAGTACAATGGCTATCATTAATTTGTAACACATTTCATTGAAGTGTTACTTGAACACTCAAAACACAAAGCTTGAAAGTTTAAATCTAGTTTCAACGTTGTTATCCCTAGTTATACATAAACAGTAGGGTCCCATAACGTTGCCAGTACAAAATGCTGCTTATATATTACGAGTATAAAGTATAAGTTCCACTGAAATTTCACTTAAAGTGGGTCTCGACTGTACCTGTATGCTTAATTAATTTATCGCAGGGACTCTTAAAGGTGGAGCGATGAAAACTCAGCAAACATTCAGTAGGTTTTACATCAAAATGATTATGATTAGTTCCAATGCATCTGAGATTAAGTTGCAGAATCCCCACTAGACATAACTTTGGTAAGTATAAGTCGCTCGTGACCACGGGGTCTGCAAAGACACCGAAACGTCGAGTCAAAATGTAAATATACGCGATAAATCCGGTTAAAAAGTGTTTTATTTAATAGTATGAATCGCGAAAACTTAAGACAATATTATAAAATCTATAGTTTCTTAATGCCAATTAATTTTGCATAAGCCATGTAGACGTTAACCTCATAATTAATCATATATTTAAGCTCAAACATATAACATACATACGGACACCCATATTAGTGAAAATCAGGTAACCAAAATAATTATTCCAAATAAAATGACCCCAATCAAAATATAATGCTACTTTTCGGAGTTTCGTATCATTTTGTTAAAGTAAAATTACGCATTAATTTAGCATTTAATTAAAAAGCATGTAGCGTTTTTATACATTTTTAAAGGATTATAAACCTAGTAATATGAACATATTGTGCACGAAAAAAAAATCGAAACATTTGAACTCATAACCAACCAATTGTAGTGTTACCTAAAGTAATAGCCTAAGTAACCTACTATTTAAATGCAGAGGTAAAAGAAATAAAGGGAATAAAGTTAAAGTTAATATATTTACAAAAAAAGTTTACAAAAATGTATAAAAAAGCACTATTTCACTTACAGTCCACTAAGATTTTTTATATACACTCCGAACTTCCAAAATGGGTAAGTATCCAAAGTTTCTGGAATCCACGGCCCCAAGAGATTATAAAGTTATATGGTACTATTTTATTTTACTTTTGTCAATTTTTCCTCAGTAGCTCTCCTTACTACTCTGATCGGTATTCTATTTCGAAAAAAAACCTGGAGACCAGATTGCTACTCCTTTTATAGCTCAATTTTCATGTTCGAGAGGCATCCATTCTATCATCGGCCAGCGGCTGTCACTTCTCGTATTAAGGAGGTTTTAGTCTCTGGAGCAGCGGTTGTGGTATTGTAAAAGTGGAGAAGACACTTCTCTTGCTTCTAAATATGCAAGTCTCAGAATCATATATATTATAGTAATAATTTTCAAAATAATTGAAAAAGAAATGAATATGAAACCTAATAACAGTTTATAAATTATCTGTACTGAAAAACGACATAAGCAACATGACAATTTTTTGAGTGGTAAACAAACAACATTTGGCTTTAATAACAAAAAATAAAAAGAAACCAAATAATAATACAATACAAGATAACAAACATAATGGAAAATAAAACAGTAAGTAAACAGTATATTACACAATGTGTAAAGATAAAAAATGATTTTTGAAAATTGGCTCGTAAAAAATCCCAAACTTAAAACTAACTTACAATTTCAAACGGATATTGCTACGAAATTTCATCATGGATTCGTGTAAAATTTACATAAAACCCTAAAGCGTACTTCTCTGAACTTGAAAACACTTGTAAGAGTAGTATTTGTATACAGGGTTGATTTGTAGTCACCTGTATACAATTTTTGCAAAAAAAAGTATTTTTTTTTACAAAGAAATAAATATATCCGCTAACACATTAAGCAAACAATGGAAATAAAGACAACTACGCGCTACTACAATACATCTCGTAGTACTACGTCGTAGTATTATCAAAGAAATGCCGCGTCGTAGTAGCTATGTTCATCAACAGCGACTATTTGCATAAAAGTTTGTGGTGCCACGTATTTATTTTTTTGTATTGAGCGACGCTAAAATAAATATGCGGGTACGTTTATATCATATCAAAGAAACTAACATTTGGCTGGTGACTACAAATCAACCCTGTATATGGAAACTCTGTTAGAATTAACCACTAAAATCATTAACAACATGCCAATTTCTCAAAGGAATGTCGATATGAAGCTTGTAGAATACTGAGTTACATCTTGTGAATAATGTAACAAAGGGGTGTAGTAGATGTTGCTATTGTATAGGGGTGTACCATATACAATAGCAACATCTACTAGGTACTTTAAATAGCAAAAGGTTTTTGATTCAAATACATCCGTTCACATTGATCTGAGGCAGTAGTGGTGAACGGACACTTTGATTTAGTATTTTATCCAAAAATAGTCAAAAAGTAACGTAATTTAACTTTAGAAGAGAATATTTCTAGAAAGACCATAGTATGCGTTATTTTAGTTTTTTTTATGTTTTATATCATGAACTCATTACAACTTATTTACAAGATAACGTCAACAAAGCAGTTAGATAGCGAAGATTTTTTTATTTCTCACAAAAACTAGTGAAAAATCAGTGTTTACGGTAAAATCCTAAACAGTTAAGTAACTCAAAAACGGTAAATTTTACAAGGGATGGTTCCTTAGTAAAAATGGTTTGTTTTGGTAACCTACCTTATAGGTAACCCTTCAACAGTTGCGGGTTCAATAAAAAATAACTCTGTATAATATACAAGTTAAAATAAAAGTTGTATGATTTTCATTATAAATTAAGTTTACCTCACTTCAGTTAATTATTATTAGTATTCATGTCATTTCATATAGAACAAAAATTTTTTACTAACTCATGGACATTTTATGTATTTACAATGTAGGAACAAAATACAAAACCATAAGTTCTTATTTGGGCCAAAACATTTTTAATAATATTGACTTATGAAGTTTTCGAAAGCGCTTATTAATCCGGTTCTCAAAAAGAATTTGAGGGTTCGGCGTGAAATATTTATTCCTCATTTTTCCTCCTTTCTTTACCTTATTTCTGTAAAGGTTAAAGAAGAATTAATTAAAGAATTGTTTACCTTAGTTCTAATGTATTTCTGCCTCAGGAACATTCACAAGCTGATTCCGGGATAAAATAAATGACATTATACTCCGAAATCCGAGGCTAAAAAGTTTTTTACCCATATTTATGAAAATCTCAGTAAGTAGTGACCTATAAAAAAAGCTTTACTAATAAAACATTGAATAGCTGAAAGTACTTAACAGAAGTAATATGGAGGCAATGGTAATACTTAAGAATAATAATGATAAAATAATTTATTTCAGACCATTAAAATCCATTCTCTTGTTAGGAACAATTTTACTTAATAGTTTTAAGTTACATTAAAAAGGAGCTTGTAAAAAAATCTTTGAAAAGGCCTCATTAACTATTATAATAATATACGTAATTTAAGATTACATTGTGGTTGAGGTGAGTGTTTCTCTGCTATTTCGAAAATGGCCCATACAAAACTGTCCCTAAGCAAATTTTGATAAATTATGAAAATTTTTGTTCATAAAATGAAGGAATATAACCTTTGAAAGGCCAATTGATTTTCGTCCTGGTTTCTGAGAAATAGACGATTTAATCAAAAATTATGACAGAGACTGTTGTAAATGCACAGGGGAATGTTTTTATGAATAAAAACATCTAGGTATTTTAGTATAAAATACTACCATTTTAACGAAACAAATATGACTACATACTTATTAATCAAATATCTGAAACAAAATATATTAGGAATTAAAACTGTTAGAGAGAAATTACTGCTTACCAGTGGACTGTTTTACCTAAAGTCCGAGACACGAGACAAGTACCTCTAAAATAATGGCGGTTTCCTACTAAATGATTCACCTGAACGAACTTACCTCTGATTGCTTTCCGTTTCACGATTTTAAAGTTTCGTGCCATTACAAAATTTGGCTTAAATGCAGGATTAAAATTTTATCAAGGGACTGTTTAATAAATTGAGAACAGCTTTCACATACAGATTATACGATTCAATATTTACAATAAAAATATAATTGTGATTTGTAATTATAGTTAATGCTTTTTTAAAAGTATTTTAATATTTTTTATGGCATATATATATAAAAAATGGCAATATTTCTCACAAGGCTTGTAATTTGGGAAATGGGATATACCAGGGAACTGTTTTTGAGTTGTTTGATGTTGATTTATTCAAACATCAAATTTTCAAATTATTAATTAACCTATTGCAGGTCGCAGGTCGAGAACACCTAATACTATATCATTGAGAATTATTGCAATAAATTGGATGAAATTTTCTTGGGACAGCAATTTTCCATTTAGCAGTGAAATGCCCGTATACAAATCTTTGGTACATTTTTTAGATTTTTACTTCAGTAAGAATTTGTTGAATTTACTTAGTCATTGCTATCGCAAGCCTTCCAAGAAAGAGAATACGTTCATCCATCTTTCGTTTCAGTAAAGCAACCCCAAACTTCACAATACAGCGAAGCCTGTATTTCTGATTTTTATTCTGTTTTCCCAGATCTAGGAACTATAATAAATTTTTCAACACACTTGCTCGTAAAATGAGCCTAATTCTATTGAATTTAGAACTATAAACTGGGCTATAAGTCACGCGTGCATAATATATTATACCCTAGTGCATAATATAATGAATCCTACAAAGTTGAATTGTACATTTGTGCAAATTAAATGCGAGTAAACAGAGCATATTTTATTGATCCGGGTTATACATTAATTTTTTTCAGAAACAACAAAGAGGTTTTATACCACTTCAAATCCATATACATTTAAAAATGTTTACGCCTTATATTAGTTAAAAAAAATGTATATCAAACAAATTATTCACAATTTACAATAATTTGTTACAAAACATTAAAATATTTGGTTTTACCACTCCAAATTAAATATTTTCATGAAAAATAGGCTGTATATGCTATACAGCCATTGACACATTTGGCGAAAAAAAAAACCTACGCGCATGCGCGAAGTTCGGCGCCATTTTTCAATCACAATTCACAGCTTTGTTATCAAGTGTGTTTGTTATTTTATGACCACGTATGTCTGTCTTTTACTCACAAGTGTGTTGAAAAACGTCGTATATAACTCGTGAGCGTTGCTAATTACAGTCTCGGCTCATTATTAAGCCCTCGCCTGCGGCTCGGGCTCAAATCACAGCCTCGACTGTAATTAGCAACTTCGCTCACTTGTTACATAATATACTATTCAGGAACTATTAACCAAAAGCAACGGTACAATTTATAAAGTATATTTTATGATTTCAAATGTTAATCTTTTTATCCAAGCAACAATCTTTACTTATTAACTTCTAAAGAGTAAGTATCGCATTCTTATTTTATACGAGTATTAAACGCTTGTCGTGTACGAGTATATTGATAACTACCAATTAACCTCTCAAAGCTCTCAAGTTTCTGGTTTGTTCAGTAATTTACCGAGCAACCATGCCACAGCAATTTTAATAAAGCTTAAGTATAGACCCTTTGATTGTGTTTGTGTAATCGCCGTAGAATTTTGCTTTGAAATTTTTATTACAGAAAACTCGGAGTTTCCAATTTATGAATATTAAATTTGGGTTTTGATTCCGAACTTTTTTTTTATGTGTATGATTATTTCTTGTTTTATTCAATATTTGTAGAGATTTTTTAAAGTAATGATTACATTTGACGGTGTCCGTGCAGTGGTTTAGATGCTGCTGCGCCAATAGTGAGATCGCGGGTTCGATTCCCGCTTGGAACAAGAATAAAAAATGTTCCAGGTCTAGTTTATCTATACAGGGTGTCCCGTAAATAGTGGACCAACGGAAAACTGGAGATACAAGACTATGGAGATAAGGATACTAGGCTAATTATTCGTTTTTGAGATATACCGATTTTAAATATTTTGTAAATTTTCACCTACTACGTATACAAAATGTTATATTTTTCTTTTCATGCATTTTTTTCTAACTTTTTATTTCATAAGATAATTAAGGAGAGATCATTATTTTTATCCAATGTATTAATAACGCATATTTATCTGTAAAAAAAAAACAGTGAAAACGTGTAGATTTTTTTTATTCAAGTAGGTATTTCAAACTTGTTTTTTAAACTAAGCTGCTGTAAAAAATATATATAACAACCTAATACAACTTTATTGTAATAACATCTAAAACTCATACAAATTTCAAAAAAGTATAACAATCTACAAAAAATATGTAAAATGTATTTTTATCATTACTCAGATATGGATCAGAGACCTAATTGTCGTAAAATAAAATGAAAGAAGTAAAGTAATCGAAGTTTTAAAATATATTAAGCCTTATTTTATTACATTAAATACTCGAAGTGTCTACCTCTTGCTCGTACACATAATCAGCATCTCTTTAAGAAATTTATTTTCAGTCTTCTAAGAACAACTTCGTTATTTTTCACCAATTCAGCTACATGGTTAAATTTTTCACGTAACGCTCTCTCATTGTCATTAACTGTTTCATACACGGCTTCTTTAAAATAGCCCCACAGAAAATAATTAAGTCGTTTAAATCCGGCGAGCGTGGTAGCCATGCAATTGTACTACCACGTCCTATGTAGCGGTTCGGGTACGATTCGTTTAAGAGATGTCTTACTTGCCGTGAATAGCGAGCGGGTGCACCATCATGCTGTAGCCACATTTCATTGCGAACTTCGTCTGGTACATCGTTTAACAAATTACCAAACTCTACTCTTAAAAAAATAAAGAGCCCCATTCAGTCGTGGTGGGAGTTCAAATTGACCGATGATTTGTCTGTTTAGTATTCCAGCCCATAAATTAACTCGAACTGGTGCTGAAACCTGTCTTCCCTTACTGCACGGGGGTTTTTGACGGCCCATTCTTGGAGGTAGTGCATGTTAAAGACGCCCATTTTCTTAAAATAGGATTCTCTTATCGTAAAAGAAGACTGGTTTGGACATGATACGGGGGCATGCGGTTTCTTTTCAAGATTCTATCAACCGTACTTGTCGCGATACCCGTGCGCTCGGGAAACACGCCGAATGCTAGTAGAAGGCCTTGTCTAGCTTCAATCATTACTTGATCTTCATCCAACTGTCTAGGTCTTCCTTCATGTCTGGTAATGCCAGGGATTAGACCATCCAAATACGTTACTGACGCGGAGAAAAACTCGATGCGATATCCCAATCGATATTGGGCTAGCGTTCACGATTTGAATACCGCACACGATAGCTTCGTGCGGCCTCCCGAGCATTGCCGTCGAGCAGTAAGACCAGCGGGCATTTTCAAAAATTGAGAATAATCGAATACTTTTTGTGTGTGATAACTGAACAATATGAACCATTAAGAAAAATATGTTATTTTATTTACTTGAATTAATCGAAATCTCATTTTTTTAAGTGCCTGTTTTAAAATATAGTTTTCCATTTTCTATCCAGCCAGCATCTTTTCATAGATCTTAAAATAGTTAAAGATACTTAAGACGTGGGTTTAAGTATGGTTTTATAGTAAAAAATATGTTTCGTTGTTTATTTTTATACCTTTTTAAAATCTGTATAAATTGTAGCTGTTTTTAAAGTTTTTAAAGTAAAAGTTCATCAAAGCTGCCATACTTTTTTTTACACCAGCACCATTTCAAAATGAGCTTATAAATTTTAGGATTAAAAAAATTACATGTTTAGCTTTTATTTTATTTATTCGCAGATTACCAATAATCCCTCACAAATTCCAAATTAATTAGAGAGATTAATCTTTTCTTAACTATACGTAAATATAAAAAGTAAAAAAAGTTATGATACATTTTCTGCACGTAGTAGGGGAAAATCCTATAAATATTCAAAATATATTTATATTCTTATATATTTCAAATCTACTTAGCCTAGGAAAAAAATATTTGATGTTTCAGATTCCAAAGAACCCCTTGTATCTCCATGTGTGGCTAAGTAGTTGGTGTGATTGCTTGGGGTTTTTATATTTATTATTATTTATTTGTAATACAAAATGTAAACTATTCCAGAATTTTTCTTATCGAGCTTGCTTTAGAAACTAATTTGGAATAAACTTTTTATCAGCTACTCATCAAAAAAAAGGGACGTGATGCGATGTAATAGTCTAGTTGATATATAATGCCGACTATTCATACATACATTACTTCACGCCTGTATCTCTTATGGGGTAGGCGGAACACCAGAAGTCACAAAAACATCCGATGTCACATTTGACATATTTGGAGGCATTGTAATGGTGGAGAGAGAATTTTCATTCACGTGATAAATAAATCTTGTATAAATTTAGAATGCATATTAACTTTTTCGTAGTATGTACAGCTCAAGTCCTTTTATCCATCCTGTCTTGCAACAATCTTTGCAGAACAACAACATAAAATCATGCTGTGACGACTAAGTCATCATTATCACTTTTTTCACTTACAAACTTTATCTCCATTATATTACGTAAGCATACGTTATTCTGTAACATAGAGTATTAAATATTGACCAAGAAGTGACTTAACTTGAAATAATCATAAGCTTTGCGCTTCGATAAACACTTTTGTAGAAAAAAAATTTGATGGATAATGGGCGATCATTATTTTCATGAGCCGAGAGATGCACACTTCTCGACAATTCGTCATGTCGTCCGGACCCGCGCCACCCTCATCCAGCGTTTGACGTTCGTAAAGTGTATAAAAATACCGACTACGAACAAAAAAGTTTTCATTTCATTTCAATTAGCGTTTCAACTTCAATAAATAGTGACGTTCCATAAAGTGATAATTAACGATTTCCACCTGCAAGTTGCCAATGCACTGGATAATTAGCTTATCATTCATGAAGGATTTCTGCAGTCCTCGCTTTGAGTATTCACATCGATAAATACGTAGTACCGACAAAGCTCTAGACTGACAATAATTGCTCCGTAAGTTGCAATCATTTCATTTTACATTCCATTTTACATTTCTATTTAATTATAGCAGATTTGCAATCAGGCTGATTATTCAGTCTGACAGCTTAACCTTAGGCGCTTGAGTTGACAAATTGTTGAGTACGGTTTAGTTGCTTATGAGTTAATATTGGATTGGGGAAAAAGTTTCTTCGCATTTTTTAAGAAAATTCAAAGCATTTTTAATATAGTTTATTGACATTTAACTAAAGTATGTATGTACCATTTTGTTCGTTAACCTTTTGCCATCTTGTAGGTAGGGACATGATCCCATTGCTATAAAAATGTTGGGACCTCTCATCAAAATACCGCGACAAGTGGATTTGGCAGTCCTATCGTGATGTTAACCTAACACTGCCTAAAGAATTCTGAAGAGACCGAAACAGGTGGAAATCTGAAGGTGCAAGGTCAGGACTATACGGCGGATGCATTAACACCTCCCAGCCAAACTCTCTTAATTTTTGCTGGGTGGCTATAAATGTGTGAGGTCTAGCGTTATCATGATGAAACACCACACCCCATCTGTTGATCAATTTCGGCCGCTTTCTCTCAACTTCTTGTTTTAATCTCATAAGTTGTTCGCAGTAGAGTTCAGAATCGATAGTCCTGTCTGGTGGTAACAGCTCATAATGAATAATGCCCTTCCAATCCCACCACACACACAACATCACCTTATTGCGAGTTAACCCGGGTTTCGCCACAGTCTGTGAAGCCTGACCGGCATTTGACCACGACCTTTTTCGCACGTTCTTGTCGTACGTGATCCACTTTTCATCACCAGTTATCAGCTTCTTCAAAAATGATTCGGTTTCGTTACGTCGTAATAAAGAATCACAAATGAGTACACGGTTCATTAGGTTTCTTTCAGTGAGCTCGTGAGGTACCCAAATATCGAGCTTTTTTGTGTACCCAGCTTTTTTCAAATGCACCAAAACGGTTTTGTGGTCAATTCACAGTTCTTCAGCTATGTCGTAACTACAGATATGTCGATCTTGCTCCACTTTTTCAAAAATGGCATCCATTTTATCCGTAATAGGGCGACCAGAGCGACGTACATCTTTGACATCAAAATTTCCGGATTGAAAACGCTTAAACCAAATTTGTGCTACTCTCATGGACACCGCACTAGATCCATAAACATCGAAAATTTTTTTCGCGGCTTGCGTTGCATTTTTACCTTTTTTGTATTAAAATTTTAAAATGTGTCGAATTTCTTCATTAGATTCACTCATCTTGACAGTACGAAAAACAAATGAAAATCACACATTTTCCTAATTTGAATTTGGAAATATGTTCTTTAAAATTGTAACTTTCAATGATACCAAAACCAGCCAGATACAAACACTATAGCCAAAGAGATTTTATTACAAGTTCATACATACTATAATGCGAAAAGACTTTTTCCCCAACCAATTAGTATATTCACAAATAAATGAGCTTTAATTATAGGAATACACTTTAAAGCATCATTTTGAGGGAGGTTTTATAAGTTAGAATAACGAGTTATACCGTCAGGTCGATGAAGTTAGTCCGGACTTATAGGAATGAGACATAGCAAAAATGGAGCAAAACAATCATATCAAAGTGTTGCATATTTTATACAAGTGTCATCAGGGGCGTTTTACCCTGTGTTTTTACTTTTTACTTTTCCGCCTCCGACCGCATTTTGCTTCATTTTATTTTCACGAAGTACTGTAATTAGACATCGTGGCACCGTCGTGACTGTGTATATCATACGATATCGCAGGTTAAGCAACGTTCGGCGCGGTCGGTATTTGTATAGGTGACCGCGACCATTCATTTCTCACAGCGACTTCCGGGCTTCGGAGGGCACGTTAAGCAGTTGATCCCGGGTAGTAGGAAGCAGTAACGAAATGAAATGAAAACTTTGAAATGAAGTGAAAAGTAGGAATCAAATTAGGTAGGGAGGCCTTTTAGGTTTTATCAACCGAATTCCAGAGTGAGTAGGATAATTACTTAACACTTGTGTACTCATATATTTGGTCAGTAATGAATCGATTTTGAAGATTCTTTGTGTTTGATAGACGATAACTCTGATGTAGACCCATATTTTTTTTTATCACAATTGATTGAGTACTTTTTGAAAAAAAATAAGTTTTAGAAAAAATGTTTATCAAAACGAAAATTTATACGTAGATGACAAATAGTTTAGGTAAAGTTTTCACAAGGATTTTTTTATCGTGTGAGGTCGGGTTTTTATGCTCTGCATTCGTTGCTTATCATTGTATAACTTTTAATTATCTATGTTATACAATTTAAGTAACTGTAAAAATGTTACTAAGAATTAATAAATACTTTGACAAAATATAAATTAATTTTATTTTTTTAAGGTATTTTTTTGTTAAGAGCGAAGTTTTTTTCTTCTTTTTATCTAAATAATTATGTTGGAGTATAGGTAAGAATTTTAAAAATAAAAGATGTTTCTTGTTAATTCTGAGTGCTAAGAAACGGTAGGCGGTTATCTTATTAAGTTATTTATCTCAATGGCGCATGACCATATTACCTAAACAAACCTAAAATTCGAGTTAAAAAGTAAAATAACGTTATAAAAACAGATTAATAACATCTCTAATTAATAAACATTTATTATCGAATTGTTATATCTTTAGTTTTATTATTGAATTCATGATATACAATATCATTTTCCGCTTTGAGTTCCTAGAAACTGTGTTGATTTCAATTTGTATACCCGAAATTGAATACCCCAATAAGCATTGCTTTAGATTCCGTTTGTCGCAAAGAATAGACACGTTCCGAAATCCAAAATACTACGTCAAAGAGACAAGGATAGACAGAAACCCGGGTAGGCGACGTTTTAATTAATTGAGACTATGTAATGAACTAACATATTTAATTAAACTAACCTTTAAATATTTTGGGAAAGGTCATTTTGGGATACCGCTCGTATCTGCTTAGATCCCTCATAGACAAAGCATGTTGTTGGAGGCTTTTGAAATGTATATTAATTTGGTGGTACTTTCCAGGCCTACCTAGGAAGCGACTCATACAAAATTCAGCAACTGAATAACGCGTTGGCGATGACTTGTTTTGGTAGATTTTTATTTAATTTTTTTATCAGAAATGTGGTTTTTGTCAAAATAAGTTAAAGTAGGAATGTACCTACTATATTTCACTTATACTTAATCTTTTAGGAGATATTGCCAATTCAAGTTAAGAATTATACAGGGTTTATTTGTAGTCACCAGCCAATTTAAAATGTTAGTTTCTTTGATACGATATAAACGTACCTGCATATTTGTTTTTGTATAGCTCAGTACAAAAAAATAAAGATATAGCCCCTCAAACTTTTATGCAAATAGTCTTTGTTGATGAACATAGCTACTAGATTGCAGCATTTTTTTGATAATACTACGACGTAGTACTACAAGATGTTTTGTAGTAGCGCGGAGTTGTCTTTATTTTAATTGTAATTTAGAGTGACCATGGTTCGGTTAATAAAAAAAAAATACTTTTTATTGCAAAAGTCGTTTCTATAAATGATACTAATTGTGTGAAAAAAAATTGGCCGGTTACTACGAGTCAACTCTGTATGTACAGTTACATCTACTATGAGTAGGTACTATAATAAAGTTCAAAGATTTGGCTGTGAATGTGTGTGATTGGACTAAACTTATACCTATCTGATATTGAATTTTATATGTAGGTATATAAAAAAGTTCTTTGCGGAATCAAAAGTAGCTCGGCAAAACCACGCGATACTGTTTGTTAATAAGTAATTTTGAACTGACGTCCAAAGAGAGGAGGTTTTCAATTCGTGTGTATGTTTTTTTTGTGTCTTTGTTTCTTTATGATCTTTATGAAAAATTCTTGTTGCATATGATAGAGGATACTTCATAATTGGTTTCATATAAATTTCATCGAAATCGATTGAGTACTTCATGGAAAATTTCGGAGAATGTTTACCTTGACGACGTTGTAATTCAGCCAAAGTTTTGACGTGAAGTCAGTTTTAATGCTTTCCATTCGTTAATTATATTGTTTTATAATTTGATGTGTATATATGGGACAATTTGAAACAAATCAATCAAAATATATATATATTCAGTTAATTTACTAGGTATTTTATATAACCTACTAGCTGACCCGGCAAACGTTGTTTTGCCATATAAAAAAAACAGATGTTGGCCGATTCTCATAGATACCGGATAAGCACAAAAAATTTCATCAAAATCGGTCAAGCCGTTTCGGAGGAGTATGGCAACGATAACTGTGACACGAGAACTTTATATATTAAATTAACATTCAATAATAAAGCTTTGATTTTGATTTTCCGGATTAAGGACCAATACACTGATATATAGTATTTTAATAAACACTCTCAGCTGTATTTAAGCATTGCCTTAAAACGTATAAATAAAATTTTACCCACATTTTTTATGATCCGCTAAATTGGTCGGTTTCCTTAATGTAATTAATTGCAGATATCAAAATATTATGAAAACATATTTCTAAGGTTTAGTTTTTTATGAAATCATCTATGTAACCTAATCCTGCCAAGACTCGGTTGCCTGGAAGAAATCGCTCTACAGCGTAAAGGCCGCCTTGGTGCCTTTTTACTTTTCTTTTTATGCTGTTGGTGTACAATAAAGAATTTTTATTATTTTTATTTGTATCATCATCTATATTTTATAATATTGTATTTACATGATAGGAGTTTCTTATTTTTTTCTCGAATAGGGGTTAAGTATAAGTTAGCAGTAAAATTTTATGTAAGCTAATGGTTGAACTATGTGACGAGTAAAACAGGTAGTATTTATTATTAGTAAATTACAAATATGTATTTTTGGTAACATCTACACTAACAGATTTAAAAGCCCTTTGCTAAAAACTAAGAAATTTTAACTATACAGGGTGACTGGTGACAAATTCGCAATACTGAAGGAGAGCACTCTGTATTCGATTCTGATTATAATTATGTTATAAAAGTATGTACTTAATTTTTCACCAGAAATCTTACTACACTTTTCCCGACGCGCTGCTTCAGTCAATACGCAACAGCAGTGTTCCCGCCACACGCACACTACCACCCGCTAAGTATTTATTGTATTACGCTAATGTAACCATGCGTTGCGTAATGAATTCTTTAACTTTCGGAGAAGTTTACTTAGTAAATAATTAATATTTATTTTTCAATTTATTTTTTGTCTTCATGTATAATCTTAAACTATCATGACCTGGAATTTTAAAAGTGACCCACCAGTCTACCTGTATAAGAAGAATGTTAATAATTCAACTCGATAAAAAGTTTCAGGAACATTTTTGGAGTTTCTCATGCTCTTAGGCTAAAACATCTTTGAATTTTTAATGGATTAAAATTTCTGATTACTAATTAATGTCATAACTTCATAACTTAATCATTCATGATTTAATGTATTAACGGGATTCTTACCACGATTTTCAATTTTATCGCATTTTCAGATCGCGATCATGGTGCTTGTAACAGCATCGAAATATCGGACGTGCGAAAATAAAATTGAAAATCGTGGTAAGAATCCCGTTAATACATTAAATCATAGTGAAAATAACCGCGATAGTTTAAAACAATTATTAATCATTCATGCTGGACTGGGAGCGAAAGAAAAACATAGAATGTGCCAGCTGCTTCCCATCCCGGGCATACTGTCAAAGTCAGTTACAGGACAGGTTTTATTGGCGTTTTGCGGGTTATAGGCTGACCCCCTATCACTGTAATTTGATCTTTGTGCATTATTATAATACCTTCAAATTTGTTAAACGTGACATCAGATGGTTTATGGATCAGCTTTTGGTGTTCTGCCTTCCCCATAAGAGAAACAGGCCTGAAGTTGTTAATTAATAATCTGGTTGTTACCTATTTTTTATTTTGTAACTAATCCAAAGCTAAATTTAAACTAACAGGTTGAATTTCCAGCGTGGTTGATGAAAACGTTACATTTAACTGAATCATACATTTAAATATTGAAAATAAATATAAGGCAACAAAAAATATACTGGTTGAGTATTGGATGATATTTATATAAAACATCAAAAAGTGATAATGTAGTGTAATTCAGGCTTATAAAATTAATTTGTTTAATAAATACGCAAACTAAGATATGTTTAGTTTCTTAAACGCAAGTAATAATAAGTAATAATACTTTAGTAATACGATAATTTCAATCCATGGTCGAAGATCTAGTTTTGAAGATCGAATATTGAATACACTGTTAATCAACTGACACATTAATAACAGCGGGGAAATATTTATTTTCATCGTTATTTTTAGTTTGTTTCGTCTTCTTTTAGTTATCACTTTTGGTCGGTTAAGGGTCGATTTTTCAATGGTCAGCTAAAAGTTGTTAGTCAAACGAAATCTTACTCAAACGGATTGTTGTTTTCAGTGAACTCGTTCATTAGTTGTTATAGGTTTTTTTTATATTTGTACGACAATGAAATAGTTTGACTGTAAACTTAAGATAAGCTTGAAGCTGTGGAGTACAGCACTAAATTATCAGCACTCCAAATTAATAGTTAAAATATAAGTTTTACACTAAGTAATTGGAGTACCTCTCCAAAAAATTTTTTTTCTCTCCTGCGATCATCATAATTTCCGACTTTAAAAATGGTGAAGATTTTGCAAAATAACATTTGGGTGCTGCATTTTCACCCGTTCCTTGTGATCGGACGTAAGCTCACGTGTTGGCAGTTTATATATATTTTATACGGAAACTTCGTGCTCCTCGTTGAAAATGCTGCTTAGATAATAATACGAACAACTTAAGTAAGCATATTTGTTTGGTTTGTTTACTTTTGATTTACTCGGATTACTTTTGGGATCACTCTTGGATAAATTATTCATAAGGTGTTTGTAACAATTCAATATTAGTAAGTGTTTTATTAAATTAATAAAAACATATCTAAAAGTAGAAGTGAATTATTTAATGTTGACCTATAATTTGTATTACAGAGAAGAGTAGGAGCTTTATTACATATGTCTAAGGCCAGGTTCTGACCTCAAGAGCCCGTCTCTAGCCCGACCCGTGTCTCACACGCGTTGCAATTTTGCTGTGTATAATTTGAGTCTTATTTAACCCATCAATAGTCTGAAATCGTATGAGCCGACTGGGTGAGAGCGTAGCGGGCGGAGGGCAGGTGGACTTCGATTATTAAGATGTATTGGTGCGTAAAGTAATACTCATATTATGTATATGAGGGAGCTGATCGAGAAATTGTAATCGAATCTGAACTTTATGCCCTGAACAATAAGATAAAATTGGTTGGGGAAATTTGACAAGTTTGTAACGCCTGATCTGCTATCTTTGGTACAATACATTGCAAATCAAGTAGTGAGGTGTGTTGGGTTCCAGTGGTCTCAACGTGCTTAAATACAAAACTGATGAAAAAAACTTATGTTTAAATAAAAACCTAAGAAAATTTGACCAACCTGCAGCAGTCCATAGCGAAGCTCAACATCAAGGAAGGTGTAGTCCTTTGCGAAAGGCGGGATCACAACAGGAGGGGTTGGGATATATGAGGCGGAATTCTTGGAAGTAGAAGGGCTGGAATTCAACGATAGCCCTAGAGTCGGAGTCGGAGCAGGTCCGAGAGTCAGGGTTGATGAGGGACCCGGGGTTGGGTGGATGGGAGGCGCTGATGCAGCAGAAGTTGAAGCTATGGGTGTTGTGATGAGGTTTGGAGGCAGAGATGATGAGTGTGGGCCAAGATTTGCAGTGCTGGTGGAAGCGGTGCTGGTGCTTGGGCCGGCGGCGGCAAAAGCGCTTGCAGCAGCCGCCGCAGCAGCTGCTGTGGCCGCCGCCGCTGCTGCTGCCTGAGCTGCGTTGGCGCTTGCATGCGCCTCCTGTAAATTTATACTAGTTTCAGTCATAAGAAGCTAGACAGTTACTTAAATTCTAGAACATTTTTTCTGTTTAAGGATAAGTAAATTTAACACACAACACAAATTTAAACACACACACACAACATAAATTTAGCATTTAAAACTGCATTTTCAGTCAGCATATGAAGTCAATTAACCTATAACTATATATATATATATATATATATATATATATATATATATATATATATATATATATATATATATATGTCTATCATGGCACATTATTTGTGTATATTCTTATTTATTGTATTTATAGTTAAAGTATGTATGCCTTATCCCAACTCGTATTTCACTAGTTCTATAACCCGGGTTGTCTCGAAGAAATCGCTTGCTAGCGATAAGGCCGCCAATTGTTATACAATAATATAATTCTTCTTGTTTGTAATCCCTTTTGTAATTGTATGCAATAAAGAGTAAATAAATAAATTGATGTGATAAAAATCTATAAGATTTTACACGGAAAAAATTGTCTATCACGAAAAAACTACTTGGGAGAAATATTTAACAAAATACAAGTGTAGTATTCATTCTTGTAATTTACTTCCGATTGCTGCGTTCCCAAGCTTCATGCACGGAAACTCAGCAATATGCAGCTAATATTAAATAACCTTTATCACAAGGTAACTACAACTGATATTGCATGATTGAAACGTAATTTTAATTAAGAATAACATAAATTATTCAATTCAAAAAACTCAACAAATAAAAGCTTAGAAAAGAAAAACTTCTACGTTCTATAAAAGACCGGTTTGAATTCTTTTCAGATAATTTATGCGGTGTGAATATTAAGAGCTCTTCAGAATACTTTTAAAAGAATTTTTAGTTCGACAGGAAAACTGCGTTTGCATCAAAAGCATTGTTAAACTGTTGAGGTTCTTGGAAAAGCTACTGGAATGAATCCTTTTATAACTTTCTCAATAGTTGAGGTGTTATCGTACTTGATTGAACCTCGCCTCAGTCAAATCCATTATAAGGCAAACACTTTTAATATAAGACTTCAACAGGCTTTGCTTTAATAAAACGCTCTATTTGAGCTTTTCCTTTCATCCATTTTAAATATTAGAGTGGCTTAATAATGTGGAACTTACTTGACATTTGAAGTAGTCTTTATAAATAGCCATCAAAACAAATACAAACGACAAGAAAACAGCTAGGAAAAGGGCGGCCTTATCGCTTCAAGTACAGTTTGTTCTTGTTTACGTAAATTGATAAGTATATTTTATATTTTTAAGGCTTATATTTCACAAATTCTGGAATATTAAATATTACACCAGAAAACAGATTTCCTATCCAACTGGACACGAATCTAGACGGAATATTTATATTAATAAATTATAATATATATTTTTTGAAGTACAGGATTACTGGTTAAGTCAACCTAGATCCGTTAAGGGCGTGTAGGCTGTACCCGTCTTTTCGTATTTTCTAACTGATTGCACTATGACGCACCCTACCTTACTAAAGTAAGATTAAGTAAGATTTTTCTACGACAAACTTACTCTACTTCCAAACTTTCAATACTAAGATCATAGAGAATCTTAATCTGCATAAAAAAATCAATAATAATTAAAAAAAGGCGCACCGATTTCAAAAAATGACATTTAATTTTTTTTATAATAAACTAGCTGACCCGGCAAAAGTTGTTTTGCCATATAAATAAAAAAAATAGATGTTGGCCGATTCTCATAGATACCAGATAAGCACAAAAAATTTCATCAAAATCGGTCAAGCCGTTTCGGAGGAGTATGGCAACGAAAACTGTGACACGAGAATTTTATATATTAGATTTAAAAGGTGATTATCTCAAAAACGGTTAGGTTTGGGGTAGGGTGTTCCATAGGGACATCAAAAGACAGGTGCTACGCGCCCTTAACGGATCTAGGTCGACTTAACCAGTAACCCTGTATATCAGAGTGCAATATATGATAAGAGCAGAGCAGCCATCACTATAACGTATATTTCTAGGTTGAAAATATTTGGTAAGTAAACGAAAGGCTACACGAAATTTGTATTTTTGAAAAGGATCGTAACTTTGATCTCTTTACATATATCTTCAAAATGCCTAGATGATTTTGATCAGGGTTGAGTTAGTACCTACAGTAATGTAAAAGGATAAAGCTAGAATACGCAAAACTACGAATTATTTCCGAAAAGTTTACTGAGTGCACTTAGATTTCTCATAATGGGTTCTTGCGAAAGCACTGAAATATCTGGAACTTATTAATGATTAGAAAATTTGGTCAAAATCGAGAACCATGCCGTGAATCCCAACGAAAATTTATTAATGCTTATTTTTTTTTTTTATTTAATATATATTTTTTTAATATTTACGTGAACATGCTTAGAAATACAAAACTCTTTCCTCTAAGCCTATTTTAAACCATAGTACGCTCTCAAACTTGAGATTTAAGAGGACGAGTTCTATTACAAATTAAGTTAAAAAAATCCTGTTTAGTCCATCACTGAAAATTTTCAATTTGTGTAATTATTTACCTTCTAAAAATTTTGTAAAGACAACGTGTCAAGAATTCAAATGAAAGTGAAATTTATATTTTCTCTTTTGCGGTGTTAGGTTGATTCACTTCGATTGTAGGTAGCCCTAAGATGATACGTAGCATTAACTTTGTCACGATAAAGCCTTTATTTTAAACTACAGTGATATTCACTACAGTGATATCATATTTGACAACGCTATCATGGAAAACTCAAGTTGAGGCTGTGATCTGCACGATATTTGGTATCAGTAGTTCCTTAAGACGTTTGCGCAATCTTTTGCCAATATCAACCAAACTTTCCTTAACATACTTACTCTCCGTTCTCGATTACGCTGATGCCAGCTACATCGACCTAACAGCAGAACTCTTAAATAAAATTGAGCGCCACCAAAATATTTATATACGATTCATATTCGGCTTGCGTACCTAAATATGACTATATTTCCGAATTCTGCACTAAACTCAAGTGGATCCCGATTCGCCTCTGCCAGGATACTCATATTCTTTCTTTACTGTACCGGGTGCTGTTTAGTCCTGCGGCCCGAACTACCTCGAAGAACAATTCTGTTTTCGACATGAGACTCACAACGGACTTCTACGTTCCACTGTCGATTTGATGCTAAGTACTCCCCTGCATAAATCGCACACTTTTCATTAATTATTGACAGTACAAGCAGCTTGTAAAATAAGCTTTCTGACCGTGCCAAGTCAGCTCCATCATTGAATTTCTATACATTTAGACTAAAAAACATTATTTTTCATTATTTGAATACGTAGTAAGTACCTGTATTAATAAAATTACTACATATGTTTTGTATTGACCTGCTGATGTCTCCATACAGTTTTTCATACTATAGCGTTAAGGCCGCCTGTTGCCTCCAAAACGGCTTTGTTATTTTATAAGTGTGCTATGAATCATGAAATATAAATAAAGAAAATGTTTGTACAAAGATTCGTATAGACTTCAACGCGATCTTTACTTTTAGTGACAAGAAAATAAGGAAGTTAAATCATGAATATGATTTGTTTTTCGAAAACAACTTCTATTCAAAACACCACAGAGTCTTTTATATAGTATTCCACGTGTGAAAATAAAGTGGACTTTCCACGTGGCTTCATGTATGATATTTGTGAATTGATAACCCTAGGGCATTTGATACCACTGTCCAATTTCACAATATCCAATAGATACTCAGAACTTCTTCATTCGATTGTAGTTGTGGAAGCAAATTTAGTATTATCAGACAGAATACAAATCATTTTTGATCAATTGATACTATAAATAACATCTACTCACTTTGACAGTGAAACTTTTTCATGTTATTTTGGTTTTAGCACCCAAGCTCATGGACATAATAATAAAATGAAATAAATAGGTGTGGGTACAATAAGTAGGAAGTATAAAGGCAGGATTAATGTTGAATTGCCGGTAGGTGAAAAAGCCTATATATTTTTTTAATTTAATTTCACCGGCCAAACACCGGTCGATAAAAGAAAAAGTTTAACATCTGTCGATACCACAGTGTTAATGTTAAGGGCGTCTTGTAGCCTGGTGCGTTTTTCCATACTTCCCGCCCAGATATCGATGGCAAATTTCACCGACGAAAATACGTTTAACGGGTTTATTTTCAAAAATTAAAACTATTAAAAAAAAATCTTAACACATCGGTTAAAAGAAATCCGTTTTATGTTTTTGTGCAACTTTTATATGAATCTATTATGGTGTTTTGTAGCAATATCTATTTGAAAAAAGGCGACTGATTCAAGTGACTGCTTAGCGGAAGGACATCTCCAGCTTATACCTGGATAGTATAATATGTCTTATACTAAGGATGATCAGAAAAATTGTTGATAAATTAAAAAAAGCACCCATATTTAAACATTGATGGTTGAAAGATATCTTCGTCATGGGATAGGGCATCACTTGAAAATACAGCTGTTTTAATATACAGGGTGTTTGGTCCATCGCTGGCCAAATTGATACGGCCTGTAGAGTAAGTTATCTGCTATGCCTAACTGGCGATTAGTGGCGGGTTTCAATATTATGAAAACTGTTCGTTTTGCCTACGAACAATAGAATTCACTACCAAAATGCCTTTCTATATTCAAAATCTTGACATCTAAACCACTGCTTACGAACTGTTTGACTGTAATGGGTTGCTAGGTTACATTTGACCATTTACAAAATAAGTCATTTTATCTAGCCAACGACGACGTAGCAAGTTATTAATTTAAACCAATGAGGTAAAGGTAGCATGGCAGTCTGCTGCGGCCAATAAGGAGTTATGTTTTCATTACGTACGACCAATTAAAGAATAGGTCATTTTATCTAGCCAACGACGTAACAATTTATTCATTTAACGAAATGTCCTATCAAATATCTGTCAACATATCAATAATCCAGTTTTCTCTTTCTAACTTATCTATAACTGTTTTTGAAAAAAAGGACGAATATTATTGAATTACATAATTTTTCTTTTAAATATTTACTTTGACGTCATAAAAATGTGATTCAACCAATGGCAAAATCAGTCGAAGGATTGGCGTTTCGTTTTACGTAAGCAGTTAAACGAAATTATTAATAAAAAGCTCTAAAAACATACTATAATATATTTATCGAATACTAAAACATAGCAAACATAAATTGAATAAGTTTATATATTTATTTAGTTCAAATATCATACAAATAAGTTGCGAATGCGTGATATTCTATAAATCACATATCACCTATTTTCTTGGAAGAACGTCACGCAAGGAGGGCCCATGCCAAATTTGAGAACTTACAGCCCGTAGCTAGTAGATATTGTGAAACGCTACTTTTTTCCTACCAGTTTTGTACCTGTACCGGTTACGCATAGCAGTCAGTTGAATATTGAAACCCGCCAAACTTCAAAACCTCGTAGTTTTTTTATTAACATTTTTAAACGTTTTTTTATTGTCACCCCGAAATCATCATAAAAAAAAATGATTTTATTTTTATTACAGAGTTTCGAGATGGAAAAACAAATTCAGTCTTTGGCTTTACATGCGTATAAAAAAATTAAAAACAGTGACCAGGATCTTCCAATTACTGAAAAACTTCCTTGGTCTTTCTTTCCTCTTTCTAAAGATATGCCACATGCTATAAAAACTATTCAGAACATTGCGAAATATGCTAAATTAGTGAAAAGGGTCGCTGATAGTCAAACTCAAAAATGTGTCGAAAAAAATTCTGCATATTTTGTCATATGGGAAAAGGGCAGAAGCTATTTTCTCACTCTAGCGAAGTAAAATCTGTCTTATATCCCTTATTTGCATAGCATAAATCTGTTTGGACAAGTCGCGTACAGGTAACCAGTTAACCAGGGGAAATCCTAAAGGATAACCTGTTAAAGGCTTCACTATAGCCGAAAGAAGTAAGGGATCGTAAAAATCACGTCGCGTTAGACCAACAGCATTCGGCCCCTCTAGTCTCGCCATCATCCGGTGATATCATTCAGAATATCAACAGAATCCAGTCCGCTCCAGCGGACAAGTAGCCTCCCTCTTGCGCTACGGAATAATCTTGTGGGTCAACTCTGTTGACATAGATTTAATAAGTACAAAAAAAATGCGTAAGAGCACTATCCGGTGCAGGATACATCGATAGCTGCAAACCAATATTTAGGAACTTCAGAATTTTACCGTTGCCTTGTCTATATATTTATGAAGTGAGCCTATTTGTAAAAAAACACCCACAGTTGTTTCCAAAAAATCGTGATATGATTTCTGGTCGCAAGAGACATGCAGAAAAACTATATGTACCTGCGTAAAGGTTAACATTATTTCAAAAAACATTGTGTTAAAATTTTTAATAAACTACCAGATAAAATAAAAAGTTTGCCATTTAATAAATTTAAAACTACTCTATTTGAATTCTTGCTATGTAAATTATATTACTCTAATAATGAATTTTTAAATGATAAATATATTGTGAAATAAATAATTATTTTTTCACATTTGACTTTAGTAATTGACTTATGTAATCTTGTATCTCGACATATCTTAAATTAAATATTTGCGCACTGACACTTGTCGGTAGAATATTGTGAAACTTCTATGTATACAATAAGACCTCCAATGTACCAATTTTCATGCAAATAAAGAATTTATTATTATTTATTATTATTATTATAAGATCTAAAAGGCAAGGAGAACTTTAACATCCGCTCCGGACAGGGATTGAGAAACCCTTCAGTCGTCATCCCTTAGGTGGCACCCGTCTTAGCACCAGGGAAACTGGGGTTTATTTTAAGAGAGGTTTTCTACATCGCAAGCCACCTTTTCTGCTCAGGACAATTCAAAAGCCAAAGCAATCCAAGCCCCTTCGGAGCAGTTGGTATTCTCAAAACCAGCGCTCCCAACCCCTGTGCCCTCATCATCAGTCCCCTACAGCTACAGGTTAGAATTAGATTCTAGTGATCTAACGCGAAGACATTTCACCGATCCCTTCCGGCTATAGTAAAACCCTTGAACGCGTAACCATTAAGATTTCCCCTGGTTAAAAAAGTCACAAACGATAGGTAGAAGAGGTGACTGAGACTCGACTAACATAATTCCAAAGAGGAGAGGGGCCGGAGAGCCGGCGTTGCTTCATCTCATTGGTCTTCCTGTACGCGACTTTTCCAAACAGTTTTATGCTATGCAAATAAGGGATATAGGACAGATTTTACTTCGCAAGAGTGAGAAAATTGCTGCTACCTATTTCCCATGCGACAACAAATGAAAAAAAAATTAATTTAACTTTACGTTTTTATAGCATGTGACATATCATTAGAAAGAAGAAAGACCAAAGAAGTTTTTGAGAAATTGGAAGATCCTGGTTACCGTTTTTAACTTTTTTATACGCATGTAAAGCTAAAGACTGAATATTTTTTTCCATTTCGAAACTTTGTAAGAATATAA
Organism: Stenoptilia bipunctidactyla; assembly: GCA_944452665.1. Taxonomy (NCBI): domain Eukaryota; kingdom Metazoa; phylum Arthropoda; class Insecta; order Lepidoptera; family Pterophoridae; genus Stenoptilia; species Stenoptilia bipunctidactyla. Next base: position 44,068,426 of record OX101721.1, on the reverse strand, counting down.
AACAAAAACTAGTGAACTAATGATATAGTTTTAGGGGTTTAAAAAAGCCTAAAAAAGTATAAAAACAGTAAATAAAATTAGCTGTCTACACTTGATACTTTTTTTATTTTTATTTTTTTTTATGATGATTTCGGGGTGACAAACACAAAAAGTTTAAAAATCTTATAAAAAAACAACATGGCTTTGGAAATTTTTATGGCCAGCTATGCATGGCAAATAACCTACTCTACAGGCCATATCAATTTTGCCAGCGATGGACCAAACACCCTGTATAATAATAAATAAAATCCTCAAACAATCACGCCTACTACATGGCCCTAAAGTAAGCATAGCTTTTGTTATGGGATACCATTTAGCGAACTAGGGGTGAACCTAAAATATAAATAAATAAATAAATAAACACCCAGACACGGAATTTTTTTTTTCTTGTTCCGTGCGGGAATCTAACCCGCAACCACTGGCGTCTGAGGCAGACAGGTTTACCCACGGATTACCCCATCGCCAAAGTGGTCGTCATGTATATAATCAACGAATACAGAGCATTAAAAAAACCGACTGCACGTCATAACTTTGGCTGAGTTATAATGTCAATAACGTAAACATTCTCCGAAATCATACATATTGTTTCAAAAATTTGAAATTTTCAATGATATACCCAACTGATTTCGATGAAATTTATATGGAACCAACTATAAAGTATCCTCTATTATATGAATTACGAATTTTAAAAATCGATTCATATAATAGAGGATACATCGTGTAACAGACACAAAAAAGCATACAGACGAATTGAGAGACTTTTTTGAAAGTCAGTTGAAAATAACGCAATCCATTAAAGTACGCCAAGTCGAAGCTAAAAAAATTAAGAGCGTCTAAAAAATAAAAATCGCACAATCAGACCAGTTTATCTTCTCCACTTGTTGCAATTCATCAAATTGTCGATAGAAAATTCTAGTTTATATGATATAAAAAGTTTTTGACAGTCAAAGTTAGCGCGTAAGTTATTGATTAAAAATTTTTTTCATGAACTGTACAGTTAAATGTCAATTGTTTTACCTCGTTGTATAGCCAGACAGTTGTGGAAGTTTTTCAAAAAAAGAGCACTTTTTTGGAGAAAAGAAGGGTTTTTTGTAAACGTTGCTCAAAAAAAAAACATTTTTATTTTACAAAACGTTCTGTATTTTATCGTTGTCAACAGGTATCAAGTAACTAAACACCTCTCTTGAACTGAAAAGAATATTGAAATAGGGCCATTCGTTTTTTTGTAATCGATGTTTGAAGGCGTAAAACTAGATTTTCAGAAAACAAGGAAAACCCCCAATATTTTAAAAACGGTTCACTTTGGCATTACATGATTTGGGCTCAAATGGTTGGAAACAACCTCTCCTAAGTAACCTAAAAATATCCCGGTCTAATTACTAATAATCCTGTATAATTTAAAATTAAATAAATGTTTATCTATCCAAGCATGGCTACGGGCCGTGGCCCACTCTCTTTTTTTAGGATTAGATAGGATTAAACTCACCCTTTTCCTACTAATGAAAAATTTTCCTATAAATGAACGATTTCTTATAACTCTACTTCAATAAAACTATTACTGGAACATAAGACGCTAGACGTATACAGTCATTAAACAGCTTTAAGCGATAATCACTCAGATTATAAAATAGATTAATTTTATCCACCTTTAAAATAAAACTCCTAATAATACGTTCAATTGCCGCAGGCTATTACTCAATGAATCAATCAAAAACAATTGCCAACAAGCATTGTAAAAAAGAAATGTTTTAAAGTGAGAGCAATAAAATAATGCGCTGTAAACATAACTGTTATTCCGTTGTAGGAAGTCTTTTATTTTAATACTTTGCCATTGACAGGAAAAGATTATTTTTCGAAGAGAATTTTAAATTAATTGATGATGGATTCAGTTAACCTAATTGAAGGTTCCACGTGTAATGGTTGTCGAATTCCGGGATTAAAAAACCCCTCATGAAACAGGAGTTTATTTTGCTCGTTATTTTTAATAATATTTTGCAATCGCTTTTTCAATTAGCAAGTCGAAGATTTATTTAGCTTTTGAAATAGAAACTTGAACGTTAAAAAATTCAAAAAATTCAAAAATGAGTTTTAACAAAATAAAACTAAAAAATGCTCACACAATTACACTAGCTACATGGCCTCAAAGAAAGCAAAGCTTGTATTATGAGATACCATTTACTTTAGTTACTAGGTATTTTAAATGCCAGCATTATGGACATGCAGCGAAGTCATGCCGAGCAGAAACATGTACCTGTGGACACTCTATAGTTCTCGACCACTCATCAAACGAGTGCCAGAAAAAGGCAGAGGAACCTAAGTGTGCAACATGTTTCACAAAGACGAATAATCACAAAACAGGTGAAACTGATTACCCCGCCAAGAAAATTGCCGAACAAAGGTATATAAACTCAATTAATTATGAAGGCGCCTAGGAGCGCCGTTTTTAGTAAATAATTTTTTTGCCTTATTTTATATATCTCTTTTTAAATTTTTATATTTTTTTTTAATTCTGAATTGTTAATATTTCAATAATATATGACTCATCATATCAACTCGATAACTATACTCACACATAATATTGGGAGTATCTATAAAAACTTTGATAATTTTAATATTTTTCTTCAGAGGCTAAATGTTAACTGCGATCTAATTGTACTCACTGAATGTTGGCTTTCCAATAATTATGAACTTCCAAAGATGACAGGCTACGATGTGTATAGCAGTAAAACATTTAACCAAAATGATGGTGTGGTAGTTTACGCTGGAAACACTCTGAATATCACAGGACTCTATTGTTAGAGAATGCAGCAGTTTGCTAATAAAAATCGATGAAAACAACAATTAAGTTGCAATATTAGCGATGTATAGATCCACTTCTTTTAAGAAGCTGGATGACTTTCTCGAATCTTTAGATAGTCAACTTCAAAATTTTTCATCTTATAAAAACATTGTGCTTGCTAGAGACTTCAATATTCATATTCGACCACAGAATAATAGTATGTCGATACAGGAGCACCTTAATCGATGTGCATCACACACATCATAGCGGTTCTTGTCTGGACCATATCTTTCTCAAAACCTAGTTGCTATCATTTGTATTAGTTACTAATTCCACCGTAACGGACCACAAAGCTGTTTTGCTAAACCTTAGACTAAAAATAACTAAAACAAAATACGCAAGGTTTACTTCTAAATTAAACATGCATGAACTTGAGGACGATTTATGTAACGCTGATCTTAATCCAGTTTATAATTCTGCTGACGCTGACTCGAGCATGACATACTTAGTAAATATCGTTCACAAAGCACTTCTTAATAACTTCATCAAACTTCATCAAAAGTAAAAGTTAGTAATTGAAAATTAAATATAAAACCATAGATCGATATAGTGCATTGGCATTATGTGCGTATCTCCCCTCACGACGCGTAATAGTTAGTTTCTTACAAATTTAGAGCCTTAGTATTTGATTGTTATTGTTGTGTTAAACTTAGTGATTGTGGAATTATATTATTTCTTCTTTTATATTGCGCGTTCATATTTATTCCCCACACATATCCTCTGCTACAAACTCAAATATTTAAGGCTTTCAGTAGGTATTTATAGGATTTATAGAAATCAATCATAAATGGGCAAAAAAGGTGCGATATAAATACTTTGAATTTGATGGTTACCTATCGTATGTATGTATAAATATGACGTTCATTTTAAAAGGCGCAAACAACACTGAACAGGCATGTGGCAAAATATCTAAATTATCAGTTGCTTTGTTCAAAGATCTGCAAAATTCACCCCACGAGATTCTGAGTTCAAATTCCTGGGGGAGGGTTGATATTTGTGTAATGAATTGTAGATCATCCGAATTGTACGTAAATTCATGGATATTTATAAATTTCTTAAGTTCATTAATTCGTTGTCAATCAAAACTTAAAACTAAATTTGAGCTAGATAATGTTTTGTGAATATGTCACTTGTTTATGTCCAGGAAGATTAAAAATATCAGGACTAACAGTATCAAACCTTTATAAATGCGTTTAAAAAAACATTTTTGTTATCATTCAACCTCACCCAAGGTTTTTCACTCGATTGGTCCTGCGCTGCGCATATCCAGCATATACCGGCAACTAACGACTTACGTCTCCCAGTACATGGCCGTCTTTCGATAACCTTACTGCTATATGTATAGTATACACTAATGGTTACTGACCTGCCAGGCTAAGACGTTGTGGAGACTGGCCATAACAGGTTCAGAGGCAAACGCGATGGTATGTTGACCTTCCTCGATGGAATGGATGATCTGCAACATCTTCGGGTGACGCAACTTCTCGAGCTGATCGATGCAGTAGCGAAGACGTTCGAGCATGCTCTCTTTACGCTTCGGCTTGTAAACCTTGTCGGCGATGCGCTTGTCAAACACAAACACCGAACATTGCTGAAACAAAGAAAGTGAATATTTATTGATCATGGTGGTGTGGAAATATTGCTACGGCATTGAGAGAATTTTGTTGTCTCAACGCTTAAAAGTTAATATTATAAATTCTTCATTTGGTCACTAAGTTTATATTATACAAAATAAAAACTTAACATTTGTATGTATGGAAAAAAACTCAGAACTATAGAAGGAGACATTTTTAAGTTCTGGTATAAAATTCCAAAAAAGGTTTTCAAATTATTATTTTTTCTAGCAGCTCTAGTTAAAAATAATCAGTGCCCATAAAGCTAGAAATTTAAACATAATCTTTAAAATAATCGCACATAAGGTAAAAGTTTGCTCGACCATATTGAACGTTAACTGGATCCCAAATTAAAGTCCAAGGCTATACCTCTACTTGAAATCGAATAAATAGTTTTACGACGGTTCTTGAATTAAAGTGGGCTCCTGATTTCGCAATACTGCAGAACGACTCACATCTTATCCAATTTCTTCTGAGGGAAAGCTAAGTGGAAGTGAGTGGTGGACAGGAAAATCAATTTAATCAGAAGTAAATCAAATACTATGCCTTCCAACTAACAATAAGTAAACTTATCTATATGTATGTCCAACTAGGCTAGTGTAAGATAGTTACTTTTGAAATTAAGCAGAGTTTTCGTTTTCGTTGTTTCCACTCAATGACTCTATCATAGGTTTTATTTTGGTATACTTAGTTGGTTTCTTTGTCTTGTTCGTGAATGGTGGGTCAAGGTAATCTAAGTTACGGATAGATAAGTGTGTCTGAATATCTTTGTAACTAGCGCTTGGTGGTAGGACTTGCATAATTCATTTTATTAATTAATGACAATTGCTCACAGCACTGTTTTTATGACACTTTCATTACTAAAGTTTGTCAAAGTATTACGATTTCAGCTTTCGTTGTCCCACTGCTGAGCAGAACCCTCCCTACTGTTCTTCCATTCCTGTGAATTCCTTGTAAAAATAAAACATAATTTTTTTTCCAACAAACTGCACACAAAGCACATTTAAAAATCTAATTTAAAAAAGTTTTGTGGTGTCTTGAAATAGATCGGTATCGTCCTTCGAAGTCTTGTAAAGTCTACAAATTCTGCACGGAGGGTTATTGTACGAGATGGTATTATTTACATCGCGGATGTTGAATAATACATGGCTTCTTACAGACTTGCTTCGGAATTTAAAATAAATGTTGTTTACAGTTTTATGAAGAGTAGTTGCAGAGGATGTGAAACGGCTTGTTTTGTGAAACTTAACTCAGACTTGTACACTTCATCATCATTCATCATCATCACAACTCTTTGTAATTTAGGTGACGAGGAGGTATAGGCCATAATTCAGCAGGCTGGCCCTGTGCTGCCGAAATGGTTTCTGACAAATCCTAACGACTACTGTGTACAAGTATACAGCACCCGGGACCGACTGCTTAACGTGCCATCCGAAGCATGGAAGTCGTCGTGAGAAATGAATGGCCGGTGGTCACGCATCCAAGTACCGACCGCCCCGAACGTTGCTTAACATGTGATATCGTATGATACGCACATTAACCATGGCACTACGATGTCTTCACTACTGAAATTTAAATATTTAGACAGAGAATTGGCAGCGAATTTATGCTTGCCTATGAAAAGTTTTATAATTCATAATACAGGGCTAAGATTATAATCAGATTTAGTTTACATATATTGAAAACTAACTGTTGCCCGCGACTTTGTTCGCGTGAATATAGGCTGTTGCAGTTGGATGAATAAGATTAAGTAGGTACTATATCCTCCTTTAATTTCAAAGTTACTCTATCTGTGCTTTGCAGGTTCACCCGGGTTTTGTGGAAAAGACCTACAAAAATACTGCAGTATAAATAAAACAGGAATAAGGCATAGGTACTGGGTAAAAGTACTGGGGGCTTATACATATGTGGGTTTGTATAAATACCTACATAGTTTATAAATTGAATAACAACATTTTATAAGCCCCAATTATGGTATGTACTCATAAATACATAATCGCTTACAGACATTTTATGAGCGCCCAGTACATTTACCAGGGTTTTTGTTTCTTTTAGATCTTTTTATGTCTTTAGCATGAAACCAAGTTGAATCCGCGGTGCAAAACTATTGTATAAAAGTTTTTAAAGTAACTCTTTCAGCCGGAATATCTGTATCGCTTTCAGAGCTACTAATGCGGCGTTTCAATATCATAAAACTGTTCGTTGAGCCTACCATACATACATACAAAACTTCACGCCTGTACTCATTATGGGATAGGATGGAGAGAACACCAGAGGCTTTAAAACCATCTGATGTCATGTGTGACAAATTTGGAGGTAGGTATTATTATGATATAGAGAAACTATTGCAGAGACAGAGGGTCAGCCTTTCGGCCACAAAAACGCCAATGAAACCTATTTCCCTTAACTGACTTTTACAGTATGCCCGGGAAGAGAAGCTATGTTCTTTGCTCTCAGTCCAGCATGGAATAATACTCATGACAGCAAGTTTAATTTTTGAAAATGGGCAATAATCGATTTTGACGAAATTAAGTAGGCAAGTATACGAAATTTTTTGGCCGTATGGGGTCGATTTGATTAACCCTACCATCCCTGGATAAACGTGGCGGTAGTAGGATCCCTTGAGAGTCGGCTGACTGAAATCTGCCGCCGAATATCACAACTCCAGCGGTGATGTGTCCTGAAACGGTTTTATCAAGAACCAGTTCTATCGTAAAAAAACCCGTTTGCTATCATCTTCGACCTCATCTACTTACACTTACAATGAGGTAAGATTGAGGCAAAACTCGAGCTTAGTCACCGATTTAAAAATGTTACGAAGGTATTTTTTATTTTTGGGAATCACTGTTTTACTAATTTCTGGAACAGTAGAAACCATGGTGACAATCACGTTATTACGCAGAAATTTCACTTTTAGCTAGTCTGACTCTGAACCCGTTAAACAAACTTGAATTTTATTTCTAAGTGAAATATTAAAACAGACAATACGGCCATAGGCCACCCAGAGTTCGTTAGGTATCTCGGACTTCTCGGAGAAGCTGCTAGGCCGGTGTGCCGGCCGAGATGCCAGCGAACCACACGTTCTCGCGAGTATTTTGTTGAGTAGCTATTTTAAAATTATGGTATCTACTGAGAAGTTTATTGAAATCAAGTGATGTGGACGTAATAATACGTAATAGAAAAGGATTAAGTAATAGCAGGTATAGGTACTGATATAACTTCATCGCAAATTAACAGATACATGAATTTCGAACTCATTTCATAACCATAAAAAAGGTTATTGTGTGTCAATCTTAAGAAATCGAATTTGTTTAGAAGTTTCAAAAAGGAACAATTCTGTCAAACATGATTTTTACGTAACTTAAACCGTTTACGGAGCGCACGTAACAGAAGCTCTCAAAAATTAATAGATTCGCTCCTATGTTCACCGGAGATAAGTAAAAGTTAAACAATATCTGCCCTTTCACACTCATAAGCTAAACCGCGCGCGAGAGAGACGGGCAGACTTTTCATGATGCATATTATACAGTACGACGTCACGCCTCGCGCTTATTCACAGACAACACACAAGAGCAATGTGTAAATGTGTTGAATGCGCCAGCTTTAGTTAATTTGAGTATACTCTTCTATGTATTTTGCATTCACCGCGTATAACGAAGTTTACGTTTTGCGTGAGATAGTCGTAAACTATTTACGGTTTCAGTTGTAAAAATAAGAAAATAAATATCACATTCCTTCTTAATATTCATTCTACTACTCCATTTTTTTCTGTTTTTATTTTAAGCATATTATTAATTATGCGCTTAGTACCTACCTACTATTATTAGTGCAGCTATAATTTACTTTAGACTAGGTGGAAAAAGGGCCCTAACAATTTTAAAGCGATCGATATAATTATAGTAGTAACATAGAGGGTCTGCAAAAACACCTAAACGTCGTCGTCGCGTCGTTAAATTGTAAAATTAATACGACGCGACGACGTTAAGGTGTGATTTACAGTTGTAATTTTACAATTATACGTAGTAAATCAGATGAGAAAGTGTCACTCAAATTATGAATCTCGAAAATTTAAGACAATGTTAAGTTGGAATGTAAGTAATCAACGTTACGTGAGTCCGCAAACAGATACCTTCTAGTTTACGACGTAAAGTTGTAAGATATAGGGAGAGTTTAACCACCACTTATAATTACTTGACAATTATAAGTAACTAGCTTTATCCCGCAACTTCGTATGCGCTTAACTACCCTTCTCGTGGAAATTTCAGAAACTATACAACCAGACACCCATTGAAAGAACCTTTATACCAAGCATCACACCCATGCACTCAAGGAATAAGTTTTTTTCATACAAACTAAAAATCATATAATTCCCGTGCCCGTGGGAATTTTGGGAATTTTTTTCGTAGCACAACCAGTCACTCTTTGAAGAACCTTCATGCCTAGTATCACATCCGTACACTCAAGGAATAAGATTTTTCATACAAACTAAAAAGTCCAACCCCTTCCCGTGGGAATTTCGGGAATTCCTACCATAATACAAACAGACACTTATTGGGGAACCTTTATATCAAGTATCACATCCGTGCACTCAAGGGATGGGATTTTTTCATACAAACTAAAACATCATATATTTCCCGTTCCCGTGAGAATTTCGGGAATTCCTTTCATAACACAACCAGACACATATTGAAAAACCTTTACACCAAGTTTCACATCGGTGCACTCAAGGAATAAGATTTTTCATACAAACTAAAAAGTCCTTTATTTCCCGTTCCCGTGGGAATTTCGGGAATTCCTTCCTTAGTGCACCCCTACATCCCCTAAAGAATGTATGTTCCAAATTTCAGCTCTCTAAACCCAGTAGTTTCGGCTGTACGTTGTCTGTCAGTCACTCAGTCACTCAGTACCTCAGTCACTCAGTCACTCAGTCACTCAGTCAGTAACGGAACAGTTTTATATATATTGATAATGATTTTTAAGCGCTATCCTATATGAAAATAAACAATATAAAACTGGCAAACGCAATGAAACTAACTGAAATTGTGAAGAATGGAATATCCTACATTTTTTATTGTGCCATTTAATATTGAATTAAATGAACGCATTAATTGTGTCCATGTTCGCGTTAACTAATTATTCATTCATTCCACAATCAACCTATTTAATAAACTTAATTTACTATGTTGTACCTTTTCATATGTGATGTTTATTACTAGATTAAAATGTCATGAATAAAGCTTGACTTCAATTTTTCAACCACAGAAAAGCTTTTAATTTTACGCTTCTTTAAAATACGGAAAATAACACACTGCTCACTGATTGGTCAAGAAGGCAAACAATACCGAAAATTTAGCAATTTTCTTATCTATACTAATTGTTTACGGCGCGGCACCGCTCGCTCACTTGTAACCTATATGCAACCTAACTGTTTCTCCTCGTTGCGCTCGTCGTCGCACCTTACAAATTTGTTTTTTTTTTTGTAATTAAAACACGTGACTAATTCAACCAATCAGAGGGCACATAACGTTTGGTCACTGCTGCTTATTACCTTACGCGTGAGTGCGGTGAGTTTATGCGCGTAAAATACTACAATTTGACTCGCGTTCAGAATCCAACGTTAGGAAATTTATAAATTTACGGTTCTTCTTATTTTCCGGGGACATGAACGCAACATGTAAGTATCGCACGTTAATACAGTAGGTACACTATGTTCAGCATACGGTAAAATATCTGTTTTCGGTTAAAATCAATATAAATAACTTAATATTGGTTTTAACCGAAAACATTATAGCAAAAATATTTTATGGTTTCATACCTACGAATAGATATTATTTTGATTAGATGCACTTTGATCTAATCGTATTTATTTTCAATAAATATAAGGTAAGCTTTTTTTATTATTTGAGATTTTATGACTTTGTTGTTCTGCAGTAGCTTATATTTTTCATAGAAATTTTAATAACTATATAAAGTATTATCATGGGATTTTTTTTTCCGATAAATGCTTCAGCCTTGATATAACAGGATTGTGTTATGATAAATTTATTTAAAGAAATAACTAACCATAGAGTGCTTCTGAGGCTTTAAATTGATTTTGGCAATTTATCTACTAAAGTGCCTTTAAGAAAATATCACTTAGACTAAGAGCTTTTGTTTTGCAATTCCTATCTTATGAGAAATGGATTAAATTGAACAGATTTTCAAGGCCAAAAACTATATTTACCAATAAAAAATCATATGATTTTGATACATACTAAATCCATAATTTCTTAAAAGTAAAACATAACTTTAGTTTTACGTACCCATGGTATCAAAGAGGAGAGGGTACATAAAACTTACGAATTTTGTATGATTGGTGGTTCTCCGAATTTTGTGGGCGCCGAAGAAGATTCGATAAACTCTTAAGACTAGGTACTTTATATGTTATGGACCAAATGATAAATTAAGCATTATACATTATGCCCGGTAATTATGAAAAATGCTGAATATGAGAGGGCAATTTGATTATATTATTCAAGTAAACAAACTGAACGGGCATTTTACATATGGTCAATAATCTGTTGGGCAGAGTGATAAAAAACATGTTTAATTGTTATTTCTTAATTTTTATTGTCACCTTAAATAAACCAAAGCAATTTTAATAAGTAATCAATCTTTTTATTTGGTTTATTTAGCAAGGACTTGTGATTATTTAAACTAGTCTCTGGTTATATTAAAAATAGGGAAATAATAGACCAAAAATAAACAAATTTGCGACTGATGATGAGATACTGTTTTACAACCTTCAAAAAAATATGAAAATGAACGATATGTAATATGAATAGTGTGACTGAATTAATAAGTGAGCTACTAAAATACAGATTTTTTATGAAACCACAAGGATGGGTAAGTGCGGTGCGACGACGAGCGTAGCATGGAGGACGGTTAGGTTTCATATATGCTATGCGTGCGCGAGACGAGCGAGCGGTGCCGCGGCAGCGGAAGGCGAAGCGCCATAAACCTTACAGTATTATACAGTGTAGGTTCAGTGTTTGTCTTGTATATCATCTTTCGATCAAAAATAGGTACTGTCGTGCCAACGTTTGTCAACCCTTAGTGCTATCACGATCAGTGGAGTCGACAACATACCATACTGTCGCGACAATGTTTGTAGCATGTTAGTTTGTAAACATAATATTACAAATTCTGTTTATTATCTAATTGCCCAATTGTCATGTACCAATATAATAATGACCAAGCAATGTAATAAATAATGAAGTTTAGATAGTAATTTATCACTTAGCCCGGTACAGCTGGACATTATTCATAATGCTCGAACATTATATACAGTGTGGAAAAAAATAGTGGCCCTGGAGGGAAACTGCCTTAAATCCTATAGTTAGCTTATTTTACTTTAAGGAAACATTCATTTATTTTTAAAAAGAAACAAAACTGCTTTCAAAGATTTTCTTAAATTTGCTTGTAACACTCGGGACTCAAACCAGTAAAAATTAAAAAAAATTAAGATTCGTTATTTTACTATACTAATCGATAGGAGTTTTGTTCAGGATAAAATTTCTCTAACAAACATTTGGTCTTACACTCGTCTGTCGTACAAGATATTCATAAATAACTACACAAGTTTACATACATTACCTAGTACGGTTCACTTTCAACAAGTAAAAGACACGTTATAATTCTCTTATCACTCTAACATTCAAAGAATGAAAATCAATTCATTAGTATGAAGTACAAGCTTGCTAATTAATTTATTTCTAAGTACCTTGTTGAAGAATTCTACAAGAAAATCGTTTAATGGTAATAATATCTCTATGCACTTCTTACACGATATTACTTCATACACGACACGAGGCGTTTTGACGAAAAGTTTTAAAATGGAACGTTTGAATTTGTTTGCAATGCGGGACAGCAATTTTAAAATTCGAACGAATATTTCGAACATTTTTATCGATTTTATTTAGGTATTGCTTCTATTACGTAATTGTGTGATCATGGCGTGTCTGGATAGGTACAAACGGGACGATTAGATGGCCTGCAAGAAGTCCAGACCTGAAGCCTTTAGACTACTTTTTATGGGGTCACATAAAAAATATTATTTATAAAACGTGTTATGAGACTGTACAAGAGCTAAGGGTCGCGGTAAAAAATGTGATTAGGGGCATACACCACAACACTTTGCTGAAAGCTACACGAAATTAATTTCAACGAAGACTAAATTTGTGTATCCGGAACGAGGGGGCTCATTTCGAACAATTTATCACTAGCGTAACAAATTGATAATAAAATAAAATAAATTTTAAGATTTCACGTTTTCTTTTTATTTTAAAGACCAAATGTTTGTTAGAGAAATTTTATCCTGAACAATTATCCTATCGATTAGTATAGTAAAATAACGAATCTTTATTTTTTTTAATTTTTAGTTGGTTCGAGTACCGCGGGAGTTACAAGCGAATTTAAAAAAATGTTTGAATGCAGTTTTGTTTCTTTTTAAAAATAAAGGAATGTTTCCTTAAAGTAAAATAAGCTAACTATAGGATTTAAGGTAGTTTCCCTCCAGGGCCACTATTTTTTTTCCACGCTGTATAATGCCCGCATTAATCACTTGGTCCATAACATATTCACGTAAACAGTACCCGGGACGGCTATCACCCATTGTAGCAACCGTATCGAAGGTTGCTGTATAGTATGAGTAAAGCAAGACATAACACGCCGCATCGTAATCTCTTGATTTAGTTAATACCTGGTATACGGGCCTTGCACGTACAATAACTCGGCGTCAGCGTTTACCCCGGCGTCGTCGAAAGTAGAGCAAAAATCAACCAGTTCACGTTAATCATCCGCGCGAGCTCATCATATCAATATCATTTAATTTTAGTCTTTGTCTCAATTTTTTACCTATCAGTTTAATTATATCAAATTTTTACATCTAATTCTCAGTTCTATCATTTTGAATCACTTATCACTCTATCAATCAAGTATATGAGACCGCTCACATACTCATGGTATCATTTACGGTACGAAGCAACTAAATTTTTAGTCAGCCCTTCTGTTAATAGTAAAAATTTAATTGCAGGAGGTTTTTTCACATAACCATAGTTCATATTCTTTCTGAGTTCAGTTAAGTGCAACTAGTAATGTAACCTGCAACAAAAGTTCCCATGATTTGGGCTCAGTTCGCGCCCCTCGAGCGCGAACTGAGCCGCAGTAGAGCACGCTCGTGGCCTGCTCTAAGCTATACGTACATTTTCTGTTTTTTTAATAACACCACAAAATGCTCTATGCTAAATGTGGACGGGCGTTCGTGCAACCGTCCTAATGGGCATTGTTCATTTTTTTAAATTTATTTCATACGAAAAACCGTTTCGAGGAATAAGGTTTCTGATTAATTTAGTCGATTTAAAACATTTCAAAATATTGGGGTTTAAGAGATTTTTAACAAAATACATTTGACCTTTATTTAACCTTGATGACGTCATCAAAGGCATCAATTCGATCAAGTGTTATGCCTTAAAGCTATTTAAAAAAGTCAAACTAAACTCTATAGCTCTATGGTGGTTGTTTTGTTTTGTTTATATTTTAACGTAACCTCAACGTAACAAACTCAGCTTCTTTATTTTTCCCTGCGATTGATCTAAGTTTAATTAACAATAAAAATTTTAAGAATAATTAATTTAATTATTTTAATTATAGATTATTTATACAAACTACAAAGAAAAGAAACAGAGGAAATAAAGACGGTTAAGATTTGATTTGAATCAATGTTTGAAATGTTGGTTTGTTGTCTGTTGACAATCCATTGGGTGACAGTGACATAGCATGACTTTAGCACACAGACACAGCTAATGTTTTTTTTACAGACTGACACATGTTTATAAAGTTAATGCCACTGATGACGTCATCACGTACTAATTTCATAAAATCAATATAAATTAAACGACACAGTTAAAAATAAAACTATTCAAATTGTTCTCTCAAAATAGGCTAAAGATTAATATAACATAATAAAAATAATAGGTTAAAAAAAGTGAACAATGCCCATTGCGCGAGCACCGCTCGCGAGCACGAATTGCGCTTGTGTGAGTGTGACTTGCTCCTGTGTGCGTGACGCTCGTAGCCTGCTCGACGCAATCCGTGAATGGTCGGTTTTTTAGGCAATATCAAAGGGACTCGGATTGCAAATTGGATAATTACGAGAGCAATTTGAAAATGTGATTTGTTGTTTGTTGAGTTATCGTAACGATTTTGATGTCGAATTAAAGCTCTGGGTATAGAACCAATTCATCAATTTTAATTATGTAAATCAGTTTACTCGTTTAGGAGATAATTTAAGAATTAATTTGTATCGTGAAATTGTGAACAACCAGAACTTTTAAAGTTTTTGTTTTATCATCTGTAGTCCTTTTATACAACTCTGTACGCCACCAACGTCGCTGCAACGCAGCCTTCGGAGTTCTCAGGCGAGTTTTAATATAGGCATGTACGATACTGATGAAGCTCTGATAAAAATAAGAGCACGAATGAGGTCTTAGAACTTTCGTCTGATCTATTAATTTTGTAAAGTGTCGCGTAGTGAGGTATTATCAAATGCCGAGCATTAAAAAACCGACTTCAATAACATTTTTAAATCCTTGTCATAAATACAGCGAGCGCTGGATATTACATGACTAGTTCCATTACACTAATGTGTACCCGCCTTAAAATGTCTCTTACAAATGTCAAACATATTACGAGATTACTTACGATTCTCTTCACCCAGCTACTGTACATACTTACACTCGATCGAGTTTATTCGAAGGTTGTTTGTGACACCTATCCAGCCAATTACCAGATTTTTTCTCCAAATTGTCAAGGCGACTTATTTTTCAAGAAGAATATTTTAACTTATCCCTGCTTCAATCGACTCTTGGAGACTTTCAAACTTTTGCGTCTACTTTTTTCAACCTTTGATATCCTTTCTGTGAGATTTTTCGACAAATGTTACCTTTTAAATAGAAAAGAAAATGTTTAAAAGTAAACTTGCGCGACTTTAATTAGACTCAATGATGTCATTATTGAGTCAGAATTTGCCTCAGTAACATTTTCTCGTAATCGGATGTTGATTTGGAAAAGTCTTAACTTAACCTACTCTAAATAATTGAATTAAGTTAATACTTTTAAAGGTTATTTTGCATTTATTTATTTGAAAAGAAAGTTGATTTAGATAAGAACTATAAAAAGGCACGATTTTTAACCAACTTATTACGAAAATTCATTTACTATTTATTTTAGTAGTAAATAGCAAAACTATAGCTATGTGATCGAAATTTTAATATCACTAATTTTAATATCACTAGTCTTACTTGTATTGGTTTGGCACCGACTTCAAAAACTATGTAAATACCTACCCAGATAAATTGTTAATGTTCTTATTACATTCATTAATATTAATTCATTTTTGGCAGATATTTACAATACGGGGTAGTAATGTGGATGGAATAGAAACAGGAATAGGATGGAGTTTATAAAAATTATTTAAACATTTTTAGTGGGTTGGTTTTTTGAATGCGGTTCACTTTTTCTTAAAAAGAAATAATTAGTTTGCTTTCATTTTGGTTTTGGTTTTATGACTTTTTTTATTTATTTTTTATTTCATACTTTTTAGTGTTAGGTTTTTGTTTTGGAAGTTATTAGTTTTTTTATAGTTAGTTGGGTTCTAAAGTTATAGATATTAGTGATAGTTTTTTAGCGATAAGTTTTGGGCTAGTTTTGGTATCAGTAACTACGTACTTCTTCTTGTAATGTGATGTTTTGGTACTGTAAAATCATGACTTTGACCTACCTACTATTGTTATATACGTTTTACCTGTAGGCCTAGGTAGAAAAATATGGAGAAGGACGCTTTAAGAAAGAAGAGAAATTAAATCCCAACGAAAACTAACAACGACTTGATGCAGCACGAGATGATCTTGTTTAGGTATCGCCAGCATGCTCGTGCTGCAGAAACTGACAAACGAAAAGAGATTCGCTTAAAACAATCTTCGTGCAAACAGTCAGCTAAGAACTTATCCAAAGCTTATCACTAAAAAATCTATCACGTTTATCTACAAATATGGAAACTAACTTACTATGAAAAAACTAAAAGCTAGCCCTAAATTAAAAGTAAGTAAAAGGTAAAAAGTTCTCCTAAATGGGACAAATACCCTTTTAAAAACCGCATCAACATCGGTTCAGCCAAACGCAAGATGATCGATGACAAACATAATTAACATACAGGTTTAAACTCCTCTTTGTAAGTTGGCTACTTTTAATCAGAAGTTATGCAGGTAAATCTGCGGGAAACTGCTAGTATTCGGTAATTATTCGGCAAATCAATCAAACATTCGGCTGAATACAAATGTTGTACGAAATACGAATGTTCGGCCGAACATTCGGCTCATCTCTCATAAAAAATAAACAGATAAATTGAGAACCCTATTTTTTTAAAGTTGGTTAACATACTAAAACCTTCTTCTAAACAATCTTTTTCTGAAAACCGCATCCAAATCGGTTCAGCCAAACGTGAGAAAATCGCGGACAAACATACATGCATACAGGTCAAACTGATAACCTCCTTTTTTTGAATTCGGTTAAAAATGGCTTTTTTCGTAGATTCATGATTATCGGTTTATCGTTCTTTTATAATTCGCGGAATTTTGTTGTGAAATAAAACAACTACTTATGTAATTATACGAAATAACATCAAGAAAAGATATAATTGTTTGAATCAGGCGTTACTATGCGGAAATCCATGACAACTGCTATAACTAAATTACCTTGCTGATTCCGCGACTTGCACTTGCACTAGTGATGCAGGATTTTCCTCCGTTGGTTCAAGAAGCAAGGAATGTAATGAAAGCGCACTCGGAATACTTTAACCTACACTACTAGCTAGTCCCAACACCTGTTTCGCTTTATCCAGAAGCATCCTCAGGGTGCAACGACCATTCACTGTCAGTTCGGTGGTGGTCAGTTACTAGCATCACTTGCACTATTGCGAGTCGCGGAATTAGCAACGTAACTTAGTAATACAAAATAACTACAAATACCTAAAACAGCTGAAATAACTTTAAAACACGATGTAATAAATACTTGAGTAATGCTCCTTTAACTTGAATACTTAATCTATGGGTAAAAATAATGTTAGCTTACCTTGACATGAGAAATTATATTACGCTAAATATTAAATCCTAAGAGCCTTATTAATAAATTTGGACTAAGGTCGGATTAAAGTTACGTTCATTTTTCAATTTTTCACTGAGGCTTATCGTGTCTAAGAACTTTATATGGATTTAATTTTGATAAGCACGCAAAGATTTTATTAAACTTTGGTAGACAGATGCATCAAGATTGCCCATTGCAACAACCAAAGAGTGCGTTAATTTGAATGGCTCTGAAAAGGTCATTATGCCATGTCCCGGTTTTACCCCAAAAATTGCTTAATTTGTTGTCAAATTAAGTGATTTTTGTCTGAGAGAACAATTGTAACTTTGTATTTTAATTTTGTTACAGGTTTCATGTGAATGTAATGTGCAAAATAGAAATTGTTACCTATCTTACTTTTTATAGGACTTTATGGAGTACCTACTATCCCTATCCTTTTAAAGTAATGTCGGTTGTAATTTAAGTGCGACTTTAGATTTAGTTAAACTTTTTCGACTTTTACGCTTTAAACAGTGTTTTAATATTTCTTGTAAGGACTTGGTCTCATAGATAATTAAGAGGTGCGATCATTATATGTGTCCCTAAGGTGAGTATCCTGAATGTTATCCTAAATAATGTCTGTCACTCCCTGTGTAGGTATCGAAACTGTAAGTATCTTCGTGCGGCGGCCACCCTAGCGGCGTGTCTCATTCAGTTAACCTAATGTCAGTAGGTATCTACTATTATGTATTCTGTGTTAAGTATGAAAAATAATCATGAAATTAAAAAACTTATTTAAAACTTCTCAAACTTAATTTAGATACGCTGTCACTAGTTGATATTCAAGTATAGTTAGTTCAGGTTGATTGCAATTTGAGCAAGAATACATAATTCATTTCAAG
Source organism: Stenoptilia bipunctidactyla (assembly GCA_944452665.1). NCBI lineage: Eukaryota > Metazoa > Arthropoda > Insecta > Lepidoptera > Pterophoridae > Stenoptilia > Stenoptilia bipunctidactyla. The sequence goes on along the minus strand of OX101721.1, from coordinate 44,049,875 downwards.
TTTTCCTTTTTTGGAATGCGTTACTTTCAATCAAATTTGTTATTTATTTTTGCTTTTAATATCGGCCTCAGTATGTATTGCGCTTTAGGAATTGTACTACCTTTATTACGTGATTATGATAGGCGGGAGGAGGGGGTGGGAATAATATTATTCCTTAAAAAGTATTTTATATGTATAATATACAGGGTTGATTTGTAGTCACCAACCAAATTTAAATTTTAGTTTTTTTGATACGATATAAACGTACCTGCATATTTATTTTAGCTTCGCTCAGTACAAAAAAGTAGAAATATGGAACCACAAACTTTTAAAAAAATAGTCGCTGTTGATGAATATACCTAATACGAAACGACATTTTTTTTTCAAAAATCGTATCTATAAATGATATTTATTGTGTAAAAAAAAATTGGCCGGTTCCTACAAATCAACCCTGTATAGCCGTATCATTTTTTTGACATTGAAAAACCACCTGAAACCTGAATGTCGATCTTAATACTTTCCCACGATTCTTAATTTACAAAATTTTATTACCTTGTAGTACTTACTCACACACGTGTTTTGGATAAAGAAGGAGTAGCCTACTTATTGCCCCATATCACCAGAGGAGAGAGGTTACAAAAAACATCACGTCATTAACGCACAACCCCTTTTAGGGAAAAGGTTTAAATTAACGAAATTTCTTCGGGATGAAAAGTTATGCAAGTAAAACGAAGCAAACCTGGAAGTTATTTAAGTAACTATTTTTGGACTAGTCATCTTTATTATGAGACCATGTTCACAAAGTCCGCAATTAGTGTTAAAAAAAGGAGTTAGCATAGCAAGCACTAACTGCCTTAACTTCACCGCGGCTCTAATTAAAAGGTCTTTAAAAGACACGCTTCTAAGTGGCAGTGAGTGATTCATTAACTCGGTTCAGATAAAACGTTTCTACCGCTTTGTTCTCTGCCGCTGACCGGCAATAATTGAACCGTTTAAAAAATCAAAAACCGTGAACCACTCGCTCGCGTAGCATTTATTTAAACGAAACTTTTGCAGTAACTTTGCTTTGTTAGTTTCGCTTTGAAACAACTTTTATAATTTTACTGATCTAAAAAATATTTTTAAGTCGTTATGTATAAAATAAATTTGACAAAAGTGACATCTAGACCTGTAAGTTGATTAAATGACTGTACTTGTAATAAATAAAATAAATAATTTATTGTGACCGATATATGCATGTCTTCATCACAATGGGGAATAAGTTTGCAACATATCGGCTATACACCTAAGGGTTTTACCACAACAATCAAGGCGTCTGTCGACGGACGAATCTAACAGTAACCCTTTTGCGCTACGAATGTTGCAACTCTTAATTCTGAAAGAATTTCTTATAGCAATAATTAAATTTTAAGAACGACCCCTCCTTGCAAAAAGTAGACCATGAACGGGTTAATGTTCAGGATGTTAAAATTAACATTATATTTGCCAAACCGTGGCAGGAAGAGTGGTAATAGAACAATTACTAAGGTGGCGTCCGGTCCTTTGAGCCGGATCCGCACGTCCCGACGGCGCGTCGCACGCCCTCTTCCAAACGGAATAATAGTATTGCCTGCTATTGAGTTCTCCTTGTTAATTGACTGCTCGTTGGAAATAGAGTATCTTTAGTAGTTAAACTAAATTTATTTTCACAAATAACGGTTGGCGAACTGTTCACTAGCTCCTAATTAGCGAATTCAATCTAGTAGATGTATTGTTCTGCAGTTCGGAATTTGAACATTGTGTCACTCAGTTAATAAAAGTGAAGATACTTATGTAACATTTCTAAAATGATCAAACATAAAATAATGTATTTTGTATACAATAGATAGTTTCATCACATGAGATGTACCGAATGACTTTTCTGAATGTCCGTCTTAGTTGCAAAAATAAACATTATTTTATAGAATGACGTAAAAGTTTTCAATCTGGACGATAACGAATATACAACACGTACCATAATGAAGAGATAATCCTTAAGGGAATTGTATGTTTCGTGATGTAGTTTATAAATAACAGTAACATAAATTTGTTATTCTTACGGTTAGGCCGAAAAACAAGTTCAAAGTTTAGATCAAAATATCTAAGTGACAACCTTAAAAACAGCTGTTAGCTTTTGATGAAATCTATACGATAACAGATGGTGTAAAAATAATGTGATTGGTAACTAAGACAGATACTACAAAGTTCAGCCGGTGCGAGAAAGGTTATAAGGTTACTGACTGCGGCACAAGTCCTGTTTTACCTTATTAGGTTGACTAGATTTGTCAAAATATCCTGTTGTAAAGTAATTAAATAAATTACCAGCCCTGATCATGCTAACTCTTTTACTATATATTCTACGTATGGTATAGAAGCTAACCCTTAAGTTTTATCTCTCCATTTTGTTACACGTTGTATAAATATATTCAATTTTCTAATTAGTTATAAACATGTATACAAACAAGTGTTGAAATCTAATCAAATCCTTAAAAACTATCGAAACTTCTTCCTGCTGGAAATATTAAACCTCTACCACTCCCGTTTCAGCTGACTATTTGGCAAATTAATAAACAATAAAACACAAGGAAAAACGAAGCTTATTTTTCGTTGCATAAAATATTCGCTTGCGCTAATTCTAGTAGCATTTTTACAAACTTTGCATAATCTCTTAACAAATTTTCAAGTTAAGACCCGTTTTTGTAAAACAAAAGAATTTGAAAAGGTAGGTAGGTAATGAAACAAAGCGTTCGAATTCAACAAAGAAATAGCGACAGTTAGTGGAGTAACAAACTCTCAGAAAAACCTTCTTATTTTATTTAATAAGATATCGTCAGTGTTTTACCACCTTTCTGGAATTGGTAGATGTGATGTAGGATTATATAAAATTATAAACAAGTTTTTTTTTATATAAAATATGGATGGGACGTTTGTCTTCCATGACACCTGATGTTAAGTGAACATGAAGACTAAGGTGGTACACGTCCATCCACGAGAAACCTATTCACTCGACGCTTAAAAGTACTAGGACTATACTGGTCAGGGAAAATAGACGCAGGCAGTTCATTCCAAACCTTGGCGACCCGTATCAAAAAGGAACTGTCAAAGCGCTTAGTTCGACTTTTCGGAATATCAACCACATACGGATGGAAGTTCTGTCTGCGTCTAGTAGTCCGATGGTAAAAGGGTGAAGGTTCAATTTGCTCAAACAGAGCACTCGATATCATTTTTTATATCATATCATTTAAAGATTTTGTTCAAAAGGAATCAAAGCTAAGACTTGCGTTTTGCATAACTCTTTATTTCAATGATGAAATCTGCCAATCAAAAACCTATCTTACAAATTTATTCGCTTCAAAATAAGAACGTGTGGGCTTGGCTTACAAAGTTCGATACGTTCTATTCAACCAAATGAGTATGTATTATACAAAGATCTTTAGATCTTATTACCACAGTACAAAGTTGTTAATACTTTGAATCTCCACATAACGAGTAAACGGTATAAGCAAAAGGGTTGCTACGGTTTTGTATCATTGTCTAAAATCTTCCCATTCTAAAGTATTGGTATATACAGGGTGACTGGTACCAAACCCGCCATAGCAAATTAGCATATAGAGGAGGTCATTTGCTAATTATTGGACCTTACTTTCCCTAACTAAAGTTTTATACTTTAGGAGATATGTCAATTTTTATACATTATTGAGATTTTTCCAAAATTTGACCTTAAAGCATTCGTAACTTTATTTTTCGTCATTAGTTTAGAGTTTTTTTATTATTTCTTGGTAGTCATTAACATTTGTGAATAAAGTACGTCGGAACTTCCCTCAAACTAGGGTTAAAAAATAAGACGCTTATGCTTTTAAAAAAAATCAATAAAGAAAAATTACTTTGCGATCAAATTCAACCGGAAATAATAAAAAAACTACGGCGTTTTAATAATTTATTCTACTCTAAATTAGTTCTCTAGTTCGTCACCTTACCAACGGTACTAAATTTGCAACGGAAAGTTTGATTCGCTAAACATCGGTAGGATTTTCAGGTCAACCAGTCATTTTGATCAAAAATAGTGAAGGTCCCAACGACAGGATAAAGCTAATTTAGCAAAGTAGTTTTTGCAAATTTATGAGTAGGTATTAGATAATAGAAATTGAGTGCTTAGTGTACTTAATTTTTTTTTTTACTTTTACCATGTAAAGCAAGAAATCAGGAAAAGATATCGAGCATCAAAAGAAAAATTTAAATAGAGTTGAAACTAAAAATTCTGCTCGAATTGCTGCCCGCAATTTCTGATACATGCCCGATATCTTTTCCTAATTTCTGTGGTGGTAAGACTGAGCCTAATTTCTTCTTTCATAACAGAAAACGCATTATTAATTTTTTGAATTAACTCATCTTTTGTAGTTACTTCTTCATTGTAGACCAACTCTTTTCATTTGCAATGACAGTTTCAATGACTTTTAGACGTCAAATGAAAAAGATGAGGTCGGACCCATCTCTATGACATTTAAGTTGTTGTCATATATGCTTTTCCTTTCCGTTTCGTGTGCTTTCACAAATAGTTGAGTAGACACAGGTATAAATAAATAAGACATTTCGTTTTAAAATGCCGGGATACACAAGGGAAGAATACGCCGACATGCTGCTGGCGTATGGTGCTGCACACAGTAACGCCCGCAAAGCGCGGCGAATTTACCAGGAGCGATATCCAAATAGACGCTTACCTGACCGTGACACATTTCCTACCACATATCGTCGGTTTAGAGAAACGGGTAACTTGAACGTCAGGGTACCCCAAGCAGCTGTGCGACAATTACCTGTTGAAATTGATCAGCAGATTTTGGCAGCTTTTGAAGAAGATCCCACGACTAGCACCAGAGTGGTAGCTGCCGCTTTGGGCGTCAGCCAGTGGAAAGTCTGGTCAGTGATGCATGGGGACCATCAACACCCGTATCATTACACGCCAGTTCAAGGTAATTTTGAGTTTATTTATGTACCTACTTACACTAAAGCGACCAGTGTTATCTTTAGAATTAAAGAAATTATTAATATTACGACGAGCTTCGATGTAACATAATCCAAATCAAATTTTGTCTTTAGAATAACATTTACGTAAATAATTAACAAATGGAGTGTTGGCAGGGCTTGAAAATGGCGACTACGAAAGGAGGTTGAATTTCTGTCGCCTCGTTCTTCACACCGATGTCGACGACCCAACATTTCTGGAGCGTATCCTTTGGACCGACGAGTCACAGTTCACCCGAGAAGGCATCACCAATTTCCACAATCTGCACCACTGGTCCCATGATAACCCCCATAAAAAGAGGGTTACATCGGTCCAGCGGAAATTTTCTGTTAATGTGTGGGCCTGCGTTATTGGTCGTAATATCTTTGGACCCTATTTCCTACCAGACATTTTAAATGGGGGAAATTATTTAGAATTTTTAAGGGACGTCTTGCCTGATCTGCTGTTGGATGGAATAACCGACGACACGCCCATTGTGTTTCAACACGATGGGTGCCCGGCGCATTTCAGGCTGGACGTCCGAGAACTTTTAAATAGTTCATTCCCCGATTCATGGATCGGTAGAGGTGGGCCAATTGAATGGCCAGCTCGGTCGCCAGACTTGACACCTCTCGATTTCTACGTTTGGGGCCGGGCCAAAGAGTTGGTCTACAATGAAGAAGTAACCACAAAAGATGAGTTAATTCAAAAAATTAATAATGCATTTTCTGTTATGAAACAAGAAATTAGACTCAGTCTTACCACCACGGAAATTAGGAAAAGATATCGGGCATGTATCAGAAATCGCGGGCAGCAATTCGAGCAGAATTTTTAGTTTTAACTCTATTTAAATTTTTCTTTTGATGCTCGATATCTTTTCCTGATTTCTTGCTTTACATGGTAAAAGTAAAAAAAAAAAATTAAGTACACTAAGCACTCAATTTCTATTATCTAATACCTACTCATAAATTTGCAAAAACTACTTTGCTAAATTAGCTTTATCCTGTTGTTGGGACCTTCACTATTTTTGATCAAAATGACTGGTTGACCTGAAAATCCTACCGATGTTTAGCGAATCAAACTTTCCGTTGCAAATTTAGTACCGTTGGTAAGGTGACAAACTAGAGAACTAATTTAGAGTAGAATAAATTATTAAAACGCCGTAGTTTTTTTATTATTTCCGGTTGAATTTGATCGCAAAGTAATTTTTCTTTATTGATTTTTTTTAAAAGCATAAGCGTCTTATTTTTTAACCCTAGTTTGAGGGAAGTTCCGACGTATTTTATTCACAAATGTTAATGACTACCAAGAAATAATAAAAAAACTCTAAACTAATGACGAAAAATAAAGTTACGAATGCTTTAAGGTCAAATTTTGGAAAAATCTCAATAATGTATAAAAATTGACATATCTCCTAAAGTATAAAACTTTAGTTAGGGAAAGTAAGGTCCAATAATTAGCAAATGACCTCCTCTATATGCTAATTTGCTATGGCGGGTTTGGTACCAGTCACCCTGTATAATTAGAAATTAGGAGAAATCTGTTTCAAATACAGGGACTTCCAAAAATCTATAATAATTTAAAATCGGGTAAAGAATTGCAGACACTGGAGCATCGTCGTAAGGTTGCTTGTTTGACAGTATTTTATCGGCTACATTTTGGTGAGTGTGCGAGTGCTCTTTTTGACCACCCCTTTTTACCACCGGACTACCAGACGCAGACAGAACTTCCATCCCTATATAGTGGATTTTCCAAGAAGTCGAACAAAACGCTTCGATAGTTCCTTTTTGGTACGGATTGCCAAGGAGTGGAACAATCTGCCTGTTTCTGTTATTCCTGACCACTACAGTCCTGGAACTTTTAAGTGTCGAGTGAATAGGTTTCTCGTGGATGGACGTGTAACACCATAGTCTTCATGCGCACTTTCCATCAGGTGGCATGGAAGACAAACGTCCTATCCTTACAATATAAAAAAAAGAATGATCTGTGGGTTTAAATTACGAAGAACATTTGTTTTTTTAATATTTATCATAAATTAAAATTACAAAACTATTTATGACTTCATAGTAAAAAAATAAAATAAACATTAAATTTAATATTTTCAGTTTCCTATTTGTTACATACATTTTTAAGCATCAACATAATAATCTTTATATACATTTATTCTTTATTGTACATATTATATTTACAGAGTTAGTTTGTAACGTTTGTTGCCCGTGGTCCTATTCAAACTAAAATTAAACCATTTTGGAGAAAAATATGACTAAAAATGACATTGATTTATTCTTTTCGCTTAATGAAAGTTCATCTTTAAAATACTACCTATCCTTATCCCAGGAATTTCGTAAAATATTTTCTACCTTAGATATACTTTTGACCCCATATTTAGATAAATAGGTATTGTAGGTACCAACAATGGAAGTAAATGTAGAAACTGCAGTTTTTTTCATTAATATAAAAGGTGGTAAAGTAAAGTACTATTAGTACTAACAGTCAGAATAATAAATGGTTATTAATTCCACAAAAAGGTCGCCAAAGGACATTGGCCATCTTTGTATGGGACACTTACCTACGGCGAACTAAAATTAAATTAGGTTTGATGAATAGGCAATTAAATTTAGTTTACAATGGTATAGGTCCCATAGTTTTGGGTCGTGGAATAAATAGAAATTAAAAAAATATATATTTAAAATATTTGTTTTTTACTGTTCTGTGCCATAATTAAAAGGAAAAAAGGAATAAAAAAACAAAAAAAAACAAAACACGTTTTTCTCCTTACTATTATTTCGCTACATCCAAATCTAAAATAGTTTCCTCGAAAACCCACTAAGTTCAATATTCAAAAGAATTATGAGACAACTATAATTGTTGCAATCTTAGGAAATGAAAATAGGCGATGATTTTCACTATCCGAATTGCAAGTTGGAACACAACACTTACAGAATTGAGGCATCGTCTAAGTAAGACAATGTATTTCGTAGTCAGCAAATGGATTATTAAGATCTTAACTCAAAGTCTTAACCGAGGAGTTCGGTTGGATGTCAACTCTGACAATTTTGACAGTGACAACAAAAACTAATAAACGACAGCAGCGCCATGTGTAAACTATGGACTAAAACTGTCACAAGCCTGCACTGCGATGTAGCTGCGCAGCTTGCTACCTGCGCAAGGATAACATAACCAAGTTTTATGACATTGGGCGAGAGCGAGAACAAAACATGCACGTCAACTTGTCGGATTTAGTCAGGTTGGCTTTACAAAAATATCACGCAGTGATCTTTTAACATCCTTAGCGGTCATATTTAGTAATTAGGAAAAAAAGTCAACTTAGAATATGATTTTAATTTTACTAATTATTTCCATTTCCCCGTTGTTATGAATTAAAATAACTACATAATATTAAATATGATTGGAAACACTATGATTTAAAAATGTTTTGGTTTATGTTCGCGACTTTCAAAAAAGCGGGTAAAAACGCCCAATGTCGTTTGGTTAAAATGACGATTTTAAAATTCAACTAGTGATGGATTTGTTACATTCAGAAATAACTGCTGCACTTGATAAGCTGCCCTGATATAATGTAGTTATAGGTAGACCTAAGTAGAAGTGCATTTTTTGTATTGATTTTTATTTTTTTATAAATGTCAATAAATTTTATTTTATTTACACAATTTTACACAATAAATAATATTATAAATATTACAAGTGTCCTACTGATCGGACCACGGGCAATAAAATACCTACCAGTAGGACTATACGATAGGACCACGGGAAACATACGGTTTATAACTATACAACAGAGTACAAGGGGCCTTATCACCAAAAGATGATCTTTTCCAGGCAACATTTTTGAGAAGATAATAACAATGAAGTCGTCGTGGCGCCGTAGTTACTGTGTATATCAAACGATATCACAGGTTAAGTACTTGGATGGGTGACCGCTGACCATTCATTTCTCATGCGACTCCCATGCTTCGGACATTTTTGCACTACAGTTTTCAATACAGTTTCACTAAATACATTTTTACACCGGGTGAACGATCGAGCTGACTCTACATACATACATAACGTCACGCCTGTTTCCCTTATGTGGTAGGCAGAACACCAGAGGTTACAAAACTATCTGATGTCACGTTTGACAAATTTGGAGGTATTACAAAGATGGAGAGAGACTATTGTAGTGACAGGGGGTCAGCCTTTAGCCCACAAAAATGCCTTTAAAACCTCTGTCCCTTAACTGACTTTTAGAGTATGCCCGGGAAGAAAAGCAGCTGGCACGTTTTTCTTTCGCTCCCAGTCCACTGGCTCTATAATCTTTAATATTTATTTTTTTTACATTTTATTGAGTTTTTATATATTTATTTGTAACAAAACGTTATAGGTAGGTACGAAAATATTAAAATAGTCGGTATAGTAGGAATATTATTAGGATATACGAAATAGAAAAAAAGTTTAAATCAGTCTATGTTTGCAGCAACAGCTTCAAAAATATTGATGCAAAGGGTGATTTTCAGGGAAAATTTATATATCACTATTAACTTATTAACTTTTTAACCTCGTAACTTGGATATAAGACTTTCCTTTTTGAATTGTCATCCCATGGTCTACAAGCCCTTTTCGTTTGATCTGTGCGTAACGTGATTACGTGGGATACCCTGTATATATTTATATCTTTGTTTAGATAAACTTAATTTAGTAATTGTTGTTTTTATTATGAAAGTTTTTTTGAGAACGCTTTATTTAAAGACAAACTGACTTCAAAAATAAATACAGTCCGACAAGGAGATTTCTTACTTTTAAGTACTATTGCCGTCTTGTATTTTTTGTATTTTCAATTTCAATATAAAATTTTAAGTAACGATATGATTCAAAGAAATGTTCTTAAGCAGTAAATAAAAAGAGACTTAGCGAGGAAATGATTTAACAAAATAAACAATCTAACGCCCTATGAATTCGCCTATGAGGATAAACAAGAATGTCACTTTTGCGACTGGTTCGATACGTTTAAAGTTCTATTTTCCATTGCAAGTATGATTGGCTCCATACAACGTATAATTCATTTTACATTTTCTTTTATATTCAACGAAACAAAGTTTTCCAGGGGATTTGTTACTTCTGTAAAGAACTACAATAATAGAATAACAAGAATAACAATAAACAATAATAGAATAACAAGAATAACAAGTAACAATATAAATAAAGAAAGAGCAATACCGTTTTTTAGATAATAAAGAAATAATGATTCGAACATTTGTTTTTGTTAATAAGGCCACTTGATATTGTTCATTTTTGTAAAATATGCTGAATATTTTTCTTGTTTATGTAAAAATAAAGAAAAATAAGTTTTTATAACTATACCTTCTATGTAATTTCTTTAGTTATTACAAAAACTTCATTTTTGTTAGCCTAACTTAAGTACTTGCTCCGGTAAAAGAGGCACTGTGATGGAGAACATACGAGGTTAGCTTGAAAAATTTAGTTTTATAAATTGGCGCATGTCTGCAGAAGGCTTGATGTGCTGCCTTACGAAACTGTCAAAAAAATGACTTGAATCTAAACTTTATGTCCTCGACATTGAGTTGAAATTGGTTGGGGAAATTTGACACGTAATGTAACGCTTGATCTGCTGCCTTCTGTACCACCTCACCCATATTCCTGATGTGTGGTCACCATAAAACTAGCTCATTGAACTTACTTTGGGCTTACATAGTTAGTGTTTCTTTATTGAGACGTTAAATTGTTTTTCTTTCTGAAAACAACTTCTTCAACTTTATAACTACAATAAGTAAGTCCACATTTTGTAAATTTAAGCGTATTGCATATTTTAATATTGAATTTCAAAGTACAATAACAAATATGAGCGGTAAAAGTCATGAAGTAACATTTCCCAAGACGGTGGTTAGTTCCAATTTATGCCATGCGCCAGAAGATCCTTGTCGGACTATACACAATAATCATAGTTTTAAACTTAAATCATAAGGGTTATGTGTTTAACTTCAGATGACGTATCCTTAAAAGCTCATAGTCCTATCAAACCTAAAAAGGTATTTAATCATACAGCATATTATAGAAGAATTCAAAAGAAAGAAAAGCCTTACCATGTAGAATAGCTGCCATCATTATAAAAATACACTTTATTATTACCAAAAAAGTGTCTAATTTCAATAACCCTAAATATAAATTGAAGTCGTCGTGGCGCCGTGGTTACTGTGTGTATCTTACGATATCACAGGTTAAGCAACGTTCGGCGCGGTCGCTACTTGGATGGGTGACCGCCGACCATTCGTTTCTCACGGCGACTTCCGTGCTTCGGAGGGCACGTTAAGCTGTCGGTCCCGGGTGCTGTATACTTGTATACAGTACCTAGTCGTTAGGGTTTGTCAGAAGCCATATCGGCACCCTGAAAATTCTGACATCCACCACCCAGCACTGGGCCAGCTCGGTGGATTATGGCCTAAAACCTCCTCGTCACCCAGAGGAGAGACTCATGCCCTGCAGTGGGCCCATTAAACGGAGTTGTGATGATGATGATGATGATGATGAAATATAAATTGAAGATTTAGGTACAAAACGCAGCCGCTTGTATAATAAACCAATAAAATATTTTCCTTGCGACCTCGTTAAAGCAGGACTCTCAAGTAAATAACAATTGACAGTCAAACAAATCGTTGGTAACTCGGGATGCAGTCATTGATTTGATATTCTTAGATTTCAGTAGTAATGATGTGTCACCGTATTTACTAGATGTTCTCTTAAAGTAGGTTGTGGTTTATACCGAAGAGGTCTTATAAAATTTTATATTTATTTACTTAGAATTAAAAGTAATGAATAAAGTTTCGATTTGAGATCAGTAAGTGATTTAATTTATCGTACAAAGTATACCTTAATGATAAGGTGATACTGATAATAATGCGTCCTTCTAAATATGAAAATTGATATTAATAACACAAAAGAGGGCTTACTAAATAAAATTAAAGTCAGATCTTAAGATATCTTAATATATTCTTTTACTTTCAAATATAAATAGTCCAATATTTTCATACGTTTTCACGCCCAATAATAGGTATATAAAATAAAATACGTGGTTCATTGTTATCCACTCGTGTGTGACTCTTTATAAAGACACGACATGTGATGTGTTAAAATGTAATTAAACGTAAAATTAATTGGTTAAAATGTGTTTTAATTAATTAACTGTTTTATAAAAATATTTATTGACATAAATTACCCTGAAAGTGAAAGAGCTTCGTTGAAAGTATTGCCTCTGAGGGTCAGGAGTTCTTACTTAAAGTTTAAGCCTCGATTTCACCGATTTCCTTCTGAGGCTAGATTAACCAATCTCGGATTAGAATAGGAAATCTATGGATTGTAAGTTTTCCTATTCTGAGTCATCTTACATCGATTCACCTATCATTCACTATTTCGAATTTCCCTTGTACATAAACAAAAACGACATCACCGGTAGGTTGAAATTTATAATCGCAGTTTGCTTTGAAGCCTATCTTTAAACTTTACAAACTGAGTTACAAAAACAAACAAACTGTTTTATTCTGTAAAAACAACTCAAAATTTCTCTTATTTGATAAGGGATAGTCTGAAGTTAGAAAAAATGTTAATGAATTTGATTCAATGTATGAGCCGAAGACCGAGGACTTTTTGTGTTTCGTGAAAAGAAATGACGTAAATTAATTAAGTATCTGAAAATATGTTAAGGTAATTAATATATTCCAGCAGTGTTTTTTCAGTTGTTTACAGCCAAAGCGTTAATTGGATTTTGGCTAATCTTTTAGGGTATTTTCGTTTATGTGACACATTTAGCTTTATTTTTAGATCAATATTTAAATAGAACATTAAGTAGGTTTTTCTAATGCTCTGAAGAATTTTTCCGTGAAATTTTTAATTAGCTGAAAAAACCAAATATATTTTTAGAAGGAAGCGTATAAACACTATCAACGCTAATAGAAAGAGCTATAAAAAAGAAAATGGAGGACTACGAAATATTTTTCATCTGAAATTTACTACGGCTTGCTTCTTAACACTACGTACTGGCTACGGAACTGGTACGTAGCCCCATCAGGCTTTATAACACCAACAAAGTTTGTTGTAAACTTACGAAGTGGAAAACTAAATGATACAAGAAAGTTAATGATTTATTGAACCATACTGAGTCCAACTCACAGCTTTGCAGCCTTTTACCCAAGTAACTTTAGATCCTTGAGGGATTTTGTGATAAAATATAGCCTTCTCACTCTTGTGGCTATCAAATGCAAAAACATTTTATTCAATCAAACTCGACTCGCGCGTTGCAACAAACAAACTCTCTTCTATTATCATACGCCTTGGACAGTTTGTATTAAATAAGTGTATATTCTAGAAATAGACTCACATTTGTTTAATATTTCATAACATTTAAGATTTGACTCTGTGAAATCTCTATCTAGGGAGTAACATTACATACCTAGGATGATCAGAGAAGCCATTGAAATAAAAAAAACACCCCAATTTCAACGGAGGAGATGGTTGGAAACAATCACCAGCATGGGACCCTATTTTCAAAGATATTAAATCAAACATCCAACAAACAACACGACTTATACACGATATGTACCTACTCAAGGCACTGTCAGCTCATTTTATGTTAGCCCTGAACGGTATGCTCGAAGACTGAGATACAGAAGGAGATGATGTATTACTTTTTCCACCTTCAATCTGACGCCTGACATCTCAGTCGCTCGTGATCACGGGGACTGTAGACACCGAAACGTCGAGTTAAAATGTAAAATATAAATTATACGCCATTAGTTAAAAAGTAGTTTTTATTTAAATTATGAATCGTGAAAACTTAAGACAATATTAGCCTTAAATTGCAAAGAGTCTAGTATGACTTGAGAGCAAATTGTTTTGTTCATCCCGAAAACTTCGGCTGAAGAAATGAACCTGGCACCTCCGGCAGAAAGGCAACGCTGTCATAGTTATGAGATACCATAGTTCACTACAGGTTATTTCATTATACAATCTTTGCTTACTTTGAGTTGTTTGTGTGATTGTTTGGAAATGTTATTTTATTTTACTCGAATTTGGGCGGTTTCGGCTTGAAAGTATTGGTTTTATTTACAAAAACCATTAATGTAGAGCTTAGAAAGTAAATAAAAAGGGTATACAATACAAGTCAGATCTTTGAAAAACATTTGTCCACCGACTTTGAGTCATCGCAATGCCAAAGTAAATTTAATAAATGAGAGTAAAGGAAAGTTTTTGGGATTTGACTTAGTAGATAACCCTTTTTTGTATCTGACCTTTCTTCCCTCTTCCCCTCACGTGTCGGATGCCGTACCACGGCAAGAAAAAAAACCGCCGTTAAGTGCCCCTTGCCGAGGCACAGCAAGGTGTCAGTTGTGCTACAAAACTGTGTTTAACTTACAATATACAGAGCCTATCTTTCTTCGATGCATAAGAAATCGTCTAGGAAGAAACAGGCTAGCTATATTGCCTTGAAGTTTTAGCTAGCCGCCATACTTAAAAGTTTAGAAAAACGTGTCTGAAGTTCGCGCACTGAAAGGCGTGTAGGGCTGTTTAACTTTTGAGTGTCTATTTTGTGGGTTTAGCAATAGATATTCTCATTATAAAATTGTTATTAATTTATTTCTATTACCAATATAGTATTATAGTACATAAGTTTAATATTTAACAATGGAGAAGTATGCATAAATAAAGACGATTTTTTTTTAACTTATTTAAACCAAAATTTTATTTATAAATTTTTTTTAACAAAGTCATATACAGTCAGTTAAATAATCTTATCTTGTTTCCAAAAATATATAATTTGTTTATGCTTCAATAAAAAAATTCCAGGAAATTATGGGAAATCTGACAATAGGTAAGATTTCTGCGTAAACAATTTTGAGGGCTGACGCGCCACGGTGGTCAGTCGCGTTTTGAGCCCGTATTATTAATGATGATCGTTCTGTTCTAATATAGGTCTCGAATGGTTCCTTCTTCTACTATCTTTCCAGTTTTGACTTGAAAATAACTAACTACGTGTAAAAGTAGTAGTGTAAAGAATAAAGGAATAGATAATCTTGTGATTGCACAATGTTTTTAAGTCTATCGTGTCTAATTGGGGATATTGGATTCCAATAAGCAGCAGAGTCTTGTTTGCTGGTTGTTTTTAAAAATATATAAAGTCGTTCATGTAGTACGATATTATTATTAAGTCATACACTTAGGTATAATATTTTAATTACATTTTATCATATTTAATTAAATTTTATATTCCAACTCGACATTTTGAATCGCTTGTGACTCTATAAAGACACCATTTTATTAAATGCCGCATAATATTAAACGCTTCAAAATTCTTAATTTAACGTTCAAAGAATATTTTACATTAATTCTAACTTTAAGTCTCCACTTGAGTCACAAATTGATTTCACCGTTTTAGCTCCTATGGGTCGTTTATCTTGGAAATATTTAGCACGAACATTCCGCTTTATTTATCATATTCTCGAATACCTTGTTTCGGAGATATGTGGGCGTAGGGATTTGCCTGAGACAATATGAGGGCTGATATATTACTATTCTCTATCGATGGGCACTGGGCGAGCTTGTTGATGTATCGTTGAAATCTTCTCGTGGCCCGGGAATGAAAGCTATTGGACAGCAGTGAGCCAATTACCAGGGGCTATGCTTATGATCATATGGTAGCCTATATACTCGTATATTCTCAATATAAGTTTACAAATTCATAAATATTTTATTAGTTCACTCACCTTGATATACTTATTGCTTTTTGTCATCCATTTTAACGTTGGTTTCTAATAAATCTGAATGTATTAGTTTAAAAAATAACTATTCCAAGATCATTTACTTTACATTAAATTTCAAATGTAAGGAAATGGAATCTAAGATATACTGTTCGTTGAGGTCCTCGAAATCAAAAGTAACTAAATCTTTAAAGTCTTAAGAAAAAGTGATTCATGTAACGTTATCTCACTTTAAACATTTTTAACCCTACAAAACGTACCTAACAACTAAAGAAATATCGAATATTGTTCAGCATTCGTAAGTTTATTAAAATAATAAGCAAAGTAAAAGTTGTTTCATCGAACAAAGCGGATCACACGTGAAGGGTGCAGTTTCTGTATTGTTACACGATTATTTTTCAGACTACCATTCAAATAGCTGAAGTGGAAAAATCATTTGCACACGTGTGACTTTATACTCAAGCACTATAGAAATGAATTGATGCATTTACAAGAAATGTCGGATATGTATTTTATTTCTCTACTTACGTTGTATTATTTTCTAGGTCGCTGGGATTCAACTACTGTTGCATTCTAAACAAAATAGCATGATAAATTGTGATATATGTGATGATATTTTTATTGTATTTTACATTTACAAGTTTTTTTTTTCAAAACTTTGATATAAATATAAGAAGATATATAAAAATAAATATGATTTATAAAAATCTATGTTTTGATCTAGTTGTTTAGTTTAGTGAATTGCTGGAGAGTTTTCAGTTCACCCTTCTTTTACCCTATGAAAACGATTTAGAACGTATTCTAAAAAAATTGAGGACTGCCAATTCACCGTCTATGCTCCATAAAAAGAAGTAAACTACTGCCAAAGTTGAGTTCCGTTCTTTATTGAAACATTCAAACTACTCGAAAATTCGTTGTGACGAGATTTCAGTGATTAAAGGTAGAATTAATTAGCCAATCATGGCGAAGCACGCCTTAAGGGCGTGTACACAAGTCACCGTGCGGCGCCGATTGCTGTGTAAAAAACGGTACCGCCGCCGGGGAAAAACCAAAATCAAAGGTCTTTGCTGACAATACAATACAATGAGCGATGCGACCTGCGCAGCACACCATGGACGTGGACATTCTGGGTTCAGGGTTACTGGTGGGTCACTTTCGAAATTCGAGAACATCATAGTTTGAGATCATTCATGAAGAGAAAAATTTTAATGAAAAATAAATATTCCATTTGACTGAGTGAACTTAAACGAAAGTTAAATAATTCATCACGTAACGCATGGTTACACTAGCGCAAATACTACTTTTGAGGCGGCGCGCCCCTTACAGAGTTAGTGCCGCGCAATAAACTCTTTATTTAGGTATAGGGAATTCTAGTGAAAAATTAAGTACCTATCTACTTTTTATTTTTATTATTATTATTATTTATACAGACCTTAAGTATAGTTAGATAGTTCACATAAGAGGTACGAGCTTACGTCTAATGATGGATTTACATTTTATTATTAAAACTTGAGAGCCTAATATATTTCATCGTAAAGAATTTTATACAGTTTTGGTTTTTAATTAAGTAATTCGTTCTTAAAAAAGAAAGATGTAAGTAGGGAAAAATAAAAATTATCTAAACTTGAATTATATGATTTGATACAATTTGTTAAAAAAATTATAATAACGTAAGTAGCTAAGTAACTATTTTATAAGAATTATTGAGTCAGAATGAGTGTGTGTGTGTGTGTGTGTACGTGTGTCTGCATTTATAACATAATTATGATCAGAATCGAGTACTGAGTGCTCTCCTTCAATATCCTTCAATATCTAAAAAAATCTTTTCAGATTTTCATATTTTTAATGTAATATAATGTTCGCATACCATAAGTTACTAAATCAACTTAAGCAGTTCATTATACCAACATAGTATTTCTTTGTCTCGCAATCAATATGTCTTCATATCTCACTTTTATTCATTGCTTGTTATTATTTTCCTCATCTGTATTCATGTGAAGGTTATTCAAGGGCTATTTAATTAGTGTTCCCAATGTAATTAGGTCTACAAGAGATCTGCCACATGAACGCTACTTTAAGCTCCCCTTGTGCTGGACAATGGAGTGACAAGTTCATTTCTTATAGCCTTCTTTACTAACTTAAAGAGAAATGCTGCTTTATTAAATTTCCATAAAAGAAGTTTTTAACTATTTCATCTTGAAAAAGAACTTGTATTTAAAAAAAGAAGCTTTAGGCTTAACTTTAAGCCTGTAATAGCTTTTTACTTTTTAAATTGGTGATATACCATTTTATATATATAGGGTGACTGGTGGGTCACTTTCAAAATTCCAGGACGTAATAGTTTAAAATCATACATGAAAAGAAAAAAGAAATATTAATTATTTACTGAGTAAACTTCTCCGAAAGTGAAAGAATTCATTACGCAACGCATGGTTACATTAACGTAATACAACAAATACTTAATGTGCGTGTTGCGGGAACACTGCTGTGTGCGTGTTGACTGATGCAGCGCGTCGGGATAAGTGTAGTAAGGTCTCTTTATTTATTCATAAGGATTTCTGGTGAAAAATTAAGTACCTACTTTTATTACATAATTATGACCAGAATCGAGTACAAAGTGCTCTCCTTTAGTATTGAAAATTTGTCTCCAGTCACCCTGTATATTTACATTGTTAGAATGAAAAAAAAAAAATTTTTAATGAAAGCTTCGGGCATAATATTGCCGATTCATTTCTTTTGGTCACCCTTCCTTGGGTTCATGCATATTTAAAGCCGAGATAGTAGATTTTTTATAGAATTCGTTATTTTTTTAAATCGTTTTACAGCGTGTGTATAAATTTATATTTTTTATAACCTATAAGAGCTATAAAATAACATATTTTAACCAAATAACTTACAGATGGCAGAAGCAAGCGTATGTATGATCTTAAAAGTATAGTCTTAGCATTTTATATTACGGCATTACAAAAAAACTGTATCTTTTTATTTTGTTGTCATCAGTCGTAAGGTAAGTATATTTCAGAAACATATTTATTTATAATCGTTTCAATTTTAATCACGCATGAAAACATAAGTAAAATAAGCCCTCAAAAAGTTCGGCAAAAGAAAACACAATAAGAATTGTTATGAACGTATTCTAAAGAATGTATACAAGCAGGTTTACAAACTTTTTGAAGTATAATAATTCAAAATACACCGTTTGATGTCGATAACTTTCTTTGCTAAAAGGCGCGCTTTTTTGTGTTAAGGTAAAATAAAATAGTCACATGAGAAGCAATATTTTTTAATATAAGCTCGTAAAAAATGTAGAGGAAATTTAAAATTTCACTCGTACTTATATTTTCTATTAGGATTATAATATTTTTGAATTAAATATTAACTGTTTCTGTTGCTAATAAGTTTATGAGAAAAATTTCAGCAACTTCATGTTTTTGAAATAAATATCGCATCTTAAATTTCACATCCACAAAGTTTTTTGTATTTGTCTTTTTTCTTCGCTTATCTTTTTAACGATACTTATTGTATCCTATACTAGCGGATATCATTAAGGAATTCATACATCCGTAGCGTATTTAAGGAAAGTTTAGAGGTGTGACTAATATATTCATATTAGTTATACATAACAGTTACACGGCAGAAATGTTATATTCGGTTTTACGAACATTTCTTTATTATGTTATTCAATAATAGTCAAATTACAGTGAGCGACCAAATTATCATGATGAAATTGAGCACTCGTTAATAAGTAAATGCTATTTCGTATAAAACCATTACAGATTTTTAAATTTACGTCTGTATGTTTCTTTTTAATATGGAATTGATCATAGAAATTATATGCAACTGCTCCGTAAAGATTTGATGAAATGCCTAACAGTTGATTTAAAGTCACTTGCCAGCGACAGAACTTCACTATTTCGAGTCAAAAACGAAGAGTAGGTAGGTATTAGTATTCAGAATAATGTCAAGAGAGTACATTTTGAAATGATCACCCATATTTTAATGCCAATATCTACACAAAGGGCGTGCATAAAAACATCAATTGGTTAAAGCAAAACATTAAAATTATATTCAGTAAGCTCAAACAACTATATTTAACGCATGCGTGTCACTTTAGTCGTATTTTCATACAATATAAAAATTAAAAATATAGCGACCACCGAATCGCCATGAGATACTAACTACCGCAGACATAAATCTATAGGTATCTGTTCTAACTACCTATCCGAGAACCCTATGGAATTTTCTAGACATTTTCCTGGTATTGAGGCACTATGAACTAGAGTCGTAAAGCTATCGTAATAAAATAATGTCACAAATATTTATTTTCAATTCATCAAATGCCCTTTGCTGCAAAGAGTTGTAGAACAAATGTGGTTGGGATTGATGTGGAGAGGCTGCCTGCAAGAGGTTATGCGCTAATTAAATTTAACCCTGTATAAGCATAAATGGTCTTAAGTTTTCGCGATTCATACTATTAAATAAAACACTTTTTAACCGGATTTACACGGGGTCTGCAAAGACACCGAAACGTCGAGTCGAAATTTAAAATGTAAATATACGCGATAAATCCGGTTAAAAAGTGTTTTATTTAAAGCATAAATGGTTTCAAAATTTGAGAAAAATTGTAATTGAATTCGAACTCTATGCCCTTGACATTACGTTAAAAATTGAAATTTAACAGTTTTGTAACGCTTGATTTCCTGCTTTCTGTACGGAAAAGCTTTTAACGGAAGTTGGTATAATATTTTGCTAGCTGTGAAACAAGTCGTGATTCATGAAATTATTATAATAAGCAAAATAGTTCATTATTGTAGCAGTAGAATTTAACTGAGTCTATTTTTTTTTGTTGCCGATTTCAAGAATTGTTCTAAGGTATACTTTAAACAGTTACAAAGTCACAATATAAACATTTTCAATGAAACAAGATATTTTGAAAATAAAATCCAATAAGTAGGAGGTATTAGACAAAACATAGATACAAAAGAGAGTGCTAATTGTAGGCCCGGTTATTTTTACTGTAATGATTTAAAAAAAGCAGAAATAGCAGCACTATGAAACTAGACATATTTAATAATACTTGCATAATTTTTTGAATTAAATCGTTTGTGATGTGGAACTCGATCCTTTGCGAACTCCGATCGCTAATGGCGCAGAAAAGGACAGGCGATCATTAAAATGTCAATTGAGATTAATTTCTAACTGAATTTACAAAAGAGATTGGGCACGATTCGACATTGAATTATCTTATCTTAAGTGTTTCATAATGACGTGGCAGAAAGAGAAAAAAAATAGTTTTTGTATGACCCTGTCACGTTTCACGTCGTCGTCTTGACACTGGAGAGACGAAAATGCAATGTCAAATACGGCCCATTTACCCTCGTCTTAAGTGACAGTGATGTCGTGTTTGTAGTCAAATAGCTATTAAGATATAAATCAAATAACAAGAACTTATCATTGAAACATTTGACAATCGAAATGCTCAATTTAGGGCATCAATTCATATTATTATGCTCCTGCCTAATAAGGCCCTTAGAGACAATGGCTATCTGATCAAGCTGCTTAATCAGTTCAAGCGTTTTACCTGCCTAACTTTTGAACTGTTAACCATTTCTTGATTTAAATATAGCTTGTAGCTAAATATAAAGGATACAAAAAGTATTCGTCCCCCCAGTGCTAGATTGTTCTATCTACCATTGAGCCGATTTTACAGATAAGATTATTTTGTTTTATTTCTTTACGAAAGGTTCAAATTAAAGATTAAGGGGTTTTTAAAAATATTTTAGTTATCAATTACCCTACCTAGTTAGGACTCTCTCACGAAACAATAGTTAATTTAATGTTATTTCACAGTTTTTTGGAAGATGAAAATATTTTATGAGAAGGTTAAGATTAATATGTGGATTTAATTTATGACAAAACTAAATTATAGGTAAATATTTTTTTTTGTTAATTGAAATTTTACAATTCTTTTAAGTGGCCAAATTTTTCTGACTATTGTAAAATCGGGGCTTAAGGTATTTCTTAATAGAAATAGTTGGAAAAACGCTTTTAATTTTTATTATTTAGTCGTAAATAACAGATTAAACTTAAATGTTGTTAAATTATGAGAATTATAAAATATCACAATATTTTTTTTTCATAAATTAAATCCACATATCATTCTGAACCTTCATAAAAAATACCCTATATTTGGAGATAGAACAAACATGCACAATTTTAATTGTGATCGCGGACTTTGCACATTGCCTCATTAGATATAGGATACAGTTACTATTTTATTTTGTTATGCTTATTTGTTCTATGTCCCAAATAGATATACAGGGTGTTTCCAAGAAAAAAAATATGAATAGGTACTAAAATTAGATCGATTTTGATCTGAAATTTGATTTGATTTTGTAATAAAACTATATTTCAAATTATATATTTAAAATTTATATTTGGCCCTCAAACCGGGAAAACGGTAAATAAATAACAAATCTAACACTATTTACCTAAGAAAGAAAGCAAAGAAGTTGATCGTACAAATTGTCTTAAAGTCTTATATTCAAAGAGCGCGCGGCATTTTCGTAAATTTAAATGAAAAAGAACTATGTATTTACCAACGAAATATTTTAACCAAGTTTAATACCTACACGTAAATAAATGAACTACCTTTGATGATTTTTGATTTGTCTGTGAAGTGTACGGGCAGTTTAAAACGTAATATAATAAATATGTGGCTATATTTATAAATATTTATATGGCTATGTTTAAAATAAGAGGAAGAAAATAAAAAAGTAACACTCTGTAGATTATCAAAAAAACTCGTCTAATTGCGGCTGCTTCGGATCATATTTACTTTTCTTATTAATTTTAGACATCGTGTGAAACACTTTAAAGTAAATCACACACCAAAAACGCTATTATTTATGGTGCAGAGAGGTAACAGTTTACTTTTTAATTCAAACTGAAAAATTTACAAAACAATCAAAATGGTGGAGAGTGTAAATAAAAAAAATAATAAATAAAATCCCCAGACAATCACACCAACTACATGGGCCCAGCAAGCATAGCTTGTGTTATGGGATACCATGTAGCGAGCTAGGGGGGAACCTAGACTATAAATACATAAATAGATAAACACCCAGATACTGTACATTTTTTTTTCTTGTTCCGTGCGGGAATCGAACCCGCAACCACTAGCGTCTGAGGCAAACAGGTTTACCCCATCGCCAAAGTGGTCGTTGAACGCTGTGTCGTGTGACGCTGCGGTCAGTGATTGGTCAATTGAATGGACATAGAACACTCTAGCGCTCAGTGTTTATAACGTTACAGGACTAAGAACAAACTCTGGATATAGTACAAAAAAACACGAAATTTACACCACGTTTAATGTCACATATAAAATATAAATGTTATTCTTTGCTGCTTTAAAATTTTGACATTCTACATTCTTTTACCAGCAGTTTTGAAATTTGACGCTTAATAATGCTGTATTTAAAGTTGATTTTCAGAAAAAATGGTAGATAGAACAAAGAAGCACTGAGGTGACGTATTATTACTAATTATTACTTACTTGTTTCAAATGGAACAGATACTGTAGATTCAAAGCTCTATAACTGACGGAGGTCCTCAAAACCTCAGGAAAATTAAAATAATGCAAGTAGTTGCGTATGGGGCTTTGAACCTACAGTATCTGTTGCATTTGAAACAAGTCTATAATAGCTTTTGTATTCTTTACGCTAAGCATACATTATGCTTTAACACTGATAATGTTTAGCCAAACAATATCTTATATACCAGTATACGCAGTATCATTGCATTTCTGTATGTATGTTTACAATCACCGAGAGGTATGTAAACTTTGTGGTTAAGCCGTGGTGAGCTTATGTCATGCTTATATATACTTATAAGGTTGTGTATGTTTATACTGTGAGCTTATGATAGATAGGGTTGAAAACTAGCTCTTATCTTGTCTCTTGACTACGTCGGTATCAAACCAGAATTAATTGTAAAGAAACAAAGTCGGAGTATTCACAAAGCTATGTTACAAGTATATGTAAATACGACTGTTGAGGCAGAAATGTTAGATTCTTACTTATGAAATTAGTGTTCTATACAGGGTCCGCTTATAATAGTCAATTATATTTTAATAACAGATTAGGAACGATGAGTGGGTCTGAATTTCAAAAAAAAATTATAATTTCTTAAAATTATTTTCATAAATTAAAATTTCAAAATTCATCTTTGTGAGTAAACTTTAAGATTAATCTACATTTTATGACTACATAAAATTAGATGGAAACGATTTTATTACTTGCTGTTATAAACTCGAGATCAAACTTAAAGGAAACTGAGTAAGCCTGGGCCACAGGGTTAACTGGTTGACTTTGGTCTAAAAAAATAGCTTATTTTATCCTTATTCAAAATACATAAAACCCCTAAAAATAAAGTGAGGGGGAAACAAGTTAATTCAAGATATGGAAATCGCTGTCATGGGTTTTTAGTACGTATGGATGAATAACTTATAATATAATTGAAAATACGCTGAGAAAAATTGAAGAAATATTAAATGAGAATCATTATAAGGTTATGTAAACAAACCGCGTTAGTTTTATTTTAAATAATTATTTTGTAATTAAAATAGGCGAAATTCTTTATTAGGTTTGGCAATACTGAGTGAATGAAGAACGAAACTATGGTAATTGACTCGTTCAGTAAGTCAATCGATCTATTTGTTCACTCGCTTGTTTGGTTTCTTTCCTTGCGCTTGAGTATTTTCATGGTTTTTTCTATTTTTAACGACTTCATACAATTACTACAACTTGGTTGACATGATGTGAGAGGTTTTAATAAAATATATGGATAGCCGTAAGAAAACTGAAAGTTGTTAGTATCAATTTATTAGTTTGAATAGTTGTTTAAAACTATAACTAATAACTAAGTAAGTATAGGTAATATCTTATAATGTCCTATTTTATCTAGTATGCTATTTAAGTAAAATGTGCTTCTATTTATTTTTAATTATAAACTCTCTAAAGAATTCAAAATACAATAATTCATTTATAGATCTCAACAATAAGAAAAAGAATAGCTTTCGGAAGTGATTCTAAGTTCACTTAACTTCTGTGTATACCTATAGACTATATTATGGATAGCTCAATTCCTCAACACTGGTTTATCTTGAAAATTTCGGTGATGAAACATGATTATATTTTAAATAAAAAAAGCAAATGTCAAGTTGTTAACACCGTGGCCCAGAAATGTATGGAGCAGGTTCTGTCTCCTTTTGGTCACTTAGAAGAATTTTAAAATATTAATTTATGAAATATATTTAAAAAAAGATTTTTTATTCGTAATGATGACCACTCATCAGTCTTAATCTGCTATTAAAATGTTATTGATTATTATAAGGCAACCCTATATAATAAGTAAAATCGAAAAGAGAAATTGTATGCTTAGTTATATGAAGTATGCATGTATGGGAGAAATATTGGGAGGACAAAATATTTGAAGGCAGTTGCTGCTTTGACCAGAAATTGTCCAAATTCCGAAACGAAGTAGTTATCTGTTGGAAAGAGTACTGAGGAGAAAGAATTTGGTCGTTCGTGTCAGTCCAGTCACAGGGTTGGTTTTGTAAGTAAAAGTCTACGGAACGAAAATTTTGGAACCAAAAACGCACCATGCTTTATTTCATAGAACCTTCACTAATCAATAATCGTCATTCATCTTTCGAGCTCTTCCTGCTGAGTTGGTACCGCGATAGAACTCATTTTACGCGATTATCTAATAATTTCACGCGATATTTAAAGTTTCCCATCATGTGAACACAAATACATCAAAGAAGCAAATGGTACAAAAACAAATGAAGCACTGTATTCCAGACGGAACAAAGCGAGTATTACTGAATAATACATTTGTATTTGGAACTCCAAAGTAAATGCCAGGTATTTGAGATCAAAGTGGTAAGTTCCTGGCTCCCTATATCGTAAATATGTGATTCGTTGGGTCATAGTTACAAAAAAGAAAAAAGAAAACACTGTAGGTTTTTTCAGTAGAACTCAAAAATAATAAACATATGGATGACCTACCTGCCTAACGAGATAAAAGACTTCGCTGATATTTACTTCCGTTTTAAAGATTTAAGTTTTTCTTACTCTTTTAAAATATGAATATTAAAATTGAGAAAAATGCAGTGAGTATTCCGGCAAGGTTTCATGAAGAGCCAGTTTTCCTCTAGTCCGTATGCTGTCACCTTCAACCTCATATGCGCTTATCATCAGATAAAATGGAGATCTAACACAGGTATTGTAACTGACAAAAATTGCACTATTAAAAATACTTCATAAGAGTTCATTATTAAGAGAATATTATTGAATATATGTTCATTTTATTTGAATTTATTATAAGTTTACGTCCCATCTAGTCCGCCTCTTAAAGATACCGGTGTAAAAGTGCCCATTACGCTAGCGGCATTTCCACGCTGAATTGCCAGAGACAACCTCTGCGCATGAAACATACCGGAGCGGGGGTCGCAGCCTCTCAGCCCTCAATGTACGACCTATCTCTTTATGAAACCATGCGTTTCATTTTTCCAACATTCCATTGTTTCCACGGCTATTGGAGTAAATATACACTGCTCCTTCAACATAGTATACTTTGTGCGCTTTCTTTCCGCTGCTCCCGGTCGCAGACAAGTACGCTTCAGGTGACTGGGTGCAAGTGCATCGACGCAAGTAGCATCCCACAACATGCACCTTGCGCGCCTACAAGTTACCAGCGTTGGACCATCTGGTCGTTTGCCGTCGGTACGGCAGAGGTCTGGAGGTTCCAGCAAGCACGGAACGTTGGCCGATACTAAGGCTCTGCGAACGCCAGCTTAATTCAGCCTAAGCGCATGATGCCGGGTAAACCTCCCTGAACTACAAATACAACTAAGTACATGATAATTATAATAAATTTCTTTATTGTGGCAACTTGGCCCACTGATTAGTTTTACAACTTAAAATTGAATTAGTGAAACAATAAATATTAATAATTTATATATTCATAACACTACTGACCACTTACTATTACTATTTCACCGTATAAAATAAAAATATAGTCCCTTTATGTAATAAAGTAGATTTTAAGTATTGAATAAATTTTTAAATTGATGAAATTTAAGAGATAACGAAGTAGACTATTCAAATGAATTACAATAAAAATTTAATTATTAAATAGTTAAAACATCTAATTATGGGCATTGCTTTCATGCTCTCAACTACAAATACAAATGTGCGGCTTGCAAACGCTACTTCCTATCCGGATGGCAACGGAAGACAACAAAGAATCGTTGTCGAGAAAGGTCCCAATCGTTTTTATTTGAAAGGTCCAGCTTATGCTCAGTCTCCGTTAAAATCTCCACACACAACACGTACACATGCCGATATCAACCTATAAGTGCCAGCCTGCATCGACCTTAGTATCATATGAGTAATTTTATCTTAAGTATCCACTCGCCTTGTCCGAGATAAAAATCGATCAA
Organism: Stenoptilia bipunctidactyla; assembly: GCA_944452665.1. NCBI lineage: Eukaryota > Metazoa > Arthropoda > Insecta > Lepidoptera > Pterophoridae > Stenoptilia > Stenoptilia bipunctidactyla. The sequence continues at coordinate 44,022,610 of OX101721.1, read as the reverse complement.
TCCACTAAGTAATTGCATTTCCACAAAGTCACTGTGAACTATTGCGGTGATGCACAACATTGAACGTTCAATGTCACACAACAAGGATTAGTGAATTTAATTCCCAATCGTTTATATAATTAGTACGATCATAAAATTTTGGAATAACATTTTAATGCTGGCTTAAGCCGTTTCAAATATTTAGTTTAACTAGCAACTGGTTTGTAGTGGAGTAGTAAATTTTGGGAGCTTATTCGGAATTCAAATTGTCGTAAGTTTTCACGATTCAGTTTTTTTTAAACTAGCCACCGTGCGCGGTTTTACCCGCGTAACTTTTGATCCCGTGGGAATTTCGGGATAAATATAGCCTGTATCAAATGCAAAAAGAATTTTTCAAATCCCACTTGTAGTTTCTGAGATTAGCGCGTTCAAACAAACAAACAAAAAAAAAAACTCTTCCGCTTTATATATGTATGAGTATAGATAAAATAGTGTTTTAACTGGATTCTATGGCGTAATGTTATTATATTGTACAAATTAACTCAAGGTTTGAGTTGCGTTTAAATTCTCTTAATCCTGCACGCTACGGTCGTCGTAGTCTTAAGCGGATCACACACTACACAGATGCAGTCAGATATCTGTATCTGTTCATATGTCAGCCTATATAGTTTTCTATACAATTTGTATGAAATAACACACACTGCACAAATAATATAGTGAATGTATCGTGTCGTATTATTATCTGCTCAGTGTAATCTTACTGGTGTTTTGAGATAAGTTTTTGTACGCAGATAAATTAGTATCGTATCTGTTTTAGTATGTGACTCGTTTTAGAAGCAGACGGTGGTGATGGTTAATAGCTTTATATCTGTTAACCTGATGCTTTCCACTTTAGACGAGACTAAGGGACTATACAGTGTCTTTACAGACGCGCCTTAATAAACTACTTTATCAGGGCCAAATGGAAGGATTGTCAAGGAATACACAAGGGAAATTTCGTCCATGTAAATTAAATCTGATGATTTCAGTAATCAAAATTAGAACCGACTACCCGGGGGTCAGAAGGTTTCCTTTTAATCTAATTTGACAATACCTACATTGTGTTGTTGGGAAGAGGCTCCGTTATCTCGATTGCGTCTATTTTGAGGATGCAAGTATTTCATTTTCCTATTTTTTTTTTAACTTTTTTTACTTTACAAACCGTACAACTTTGAATCCCGCGAGAATTAATGTTTCAAATATTATTTTACTTATAAACAAACAAGAAGGGGCTAAATATTTATTCGTATATTATAATATTTATTTTTAGAATATTTTCCAAATTCGACGGAATTCAAGATCAGTTTGTTCAAACATAGATTTAAACTTTATTTATTAGAAGTATATATTAAAATTATTTTTTCGAAATTCTCAGTGTGTAGTTAGATAGCTGTTTTAATAGATAGATAAAAAATGATAATATTACTATATATATAATTGTTTAAAAGGGCTGTGACATAAAATATTTAAATTTTGTTATTTTTAATGTTTAAAAATAACATTATATAAATATTTTTCATCTTTGAAGATAGGCTAACTCTCAAGCACCAAAGGCCTAACTTATATAAGGAAAATATTGCAATAAAATCGATCATCGCTTTAAACAATTACCATGGCATTCCGTTCAATTGAACTGGTTTATTTAAGGACAAAACTCTGAAGTTATATAAATACACTTAGTTAATTCATATATACTCATGAATGCAATTCAAAAGATATTTCTAAAACGTATAGAGGTAATTGTTTGTTTAAAGTTGTGAAGTTGATATAAGGTAGTTGCAACTTGAGTTTGCAATATCACTCAAGACCATATTAGTTCTGTAAAGTTGCAATTTCAATTCAATAAAGCGGTCTCTAGGTTTCAAATTACAAAAGAATTTAGAATTGCTTTTTCTTAATGATACAAAGGTTTGTTCAACTATGTTATTATTAACGTCTCTACGAGAAAATGTTTCTATGAGTTAACGTGAATCTTACAAGATTTTTTTTTCCGTGTTAAAATATTATTGTTATGTAATAATAATATTTATGACAAAGTAACGAGATCACGAAATTTCGTAACAAAAACGTCAGCGTTTTGATGGTTTTAGGCTGCAAACTGAAAGGCAGCGACAGCGACAGCGGCGCAGGCAGCGGGGCGGGCAGCGATTTCCGCGACACGATAGAAAGTATTGAGTTTGATTGAAACAGCGACAAATCGCCCAGATTCCCTGCGTCACTGCCCGCGCTGCTGTCGCTCGCGCTGTCGCTGTCGTCCAGTTGGCAGCCTAAGTTTAAGCAAGTTGGATTTACCCCAACTTCTTTCAGAAGTTCTTGTTCGTTAAAGCATTGAATTAGTCTATATTTTGTTTGGTTCTTTGTTTGTTTTAAGCGATAAATAACAGTCCGGGATGAAAATCTATTTTTGTGTTTGATAGCCTTATTCTTGAGGACGATTATAGGTTATTTTATCCAGAAATTCAAACGAGACGGGCGTAAAGTTGCGAGTGTTTAATATAAACACAGCTTTGATCCGTTCAAATAAAATACCGTACAAATACGAGTCCGACAGCCTTATTTCAAATTTTCGGAATTTTTCTTCTCGGTATTTGTGAATAAAGACTTTGCTTTTGCTTTTATCTCATGATTCAGGTCAAACGGAACTAATCTATTTTGATTAGCTTTCGAGCGTGAACATATGCGGACATTAATGTTTGTGATTTTGATTGCGTTAACTTAGGAGTTTTTTCTTTTTTTTACTTTATAGCTTATACCTTAGTGATTGCGTAGTTGGATACCTTCTCGGACTCCTTGAAAAAGGGTGTATACAGATAGAAGGAGAACAAAATATTCTACAAGGTGTCCGTTTTTGAGGTATGGAAGCCTCTTAGAGCCCGTTCACACATGGTCCGTTTTACTGGATTCATTTTACCGGATACATTTTTTTTTTATCGATGGCGCATGGAGTTGTATGAGCGACTTCACATATGGCACAGTATTCAGTATACGTATTTACGATACAAAAAAGGTATCCAGTAAAACGTATCATGTTTGAACGCTGTTAGGCCCTATTTTAGTGAGGTAAAAGACAAATAACTTAAATTAAACAAGTTTTTTTACTGATTTCGTGTGATTTTATTGAAAAATATAGCCTGTTTCATTAGACCTATTAGCTTTATAGTTTTGAAGGAATAAAAAAAAGGTTTACAACAAAACCATACAAACATTTCCCTATATGTAATAAAATATTAGTGTAAAAGACCGCGCGGCCTATAAGCTATTCGTAGCATCGTTCGATACATAAGGATAATGAACCATGGCGATACGATCGGTGCGCAGCGGTAGATGTAAACGGAACATTATTTTTACTGCAACTTCCGGGCGCAAAAGAAATTTTTCTTTTTCTTCCAGTCCTTGTTTGAGTCGGTTAGTTTTTTTTCTACGAGGAATTGACGTCAAATTGCCTGCTCACTTTCTTGACATGGTTGTCCGCTAACTATGGACGTAATCAATACATTTTGAAATTGGACGTCGAGCAATTATAAAAAGATGTTGTATTTTCAATTCCGTCGAAACATCAAGAAAAAAGAAATGAAACAAATGACATAACGAGATTAAGGCCCTTATTGTTTTATGAATATTGGTAATTTAAGCTGATTATAGCTATACCCTTATCGTCGACCAGAAAAGATACCCATAATGCATTAGGTACTTATATTCCATTAGCAGGTCAATCATCATCACATATTTGTCACATATAGTCTAAAGCCAACGATATAATACAATTTCCTAATAATTTAATCAGGATCATGCCTACACAGAGAACACTCGCGAGTTATTTCACAATGGTTTGAAACTAATTAATTTACAATAATTGCGTACAAAGCGAAAACAGACAGATTTGGAGGAATTAACTTCTGAACTGGATTAAAGCTAAACTATATGCATGTCATATTCAAATGCCAGGACTTAATTAGGTTCTCTACAAATTGAGCAGAACTATAGCTTATTCAAAGAGATTGCTTTTGACTCTCCTCATTTTAATGGAAGGAAACGTATTGCTTCAATAATTGTGCGTAATTTTTGCTCTAAGCAAATACATAAAGTCAAAGTCAAAAGAATCTTTATTTCGTAAGTAATAAGTCAAACAATTTTCAAATTGAACTGAATCTACCACCACTTCGGAAAGTCTATCTGTTGAGAAGAAGTGGCAAGAAACTTAACAGCAATCATCTTTTAAATATACACAATAACAATTTACAACCTGGGAATCCCATCTTCTTGCATCCGGACATCTTATAGTAAAACTTTTTATATAACATATTTCGGAATTTTATTATAAAAGCGTATAAATTGACCCCTGAACGAGTTGGTGATCTTCTGGTGATCTTATATTAGTACAAACGATTTTTCCGCTATGGATATTCAACACAAAGCTTTAAGCTTTTGAAAGGTGTTTTTAAATACTTATAATAGTAAATTATTACATGCTAGCTGTTTCGCACGGTTTTACCCGCGCCATTTCAAATCCCGCGATAATATCGTGATAAAAAGTAGCCTATACACTATTCCAGGCTGTAAACTATCACCATTCCAAATTTCATCCAAATCCATTACGCCGTTTTGCCATGATTGAGGAAGAAACAAGCAGAAATGCACACATCCATCCATCCAAACTTTCACATTTATAATATACAAAATTTTAGTTGGTTTTATTCGATAGATGTCGCTATACGTCGATTAAATCGCGCAAGAAGAGCTATAAATGACTTAGCCATATTTACTTAGTAGAATACTTTTATTTGTCTTCACTTTCAAAATTATAAGATTAGTAGGATATTATATTCTCACAGTGCTCTCTAGCATCAAAGTTATTCATATCTTATGTTGTAGCTATAGGAAATCAAACATAAGATATGTTAGTCTTTCATCAATATATATAAAACTGTTCCGCTACTGACTGAGTGACTGAGGTACTGAGTGACTGACAGACAACGTACAGCCGTAACTACTGGGCGTAGAGAGCTGAAATACATAAATTTTTTAGGGGATGTAAGGGTGCACTAAGGAAGGTACGGGAAATATAGGACTTTTTAGTTTATATGAAAAATCTTATTCCTTGAGTGCACCGATGTGAAACTTGGTATAAAGGTTTTTCAAAGTATGTCTGATTGTGTTATGAAAGGAATTCACGAAATTTCCACGGGAACGGGAAATATATGATGTTTTAGTTTGTATAAAAAAATCCCATCCCTTGAGTGCACGGATGTGATACTTGATATAAAGGTTCCTAAATAAGTGTCTGTTTGTATTATGGAAGGAATTCCCGAAATTCCCACGGGAAGGGGTTGGACTTTTTAGTTTGTACGAAAAATCTTATTCCTTGAGTGTACGGATGTGATACTTGGCATGAAGGTTCTTCAAAGAGTGACTGGTTGTGCTACGAATAAAATTCCCGAAATTCCCACGGGCACGGGAAATATATGATTTTTAGTTTGTAAGAATAAAACTTATTCCTTGAGTGCATGAGTGTGATACTTGGTATAAAGGTTCTTTCAGTGGGTATCTGGTTGTATAGTTTCTGAAATTTCCACGAGAAGGGTAGTTAAGCGCATACGAAGTTGCGGGATAAAGCTAGTTTGATACAAAGCTCTCCAGTCATGGGCAAAATGTATCATTGAAAAGAAAAGATTGATATGCATCTTTCAATATATAGCACTCTTTCATCTTTGTTTATCTTTAATGTATCAGTTGCACAGGCTTCGCCTGCGTGTCACTACTGAGTGAGTGAGAAGGTTCATTTCACTCTGCTCAATCTTCTTAATATATAAAACTCTTCCGTTGACAGACAACGTACAGCCAAAACTACTAGCCGTAGAGAGCTGAAATTTGGAACAAACAATTCTTAAAGGTTGTGGGGGAGCACTAAGGAAGGAATTCTCGGAACTCCCACGGGAACAAGAATTATTAGAGTTTTTAGTTTGTATGAAAAATCTTATTTTTTGAGTGCACGGATATGATACTTGGCGTACAGGTTTTTCAAAGAGTGACTGGTTGTGTTATGAAAGGAATTCCCGAAATTCCGATGGGAACGGAAAATATATCATGTTTTAGTTTGTATGAAAAAATCTTATTCCTTGAGTGCACGGATGTTATACACGGAATAAAAGTTCTTCAATAAGTTTCTGTTTGTATTATGGAAGGAATTCTCGAAATTCCCACGGGAAAAGGTTGGACTTTTTAGTTCGTTTGAAAACTCTTATTCCGCGAGTGCACGGATGTTATACTTGGTATAAAGTTTCTTCAATGAGTGACTGGTTGTGTTAATTATAAACAATGTTTATGCGCATACGAAGTCGCGGGCAAAAACTAGTCTTATATATCAGTGAGAGATGTAGATTACTTTTAGTAAAAGCATATTTCTGATTTATTCGGACATTGTTTCTAAATTATATATTTATTTTCTTTAATAAAATTATTAAGGACAATAATATATAAAATTAACATTAGTTAAAACTCGGAACTTGTTATTTCAATATAGTTTATTTATACTGAAGCTTATGAAAGCGCGACAGAACATTTTAAAAGAATAAAAATGTGAACATTTGTAGTATGTAAAGTACCTTCTGTTCAAAATGCTTCTCAGAGTTACCGCTCTGTATCAATATATCATTACCATGTAAGGATTTAAATAAATAAATAATAAATAATAAAAATTGAATTTTAAGTAAAACCTTGTTATCAATACCTTTAAATATGGTATTGTCCTGGGCCTGGTTATTTTTCTAGTTAGGTTTATATTTTCCGTAGATAAAGTTTAAAAATCTATTTCAATAAACCACTCTATCTTTTTAATACAAAAAGGATGACACTCTACTTAGTTAGCTAGACGGCGCTGTGTCAAGTCTCAAACAAAAACGATTTAATCCTCCACTGAGACGTATCTACATTTGAATCAACAAACAAATCTCTTTCTAAATACACTCAAATACTTGGTGTTACGGTATTACTTTGATTTTAAACGTAATTTTTAAAATAACTTTTCTTCCAGAGTGAATAAAGTTTAAAATTGCGTGTACACTTTACCGTGTGATTCTATTTTAATCATAGGTTGAGCATTCAATTTTGCCTCGAGACACAAAAACCTTTTAGCTCCAGAGGAAAATGGCAAGCCTTCGTGCGTTTTGACAGGTACAAAACAGCGTTTACTTTTTGTGCTTAAAAAGAAAGCAGCTGTTAGCTCTTAGTTATTTTATGCCGTTTATTTACCAATGGCACGGAATTATTTATTTATTGTAGCCAGTTTTTATATATCAATGATTGTAGCCTTATTTTGAGGTCATATAAATCTTTAGTGTATCAGTTTGGATAAAAAAAAAACTGTAAAGTAGCTGTGAAATGTTAGAAATAAAAGGTTTATTAAATAAAAGGTAATAAAACGTTTATGAAACTCAATACGACCGGAGGTGTATCTGGTGACGTACAATATATGGAGGGTAGATCGCAAAGAAAGTGGATCTTTAAGGGATTTTACTACCGAGCGAAGCTCATTTGAATAAATCAGCTTTTAAAAAAGGTGTGTTTTATTTGTTTATTCTTCTCGGACTAATCAAGTAATCAATAACTAATAATGAAGGTACAGCAACTGCAACATTTATTAACTGAGCTTTCTGTGGCTGTAATTGTGGTAAAATCCCCAGGTAAGTAATCACACCAACTACTTGTCCAAAAGTAAGCATAGCTTGTGATACTCGTATGTATGCCTAATGTATAAACTAGCCGGCTGTAATAGTAGACTCCACAAAGGCACTAAATCGTTCTTGGGTATGTTCGTCGCTTGTATAATAAACGAGCTTTTTCCCGCAACATCATAATGCATCCAGATATACATTGAAGAACCATTTTACCAAGTTACACATCACGGTGCACTCAAGAAATAAGATTTTTCATACAAATTAAAAATTCCCATATTTCCCGTGGGAATTTCGGGAATTCCTTCCGTAACGCAAGCAGACCCTCATTGAAGAACCTTTATACCAAGTTTCGTCTGTCCACTAATGGAATAAGATTTTTCAACAAACTAAAAAGTCCAATAATTCCCGTTCCTTAGAAATTTTGGGAATTCCTTCCTTAGTACTCCCCCATAACATCTAAGGATCGTATGTTCCAAATTTCAGCTCTTTACGGCCAGTAGTTTTGGCGTGTCTACTTCCAACAGGTGAATCAGCGCGTGCGACGGATGTGAGTCTTAGTGACGTCTCACTTACTCTCGCGGTATCACTGTAGGTCTTCTTCACACAAAAGGGGCGGGGCCAGCAAACGATTTCGTGCGGGTGCGCGGTACTATGCGTTTTTGCACTCACTACGGTAATTGGATCGGTCTCTTTCTCACAAAGGGGAGGAGTTACGTATTTTTGCAGTGAATGTTTGCGTAATATTGTGCGCACGTCTACGCGCTAGCACGGAAGTAAGGGTATGCTAATATTTTTTGTTTCGCCTAAGGGTGAACACAGATAAGGAGAGGGTGAATACTCCTAGTACGCACAGGGCCCTGCACGGGAATAAATCCCGACGGACTGCCACCGTATACCCAGCCAGTGTGGGACTTCTACCCACTAAACAATCTCCGATCCCTAACTCAAGAGCTATTCCTAGATCGTGTAATGAGCTACCACCCCGTGGGATCCAGGGCGCGCATACCGTATGCTAATATTAACAGAATTTTGTTTTATGGTCTGGCCTGACTTGAACTTGAACTTCTCACGCCGCACACAACACTTGACAAATGCACAACGGGAGCCGTAAACAAATTAGACGGCAACAATTACAGTAAAAAAGACGTGTGGCACTCGGAGACTGCCTATGAAACTCGTCATTGGAATCCGACACATATTTGATGACATGCATTATCCATTAAATCCTATTTAAGAATAATCCTAAATAACATCATTGTGACGTTAAAGATGTAAATTTAATACAGTAATTAATGCTTTTTCCCATCTTTGGCATTCTAAAATATTATTATTCTATTTCTTTTGTATTCTGAATTATTTAATATTGACATTTTTCATACTAACATTCAATTTGTAATTTGATTAATAATTCTTATATTCTCATTATTACTATTTTTTTTACGTATCTATCCTGATAATAACCAATGATCTGTTAATTGATTGAAATAAATGATTTGATTTGATTTTGATTATATTATAACACAAATCTGGACGCAAAATATTTTTAATTGTTTTAAGTTTGTGCATTTATTGTATGATAAAGTGACTCCGCGGCACGACGACGCAGCGTAGAGATGCGTCGTCGCCACGCCCTTATTTTTTAGTTTTCGGAATTTAGAACTTGTCACTTAGCTTGTCACTAGGGTAGTAAGTTTGTAAGGAAAAAATGTAAAATGAGCAACCTTAATTGTGTTTATATCGAAAAAATATTTGTTACTAAACTACACAGAGAATTCCAAAATTACGCTTATAATAAGAGTTATTTAAAAACAGAAAAACATCTTATAACAGTACAAATTGTTTCTTATTTTGCTTGAACACCAACCTGTTGCAGTTAACCAATAGAACTACAATCTTATACTAGTCTTTAAAACGACTCTAAACTTTAACCCGTCGTTTGCTGTCATAGTTTGTAGTTTCTTTATTGTTATAACGGGTTTTGTGCGATGTAATTGAAAATAATAAAACTAATGAAGGGTCAATTTCCCTTCATTAGTTTAAGGGTCCCGTGAAAACTGTACAAAAACTTGTTTTCAACTTACCTCGTTTACTCGTATTAAACAAAGTTTATAAGCCAGAAATAATAATACTCATAATCCATCATTGTTTTTTTTTCTGAAAGGCGTAATACGTAGCAGTATCTCTTCGGTCGTTGAACCACTTTTTTTAATCGATCCAGTTTGCTGCAGGTATGCTTTAGGTCAGATATATTTTATTGTGCTGCTGGACTGGGAGTGAAGAAAAAATCTAGAATATGCCAGCTGCTTCTCTTCCAGGGCATACTGTAAAAGTCAGTTAAGGGACAGAGGTTTGATTGGAGATTTTTGTTCGCGATAGGCTGCCCCCTGTCACTGCAATAGTCTCTGTCAGCATTATGATGCCTCCAAATTTGTCAAACGTGATATCAGATGATTTTATAACCTCTGGTGTTCAGCCTACCCTATAAGGGATACAGGCGTGAAGTTATGTATGTATGCATGTATGTATATTTTATTGTTATAAAAAATCTATTTCAATCAAGAAATGAAGTATTTTAATGTTTACCAAGTTACATCGTCGTGCGTGCTGTAAGTAATAAATTCAACGTTTTGGCACGAGTCCAAATTATTTTTGCAAGTGAAGATATAATATTCCTTACATTGTAAACAATTAGAAGTACCTCATTTAGAAAATACTTCAGTTGTCTCTCTACTAAATTGGCAGCTTTAGATTAACAAAAAGGATCTACAGACTCTGTCTTCATTTATTTATAAGCCTTCTACTGTTGATGCAAAGAGTTGCGTAAAGAGAACAATAATGTTTAGATTATTTATGCTCACGAAACAGGAATAAAGCCAACAGGTTGTAATAAAGTCATATCTATTGCTGTTTCCTCTTTCATTTGCGATGGATTAGTAGCAGCGATATTTCACACTAAGCTAAGCTTAGTTCACTCGTCATGAGCTTATGTTCTAATTTCTAATGCGAAAGCGTCGAAACCGAAAGTGAAATGTACATGTCTCTTTCATCTTATGGTATCTTATAGCTTCCATTCCATACGTTATTTGTAATTTCAATAACAAAGATCAATATTAAATTGTAAGTAGCCAGGTTTATGTTCGTAATTACTTTGGTACCTACCTTGTAAGTTGGTAGTGGACTTTAAATTATGTTCATTAAAAAATGCATTTCATTAATTTATGATTAATATATTTCATTAAAGCGTCGACTATAAAATATATGTTTTGCCATATCTAAAACTACATGATAGTTAGATAATACTTTACATTTAACCTCATTGGTTGGTTCGGCATTGCTGAAGTGACTCAATCTATCGAAGGCTTTCTCAAAATCCGCCAATGACAAGTATTGTGCCTAGTTTCTCAGTTCTTGATTTGATTTTTGTATACCCACTGAACATACTATCCGACGATAGTATGTTCAGTGGGGACGAGTGTGTTCGTTAGGTATCAAGCTAATTACGCGATAATATTCTAGCGATTTATGTTTCTTTAATTTAGCTGCACTTTAGGTTTGAAAATGCAGTCATGAAGCTAGCAGGTACTAGCAGTAGCTCGCTGTATTAAAATGTGATTACATGAAATATAACGCGAGGAGCTTGAGAAGTTGTCGTGGCGCCGTAGTTACTGTGCATATCAAACGATATCGCAGGTTAAGCGCGCTCGTTGCGGCCGGTATTAGGATAGGTGACCGTCGACCATTCATTTCTCACGACGACTTCCGTGCTTCGGAGGGCACGATAAGCAGTCGGTCCTGGGTGCTGTATACTTGTATACAGTAGTCTTTAGGGTTTGTCAGAAGCCATTTCGGCACCATGAAATATCTGACATCCACCAACCAGCACTGGGCCAGCTTGGTGGATTACGGCCTAAACCTCCTCGTCACCCAGAAGCGAGACTAATAGCCCTACAGTGGGCTCATTACACGGAGTTATGATGATGATGATGATGATGAGACCCAACCTATGTAGAACAATTGCAAAGCAAATGATAAAACGTTTGGCGCGCACTTGGCAGGCGCTAGGCCGGCGCTGGGTGGGTGTTGTGCGGGCGCGTGTTGCTTGGTGTTTTGACCCCTTTCAGGCTAGCGATTACATTTCATTTTTAACATGCTTCTAAATACCATCCCGACGGCGATGACTTGGTACGAATACTTACTACAAGCAATACTAGCTTCCGACATCAACAATAAAAATTAGGACTAATAACGCTTTTAACTACTTTTGTGCTTTTTCTACTAACACTGTAACCCTACTAATATTATAATTGCAAAAGTGACGATGATTTAAGGAAGTCTTCTAAGTAGATAAGACTGAGTTATTGATAACTCTTCTTGCGCTATTAATCGACGTACAGAGACATATATCGGAATAAAGTAAACTAAAATTTTAGAACAAAATACTTGCATCGTTTCGGACTTTTAGCCGTCGATTTCTTTGGAATGGGCAAATGCGTGTGTCTGTTACGCTTTCACGCTTAAAGCACTGATCCGATTTCAATAGAATTTAGCATATGGATAGATCTTGCTCTAAGGATGGACATAGGCTAATATTACGAAAAAGGGGTGAACTTTATTTTGTAAATGCTCAGAAGCGATTTCAATTAACTTTGGTACAGATTTAATCTTGGTCCACACTACTTTTTATTGCAAAAAACGGGTTGAGGGGGTAGAAATATAGGATGAATTGTTTTTGTAATCCTCGCAATCCATTTCACTAATTGAATGATGGATATCTTTTTGTGCTTTTTTGTAAACTTACTCTTCATTCGGTAAATCATCCTTAATCGCAAAATTGCCGCGCGTGAAACCGCGGGCAAAGGCTAGTAGATCAACAAATGTCTCAATCTTTTTGACGCCTTAAATTGCATTTTTCCCAGTGTAAAAAGTAAAACTTTAAAATATTCCAAATTTGTTTGTTGGATTCATCCATTTTTGGCGCTAGAAAAACAACTGGATAAACGTTTTTATTTCATTTTTGAATCTTTAATTTTGAATGGTACAAAAACCAGCTATTTACAAAACATATAACCAGAAAGATTTTACTGCAACTTTTTTCTAGAAAATACGAAAAAACTTTTCCTCTTTAGTAAACCGGTCTAACGGAAGCAGTATTACCTACTTACTTAAATGCAGTCTTTGGATATATGTTAGTAGGCAAAGAGATTGCCTGACTTCTAATATTTATCTATACAGGGTGGATTTGTAGTCACCAGCCAAATTTAAATGTTAGTTTCTTTGATGCGATATAAACATATTTACATATTTATTTTACTATAGCTCAGTATAAAAAAATTAAGATATGGCACCACAAACTTTTATGCAAATAGTCGCTGTTGATGAACAAAGCTACTACGACGCGGCATTTCTTTGATAATACTACGACGTAGTTCTACAAGATGCTTTGTAGAAGCGCGTAGTTGTCTTAATTTTAATAGTAATCAAGAGTGATGTGCTTATTATTTTAGCGGATATATTTATTTCTTTGTAAAAAAAAATACTTTTTTTTTGCAAAAATCGTTTCTATAAAATTAGATTTATTGTTTAAAAAAAATTTGGCCGGTGACTACAAATATGTATTTATATTCTAGGTTCCCCTCGAGTAGGCAAAGCATTAGGCTGAGTTGTCACCTTTGGTCTCGTTTGGTTGTTTTCTTAGTTTTTAAAAGTTTTTTTTTGTTCATTTATATTGAAGCATGTAATTCAAAGAATAATAAAGATTTATTCTATTCTATTACCGCCGGAGTAAAAGAGGTCCCAAGTACCACCAAATTAGGATTGCTCGGGTAAGTTACCTTTTACACGCTTATTCCTTGGAAGGACTATACAGGGTGTCCCGCTTACCCTATATAATACCTTCTCGGAGGTATTCTATTGCCCATAAGAATTACAGAAAAAATACGAAATAAAGAAAAACTCGAAATTTATTTTTCAATTTTTGTATGTCAGCAATAAAGTTCGACATTTTTTTTCATACAAAAGTTTAAAAATAAATTTCGAATTTTTATTTTTTTATTTTTTTCTGTTATCCTTATGGTTACTAGAATACCTTCGAGCAGCTATTATATCGGGTAAGCGGGACACCCTGTATAATGCCATGACTATGCGACTAAATGGTACCTATATGATAAATTCACATTTCTTTTAAAATGTATCATTAATTGCACAAATATGTAATGAGTCCACTGTTTAGGGCATAAACCATCCAGCTGGCTCAGTACTGGTTGATCTCAAAACTCTCAGGCCTTCCGGAAAACGCACATGGCTACTGTATAGAAGTAGGTATACAGAAGTTGGGACCGGCTGCTTAACGTGCCTTCTGAAGTACGGACTTGGTGAGAAATTAATGATCGGCGATCACCCAATTTTACAATTCTTTGCCTGCCATTTCGAATGATATACCTACACCGAAACCACTGTAACGCAACTTTATATACATATAGGGTCTCCCTATAATAGTCAATTATATTTTAATAGCAGATTAAGGATGATCAGTGGGTCTAAATGACGGAAGAAAATTTATTTTCAAAAATTTTCAACGTGATCGAAATTTAAGTTTAATGTGTAGTTTATGACTACACAACAAGTAAAAAAACGTTTCCATCTAATTTTATATAATCATAAAATTAAGATTAAACTTAAATTTTGAATTTATGAAAATTAAAAAAAAAAATTACCAATTTAATAGTGATACAAGAGTAAATTCTAGTGATTTTAAATCATCTATCAGCTGCAAGAATAGTCAGAATTATTCGCGATCTTACTTGTAGTTCCTAACTGTAATTAATAAAGCAAACACAAACTTAAATATAACCAGGGATCAGAACGTAACATGCAATCAGTGAAGTTACATATTAATCTCGTGTGCTCAAATCGTTTAACTCTAGTTATCGGAGATAACCTTTAGTTATCGAGCAGTTTCTAATTAATTTCTGTATAACCCTATCAAGTAGATACACGGTAAATGCTTCATACACACTTTACAGGGGAACTTACTTGATTTTGGAAAATCTAATATATAAAATTCTCGTGTCACAGTTTTCGTTGCCATACTCCTCCGAAACGGCTTGACCGGCCAACATCTATTTTTTTTTATTTATATGGCAAAACAACGTTTGCCTGGTCAGCTAGTATTATATTAATAAATTAATAATAAATAAAAAGGCTTTATTTCCAGTAATCTTATAGCTAATAATTAACAGAGACTTCCCAGTGAGTAGTCGAATGACACGTGTATATTAAGTACTACTATTAAGTTATATATAAGATTACTCTTAAAGTATTGACTAGTAAATGCAACTCAAATAACTATGCATTGAGGTAAATATTTACAAGAGTCTAATAAGAAAGTATCGGTTTATTTGATTAAATACAAATTAACTGCTAACCTAAATCTTACCAAGCCTTATGACACATTTTGAGACGTTACAAAAATGTTGATTCAAAACTTAAGTAAATTAAAGTTATTTAGATTTCAAGGACTAATAAACACAATAGTAGTTCTTTAAGAAAACACTGCTGAAAAACATACTAATTGGATTTAAATTGAAATCAATAGAATAGCATAACAATAGAAACAGAAAGAAGGTAATTAATAAAAAAACAGTGGAGCCTCTGTTCGTGCATTTACCGTTATTGAATAGTTGACGCAGAACAGCCTGTATCTTAATAAACAAAGCAAATAGTTGTTTATTTAGTAATTTCGTTTATTTAGTAATTTAGTAGTTTAAATGTAATTTCTATCTTTTTTAAACATAAAATATCTTACTTATATTATATATAAATGTGAATGTTTGGATGAACGCTAAACGGATTTGGATGTGATTTGGATAGTGTACAGTATGGAATAGCACGTACACTAATTTTTATCCTGATATTCCCGCGAAATTCAAAATTGCGCGTGTAAAACCACGCGAAACAGCTAGTATTGTATAAAACGATAAAACTGGTATATTATGTGCATCGATTTCTAAGGTTAAATATGAGGAACTTTCAAAGTCAATTTCACAATACGCCACACCTCAAAATTGCTCAGCGGGAAATTAATAGAGCTCTATTCAGAGATTCCATACGGAACCGAAATAAAAATTAGGAGATTCGCAGGCGACCAAAGCCGATAACGAAAGTCGCTGACACAGCCAGATAGGTTGTTACGCAGAAGTGAAAATAGAAAGGGCTTATAGATTCCTAAACGAATAGCCGTTGAGGTAGTGGGAATTTCGAATGGCGATCACGTACTAGGAGAGGGATCGTATGAATGCCCCCTGCAAAGTGGACCGACACTCAGGTTGGCAACACAGAACCGAGCGAAGTGGAGGACCCTGTGAGAGGCCTTTGTCTAAAAGTGAACGTCTGTGGATTATGATGTAGGTACTATTTATAACGTATAAAACCCTATCTCGAGCCTGCATGAAACAGTTTATTAATATAAATTCCTAGGAAAAAAGTAATGAAAATGTCACAAAATATGAATAAAATACACTCCAAATAATGAGTTTAATATCATCTAATAATCGTTACACAAATTCTATGATTTTGACATGAAATAAAATGAATGAAACGTTTTTAGAAGCTTTTCTCATTAATAAGTCCGTTGGAATTAATGTAAACAACGATTTGAAATCAAATAACTTAAGCAGAATACAATCAAACAAAACCATAGATACAAATTTTGCTTTTTAATTTCGTCGTGTATTTAATTTAGTCGTTGAAGTCGTCGTGGCGCCGTGGTTACTGTGTGTATCATACGATATCACAGGTTAAGCAACGTTCGGCGGGGTCGGTACTTGGATGGGTGACCGCCAACCATTCATTTTTCACGACTTCCCTGCTTCGGAGGGCACGTTAAGCAGTCGGTCCCGGGTGCTGTATAACTGTATACAGTAGTCGTTACAGTTTGTCAGAAGCCATCTTGGCGCCCTGAAAATTCTGGCATCCACCACCCAGCACTGGGCCAGCTTGGTGGATTATGGCCTATACCTCCTCTTCACCCAGGGGAGAGACTCATGCCCTGCAGTGGACTCATTACAAAGAGTTGTGATGATGATGATGATGATTTAATTTAGTTTCAGAGAAGGTGCTGAAGGATAGTATTTGATTTGTATAATTATTTTTATGAATTATGAGAAACAAAAACTTAGCTGAATCGACTACAAAAACAAACGCATAATTATTGGTAGTTTTTTCTTTTCAAATTCCGTGAGGTTAGCGACCGTCTTCCAAATGGAATCCGTCTGGAAATATCATCAATGATAATTAAGTTTTCCGAATATATTAATTTTATAAAGAACCTAGTGATTTCCGTCCGTAAGATTTGAACCTGGCTGAACGCGATCTAGCTTGTAATGATATATTTGATCTCACTTTTACTCACCATCAGAAGACATTAAGGTTCATTGCTTTTAGATTACGCAAACGAAAAGTATCATCAGCACTTACATGCCTAGACAGATACAGCCATTTTGCCACTTTGTTTTTCCGCAGCAAATAGAATTGAAGCGAGTGGAATAAACGCAACAGGTAGAGGGAACGGCCCGCTTAAGCTTACCATGATCATTCGGGGAAACACAGGCGATGAACTTTACGAGTTGGATTTATTTATCTCGATTGTTATCTGATAAAGGTGTTCGTTAAGCTCGGCTTTTACGGAATAGTTGGAATGCAGTTTTTAAGTAAATTTGGAGTTTCCTTAAAATTATAAATGGTTTTATAAGCTTTAATGGGGTTCATGTTTTTAGTTTTTTTGTTATTGTTTGCATGTTATTGTTTTAATTTATGTAATTGTACTTGGGTTATTTGAGATGAATAAAATGTATGGAAAAATATAAAAAACTTCATGGTGTTTGTAGATTCTTAAGATATTTTAGGCAAAGGTATTGCACATTGTTTAATTAAATAATATATACAAAAGCGATAATATAATACAATCATCGTAGACAAATAAAAGGCCTTTAAGTAGGTTTTGCAGAGATTTTTGGTGATTTTTGGATTATTATCATAAAAAAAAAAAAAACTTTTTGTTTTTTGCATGCGATATACTGAGATCTTATTTGTAGTATGTACAATCTAACCAAAAGCACGTGGATATCTTTAGCTTCAGTTGATTTTCTACGTTATTTGTACTGCACTGTATCTGATTGGAACTCACCGCAAAATGCAATCTGATGTTGCAGCAAAATCTATGTAAGACCACATACGGAACGAACTTACATTCAACAATTAAAAGTAATAGAGTTGCAAAATGAACTTTAAGTTGTTGTGTTATGTAAATGTGACAATGCCAGTTTTTTTTTCTTATGAAAATCGTCTGAGCTATGAGTGACATCTTTAATTTTGTTTCTAAATTAAAGTTATTTATTGATGATACACAATTTTGAACCGCAGCTGCAAATGTTTGGCCGTACAGCCCCAAGAGACAGAATACTGGTGTGCAGAGGCTAGGAAGCGGTGCGAGCACAGAACTTTATCGATTCGTATATTTACGAATTTTCGTTTAGTATGGAGTCGGTTGCAAGTTTTTAGTAATATTGTAATATTTTATTATACCGTTATTAAAGAGCAAAACATGTTTACAAACATTCAAAATTAAGTAGGCACTCATTCATTTAAGCTGGCCGTGCAGCAATGGATAGATTTCAATTATTAGTTACAAACCGTCTCCATACTATACGAACATTTGTAAATATACGAGTAAAGAGATAAAGTTCTGTGCTCGCACCGCTGTATAGCTTCCTAGCCTGCAGGGTTTGTTTCTTAGTCACTAGCCAAATTTAAATATTACTTTCTTTGATACGATACAAACATACCTGCATATTTATTTTTGTATCGCCCATTACAAAATATAAGATATGGCATCAAAAACTTTTTTATAAGTTATCTCTGTTGATGAACATATCTACTAAGACGCGGAATTTCACTGATAATACTACGACATAGTACTACAAGATTTTTGTAGTAGCGCGTAGTCATCTTTATTTTAACGGTATTCATTCGTTATTTAAAGTGACCATGTTTTGCTTTATGTGTAAGCGAATATATAAATTCCTTGTAAAAAAATACGTACCATTTTTTGCAAAAATGGTTTCTATAAATGATATCAAAAAATGCAAAAAAAATTTTTGGCCAGTGACTAAAAATCAACCCTGTGTGTATAAACAGCCCCTAACGTGTCGAATCTCTGCGAAATTAGATTCTTAAACTAACATTTATATGAAACTTACATGCGTATATGGGTGGGCTTGCTTGAGTGTTTACTAGTGACCTTTAACCTACCGTTCGATGGACTTTAACTGTAACACACTAAATAAATAATTTCATAACATAATATCTGGAGTACACAGCACGGTAATATTATGTACAGTATTTCAACTCGGCCGCATCTTTGAAATAAATGCCTACAGCGCCGCGGTCCTTTTATAGGGCTGCCCGCCTCCAGCATTTTAATAATATTTGCCAACTTTGCGTTTACTTCCGTTTAGATTTGTGATTGTAAATATACTTTTTTATATCAACTATCAAATACTTTGTGAATTGAATAGGAAGGATACAACAAAATTGTGTTTTGTGTCTAAAAACCATGTTTACGTTTGAATAATAAATCGGATAAATCGGACTGACACGGACGTAATGATTTATTGTTAAGTTTTAAAGTATTCAAAAATCCGCATTTTAATGTAAAGCACAATCAAAAATTGTTTCGGCATACAGACAGCTGCGACTGACCGCATGCTGAGCGGTATAGCTCGCGCTTTGTCCGTTTAAATAAAGTTGAAATACTGTGAATAATATTACCGTATACATTGTTAGATGTTAGGTTATTACGAAAAGCCCTGTTTTGATTAATCCCACAACGATTCCAAATTAGTTCAGTTATTTACATGTTCGATAACCTGTTAGATCGAAGTTCGTATTATACATGTCGATGTTATTAATAGTTTTAACCGTACAATTTTACAAACACAAGCAAATATGCGGATTTGAGAACGACACACTTTTTGCCTTAGAATTTGGCAATATACAGGGTTGATTTCTAGTCACAGGCCAATTTTTTTTACATAATAAGTATCATTTATAGAAATGATTTTTGCAAAAAAACGTATTTATTTTTTTACAAAGAAATTAATATATCCTCTAACATATTAAGCAAACCATGGTCATTCTAAATTACCATTAAAATAAACATAACTACGTGCTACTACAAAACATTTTGCAGTGCTACGTCGTAGTTCATCAAAGAAATGCCACGTCGTAGTAGCTATGTTCATCAACAGCGACTATTTGCATAAAAGTTTGTGGTGCCGTAACTTTATTTTTTTGTACTGAGCTTTACTAAAATAAATATGCGGGTACGTTTATATCGTATCAAAGAAACTTATATTTAAATTTGGCTGGTGACTACAAATCAACCCTGTATTTTACCCACGTTTTTGAATTGTTAAATTCTAATTAAAGTCAACATTGATGAGTCTTCAAATGAAATGTAAGCTATTTTTAAAAGTATTTTTCTACAATTTAATCCTTATCTGAATCATAAAACAAAAGATAACATTAATTAATTTCCATTGGTGTGGCCCAAGGCAGTATTATTGGTCCTTCGCTATTTTTGCTTTGCGTTAATGACGTTTGTCGCCTCCAGCTACTAGAAGGTAAATAGTTTTGCTAATGATACCTACCTATTTTACTGGTGGCTCCATTCAATGTATTTAGAAGACTTTGAGATCTTATTTCTAAACTCCAGTCGAAAAGGACAGAAGCATGAAATTCTAGACGTTATTAAAGTTAAAATTATTTCCTTGAAGCCACACGTTGACTTTCGGTTACGAAAGCTTGTTTGTCTTAAAGGCCCTTAAGCTCAATGCTTACTTACATATTTTCTACTTACAGATTTTGGGGTGTACATTCATACTTACACTCATATAGTCTGTAAAATGCAGGTAAAACATACACATGCATGAGTATCGTTCCATCTATCTTTTGCTTTTGTTCACTCGTACTTTATCGTTTTTTTTTAAATAGTAGGTATGTGACACCAGTTTATCTCTTTTTTTTAAAAACGCAGACGTTGACAAATAGATTTGGCAAACAATGTAAAAGTTGCCCAATGAAATGAATGGTTAATTTGTTTTCCATTTTGTTATTTTCGTCCAATTTTCCATTTCAGTAAACCGTCAAAGAAACGTATTTTATTGTATAATTAAAAGGACAGTTTACCTGAAATTGTCATACGAGTGCAGTAATGACTAATTAACCATGTATTAATTTGGTTTGCTTCCACTTACCTTTCATAAAGGCAATAATGAGTTATGTAAAAATCACATGACGTAAACAACAGATTCTTTTCAAATATTTAAACTTCGAACATTTGTAATCTATACTTTTTTGTCTAATTGTCATTTGCTCTTGAATGGCAATTTTATACGGTAATCAATATCAAATCAAAAACCGGCAGATGTCTAGTGACTGATTGAACTTCTGCCGGAGAAGGTAGGTATGTACTATAAGCTATTGGCTGTCTGAAGTAGCTTGCACTTGTCGTTTCATTGATAAATGGAGGCAAAGGAGATAAGCCACAAAGGAAAATTCTATTGGAACTTCAATATTCAAGGTTTTCCAGTAATAAAACGAATATCATTCTATTTGTTTCTAGACAAGTTTTATTTAGCTTTTATGAAATAATAGAAAGCAGTTTAGAACTGGTTTAAAAATGTTGTACTGTAATTTTGAGCCAAGTTCAACTTTTTTTATTATATTTCAAATTTTTGTTTGCAATATGAAGAGGAGATGTAGCAGCCATCCTTTTTTATTCTCATGTGCACTGTTTAAACATGTAGTGTCTGTCATATAAATGAGTTGCATACTTACTGACACGACAGGATAGTCCCTTATAATTAATGTAGCCATATGACAGGGGTCAGGTTAAACGCACTTCGTATTAAATCATCGTTTAGCGAGAAATTGCCACACATTGTGAATTAAAGTTATATTTACATTTGAAATGAATGGGTACTTTTTTTCTGCAACGGCTTTTAAAATGACATCATAATTTTAATACTTGTTTTTTTAACACGATAGTTAGAAAATTAAGTAATTCAAAAGAATATTTAACTATAAATTATCAAAGATTTAAAAATATTTCCTGTAAAATGGATTTATAGGTACAACTCATGTATATTAAATTTATTTAAAAATCAGTCAAGTGTGTAAAAGTAGCATTTAATATACCCGTAAGTGAGGTACAGAGGCTTCTATGCTTATTCAAAAAAACTTACAGTACATTACTTCCAGTTAAATCCAGTTGAGAAAGAATACTAATGCAAATAGGATCTAATAAAAAAGCTGCCGCGAATATTTTTGTTTTATTTAGCAAATTATTTTTCGGTACATTTTTAATCAGGACTGTGATTGAATTGAAGTGCTTGTAGTTGATAGTTTTGCAAAAAAATCAATCATATCCATTATTTTTTAATGTACGAATGTATTTGTATGATTTATTTTAATGTTCAGGTTTTACAAAAATCAAGAGAGAATATTTGCAGTTTGTTAGAAGTTAGATTTTTCAATTTAAAGTTTAAAATCTAATTGGTGAAATCTTTTGATCCAGTACAAGCCGTCTTAACCACTTTTTGTACAGTATTTCTGATTCAAAACCAATTGACCATAATTACTTATTTATTTTTTCAAAACTCCGAACAAAATATCAAAATATACTCTTCGTCTGTGCATATTATACGTTCAATTTGCGCTGTGATTATTTTGTTTCGTTTCTCTAAGCATATCGTAGATCATCTTTTCTTCTTCATCATCTTTTGTCTGTGCAAGACATCAAAATAGTATTAAAATATCTGCCCAGCATCTAATCAAGAAAGTTATTGTGTTTGAAGAAGAAGGATTTTAACAATAGAATGAGGTTTATATTTTTCCATGCAATCTTAAAACATGTTTTTTTTTTTTTTATAAAATATGGATGGGAATACATAACCACTTGTCTGCTTACAAAAATATTGATTCCCTGTGATTCTTGCTTTATTAGTGTAAGAATGAAAATATTTTCATTACATTAGCTAACTGTACGCATAGTGGCTGCAGATATATGAAAAGTGGATCGGACCCTTTCTAACCATCATGTATTTTTTTCTTTCTGGTCATAATATTTAACTTAACACTCCTTCCTTTCCACTTCCTTCCTCCACTCTAAAGTCTAGAGTGATATTACTACTTTATAGTGATTAAAGGATTCTCTCTGAATTTTCACGTTTCAACTATTTAATTATCAAGCGTATAAATACCCAAGGAAAATTATTTATTTATTTATTAGGAAATGAGTAAAAATGAATGTTGTGGCACGTCTGTTAGAAATATACGTTGTGTTTTTTTTTGAGGGAAACCTAGCAAGTCGAGATTACTTCTACGGGAGCTACATGCGCGCTGGGCACTCTTTAGACGTAAGATAAATTGTGTCGGGGCCAAAGTAAATGTTGTGATGTACGTGGGCTGACATGTATTACTTTATTAAATGTAATATGTATGGGCATCTAAGTATAGCTGACTAAGGGTGTTTTAGAATACGATAAATCCTGTTGGTAAGAACATATGGAAGTTTAAATATGATTCGCGAAAGCACAGAAGCTGGCAGATCTAGCGCTCCAAATCTTTCAAAAATTTGTAATTGAATCTGAACTCCATGCTCTGAACATTGAGTTAAATATTGGTTGGGGAAATTTGAGAGGTTTGTAACGCTTGATCTGCTGCCTTCTGTACACACAAAGTCTACGTTGGTCTACATTGAATTTCATCGCGTGGACCATGCTTGGGAACATGTCACCGTTCAGCGCCGTTTGCCGTGCAACGGTACGGCACGGTGAAAAATCAAAATCAAAGATCTTTGCTGACAATACAATACAATGAGTGATGCGAAATACGCGCCGTGAACGGTGCCGTGCATTTTGCCGGTGGTGGTGCCGTACCGTTACACGGCAAGCAGCGCCGCGCCATAGACATGGAGCCCTCCCTTAGGTAATAAAAATAACATTTTTAAACCACATCGGTTGCTTTGTAAATACTTATTGTGGTTTTCCTCTAATTAATTAACTTTCATTTAATTGAAAACTTACTTGTACTTTTGAAGTTGGACTTGTCTTGAATAGCATTAACTTGGTTATTATTGTTACTTTGTTAAATTAGGTAGTGTTCATTTCATGGCAAAATTAAAAAGCATTTATTGAGTTGCGAACCAATTTCCCCCTTAGAGCCGAGATAATATCGTAAGCGGAGCAAATTATTTGTTGATTCATTTTTTTACTGGTCATATACAATCAAGCGTGAACATTTTTTTGTTGTTGAGATTAAAGCTTGTTTTCATGGAGTAAGCCTCATAATCGAAAAAGTACCTTTAGGTCTTCCTGCCATGATATTTGGATAAGGGGATAAATTTATCAAATTGGCGTGCTATAGGAGTGGAGACGGGTACATATGGGATAAGTAAGTGCTCAAAGATAAGTGCTCAAAAAACAACCCAGCTACCGGGAAAAATAGATGTATCTCAAAAAATCAATAATAGTACAAAATAGTCACAAAATAACAATCTAATATATAAAACTGTTCCGTTACTGACTGAGTGACTGACAGACAACGTACAGCCATAACCACTGGGCGTAGGGAGCTGAAATTTGGAACGTACAATTCTGAGGAAGTGTAGAGAAGCACTAAGGAAGGAATTCTCAAAATTCACACGGGAAAGGGAACTATTGGACTTTTTTGTTTGTATGAAAAATCTTATTCCTTGAGCACATGGATGTGATACTTGGTATGATTTTCAATAAGTGACTGGTTGTTCTGTAAAAGGAATTTCCGAAATTCCTACGAGAACGGGAAATATAGGACTTTTTAATTTGTATGAAAAATCCTATTCCTTGAGCGCACGGAGGTGATAATTAGTATAAAGTTTCTTCAATGGGTGTCTGGTTGTATTATGGAAGGAATTCCCGAAATTTCCACAAGAAGGGTAGCTAAGCGTGTACGAAGTTGCGAGTAAAAGCTCGTAGTATCATAATCGTGATCCTTATTTGCAAACATGTAAAAATTGCCAGTTTTATTATTCAGGCGTCAACTAAAAAAATAATAGTTTTATTAATTGTTTTTAACCCCAGTCGCAAACGTTTTATTAGTTTGACGTGTCTGTGTGTTACTCTGTCTGTGGCATCATTACTCCTAAACGGGTGAACCGATTTGGATAATTATTTTTTGTTTGAAAGGTGACTTAATCGAAAGTGTTCTTAGCTATGTTTTATGTAAATCTGTGCAGCTACTTCAAGATATCAGCGCTTTTCCGATATGATGCAGAGGTAATAATTAATTTATTGGACTGTAAGTACACTTCTACTGCACTTATTGAAACTTGATACTTATAGCAAAGATGATTAAGATGCTTTTAGTCATCCTACTATTTTTTTAGATAGCGTTTTTGTATATTCAATAATCGAAAAAAATTCAAAAAAGTATTATAATTACGCTATTGTTGGATTTCGCTTTGTCTCACAAAACTTTAAAACTGATGCATAATTGATAAAATTAATAATACAGTTTCCAGGAAGTAATAATGAGCATCAGACTTAAGAAAGAGATTCGGCTTTGTAGAGCATTGCTTTTTCGCATTGACAGCTGGTTGCACAATATCCTTCATAGGACTATGTATTGCTCAACTGTTAATTATTATTCATAATGTAGTTTAGATTTTACAGATGGTAATACTCACAACTTTAAGCCATAGAAATTAGGTATAACAAATACTTCGTCGTCACATTACAATTTTACTGCCTTTTTTTGAGGTAAAAATCTCCTTGTGACATTTTCTGTTACAACAAAAATACTACAGTTACTTACAAAGTATTTATGATGATCATTAAAAAAATGAAATACCCCATTTTTTTTTGTGGACCCAACACTGAATATTATTTGCCAATAACAAAGGTGGGGAAGCTAATTTAAAAAAGGAAAACAATTATATAATATTATAAATAATCAATTAAACTATTATGTTTTTAGTTGACGCCTGATGAAAAGAAACTGGCATTTTCTTTGCAAGTAAGGATCACGATCATAACTGATTATTATTTTATTACTTATTATTATTGTATTTCTGAGACACATCTCTTTTTCCCGGGAGCTGGATGAGCATTCTCTTTTAAGCCACTTTTTTTTCAATTTGCAACCTATTTTGGCATTATTGTAATAAATATGTTTGAGTATTAAGGCACTATTCAAAACTTATCCAAATATCAACTGATAGCAAAATACAAACCCGATATACCTACAAAGTAAGCGAAACATACAGACAAACAAACAGCAAAGTTTATTTTACACCAATACACCAAAAATAGCTGTGCCCATGGTTTCTGAAGTTGATGAAAGCATGATGACTAAGATACTCGGTACTAATTTAGCTTACCAAAATTTAGCAGAGAGCAACAAGAATTCTCTAAATCAGACCAGTAGTTCCAGAGAACGCTTACCTCCTACAAACAAACAAAAAGTAATAGGTCAATAATGTTGAAATTGAACTTTTGTTAGTAATAGATAAAGTTATAAATAACTTAACAAGGCTTATTTAATAGGAATCAGATAGAGAATATAGATGTTCAAAGTATAGATAAATGATATTTTGCTAAGCCGACGACCAACTTCCAGTAGGTAAGAGGCATTTGAACAAGACGAAAAATAAATAAATACTAAAATAAAACGCTCAAACTCTTGAAAAATTTGTTATACAGCGGAACTCGAATCCACTTCTGTATCCGACAATTAGTGATCTACGTTTCGGAATACGTCGTCGAAGAAACATTGATACTATTTTCAAACTGTACTTGATAAGTACTTGAGAAATTCTAGCTTTAAAACATTTCCTTATAAACTATAACCGTCGCCAGACAAAGGCAATCCGGTTCAATTAGTACCGCTCCCATGTTTTGCTGTTTGTGAATAATCAATTCGTATTATTCATTGTGTTTACTAGGAAACTGAAAATATGTCGTGGAATTAAAACAGGTTACAAGTAGGTATTAATAGCTAATATAGAGTAGAGTATGGTGGTTTGAAGAGTAAATAATTTAATGACAGTCATCTTTGGAATTACAAACAGGATGATGTAAACGAACCATTCTGCGATTTTATTACACCTAATTTAGGTCTTTCTTGGCGTTTTGGTTTCATTTTTGATCTTGAATTCATTTGAAAGTTTTGAAAAAAAGTTAATTAGGTACAATATGAACAAATGGCGAGGTTTTTATGTGGCATTTCAATCAATATAAAAAGCATCAATGACTTATTCAAATTAAAATATATGGAAAGCCTTAACTTCTCATAATTAAGTAACCAACGTTATAATATAATACGACTCTAATGTTGAAAGT
Organism: Stenoptilia bipunctidactyla; assembly: GCA_944452665.1. NCBI lineage: Eukaryota > Metazoa > Arthropoda > Insecta > Lepidoptera > Pterophoridae > Stenoptilia > Stenoptilia bipunctidactyla. The sequence continues at coordinate 43,995,480 of OX101721.1, read as the reverse complement.
TTGCGCTAACTTAAAGTCTTTACAAAGCACGTGGCACCTGTTGCGACAGTATCATTCAAACCAACACTGTTGATAGTTCCCCAATCAAACAAAACACTAATCCTTCTAACAGGGAAGTAACACAAATGAAAAGAACCTACATTTAGAATTAACTATCACAAAGCTTAGTACGCTCAATTCAAACAATCGGAACAACAACAAGAAGACTAAGGCGGTTCCAACACCACATTTAGTTCCAAATCCGGAGAAATCAAAGCGACACTCAAAATAAACCTTTAATTAACTAAATTTCGGCAACCAACGCAACTTGGATCAAAGACGAACCCGTTTCATCCCTTATTTTAAATTAATATCGTCAAATATTGAATGAAGGACGATTGATGTTACATAGAATGTTTAATAAAGTGGTATTACGTCAATCATTTGAGGATAACACGTGGAACGTGAACAGAATTAATTATAAGAATGCTTATTTTAACAAATTTATCTATAATCTTGACACACGTGAAATTCTTGATGAATATTTTCAACAGAAATGTTGGCCTTTTAATTGTTACATACCAAAAATATAAAAATGAGTAAAAGGGTAAGATTGTTTATGGTGCCTCTCTTACACGTGTCAAGAACTTTGGTTTTTCATTTCACATGTAACTTCGCGTCCTTTTCTGTTTGCAATAATAGTGCCAATGAAAACTATTTCTAGAAAAAACTTTTCAAAAGTTGGATGCTCAAAAACTTATTTAAATAATTCATTTGATGTTTATTTGTTAAATAAAAGACTAGCTTTTCTTCCCTATTTATAAACACTTTAAAATCATTTAGTAATTAATAAAGTTAGTAAAGAAATATATAAATATTTGAGGAGAATTAAATCTATGTCTTATAATATAACAGCTTCATAAAAGCTCCCGAAAATCCTAAACAAACAACCTTAGCAATAAAGTTCACATGAAGTGTGTTAAAATACTAAGCATGGAAGTATTTTTAAGGCGCCTCGAATGCCTCGAAGGGGCAAATACAAGCTTGTTCGGTTGTATTTATAGTCCAAATTCGTATGGTTGAACAAAATAAGGAAGATTGGTTGCAATATTACCAGCCACTAGTATTCGGCATGTGATGATAGCCTTTTTTTTTCTTTATTTAGAAAGCTATACACCTGAACAAGGTTAAGTCAGCTTTTTCTTAATATTAATTTAAAAATAGAAAAACCTTAGGTAGACATCACTTGTTTTCTTAACTCCAGAGATTATATGTAAAAATAACTTAAGCGTTTGCTGTGATAGTCTTTGATTGTATCGAAATTACTATACGTCAATTAGTCGGTTTCGAATGCTATACAACGTTAATTTTTGTAAATGCGAAACCTAGCACACGGGTTGAAAAAAATTACTGTAAACAATAATAGTATATTATGCAACTAGTGAATAAAGGACGGATTTAAAGCGGGGGCCGTAGATGAGACACGAGCAAGTGAAGGATTCTAACGTTGAACTGTTAGAATCCTTAGTGACGCGAGTGATTCATGGCCCTCGATATAAATTCGTACTTTATTACAAGAAATAAGAAATGTTACATTGATTGAAAAGGACATTAAAATTAGAGCAATGACTGAAATTAAGCGTAATGTTCCTATTATTATCATTATCAAACACCAAAACAGTGAATAATAGGCCTTTTTATTCACTGTTTTGCGTGAATAAAATAAGCTTTTTAGGGTAGGTATGGTATAATAGTATATTATGTAACAAGTGAGCTAAGTTGCTAATTACAGTCGAGGCTTAATAATGAGCCGAGACTGTAATTAGCAACGCTCACGAGTTACATACGACGTTTTTCAACACACTTGTGAGTAAAAGACAGACATACGTGGTCATAAAATAACAAACACACTTGATAACAAAGCTGTGAATTGTGATTGAAAAATGGCGCCGAACCCCGCGCATGAACGTAGGTTTTTTTTTCTGTTAAATGTGTCAATGTCTGTATAACATATACAGCCTATTTTAAGTGAAAATGTTTAATTTGGAGTGGTAAATGCAAATATTTTAATATTTTATGACAAATGATTGTAAATTGTGAATAATTTGTTTAATATACAAATTTATTTTACTAATATAAGGCGCAAACATTTAAAAATGTATATGGATTTGAAGTGGTATAAAACCTCTTTGTTGTTTCTGAAAATATTTAGTGTATAACCCGGACCAATAAAATATGCTCTGTTTTCTCGCATGTTATTTGCACAAAGGTACAATTCAACTTTGTAGGATTCATTATATTATGCACTAGGGTATAATATATTATGCACGCGTGACTTATAGCCCACTTTATAGTTCTAAATTCAATAGAATAACGCTCACTTTACGAGCAAGTGTGTTGAAAAAAATATTATTTAATAAACTCAGCAAGTTTCAAGCCTCTTGTGGTGTCTTGCTTTTGTCGCGCGAGTGCTCGCTCGTGACCCCTTCATGCGACGTAGGTAGATACCATTGAACCAACTGAATCATGCATTTTGCTGAAAATTCGTTTGAAACTGTCAAACTTAGAAGGTCCATCGCGTATAATGCACTTATGACTTTTTAGATACTGTACGAATTCTCTACTCATTACCAAGGAAACCTATCTTCAAGCAAATTCCGACCTACAAGCATTTAGAACATTTGCCAAAATGAGTTTGTTGTTGGTTCAATAGTACCTACGTGCATCCTGGGATCGCGTATTATACACGTGCGAGTAGGTAAGTGTGTTTAATATTTAAGGAGCTGTAGAGATTATACAGGGTTGATTTTTCGTCACTAGCCAAATTTAAATGTTAGTTTCTTTGATACGATATAAACGTACCTGCATATTTATTTTAGCGTCGCTCAGTACAAAAAAGTAGAAATATGGAACCACAAACTTTTAAAAAATAGTCGCTGTTGATGAACATAGCTACTACGACGACGCCGCATTTCCTTGATAATACTACGACGTAGTACTACAAAATGTGTGTAGTAGCGCGTAGTCATCTTTATTTTGTGATTTTAATGGTAATTTAGAGTGACCATGCCTTCGTTAATATGTTAGCGAATAAATTCATTTCCTTGTAAAAAAAAGTACTCTTTTTTTGCAAAAATCGTTTCTATAAATGATACTTAAGGTGGAAAAAACATTTGGCCGATGACTGCAAATCAACCCTGTACATAGAGTTAAAATATAACATGGTATAAAAACTATTACAGTCAATTCTAAACAAACTGTTTTCAGGATTCGCATAAACAAAAAATAACGATGTATATGCAGTAGTCGCAAGGGTACCTATGGCAAAAGCTATTTTCGGTGTCCTGAATGTATTGACATTTACCAATCATAACTGGGCCAGCTTGTTGGCTTATGTCTCAAGCCTCCTCGTCATACAATTTATTACTTGTTATATGCATATTACAAAGGATATGTACTTTCAACCGACTTCCAAAAAGGAGGAGGTTCTCAATTCGTCTGTATGCTTTTTTTTTTGCTACACGATATTTCAGACAATTATTAATGGATTTTGAAAATTCTATGTTCATATGATAGGGGATACTTCATAGTTGGTCCTATATAAATTTCATTGAAATCGGTTGAATGTTGAATCGGTTTCGGAGAATGTTTACATGGATGACACTCTAACAAAGTTTTGACGTGAAGTCGGTTTTTTTAATGCTCCGCATTCGTTGGTTATTATACAATAATGTTTGAAGTATTGTGTATGTAGTAGTAAAATAGTTTCGATATTTATTTTCCTCAAAAATCTATCAAACAATGACAACAGTTATTGGGATAAAAGCTCTTGAACTTTTCTTTTTCTATTTTTTTCCTCTTAAGAAAACTAGACTTTTAAGGAAAAAGACTCCGTTCGTTATTCCTTTTGAAAGTTCCCTTACTGTTGTTGTAATCTGTGTTCATTGTATAGTCTATGGTAGCACGGTGGCGCCCGCCCCTTTCGCCCGAGACGTCCGGACAGACAACCATGTAATAATTGTGCAATGTGCTTGAGTCAAATAAAAATAAATAGAAAAAATAATAGAAGCATTATTTCATAAACGAACCCAAAATAAATTTAAAACAACTTTTAATTAAAAGATTAAATGCCGAATCCTATCCGTTTAGGAAACGAATATGGCAAAGTTTGCAAAGTTGGTGTGTCTGCAGTTCGAAAGAGTAATTCTATGCAGCATACTAAAAGGCTATTTTCTTTAAATAATATCTGCAAATGTATATTATTTGCATATATTGCATTTATTTTATCGTGCTGACGAAAACCCGGTAGTTTTCCGCCAACACTTTTGCAGTGCAGTTAAGGTAACAGCGAAACAAGGCTTGACTTCCACTGATAAATGGCTTAGAGGAAACCTGTGCACGCTTAAAGCCGGCGAAACAAATTATATTTTGACATAGCATTCATTGTTGCTAGATAAAGCGGCGAGTAATAAAAATAAAACACTAACACTATACAAAACAGTTCATCCGATTCTAAAAACTTTGTTATTTATTCGGACTCAAAGTCATCCCTGATGGCAATATTAAATATAAATAATAAGGATCCTCTTATAAACCATATCAGGCAAAAAATAGTCGAAATAAACAATCATGGTCTTACTGTAGAATTAGTGTGGATTCCTAGCCACCAAGGTATTCCGGGCAATGAAAGGGCTGATGCGGAAGCTAATAGAGCAAGACAACTGGAACTTTGTAATTATCCAACAGTGAACATTAGCGACCTTAAAAAATTATTTAAATCATCCATTAAAGAACTATGGAACAGCTGTTGGACAAAAAATAATTCTAGTGCTTTATATGAAATCAGGCAATCAGTGTTTGATAAAACCAAATTAGAAGTCAACAATAGAAGAGACCAAGTTGTGTTAAATAGATTAAGAATTGGTCACTGTAACCTGACACATATACATCTTATCACAAAAAAAGACAAAAACAAATGTATTAAATGTAATAACGATTTAAGTATACGACACCTTCTCATTGAATGCCCTATGTTTAATACGGAAAGGCTACTAGCAGCCCTCCCATCAAGTTTGAAAGATTGTTTAAACAACTGTAAAAGTACTGTTAAATTTCTTAAGCTAACGAAATATTATGATTATATTTGAATTTTAATTATGTAAATGCGGTCGCTAATGACCTTGATGTTTGAGCGACCTAAAATAAATAAATAAAAAAAAAAAAAAATTTAACAACAATTTTTTATATCGGAATTGAGCAATCACAACTTTTATAATGTTCTTTATAATGGAACACAATAAATAGGTACTTAATTCATTAGGTATTAATGTTTGGACACAAGCAAAATAGTTCAACCATTCCGTGTTTTGCCAATCATATATTAACTGTCATTTGTTTTATGTAACATTTTTAACTTTTTTCAAAGAGCCTTAATAAAACTGATACATAACATTCCACTTACTTGCCAACAAGCCTGAATAAAAAGATAACCTAAAAATATAGACGACTGACATGAAATATGATGAATGTGATTCTCATATATATTAGCACACATACTCCGACATGTTTGACTGATGGACTTCCATTTATACCGAAATATATGGGGAAATAACGACAAATTCAAAGAATTTCTGTGCTGTAATTTAAGAATATGTGAGCTTTTAAAAGAAAACATCTGTCTATTTATAACAGTCATGGGAATATTCAAAACTACTAAACAGTTTTTATTTGAAGACAAAACACTTAAACCTTACCTAAACCTAAACGTTACCATCTAGCCGAGCTGTTTTTGTCAATGGGCTGAGGGCACTCGCCCTTAATAAAATATTGCCACTGCGATTAATGACCGGTCCAGCGGCAGAATTTGTATGTCGGTTGGTCGCTATCCAGGGAAGCTCCGCTAACATGCGAATGTCGCTCGTATAAGTCACCTTAGGGCCCGTTCACACATATTCTCCGGTACCCGTTTTATCTGATACGACTAATAATCAACGAATGCAGAGCATTAATAAAAACAACTTCGCGTCTGAGTTGGTTTTATTAATGCTCTGCATTCGTTGATTATTTCAAAACTTTGGCTGAGTTATAATGTCATCAACGTAAACGTTCTCCTAAATCATACATTTTTTTTAATTATGTTTATTTTCAATTAAGTACTAAACCGATTTCGATGAAACTGATATGGAATTAACTATAAAGTATCCTCTATCATATAAAACAACAATTTTCAAAATTAATTAATAATTGTCCGAAATATCGTGTAACAAAGACACAAAAAAAAACATACAGGCGAATTGAGAACCTCTTCTTTTTTTGAAAGTCTGTTGAAAAATATATATCGTTTATGGTTCAACGAATCCGTCATTACTGGATACGACGTTTGCAAGCAAATGCGCAGTATACCGTCATCATTCTACCAGGATGTTGTTTGTCTAGCTGCACCGCCCGCTGGCCCCTTCACCTCCGCACAGTTTCTACCAAGTAAAATTTTACGGAAACATGACGGCTATGTATTCCGTTCATCCAGTATTCGATAACAAAAAGGAATGTCATAATTTACAGAACCTTTTACTTTATACTAAATACTGTGAGTTGACTAATGAAGAAAAAACGTATCAAATAAAACGGAACAGTAAGCGACCATGTGTGAACGGTCTGTGTGACAAGCCTATCCTAGGCCGACGCTTTGCGGTACTTAAATAAATTAAATAAAGGTCCCAAGAATAAAGATGAATTTTCTTTTATTGCAAATTCTCTAAAAGCCTTCTATTGTTTTGTAACCTAGAAATGGTTTATGGCTTCTCAAGTACTAAACTTAAACATCTCATTTATGCTCTTTACAGTTATCTAACACTAGTCTAACATATTCGGATGTGATAGGCTGTAAGGATGTATACATGTTACCAAGCCGTTCCCGTTATGGGATTAATTAACTGATAGACTAGCATTGTCAAACCATATATACAATGAAGTGGTCCCGGATGAACTCGGTTCACGGAAATGAATCCAACTAGTTCAATAGAACTCTAGATCCATTATCTGGCGCTTAATTATTGCGTAGATGGTAATATGAATGAATGTAAAGGACAATTCGTCGAAATTTAGTTTTATGTACAGTTCGATTGCAAATTTTCCGCTCTATATTTAGAATTTGGATACCTTTAAAAATGATGTCCTTTATCGTTTTGGTAAGAAGTAAAATCAAAAAGAAATGTGTACGTGTAAGAACTGTGTAGAATTCTTGATTAATGTAACATAGTATTTATTTTGCAGTTTTTTACTGTTATCATTCTCTGGCTTAAAGAAACGCGAATAAAGAAAAGCGAAGAAACGTCATGCTCCCTCAGGCGGCATGGCTAGGTGTAGCGTCGGGTATCGGGTCACCCTCTTCTCTAAAATATGGTGCTTGCGTTATACTCGGGAACGGGTGCTACTAGCGGTGCCAGGTCGTTTTACTAATGATACTATGACTATTTTATTCCGTTCTTGTTCAAATACTCTGGTCCCAGTTTGTCATGTTCGTATTGTGCGTCCATAGCTCATTATACCTACTATGTAAGCAATTTGGTTGTGGCATGACATTGGCTCTCACAATTAGCTATCTTGTGTTTGTTTTTTTTTCATGTCACGGTCAATTTGTACTGTACCTATTTGTATTAATTTGATAATTCTGACTGTAAAAGAGTGCCAAGAGTTTTTTTCTGCCCGCTTTTTTTGTCTCTTGGTCTCCTGTAATATCTTATTTAACAACTATCAACAACTAGTTAAAACCGAAGTATGTGATGACTGACTTCATCAAGTGTTTTGTTAAATTCCTAAGATGAATAAAACTTTTAGAATTTTGAATTTTGCGAGACAGCCCGGAATAGGTAAGTGTAATGTTTCTTATTTTTTTTCTCTCACACATTTCTCCCACGCCTGACTTGGAGCGATAGAAAAACATAATATTCCAGCTGCTTCGCTTCTCGTATACCTATGGGCCGTAGAGGGAATCTAGGGATCCGTGTAGATAGATACTGCAACCTAGGTGTTCGGATTCATTAATTTTAATTAGTTATGGTGGTGATTTCGGCACGAACATACCTACTATTAAACAAACTATTCTGTAGATATTTCGATTAATTCGATTAAATAATTCGATTTAAATGCTTATTCAGAACAGCTCTACGATAGCAATAACAACTAACATACATACCGAAGTCGTGAAGGTTTTATAATTCATAATTAGGTAGGTACTTATCTATTTATTATAATTAACACTAAACACAATTTAATGCTTAAATAAAAAAAAAAAGTCATAGATGAGAGATTGAGTTCAAGTGACAACACAAATAGAATAATTGTTAATAGCTATTCTGATACTGAATTTGAAGTAGAAAATATATCAAATTTCTATGACCATCAGTAGTAAATTCGACATGTGAAAATAGCACATCTGAGTACAGCGGAAGAACTGCAAGAAACAAGAAACTATCTAGCATAAATCGATCGAAAAAGACATAATCAACGAATGCAGAGCATTAAAAAACCGACTTTACGTCAAAACTTAGGTTGAATTATAATGTCGTCAAGGTAAACTTTCTCGGAATTCATAGGTATTTTTTTCAAAAAATTGTACTTAATCGATTATGGAGAATTTTCAAAATCGATTCATATTTGTGCGAAATATCGTGTAACAAAGACATAAACATATACACACGGATTTAGAACCTCCTTTTTATTGAAAGTCGGTTGAAAATAAATGAAAAAAACTAGCTTCGAAATTCCAGAATATCAAAGTTATTTAACTGTTGTTTATTTATATTTTTTTTAGTTTAGTTATTTATTTATATAAGAGGACTTGTTTTTGTTCCAGAGGATCTTGTCTATTTTTAGGAAAAACCATTTGAATTTATTATAAGGCTGTATTTTTGTTAAGCGTACTAATAATAGCTATTTTTGTTAGGCCATAATTGAGGGTAGTTCCCAATAGTTCAACCTTGTACAATCCACTCGAAAGTTGTACTGGCATCTAGTTCCCACTTGTTCAACTAGTCAGTTCAATCGTTGACAAGAAAAATATAAAAATGTTTGAGTCTTTAATAGAAAATGAATACACAATTTTCCAAGGGCTTATCAAATACCTACTTATAGTATATTTCTATATTGAATTGTAATCCAAAATCCTTTTTTACAAACACATAAATGTATGAGTGTTGCCATGACAACCGAAATTCAGGTTAATTTTGGTATGAAAAATCTTGGATTGAAATAAGACTCGATATAGAAATTTTCCAATATTCAATATATTTCTTGTGATTCACTTTGTTCTTTCTTTACGGAAAAATAAGAGGATAATAAAAATATTCTATTTTTATTTGTTTCGAAGAAATACCAAATTTAATCTGGATTTTGGTTGTTATGGCAACGCTCAGACATGTAAGAGTTTACAAACAAGGATTTTGGATTGAAATTCAATATAAAAGTTCACTATAAGTAGTTATCTGATTAACACTTGAAAATATGTGTTCAGTTTCAATTGAAAACATAAATAACAATTGACTACTACTCTTGGGATCCACTTATCTTTCAAAACATATATAAAATAATATAAATAGTACAACTCTTATGTCCCAGTAGTTCAACTTTCGGGAGGATTGTACAATGATGAACTACTGGGACATAAAAGTTTTACTGTTTAACTGGTTGATCTGAGCATATGAACTACTGGGAACTAGCCCGCACTAATGGTTTCAAGTAGAAGAACTGGTATCTGACCATGGTAAATGTAAATTTTAAAAGAATACAAATAAATATGTCTGTGAATTTTAAACAGCAATTTTATTGCAATTAGAGAAAATAAGTTGATAGATCGTAGTTACAACAATAATTTTTTAAACTTTTGTTGGAAACTGCTAAATTCACTTTAACTTCTTAGGTTTAAGTATCATTGTCCTTTAAAGGGCGTGGATCGTGCCGTGCACACCGCTCAGTGCCTCATAGTAGCTCTTAAAATTCTCCATCATGGTTTATTATAGAAAAGTATGCAGGATAACGGCGCGGCGCTGCGCAAATCAATGCTTTAGCAAATAAAAAAATAACGAACTATGATGAAGATAATTTTAAGAGCAGCACACCGCTCAACGCTTCATGGTGTGCTGTGCACGACGCCGTGAAACGCCGTGCACGGCGCGGCGTGCCGTATACCGAGAAACGGCACGGCGCCGTTGCCGTGGCACGGCGCGGCGGCGCCGTAGAGTTGAAGACATGCCCTAACGCTTCGAATAGCGTAACTCTAATACCAAATTTAGTGTTTCTTACACAAGTAAAGTTTTACATAAATAAAATCTTACATAAAATCACACTTTTTCATTTAAAAAAATGCGCCTCTTAACGGAGAATTAAAATTGAGACGGGTTTCAATATTCAATTGCCTGGTATGAGTAACCTATACAGGTAGAAAACTGGCACAGAAAAACAGCGTTTCACAATATCTACTGGCTACAGGCTGTAAGTTCTCAAATTTGGCATGAGCCCTCTTTACATGACGTTCTTCGAAGAAAATGGGCGATATGTGATTTATAAAATATCACGCATTCGCAAATTATTTGTATGATATTTGAACTTAATAAATGTATAAACTTATTCATATTATTCTTGCTATGTTTTGGTATTCGAAAGATATAGTATAGTGTGTTTTTAGAGCTTTTTATTAACAATTGCGTTTTATTGCTTACGTAAAACGAAACGCCAATCCTTTGACTTATTTTGCCATTGGTTAAATCCCATTTTTATCACGTCAAAGTAAATATTTAAAAGATAAATTATGTCATTCAATGATACTCGTTATACATAAGTTAGAAAGAGAAAACTGAGTTATTGATATGTTGACAGATATCTGATAGGATATTTAGTAAAATTAATAAATTTTTACGTCGTTGGCTAGATAAAATGACTTATTCTGTAATTGGTCATATGTAATGAAAACTTGCTTCGCTATCGGCCGCAACAGGCCGCCATGCCACCTTTACCTAATTGGTTTAAATTAACAACTTGTTACTTCGTCGTTGGCTAGATAAAATGACTTATTTTCTTAATGGTCAATTGTAACGACGTTGCCTAGCAACCTGTTACAGTCAAACATTTCGTAAGCAGTGGTTTAGATGTCAAGATTTTGAATATAGAAAGGCATTTTGGTAGTGAATTCTACTGTTCGTAGGCAAAACAAACAGTTTTCATGATATTGAAACTAGCCATACTCGTGTCTTCATTGTAAACATAGTTTATTTCATACGACCGATCACGGAGTCATCGGTCTTCAGTGATAAGATCGCCTGGCTGTAATTTCTGAATCATCTAAACTTTTAACGCAATATCGAGTAGAGTAAAGTGTAAATTAATAATTATTATGAGCTTTTAGTTCCTCTTCTTCCTTCCCCCGTTAATGCGAAACCCGAGAGATCAATTATTAACACAGTAAAAATATCCTTTGTGCCACAGGATACCACAGGATACCAATGCGTGGAGGAGTATGTGTATAAAATTTTATTAACAACTGTTAAGACGTCTACACGTGAAATAGTGAAAAACATACATTAAAACCTTTCACGTTTATAACATTAATAGAATAAAAGAATTTAAAAACGTGGAAAAGTTTGCCAACGAATCTCTTTTATTCTCGGTTTGATCCCTAGAGGAATATTGATCTAGTCTACGGCATTGTTCTTTATTTTGATGAGCGATTGCTAGCAACACGGTAGTCTGAAAGTTTTCCTTCAGACAGCGATTTACAATAAGTTAGGTAAGTGATGAAGAAATAAAAATTGAAGACGAGGATGCAGCGTTTTTAAACTTTTTTGATCGATTATATACCAAGGTATATGTACCTACAGGTAGAGCTTGAAAAAAATATTCACAAAAATTAAACACTCCCCCGTTAATGCGAAACCCGAGAGATTAATTATTCAAAATATCCTTTGTGCCATTACAGGATACCAATGCGTGGAGGAGTATGTGTATAAAATTTTATAAACAACTGTTAAGGCGTCTACACGTGAAATAGTGGATAACATTAATAGAATAAAAGAAGTTAAAAACGTGGAAAAGTTTGCCAACGAATCTCTTTTATTCTCGGTTTGATCCCTAGAGGAATATTGATCTAGTCTACGGCATTGTTCTTTATTTTGATGAGCGATTGCTAGCAACACGGTAGTCTGAAAGTTTTCCTTCAGACAGCGATTTACAATAAGTTAGGTAAGAGATAAAGAAATAAAAATTGAAGACGAGGATGCAGCGTTTTTAAACATTTTGATCGATTATAAACCAAGTTATATGTACCTACAGGTAGAGATTAAAAAAATATTCACAATAATTAAACACGTAGCTAGCCGATGTGTTAAGATAAAAATATAATTAATGAAAACTGGCTCGATAAAAATAGTCGCAAACATAACACTAATTTACCATTTCAAATGAATAATTGCTACGAACTGCCGTCACGGACTCAAGTAAAAGTTAGATAAAAACATTAAACTTACCTCTTTTAACCGACGGGTAAAGAAATACTTAAAAAAAATGTATAATTTTTGAACCAATTAAAGGTATTTGCGCTTGCCCACGTCGGCGGAGTTCGCTAGCGGTGTCTGGGCGGTAAGTAAATATAACTATAACATTAAATATAACACTTTCATACGTATATGTCGCGTTTAGACTTATTAAATAAATATGAACAATATGCGGTAACTCGGTTACAAAATTAGAAATAGCATTCCAGTTTAAACGGGGAAGAGCTTAAAAATATAGAATCCTGAAATGAAATAATATGAGGTTCTTAGTAATTATCAAGGCGCTTCCCTAACTCCTTTGATTTTCTAAATTTCATTGATTGATAGACGTGATTTCAATTTTTATAATTTCCTTTAGGATTACCTCGTCAGCAGACATGCTACAACAGGGGGCTTTAATCGTGTATGATAAAGTTAAGGAAGAAAGAAGTACGGTACTATTGTGGTTAGATGTTTAATTCAAAGTAGTTTTTCAACCAAATTCCAAAAGGGGGACGTTTTCAATTCGTGTGTATGTTTTTTTTGTTTCTTTGTTACACGATTTTTATAACAATTGATTTTGAAGTTTCATATAATAGAGGATTCAAAAATGGTTCCGTATAAATTTTATTAAAATCGATTGACTCCTTGAAACTTTTTTTCTTTATTTAAATTAGCGTAAGCCTTTTGCAGGCTATCCAACCTCAACAACATTTGTGCTTTGACTTTTAACAAATCTTGATAAATAATACAAAAAAAAATCTTTGCTCCTTTGAAAAAATTAAAAAAATGGAGTAAAATATTTTCCGACTTTTGTTTTTCCGCCAAGGAAAGTCTTTGGTACCCACTTAAGCAAGCTCTAGCAGGAGGAGCATAAATCCTGTTACGGACGAAAGGGAATTCTAAAGAGCTGCTATCCCCAGCGGTAAGTAGGTATAGATTATCCAGACAATGTGGGGACCGCAAGAGTGGCCACGAGACTCCTCATAACGCCTGAGTATACCCACTAAACATCCCCCTTTAATCCGCCTTGAAAAAAGCCCTTGATCATAATCAGAACGACAGCCAATTGGTAGTTAGAGGCTGACGGCTGCCACCATAGATGAACTGAAAGCAAAGATGACGAAGCTAAGACTAGCAAAAATGACGAAGCTGAAAGTAAGAGATTGTCCAGAGTGATGAGACTCACTCTGAGATAGGAAGGCTGGAAGTAAGGGACAACCTTTAGAAACGTTGAGCTTGCTGGAGTTTCCTACTAAGGGGAGCGAACTTGGTTAAGACTGGAAGAGCATCGTTGAAACTCTCTGAAGCTGAGACCTCGGTCCAGCGGCTCTGGTCCTGTAGGAAGACAAGGGGCGGAGACTTGGGTTACGCAGGCTGTGGCACCGGGATCGCTGAAACGGAAGGAGGCACAGGAGCAAACGGAGGCTTAGCAGCGGCTGGCGCAGCTGAAACGATAGGAGTTAAAATCGAAGTAGCAGCTAGCTTCTTCTTTTTCGTTTTGGACTTTTTTCGATCATCTGTGAACCGCGCAGGATATTCTGTAACAGTAGAAGTGGAATCGGACTCATTACCTGGCGGGGTAGTTTTGCGTTTGCACGCGGTAGAATCTACCGACATGGTATCTGACATACTGTCGGTGTATTCAGGGGGATCTGGAGACACCGGAGAGTCAGTTGAAAAACCCGGAGGGATCGGGGCTGAAACGGAAGAGGTAGAGGCTTGGGATTTCTCCAATTGCCGTCGACTTGTGACCCATGAGTTTAATTCCACCATCTTCGACACAAGAGATGCGAGAGATGGGTCAAATAGAATGACCAAAAAGGAAGGTACTAGGGGGGAGGAATTCGCAGTTGAGAAACATCAACTTCAACAACTTAGTATTTTTCTTTACGTTCACGTTCTCATTATAAAAATTCAAAATAGGTACACCTATAAATATTTCTCTTTTTTTAACAAAAGTAATTAAAAAAGTATAATAAACATTAGGGTGGTCCTTATTCCTATGAAGAAATTTTTTTCTTTAATTTTGCGGGGCACCATGTTATTTGATTATAAACCAGAAGAAACTATTTCAGTACTTTTTTATTTTTTGAATATTATTTAGGGGTTTGAAATTTAAATAAAAACTCTAAATCTGTATTTATTAGACTCTTTATTGTTATAGAAAGGACATAAGAAATATTACAATATATTACTGTTGTTATGAATATTTGAGTCATTTATTTTTAATATACAAGGGTTGACTTGTTAGTATTTGGGGTACTTATTACTTTTTTTCTCATTAGAGGTATTTAATCAAATCAAAAAGTGCCCCGGGCATAATTCAAAAGTCGAGAAATAAAGACCACCCTAATAAGCACGGTACAGACAGGAGGTATATCTCAATAGCTGAATGAGTATTAAACAAAACAAATTTTACCTCCCTTTTATTATTATATTTATTAATAATAGAACTTGTGAAATTGTATTTCTCACACGCGTGTCATGTGGTTTGTCGTACAGGCCGCGACTGTCATGATTTGTCATGTCTGATGGGACACTACACCCTGTATAGCCTGTAAACGTTGATTTTGTAAAGGGTGCTTTCCGCGCTTTTCCTTATCTCTGAGAATCAGATACCTACAGTTTTTATTTCCAAGGAACACAAATCCAAAGCTCACTTAATAGCCTCCTACTCACTTCTTTTTATAGTATCTAACTTTTTTCATTACAAAGAATTGAAAAGAAAGTTTGTTTGTATACAATTTTTGTTCTTGTTTTTATTTTTATTTTTTTTTGTCGACAAAGGTTTTATTGAATAAATTCCACGAGTAACTCATAAAGGCCAAAGTATATTTGTTTTTCTTTTCCTTTGTTGTTAGGTATGATCCAGTGTCAGTTGCTTGTGTTTTAATTAGTTTTGCATAAATTAATTGTTAAAAGTATTGTTTGTTTTGCATTGTTAAAAGGAAAATATTCTCCGTGGCCTCAAATGCAAGTGGATCAGACTGCATTAGTCGTAAGATGCACATCCCTATTCTAGACGTTATCCTTCCTACTACTTACATACATGATGTATGGAAAGATGCTAACATTATTCCCCATTATGACCCAAAAAAGCCAATCCTCTTTCCTTTTCTGATTATCGTCCTATTGCCATCCTACCTTTCCTTTCTAAAGTGCTCGAGAGACTAGTTCATCAATAGCTCAACACTTTTCATCAGCACTTATTAGATCATAAACTTCTCAACCCTTTCCAATCTGGTTTCCGTCTAAGGCATTAGCCATTTGTATGCCGACGATCTTCAAATTTATACACAAAGCAGCCTCGAATGTCTATCAAAAGCTCTAGTGCTACGTAATACGTACTTGAAACATATATCGGACTGAAGTCACAAACACGGGCTTATTTTCAACCTTTTTAATCATCATCAGCAGTAATAAAATAATTTCTCGACTAAACTGGAACTCTCTACCTCAAGTTGAGTTTAATGGCGTTACCATTCCTATCAGTGAAACTGTAAAGAATTTAGGTATCATCTTTGATCGTACGCTTTCCTGGATCTCTGAAGTGAGTAAGGAAATGTGTGCCGCGGTAAATTCGCTCAAGCAACTTCGCAATTTCCTTCCTGTTGTCACTAAAATTGCGCGAGCACAATCTCTCTTAGTTCCTATTCTCGACTATGCTGATGCCAGCTATCTTGACCTAACTGAAGAACTCCTTCATAAATTTGAGCGGTTCCAGAATCTCTGCATAAGGTTTGTATTTGGATTAAGCAAAATGACCACATTTCTGAATACCAAACTTACCTCAAGTGGCTTCCCATTCGCCTTCGCCGGAGTACTCACATCCTATCTGTAGTTTACCGTATTCTGTATGATAAAGCTGTATCCGTTTATTTTAAAAATCGCATTACTTATCGGTTCAGCAATAACGACCGCAACTTGCACTCTTCCTCAAATATCCTCCTAGCGACATCATCACCCACATCCACATTTATGGACAAATCATTTGTCACCCGCTTGGTGTCATTATGGAACGAGTTACCGATGGAGTTCCGCCTGGCTCGCAATCCTTACACCTTTAAACGAATGCTTAAACAACATTGCCTCGGGAAACATTGGTCATCTTAACGCTTTCATTGTTTATGTCTGTTTATTATTAGAATGTACCTATGTGTATGTATTATTCATATGTATTTGTATGTATTTATTATATTAACCTAGGTTTGTGTGTGTAATTATTGATATGTATGTAAGTAGTATTTTATTTATAAACATATTATTTCTACACTTTGTTCCAACGCCCATTCTAATTTTCACTTTTTAATCCTGTCAAAACTTGGTTGCCTGGCAGAAAATGAAATGCGATACGGCCGCCTTTGTACAAATATGAAACTATATTGTAATTTTGTAATTATACTTTTTCTGTTGGTGTACAATAAAGAATTTTTATTATTATTTTTCCAGCATTTCGATTGTGAGCTTCATTTTCAAATTTAGAAGAAACAATCAGCGTTCCTTACAATGTCTTGCTAGAAATTTACATTTTGTTGATTTCAAGGTATCTCTCATCTCAAAGTACAATGGTATGTTTAAATAGCGAGTTACTGACTTCACAACTCTTTGTAATGAGCCCACCGCAGTGCATGAGTCCCTACCCTGGGTGATGAGGAGGTATAGTCTTTTATGCACTAAGCTGGCCCAGTGGTTGGTACAGCACCCGGGACCGACTGCTTAACGTGCCCTCCGAAGCACGGTCGTCGTGAGAAATTAATTGTCAGCGGTCACCCATCCAAGTACCGACCGCGCCGAACGTTGCTTAACCTGTGATATCGTTTGATACACACAGTAACCACGGCGCCGCCACGACGACTTTTCTGATATCGAGTGCTTTCATAAATTCGATGATCGCTCTGTCAAAAGGCTAAGGTTACCAGCTTCAGACGCAATACTCGAGGGCCTAATCCACGCACAATGCAATCAGTTATGTCCAGGACCAAGTTTGTTTGCATTGGTCTGGATGAACAGGTACAAATATGATATTTGAAGAAAATGTTTGCAAAACCTATTCGAATATCCATTGTCTTGAAGGTTTCTTGCGATGTGCGAAAGTATATCTAACAATTTATTATTTACGTAGTTGCAATACATTTGTAATTTTGCGCCGTATTCAAAATAGAATTCTCTAAATTTAATACTCTCTAATATCAAACAAACAAGTTTCAAAATCAGAATTAAAAATTACAAGTTACCACACAAGTTGATTTTGAAGTTTTGATAATTTATTAATATGACATTAAATTGACCTTAAATTACACAGTGATAATATGGCAAATTGAGCACAATGACAGATTTTTAAGAAATTCAAAACAATATAACTTCATTTGTAGAAACTTATTTACTTAACACAACGTTTTTTATTTCTCAACTCTTATAAAACTAAGTAACCGTAAGTTTTCTACTTCATTTTCTCCAGACTCTTTAAATTTAAATATGGATGTGTGCACAAAGCTTCACTCAATTCTTAAGCATCTTATATTACAAAGAAGGTTTTACTATGAAAATTCTTTATTGAGCTAAGCGCATAATGTATGTGAGGTTATTTTAAAATATTTTTATCTCCTTGTTATGTGAAAATGTTTAGATACGTAAGTTTAGGCATGAAAATGGGTTTGTTTTGTTATTGTCCCTAAATTGCATATTTTAGAAAATAAAAAAGTTTATATTTTACGTTTAATTATACTTATTTTTCTAAAACAACCTCGTATAATTGTACCGTTCATTGTACCTACTCGTACTAACACAAAAAAGATATACAAATATGCTTAAATATTCAATTGCATATAACATGGTAGTAATGGTAGTGCGTGGATTAGGCCCTCGAGTATTGCGTCTAAATCTAGTAACCTTAGGTAGTAGACATCACCAAGACATTGGTGGATAATGGGCGATCATTATCTTTATAAGCTGAGAGACGCACACTTCTCGACGGAGGCCTTCCCAAGGATTCGTCATGTCGTCCGGACCCGCGCCGCCCTCATCCAGCATTTGACGTTCGTAAAATGTATGAAATTACCTACTACGAATAAAAAAAATTTCATTTTCATTTCATTTTCATTTTCATGAAACGGTCAACAAATTTTTAAAAGTAGGTAATTTCTAGAAATGCCAATATTTGACTACCAAATTATTCATGTTGTTGATTAGTTATTTTCACTTAGTAGCTTAGTAGCGGATATTTCAGCTTCAAGTGGCATAATTCCATCAGAATTCCTCCTTACCAATAAAACGTTCACGTGATATCTGACTGCTATTTTAACAGCTCTGGCCGGAGCAACTGATGAAGAGTATTTATTTCTGTGCCAGGAATATTCAATAATAAAAGGTTATTTTAATTGTTCTACTCTCCATTAAGACTATTAAGGATAAAAATGTATAATAACTAAATTCCAAAAATAGCTGTATTGGACCTCAAAGTAACCTACCAATAAATGGATTAACATTATTTTATTAAATGCCATAATAAAAAGTTAAATAACAAATAAGTTTAAGCAGACGATAATAAATAAGTTTCAAATGTTATAAAATGAATTGTTTATCAAATGTACATATTTTAACATATTTATAAAGTGTTCACCTTGGACACGTTTATTTATCTTAACCAATGTGAATGTACGAGACTTAAAAAATCTTACAATTTCATAATTATAAAAGTCGACACGGCCTAAAAGGCTCTCCGATTTCAGTCCGGTACCAGTCAGGTTGTCGGGTCCTTTCCGCTGAAAAGACGTGTTTTTTTAGGAAAACAAAATAATAATAATCATCATATGTCTCTTGTTTTTCTAATGCTCTTGATTTTTTAGAAAGGTCTAAAAATCTAGATTACGAAAATATGGCCGGTAAGATAGGACATACACGTTATGAATTAAACTAAGCGTATATTCTTGACTTTGACCGCTTTGCACACCACACTGACAACACTTTTGGAAATGAAATGAAAATGAAATGAAAAATGAAAATGAAATGAATTTTTTTATTCATCATAAGACTATTGAACAAATTTGTGTCACAAATTATATTTTTTTTATTATATTGTGATGCTAGAGGATCAAAGAACAGTTAAATACAATTTACCTGTTCTTTGATCCTCTAGCACCACAATCCATTTGTTTTTGTGTGCCTGGTAGGCTTATTTTCAAAGAACCAAACCGTCGACTGTTGCTTTGTTTCAGAATTTTTGTATAATGTACTTAGTACAACATAAAAGTCATTTATATCGCTAACATAAATTTAATTAATTACATAAATAAAATAAATTTCTCCATTTTTAATTTGCATTAATTCACGTGACAATCTTTTTGATCATATATCATTGAGTTATAATTACTTTGTACTATAATAACTCAATGTCATATATTAGTTTGATATTAGTTTGTCATCTATTTCAAACAACCTTCAGGGAGGTGACGTCATCAATAGTTAATACTATGCAATTTTGCGAAGCCAATATCTAGTTTTTGCTCAAGTTATATGAAAATCAATCATCAATATCATTTTTTCAATAGCGTTCAAATATACATTACCTAACTTCACGCCTGTATCCCTTATGGGGTAGGTAGAATGCCAGAGGTTAAAAAATCATCAGTGTCTCGTTTGAGGTATTATAATGATGGAGAGAGACTATTGCACTAACTAGGGGTCAGCCTATCGCCCACAAAAAAATCTCTAATCGAACTTTTTGAATTATTGCGATTGGCGGACAACCCTTCTGACTCGTTTTCAAAGCTTCCCGATCCAATTTTACGTTCAGAAAACTAATCAAAAATATTTTTCATAAACAAACAGACTCTGCAGAAGTTGCGGTCAATAGTTGAAAATATTTTTGCGTCATGTTTTTTTTTAGTTTCGATAAATCGCAAAGGAGTGACTTTGTTTTAGAGCAAACTAAATCACAAACAGCTGACTTTGATGAAATGTTAAATTTAATTACAAGTAACTAACTTTGATGAATAGGAATCGAATTTTGAATACAAACTACCTAGGGTTCTACTTTCATTTCGTTTTTTAATTCCGAAGAAGTAGTAGTAGACAACATCAAGACATTGGTGGATAATGGGCGATCATTATCTACATGAGCTGAGAGACGCACACTTCTCGACGGAGGCCTTCCCCAGGATTTGTCATTTCCACGGGACCCGCACCGCCCTCATCCAGCGTTTGACGTCACAAAATGTATAAGAATACCTACTGTGAATAAAAAAGTTTTTATTTTCATTTTCTAAGTTTTGGCATAAATATAGACAAAAATAGTGCTGGTTAGACCGTAATATGTGTTCATTTAAAGTTATTTTAGGGTTTTTTTGTAACTTAACATTAACTCATTTAAATAACTGAAAGTAGGTTCGAGTCCTGGTCGGTTAATTTTTATTTATCACATTTTTCAGTTATTTAAGAATAAATGAGTATTATAAATGCAAAAAACTATAAATGCAAAGAAATGAGAAATGAGTTAACACGTCAAAAAAATTGTTCAATAGCAAAAATTTTTTGTTTTTTTTTCAAAAAAATTGCCCTATAAAGGAAAATTACTCAAGATAGGTAATGGGCGTTATTAAATTATTTTTACCAATTTCTATCACCAATTTTTTTTTACCTATTATTTTTATTGTGTTATATAAATCTTCAACATATTTTGAGAGACTGATTTGAACAGTTTTATTTTTAAGTGTGTTTATAAATTTATATTGATTTTATTAACTTAGCACGAAATGACGTCATCAGGTGACATTAACTATATGAAAATATGTCAGTCAGTAAAAAAAAAGTAGTTTGTGTAAATAATCTATAATCTCTCCCTGATTTTCACGGTCTTTTGCTGACATTCTATATTAAAGATTAGGTTACTTTAAAAACAAGGTTAGGTTAGACAAAACAACTATAGAGCTATAGAGTTTCTTTTAAGGTTGATATTATTTAAACACCTTAAAGGCATAATACTTCGTCAATTTGATACTATCAAGGCTAAATAGAGGTCAAATGTATTTTGTAAAAAATCTAAAAAACCCAATGTTTTTAGTCGCTAATTTAGCTTTTATTAAGAAATTTTTAATTCCTAAATACCGTGGATGAACATCGCAAAGCGGCTCATTTTAAATTATATTATCTTTGGATAGGTTACCATTTTTATATTTATTATGCGCTACCGATTCCGTGAATATCCGTAAAATTTTACTTCGAGAATTCCAAGTTGAACAAGTAGTCAGCGCGTATATTTAAGTAAGTATATTAAAAGTTCAGTAAAGTTTTCCGGGTTACAGTAGACTCTGGCTAGCAAATGACGGCAGAGTTTCATGCGTCAAAAATCAGTCATAGTCTTTATTGAGAATATGAAATGACTTTTAAAGACTTTAAAGTTTTAACCGGATTTTAACGTGAATTTGTATTTTATTTTTTAAATAGACATTTTGGGTTTTACACGCAAGTGACCAGTTTGTGAAAAAAAAATATTAAAAAAGAATAAAAAAAAAATGCGATACAATCAAGTTAAACAGTTTTTGGTTTATGATTCGTGAAAACCTAAGACAACTTTTATGATAATGAAAGTTCGAATTGAGTGCATATAAATAATATGTATGTGTAATAGGAGAACGTGTTACAAATATATTAACGGTCGAATAAATAATAATAATAATAAAATCCCCAGACAATCACACCAACTACATGGCCCCAAAGTAAGCATAGCTTGTGTTATGGGATACCATGTAGCGAACTAGGGGGGAACCTAGCATATAAATACGTAAATAGATAAACACCCAGACACGGAACATTTTTTTTCTTGTTCCGTGCGGGAATCGAACCCGCAACCACTGGCGTCTGAGGCAGACAAGTTTACCCCATCGCTAAAGTGGTCGTCAATAATACTTATATCACTTGGCAAAATCAGATCAAACTAAATGATTCCCGTGCTTAGTATTGTCACATCAAGATCCTCATCGTTTGTATCAATGGACAAAGCTAACAGGATAATCACGATGGTGGAACGACGTAAGTGGAATGGTTCCCCTTACGTCGAGTCAAGCACCTTGTCCCGCTTACTTCGAACCGTATAATTTATGACCCGCTTGTATTCCCTTTACGTCCAGTATGTTTAAATCGCTCCTATTACCTCTGTCGAGTTTATAATGTCATATTTTAAAGTACAGTCGGATTCACATGTTATACATGTCAGCGTATTCGAATCTGTTTAATTTACTAATTATCCTATAAATTTAAATAGAAATTTTATTTCATATATTAGCCTTTTGTCTGCAACATACTGAAAATCAATGGAGCATTGGTGATTTTACACAAATAAACAAAGCAGTATTTGACATTACGTTGATGTGACTTATTGTCTTATTTTAGCTTATAATAAATTGTTACAGATCACTAAATTATAGCTTAGCACAACTCAAGGTAGTTTAAGATGTCACCTCCCTTTTACACTGCTATACAGCAAAATCCAAATGAATTAGTAGGTACCGAAAAGTCGGAAACTATGAGTGATAGCGAAATCTGTTCTTAGGAACCATGGCGTTGAACCTTTACTCTCATACATAACCGGGAATCGAACTTGGTCAATACTCTTGTATACGTCACCTTTTTGAATGATGTACTTTAATCATTGCGTGACAGCTATACGTCAATCACGGACGACGATACTATCCTGCCGCAACACAGTTTTACTAGCGCGGAGGGTAGTTTAGTCATTGCTATGATCCTTTTGCTGTGCCAATAAGAAAATTAATTTGCATATTTATATATATGTTTATATAAGATTTGTAGCAACCGAATTTGTTGACATAGTTATAACTATTATTCATTTAAGAGATGTTTGTTGGATAATTTAAGTACTTTTTTTTCTTGTTAAAGCGAAACTTAATTGTGTATTATGTATTATGCTGTTGAACTTTTTGTGAACTTTAAAGTTGAAATAAAGTTATTATAAAGCTACTCAATCAACAAAAATCAATAAAACTATTTTTTCATAGCTTTGAAATTATATCCTGACTGTATATTTTTAAAAATGGTTTTAGAAAACGTTAAAAATCAATACTATGCAAGAACAATAAACTATGAGACTCGACGTTAAGGGAATCGGCGTACAGGGACTAGAGGGAACCATTATATTAATACTGAAATTGCGGCGCATATTGTCAACTAGCTGAATTTATACTTCGGCTTTTTCATAAAGAAAGTTACACCACCATTATCCCTTTAAAGGTTTCTTTTCCAAGGTAAAAAGTCTAAGAAACTCCTTAAAAATCAGTACAGCCGTTTTAGAGATAAACCGGAACTTACTTAAGTTTTTTTAATTTAAGTGGCGGGTGTAGTATTATGAGTATTGAGTGAAATCTTTTTAATGTAAAATTACTAACAGAATTTTTACACTAAAAAGATTTCACTTTTTCAATACAATTAAATTGAAGTGAATTTAATTGTATTGTATAGATTTACGTTACGTGATATTTTACACGGTTATAATTTATGTGGATATTATTATTTCCAACTCTCACAATGATCGGTGGTGAGAGCAGAACACAATAATAAACACTGTAGGTACTATAATAAAGTATAATTTTGCCAATCTCGGCAAAACTGGGTTTTTCAGAAAATATACAACCCGGATATGAAAGTTCGAGTATAATTTGATAGCGAAACTTTTAAAGAAGATTAATATTTTATGAAGAGAATCATAAGGGATCAAAGTTATAGCCCCAAAGTTTTACGTAAAGTTGTTATGTAAAAATCTTCGATCAAACTAAAATGTATTGGATAAAAATTTTTAGTAAGCACGTCATGGTTAACAATTAAACTCATGTGCTTTAGAAATAATGAAGCGTCTCTAAACAAGACCTTTAAGTAGTCATAATATCCTTTTCATTACGTATTACTGATTTTATTAGAGAACACAGTCAATTCAAATGATTTCAATTATACAGAGTGATTGGTGGATCACTTTTGAAATTCCCGGACGTGATAGTTTGAGATCATAAATTAAGAGTGAAAACTATAATAAAAATATATATTAATTATTTACTGAGTAAACTTAACCGAAAGTTACAAATTGATCACGCAACGCATGGTTACACTAGCGTTGGCAGCAATCCGCGTGCCAGATCACGTGCGGCGCTTGACTCAGGCGTAAGTAAAGTAACAAAACGTTATTTATTTATAGGGAATTCTAGTGGAAAATTAAGTACCTACTTTTATTACATTGTTATGACCCGAATCGAGTACACTGTGTTTTGTTTTAGCTGAATGTAATTTTTGACTAAATATTAAGGATGTTTTCCTTTTTATCTGTGACTAAACCCGCGTTTGACCTAAATCTCACCTGATGGAGATTTAGGTCAAACGAGGAAATGAGGTCGTAAATGACAACACACGAGCTTAGAAAAGAAATGGCTTTTCACTAGATTTCTGATATGTTATTTAAAAACAATCAATTACGCAGGAGGCAGGTTTGGATAGCCGTTGAAGAGCAGTCGTAAACAATGTTAGGTACATTAGGTGCGACAGCAAAAATCCTGAGTTGTTTCAATTTTTTTATGTATAGCGTGTATCACTAAACTCAGGAGCTGCGTTACCAGCCTCTATAATACTATAGTTAATGTGATAGATTTTGGAACGATGAATGTTCTCTTGTTTTTACTAAATCAGTAATTTAGCCCCAAATCACATGGCAATCAAATGTGACAGGTATGATATTCAGATCGAAAAATTACGCTACATGACAGCATAGCCAGAAGCTTTATAATTATGAGTGGTAGGATCCCTTCTGGGTCCGCCTGGCTAGCGACCACCCTTTATATAAAGTCTGCCGCCAAATGTTACCGCTCCGGCGGTAATGTGTTCCGGCAATATTATATAAAGAGCCAGTTCTTTCCTAAGCCCGTGTGCTGTCATCTTCGACCTCATCTTCACTTACCATCAGGTGAGATTGAGGTCAAACGCGGGTTTAGTCACTTATAAAAAAAAAAATAAAAAAAAAAAATAAAAAAAAAAAAAAAATTTGGTGTCGAATAGTTATTGGAAAACCAGTAGCAGTGGTCCTTTCAAAGAAAACTTCAAAGCCTTATTTGATTCGTGCAACCTGACCACTGCCTTTCATATCGATGAAATAAATGTTTGGGTTTCTTTTAATAATTAGCAAATGAAAAGTCTTGGTAAATGTTACTATCACATTTTACTGGTATTTTTTAATTTTAGATAGGTACTGGGCCCGATTCGATATCGAACTCTCTTATTTTAAGTGTTTCTTAATGCCGTGACAGAAAGAGACAAAAATAGATTTTGTATGAGGCTGTCACGTTTCACGTCGTAAAATTTGACACTGGAGAGACTTCAAAATGAATATGAAAATGGAATGTCGAACGCCCATTGTCTCTCGATGTCATATTTCCGTAATAATAATTTGTTTTATAATCTGTTTATTATGAACAAACAAACACCTTGTCATATTATCGGTGAAAACATTTAATATTGTTTGTGTAGCACATACAGAAAATATGATTTTGATTAATATTAAAACAATAACGAGGTGAGCGGATTAAATTTCCGCCGAAAATCAATCCGATAATTTAGCCCCACTAGTACCGAAAATAGGGTTAAATTACATAGCTGCTTTTTTGAGTTTTGAGGTTTATTAACAAGCAAGTTCATGACAAGAAAATTGCAAAAGACTCTAAGAAATCTATACTAATATATAAAGCTGAAGAGTTTGTTTGTTTGAACGCGCTAATCTCAGAAACTACCAGTGGGATTTGTAAAATTATTTTTGCATTTGATAGCCCAACTCTTGAGGAAGGTTATAGGCTATATTTTATTCTGAAATTCTTACGGGATCAAAAGTTACGCGGGTAAAACCGCGCGCAGTGGCTAGTTCTTATACTTATAAGGAACAATTTTAGAAATAGGTATGTAATCTTTTTGACTACGATTCTTTCAATCCAAAACTTTTAATTCCTTATTAGAAAAAGAAAATCTGTTTCAGTAATTTTACTTTATTAGTATTTATTTGTAGTTGTGCAATAAAAAGTTAATTATTATTTATTCCTTTGCAAAAGTGTGTGAGGAAGAATGGAGGTGTCTGTGAGGGCCATGGGGCTCGATTCTAAATTAGATCTGCTAATTTTAAGTCTTTCTAATATCATATTAGAAGGCTCCAAATTCAAAAGTTGCCAAAAAACTGATTTTTAAGCTTCTAAGTTTAACTTAGACGTAGAGAAACTTAAAATTAGAGATTGTAATGTTGAATATGGACCAGTATCTCTCAGAAATAGCTTTAGAAATTAAAATGAATCTTCGCGCAACGACAGGAAAGAAGGATAATAATCTGAAAAACAGTATTTTTCTTGATATTCCTGATGGCTTACTTTGATACAGTAGCAAGCTAGTTCAAAAATTAAAATAACATTTTATCATGATTTAAAGTGTTAAATAAATGTTGCGGTCTCTAGTTACCACAGCTAAAAGCTTCAATACATTAACTTAAAATTGAATTTTATGGACGCAATAAAATGAAAATATTTATTTTTAATGAAAAGGGTAAGGTTATTATTTGATTATATGATATTTCTTATTAATTTAATTAATAATTGCCGATAATTTTTAACAACCCTTTTATCTGAAACGCTTAAAAGACAAACATTTCCTCGATGATATTGTAAAAGTTTTTTTATATGACTTAGCTTAAATTTTCAACCGGCTTTCAAAAAAGGAGGAGGTTCTCAATTCCTCTGTGTGTTTTCTTGTGACTTTGTTACACGATATTTCGGAAAGTTATGAATTGATTTTGAAAATTGTTGTTTCATATGATGGAGGATACTTTATAGTTGGTCGTATTATATTTCATCAAAATCGGTTGAGTAGTTCATTGAAAATTTAAAATTTTTGTAAAAATATGTATGATTTCGGAGAATGTTTACGTTAATGACATTCTCAACTCAGCCAAAGTTTTGACGTGGAGTCGGTTTTTTAATGCTCTGCATTCGTTGATTATTTGTTTTCAATATATTTGGTCATTGACAAAAAAAAGTTTATATTATCCAATACCTTAATTGCATATTTAAACTAGTTTGACCAAGTTATTTTTGATATGAAACAAACCCATCTCTAATAGCTATGTAGGATACGCCGTGGGATAGTTCTTAGTAACCTGAATCAAAGTTACTGTCGCGCCAAGTTCTGATCGTTAGTCTGTTCAGAGCTATAAGGTCCTAAATGTCAGACTATAATTTAAATATATAAATGAGATGCCGTATCCCGTATTCAATCCCGACATATAGGAGCACAAAGGTATTTGTGATTGTTAATTTTTAATTACTACCAGGTTCGACTTGCATCGTCAGCGTCGGAATTGCTACGAATGATCACTGTGAAGTATGAGGCATTTAAAAGGAAAGGTTTGAAAGTTAATGTTGGCGAGACGAAAATAATGGTTAAGGAGAGGAGTGAAGATAAGACGGAATGCAATATTATGATAGGAGACGAAAAAGTGCAGCAAGTGAATGAGTTTATGTACTTGGGGTCCTTCTTTACAAAAGATGGGAAGTATGACGGTGATATTGAAAGGGGAGTGAAAGCAGGAAATAATAGTGTTAATGGCGCCTTGTTCTCGGTTATGCCAAGCAAAACTATACCGAATAAGGCACGTTTTGCCGTAATTGAGGGAGTTTTGGCGCCAACACTTATGGCAGAAGAGACATGAAAGCAGGATTAATGCTGTGGAGATGGGGAGCATGCGTGGAGTGAAATTGATAGATAGGGTGCGCAACATCGAAATAAGAAAGAGATGTGGATTGAAAGAAGACTTAGTAAGTAAGATTTAAAAGGGTATGCTGAGGTGGTTTGGTCATTTAGAGTGGATAAGTGAAAGTTGATTTACGAAAGAGGTGTACAGAGCACGATTGGATGGTCATGTCGGAACGGACCGCGAACGTATGCCGACCAAATTGGCGACATACTTAAAAAGGGCCTAGTTAAAAGTAATCGTAAACGGAAATCATGCATGAAACGATTAATGAACGTGGAGAAAGCGAAAGATATAAGATATATACTTCTAGTCTCTGCCTACCTTAGTCTCTGAAAGAGATATGTTTACAGGACAGCCGTGATCGTATGCCTCTTTGATTTTATTTCAGTAGGTATTATAATACATCTGTTTTGCTATAATAGGTGGCATACGACCACGGCTATCTTGTAAATATATCTCTATCGGTATGACATATAAAAAAATACATAAATATTTCAGCGGAGACTACTTATTACTTGTTTCCTACTTTTTAGAGCGTGTTTGAGTAGTCGGGTTTTAGTTTTTGAACTTAATTTTTTTCTCACTATATTGGAGTAATACTGCTTACATATTTAAACTGTGCTGATAAAGTGCTCTTTCATTTGACGAAACAGTGAACAAATTATTTTTTACTTTCATTATTATTTCACATGTTTTGGAGTAATAGTGTTTACTTATTTGAACTGTGCTAAAAAGGCTATTTCATTTGATACTCCACACGAAAACATCGAGAATTTTATTTTTAGTTCTTTACTTTAAGTCTTCTAGAGGGCGCTGTAGTCAATTTAACATGGCTTCATGTAGCCTATAACCAGCGGACAATTAAGACGCTTCTATCGACACCTCATTTGTCCAATTGTGGTAACTAGTTTAGAAGTTGTGAGGGAACAGGTGAACATCCTTACCTACATACATACACACATACAGTTACAGAAAAAAATCATAACCCTCCTTTTTGCTATTGGTCGGGTAAAAATGTCTCCTTTGGGGTAGATAGAGACAAGAGAACACCAATAAGTGAAGTATATTTATTAGTTACTTTATATTACAAAGAATTACACAAACATTTACAATATTTTGCAATTCGATTCATGTAAGAATATATTCCCGATTGTTCGTCTCACCAAAAATTTAAACCTGTGCGGGAAGCTGAGCAAATTAGCAAGATTTCCTCGCCGAGTTCAAGGACGAGTCTGGTTGGGAATTCTTGGTAATAATTTTATTATAATTGTCGACCACAAAATTCCAAGAAAAAAATTCAAACCAAGTTACCTGGCACCAAATTTCTCGGAAAATTGATAAGTCATTTAACTTGCTAACTATGAAATTTTAAACGGCAAATATTGTCACAGATTTTGAAACCACAAACTAAAAATACCAAGACGATTTAATTTGCAAATAAAGTTCTGTCAGCTTTGAGACTTATTGCATGGACCTATTTCCTATTTCAGTTCGTGATTTTTATAGATCACGAACTGAACCGGCGCTGAAATAGATCACAAACAAAATAGTCATATTTTGCAGACAGCAGCGTTGAAACTGGCCCAGTTTGACTATTTTCATTTTGATAGATACGAATAGAGCATTTTCAGTGTAATGCCAGAAATACATTTGCCGTTATTTAAAGTTTAAGGCAACTAACAGTGCCAATAACGTTT
Organism: Stenoptilia bipunctidactyla; assembly: GCA_944452665.1. Lineage (NCBI taxonomy): Eukaryota > Metazoa > Arthropoda > Insecta > Lepidoptera > Pterophoridae > Stenoptilia > Stenoptilia bipunctidactyla. The sequence continues at coordinate 43,965,502 of OX101721.1, read as the reverse complement.
TTAGATCAATTAAAGTGCCCGGAGCTAGATCTACTCTACCTAGAAGTGACGATTATTTTTTTATGGTTATACGTACTTCAAAAGAAAAATAAACGGATGCTTTTTAGGATCACTTTTTTGACAATTTGTCCACTTCAAGGAGGTATCGAGGTCAAGTTGATATCAAAGAATCAGGTTGGTCAAAACTAATATTGGTTTTTCTACACACTGACACTCATCGCTGTACGCTCATATTTGACAAAAAAGACCCCAATCTCACCTGCTTAATTGAAGATGAAGTCCAAAATGACAGCACATGATTTTAGGAAGGAGCTCAAAATAATTTTAAGGCAATCAAAATTTATGCTCTTTTAGATCTCCTTTAGATTATTGAATTAATGTTACTCCTAGTTCCAGAAATACTTACTATTAAAATTTCAATTTAAAAAAAAAATCTCAATAGGTAACACATCCAGTGTTAGGTAGATCAATTATTTTACCTTTCATCGGTCGTTGTTGAAGTTTATTTATGAAGCATGGCTTTTATTTCGAGTTAAGTATTTGCTTGTTCTATTGTTAGTAGTAATTGTTATATCAATAGTGAGAAAGAAATATGATTAAGTATTGAACAATAATTGTTTTAAACTATCGCGGTTATTTTCACTATGATTTAATGTATTTACGGGATTCTTACCATGATTTTCGATTTTATTTTCGCACGTCCGATATTTCGATGCTGTTACAAGCACCATGATCGCGATCAAAGTATTGAATAAAGTATTATTTGAGAGTGTCAATAAAATATACCTAATAAGAACGTTTATACTAGTATGTTTTCAAGTCTATGCTGATGTTAACTTGAAATAATTAAATGCCAAGTAACTATTTAGTTTTTATTTTCATATTAAAAGAACATAACACTAATAAAATCAGACATGATTTAGTTAATATTGTACAAGTGTGCGCAAGATCATCTTCAATTTTTTTTTCTGTGGCTACTTAACAAATTGATCCTTCAAAGTCTGATCTCTTTTATGACGAATCTTCATGAAAGCCAGTGAAAATGACAGCACATGGGGTTAGAAAAGATCTAGTTCTTCAAAAAACATTACCAGAATACATCACCCGTTGCGGTTGTGTTTGGCGGCAGATTTAACAGATTACTGCTGTTGGTAGCTAGGTGAAGAGGTCCTGTGACTAAGCGGGATTCATTCCGATTAGTTGCTTTTAACTGCACTTATCTAGAGGCAGCTAAATATACAAATTTTATTTTCTTGTTCTATTTATTTATTTCATAGATTGCTACTTTATGAAATTATATTTATCTTGCAATATGATAACATTAAATATCGATTATTATATTATTTAAATAATAAAACTCATTTATTATTCCTTGTACCTGCCATTTATTGCATACAACTAGGTTTCCAAATGACTTATATTTTTTATTTTAAGTTTTTCGTGATTTATATTGTTTATGTATAAATTTTCTTACTCTCTAGGGCTTACAGAATACATACCAGTGCCTCGGGCCCCTCTCACTTAATTACGTACGTACCTACTGCCTAAATTGTGTGAATTATCATGATATATAAATAAGTTTACTTTTTTTATGTGAATAAATGTATTTCTATTTCTATAATGAATAGTACTCTATAACGTACCTTGCCGTCGCTTTTCCTGTTGGCATCGTGAACCCGCCATACAAGTCCAGGTCCAGCAGTGCAGCACTCCTTCCCCACGTCAAAGTACTGCGTTATAGGGTTGTTCTCCAGAGATGGGGCCGCGGATGGGCTCGGCCCCAGCTTCAACTTGGACATTATTCCGGACATTTTTGGACCGATCCTACGCAGGGTTCGATCCGTATAAGTTTCAGTCTGGTGAACCCCTGGGAATAAAGACAGTTATGGTTAAAATATGGTAAATAAACAATCAAACGTGGTGAAATATTTTGAGCGATAAGTAAATCTTCTATTATTTCTCATTTTTTTATAGATTGCGACAATATCCTGTTATTGAGTTATTAAAATGTCGCGGATTGTGAACAACAACTGTCCAAGACAGTCTTCACGTATTGAGGAAGGTAAATACACTTTAAAGTAAATGTAACGTTATGCACATTAATTCATTGTTTTGAACGAAAAATCTTAAAATGTATCAACTACTGCTTCATTAGCCGGGTAAAAAATAAAATAAATGTCAGGACGGTTTAATTATCCGACTTTTTGTTATGGTTGAGCTTTAGCTTAATCACTTTTAGTCTACATGATGATTTTCAAAAGTTTGCCAAACTGTAATGTAAGTCAGTTTTTTCCAAAATTTCCGAATTTTACACTATAATTTCGGATAATTTCGATGAGGGTTAATAAATCATCATCAGCCTAATCCTTTAATGAGGTTCTTACAAGGCCAAATCACCAAGCAGATCTAACGCTGGTAAGTGAATGTGGTAATACCACCTACAGAATGTAGTATGCAGCGTCAGAAACTAGGGAATCGTGCTAAGCACGGAAGCAGTCTTTGTTAATTGACTTATAACAATCACATAGCCTTGTCCCAATCGTGCTGAGTTTGCTTTTCTAGACGACATAGCCGAAGAAAGCTTACTCAGTACAACCGAATCGATCGAAGATTAAGCTGAACGATAATCAGAATCTGGTTGCAGCAGCTGTAAGGCCGAGTTCTCACCTGATCGTGACGACAAATTATCCTGTACCTTAAAATGTAGCTTATATACAAGGTGACTGGTGACAAATTTTAGATACTGAAGGAGAGCACTCTGTACTCGATTCTGATCATAATTATGCTATAAAAGTAGGTACTTCATTTTTCACTAGAATTCCCTAAAAATAAATACAACTATGTTACTATACATACAACTGAGTCAATCGCGGTACGTGACCTGGCACGCGGATCGCTGCCAACGCTAGTGTAACCATGCGTTGTATAATCAATTCTTCATATTTCGGTTAAGTTTACTCAGTAAATAATTAATATTAATATGTATGATCTCATACTATCGTGTCCTTGAATTTCCAAAGTGACCCACCAGTCACCCTATATTTAAATGGTAGTGTTCGCATATGTATAGAACGACATGATTATTAATCGTCTGCGACTTTTGTTGAGAGTGTCATTAGAGTTAGAACGGACACTAGAGTTAATACGACTGTAGTAAAACCTTAGAAATATCGTCACGACTAAATGATGACTGCAAATTATTTGTTGTTGTAGCGACCATTTATATATAAAAAAATATGAAGTCATCTCGAAGAGACTCTAGAGTTGCCTGTTACTGATGTGCAAACGACAAAGCGACTGCCGTGAAACGATAAAATGTCGTCGTGATCTTATGGGAACACAAGATAGTCGACACACAATAAATAAATTGACAACAAGCAGTCATTATAATGGGAACCATAAATTGACCAAAGATAAATTTACGATGCCTTAATCGTGGTTACCGTATCAAATCCGGAAAACTCTGATACGTTTTTGCTATATGGCAGTAATATAGACCCGCACTAAGATAATGTTTACACAACATTTTGTGTAAGCTGTTATGAACAATATACTTACTTGTCAAAATATTGTGTCAAAATATGTTGACAGCTTTAATACGCATTGAGAATCTTGCCTTAGCCCGTTATACACACATACACACGCAAATTTAATTTTAGTTAAAAACGCATCCTTAAAAATGAAGTAGATTCAAAAACCAACTACAATAAAATATAACTACAGCGTAATAGCAACAAAAACATAACAATATTGATTTTAAAATACATTACTTAGAAAACAGAGGATTACAAAATACACTGATACTATCACAATGATAAAAGTAAGCGACTTCACTGAATGAAAATAAAACTTTAAATAATTGAGTCAATGGAGCTTCAACCCGCGGCTAATAGGTTTAAGGTTTAAATTGGATGCAACAGGCTGCGAGTTTTCATCATGTATTCGGGTCTGGTAATATAAGATTTTTGGTTTAAAATGTAGTTTTTAATAATTAACGACGTATTTTGTAATAACATAGAAAGTGGAATCAACCAGCGCAAAGATTATATTGAATTCTTAATAAAGGCCAGTTAATTAAATAAGGCCGCTTGTTAACCTTCAAAGTTTAATTAAGGATCCTAAAAGTTGAATTATTCTGTGTAAACATAGTAAGTCTTTTTATATCAAATTATTAAAGGAGCAGTTGCTGATGAAAAGGACGTATTTAAAATAATTTTAATTTTGCATTTGTTTAATTTTATTGACTCGATTAGATTTAGAAGTTTATGTTATTTAAACTTATAATTCTCTTTGATTGTAACCTTCAATCTATACTAATATATAAAGCTGAAGAGTTTGTTTTTTTGTTTGTTTGTTTGTTTGTTTGTTTGAACGCGCTAATCTCAGAAACTACAAGTGGGATTTGAAAAATTCTTTTTGCATTTGATAGCCCAACTCTTGAGGAAGGTTATAGGCTATATTTTATCCCGAAATTCCCACGGGATCAAAAGTTACGCGGGTAAAACCGCGCGCGGTGTCTAGTAAGTTATATTTGGTTTTATACTACATTACTTTTTATTACTACATTAATCATAACTTTTCAAACTTATGTCCTTTCCCTGGATTACTAGAAAGTATAGGAAGCCAGCCCAGAAACTGGCTAAGGATAAGTTGAAATACTTAATATATAAAAAATAAATACAAATCATTGTTTTTATTTTAACTTTTTAGGATTAGTAAACTAATTGTTTATGCCTTTTAAAATCTTAACAAGGTTTATTTACTGGCGCTAAGAAAATCTTTTTAAATATTTAGTGCTGTGTTTTGTCAAATAGTCGCAAAGTAATGTTGCAATGTCCAAGTACTGTCCAGTACAGCCCACAGCTCACGCGCATGCCGGGTACAAATCGCATAAAAATATAACTTAATTTGGAATAAGTGAAAATAAAATGAAACTAAGTAGGTATAATAAAAAAAATCGTCTGTTACGAAGTTCGAAGTTTATTAGGTCAGGTAGTTTTATTTATTTATTTATTTTTGATTCACAGGAAAACTTCCAGCTAGGACTAAGGATTATAAAAAGACATGACGTTTAACAAGCGCAAGCCAAAAAAAAGTTTTCACATATAGATATTGCATACACACTAAAAAAACAAAGAAGAAATAGTCGCAAAAAGACAACAAATAAATAATATTATCTTTAAGTTTTAATTTTAACTCACTTATTACATGGTATTAATTAATAAAAGAAACATCTCATACAAGTTAACATACTAAGATATTTTTAATTGTGCACAAAAAATAATTTAGCTATGGCCGCCCATAGCGAAATTGTGTAATTTACGACTTGCATTGTTCACAAGATTGCTAGATCGTATGATGAATGAGTTCTGTCTATAGTTGGTACTTGCGGTAGGGACGTGGACTAAGGTAGGATTTCTGTATAATTTGGTGTGCGCGCAAATACCAACCACAGCCAGGAGCACATCGATCTTATTACGGTTTACGGATTCCATTTAATCACAGATGAAACGTAAAAAATGTTATCACAGATTGACAGAGGACGCTGTATAATAGCATGATAAATTTGGAATTCGTAATTGACCTGATTTTCTTAAAAACGAAAATCATTTTACGGATTCCATTACTAAAAGCTTCAATATCTGAAGGAAAGAATTTTATCAATAATCACACCGAGATGTTCGGGGGGCACGGCAGTGCCCCCGCCAAGTCGAGCAAAAAAAAGCGGCACGGCCGTACCATCCTTTTCTCGAAGCAATTCAGGCTATTTTCGACCCCCCTATAATTTCGTTGTGGATAAAACAAGAAGTCTGAATTTTCAGTAACTAATCAGGCATTATATAAACACGGTATATTTAAAATTTCAGTCAATTTGAACCAGTACTTTAAGAATTACAACTTGTTAAAGTTTCTGAATTTTGTCACTCACTGACTCACCGATCATCAAAAGTCCAAGGCACTTCTAGCAGACATAGAAGCTTAAAATTTAGAATACAAATAGAGTTTATTATCTTAATCATGGGAAAACCTAAATGTTTTGTAATTTCGGTCCAGTTTTCTAATTACACCAACTGCATGAATAACTTTGTAATCCCATATAAATGTATAGGATTACAAGGTTACATTTGCAGTTGATGAAACATTATTACTGTATAATAGAAAATAGTAGGTGTAGATACCTACTATATGAGGCATAACGGGAGGGGGTATAGGGTGGGTAAGGGTGTGTTGGCTAAAAGGCTTGCTCATAGGTTTACTGATATTATTTGCTTACGATTTGGATGTTGTTTGAATAGTTTTAAGGTACCTTTATAAATAGGAACGTTAGTTGCGATTTAAGTTTGTCATTTCGATTTTAATATTATAGGTACCTACTTTGACGATTGGAAGGCATTGGTTCACTGATATTATTTGCTTACGATTGGGATGTTGTTTGGTTAATTTTAAGGTACTTACATAAATACGTTAGTTTGCAATTTTAGATTATAATTTCCATTATACATTGACGATTGGTAGGCTTACTTATTAGTATACTTGTTGCTAACGATTTGGTCGTTGCTTGGATAATCTTAAAATATAATACTTAATACATTGTAAGGTCACGTTTAATAATAATAATAATTCTTTATTGTACACCACAATTTACATACGATGAACTTACAATTAAAATGCGGCAGATTAATGATTCTGACTTTGTTGAAATGCTAAATAGAATTAGATTAGGTGTGACTACACAAAAAGACCACGACTTACTCTCGACTAGATTATTAACTTTCAAGTCCGATTCAAATGAAAACAGATTAACTGAAATAATTGAACACCTCTCGAAACTTCCTGATGATACCGTTTGCTTATTACCTACAAAAAATATGTGTCAACAATTAAATACTGCAATGCTCAGATCTCTCCCACATCCTGAAATAAAACTTATAGACATAGATAGCCTTGATTGTCCCAGGTACCTAACAAAAAGAGCTCGTGAATGTATAAAAAAATATGAAGACGATGCTACTATGACTGCAGGTCTGGAAGAGAACATAATTATAAAAATAGGCGCAAAAGTCATGTTAAGGCGAAACATTGACGTGAGTCTCGGTTTAGTTAATGGGTCTATCGGCATTGTGCGAAAAGTAAAGGTTGATCCTGAAAATTCAAAAATAATTAAGAGAATATATATTACATTTAATAATGAACCTAATGTTTACGAGCTTGGTCCGGTCAAAATTAAATTTGAAATTATTAATAGAGCTTATGTTCATCGCGAACAATTTCCCATATGTATAGCCTATGCTATAACTATACATAAAAGTCAGGGCCTAAGTCTAAGTAATACGCTGATGGATATAGGTGCTGCAGTGTTCACATCCGGTCAAGCTTATGTGGCACTTTCGAGAGTTACAAGTCTGGGCGGTTTACATCTCATTAATGTCGACTTTGGAAGTATTAAAGCGCAGGAATCATCAATTTGTGAATACAACAGATTAAGAAGTATTTACCGTCCAGACTTGTCAAAAATTGTAACATCAAAGCCTCCGAGAAAAACCCACAGAGACAGGGAGTGGGCTTTGAGAAAAACTGTAGCTGAAGCTCAAGAAGTAGTACCGGAAAAGAAAAAGAGGAAGACTAGATCCAAAAATAAGAAAATATCATAAGACAAAGCCTTTAAGAAAATTCGTTAGAAGTAGATGGTACCAAAAAGTAGGACTCTACAAAAAGAAGTGAGATGCCATCAAAAACAACCTGTAAAAAACCCAAGTCTCGCAGCTCAGTCTTTCTACCGTAAAAAGTTGTGAGATCCATGTAATACCAAGTCGGATAATCTATTTAGTCTCTACTTAAAGGACCTCCTGTCTTAAGTTATTATATCAGTTATTATCATGCCAATATTAAAATATTTTACTTTTAAAACAAATAGATCGACTTGGACATCGCATGATTTGATTATTAGTATGTATCACACTACACAGCACGACGGGCCAGCAACCGAATTCCTCACCAGAGTCCTTCCGAATATGATGATTGAGGTGAGTATCTTAAAGAAGTTAATGCTCCTGAAATTTTAATGGCGAACAAAAGTATTAGTGAATTGGTTGCGCTAAATCCCGTATCGACTTCTCTGTTTATTGAGAATTTTAAATGCCCCCAGAGCCATGTTGTTATCCGATGAGTCGCTTGGAAAAGATAATATATTTATAGCTTGTTTTGGAGACGAGAGTTTCAATCGCGTGAGGCGCGATAGACTAAAGAATCTAATATGATTGTAATATTCATTGTGTTTTCATGCGATGTCCAAGTCGATCTATTTGTTTTAAAAGTAAAATATTTTAATATTGGCATGATAATAACTGATATAATAACTTAAGACAGGAGGTCCTTTAAGTAGAGACTAAATAGATTATCCGACTTGGTATTACATGGATCTCACAACTTTTTACGGTAGAAAGACTGAGCTGCGAGACTTGGGTTTTTTACAGGTTGTTTTTGATGGTTTATTTTATCTGTAACTGTAATTGTAGGACACTCACAAGCAATGTCAGCAAGGTTATTGCAGCAATGTGCATACAGTGATATATTACTTAGGGATGCATGTGATTTCCGCAGTGTGAACATAATGTATTTTTTTTGTCTCCATTTAATTTAAGTAGATGAAGTTTAAGGTACAATATTGAGGCCATTCTGAGTAAATTTAAAAATTTCTTTTTCGGAGTCAGCTAAAAAAGTCAAAAGTAAAACAGTGTCGTCAGCGTATGAAATAATTTTTCCTAATTTTTCATTGAAGATTACAAAGGTCATTTACGTATATTAAAAATAATGTGGGGCCTAAAATGCTACCCTGGGGGAAACCAAAGGGGGTGGTTTTTTGGTTCACAACTAACTTTATTGCTTAGTTTAACGCATAGACTTCGATTACTAAGGTAACTTGTAAAAATGTTTAGCTGATTTTCTCTTAAACATACATTTTCTAATTTATTTAACATGATGGGAATAGAGACGGAGTCAAAAGCCTTGGCTAGGTCAAGAAACACCCCTATAGTCTGGTTTCCCTTATCTAGTTCCGGTGCAATATAATCTACTATGTCATGCACAGCATCAGAAGTCGATAGCTTTGGTCTAAAGCCAAATCGTGACTTAGAGATTATAGACTTATTTTCCAAACATCGAAGTAGCTGGTTGCATATTATCTTCTCTAATATTTAAGATATTGAGTGTAGTATGGAAATACGAGTAGGTCTATAGTTCGTTATTTGGTCTTTGTTACCAGATTTAAAGACAGGAACTGCAAGGGCTTTTTTAAGACAAGTAGGAAAAATTACTCTTGAGAGACATTTTTGAAAAATAAACGTTAAAGGAGACACTTCAAAAAAAAAGTACTTGAACATTTTCAACAATTTGCTAGGTATATTATCACAGCCAGCACAGTCATCCCTTAACCCCATTATAATTTTTTCAACCTCCGCTGCAAAAACACCAAAACGTCGAGTTAAAATAAAAATGTAATTATGCGCAATAAATCCGGTTAAAAGTGTATTATTTAATGGGAAATATATTTGTATGAAAATTTAACAAGTGAAATTTATAAATAAATTAAGAGTTACGATATCGTGCGTTAAATGCTACTTATTACTAATAAAATAAAGTCCTTAAGATGCGTAAAAATCTATTAAAATGCTAAACAAATTTTCGTTTAAATATACATTGGTTCATATTTTTATTTTTTCGATCACACAGAGCTTTAATAAGCTAAATATGACTACAGAGCGGATCAAGGAGGCATACTCTATACACTTAGTTTTCCAAAGTGATCCAGGAAGAAAACTGACGATAACTCAATGCGCCATGGAGGAATCAATAATTAAATACATTAAAAAAAACATAAGTACTGATTGAGAGCTTTTAATAGCTACACAAATTTCTTTTCTTGTTAAATAAACAGCAAATTCTTGCAGTCACTTTAATTCACCAAATTAAATACGACCCTAATCCTGTAGACTAGGAGACTAGATTTAGTTTCACCTTACGAACGTTTTCTGGTTTTACACTTTACTTATTTAAATTCCAATCCAGATTTAGCCCGCAGCTTTTGCTAAACGAACGGAACTAAGCTTCTACTGCACTTAGGAATATTATGTGTGGCTATTCACTCTCATATACTTAAATTAATGAATGAAATGAAAAGAAGTCATATGTTTCGATATAATAACAAAAAATGCATGTTATCTATTTTAATATAATAAAGTATTAAAATAATAAGGCCTTTCTTCCATGCTGGACTAGGAGCAAAGGAAAAACATAGAATGTGTCAGCTGCTTCTCTTCCCGGGCATATTGTAAAAGTCAAAGTTTCCTCTCCCCCAATAATAACTCTTAATTTGTCAGACGATATCAGCAGGCGTAGCACGGCTTGTGGCTTGTCAAGACAAGACTTGTGTCACAGATTATATCACAATTTGAGCGACATAATTGCTTAGTCTTATACACCTCTGGTGTTCTGCCTTTCCCATAAGGCGTGAAGGTACGTTTGTATGTAATAATAAAGTTTAAATGAACGCGCCAATTTTGGAAAAAATATATATGAAAATTAAATATTGATATCTCTTAATATTACAACAGATATAGTTCATTTCGGAAAAGGACGATAAAAACCTATAGATTAATCACTTCCACCATTACGAGCAAAAGCTGCGTCAGGCGTGCCTACGCGCGGATTTATACGGTATTGCTACGTCCGTGCCGTACGCGCTTACGGCACGGACGCTAACTGCACGGAAGCTTACGGCACGGACGCTTACGGCACGGACGCTTACGGCACGAACGCTTACGGCACGGACGCTTACGGCACGGATGCTTACGGCACGGACGCTTACGGCCATACGCGCGTGCGACGTGGTTAGCTCCCGTGTGTGTGTACTACACGACCGTACATCGTTTTTCGAATTTAATCGAATACATACATAACTTCAGGCAGAACACCAGAGGTAAGAACCATCTGATGTAACGTTTGACAAATTTGGAGGCATTATAATAGTGTAGAGAGACTATTGTAGTCACAGGGGGTCAGCTTATCGCCCACAAAAAAGCCTCCCATTACACCTCGGTCCCTTAACTGACTTTTACAGTATGCCCGGGAAGAGAAGCAGCTGGCACATTCTATGTTTTTCTTTCGCTCCCAGTCCAGCATAGAAGCTGAATTTAATCGAAGTATATCCAAATAGTAAGAGGTTAAGTATTAAAGTACTAAAGCCTTATCCTAAAACCGTATCTGTAACCGTAAGTCACAGCACTTGCCATTACCCTACTTCAAGATATGACCGCGACGCTACAATCGAATTTCTTGGCAATGGCTTGACTAGAATATATTAATATCTTTTAGGTCATCTTTCGCAATATTCTCTTTAATTGGAAAATAACTTCCGCATCTTCAACCACGTATTTCCTGATCCTGTAGGATTATCAGGATAATAAGCATCGTATGCATTGTTCCAGTCCAATAAATAGCTAAGACGTAAAGGTTGCCTGGAAGAGATCGCTCATGAGTGATAAGGCCGCCTAAATTGTGTTGAATCCAGTTGATTCTGGCAATAAAGTGTATTTGTATTGTATTGTATTGTAAGACGTTGAAACGTTAGAGCGTGGTATAAGCACTCATTCATACAAACTGTTAAGTAAGTAAATCTTAGTAGGATCCTACTTGGATTAAGAAATAACTACAATTTTCTCGCGACTCATCTAGTTTTTATTGTTTGAAAGCATTTTGAAATATTAATTTTGTATATTGATTAATGACGTGATTATTTTGTGTACACGTTAACACAGGGACAAAGGAAAAGTTTTATTTGTAATGAAAATACCAAAAGCATTATTTTGATAAATATTGAAAACAAAATTGAAAAACGTATTTTTTTTCAATACCACTTCAAATATTGTAAAATATTACTTTGATGTCGATTGGTCGTTAAAAACAAACATTTTCATATTAAAAACTCCAAACGCATAGAAAAATATATGTTCTGTTAAAAACTAAAAACTAAACGTAACCAATATGGGAAATATTTCTGTTTGCGATTCCCAATTAAATGTTTGGCAAACGGGAAATATAGGTAACGAAGTACCCTTTTATGTTCACGTCAACAGTAGCATGTTCGTAATTAACCGATGTCAGTAAAAGTTCGACGTGACGCCACAGCCGGGGGAACTGACGGCTATACCGCTGAGTTCACTAAAACTAGACCCGGCGTCAACTTTTATAGCTATATCTACAACATGAACGAAACTATTCTAAACTTTATCAACACTCTCGTCGACCTAAACCTGTACACTAACTTCACTCTGTTGTAAGGCAACTAGTTAGGTAAAGCGTCATGTTGTGAATTTATGCTTTGTTTTAAAATTGTTAAATATTCCTTCTGGTTTGCGTTTTTGTGTTAGGCTGACCCCCTGTCACTGCAATTGTCTATCCATCATTATAATACCTCCAAAGTCAAGCGTGACATCAGATCTTCTGCTGTTCTGCCTACCCAAAAGAGATACAGGCGTGAAGTTATGTATACTCGTATATGTAAATAAAGGCAGATTTTAAACTGATATTTTTGTGCTTCCTTGTAGTAAATAATTAATCGACATTCCTGAATCTTTACAGTGAACATATTCCACATATTACACGGATGCTAAATATTTTATCAGAATATTCCAAAAAAGAAATATCTTCAAGGAAATATAACATTTTTTTTTATGGCAACGTTTCCAATCTTACATACATAGCTTCACATCTGTATCCCTTATGGGTTAGGCAGAACACCAGTAAAATACTTATGTCACATTTGACAAATTTGGAGGTATTATAATGGTGGATGCAGTAGCAGGGAGTCAGTCTGTCGCCCGCAAATACGCCAATAAAACCTCTTTTCCAATCAATATTGCTTTAATAAAATTATAGTATATATTTTCATCTTCTATAAAAAACTTAATTAAATGGTATAGAATTGTTATAAGTATTTCTACAAATATAGTGAGATTTCCTTAAAAAGAGAAACAAAATGTTTTTCTATTCACTGTATGTAGGTAAAACGTTAACAAATTGGTGAACGGTAGAAGAGGGCGGTGCATGTGTCCGAGCGACATGAAGAATCCTGGGGGAGGCCGCGGTCACTATAATATTATAAACAGTATTCCAACTCGTCGGCATCTTTGATGTAAATGCCCTACGTTACGTTATTTACTGTTTTTGAATACTTGTTCATAGTAAACAGCAAATATTTTCAGAACTAGAATAATTATGTTTATTCATCTAAACAGTAAAAAGACTGCCTTCGTAGGTGTAATTTATTTTTTTAAAAGGAAGTATATAAGTGGTTGAGATTACAAAACTTGAATTTAGAATAATATTGTCTATTTCGTTGTTGTACTTTTTATTTGTTGCTCACGGAGAAATGAAATGAATGAATTTATGAGATGTGGTATACTACTATTCTTATGGTGATAAAGAAAAATATCTTATCATGATTTAGTCACAAAGTTTTTAATAATAATAAGAACGATACGAAACTCATATCGTTACAAGCGATAAAGGGCTGTTGATGTAACTTTGCAACTTAAGAACCTGTTAAACTGGTTAACTTAAAACTGTAATAAATTGTTCAATCAGGGAACTTAAGTAGGTAGATAGCTTAAGGATTTTTTAAGAAACAATTTCTTTAGTATTTATATTAGTTGCAGTTTCTACTTTAGGATAAGTAGGTATTATCTAGAATTTTCTCGGGGCTTAAGCCACTTAATTAATGATCCCATGGAAGCAACTTTATTATATAGGCTAATACGGCTTACAAAAGAAAAAAAACGACCTGATTTAATTCAAAAAACTGTACAGAAAAAAAAATACTCTTTTTTATAGTATAATAGATAAGATAGAGGCATGAACTGGTAGAAATAAACGTAAACATTTCGGTTAACAAATGATATCGAAAAGTTTTATTCAGCATTTCAACGCTTTGTGAAAAAGAAAGAAGCGGAAACAATCGATGGAGCTTAGGTCCGCGCCGCCGTATTTTCTTCAGAACAACTTAGTGATTTATACAAAAAGTAAGCGTCTTTGAGCAAAACAAAGCTAGATTAAATAAATTATGTTGAAGAAGCAGAAACATCTCCCTTATTATATGAAAAAACTTTACCCTAAGAAGCAGGAAAACCTGAAACTGTTATTAATTTATTAATATTCGTTGTTTAAAGGGATTCTCAAGTATGCCTGATTTCATTATACTTTCATACTGATTTTAAAATAAATATAGCAAGATACACCATATCTTTTTTCTTTATTTCGATCTTGATCTTTTGTTATTTCTTAGATTAATTTCTAAAGTTTAATAATCGTGTTTGTTGCTTGTACTTCACCATTGTCTATATTTATTTATGACAACTTGGGTATTGGACTTTCTTGTTAAGTTAAATTTGGAAGTTAAGGGACCCAAGCAAATGTAGTTTTGAGCAAAGATCGGAACTCCGCAAAATTAAACCACACGTAATCCAGATTGTTAAAAGTTTAGCTTTAGAACGTGCCAACGGAGATTGGCGTTTCCATTGTATTATCATTATTGAAGATAGATTGGGATCTAGTTCTAATCAATAACAGTTTAAGAGCTAATATCCATTTTCCCCAAGAACATCCATTCGTTTTCTTAGATTCCGTTTCTTATTTAGTTAATTGAGTTAGCAAGCAAAAAAATAACAATGAACAATTAAAATCTAGAAAGGCCAACCCATAACTGGTTTATGGCGAAACTGCAAATGGATATATTTTATGTAGTGTCTTTATGGTGTGTTTTTCGTTTTTATCCCTCTCAACCCTTTTTAGGGGCCTGCCGCAGGGCAAGCCCTGAGTGTCACTTGTTAAGTAGGTTGGGACCTTAAACCAACAAGCCGTGCTAGTTGCCGAATCTCAGATTTTCCAGGTTACCAAAATGTCTCCTAACAATCCCTAAAGCCAACTGTACACAAGAAGCAGCACCGACTGCTTAACATGCTCTAAAAAGTACGCAAAGTATTGTTCACTTTTATCTTGCATAAATCAACTACACTTTGTGTCTGCGAATCCTTATAAAAACTCTCATCCGAGGTGGTATGTCAAGATACCAAGTTTTTCTTGCTGGCAACTCAAAAAAGTCGTGTTCCAAATTCAAGTCTTTCTAAAATCACTGATCACGTAAAAGTTTGTTCCGAACATGCTGATTTAACACCTTAGCCGAGGGGAGAGCGGGGCAACAGAATAAGCTTGTGGGGAAACGAAAATGCTAATCGATTTTGGAACTGAGCGAAATTCATCTAACGATTTACCTCGCAGAGATTCGTGAGTAAGTGTTTTTAAGGCTAATTTAACTAAGATTTTTATAGTTTCTTATATAATTCAATTTATTAAAATTGTATGTGTGGACAGGTGAACACATAATACGAAACGATACAATGTCAAAGAAAACAATATAGTTTTTCTTCTTTTTTTAGACAAATAGACTCAAAATATTATTGGTCTTTATTTATATTTTCGAATTTAATTCAAATAAATGGATACGGCTAGCAACTAAAAAGTAATTTAATGTTTTAGAGTCGAGACTGTGAAGACTATACAAAAAGTTTTAGCTACAGATAAACAAACATTTTTTGCATTCTAAATTTCAAATCCTCAATAGCTCACGTTGTTGCATTGAAGTATTTTTTCCCAACTGTACAAATAACCAAAAAAGAACTTTACTGACTTTTGATTAGGACTACTATTGTGAAAAAAAGTCAATACGACTAAGCTTTTTCAGAATGTTTGATGCACAAAGTAAAAATGGATTATTACTGAGTTCAGCAGTATGAAGTGGTTTCTCGTGTTTGTTGTGTGACAACAAAGGACATGACAGGTTCCGTTTAACCTGAAACATGCTGTGTTTTATTTCAGTCAGTTAAATTATTCAGTGTATTGAGAATAGAAATTTAATGTGAAACTGTTTGGGACTCAATGTTTATTCTTGTTTTTGAATTTAGGTTAAAGTAAAAATATCAATTCGATTGAGATATTTTCGAAAAGATTCATAGAAACATCCAATAATGGTCAAATTATTATGTCAAATTGTTGTCGAAATGTATTGCGTCATAACGGATCCTCAGTGGAATCAAAAACGTCCATTTCTTATGAGTATTCTGCAGGGCCATGAGTCTCTTTTCTGGGGGAAGGTTTAGGTTTTAATTCACCTAGTCAGAACTTATAGGAAACGTGTCTCAGCTCCTGTAAAAAACTTACAGTCACGTCTAATAATATGTATACACTTTGCAACTTATTCCTTTGTAATAAGGCCCAAAGTCCAATGAAAATGAACCATATTCTTGCAAGTGACTGTACCTATACTGCGCCCGGGACCAACTGCACAGGAAGTATGGAAGCCATCGTAAAAAATAAATCATCGTCGGTTACAGTAATCTTTAAAGTAAAAACGCGCTACCTTACCTTAGTAAATCGTTTAAGCCTTAGCGTCAAGGAAGCCTTTAAAACAAAAGGAACTACGGATACATAATGTATTTAGGTTTTATATAATAAATTAAATAACCGAAAAAAATTGATAAAAAAAACATTATTAAACATTGTAATGCTTCACTTTAACTGGGATTCACAATTTCTGAAAAGAAATTGGTCTTGGATGGTCTTAGCTGCAAAGCTATACCATAAGATGGAGCTACGTTAGCAAAAAATAAAAATATGGTAAGTTATTTCGAGGCGCACCGCCAGGCCGCCGGCTCAGTGGAAGAGCACTCGTCCGGCTAACGAGGGGTCCCAGGTTCGCGTTCTGGCCGGGTTATTTTTATTTATCACATTGTTTCGGCTATTTAAGAATAATTGAGCATTATAAATGCGAAAACTTAAAAACATTATTAATAATATGATTTTATATAAATTGGTAAAGCATCTCCTTCTACCATCTAAAGTTGATGATATTACGCTGCATATAAGTTACAACTGTTGTCAGTGCTTGTGTGTCAAAGGCACTAAAATTAAAAAAAAAAGTGAAGAAACAAATATTTTTATCTTACGATTCATTTGTCGAATGAGGAAAACCTTCATCTTTAACCATAGAGTTGCTATAAAGTATTCTTTTTTACATAATCATCAAAGAGCATTAAAAAAACCGACTTCACGTCAAAACTTTGGCTGAGTTAGAATGTTATCCACGTAAAAACTGGGACCATGGGACCTACTATGAAGGATCCTTTATCATATGAAACAAGAATTTTCAAAATCGTGTAACAAAGACACACAAAAAAACATACAGACGAATTGAGAACCTCCTCCTTTTTTGTAAGTCGGTTGAATATATGATAAAGTACTCACATCGTATCTCATTTCGATATCTATTTTGTTCACTAAGGGTACATCCCTGACGTATATACCTACGTACAGATTATGTGAAACTAATTCTACAGTAACTTCCGTCGTTAATCTCACCGGAAGTTAAAGTTGACTTGACGTTCCCGAATTAAGCCGATTGTACTTAACGAAGTTACATATTAATAATAATAGATGTTATTTCACACAAACCTATTATTCCAAAGATTCTTAATATTAATCGCTTAAGACATGTATTTAAAGTTGACTTTTAATGGATCTTGAAAATTGATCAAGAAATCATTGTAAATCAATATCAGTTTTCTATAATTAATATTATAAAGAGGAAAGATTTGGTTTTTAGAAACTGTAGATCCAATTCAAAAAATTCTTTCACAATTGAAAAGCTGCGCTATCTCCGATGAATATAGGCTATATAACAATACGCTGCGACTAATAGGAGTGGAGTTGTAAAGGAAAATGTTGCGAAAACGGGGAAAGTTATTAAATTTTTCCAGCTTGCGAGTGCTGCCTAAACGTTTAAAGTTACCTAAAAATTATGTATGATGAAATTGTTCCTCTTCAAAAGTTATAAAAAAGTCTACACCAGCATATGTCCATCTTTTATGAGTGAGTCACAATAAACTTGGTTACAAAATGCGTTCGAAATACATGTGTTAATTTGCTGTGGTGGTATATCAATATGGTATTAATCCTTATCCAAATGAATACGTTATTTATGTTTTATTTATGTAAATATTTAGTTGCGAACAAATTTGTCTTCTACATCGCTTGACTTTAATCAACAACTTAGGAGATATCATAATTTTTAAACAACTCTGCCACCAAATTTCTTTGGAGTGACGCGGGCAAGCAAGCGGATTGTTCGATGACTGGCCTCTCGCGCTGTTAGTTCTCCGAGATACGTACCGAACTCTGGGTGGACTCTGGCCACATTCCCTCAAGTTATAATATTTCACTTAAAAATAATAGCGGATTTAGAGTAGGAATATCTAAACATTAAATTGCTGCGCAATTACGTGATTTTTACAACGGTTTTGACTGGTAAAAATAATAAATAAAGAAATACATGCTGGCCTGGGAGCAAAAAAAACATAGAATGTGCCAGCTGTTTCTCTTCCCGGCCATACTGTAAAAATCAGTTAAGGGACAGACGTTTTATAAGAGGTTTTTTTGTGGGCGATAGGCTGGCCCTCCGTCACTACAATAGTCTCCCTGCACCATTATACCACAGAATAAGTAATAGTTGGTACAGAAGAATTACTCCACAAGAAGATCTAAATAAATTCGAGTCTTGCTACGACGCGATACGGTGGAATTCAGCTCGCACAGCATTACGTACCTGTAAATTTATATACCTAGAAGTTTTGTCTCTTTCTATCGCATGCCTCTTATCTTTTCTTACGCTGTTAGGGTTGCTGCCTAGTGAAGAATAATTAATCTCCTCATTTGTAATTAAGTATCTACCGATGTAGGTATTACTGTTATTCTACCTTTGTAAAGAATATTGTTTCAACTTACCTAAAGTACAAAATGAAGAAAAAGCTACGACGAATAATTAGTAATACTACCTATGTTTTGTTTGATAAATTGAACATAATCAAATCTAAACATAATCTAATTGAATATTTGTTTCTTTTTATGTCCATTTTTAAATACTATTTGCGACCTCGATCATAGAATTACTGTGAGTGCTATTAGGTAGGTAGGTATCTACAACGTCCCGACGGGCGCGCGCGTGACCCACGACCCATTCGAAATACGCCGGCCGGCGGAGCGCTTCGCTGTAGGTAAATAACGGATGTACCGCGCGGAGTGAGCCAGGCCTGATTATACTCCCTCCGAATTGGTCAAACGTGTCATCAGATCGTTTTACAGCGTCTGGTGTTCTGCCTACCCAAAAAGGATACAGGCGCAGTGGGTTTAATCTAAATCGACCCTACGCCACTAAAAACTTTTGTAAACCTACTTGATTTGGCAAATTCGATTTATGCCAGTTTTCAATATTCAACGGAGTGTCATGAGTATACTTTCATGGTGCAATGGGAGCAAAAGAAAAACATAGAATGCACCATTATCACGTCAACTGTGCCGTAATATCGAGAACATAAAATAATCTTGGTTAATATTCCATTACTAAAGTTAATTTAAATTAGTAGCTTAGCTATGGGTCAGGCAGACAGAGTTACTTCAAAACCACTTAAAACATAGCTTTGCACCGCGGTTTCACCTGGGTTTTGTGCAAAAGACAAACTTACAAAAAAGAACTACAGTAAAAATTAACATGTGAATAGGAAGGAAATGGGGGCTTACAAAATGCCTGTATGTAGTTTATGATCTGTTTATGATTAAATATTTAGACCTTCGTAGTTTAATTGCAAAAAATAACATATAACAATCTAAATATTAGGTTTATTGCTTTTCAAAATACTCTCCTTAACATGCGATAGAACCGTATTTTAAAACAGGAGGCCCACAGATCTGAAGGCATATTTCTACGTGCTGATTGAACACTATCACTACCTCTTAAGGTTTTTAAAGTGAAATCACTCATCAAATCTCTGATTTTGTGGAAAATACAGAAATCACAGGGTGCTAGATCGGGGCTGTGAGCAGGATGGGTGACGAGTTCTACTTTTTCGGAAGCTAAAAATTACTTGGTTTTTAACACTCTGTTGATCTCAAGAGATTTAAACAAGTGGAATTGTGCAGATGGGACCCGTAGTTGAGAAAAAACATGTGTATGCCTTTCGCAGGTGTTATATTTTACCGTTATATTTTACTAATTTTATTTTGTATAGGTTTTTCTAAACCTGCGGAGCACAGCTGCTATACAGTTTTTAAAGTAACTCTGTCTGTCTATCAGTAATTAACCTTTTCACAGTTTAATTACTCAATCGATTGTGAGGAAATTTAGAAAAGAGTTAGCTTGATTTTCAGGGTGGATATAGTAATCTTATATCCAACTGCAGAAACCGCGGATGAAGTCGCGGGCAACAGCTAGTAATTTTAATAAATTTATAGGTAATTCTGCACGACTATATAAACATTGATTCGTTAAACAATAAATTAATTTCTGAAAACCTACGCTTACCATACCAAAATTTATTCAACATAAACATAATACAATGTATTGTAAACTGTTTTGGGAAAATATTCATCACATCGTATTTAATACCTTTGGGGACGAGATAACAGTTGATTTACTGAATTGTAAACGCCCTCTTGAAAATATATTATATGGCAAATTATTGAACTTGCGCTGATACGATTGATTGCGATCTTTGCTATGGTAATATTTATATAACATAACTCAGATAAATACACATAATTTTGAGTACTAAAATTTTAGTAAACATACATTTTGACGGATCAGAGCCCATCGTGTAAATATCTAACGCACCCGAGATTTAAAACAAAATCGTCTGGTATAGAAAGCACAGATTTCCACAAATATTTAATCCGACCGAAAAGCGTACAGACAAAGAACCGTTCCTTCTTTCTTCTACGCAAAGAACGTGTTACGCATGCGTAACAACCATATTAAGGCTTGAAATGAAATTTAGGATCCTTATTAATAAAATAAACTTGAGCCTGAGGATCCCCTGAAGTAGTAATGTGAATATGTTTATAACAACTTAAGATCACTCTGAAAAAAAAACGTGTTTATAATACGGCTTTATGGTTTTTCATTAACGATACATGGAATAGAAAATAAGAAAAATTGGATTCGCAAACTGGAAATTTACACGTCTTCTATAAGTACTCACGTATGTATTACTAAACATAAATTATACTTTATTATCTGACGTCTAGTTTCTTATTATTATTATTATTATTACTTATACCTAAAGCTACACGTCTTTCGGCGGAAAGACCCAACAATTTGACCAGTCGGTCGGGGATCAGGGTAAGACGGACAGAAACCGGCGAACTATTCGGGCAGTATCTAGCAAAACCGCTTTTTGCATGCGTGCTCGAAGTGAACCGCCGCCGAATCCCAGCCTTTTAAGGTTTTATTCATTATTAATAATTATGTAATTTTTGGGGGATAGGTGACGCCGTAAAGTATCCAGCGTAATTTTCATTCCAATTTATAATCTTTCGTATTATGCGCATAAATTACAAACTCTGCATACTTTTATTTTGCCCTACTTCGTTATTCATTCCGGAATGCTTTTATTTTCCGTTCGTTGCTGTAAAGTTTTCCCCAAATTGATCAATTTAATATAGCAAATAAGTACATCCCGAGCCCCAAATTACGACCGAGCGGCGACCCTTCGGCATTCAACAAGTAGAGAGCTGGATAGCTACAGGGCTACAGGCTGTCATCAATACAGAGCGAGAGAAATTCAAGTAAACATGCATATAGGTAGCTACCAAAACACATTAACGGGAATATTTGTAAGGATTTTTCTTGTTATTTTTAGCAATAACTGCAAATAATGAAATTTAATATAAGTAGATAGTCGATAATAATTAAAACTTTCTATCTTTTGTATTAATTTTCTGTAAACGTATAGTTTACGACACCATTCTAGCACTTTCTAATATAGTTTTTAAGATAATAATAATAAATATTTCTGACACTCACACAACATAATCTAGCCCAAATTAAGTTTCTTAAAGAACTTGTGTTATGGATACTAGATAACTGATATACTTAAGAAATATATAAACATACATATTGAATAAATACATATTTTTTATTAGAATAAACTTAAATAAACATATTAACATCCATGACTTGACGGCCAATATCTGTGTTCATCACACAAATATCCGATTCGAACCCAGGACCTCTAGCATAGAAGGCAATGTATGTTACCACTACACCAGCTGGTCGTCGAATGAACTCTAGCTTTCAAATAAGGTTATTGATTTTTAATAAAATAAAGATTTTTGTTTTTATTTAAGGTTCAAAATGGCGTAGCTAAAGAAAAACAGGACTTTTATGAGATCACTTTTTTCCTTCTATCAAGACCGTTTTTCTTAGACACGAATGGAAATATCAAGCTAAAATAAATACTAAATGAAATTAAATTTAATAAAAACTAAAACGGATCTTTATTACAACTCTCAATATTTATTATTCTAACTCAATTGCAACTTAGACGCAAAATAACTGCAATTCAAAAAGGTATTCAAAGGAAGGAAAATGCTGTCACTTATACCGACATATACCGATTGAAATGCAACTAGTTAACTGCTATAAAATTTATTTGACCGCCTCTTTGACCCAAGTTACAGGCTAAGCAAATACACCTTTGTACTTTCCACTGTCGGCGTGCATTCTGACCCAGTTCGATCCAATAAATAACGGAATCGATTATGGCGTGAATAATTTCATCCTGAACATCGAACTAAACTGTAATGGAGAATTTTAAAACTGTTGCCGTCATTATTCAATTATTAACAGAGACAAATGCGATGTAACTTATGTGGCTTAACATACCTTAAGGCTCCTTTGTAGATCGGTGTGAAGGTATCAATCGCACCCTACTCACAGCCCAGCGGTGCATGCATAGAACTTTATCGAATCGTATGTTTACGAATGTTCGTATAGTATAGAATCGGTTGCAAGTTTTTAGTAACATTGTAATTTTTTATTTTACAGTTATTTAAGAGTACGGCATATTTAAAAACATTGAAAATTAACAAGACACACAATTATTAAAGCTGGCCGTGCGGCAATGGATAGATTTAAATTATTGCTTACAAATCGTCTCCATACTATACGAACATTGGTAAAGATACGAGTCGACAAAGTTCTGTGCTCGCACTGCAGATATCGCTAGCGAAATTAGCCGACGTGAGCAAGTTTTATTAGCTTATTTTTCCAAAATTACAACTATTTTGAAGTTTTTCTTTAGCCATCGGTTAAAAGAAGTATTTTTTATTTTTAATGTAACTTTTCAACCGACTTCCACAAAATGAGGACGTACTCAATTCGTCTGTACTTATGTTTTTTTTGTGTCTTTGTTACACGATATTTCGGACGATTATGATTCGATTTTAAAAAATCTTATTTCATATGATAGAAGATACTTTATAATTAGTCCCATATAAATTTCATTGAAATCGGTTGAGTACTTCATTGAAAATTTCAAATTTCGGAGAATGTTTTCGTGGATGACATTTTTAGTCGGCCCAAGTGTTGACGTGAAGTCGGCTTTTTAATGCTCTGCATTCGTTGATTTTACATGAATCCATTATGCTGTTTCGAAATATCCGTTTGAAACTGTAAGTTAGTGTTATTTTGTGATTTTTTTATCGGTAGGTTATATGTTTAATTTTTGTGAATATTTTTTTCAGCCACAACATGTACATTATTACTGGGTTTATTCGTTCAAAAAGGTATAAAAACGCTGCATTAAGCACGTGAGAATATCTTGATAATAATAACTAATAACTTATGTCCACCAAAATAATACTGGTTGTAAAATTAACAAATGATTTGACCCCAGCAACATTGGTTAAACACCTTGAAAGGCTGGGATTTTCGTCGTCGGTGGTTCGTTTCGAGCACGCTTGCAAAAGGCGGTTTTGCTCGATAATGCCCGAATTGTTCAATGGTTTCTGTCTGTCCTGCCCTAATCCCCAACCAACTGGACAGACAGTCGGGTCCTCTTCGCCAAAAAGGCAGCTTTTAATGTGCCAAATAAATAATACGTGATTCGCTTCCAAATCTCATTGATGTAATAATTTGCAATAATCATTAACTTTTAGTTACACATTCTGAGAACCTGACTGAATTTTTTCAATTGATTTGTCAATTAATGAAAAATTAATGGAAAGTTAACACTGTCAGAACAAACCCATTACTTATTTCTTCAACAAGTGACATACGTCCAAATTTTTTTTAATACTGAAATGAAAAGGTTTATTTAATATTATTAAAGAGCCCCCATGTACTGCATGTATGTATTGTTGTTGGTCAGTCATACAAAGAATATCAATATACTCGGCATTCAAAAACAATTCAATTTCGAAGACTTTCTCTAAGTATATTTTCTTGTATATTTTGATGTACCAGGCTTAAACAATTTTTATTATATAAAGCACTTGACATATTGCTAGATGCTTTAGCATCTGTTGTCTTATTTACTAATTTAAAGGATTTTGAGTACCCAAACTTGTCAGCATAGTGGAACTACATGTTTCATTATGACATGTCAATATACAAGACTGCTCAATAAAAGCAGAAGCAGTAGTTAAATACTTAGCTGGTTTAAAAAATGAAAAGTTTAATAGCACTTGTGCTATTTGTTTTAAAAAATCAGTAGATATATTATATGTATCTTTTGTCAAGTTAAATTTAAAATAACAAATTGAGTTAATGTCGATGACATTAATCTAAATTTCACTTAAACATCTGTTATTAGACCCCATGTAGCCATGCATTGATAAATTCAATTTGTATATTACTTTATTTTCTCTGGCGGCTCCCTATGTAAGTAAATGTAAACAAAACAATTCTTTTACCCTAAGGGCCTCACATTTCCCCTTCTCCCAAATAATAATATCAAAGTTGTATCAGGACTGTACCAACCCTTTAGAGCCTTTTAAATTTTGTTATACATTCTGTCGATGCTCTAGGCACACAATAATTTAGTACATCCTCTTGGTTGTTCAACAATTTACTGCCCATGTTTTTACTTATTTCATCATGTTTTTACCTATTTCATCACAATACATGATTTTACATGATATGTCATGTAAAATCACGTCTCTACTACTTATGTGCTTACTAACTATGGAACTGACATTCGATTTCTCACGAATTTAATTAAGTAGAGCCTTTATAATTACAATACATGGTATTTGTCAAAGATTTTGAGACAAGTTTGAAATAGACTCATCACCAGTCAAGTCAATAGTGACTGTTAGTGAGTCTGATGTGGAACAAGTGTTAGGGACTAATTATTTAAAAGTGTTTGCGTTTGGTTTGAGTTAACTTTAAGTGCCTCTTTTTCAAGTTTGTTTATGCGTAGTTGGGCACTTGAGAGTTGAGATTTCAATGTGTTTATGCTTTTCAAATTACCATCAAATTCAACACAACAGCAATCAAAGTCTCTTGTCTATCTTTTTAAGCAATCTCTATCCTCTCTAGTCTCCAAGCCTTTGCAAATTGACTAATTCTTTAAGGCTAGTATTTCTATTTATAACTTTAAAAGTTTCCAGCTCATTGTCCTCTCTTTCCTTTAATAACTGTTCACATTGTCTCCTGAACTTGCTTAGCTTCTGGAGCGCGAGTTGGAGTTGGCTTTCCAACTGACAGGGAGAAGCACTGCGAGTATTCATTTTATTTATTTAATAATTTATGTACACACATAGAAACTTAATTAAAGAAACATATAAATAAAAAAAATGTACAAAGGCAAAGCTTATTTCTATAAGAAATTTCTACCACCAAGCCTGAGGCTGGAGAATACGATTAAAAAGAACAAATTAAGTGCGTACAACTTACTTACAAGCAAATAAAGATATATTACATACACTGCATACTAAATGCATACATAAAATTAAATATATAAATATGACCTATTGTTGAAATATTATCAATGAACGATCTATAATATTATTGTTTTAATTATAATATTCATGTTTGATTTAAGGTGAAACAAAAGTTGTACTTATAAGTTTGAAAAAGACTTATAAGGCAATGTGAACTATGTTGTTAATACGGTGCCTCTTATTAATAATAAGATACCTATAGGTACTTATAGTGTAATCCGAAATATTATTTCTTTAGCAAATCTAGGCTTGGCATACTCCTCGGAGAACAAATTTGTCAAAAATAAATATAAAATTTTATACCTTTTATTGTCATTATCATCTAGATTGGTTATTTTCAGTTTAAGTTACCAAAAAAGATGGTTTTAAAACCCCCGCTATAAAATTTATTTTATTGATAACAAAAGAAATAAATTAAATAATAGTAATAGACTGTTCACCGTTTTATGGCTTCAACCAACTTGTACGTAACATTTAAGCTTAGTTCATCAAGGGTTTTTAGCGTGAAAAATTAATCCGTCCATTTGTCCTCAAACAGTAATTATAATCTACTGGTCGGGTCTTTTAGAGACCGCCGAAAGGCGTGTAGTCATAAGTAATAATATAATAATAATAAATATTTCTGACACTCACACAACATTATCTAGCCCAAATTAAGTTTCTTAAAGAACTTGTGTTATGGATACTAGATAACTGATATACTTAAGAAATTTATAAACATACATATTGAATACATACATATTTTAATTAGAATTAACTTAAATAAACATATAAACATCCATGACTTGACGACAAATATCTGTGTTCATCACAAAAATATCCGGCGCCGCCGGGATTCGTACCCAGGACTTTTAGAAGGCAATGTATGTTACCACTACACCAGTCGGTCGTCAACAGTACGTTTACAATATCACTAGGATTTAGAATAGAACAAATATTTTTCATTTTATTCATATATTGGTTCGTATATTTCCTTTGTGCTCTGATGGCGAAATTTATTCAACGTAACCAAGGTTAACAAAAGTTTCCAAGGGTTCGATTATATGTCTTGACTAAACACATAGCCTTGGGTCGACAAAAACTTTTCCGAAATCACTCTTTCGGAAAAAGAGGGAATGTGGGTTTCAAACCGCACACAAAACGAAATAGTTAAAATTGCTCTCGCTGTATGGAATATGCTTTGAAAGGTTATCTATTGGAACTCTATAATAAGGTAGTATTTATATGTTCAGCTAAAAATAATTACAATAATTAAAATGACATAAGCTATCTGTAAATAGAATGGATTTATAAGAGCTAAGAACTATCCAAATATAAAAAAGTTTATATTTTATCAAAAAAACTAACATTTAAATTTAGCTGGTGACCAAAAAACAACCCTGTTTATGTATTTATATTCTAGGTTCTCCCCTAGTGCGCTACATGGTATCCCATATCACAAGCTCTGCTTACTTTGGGGCCATGTAGTTGGTGTGATCGTCTGGGGATTTTATTTTTTATTTTGTTTAAAGTTAAAACTTAAATAAAGTTTAGGTCTGATTAAGTTTTCTTAATACGAGCTTCATTTTCAGTGTAATTCACTGTGGTATCTCAGACCTCTTCGTAATAATATCGTATTCAATTCAAGTGTACCAATTTGCTTTGGAATTATATACAATACAGATTTCGAAATACTGTTACTGATTATTACAAACAATAGTATTGTGTATATGTGTCTATCCATTTAACTACAATAGGCCAATGATGCCACTTATAGTTAAGGCTTTATTATCTGTGGAAAAGGAAGTAAATTGATTATTTATAACAAAATTATAATTTTTAAATACATCCATATTATTTACTATGCCATATTAACATACTTATGAGGGCTGACAATATATTTTGTATGTTAGTTCTATTAAGTAATATAAAATAAACAAACTAAACGTATATTAAAAAAACAACTCATATTAATTAGAAACATTAAATATTATTTACTTATAAAAAGCCAAATATAAGAACACGTCAAGGTGAAATTAAAAAAATGAGAACTAAAATTTATCACAGCTATTTAGTTCTGTTCAGAGTTGCGAAGTATTGTTTTTGACTATTAAAATATTTATTTAGGTTCTATAAAATTATTATTTAAAGTTGTAAAATAGGTTCAATAATAATAAATAAATAAATAATAATAAAACTCGGGTCTTTTCCGCCGAAAGGCGTGTAGTCATAAGTATGCATAATAATAATAATAAAAGTCTTCCTTTTGCCCCAACATAGTTACACAGATTAATTTAAAATAACAATCACAATTAACATACAAAGAGCGGTTTTATCGCCGAAGCGCGATCTTTGCCAGGCAACCCAGGTTCAAGTTCATCTTATTAATATTATGAATGTGAATTCCTCAATCATAGAAAAACGATTTAACGGATTTTAATGAAATTTGGCATAGTGATAGAGAACAATCTGGAATAGCTATTTTTTATCCCGACATTCCCGCGTGAATCGAAATTGCGCGGGTAAAACCGCGCGCAACAGCTACTTAAAAATAATACATACATAGATGCATATTTTTTGAAGAATGACTCTTAATTACATGGGAAATAGAAGCTACTCTAGAATCTCAACTTGAACGTTCCCCAACTATCCACGTTAGTGTATCTTTTTAATTCTTTGACTATCCGATGCTGAGAATGTATTGAACGAACAGTAATTTTAACATTTATCCACGTTTCATAATGGCTTTTTAAAAGTACATTTCACTGTGAAACTCGACTACGGTTTGTGGTCTATGCCCTTCAACGTACTAGCAGTTGTAGTGGCCGCCATGGCTGAAACCCGCTGGAAAGATCATCACTAAAGGTGACATATTGAAAAAAATGCATTGACTTTCATAACATACGATGACTGTATGACGAGACGAACGGATCTGAAATTTTGATATGCGTGAATTCATATCTTTATCTATACTTTGGTTGCTCAAACACATGATTCGATAGTTTTTTTGTCGAACAGGTCTTAAAACATTTTTCTTAAATTATCCCGTAGTTACGAAAGCCTGGATAAGAAATAGCTTCAATACAATCTTCACATTACTGCCAGAACTTTGGTTGATCAAAATTTACATAGCTTTTACCATTTTTTTATCGATATTTGAAATAACCAATACCTGAGGCATGTCGATAATCGCAAATTCTGTGCAATATCTACGCGACCCTTAGGTATTTCATCGTGATAACGTGCTAAAATTTCAAATAAAAAGATTTCAATGTGGCTTCGTCAGTGATATGACACGGCTTAATGTTTTGTTAAATACCATAAAAAAATTCAGTCATAGTCATATTGAATAAAGGATTAATTGCGTTAGCTTTCGTGTACTTTTTTTCCTGACTACATAATAGACCTACATAATATTTAAATTCTTCAGTTAGGTATTAAAATATTTAAGTAATTATAGTGATTGATTTTGCGTGGGAAAAATTGAGAAAGCAAATGTTATGTTCTTTTGATTTAGTCATATTTTCACATTATGCTACGCTGTGTACAACAAGACGTCGTATTTTGTGTACAGTAGAAGGGTTGTCAGAAGACATTTCAGTGCCCTAAATCTATACTAATATATAAAGCTGAAGAGTTTGCTTTTTTGTTTGTTTGTTTGAACGCGCTAATCTCAGAAACTACAAGTGGAATTTGAAAAATTCTTTTTGATAGCCCAACTCTTGAGGAAGGTTATAGGCTATATTTTTCTATATTCCCACGGGATCAAAAGTTACGCGGGTAAAACCGTACGCGGTGGCTAGTTATCTGATATCCATCAACCAGCTTCGCTAGCTCGGTGGGTTATGTATGCCCTAAACATCCTCGTCACCCAGGTTAGAGACTTATAGCCCCGGAATCGGTTGATTAAAAAGAGTTGCGATGTTGATAATTATCATGACTTTTTTCTTATTTGAAGTAACAGAATAAATATGACGCATTAAATAAAAATAAAAAGATCTAATGCCAATGTTAAAGTAAAAAATAAACTTTAAGTATCTAACATATTTCACTTAAAACGCTAAACGAAACATGAAACCAAGTGAGTGGCTTTTGCGTAGTAAATGCCATTTCTCGGATGCAATTGGTTTTCCGCAAAGAATGCAATGCAACTACCGCTATATTAGATGAAATTGAAAATACTTTTCTGAGTTAACAGTGAAGCCTTATAATAATAATTCACCAACAGCGTTAGTAACATTATGATACACATTTTAAAACATTTGCACAAAGGCGGCCTTATCGCTCAAAGCGATCTCTGCCAGGCAACCCAGTTAGGACAGGACATGAACAGAGGAATTAGGGTGGGTGGTGTTACAGATTTCATAAAATAGACTACATAGAAATAATTAAATATCATACATATAAATCATAAATATACATAAATATTATTTATACAGGGTGATTGTTAAATAGTGAACACACTTGTAAGGGAGTATGGTACAGGTCATTTGCAACAAATTTAGTTTTGTATATGACTGCGCCAAAGTCAATAATAATGATATTTAAATTTTAATATCTTTTTTGACCATGAGTCCTCCTTGGGCTTGAATAAAAATAAAAATGAACTTTTTTTTTCAAGTTTTTGAACGAATTTTTATTTGCTACATTCCAGTCACTAAACCAACTTAAAATAAAGTACATCCATTTGCTTTATTTAGATGCAGTGCTCTGTAGTTGGCATATTATTTGTAAAACATCTAAAGTTAATAAGCTTTAATATAAGGTATTCAAATCTAAAATCGATTGAGAAACCACGAAGTCATGACCAATAGAAAAAACCAAGGTAGAGCCCGAAAACAAAATACTACCGAAAACAAAGGACTCGAGCGCAGGAGTCGAAACCTTGCTTTCCTTTTATTTAGTCCACAGCACGTTTTTAAAATGATTTTTACACAAACTTTTTATTTTACTCTGGACTTTAACAAGGTTAAATTTGGAATCAATTTGTAATATCATGAGAATTTGGTCTATCTCATTTGAAAAGAAAATAGTTCAAAATCTGTAGGTTGACCAGAATCTGCATAATATAAACTAGGTTTTTTATAAAATTAGTATTAAGCTGCCATACATTTTTTTTTAAACCAAGGCAGAGTAAAAGTGTAGGACAATCAAAAATATTAAGTTTGTGTAAACACATAGATAATTTTAAAACGAGCTGTGCTTTTTTTTTTTAAAAGTAGTTTTAATTCGATAGCACCTTTCCAAGATTTAGATAAACTACCAAAAAATTAGATACAAAAACATTTAGGCGCCTTGGCGCCCAATAGAACATAGAAGGGCAGGTGTATTTTTAAATTTGGAAAATGTCGAATAACTCGGAAACGGAAGGACTTTTACTGAACATAACAATATTTTTTCTGTGCACTCAAACCCATGGGTTCCAGGTTATCCATTCATTACGCCACACCCTGTATAAACGACAAGGAATTAACCTTACAGGTCTCGTTTTGATCTTACCCGAAGAAACCTTTAAAACTCATTTTAACCGTTCCTACAATACAAATAGAAAAATATTTAAAATACATTGATTCCATTAAAAAAATTACAAAGTTGTATGTTCTCAATAAGCTTAAAAAAATTTTATGTATGGGAAAATGTAAAGTTTACCATGTAAGGTAGTAGGAATAAGCTACTAATTTAATTAATTAATATTATGTAGATAACGTAGCTAGTCTAAAGCTTGGAAAAGTGGTAAGTATAATTTCAGGGAACAGTTTTCAGACGCGATGTCGAGTTTATAATTGTTTACATCGCCGCGGGCTATGTGCAGATTTTCAATTTTAAAAATGGATTTTTATAACGAAGTATGTGTTCGTTTTTTAAATTACTTAGAAATGGAGATATTACATAATTGTTTCCAGTTATATTTAGCCGCCTGTTTCCTGAAACTATAAGTAGCTAAGAACACTGGAGTATCGACTCTATTAGGCGAATATAAAAACTGCAAAAGAAAAGAAGTGATGGTAGAAAATTTTCCCTATGTTTTTTTTTTTAAGTTTGTCGAATAAACAATTATTAAGATTGAAGAAGGCATCTGTAATATTACCATAAAGAGCTGAAGAGTTTGTTTGTTTGCTTAATCGCGCAAATCTACAAAACTTATGATTCGATTGAAAAAAGTCACTTGTACTTTCGAGAGAGCTTTTCAATATATTTGATTATTATAATATGAAAAGGGCCTAGCCAAAAGTACCCGTTACCGGCGATCACGTTTGAAAAGATTGATGAACGTGGAAGAAGCGAAAGAGGTATGTCCGAATCGCAGCAATTGATGTTCTTTTGTCTCTGCCTACCCCAAGGAGAGACAGCCGTGAGGTTATGTATGTATGTATGTATCAATAAATTCCTACAGTATTTATTAATATTACAAGTTATTAATTTATTAATTAACAATGTACTTACTTGAGTTTTTTAATTAGTGCGTCACTTCTTTGTTCTACAACTTTATAAAATTAATAGTTTTTAAATTTTTTTTTTTTCCGTACAAATAATATTTATAGCCTCTGTTTAGAGGCGTAACTCTATTAACTTTGAGCGTAGGTATGCCACGCACCTTGCGCACTAAAATATTGCTTCAAAATAATCATGGGTATTTCTTACAAAATGTACAGTAAAGAGCAACAATTTTTTGTGTTTTTATTTTTTGTGTTATTTATCAATATTTGTAAAAAAATGTAGAACAAATGTTATTGGGATTGGTGTGGAGAGGCTGCCCGCCAGAGGTGATGCGTTGATTAAAATTAACCCTGTACAGTCTAAGCTGTTACTCAATGAATTACGAGAACGTTCTTTTATTGATAGTCTCCATACTCAAAAATTCAGTCTGTATTGACCTAAGTATATCCCGAAGGTCTATCAACCTGGAGAAAGTACTTTATTTCCTGTTCAGTAAGGTAGAAAACTCATCTTTATAAGCTTTTCAGGAAAATAGTTGACTCTGGTCTTAACAAGAGGTTTATGTTACATTTTATACTTTGTATTTTTACTACGCTTTGAAGCTACATCCTTCAGGCTTGTAAAATAAATATGCAATGTTTTCGTTAAAGGTCTCTTTTCAACTGCATTAAGCGTTATAAATTTTACTATTGGTTCAACCGGTTTTTAAATTTACTTAATTATTTATTTAAATTAAATTCAGAGCAAAATTAATATATGAAATCCTTGAAGCCGATGGATGTAATAGACATGTAGGCAATAATTATTTCATATAAATCTCTGAATCTGAATGAACTTTGACCTACTCCTAATGGTTCTCGATCTACATAATTCAAATACATGGTTGTTTTTTAGTCATCAACCAAAATTAAACTTACAATAAACACAATAAGTATCATTTATAGAAAATATTTTTCCAAAAAAAGGTATGTATTTTTTTACGAGGAAATTAGTTTATTAGCATATTAAGCAATGCATGGTCACACTTCTACAAAACATCTTGTAGTACTACGTCGTAGTATTATCAATGAAGTGCTGCGTCCTAGTAGGTGTGTTCATCAACAGTGACTATTTGGGAAACGATACCAAAATTAATTTGCAGGTACGTTTATATCGTATCAAAGAAAATAGCATTTAAAATGGATGGTGAATAAAAAACGACCCTGTATACTTTTTCGGTAAATAACATTTTCTAACACAAATACTTCAAATCAAACTAGGTAGGTATAGATTAAAATACTTACATAAATTACTCAAACCAACTCACCACAGATGTAAACCCCTCTCAGCTTATACATACATACATAACTTCACGCCTGTATCCCGTATGGGGTAGGCAGAACACCAGAGGTAAACCATCTGATGTCACGTTTGACAAATTTGGAGGCATTATAATAGTGGAGAGAGACTTTTGCAGTGAAAGGGGGTCAGCCTATCGCCCACAAAAAAGCCTCCCATAACACCTCGGTCCCTTAACTGACTTTTACAGTATGCCCGGGATGAGAAGCAGTTGGCACATTCTATGTTTTTCTTTCGCTCCCAGTCCAGCATAGAAGCGCCTAAGCTTCTATGCTACATTCTAAATTCTAAGCTTATATATGCATGTTTTTGTGTGTTACCAGACCGTCGATCATTACTCGATCAATGGGCATGGTAAGACCCTTATACAGATAACATAGCGTAAAAAGGGGCTGTCCTAATTTTAATATAAGATTTACAGGGTGACTGGTGACAAATTTAAGATACTGAATCTCTCTACTCTGTGTTCGATTCTGATCATAATAATGTAATAAAATTAGATACTTAACTTTTCACTAGAACTCCCCATAAATAAATACTGCTATGTTACTATTTACTTTAAAAACAACTGATAGAATCGCAGCACGTGACCTGGCACGCGGATCGCTACCAACGCTAGTGTTACCATGCATTTCGTAATTACTTCCTTAATTTTCGGTGAAGTTTACTCAGTAAATAATTAATTTTCTTTTCCTCTTTATTTATGATCTCAAACTATCACGTCCTTGAATTTCAAAAGTGACTTAACAGTCACCCTGTATAAGATTAAGACCACACGGAAATAACAATGAATTAAGGAGTTACCATAAAGTTACTTGACGATATTTTAGAAACGTTTGAGTTATATATTCACCTATCCAATATAACGTGTCTTTCTTTGTACAGAAATTGTGCTAAAGATTCGCGACAATGTGCGACCGCCCTGCGCCGGTGCGGCCATCACTCCAAATGTCTATTCTCCGTAAAAGCTTGCCTAAAGATTAAAATACACCAATAGAATTACACTAAATGTCCGCTCCTTTACAGTGGACAGGGAGTTGAAAAATATACACTATTCCAAACGTGAAAGAGTCGGAGAATTAGAGAATTGAGAAAGTCGACGTTTTTCTCAAGCAATGTGAGGTAATAACGTATTACTTTTCAACCGACTTCCAAAATGAGAAGGTTTTCGATTCGTATGTATGTTTTAGATTTTTTGTTTCTTTGAAAAATTATGAATTGATTTTGAATATTCTTGTTTCATATGATAGAGGATACTTCAGAGGCGGACCCATGAAAAATTCATCGAAATTAATTGAGTACATGAAGATTTAAAAAATAATTGAGCGCTTAAAATAAAATTCTAATTTTTTTAAAAAATATGTATGAATACGGAGAATATTATTTTTTACTTTGACGACCGAATTTTTTTTTTAATATTTCTATAACATATCTGCTACATAGCTCTGCGTATGAAAAGCACGGTCTTTATCTCCACTTCGGATTTGCTCGTTCGATCAGCTGCCTCAGTTCGTTTTGGTGTACTAGCAGCCTTAAAAGCGCCGTTCGCTAAGCCAAACTCGTCAAAACATTGTGATCGGCAAAAACATCTTGCTATATAGCACTCAGCTTCACACGCAGGTTAATGTGTTTCGTGAGACACACCATATATTCATAAAGAAATCGAAACACAAAATATTATAAAATGATTTTGGGACTTGTTTTCGTATGACAATATAAGCGTATTTATAATCCTTAAAAATTACTTATTTCAATCATGTGATAAATAAAATAGGTCCGTAGAAGACACAACGTTAATATTCTATTGTACAAACAAGAACTACCCGTCTCAAAAGTTGTGTTAAAATTGGGGTTGAAATATAGATTTTTGAATGATCGTAAATTTTCATCAATTCCTTATATTTTTTTCTTTAAACATTGTGCTGACTAGCAACGATCTTAAATGTTGATAGGATCAAATGATATCATTCTTATTTTTTGAAGTTTAACAGAAAATAATGATGCTCTGAGGCTCCTATGTTTGTATGGAGAATTGTATGAAATGAGTACACTTAAGGTAATAACATTTAAACGATTATTGAATGATAACAAATTCATTTGGAATCGTTACACAAAACGTCTATGAAGTAAATTTTTGTATTTAATTCCCAGTTTGGAAGGCAATGATGCCGTTTCTATCATAGACGTTCTGGGGTCGAATCCTGGACATTATGGAATCATTCTTTCTAAGCCGACCGAGTTTCAAAATCATATAAAGTAAGCAACCATTAATAAATAACTTTGTTATTTAAACGCCAAAAACGCTTGATAAAATATAAAATTTCAACAATTGTTAGTAAAGTGATATCAGACGGTTCATTCGAGTGAATATTCACTCGAGTGAATGCTTCATTTTTCTTTCATTCTATGTTCACACGGCTTAGAGGAAATGATACAGAAATGAACATTCACTTTTCTTTCTTTTTAATATGTCGTTGAATGAAGACGTGCGTCTTGGAATTTCTTTAATTTGTGATCATTTAATCAAAGAGTTGACAAAAAAAGAAGCAAAGAAAACGTCGACGGTGGTGGGTGCGACCATGGATTGAAAGAAGAAATTTATTAGGAGCTTCAAATACATTGTTGAGAAAACTAGCCGTTGAAGATCCTGATTCATATTGTAATCATCTTCGAATGGATGAAAATAAATTTGAAGAACTGTTACTTCTTATTTCTGGATCAATAGCCGAACCCGAATGAACGTTCTCTCGATGTTCAGACTGTTCATTCCTCGTTCATTCGGAGGGGAAATGAAATAATGCCAGATGCCAATATTCAACACTGTTG
This sequence comes from Stenoptilia bipunctidactyla, assembly GCA_944452665.1. NCBI lineage: Eukaryota > Metazoa > Arthropoda > Insecta > Lepidoptera > Pterophoridae > Stenoptilia > Stenoptilia bipunctidactyla. The sequence goes on along the minus strand of OX101721.1, from coordinate 43,929,037 downwards.
GATCGGTTCACTAATTAATTCATTCGGCACTAATGATACATTTTATGTTCAGATGTGTCACTTGGAGTGAAAGCTGCAGAATGAAATAAACAAAAAATGACCCGTCTGATTGCTCAACAACAGTTGACATTAAAATTATTTACCGTCTGTTGAATTTTATGAATTGTGGCAGTAATTATAAAGTTCTTTATCGATTTCTGAGTATCTAATATACTTGTTGATTGATCATCGCCCTCTTTTATTTATCTAGTTACATTTTTACAAATATAAACAAAAACTTAAGAAAATACAAAAGACTTTTACATCCAATGTTTATTTGTAACGGAATTAATTGATTAACAGGAATAATGTTTTCTTTTTCTATATTTTCTTTTATTTATTATTTTAACACCTGTATTTCCTGTTTTGGCTTGAGTTCTTCGCACTAAGTAAGTTAAGTAATAGGACCGGTAATTAAATAATAACAGGAAGTCGGCCACGGGTTGAACTTGATAAGATGTTGTTATTAAAGTTAGTCAAAGTAGTAAATACAGCGAGAAAACTAAAGTTTTATCCTACAGGATATTATCTCTATTAAAACTTACAAGTTTTAATATAGATAATCTGAGATCAATTAATACTTTCTGAATGTAACACGAACTTAAAAATCAATAAGGTGCTGTTATTTTTAGAAATGTTTATCAGGTACTAATAATAAGCCTAAATATGTATAAGTAATAGTCTCCCTCCACTATTATAATGCCTCCAAATTTGTCAAACGTGACATCAGATGGTTTTATTACCTCTGGTGTTCTGCCTACCCCATACGGAAAATACAGGCGTTAAGATATGTATGTATGTATGTATAAGTATGAACAATATAAATTAATAAACTTAACTTTATATACAGGCTGCAACCAAATGTCTCATTGTTGATGTAATGATATCACAAGAGTAAACTCATTGATAGCAAGGAAAGCTTTTTTTATACCTTGCAGGTGTTATAAAAAATTAACTCACTGTGAAAATTTTCTAGCAAAACTTTCAGTCATTAAAAGAGTTACCCTGCCCTATAAAATCTACGTCGTAAATATAAATAAATGTGTCGCCCGGTCCCTTTTACTTTGTTTCACACCTAGGGAACTCGCACAATGAAGAAATAATAAGTATTTGTTACGAACGCGCTCCTAAAGTTCGGTGATACTTTACGAAGATAAATAAATACGTTTTGTTGAATTTTGAATGAAGACTTAATAACATGTAGACCGTATTTAAAATATTTAATTCAGGTACATGGGGTATATACATATATTTACTCAAAGAAATATTACTTGAACAATGCTTTATTTAATGTAACAGATTAAACTGTGTTTTTGAATAAAGTTATGTATGACTGGACATACTGGGAGTTAAATTTCTTTTTTTGAGACCATAATTTATACAGGGTTGATTTGTAGTCACTAGCCAAATTTAAATGTTGGTTTATTTAATACGATATAAACGTACCTGCATATTTATTTTAGTATAGCTCAGTACAAAAAAATAAAGATATGACACCACAAACTTTTATGCAAATAGTCGCTGTTGATGAACATAGCTACTACGTCGCGGCATTTCTTTGATAATACTACGACGTGGTACTACAAGATGTTTTGTAGTAGCGCGTAGTTGTTTTAATATTAAGCAAACCTTGGTCATTCTAAATTACCATTAAAATAAACGTAGTTTGCGTTTAATTTAATGGTAATTTAGAATGACCAAGGTTTGCTTAATATGTTTGCGGATATATATATTAATTTCTTTGTAAAAAAATATAAGTTTTTTTTTGCAAAAGTCGTTTCTATAAATGATACTTATTGTGTAAAAAAAAATTGGCCGGTGACGACAAATCAACCCTGTATATGGTCTTAACAATTTCAACATTCTTGGTGATGATTTCAGAGTGAGGGTGAATTAAAATGATATATATTTGCCAATAACACGGTTAAAGTAAGTCTAAGTCTGGGTCGACACAATGTTACCCCTAACCAACGCGAGTTGGTTGTTACGTTGCCTATTTTGTATCTGTAAAGCCGTATTATCATGGCTAGTCAAAAGCTGTTTCAGATTGCTTTGGAATATCAATACAAAATTTCAGTCTTATCCATCTAGCGCCGAGGGTGATAAAACCACAAACTTCTTTGTATTTAGACATTCTCAGATACTTTAATGTTTCCTATATCAGTAAAAGGAAATGATTATCGAAAAGTACCTACAATCATCAACACTTGTTTCGACGATCATGACTTTGGGTCATATAGACTCGAGACAAAAGTTTAGATTTTATTTGTGCGTTGTATGGTCTGAATGTTTGTTTAGATAGAGATACAGCCCCTTCTATTTACAACACTAGTAAGCTTAGTGTGACGCTGCTTGCGTGATAAAATATACGTGCGTAGAAACTTCTCTTTCTCTAATTTCACAACTTTTTTACCTATTAATTATCTAGTTCCCTCATCTCCTTAATATAAACAAACTGACTTCATCACACATCTTAAGAATGAATAACAAATTCTTGCCCAATTCTGAATAATACGCACAAACACCCCATAAATTCTGGGTCATGATGACCCGGTGTCATTTTCGTCGTAATTATTTTTCACTTTATTGGCCTTCCGCTTTTGTTTTCTTATACTTATAATTAGCACATTGTTTTTCGTTCATTTTAAGTAACACTGTGGACAGGTTATGCAACTGAATCACCTGTCATTAAAACTTATGGCCAATTTCAGAGCAATGAAATTTCGCTTACAAATTTTGTTAAATAGTCTCTCAGGAATATTTTTTCCTTTAAATATCCTGAAATATATTTATATACGTTTTAATATTCCATTTTTATTTAAAGTTATTATGTAATCTTGTTAGCTTCAGGCATATTTCACCATCTCTTTTGTTTTATGTTTTCCGGTTTAATTTAAATAATAAATGTTGGACTGGGAACGAAAGAAAAGCGTAGAATGTGCCAGCTGCTTCTCTTCCCGGGCATACTGTAAAAGTCAGTTAAGGAAAAGAGTTCTTATCGGAGATTTGTTTTGAGGGCGATAGGCTGACCCCCTGTTACTGCAAGAGTCTCTCCATCATTATAATGCCGTCAAATTTGTCAAACGTGACATCAGATAGTCTTATAATCTTTGCCTACCCTATAAAATATAATACGAAATGTTGTCGATTTCAACCGACTTCCAAAAGGACTTTTGAGTAGATCTAACACAACAGGCTTATTTATACTCTACATAACTACTTTAACATGACTTTATTATAAAGCGCAAAAATAGCACAACAAAATTTTTATAAGTTATACATGTAACATGAACTCTGTTATATAATAGCAAATAGCAAAATTACACTCATCACAGAGCTGTTCGAACCCACTCATTCGCTCTCATTTACTAGATATCTAAAATTTCATTCTTTTGGTATATCACAAAAAGCATTTTAACGCGACATTTGACGCAAATCGAATCGATTTATTCACAAAATTGTTCACAATTTATTCGATTACTGCTGCCTTATCGAAAATCGATTTCCGTACCATGACGTATATTATGATATCCTGTAACCAAAGTTCGTAATAGTATATGTATAATTATGTTGTTAATGGATGTTTCTCAAATGAATGAAAATAACAATGATTACTCAACTTTTCACATACTTTCTAAACGTAACTGTTCGAGGCGTCATCGGTCGCAGATGTTGAAATTGTGATGTACCTACAAAATTTTTAATTAATCTAAAATATAATCAACAAATGCAGAACATTAAAAAAAGGAACTTCACGTCCACAAGTTTGGCTTCAAAATTTTGAATATTAGAAATATTCTATGTACATACATATTTTTTTATAATTTAATATTTTTCATTAAGTACTCAATTGATTTTTATGAAATTCATATGGGACCACTTCTAAAGTATCTTCTTTCATATGAAACAAGAATATTTTAAATCGATTCATAAGTGCCAAAAAGTCGTGTAACAAAGACACAAAAAACATACATACGAACTGAGAACCTTCTCCTTTTAGAAGTCGGTTAAAAATCGACAACGTTTCGTATTATATTTTATTTATTTATTTATTTATTTCACTTTAAAATTTTATTCTTCTTCTTAAAATCAGTAGCACAGATCTTGTCCAGCTTCTGTTTAGAAATACCTAAAATTTAGTTTCTTATTAAGCTATTGCATAGCTTCTATCGCGGGCCTTGAGCGTGGGGACCGAATCCAGAAATTCCGTAACGAAAATAACTTAACACCCCCCACTCCGACCGGCACAGCGGTGATACTTTGATTTCATAACTTTACATGCGGGCTTTAATACACAATCAGCGCTATCTACTAGGAATTTGTGGAACTTCATATTAGATCAAACATTACTGCATTAATAAAATAAAGAAATAATTATAATTGCATAAGTTGATAAAAAATGCTATGCAATAGCTTTACCGCGGCAGTCTCCGAGTGCCACACGTCTTTTTGTTTATAAAAAATGTTCTTATAATTTTTTTACACTTGAAATCATGTTATAATCGAACTTTTGATTCATTCATAAAGAACTGCAGGACGACCGGATTTGTTAGCAACCACTTACTCTGAAAAGCCACAACTGCGTAGTTTATTCGGTAAATTTCCTATGCATTTTCAGTGGAGTGTAATGTGAAGGTCAATGTGAAGCTGATGGCCGTAGCGTCACTTTTGTACCGAATTACGTGTTTGAAACCTTTCATAATCGTCCTGAAGTGACGTCAAAGGGCAAACTGTGCGTATGAGAGAGTCAATGGTAGTTCAACTTTTTTTTTCGTACAGCCATTATTCAAGTTTGTGGTGAACTTGAACTGAAAACGTGAAAATGGGTAACGTGTTCTCAACTACGTTGCAAGTATCACAAAGAGGAGCAGTCTCAAATGTTGGACCTTTTACTTATGTTTTTTTTTATTTATATTTAAAAAAAGCAATTTCTATGATAGAGTCACCTGTACAGAGTGATAGAAATCATCAATTAATTATTAAGGCATAAAGCTGAATATTTTCTGCACGGACAGTCAGAAAACTCTACAATCTTTCACTTTATAATATTAAAAGGACATAATGAATGTTATGTAACGGGAAAAGACCAAACTGAAGCAAATTTATTTTAACTGAAAAAAATAAACTTAATTTTAAATTCTCGCATAAACGAATTAACTGAAAATACTACTTATTTATTATTTCATTTTATTTTATTCGGAAAATATACAGTGACTTAATAAACTAAACAAAAACAACAATAAAAACTATACACCATTTACACATTTTCGCATGTTAAAATACTTAGAACAATTAACTTTTAATTGCGCTAAACAAAAGGTTCAACCAGGGTTCAGACACAACCCTTGTGAAGTTTTGTATGCCTTTAGCCAATTTTGTAATCGTATAGCGGATTTCTCTGCTATAAAGTTGGCACCCGGAAGTCGTGCTGCAATCGCAATGTGTATCAAATGGCCTATAAAGACGTTTGACAATAAAAAATTGTTTTTTTCTAGTCTATTAAACATTTAAGCTGTCAAAATGAGACGATGACAATTTGTCATTAAATGTCTAAATGAATTAAATTTTAAGTTAATTAATTATAAATAACTAAATTTTAGCTGGTTGCCATTCAACCAAAAGAAGAAGAACTAAAAATTTTCAATTCATGAATAAAGATGTAAGAACCCATGCAAGAAGGTTGTTTTTAGTTACAGGTAATTATTATAGACTAAGTACCATCGCGAACCATTCCACAGGTCGTAGACGATATATTTCTGGAACACATCGCCATCGAAGCGATAATGTTTCGAGACAAATTGTATGTTAAAAGGAGGCCAGCTAGGTGAACTTAGAACTGGTCCTTCAGGGGTGGAAACTATACTGATCCGAAAGTTATTCCATCAAATCTACGTTAAACGTCTTTTAAATAGGAAAAACTAACTAATTTAGTGTATGGTGAGTATATTTTCAAGTTAAACTGAAACATAAACGGTGGCGTCAAAGTGAGCCTTTATTATTATAAAAGTAATCTTCTTTTATGGGACTATGCAGCGGAAGTAAGGTGTATATCCACAAAGACCCAAGCCAGTTTAGAAAAGGTCGTTTCCTAAATTGTCCCGGCTGAGACTCGAACCAAGGAACTCTCACGAACACTGCGCAACAGAGGCTTTAACTTTAAAATTTTGGTAACATTAATTTTATTATAAATCTTAGTAATTTCTCTCACTTATTTTCAACCGACTTCCAAAAGGAGTTCTTAATTCGTTTGTATGTTTTTTTAGTTTCTTTTCTACACGATTTTTTGGACAATAATTATGAATCGATTTTAAATATTCTGTTACATGTGATACAGGATACTTCAGAGGTAGTCCCATACAAATTTCATCGAAATCAGTTTAGTATGTCATGAAAAATTTTAAATTTTTGAAAAAAATATGAAGGTATACGGAGAACATTTACCTTGACGACCTAATACTTTAACCAAAGCTTCGACGTGAAGTCGGTTTTTTGATGCCCTGCATTCGCTGATTATTAAATATAATACAACACAATAAAATTTACAGCCACATTGAAAATAACTTTTAGATATCACGAGCCGTGTTCCTAGGACCGAGATATCTCATGGATTTTGGAGATGCGAAATCTGTAAAGTTCAAAAGAGACCTAGCTCTGGTGTATTCAAACCCAGGATTCGAGCGGATTCCAACTGGTATGTAAATAAGACCATTTCATTTTCATAAAGATATTAGGGCACGCATTTGGCCACCACTGACTATATCAAACATACAAAATTAACTTCTCTTGGCGACCGGCTGGTGTAGCGGTAACATACATTGCCTTCTATGGCAGAGGTCCTGGGTTCGAATCCCGGCGGCGGCGGATATTTGTGTGATGAACACAGATATTAGTCGTCAAGTCATCGACGTTTATAAGTTTGTTTAAGTTTATTCTAATAAAAATATGTATTTATTGAATATGTATGTTTATATATTTCTTAAGTATATCAGTTATCACATATCCATAACACAAGTTCTTTAAGAAACTTAATTTGGGCTAGATAATGTTGTGTGAGTGTCAGAAATACTTGGAGACGCTATGTTCAGAATTTTATTCCTATTTAGATTGTGTGATATGATTTCTTTATTGATGATTGAACCCGCGTTTGACCTCATCCCACCTGATGGAAAATGAAGATGATGTCGAAGATGACAGCACACAGGTTTAATAGGACCTGGCACTTCATAAAATGTTTCCGCAACACATCTGACCCTGAAGCGGTCTTACCTTCAAGGGGCGTGCGGATTACTCGCCTTTTACAACACCCTTCCAAGACATTTAGCACCTCAAATTATATTATTAAATGCGTGGGAAGAGTTTTGTGGAGTTATTTAAACACAGTTTACGTATTTATCTCATTATTAGATGGTACTTAGCTGTTAATTGTTACCTGTTACTGTTAATTGTTAGTAACCTTTACATCGTTTTATTTTATGTTACGGAAGAGAGGTGTCCCGAAACACAAACTTTCAATGTTTAAAGGGGGTCACTTGCCACTTATATTATAAGTATTTTTGTAGAAAGTAAATAAAGGGGATATGGTTGCTTTTGAAGTAAAACACTTAAGTGAACTTTTTAAATTATTTAAAAATAAAAACATTTATTTATTTCTGATTGCAGTTGCATCGATGGGTAAATGTTCGTGAGGAAGATCTGTGTTTATTAGAAGCATATTACAGGGAAGCAACTACAAAAAATGTTTGAATTTGGAAACCATTTCACTGATTAAGATTTCGGAAAAAATAACAGTGCCCACAGTCTCTATCATAAAACACGTAGCGACGTCGGGGAAGCAATCGGCCACAAATCCTGTCCACTAATTATTAATTTTGTAGGTTTAAAAAAAGCTGATACATACCTCGTGTATAAAGCTAGTAGTCATTTTAAAATCTCCACAAACCGAGGATTTAGGTATTTGCTGATTAGTCAAAGCATTTTGAATAATTATTATTTTAAACACCTGACTCCACATCGTCCAAGTGCATTTTTGATCGTGACAGTTGAGCATTACTAAGAGTTTAGGTCAGTGAAATACGTATTTTCACGTTCACTTTAAATGTAAATGTTCTAAAGAATATGTGACTTTCATGATGTTATACAAGATATAAATTTTAACTTGCCAGCCTTCATGGTATAATTCACAAAGTCAGCTACGGCATTTGTAAAAATGAAAATGAATGAAATGAAAATGAAAATTCATTCTATTCATTTTCATTTCATTTTTACTCATTCATTCATTTATCACTTTTATTATTTCTTTAATAGTTTTAAGTAAAAATACCACGTGGTTCAATAAAATGTTTAAAAATTTGTTTTTTTTTTTTACTTGTTTTATCTATTTTTCCCTGTACCTGCTATTTATCGAATCTTGTATCGACCGTGAACATCACTAACTATTGATAACGAACATTACATCCCTAATATTTTCTATATATATTTTTTATTGAATATATTGGCAGTAGAATTAGAACCTACTGTTTTAGCTCATTCATTCGTTCTGTGGGGTTCTCTTAGAACGTAGTGATTGTATGCTTTTTGGTTTCAATTATGAATTATTTATTTCTTATGATTTATTTTCTCTCGACACAATGCATTTTTACCATGCGTTAAGCTTGAAAAGTATAAACTTATACGAAATAAATAACATAGGATTCTACGAATGTAAAATTTACTTTCTTTAATAAGCCAGATATTTATATTTGGAACCATGGCTAAAAGAAATCACTCAGCTCAATAGGCAATCCTAAAAAAATAGTCTTTTTTCCTATTCTTATCGCCACTTTGAGAAGTGTTAGCTTTGCATAAATTGTAAAGATTTCAGCACCTTTTGGTGTTATGAGAATTTATAGAAGCCAGACCGTAAATAATTTGAATTTATCATCCTTCATTGGTCATCATACAATTCAGCTTTACCTCTATTCATAGTTATAATCTTTGAATTGAGTTGAGTTTTTTTCGAACGGTATGTAATTTTTTTGTCAATGTATGTTTTGTAGAAGCTTTTTGTTGATTGCCGAAGTGTCCAAATTAATTTTTTACAAAAACTTAGCGCATCTGGCCCGCAAAACTGGCAAAAAAATCACTGCTCTCGGGCAAACATACAACTTTTCTCATGGGTGTTCAAAAGCAAGAGGTAATCAAGTTATTTTTTTAATTTAACTTAAGATTAGGAGATGAATAAAATCAAAAATTAGAGGTTTATTAAAAAAAAAACCATATATAAAACCGCAGTTTGTCAAACAAGCTGTCGCTCATAACGCGACTGATGCCGTTGCTTTCCTCTTCTTTATTCCCATAAATACGTTTTCTTGAATATTCTTGATGACATCCGATGTTAGTTCACATAGCTGTTACTCGTTGAGGATTGATTGAACTTCTTTGGAGGAGGTCACCAACAACAACGAGTAAAGTGGTAGTTTAAATCAACATTAACTCTTTCTCTGTTTGACTTAGTGCAGTGATTCTTTTACCAATATTATAAGCATCTCAAACATTGTGACAGAATAAGGGGTATTTTCGTCGGTGAAATAGTGTGTAATAACTGCCCCTAAAGTTTTATTACTACATGCGCGGACACACACTGTATAGCTTAAAATACAAGCAAAGTCAGCGAAATAAATAGCTGTTTTTATAAGTACTACCTACCACTATTATCAAGAAAACATAATTTTTAAATAAGCCTTATTTTTGGATTTGCCATAAAAACGTTTTTAACGTTTTAGGAGTATTAGAGTTTTTTTCTGGAATCTCGAAAAACAATAGCCATTGACGAATAGCTGTTAAAAAAGAGCTATTTCATAACGAATTAAAGTAAATGAAAACAAATTTAAAGTTGTTCCTGCACTTATTTTGAAAAAATTGTATATTACATTACGAATGTGGAAAGCCTGTCATTGCAAAGAGTTCCGACAAATGTCTACACGAGCCGAGGCGCAGCCGGAGGTGAGGGTCGACAGTCGGAACAAGTTGCAATGACGGTTCCGCAAGTATAATGAACAACTATTTTTAATACATTTGCGAAAAAATTAAGCAATTTAATAAAATATACAAAATGGTGCTAGCCGTAAATATAAACAGAGTTTTTAATACTAGTGTGTAATAGCGCATATCCCGAACGCTATACGTCCCTGCAATGCGCCACTTTTTGAGCAACTGTATTAAAAATATATATCCGAAGTGTATCTAAGTAGTTAAAAAGATTTTTTCTTAGAAATTTTTTATACCGTTTCCAATTAAGTTCCAGATAGTGAAGTTAAAGATATCTTACAGATTGCAATCATCTTCTTTGTATCGCCATCAATCTTTTCGTAACTAAGTTACAAACAGAAGACTTCGAGATGACTTTGAATTGGTTTTGGAGAAACATTTAATATATTGCATAAAATAAGTCGGGAATACTGTGTTTCTTATTGAATTAACACATAGTATAGTTTTAACATATGGCCATGATAACAGGCAAAAATTTATAAACGTTCTTTAATTATACGTTTATTTAAAATACCTATATACAGGGTTGTTTTGTAGTCACCGGCCAAAATTATTTTTACACAATATGTATCATTTAAAGAAACGATTTTTAAAAAGAAAAGTATTTATTTTTTTACAAGGAAATTAATTTGTCCGCTAACATATTAACCCAAGGCATGGTCACTCTAAATTACCGTGAAAATAAATATACGTGCTACTACACACATTTTGTAGTAGCACGTATATTTATTATTTTGTACATCGTAGTATTATCAAGGAAATGCCGCGTCGTAGTAGATATGTTCATCCACAGCGACAATTTTTTTTAAAAGTTTGTGGCTACATATTTCTACTTTTTTGTACTGAGCGACCCTAAAATAAATATGCAGATACATTTATATCGTATCAAAGAAACTAACATTTAAATTTGGCTGGTGACGAAAAATCAACCCTGTATTTTAAATTAACTAAGTCTACTTATTGCAACGTTTAACTTTTGTAGACACATAGCATTTGTATGAAGATTAATCGTTAAATCTTAGAGTGGTTACGCAAAGCATCCGAGAAATTACGGTCCGATGACGGGTGACGCACTACATCCAGCGTACTACATGTGTACTAAATTTCTATTTATATATCTTTATAAGGGAAATAATAAGTCCAGCCACAGAATATTTTTTTGGCCACGTGATCAAGCTTCTAGTTTACATAACTTAGCCACGAGACACTAACTTTAGCGCAAAATGTGTCTTGAAGCAATTTCTTCTATAATTATACCATAATAATTTATACTAAGTAATATACATACATACATACATAACGTCACGCTTGTATCCCTTATGGGATAGGCAGAACACCAGGGGTTACAAACCTCTGTCACTTAACTGACTTTTACAGTATGCCTGGGAATAGAAGCAGCTGGCACATTCTACGTTTTTCTTTCGCTCCCAGTCTAGCATGGAAGCAACTAAGTGATATATTCATTAACATTACGATGAAAAATATTATGTAAAAAGAAGGGCACCGTTCCAGAAGACGTAGTCGGTACGGTTAGGCGCGACAAGCGTAGCTAGGAGGAGCAGTTATGGTGCAAGCCGAGCGAGCGAGGCCAGCGTTGCCGCGGCAGCGGCCAGCAAACCGCCATAAACCTTAGAATTTTTTTATATTACCCCGACGTGGTTTGTGGCACGGATTGTGGCAACTTAGATTTTTACAGGGGAATAATGCTATTTAAAAGAAGTCTGTTTAATGTGCACCCTTTTTATAACCACTCTGGCCCCAAGCGGTAGTCGGCTACCGCACCGTACGTTACTGTACCGTTCACTCAAACCCTTGGCATTAGCCGGTAACCGCTCTCCTGCATTTGATTCGTTTACAGAATGATACACAGAATTATTGTATAAACGATATACAGAATGATTCTGTATATAGTTCACAAAATGACGTAAAGTGCGTTAACAGGTTACATTTCTAATATTCTTTTCTTTAAAACAAACAAAAACAAATTGTATAAAAGTGACAACGAAAATTTCTTTTTTTTTTTAAGTTTTGTTAGTACAAACTTTTACCCACAATTTTTAATATTATTCTCTAATTATAGTTTATTTTCTACAGCAACCCTTAAAATTCTATTCCGTGAGCTTCAGACAGCCCTGGCTGGGTTCAGTAAGGCCAGTTTTGTTAAACGATTATAGGTACCTACTGGTTTATGTATATACGGGGAAAAATCTAAATTAAATCTTCTATCTTATCTTTTGAAACGTTTCGTTTAGGTTATACCAAAAAAAGTGTAGAAATTAAAAATTCGGCTTTAGATCTTTTTTTTAGGCATATTGTGCTTGTGAAGGGTGTCATTTGAGTAGTAAAAAAGTTTTACTACGTAAACTAAAACTGTCAAATAGACTAGTGTATTTGGAAAAATACTCGATGCAGATTTTTTTCATTTAACCGGTAGTCACATGTAGTTTTACCCCCAAAGAATTTCATGCTAAAAGAATATTTATAATTTGAAGGGTAGTTTCTCAGATTTTCCAACAAACAAACTATCAAAAGCCCTTCGGTTTTATTATAGTAGTTTATTGAATATAATCGGTTTCTCAGAATACTTTTCATATAGCTTTAGAAGGCACGAGGCCGTAAGTATACCTGGTAAAGCTTTCCAACGCTAAACACTTAACTGCAGAAAATTTTAAAGAGCCTGAAGTGAAGTGTTTTTCAAAACATTGTAAACAAAGGATTGCTATAAAAGAGTCTTTCGTTAGTGCCTCTTTATTGGGATTTCGTTTTAAAAAGAAAACTAATTGCTTTGATACAGCTTTCTTTATTGGAATTGAACTGCGCAATACAAATACACTTTATTACCAAATCAAACAGATACAAACACTTAACATAAACACAGAGAGGAAAACTGGACTCATGATAATATAGGCGGCCTTAAAACTCGTGAGCGAACTCTTACAGGCAACCTTTATTTAAAAAAAGAACAGTACAAATATTTGGTAGGGTTTGAAATGCTTTAAAAAGTAGAATTATAATAACTGTTGTAAAAAAAAACATGAAGTACTCAATAGGTTTCGATGAAATTAATATAGGACTAAAAAAAAAGTATCCTCTATCATATGAAAAAAAAAACATCAAAATCGGTTCACCCAGTCAAAAATAATGAGGTAACAAACATAAAAAAAAACATACAGACGAATTATGTACCTCCTTCTTTTTTTGAAGTCGGTTGAAAATATATGAAAAGATACATATTACAAAATATACAGAACTATATTTGAGGAGTAACAGATCAAAGTGTATCAACTCCACCCACCGAAAAAAAATAGTATAGAACGGATTTTTTATCTATTAAAAACCTTTAACCTCATGTCTAATTATGACGCATCAAACTGTATTACTTTTTATAATAAAAAAGAACCAAAAATAGACATCATTTCAAACAGTATTAAATCCCATACATTTGTTTGTGTCCTTTCTTTAAGAATTTATGAATTTTGCCTTTATCTCGAAACTTACACTGACGGAGTTGATACACTTTGATCTGTTACTCCTCATTTGGGGAAAAGTAAAATTTATGGAGAAGTAGGTACTCAGAAAGTACAATGCATCCTAACATTTTTCTTAAAGGAGTCTATAGATTTTGTGTAATGAAGGCCGCAATTTCGTTTGCGGTTCAGTCAGATTTTTAATACTTTCCTAGTACGTAAGCAGATTTGTTTAATATCTGAGCAGATTAAACAAGTTATAGAAAAGCAACTATTACAAAATTACACTGAAGTAAACTGCCACAAACCGAGCTTGAGCTAAAGACCAAGCAATTGAAGAACCTTCTTATTGTAAATAATAAATGCAAATTTGAGCCGGTTAACGAAACAAAGATCTTTTCAAAATGGACTATTGAATTAAAACGATAAAGCTCAAATTACACAGAACTCAAAAAAATATTGAAGAAGCTAAATTACTGTAGGCCTATAACATTTTTTTTGTATTATGTAAATGGTAGCCGATATGTAAGTTATTCATATTTCGCAATTTTTTTCATGTGAAACTTATTCCCATTTTGGTGCGACGTGGTAAAATCATTAATAATGTTTACAGTTTTTAACCTTTTTTTGAAATAAATGAAAAAGTCAATGTCAAACACCACGTGGATTTTAGCATATTGTTATTGTACTTACGTATAAATTAGGGTCCATATCGGTTCACATAAAATTCTAACTCTTATTTTTTGTCTTACTACCGATTTGTGTTCATAATAATCTTTCTTCATAATTTTTCATACTTTTTTTAATCGTATATTTTTACACTACTATCAACGAAGCTCCTAACAGTTTGTGATCATATTTTTTTATTCAAACTGTTACTACCAAGAACCAGTCAAAATTTATATTTTTTTTTCAGATATTTTTTCTTCATAACATTTAATGATCATATTGCTTTACTTAATAATGTTGTGACTAAGAAAATACGTCAACTCATTACGATTATGGCGCTTCGCCGGGTGCTGAGGCGGCACCACACGCTCCGCTCGCTCGGCTCGCGCACGAATATAGCTATATGCAACCTGACTGCTCCTCCTCACTACGCTCGTCGTCGCACCTAACTGTACCGAGTATGGTTTCTGGTACGGGAGCTCTTCTGGCAGCGTAATCTTTTTCATCACAATATTTTCCAATAATATGGGCAAAATTATGATGTTCAATAATATGGATAAAAATACTTATGAATATTATAGTTATTTATTCGAATGATTAAGAGTTTCGATCATTAGATACGGGATATCATTAACAAATATATTTAAACAAATATTAGTAAAATCAAAGTGTGTGATAAGTGATAATTTGTAAGATAGTGACTGATTTTTCGCATAAAAATGGTAAGTGAATATGAGGATTGAGGTGGAACACTCTCAATCTTCATATTCACTTACCATTTTTTCTCTTCCTAATTATGTTAAAAAACTATCTATCTAATTGGGTTAATAAATGAATATGTAAATTTTAATCAAAAAACCTCATATTTTGAATACGCACGCAAGTAATATGATTTGTCAGTGCAAATAGGAATAAGTGTAAAACAATGAGGTCTTAATAAAGGCGAATATACTTCATATTATCACATTCTTTATAACTACTGTGTAAACGGCCCTTTTCTACAAATTTTCCTCTTTGAATTTTCGGTTTTCAGTTCACCGGCGTTTGTACGAATTCCGCTATGTTTGCAGATGAAGGCCATTAAATATTAAGAAACCGTAGCTTTTAAAAGCCAGTACAGTCTTAGAATACTTATGGGTCATAATTTTGCGAGATAGAGCTTCTCTAATTAATACCTACAGAATAACTTTTTTTCTTTGTCCGTTAGTATTGTGTTTGCGTTGAGGGATTTATTTATGATATTAATTGTTTCCTGTTGTTTTATAGTTGGTTCACATCAATACGATTGATCCAAAAAATATACATACCTAAATTTATATTTAGTGACTCTACAGATTGTAATATGGTGACTATACATATAGGTGAAATTAACCTTAGTATAAACCCAGATATGAGGCAATAAAAGACTCGATTAGACCTTCCAATACTCTCCTCATGCAAGGAGGCCATCGATATATCCCTTATTTCTACACTCAGCCCTTAGATTGTTGATTGTACAGATTTCTCCGGGGAAATACTCCTCTCCCTTATTCAAGAGAACTAGTACAAGGTTTCGCTTTAAATTAAATTAAACTTTAAATTTTAATCATTGCAGATCTAAGCTAGGCTAGTGTTAATCCGTCAATATGATAAAATCGGCCTGAAGTACATAGGCTTCAAACCTAAAACATTGACATTTGACACAATCATGTTGACACATGTGATGTGTCTATAGCGGCTTTGGTTGAGTTTTTGACTTTGCTACAAGAGGCGAGTGCGTCTTTCTCTGGGCCGTTTCAAATTTACGAAATAACACAAGTTTACGTCAGCATACTTTCGTTTGTAATTGATTGCTATAAAAGACATGTATTAAGATTGTTTAATGTAGATTTATGGACGATTTCTATATTGAATACTTATATTATTATCAATAAAAGATTTATTTAAAGCAAAAACAAATCTGTCATTTAATTCTCATGGCATTGTCATTGAAGGGTTAATGAGGAAGCAATTAAGTATCAGAAAACATCTTTATATAGTTTTTTTTTATTAAAGTCACCCTTATATAAATTAAGAACAATTTCACAGCTTGTGTTATAATTTAATTAATGAAAACCAACTTCGAATCAGACCAACAACTGTGATTTCAATTAGCAGCTAACTTTTGTGACTTCTCCTTATGTAAACATTTTCCTTTATTGTTCTAAATTGTTTTGTTTTGAATTTTTTTTTATGATTGAATATCATAAAATATATGTTGAACTGGATTTCACCATGTTTACATGTGAATTTGACATTTTGGTGCCCTTTTAAACTTAGTTGTTTTTACCACCATTTAACTATTTATCGTGGTTTAAACTAGATATTCGATTTTGTAAGATTTTCTTTAAATATTAGTAAAAGAGAGTTAGTCTTAAAATACGCCTGCCTGCTCGAGCGCTGTGATTGGCGCACGCGCCTAGTTGTTGACGCGATGTAAGCGAGCTGCGTTGATTTATTGCATACCCTTGTGTGTGTACCTGCGATGCGCTGTCGTCGGGTCGCAAGTCGCACGCACACATACGCAGTGCACGATTGTGATACCGCGTTAGAAATGAATTTGTCTATCGTAAGTAGCTTAATTTTTTGTACTTAATTTTACGATTGTGAACAACGAATGTAATGCCAAGTCAAACCCAATTGGGTTTTATGGCATTTTCAATTAGTCTATAAGTTAATGTTGTAATTATATTTGAATAAATAAAAATAAAAATAAAAAAAGTACCACAGTATAAACAATACAAACTCTTTGCCTTTTTTATATTAGAAACGAGAGTGGTCACGATAGCTCGTGACCATGGGGTCTGCAAAGACACCTAAACGTCGAGTTAAAATTTAAAATGTAAATAATAGCGATAAATCTGGTTAAAAAGTGTTTTATTTAATAGTATGAATCGCGAAAACTTAAGACAATATTATTAGTAAAGATTTTTGTCTTTCTTTTTCGAAAATGCACGACTCTATAAATAGAGGGTTCTTTGTATTTTAATTTCAATTCATTTTAATTAAATCTTCCATGCTGGACTGGGAGCCAAGAAAAGCATAGAAGCTTTTTCCATACTGTAAACGTCAGTTAAGGGTCAGAGGTTTCACTGGAGGTTTTTTGTGGCCGATAAGCTGACCCCCTTTCACTGCAATGGTCTCCCTCCATCATTATTATAATGCCTCCCAATTTGCCAAGCGCGACATTAGATGGTTTTATAACCTTTGGTGTTCTGCCTACCCCATAAGGGATACAGGCGTAAAATTGTGTATGTATGTAAATTTTATTTACTAAAAAATGAATAGTTATGATTTCTGCTTATACAGGGTGACTGGTGACAAAGGCTCCCCGCCATATTTTATATATCTGCCGGCTATGAAGTGAACTGTTAGCTACACCACTGAAAATAAAGTTATTGTAATAATGTTGAACCCAGCCTGTTGCATGCTTTCGTACAAAAAAAAAACGTTTTGTCACTATAAAATACTTAAAATTGTACTGAAAAAGAACACCTGTGTACCACCCCCACCTTATAGAATATTTTTGAATAGGAGCTTCCTTAAAGTACTTTCTTCATACGTAATACTAGATAATTGATAGGTTTTTTATACTTATGATCAAGATTCAAGGGATAGATCGCGCAAGGTGACACCCAATATATTTAACAAAAAAGACACCTTATACACACACACACGTTACCTTAATAATATGACGTATGTATCTGTGAATGTATAGGCCGACAAGGGACTTAAAATAAATAATTTCTGTTCTCAAACATGTTCATGCATTTATATTTTTCCCTGAGAAATGGGTGATTTTACAGAATGGAAAACCTTATAGACCACGTTAAGCGCCAAAAAAGCCTTGTCAGACATGACGAAACAAATAGAATAAATTCAGTTAAATATCTTTTTTTTAAATATTAAGATTTGTACAAACTAACTTACTGAATGGTTCTGATAAAACGAATTTATTTTAGTTTATGTTTTCGGGCCCTCCAAAAAAAAAGCATGTTATTTTATAGAATGGTAAGAATAGTAGCCGTAAATGGCGGGATGCTTTTAGATATTCAAGGAGAGCACTCTACTCTATTTTGATCATAATTATGTAATAAAAGTAGGTACTTAATTTTTCACAAGAATTCCCTATAAATAAATGAAGAGCTCACGAATACTTTACAACTCGACGTCCGTTCCTGAAGTGCTCAATAACTACCTACCTATTCTGTGTTGATAGCGCTGTGCCTGCATGGTAAGAAGGTACCTGTGTAACCTTGCGTTGCGAAATGAATTGTTTAACTTTTGGTCAAGTTTACTCAGTAACTAACTAATATTTACTTTTGTAAAAAAAATCGCTTTGTGTATGATCTCAAACTATCACGTTCTCGAACTTCAAAAGTGAGCCACCAGGCACCCTGTGTAATAAACATGAAAGATTACGAGGATTAAATGGGTGTTTATTTTTTTGCATAAAGGTAAGCGCACATTATGCTGGGCCGCATCGCATCTCAAAAATTCGTGTGCGAACCTCTCATACATTTTATATGAAGTATCGCATACTATGCCGTGGCGGGGAGGGTCACATTTAAAAAAAACAGTTTTATTCATCTTAGGAATTTCACAAAACACTTGATGAAGTCATATAAAATGTATGCGATTGCGGCAGGCGGATTATTGCGCTGCGATGCGCCCTGGCATAGTATGCGCGTACCTGAAGTGGCGTGACATATGAAGCAACAATTTTGCACACAAGTAAGACATAAGTGCAATAGTACATAAGGTACATAAGAAGGCTCAGATTCTATGAGGAAAGGTATAGTTATAATTTTTGATTTTTGTTTTAATATCATCTTTACCAATAAAATAACAATAAAAATACTAGCAAATATGCAATAAAATGATATACAAACTAAACCTACTCATAATAAGTTAGATGATGTTTTGAAAAGTAAAAAAACATATCAATATAATGACCTTAATATTTCAAAATACAAAATTTTAAATCTTGCATAAAATCTAGATAGAGTTTTGCTATGGAAGCCCTCAACCGTAGCATACTAGGTAGCGGTAATTACACGTGCCACACTAGAGACTGCCATTAATTAAGCACATTTAAAACTTTTACATTCGAGGATAAATCAAATTTATAATTCTATTATAGCATCAGCATATTACACCCACTAAAAATCTGTTATCTATCCATCTAATGTCGAATGCACTGCAGCCCTAAATACAGATTATCTCATAATCTAGTTAGGGCAACAGTAACATAACTTGTAAACACAAGGAATTAAGCCTAAACTGTTTAAGCATGAAATGTAATATACATTGTATTCTCAACTTGGCATGAACAAAGAATAATGAAAAAAAAATTTTTTTACGATGAAACAGCGACTTTATTTCATTCAAGACATCGACGACGATGAAATTCCGAAAAAACAAATGTAAGGTAAGGTTTACATACACAAAGTTATCCATTAAAATCATATACATGAAATATCGCGCAAAACGAATAACGTAGAAGTAGGTAAAAGTTAAGTATTTCAAATATTTTACTAGGCACATAAAATGCCTTTTAAGAATCGTGTCCATGTAAGGGTGGCTAAGAATAGTTCCAACGCCCCTGTATAACCGTGTCGTAAAAAGTGACTTATCTGAGTAGTGACCGTTTTGTGGTAGACTCACCCTACATATATAGTCTGCCGCCAAAGCACCATTGCATCGGTAATGATAGGTTTAGTACGTTGACGTCAATGTAAGAGTTAGGTCACATTAATTCACCTATTCATAAACCCTGACTATAAGTCCACGCGTACGGTACGCAATTTTATTTTCAATTTCATGTGTGTTCTTGTAAAGTCGTGTCAACGGAATACACTATAGGTGGCATGGAAGACAAAAGTCTTATCCATAATTTATAAAAAAAAAAACTTCGATTAAAAACGGAAAACGATGTACGGGCGTGTAGTACGCGGTAGCTAGCCACGTCTCACGAGCGCGTAGCGTTTCTGTACGTAGCTTCGTCCGTAGCAGTTTTGTATGGATACACGCGTAGACACACGTGTCGCAGCGGTGGCCCTAAGTCTCTACTTAACAACATTTTATAATTCGCATAATCATAGACAAATAACATTAAGGCGCAGCGCAGACGACAGACTATCCGTGACGCACTGTTTAGTCTGTGAAAATAGAACCTATGCAATTATATGCAGTAACGCACACGACGCGCAAAAAGTCCGGCGCACAATAAGTTGACAAACGTTTGTATAAAAGTTTTACAAACTAAATAATTAGCACTAGTATCCAGCTCCTTTCGGGTGCAAATTGACATCAAGTTACAAAATTTGAGAATAAAAAGAAAAATAGTTAAACACCGATTTTTACTAATAACTAAAATCGCACAAAAATCACATAAAAGTTATATGAATAGGCTTATTTAAAATCTTCATTACTTTTTTTATTGGAGGCTTTGAGCTACATTTCATCTGATGGTACCTAAGTTAAGATACAAGTTAAGGAAGGCACTGACTCTTCACACAAACTCTACTGAAACTATGTAAATATGGATGACCACTGACCATTAACTGATCGCGACGCCTTTTTTTACAAAGTACAGCAAAGAGCATATATGAGAAGGGTCTTTTCAAAGCTCTAAAAATTCTGAACGGGTCTAGGCCAGCTTAGTTTGGGCTACACTGAATACCATATTACGCTATAAATTAGGGTTGAACGGTGATACAATATTAATAATATCCTTTTGCACGGAAAAATTAAAACATCCATGAGAATCCAAAACCATTATCTTGAATTATTTCGCACTTATGTTTTTCCAATAAAGCTCCAATAATGATTTCCAAATAAAGCTGTGGCAGTTTATTGAATTTGACGTACAGGTAACAAAAACATATTGGTTTTAATATAACCATTTTCTTGGATTGTAAAATTGCGTAATATAATTACGTTAGTTCCATGAATATAAATTATTTGTTTTGACGTTGCTTTCCTTATAATACATTCGTTCAGTAAAAACAGGCTGACAGGTGATTGCTTATATGAACAACGGGCACTGTTCTGCTTCGTTGAAGAATTACCTAATCTTACCTAAGTTACTTTTGACAGGCTTGACAAGGCTTGATTTTTCAATCGTCGGATAAAAGTTATCTGACGACAAAGGTATTCGATTTTTTTATAAATGAATGACAGTAAACTCGTGAAGAATCTGAAGCTTGGTGGTAGGATCCCTTCTGGGTCCGCCTGGCTAGCGACCACCCTTTATATAAAGTCTGCCGCCAAATGTTACCGCTCCGGCGGTAATGTGTTCCGGCAATATTATATAAAGAGCCAGTTCCTTCCTAAACCCGTGTGCTTTCATCTTCGACCTCATCGTCACTTACCATCAGGTGAGATTGAGGTCAAACGCGGGTTTAGTCATTTATAAAAAAAAAAAGCTGAATATTATTCATAAACAAAATAAAGAATTCATATGGAATAGTTGGTTGGAATATTGATATGTTTAAAAACTACCAAAACTCTTTATTTTTATATTTTATCGGCAAAGAGATACTGTGTTTTGGGCCTTCTTATAGACATTGTCTCACAAAAAGTACATAGAACTATCCTGCAAAATTAAATTACAATAGGACTATTTCAGGAACATAAAGAGGATATTCATACAGAAAATACATACACAAAAATATTTAAGAAAAGCAACTGAAGTTTTTCCTCCGGAGTATTAACATGACAGTATTATCAGGCTACCAAACAATCTTAACTTGATACAAATTTGAATTAAAACTCATTACTTCACTATACCTAAAAAGTAAAATTTAAAAAGCCAGCTATTAACAACGTTACATCAAAATATAGTGAAATGCGGAGCTCGTAAGTTCTGCAGCTGCATCCATGAATATCCAAGTAACGGATGGGCGTCTCCTTCAGCGCTGAAGCTTTTATTAGTGAAACTGCTATTCAAACTGACGTTAGTTAACTAACAAGTTTAGTATAGCTACAGTTATTTCAACAACATTGAATTTCTTGAAATGCACAATTATTTTATAAAGCTAGTGACTGTAAATTAAAATTTTAGGTGACAAAGATAATGAATTTGGCTTACTGTTTTAATTAAGTGAGTGACTGACTGCTAGTGACGAGAAAGAAATTAAATAGCGACTTAAAAACATCATTTGATCATAAACTTTAGGGTTTATGTATGGCCTATATGAACAATTAATATTTCATACCGTTAATTTCCATATTTTTTTTCTTTGTTATTTTAGTCGCTCGTTTTATATTTTCCCTTTTATTAATACTGATTATGCAGACAGATCCCCTGAACTAAATTTATCTCACTGTACTATATGTATAGCTGTATGAACATTAATAATTAAATAAATAAATGAACTTGATTTTTAAACTCAAATTATAAGTAAATATAAGGCTTAATAATTAACGAATGCAGAGCATTCAGAAAACCGACTTCACGTCAACTTTGGTTGAATTATAATGTCGTCAATGTAAACATTCTCCGAATTCATAAATATTTTTTCAAAAAATTTAAATTATCCATTAAGCACTCAATCGATTTCGATGAAATTTATATGGAACCAACTCTGAAGTATTTTCTATCATAGATTATGAAACAGGAATTTTTAAAATCGATTCATAATTGTCCGAAATATCGTGTAAAAAAGACACAAAAACATACATACTAATTGAGAAACTTCTCCTCCTTTTTTTAGAATTCGGTTGAAAAACACAATGCAAACAATTGAAATCGAGTTGAACAATGCCAAATATCTGGAATTTGAAAATAAAATCCCTAGTTTTGAATTTTTGAACTGAAAAAGTTGCAAGCGGTGAAACACTCGCGTATGGGGAAATTAAAATACCTATCTGAGCTTGGAGTTTTTAGCTTTCAGTTATAGCTGCCTATACAGATGGAGTGTTTGTTATCGATATTTTCACCGGTCTGGTAGATGACTTAAATCAGAATGAATATCTCTTCATGATTAAATAGCCTATGGAGAGGCCCAACAACTAAACTTAGGATTGTGTTCAACATATCAAGTATATTGTTTCCTCAAACATAACAGATAGGTTCCCTTTTATTAGATATACAGAAAAAAATTATATAAAGCGTTTTCATAATAAGAGATCCATTAAAAGTCAGTTGAAAACTGTAAATTAGCAACCACACTGGTATAAACCAGATTAAATTCTATTCAATACTTCTGAAGATAATCCCAAAGATACATTTCTGAATGTCTAGAAGAACGTTTTGAAGAAACTCAAGGGAGAAATTTTTCTAAAATAACTATTCTTCAACACTTGCTTAGGGCGAAGGAACATTGGTGGTCTCGTTCACTCGGTAAATCAACCTTCTCGGGTTCAAACTCAATTTAGAGCTAGACGTGTTGGGTTGGTACTAAATGTCGCCATTCAAAGGTAGTTTACGTGACGGCTTTCACAAAACACTTTAGCGCGCTTAAATTTATTTCAGCTCTTTTGATTTTCTACTCTATTATGCAGTTTATAAAGAAGATTGTTATGTGGTGCTAACATTTTATTGAATTTTGAAATGACATTTCTGGTATTTGGTGGCAAATATTGTACTTCAACCGTCGATTCACGTCGATAGATTTGTTGTTGACACCGTTATTGTTATTAAATTCGTTCTCATATCTTTTGTTCTTTAGCCTTAGTTCTACAACGTTTTATTCGAAAACCACGAATTACTGTTTTCGAGAGAAGCAAAATAAATAAAGTTTGAGTTGACATATTCATCAAAGTAGAAAGATTCTAATTCGCATAATATAGTTTTGTTCTGAAAAACCATCCATCCTGTTCCAAATAAAAGAACAAGTCATATACTGATCTGCGCATTGTAAAAATATGTAACAATGCTCTACTTTCATTTATTGATTCTACACTACAATAATAAACTATACGTTTCTAATAATAGCGTACTAAATTGTTTGAATTCATATTTTAACAATCGTGCCTGGCCAATTGCTCAGGAACACTTCAATTCAACACTCGATCATACGCTGGACGACAGTTAGTTGTTCAATTTGAAGAGGATTAACTATAAAATACATACATACATACATAACGTCACGCCTGTATCCCTTATGGGGTAGGCAGAACACCAGAGGTTACTAGACCATCTGATGTCACGTTTGACAAATTTGGAGGTATTATAAAGATGGAGAGAAACTATTGTAGTAACAGGGGGTCAGCCTATGGCCCACAAAAACGCCTTAAAAACCTCTGTTCCTTAACTGACTTTTACAGTATACCTGGGAAGAGAAGCAGCTGGCACATTCTATGTTTTTCTTTCGCTCCCAGTCCAGCATGGAACTATAAAATCTCCGTTACTTATCCAATCTATACCTACTCATACTTCAAATTATTTTTAATGCAACTTAGAAAATAAATAAATCTTAAGGATAAAATTCGATGTCTTATATTACTTACTTAGTTGTTGTTTTCTAAGATTTCAGTAATATTAGCTCTCAGTTTTATTTTACAAGTTTTTTTGCAAACAAAAGTATTCCAATTTCCTTACGATTCCGCGGTTTCTTTTTATTCAGTGATAGACGTCTTTACATGGGTTTCATCACGTTTATTTATATCTTACGTTGTTTTCTCGATATTTCGATGTCATGATAAAAAATTCGATGATAAAATATTCAAAATTTCACAATAAGGCATGGTAAACAACCAATTTATAAGGGTTTGGGTCGAACTATTACAATTTTTTTTTAAAAAAGTTCTGAAGCTACTGAGTTACTGAACAAAAAATCTTTGGAAATAAAATAAAACTATCGTTCATATTAGTTTTCCCAACACATACATATCTCATTGCTATAAGCTTAAAATAAAGTGAACCATATATAACTTAACCATAATAGTAAATACTATAAATGTAAAAGTTTAGATGGATGGGTGTTTGGATGTTTGATGCTCAATCGCGACAAAACGGCTTCACGGATTTACATGGAATTTGGCATTGTAATAGTGTACAGTCTGGAATAGTACATAGGCTACTTTTAATCTCGATATTCCCGCGGGATTCAAAATGGCGCGAGTAAAACCGCACGAAACGTTTATATTATTTTATCTGTAGATTTAATGTTTAGGTTAAAGTTATTTAGATTTAAGGTAGGAGGAAGTAGGGAATAACTAAAACCAAAAGTACTGAGTTTCTTTTTAAATTTTCGGTTAAATCAAAGCATTTTATAAATTGCAAATTGAATTAAATATCGGCGAAGTCTCGATTATTGCCAATCTCATTGAAATGTCTGCAGCGCAGTTGGTTTAAAAGCAACAGCTAGTGGATTCTTATTTAGCCGGATTAAAAATGGAAGGATTTCCATGAAACACTCGGGTCAATTTCAACAGGGCGATATTTTTATCATTTTGGTGATATTTTTTCTTATAAATTTTTCTCTGTATTTTATAATTTGAGTTACTAATATGGCTATCTTAATAAGTGTTTATAATATAAAAATAGTTTTTTAAATCACTAATGAAATAAACATCTTTATTTTTTCATGCCAATGATATGATTAAGCTATCCACCAAAATGATAAAACTTATCCATCAAAATTATACACATAACCACCAAATGACTAACTGAGAAAATAAAATAAAAAGCTGTATAAAATATACGTAAAAGGTACAGATATATTGAATGTAGGGAATCTTTGTTAAAATAAGGTTTTAAATGATAGGAACTTTAGTTACTTTAATTATTTAGAAGTGAAAGCAAGTAACACATCGGGTAACATCAGTTGAATTTAACTAAATCATTCACCATAATGATAAAAATGTACACCAAAATGACATTCAAACCATAACCATGTCATTTTAATTACATGGTGAAAAATCCACCAAATTGAAAAAAATTCCTCCATCAAATTCACCAAAATGAGAACACCGAAATGAAGTTCCAGACAAATATACTCTACAAAAGAATATCGATAGGTGTGGGACATTTGTGTCAAGTAAGCTGTAGTCGCTACCCCTCCACATGCACGAGATAAAACTATTACAATAGAATTTTAGCCAAGTAAACCCAATCATTAATACATAAAAAATGGACCCTTCACAACCAAAATGATATATTTACTTTTATGGCGAGAAAACGGCAAGGTTATGAGCGTTCTTTCTCTCAGAGAGCGCGCCTGAACTGAAAAGAAACGCACTCGCTTTTCTGACGCGAGCTAGAATTTTTCTGAGTAAAACTATTCGTAAATATGAATAATGATCCACCATGATGAAAAAATTCTGGCGGGACAGTTATATTTCAACTCTTCGAAAATTTTACAATCTATTTAAAAATATAAAAACGCCTTCTGCCAATAGAACGACTAATGGATTTTTAAATATAATGATTCGATGATCATCTTTTGGTCAACATCATTTGGATGTTGTTTTAAGTTTCTTTTATAGAATATGGTAGTTGTGAATGTAATAACTGTAAACCTTGGGGGATAATACAGAAAAATAATTAAATAAACATAGTCTACAATGCCTAAAGAAAGCAGCAAATCAATGAATAATAAAAGTTTAATATGATCGAAGTAAACATACTGTCAATAAATATCATTTAATGTGTAGGTTTTTTAATATTTGAATTTTTCCAGTCAAGCGAAAATTGACAAAGCTGCTCATTGTAATGAAATTGTAAAATTATTTTTATTCATAAAAGACTAAAAACTTAATATCAATTTTTTTTCATCATTTTCATTTAAATAGAGCGCTAAAACTGTTCTTTGTCACTATGTCGCTGCAATGACTTAGTGACGTCACTTGCTTGCAAACAGTTGTAATCTATTTGACAAGGCGAATTAACGTTTACAACCGAGTTGCATCATCCTAGACACAACCAGTCATGAGCGTGTTGTGCTACTCAACAAATCATAATAACATGCATTATCATATTGAATTTAGATTCTTTTTTGTTTAATTTCGTTTACCTAAATTACCATATTATTTCTAATATATTTTATTGACGACAATATTTGGCACTTTATGTTTCTGTCTGTCAATTGGAGTTGATTAATTGATATATGAAGGCCTCTGTTGATTTGTAAATGAACAAAAAAGTCGGTGATATAACGTTGCTTTTAATTAAGTCCATTAACATTATTTTATTTTTACAACGTAAATAGAAACCCAAGCATATACCTTAGGGCTCAAATTTCTTTTTGTTTATACCCGCTACCTTATATGTATTTATATCTAAAACTTTTTTACGCACAAACAGGATGTCCCATAACTCAACGTCAAGCCGAAATGGGATGACAAGATTAACTGTAAACATCATGAGAAAAATCTGAAAAAAAATTTAATCAGTTTGAAAATTATGAGCATTTAAGAAATTTTTGAAATTTGGTCATACTGTATCGATTTTTCGGTTATTGTGGTAAATTTTTATTATTTTTGTTCATTTAAACTTTGGGACCTCAACCCTAAATAAAATTTCTAAAACGCTAGACTGGGGTTTTCAACGGCACTCTTCCGGTCTTAACCAAATTCCCTCCCCTTATTAGGAGTCTTCAGCGAGCTCAACGTTTCTAAACGAAGTTCCTTTCTTTCAGCCTTCCTACCTTAGAGTGAGTCTCCTCACTCTAGATAAGCTCTTCGTCTCAGCCTCGTCATTTTAGTTTTCAGCCCATCCATGGAGGCCAGGGTGGGCACCCTGGGTAGTCTCTATCTACCGAATGGCTACCACTCCGATTATGATCAATGGTAGATCATTAAAGGGGGATGATTAGTGGGTATACTCAGGCGTTCTCAGGAGTCTCGCGGCCGCTCTTGCGGTGCTCACACTGTCTGGGTACTCTTTACCTGTTAGCCACTGGGGCTAGCAGCACCTTTCGTCCGTAACAGGATTCATCCTCCTCCTACTAGAGCTTGCTTTAGTGGGTGCCAAAGGCTTTCATTGGTGAAAAAATAAAAAGGGCAGCGAATCTGGGCCGTTCTCGACGCCAGCGGGCGCTTGAGCGATTTGTCGTGATTTCAAACAAACTCAATACTTTCTATCTTTCTATCGCTGCCCACCCCGCTGCCCGCGCCGCTGTCGCTCTCGCTGTCGCTGTCGCTGCTGTCCAGTTTTTGGCTTAAAGGTCAGGAATCAGGATACACATTTTTTGCGCCATCCTTTCAATCAGGTTATTTAAAATGACGATATGAATTATCTTTTGAAACAGCAGTGTAGCTAAAGTAGGACGATTTGTTTTACTTCTTTCCGCGTATTCAATAATTTTTATATAAAAATAATTTTATGTTAGATATCTTATATACATATTATAGATATCGGAACTAAGATTGTACTATCAAAGGGTTCCTAAGATTGCAGTGTTTATTGCGATATCATTGTTAATTTGTATTGTAGTGTATGTTACATTATAGTAGCTGGAAATTATAACTTCTAGTTAATTGACACTAATAGAGCTTTGGTTCAGCAAGTTTGATTAATTAGGAGAAATAGAAAAAAAAAATACGAAAGTTATTGTGTGAGTTAGCGCAGAAAGTTGTTTATTTAATTTTGAACTTAACCCTTAAATTGAATAGGTACTTATTAATATCCATTTTTACTAGGTGTATAAGTGTACAATAAAGAAACACGTTGACTAAAATAAGTACTTACATACATACATAACTTCACGCCTGTGTCCCTTATGAGGTAGGCAGAACACCAAAGGTTGTAACACCATCTGATGTCATATTTGACAAATTTGGAGGTATAATAATGATGGTGAGAGACTATTGCAGTGTTAGGGAGTCAGCCTATCGCCCGCAAAAACGCCAATAAATCCTCTGTCCCTTAACTGACTTTCACAGTATGCCCGAGAAGAGAAGCAGCTGGCACATTCTACGTTTTTCTTTCGCTCCCAGTCCAGCATGGAAGCAAATAAGTACCTGCATAAAAATTCTGAATCTAGAATCAAATTACTCTATAAGATTTTAACATTTTCATTTCAGTTTAATACTTGGAAATTGAAAATGATTTTGTTTATAAAACTTCAAAATCTATATTTTTATCATGTCTTGTATCATGAGTTTCATTTCAAACCAAATAATGCCTGTGTCTGGAGGCGCTTCTTTTTTGATCTACATATTTATTGTAGGCTTATTCATAATACGCTAAAAGATTATGTTTGTATGATGAGTGTATGTTATTACGAAAGTGAGTGTACATAAGAGCGTTACAGTGTGTGTTTTATCAAACGCTGTATTTATTATACTTACAAAAGCAATTCTATATTATTTTAGAAGCTATTTGGTTTAATATATTTTGTTTTTTATCTTAATATATAAAACTTTTCCGTTACTGATTGAGCTAAGACAACGTGCAGCCAAAACTACAAAAGTAGAGAGCTGAAACTTGGAACATACATTGCTTAAGTGGGTCCACTAAGAAAGGGATTCCTGAAATTCCCACGGGAACGGGAAATATAGGACTTTTTAGTTTGTATGAAAAATCTTAATCTTTGAGTGCACGGATGTGATACTTTGGATAAAGTTTCTTCAATGATTGTGGTTATTATGGAATTATATAAATATAGGACTTTTTTAGTTTATGCGTGTACGAATTCGCAGGCAAACGCTCGTTTTCTATATGCTTTAAAAGACAAAGCTGCTTTTCGAACCGAAATTTGTATTTATTTATTAATAATGGAAGGCTTTTTTTTATTTAATTTATGGAAAACGTTACGTTGAGAGACATATTTGAAAAATTATTACAAATAATGAAGTTTAGTTTGAACTGAATGTGCAATTTTTTGTAACAAACAATATTTTTATAAACCAAATGCCAAAAACCAGGAAATCTGCGTAAAAATGTATAGGAGTTTTCAGTTTCAAAAGTTTATATTTTATTTTCATAGGAATTGATGAAGATGTCCAACGTGACCAAAAATAGACACGTTTTCATAACCCTCTTACATTCATCGCAATATTCATTTGTTTTTCTTAATTTACTCATTTTTACAAAAAAGTTTCAATATGTTATGCCTATCTTTATGTTCTTTTTATTTTTTTGTTTTTTTTTTTTGTAAATGTGTGAATAACAGTTTAAAGTTATTATACATTTGTTAAGACAGTATCAGCTATGTCCAATAAAAGTTATTGGTTAAAGTCATAGTGGCACTGTGCATATCAAACGACAACGCAGGTTATGTGCGCTCGGCGCGTATTAAGATGGGTGACCGACCACTGATCATTTATTTCTCATGACGACATGCGTGCTTCGGAGAGCAGTCGGTCCCGGGTGCTCTATACTTGTACACAGTAGTCGTTAGGGTTTGTTAGAAGCCATTTCGGCACCCTGAAGAATTCTGACATATACCAACCAGCACTGAGCCAGCTTGGTGGATTACGGCCTAAACCTCCTCGTCACCCAGAGGAGAGACTCATAGCCCTGCAGCGGGTTTATTACACGGAGCTGTGACATAGACTCTCGGAGTCTCTGGAGCTCACCTAAGGCTATTAATTTAACATCGTGATATAATATATTACTTAGTTTTTACGGTTTTTATGTAGGAGGTCAGGAAAGACTAACTGCAAAAATACAACAATTTAAAGCCATAGCAGAGCCGGCCGGGGTAAAGTTCTACAGTTAGTAGCATTTTAAAACCATGATAAACCATTAAACATTTTTAAACCATTAAAATAACCAATTTAAAATAGAAATAAAACCCTAAAAGAGAACATTCGCAACCAATAAATATTTACAATGAGTATCTAACAATAAAAAGCTGCGTATTTTTACTGGCCAATATTTTTTTACAACGGTAACTTAAATGTTCTACGTTAAATAAAACTCAAGTTGAGAATATAAGCCCGCTTAAAAAATTAAATACAAAAGACCTCTCTTAGTGCCTAAATATATATAAAAATAAACCTAAGTATTTTTCTAATTGAAGAGGCCTCCTTGAGTCATACCGGGCGTAAAGGTACCCATCACACTAGCCGCATTGTCTCTCTGTACGGCAATGGACAACCTCTGCGCCAAGTAAGACCCAGAGCGGGCATCTAAGCCTCTCTCCCTCAATCGGCAACCAATCTGCTTTATGAAGGCTAATGCCTCCGACCCCCAACACCCTGAGGTCTCAAAAGCGAAAGTGATGGCCCGCCTGAGATCACCTTGGTAATTTATATATGTTTTTACAGTTATTTTGTGTTCATTATATGTGTACTGAATTATAGTACCTACTATTTAATTATAATTAAGTTACGTTATCGTATACGTTTTAAGCGTAATAAGATAATAGCGCATCCATGTGCCAATAAATAGTTATTTATTCTTTTGTTGATGGAAAAAAGCGGATCACTCATTGGTCGAACTATTGAAGGTTAATATTTTGTTTCCATGCTGGACTGGGAGCGAAATAAAAACATAGAATGTGCCAGCTGCTTCTCTTCCCGGGCATACTGTAAAAGTCAGTTAAGGGACAGAGGTTTTATTGGCGTTTTTGCGGGTGATAGCCTGACTCCCTGTCACTGCAATAGTCTCTCTCCATCATTATAATACCTCGAAATTTGTCAAATGATGGATGGTTTGATGGCCTTTGGTGTTCTGCATACCCCATAAGGGATACAGGCGTGCAGTGATGTATGTATGTTTATTATTACCAAAAATAATTATATTTCAAAGTTCTTGAAAAATGATAGTTTAAGTTCCGTGCGGAGTTATCTTTAATCGGAAGTCAAACAATAACCGAATAAACGTAATACTTAACGTCAAAATGTTTTTTTTTCGATAAATCAACGACTATTCAGTCCTGTTAAATAATCATGAATAAGTTGACTTGTTATTTACAGACAAAACTAATTGGTAAATTCTACATCAGAATGGTAGTTATTTGTTATTCATTTGATGTAGAATTATTTTAACGATTCCATTAAATATGAATTGTGATAGTTTCAAAATAATGGATACAATTCTCAAGTCCTATTCAGGGATGACATCGTAGTCATGGCTGTCCCTCAGATACTTGATATAAATGTTTGATGAGCTTAGGGGAGCAACGTCGCTCAACAGACATTGTAAAGTCAAAAGAATCTTTATTTCGTAAGTATTTAAATACATTTGAAATAAGTCAAACAATTTACAAATTGAACTGAATCTACCACCACTTCGGAAAGTCGATCTGTTGAGAAAAAGTGGCAAGAAACTCAACAGCAATTATCGTTTAAAAATAAACAATAACAATTAACAACCAGGGAATCCCATCTTCTTGCATCCGAATATCTTATAGTAAAACTTTATCTTAAAAACTTAAATCTATTGAAGGTTTAATCTTAAATATTTTGGAATTTTATTATAAAAGCGTACACATTGACCCATGAACGAGTTGGTGATCTTCTGGAGTCTACTATTATATTAGAAGAAAACGCCCGGAGTTTCCCTGCTTTCAAATCGGAAAAAAGAGATTACAAGGTTTACCGAAATTAGTCTGTAGATTAGAAATTATAAATTAGAAATTAGTCTGAGACTGTAATTATTTAAATTCCTTTTATTTTTCTCAATTTTTATAACACCACTTTTTACATTACTGTGCGTAATTTGCTTAATATCTCAGATATTTTATAACTTACGTTACTGAAGCTGTATTTTTTTATGGAAGGATTTTTCTATCTTTTTCATAATAATTAAGGTTACATAATAATAAACTTTCTTCAATGCTGGACTGGGAGTGAAAGAAAAACGTAGAATGTGCCAGCTGCTTCTCTTCCCGGGCATACCGTAAAAGTCAGTTAAGGGACAGAGGTTTTATTGGCAGTTTCGCGGGCGATAGGCTGACCCCCTGTCACTGCAATAGTCTCTCTCCATCATTATAATACCTCTAAATTTGTCAATCGAGACCTCAGATGGTTTCATAGCCTCTGGTGTTCTGCCTACCCCGCAAGGGATACAGGCGTGAAGTTATGTATGTATGTAATAATAAACTCTTTATTGTACACTAACATGGTTACAGAGTAAAAATTGCATTAAATGATGACATTAAAATACATTTGTACAAAGGCGACCTTATCTCTCAAGAGCGATTTCTGCCAGGTAACCTAGGAATTAAAGGAAATTGAGGTGGTTGGGTACACGGATTGTAAAAATAAATAAATAAACTAAATACTTATAATACATATATGCTACCATAGCTATACTATTTTTCTTTATGTTTTTCGTAATAAATATAAAAATCAAATTTTCCGCAAAACAGCAAACTTCGTATGTATTGAAATTGTCCTAAAAATATCCAGAAATATAGGGGAATGGAATAGTAAGAGGAGGTCTTTACTGAATTTTGAACTGCCCGTATGAGTGCATATCGCTTTTTGAATTTCGGTTCTATTAAAGGGGCTTTCGGCGATTACAATCTGATCGATATCAAAGCTCACGTTGAAGCCATTCGAAGTTGTCAAAATCATTCGAAAGTTAATCAAAGTGGCTTGGGAGTTCGATTCATAGGACGTGGTTAATAGTAGGGGTTATTTTTTAATATTTTTTTCTCGGATATCGTAGTGATCAAAGCATTGCATAGTGACACGAGGAGTATAATTTTCTTTTTTTATGTGATTCTAGTGAACAGTATTGACATAGAACATTCTAGATCATATAAGTCTAAAAAATCAGTTTTTATTAACAACTATTTCAGATTAAACTCCCTTATTTTGATTATTTGTTCTGTACCTATAATGCTGTTGGATATTTTGTCAATAAATAAATAAATTAATAAATTTAAAAGGGACCTTTTTTTTTTTCTTTTTTTACTGGAGGAAAACGTGCAAATTTAAAAGGGACCTAAGATTAGAAAATGCAATGTCGAATTTATATATCTATACTAATATATAAATCTGAAGAATTTGTTTTTTTTGTGTGTTTGTTTGTTTGTTTGTTTGTTTGAACGCGCTAATCTCAGCAACTACAAGTGGAATTTGAAAAATTCTTTTTGCATTTGATAGCCCAACTTTTGAGGAAGGTTATAGGCTTCCCGAAATTCCCACGGGATCAAAAGCTACGCGGGTAAAACCGCGCGCGGTGGCTTGTTCATATATATAGAGTTACTGGTTAAGTCGACCTAGATCCATTAAGGGCGTATAGTACCCGTATATTCTAACTTATTTCACTATGAAACACTCTACCCCAAACCTAACCGTTTTTAAGATAATCGACTTTTATTTTTTTTATATAAAAATTGCCGATTTTTTGCCATTAAATGTTACAAAATACAATGTGCTACGCTACGGCCGACTACGACTAAAATCCGTAGTCAACCGCATTCAATTACTCCAACAATAATGCTATTTTAAGAGACTGTATTGTACTTGCTTTCAGCGAATAAATTAGTTTATAAGTAGAACTAATTACAATAAACCACAAAATTTAATTACAATAAGTACTGAAACAATAGGCTTTAAAAGAAGCCTTTGTTAGGTTTGGAATCAAAAATCCTGTAATTACGACCAACATAGGATCGGCTTTGACGACGATCATTTATGCAAGTTGTAAAAAGAAACTAATCAAAATATTTCTCTTTGAGGTCCATTTGAATAACGCTCGTCCATCGTTTATTTATAAAATATCGACTAAAATCTGCGTCTCAGCAATGAAAAAATCCGGAAAATTTACTTTTCTAAATAGGCCTGAAATTTCTAAATCAAAAACTTAAATCTCGTATCACTTGAATACTTGCCCAATGAGGAGACCGCCGCGGAAGACCTCAAAAGTAAACTTTGACAAGTGATCTCGGAATTCACTTACATCAATAAGTTAGTTAATTATAGTAAACAATGTAGTCCCAATAATCTTGATAATATCATTTTTATAGGTAACTAAATCCACCTCTAAATACACCTATAATCTATACTAATGTATAATGCTCAAGAGTATGTTCGTTTGTATGTGTCTTTGGTTGAACGCGCTAATCTCAGAAATTATTGGTCCGATTTGAAAATCTATTTTTTTTTGTTGAATAGTCCATTTATCGAGTAAGGCTATAGGCTATATTTTATCCTGGAGTTCCCACGGGAACGGGAGTAAAGAAGGTGGAACTGCGAGAACCGGCCATGAGCAATAAGAGTAGTGCTACAACCTCCAACATTCTTAAAACCTTCAATTCAAAGTGTGGTTATTGTCCTTTAATTGGTTTTACGAAAGATGTTGCTTATTTTAAACAGTTCATTATTTTATTGAGAAATTAAATGACCTGACAATCACACCAACTACATAATCCCAAAGCAAGCATAGCTTGTGTTATGGAATACCATGTAGCAAACTAGGGGGGAACCTAGAATATAAATACATAAATAGATAAACATCCAGACACGGAACATTTTTTTTCTTGTTCCGTGCGGGAATTGAATCCGCAACCACTGGCGTCTGAAGCAGACAAGTTTACCCCATCGCCAAAGTGTTCATCGTGAAATTAAATTAGAACGCAAAAAGAAATTAGCATTTTATTCTCAACAAAGTTACTTTAATTTCAAACAAAAACTTCATAACCGCTTTTTCATTTATTATAAAGTGCCACTTTATATGTATAATATCTGTTCATGAGTAGAAGTGCTTATTTTGTACAGTTCTAAACTATTCCTTTAAAAATACCGCCCACTTACGAAACAATTATCTCCTGTGTGGTAATATAAAAAAAATACATTTGTCACCATATTTGCATTTTACCGTAGCTTCTGTTTATCTAATAAGCATATCTTAAACTTTTAGTATAACTCCTATTTAAACGGATAAATTATACAAATTTAAAATTCGACTACCACTTTGGCGATGGGGTCTGTCTGCCTCAGACGCCAGTGGTCGCGGTTTCGATTCCCGCACGAAGCAAGAAAAAAAAGGTTTCGAGTCTGGGTGTTTATCTATATATGTATTTATATTCTAGATTCCCCCTAGTGCGCTAAATGGTATCCCATACCGCAAGCTCTGCTTAATTTCGGGCCATGTAGTTGGTGTGATTGTCTGGGAATTTTATTTTTCAGTTTATTTTAAACTGACAAACTGACGTTTAAGTTCGAAGTTTAAGTTCCTAAGTAAGCTTAAGTTATGGAGATAACGTAGCAGAACTAGGGAGGATCCTAGTTTACGCCGCCCAATCTGGAATCAGTTTAGAAAAGATAATTCAAGACCTCAACACAGACAAACGCTCAACCAATGAGCCATGGAAGCCGACGTAATTTGTTTGGAAGAAACCAGATAATTTAACCCATTAAACAAAAAATTAAGCCACAAATTAATCCAACCTTTTTGCTTGGTTTTACAAAGCTTAAATATGTATATAGAAAAGATATATATTAGGAATCAAAACCCAAGACGTTTACATCACAGGCGATTACTCAAATAATACTCTACGGAAGCAGTTGTAATTTATTTGGAAGTTTCCAGAAAACTTAACCCGTTGAACAAATTAAACCATCCTATTTTCCTGTTCCGATTGTAAAAGCATGCATATAAAGAAAGCTCATTTCCTAGATCAAACCTAAGACACCTCAGGCGATTACTTGACCACGCCACGGAATCCGTCATATGGAAGGTTTCAGAAAATTTAACCCATTGAAACAATTCACCATTTCTTTTTGCGAGGTCCGATTGTAAAAGCTAAATATATATAAAAGTTCTGGGAATCAAACCTTAAACGTTCATACCGCAGGCAAATCCTTATTAACGTACCGCGTATTTTTTGGAAAGGTTAAAAAAAAATTACCCATTGATCAAATTAATTCATCCTTTTTACTCAATGCGATTAAAAAGCATACCAATTGAAAACAAAAAGAATCGTCAGGAAGCATTAGGCTTAATAAGAGCGATTTGGTTTGACCGCGTAGGCACATCAGACTTAATGCTGCGTACTCGGTAACAGGAGTAAAGACCGCTTCATTTTCCCTGACCTAGTGACTAAGAGTAGATACGATGGCAGAAAGATACTATCCAAAATTAAATTCAAATGAAAACTACTTTGTGACGGTTTTATAAAAAGGTAGGCTTAGCTTGGCCGACAGCAACCTCAAAGAGGCTTTTTCGCAAGCCCTCGGTAATACTATTAACTGCAAAGCCACTTGCGGTAATCTCGCATAAGTATTGGAATATTTTTATGACAGAGTTATTTTTATTTAGTTTTATCATATTTAATTCTGTAGCCCTTTTTGAGTGTCTTCAAGTGTTCGTCGTAAAAGTGTCATAAGTTCTTGTTTTTTACCAACGAAATTGCACATGAGTGCCGAACGAAACAAGTCATTAAAATCGCCGATTCAGAATCAGCTGCGAATACAGACTTCAAAAGTGAAAAATCTCTCGCAAACGATTTTGTGTAATGTAAGGTGCTTTTTTAATATCATCAAGCTAAATCGAGTAATATCCGAATCATGGTTTCATTCCATTCCGTGATGAGGTAAAAATACATCTTCAAATAAGAGAAGAGGACTATACACCTTTAGAATTGAAAATAAGAGCTGGAATTACTTGAAATATCTTGCAGCTACAGGAAAATATTAACCGTCGGAACATTAAAAAGCAGGGGCACCAGTTAAATACACAGAGTAATCAAATAATGGAAGAAACAAAATAAATCTATTATAAAGAGCTATTATGTAGACCTATTATCACAGTCTGAACCAACTGAAGGATGACATCTCATCATTTTAAGTTAAACAAGCAACTCAAACGAAGCAGATTTTGGTCAT
Organism: Stenoptilia bipunctidactyla; assembly: GCA_944452665.1. Lineage (NCBI taxonomy): Eukaryota > Metazoa > Arthropoda > Insecta > Lepidoptera > Pterophoridae > Stenoptilia > Stenoptilia bipunctidactyla. Next base: position 43,891,136 of record OX101721.1, on the reverse strand, counting down.
TCGTTAGTCCACTAAGTTTGCTTGTATCAATTATTTAAATTATTTTTAGGGTCGCCAAACGTGGAAGAACCCAAGTATTTTTAAATAGAGCATCGTTTAAAATAAACTGACTCAGTGCTCAAAAGTTTCTATCAACCGACATATCGAAAATCTTTTTAGATGATCAAAGTCGTAAAAATTCAAACTACATTTTTAAGAACAGCCTGAAATGTTGTAACGGCTTTTAGTGGCCGCTGGAAAATCCACATTAAGAACTAAGAGCCCAAATTTGCGCCGGAATTAAATTCCTTTTGAATGAAATATTCAATAAACTGCCAATAAAACCGCTTTGCTGAAACTTCGCCAAAAATTGAAGAGTACACTTGTAAGAAAAAAATCGAATGCAAAAATCGCGATCGCAAAACCAAACTTTTCAAATTATTTCTAGTAGTTTAGAAAGTTCTACTTTTATCAAAGAAAGTTTAAATTTATTAAACAAAAGTTCCCTTTCTGTTTTAACACTCTGAAAAATATTTAATTCGCAGAGCGGGAAATATAAATGGTACATTATTTTCCTACCAAATAAAAACATGAAATAAAAAGATTATTGAAAGGCCGCAACAAGTAAAAAAATATGAACACAAATTTTATGAAAGTGCTTAGAAAATCCGTAAAAAGTAAATACTTTTTATTTTATTTGCGTGCGGTGAGAACGTCTAATAAATTAAAGCCTTAATTTGAGATACTCAGACGCGACGTCGCGAAAGTTACAACGTGTAAAATAGACATTTAAGGGAGCACAATATTTTAGTAGGTACCTGTCGAGGTTCGCGGAGATTGTTAACCGCCGTGAGATAAAATGGCGGGTGGCGAATGGGCCAGGATTACGGCCGCTTAAGCATAAAGCGAAAGTAAATGTACCCATGTCTCGCTCGATACGACGCTACCTGTTGCCTTGCTTGCTGCCGCGCCCGCTTTACCCCAACGAAACTTTTACGCGCTCCTTATAAGTAAGACTAAGCCTAAAAAATACTTACGTGAGCTCTCTGGCTGTTGGGTATCACCAGACTTATTTTTAACAACTTTTCTAAAACTTGAAAACAGTTTGAATGTTTTGTTTGACAGTTGGGCAAAACTACATTGCGCGAAGCGCGGCAAATTGTGAGCACAGAGCGGCGTGTCAGCGCCGCGAGGAGTCACAAGACAATGAGTGGAGCGCCGCGCGACCCCGCCGCTCCCTGCAGCCCCAACTCCCGCCTAATAAAACCGCCGAAAACGCTAACGTACCCTCAATTTTGGACCGGTTTTGATTTTTCCAAAACGTAAAGATATCAATTCGCTCATGGAAAAAAAAATTAATTCCTTATCGGTAAATAAAATATATTTACATTTTTTTTTAAATGAAAATTATTATATTTTAGAATACTTAAGATGCTCATTTTTATTTAATGATATCAACGCCACAGCGGCTTTTCCAACTCGATTTTTTTTTTCATGAATTTCCATGGCATTAGCAATAAAAAGATCGAATGAGACAAGTGTTTCATAATTTTTTATGAGGCTCATACAATATTAAATGAGGGCAAATAAATTTACTTTAATCCAGAGATTTCCAGGTAAAATTAGAATGAATTTTTTTTTAAGAAAACTAAATTAACTTTTAAATTCACTAATGAAAGATTCACGTGTACCTATACGATGTGCACTAAGTATTTTTTGGTAGAGTTTGCGCAGGTATATAAGATTTATCAGAAAACTTTAAATTTAACTTTTAGGTCAATTGCACTAATGAAATAGACAAGTGTATACAGGAAGCAGGATTTCAATACTATTTAAAGGTACTTTGAGTATAGATACGTTATAGATGTATCGAAAATACATGAACGTTGCCCCAAATTCGCCGAAGGACCTCTTAGGAAGAAAACTACAAACACGCCACTAAGTATATTTCCTTTGCAGTAACGAGTTTGTGTGGCGAGCCCTTTTTACTTCATCTTACGTTACCATCAGGTTGAATACGCCTTCAATATTTAATTGAAGGCCTTCGGGACACAATGGCCGCATGACAAAACGCAATATTTCCAGATATTCAGGAGTTTGCATTTTTGTATATGTATTAAAAATTATATTATGTAGAGTTCAAGTACTAGCTCTTTGAAAAAAAATGTTTAATACATTTTATCGCACTTGGTTAAATTTTATATTTCGTACCATTGAACGTCGCGTAAAGAATATAAAAAGAAATTGATAATAAGAAATATTTTTATACTGGGACTGGGAGTGAAAGAAAAACATAGAATGATCCAGCTGCTTCTCTTCCGGGGCATACTGTAAAAGTCAGTTAAGGGACAGAGGTTTTACTGGCATTTTTGCAGGCGACAGGCTGACTCCCTGTCACTTTAATAGTCTCTGTCCATCATTATAATACCTCCAAATTTGTCAAATGTGACATCAGATGGTTTTATAGCCTCTGGTGTTCTACCTACCCCATAAGGGATACAGGCGTGAAGCTATGTATGTATGTATGAATAATGCCTACAAGTACGCGAGTTACATCAAACTTAGAAATAAGTCTACAATTTTTTTTCATGAGTGACGTTCTTTTTGTTCTTATTAAAACAAAATAGAATACTAACTATTCTGTACGAGTTTAAGAAGTAGGTATTACAATTACAACAATTTAGAAATTGTTCAATGTATAAATAAATTAAATAATTAGAAATAAATTATGTTACTCAACAACAATAAATTCTATTCTATTTTCCCATCAAAATATATCGTCATTTGACCTAACTCCACACATAAATTTCTTGACTGTCAACTATGGGAACAGTAAACTAACATAGCACATACCGACTTTGAATCTCAAGTTTAACTTAACAGGCACTTAAAGTTAGGGAATGCAATAAGAATTTGGACTCCCTACTCTGTAAAGTTAACAAGATCTTCATACGTCACTTCGTTTTTCATTTAAAATATTGCATAATATTATAAACAAGGGACCGTGAAAAGTATTTTACGGTTCCTCGTCACAAAATTACGCTCGTGAAAGTAAAAACGGCCATAAACATACTATGACACTTAACTTCGTCAATCGCACGATAAATGTCCATTTTTTTAGTAACGATGTTTATAAATCTTTTTTTGTTAAAGTTAATTTAAGTTGCTTCTATGCTGGACTGGGAGCGAAAGAAAAACGTAGAATGTGCCAGCTGCTTCTCTTCCCGGGCATACTGTAAAAGACAGTTTAGATACCGAGGTATTATGGGAGGCTTTTTTGTGGGCGATAGGCTGACCCCCTGTCACTGCAATAGTCTCTCTCCACTAATATCATGCCTCCAAATTTGTCAAACCTGACATCAGATAGTGTATTGACCTCTGATGTTCTGCCTACCCCATAAGGGATACAGGCGTGAAGTTGTGTATGTATGTATGTATTAAATATCAAATATAACGTGAACAAAGGTAACGTTAATAAAAAACTCAGTAAATTATTGTAAGCAAGTCTCACCTACGAAGGATTGTAGATTGTGCGATTTCATGAATTGCATCCTTAAAGTTCATGTGGACGTAAAAATATATATAATTTGTTCATGAATTTATTAATTCCATTTGAATTACGACCCGCCCGCCTTGCAGCGGATTTTTTTATCTCCGCTTTATTTAAAATCCTTCAAATACACCACACATTTTTAGCCGCAATTAACGTCTTCAAATGTAAGGACTTACACCAGGGATAAAAAATATCCACGCCCACGTTCGCAAAGAAGATGAAAGTGACGGATGAAAAATCGTTATCCCGGTTATAGCTTATCCCATAGCCGTGAATCGGGCGGCCACTAGTTATTATCTTCAAATCTCTTTATAATGAGGCCACTGCAGGGCCATGCTTCTGTCCCGTGGATGAATCGGAGATTTAGCCCATAAACAACCATGCTGACCTAGTTCTAGTTAGTGGCTGTCAGCTTTGTCAGATCGCGCCGAAATGGCTTCTGACAACCTTCACGAAAACTGTATATAACATCCGGGATAGACTACTGAGCGTGCCCTTCGTAGCACGAGAGCTATCGTGAGAAATTAATCATCGGCTGCCACTAATCCTTGTACAGTCAGCTACAAATGTTGATTTGAAATTTTCAAAGCAGTTTTTACCATATTGTGCCTAAATAACGACTTATATTGATTAATTTCTATGTATACTTGTAATAATATAACATAGAAGTTAGTCAATATCAGTAATTATTTGGGCACAATATGGTGAAAAACTACTTTGAAAATTTCAATTTATTAATCAACTTTTGTAGCTGACTGTACCAACCGCGCCTTAATATTGCTTACCTTTTATATCGATGTTACCCAAACATAGCACTCAATGCACCACGATGACTATTACAGTCATAGACATAGACCGTACAGCCCTCATAAATAAGTGTAGCATGTGTAATAAAAATACAACATAGGTACAGTGTACATAAGTGCAGTGTACATAAATAAATTTCAGTATTTTTGTACATTCATACGTAACTAAACATGTTCATATTACAGCCATGCGAACCAACTTATTAACATTAATTTAACATTATTCTTTGGATTATTGATAAAAACAGCCCCGCTGTATGCTTTTACCTTGGTTTTACCCAGGTATATGCTTTTGTACATGTTTCCCCTATATATTTTAGTTGGTTAGCTATGGCATAATAAAAGTTTAAAGTTTGTAAATGGTAAATAAAAGTCAGTTGTTGAACTACCGTACCGTGTATTGCTTTATTAAATCTGGTGCTCAAATTAACGCACCCTCCGAAGTGTGGAAGTCGTTGTGATAAATTAATGACCGACGGTCACCCCTCGTGTACCGACTGGACCGAACTTTGCTTACCTCTGATATCAAATGATGTGCATATGAGCCATAACATCACAGTGAGTTCCAATATTTTAAATAAATTTGATTTACATATTTGTTTTAAAGCGTCTGTGCTTATTACACAAATTCCTGTTCCTACCAAGATTTAAATCCAGAAACTATTATCATGGGAGGCTTTTTACCGCTTCACCAGAGGGCCTTTAACCTTGCAGGTAAGTTTATAACATTAATGTGTAATTAAATACGAAAAAATTAACTTTCTTTATGTTATCAGAAAGAAACAAAAATTCATGAAAAACATTTTATTAACAAAACACACAAAAATTATGAATGAAAATAAATTAAATAACTTTTAATTCAACATCACCAGGTTAAATTGGTATTACGAGCAAAAATCTTTTTCAACAAGGATATTCAAAGCCTAAGTATCCGTACCAAACACACCCGAAATTAAATTAGTAGTGACACTAGAAGTGCAACGACATATACTCATAATACGCGCAAGTTATTGCGCTAGAACCTTGTCACATTAACGTCCGTATGACGTCAGTTACTACAGTTTGCATACTTGTGATTGGTTAAAATTACATACTGAAAATTCGATGTATCATCGTCATTCTGACGTCACAATCATAGAGGCCCTTTCTTTTTTTTTGTCTGGAGGAAAAAGTGCTGTCACGTCCCTGACTGCCCAAGGGGAAACGGTGGGGTATGTGGGGATGATCCGGCAGAAGGCCGAACCGACCCACTAAAAACCTCCAGGTGTACCTCCCCCGCCATAATTGGGGCCCACGGTATCGCCAGTGGCATTGCCCGCGAGCCCCGGTGGAAATCATAGAGGCCCTAGGCATTATCAATTTGCGAGAGTTATACGATAAATAATTTGACTGGTAACGCTTAGAAATAAATTCAGTCCCGCTAGCAAAAATACAAAAAACACAAATAATTGAACATATATCAAAACATTTGAAAAGGATGTAATAAACTCGTGTACTAACAGAAAATTTTAATGTACGAGTATGTCAACGCAATGACTTGAATAAAGATTATTATAATACTTCCGAGAAGCGCAAACAAGCCGCAATAAGTGTATGACGTTTTAAATTTCTAAATGTACTATTATATTGTGTTTTATTTATTCTTTTTATTATTTATTTCGCTTGGTGGTAGGATCCCTTCTGGGTCCGACTGGCTAGCGACCACCCTTTATATAAAGTCTGCCGCCAAATGTTACCGCTCCGGCGGTAATGTGTTCCGGCAATATTGTATAAAGAGCCAGTTCCTTCCTAAACCCGTGTGCTTTCATCTTCAACCTCATCGTCACTTACCATCAGGTGAGATTGAGGTCAAACGCGGGTTTAGTCACTTATAAAAATAAAAAAAAAATATTGTGTTACGTTGAATTAAGTTATTGTTATTTTAAATGAGCGCACGATCGTTAGTTTTTGTTACGTTATTTTTGTATTTTTTTTGTCTTAGCGTATTTACTTAAATCCTCACCATCATCATAGAGCCAAGTGATGCCCACTGCTGGGCAAAGATCTACCCAAGGTATTCCACACCGTTGAGCCCTGCGCAGCCCACATCCAGGTGTTTATCTGCAACTTTGACCAGAATAGTAAGTAAATAAAAAACACGACAGTAAAAATACGTATAAAAAACATTACACTGCATAAAACTAACTACACTTACACTACAATAAAGCTGAAAACTACCAGTCAGGTTTGAAAAAATATTTTTTTGTTTGATAGTCAAGCTAAAGGGAAAACTTATAGGTATATTTTATCAAAAATACCTCTTGGGAATAAAAGGTAAGCGGCCAAAACTGTGCACGGCTGCAAAGTTCAAAATAGCACATATTATTTGTTTTATCACCATCCGATTTTTTTATTTAGAAGCGAGCGTTTTGTGACACATATTATTTACATACTATTTATTCAGTGCAAAGGATTTTAATTCTGATATGCTTGACCATAAATTACAGAAGTATATTTCCCAAATCCAAAATCCTATTACGGATCTTTCATGACATGACATGATAAACAAGATTTCTATCTTAGAGTAATAATTATAATTTATTCTTACTCTAAGATTTCTATGATACAATGATGATAATAATATAATGAATGAACGAATTCCCTACATTGAGATATTACTAGTACGTATAGAGAGGATATCCCAAACAACTTTTTTCAGCCTCGAGTTAGGGCTTTCTGCCCTAACTATTAGGATATATTCATGTATGGCGAGCGATTGTCAGAACAATTAAATATTTTTGTGTTTTCTGTTGAATATTTTTCCTTATGTTTGCTAAGGCACTGTTTGAAGGATACAAGAAATACAAATAAATTCCAGGGAGTCACTTTACACCTAAAGTATCTATTTAACAAGCAATTTGTATTTATTTCACCAAGTCACTATGTTTGTTCAAATTGCATAGAGTAAAAAAAATATATTTGGGGCAGAAGGGACACGGCTAACAAGGATTTCATAAGTGCCATTAAATTGTGACACTAAAAAAGGCCTGTATAATCGAAAATTTGTGTTAGTTTAATTGAATCTAATAAGTACTCTTTTTTTCTAAGAAAATAGTTTTGCTAGGTCGACAACCGATTGTAAAGCCGTCTATACCTACCTACCTATTGTGTGTTGATAGCGCCGTGCGTTTATTGGTACCAGTAAGCGTTGCGTAATGAATTCTTTAACTTTCGGTACTCAGTATTTTTTTAAGTGACCCACCAGTCACCCTGTATATGTACAAAACTTCATGAATATTAAATAAATTCATTTAATTTTATATGCATTTAATTATATATTCAAATAAAATAGGTAAAAAATCTGTTTGTTCACTTCTACAATATTTATCTATGACATAGTTTCAATATCATGACATTTCCGACTTTTGACATTTTGGCAGATAAAAAAATGTTCTTTCAAAGCGATCTAGCGCTGTTTTTGAAATAGTATGATTAGACGTCATCGCTAGATTTAGCGCTGCAGCCGCTGCAGGGCCGAATTCAGTACATGCCGCGCATGCTCCATGCTCTTGTCATAAAAATGCAACACATTTTTTGTTCGAGATCGCTTCTCTGTACGTAGTAATAATATCTCAATGATTCCCTATACATAAATACATTGCAATTAATTGCATGCTAAGATAGCATGCAAGAGGCATTAGCCTTTGCAAAGACAGTTTCAAAATCGTTTCGAAATTACTTATTATACTTTTGTTTCCCAGGTTCGAGTCCTGGCCGGGTGATGATTTTATAATCTTTTATGATTTGTTCTTGGAACGGCCCACTTAGTTAGGGTCCAAATAAAACATTCTTCGAACGGACTAAATAGTATGCTTGGAAGAATTATTTTTTAAATAATTTTATTCTCACTACGGACCATTTTATATTTTTGCTACGGCAAATTTTTTGTACGGATTAAATGGGCTGATAAGTACAACCAGCATAAAAATTTCCGTATTAAAATTTTAACATTGATATTATTTAAAACCAATTAACTTACTTTCTGTTTTCTCTGTGAACGAATAATTACTCAAATATAACTCTTATATTATAACCCTTTAGAAAAGTAAGCAAAGTATACGTGTGAACATGACCCAATGGCATGGTTCCTCCTAGACCAGATAAAAAAGGTCCGCCCAGGGGCTTTTCGTGTCCTTTGTTTGTATGCTAATATTAAATTGTTTGTTAGTATACATTGTTAATTCAATTTAAATTGTGTAGAGTATTCAAGAAAGTTTTAATTTGTGATATTGTATTTTTATAGCCATAAATATGATTTCTTTTATTTATAAGAAAAAAAAGAATTTATATTTAATTAAACTTTATAGGTATTTAATAAATCTTTGATCAGAGTTAAAGAATTTTAATTATTAATATTTATGTTCTTTCAAATATTGATCACTTCTGAAAGACTATTTATTATTTTAGTATGTATGGTGTTAAAGAGATTTTAAAAGTGATAATAATTTTATTATGATAGTCTGATTTAGTCAATAAATGTTTCAGTAATTTAAATATTTCGTAGATTGTGCATTTAAAATCTGACTGTTCCGTATATTTAATAATGTAATAATGATAAGGTTTTTATATAATATCTGTGATTTTGACTGTGATAGTAGATAATAAAGTAGATTAAACCTAAACATTTTGAATTGACTTATTTAGAATTATTGTTTCAAAACATTTAAAATAATAACAGTTTTCTGTCGACTGTACTTTTGAAGATCTTGGAATTCGGTCCCCAGCAGTAATTCAATATCGATATGGGACCTACTAAGAATATTTTGGAATGTGGGCTAAGTTTCGGGCCCTTCCAAGAATAAATCGATTTTGATTATTTAGCATATATTTCAGTTATTTAAGTTTTTGAAATCACCTGAGATACTTCATAAATATGACATGAGATACCTTTAAACATATTATATACTATGTATCATAACATGTGCTTATGTATCAAGGATATACTCCACTTCATCAAGCCGTTTTAGTGTGAAATATTTACAAATAAACAACCTTCTACGAATCCATCGAATTTTGATGATATTTGACTTATTTTTTGTTTAAAACTATGCCAATATAACAAGGAACCTAAACAAAGACTAACTCTCTTATTATGAGTATCAAATAAATACCTACTCAATTGGAATTTTCGCCTAAAGCCCTTAATCATTTTACGTCAATCACAAAGGGCACGAGCAAAAGGCGTGGCACCTTATAAAACATAGGAACTTTGAAAGCGCCTGTGAAGCGCCCTTTACCTTTAAGTCCTTTGTGGGCTCTATAAAGAAATTTATACATTCCTGATGGGCACAAATATGTGAACTAACTGCGAACAGGAGCCTTACAAATTAAATTTTAAGAAGGAAATACAGCTATTTATTACCAAATAATAATGGCAACAAAAAAAAAACAAAACACTGGCCAAAAATATTAAAATATTTCTTGTTTTGGCAATAGAACCATGCTCAGCTAGTGCTATTACCTAAAAACTGACGGTTTAGAGCCAATTTAATCTAACTTAAATTGCAGTTCTAATATACCTGAAAAATAAACACAATTTAGGTAAAATTCGCACAAATGTTTTAAAGTAGGTATTGTTGATTAATGAAGCACAGTTTTACAGTAAACTTTCAGATTTAATTTTTAGCCTTATTTTACATAACATCTCATAAATAAAACATTTTTTAACCGGACTTATCACGTATAAAATATATTTACATTTTAACTTGACGTTTCGGCGTCTTTATAGACTTGGTCGCTCGAGAAGGTTAAAATGTAAAAAAAAAAGTTAAAAGTTAAAATGTGTTTTATTTAAATTATGAATCGTGTAAATTTAAGACAATATTAAATCCCATAGATATTATTTTACGAATGATTTATTTATTTTATTTTGCAGACAGAAATACTAATTATGTTAAAAACAAATTTTCTACGTGTCTCATATCAAGTACTATATCTGTAATAATAATGAGAAATAATTTGCTTAACAAGTACGCGCACACAAAAATGCGAAAAAATCTCGTTACCATTTTATATGAACTATCGCACATAGGTGCAGCGGGCCACAGGTAATATAAATTGTATACGAGTGACGCAATGAGGTAAAGACGCATAAAAAAAATATGAACAATACTTTTTAGTCATTTTAAAAACCCTAAAATACTTGTGAGTCTACAAATGACCGCACAAAAATTTGAGATCATAATTTGAGTTCAAGTTTTTTGAAGTAGTTTTCACTACACAAACGAGTAGAGTCCGCTTAAGCACAAACTAATTTTGTCAAATACCTAATTTTCCACTTAAGCGCTTATCTTTGTTATCAGCTTCTATTAACTTGTTTGACTATATTGTACTATTAAATACCTTAAATTTTAAAATATATAGGTTTAGCTTAACTGAATATTGGAGGTTAAGTTATTGGTACATGTGTACTAGCTATTACTAGCTCCTTGAAAACTGAGATCATAAGAACAACAACGCGAATTTCAGAGGTGTATGATCCAATCATCTCCGCGCTTAAGGAATAAATGTAATGAACAGACTAAAAGAAACTCAAAGTGTCGAATGGCATGTTAATTTGATACAACATATCAACAAAAAATTCTCACTCTCCCCTGTTTGTATCTGCTAGAAATTTGTAAATTGATTTTTTCAATAAACGCCAAGTCCTTCTATCAAACTACTCTTTGCGTCATAAAATAAATTAACCGTTCCGGTGTCTCGCTTCTAGTCCGTACGTAATCTGTATTGAAATCTATAATAAATTACCAGATATACTTAAAAACATAAAATTAGACAGAGTTTACGTAAATAAATAAATAAATATTTTCTGACACTCACACAACATTATCTAGCCCAAATTAAGTTTCTTAAAGAACTTGTGTTATGGATACTAGATAACTGATATACTTAAGAAATATATAAACATACATATTGAATAAATACATATTTTTTATTAGAATAAACTTAAATAAACATATAAAAATCCATGACTTGACGGCTAATATCTGTGTTCATCACACAAATATCCGCCGCCGCCGGGATTCGAACCCAGGACCTCTTGCATAGAAGGCAATTTATGTTACCGCTACACCAGCCGGTCGTAAATAAATTAAAAGAAATCCTAATAAACAACATCATCATCTCAGCCCACGCTAGTCCACTGCTGGATAAAAAACAAATAAATAAACAACAGCTACTACTAAATTAACGAATACCTAAATGATAATGATTTATTTTAAAATAAGGTTATGAAAGCTTCCTCCTCTCTTTCCAGTATCTTTTTTGTTGTACCCGAAAGGGTCTATGATTTGGAACTTAATATACAGGGTTACTGGTTAGGGCGACCTAGATCCATTAAAGGCGTATCATCATCATCATCATCACAACTCTTTGTAATGAGCCCACTGCAGGGCTTGAGTCTCTCCCCTGGGTGAAGAGGAGGTATAGGCCATAATCCACCAAGCTGGCCCAGTGCTGGGTGGCGTATAGTACCCATTATTTCTAACTTATTTCACTATGAAACACCCTAACCCAAACCGAACCGTTTTCGAAATAATCGACTTTTACATTTTTTTATAAAAATTCCCGTTTTTTGCCATTAAATGTCATATTTTATAATTGGTGGGCTTTATTATTATTATTATTTATACAATAATAATAAAGCCCACCAATTATAAAATACATGCACATTAAGATATTCTATAACCATAGTAACCAAAATTTTACTTAAGATTACTAAATACATAGTTCCGAGCGATTGAAAGTTGAAATAATCAAAATAATATTATAAAAAAATATTAAAAGTCGTCATATTATGCAAATATGAATATGAAAACATTCGATTATGAGCTATTTACTCTTGTCCAAGTAAGTTTTCAATTTTGGTTCGTTCAGGTGCCGGGCGTAAAGACCTTATAAAGTTTAAATCCCTGACAAGCTTTTTGTAAAAAAATATTATTTCGTAGATACTTTTATACCTACCCACTCATACACTTAGAAGAAATTAATCTTCCACGATTTCAGGATGTCGATCTGTTGAGAGGTTGCAATAAATCCAACAGCCATATTTTTTGAAAATAATCTATAATCAAGGAATTTAACCTCCAATAATATTGTTTTTTTTTTCACCTATACATAAAAAGCTGATCCGTTACGAGTGTCTGACACACAGTACAGCCATAACTACTGGGCGTAGAGAGCTGAAATCGGGAACATAAATTCCTAAGTATGGGTGCACTACGGAAGGAATTCCCGAAAGAGAATTCCCATACAGTGTCTGACCTGTCAAAAAGTAGTTTGAAAGATAATATTGCCATTGAAATGCTACCCGTTTTTTTTTTTTTTTTATGAGTGACTAATCCCGCATTTGACCTCAATCTCACTTGATGGTCAGTGACGATGAGGTCGAAGATGGAAGCACACGGGTTTAGGAAGGAACTGGCTCTTTATACAATATTGCCGGAACACATTACCGCCGGAGCGGTAACATTTGGCGGCAGACTTTATATAAAGGGTGGTCGCTAGCCAGGCGGACCCAGAAGGGATCCTACCACCAAGCAGATTAAATCAAGTCTGCACCATAGTTTATATCTAAACTATTGGTGCAGACTTGATTTAATTTCTTAGAAACGATATCGGGATTATTATTACAAGTGGATGATACTAGTAGTGTATTGAATAACTTGAGAGGGTAAAATATTGAAATCTTTGCTGCGGATTCTAATATAAGTAAATGCTTTGGAATTAACTGAACATGAGCTATTATTTGCACTATATGTTGTTTTAATACATTTCATTAGTTGTCTAAAATCTGACAGGTCAGCTATGAACAATACTCTTTCCGCGGAAACGGAAAATACAGAAATTTTCAGTTTAGGTATACACGTACGAAGTCGGGGGGAAAAGAGCGTATATTTTCTAATAGCATCTGCCTTTGCCACTATGTAAACATCTGTAATAGAGTGGCAAATTGAACTGCAAATTGTTTGAACCTTTTTATAAGTCATTTTTCAAAGCCTTATTTTATAATCCATTGATCAGTATGTTAAAATGTTTAACTAAATATCACCACTCATACTTACTCCTTGAACCATATTAAATATCGTATAAACAACATTTATTTTTTTCTTACCAAAACGTTCATTATATTCTTGATATTCCTGTCTACCACTGTCTACAACAGATTGCTTCATAAGAATTCTGTCAGAAATCAAAATATTTTACTGAATATAACTTGGAAATATGCATCGTTCGTTGGCTGAATCAATTATTTCATTTTACTATCAAGCTGATGCAATTACTTTAATTCTTTGATCTATGCGATGAAGAAAGATTTAAAAAAAATTCAATTCAGATTTAACTAAGAAAAATTTACAATTATCGCCGTGTCACATTTTTCTTAACTAATTGAAACACATATTTGCTTTTTAAAGAAAGTGCAATTTATTTTTTAACGAATAATAAGTTAACTTTAGACTAAATCTTAAAGGCGATTAATACTCGTATTAGTTTTACGTCTATTATAGAGTCGTTCCCCGTAGACCCGGTGGGTTGACCCATTAATTTCTGATTTAATGTACTTTACTTATTGTTATTTAATTTATTCAATCCGTTTCATGATTTTGTTAATTTTTAAATTATTTTTTTGGGTCCATGCAACTTGAAATAAATGAATTATTATTATTCTGCATATTTACAACTACTAGCCTTTCGGCGGAAAAGACCCGACGATCGGACCAGTCGGTCGGGTATCAGGGCAAAAAAGAAAGAAACCGGCGAACTATTCGGACAGTATCCATCAAAACCATGCTCGTCGGTGGTTCGCTTTCAGCACGCATGCTTTTTGCATGCGTGCTGAAAGCGAACCACCGACGAATCCCAGCCTTTCAAGGTTTCTGCCCAAAGTGGCTGGGGTCAAACCGTTTACGGATATTACAACCGGGATGATTTCGGTGGGCATAACTTCCCACATATCGGTCACCTCGTGTGCAAGGTCCAAGTACTTCCATTGCTTTTCGGTCTCGGCCTTCACGAGGTTCTCGTCATGTGGTATAGTTATGTCCACCAAAAACACCTTGATCCATTAACACGATATCAGGTTTATTCGCTAGAATAGTCCTGTCCGTGATAATGGGCCGATCCCAGTAGAGCTTGGCGCTGCCGTTTTCGAGAACGGGCTCCGGTGTGTACTGGTAATAAGGCAGTTTCTGATTGATGAGACCGTATGTCAGGGCCAGCTCTTGGTGGAGAATTTTGGCTGCTTGGTTGTGTCTATGCAAATACTCAGTGTTAGCAAGAATCGAACAACCCGAAACTACATGTCTGAGGGACTCGCCAGGTTGGCGGCACGCCCGACATACGTCCACTGTGCCGTCCCTCATAATGTACTTCCGGTAGTTGTTCGTCTTGATAACCTGATCCTGTATCGCCAAGACAAAACCTTCGGTTCCTCCAAAGAGGTCCCCGAAGCGCATTATTATTATTAATGGGTGAACGGGGAACGACGCCTATTATATGTATTATATATGTTTAATATAAATCATATAAGCAATTGTTAGCAATAAAGGGTTGGTTTATAGGAAGATTTTTACGAGACGACCACTTTGGCGATGGGGTAAACCGTAAACCTGTCTGCCTCAGACGCCAGTGGTTGCGGGTTCGATTTCCTCACGGAACAAGAAAAAAACAATGTTCCGTGGCCCAGACACTATTATATCTTATATCAGTTTATCTATCTATGTATTTATATTCTAGGTTCCTCCCTAGTTCGCTACATGGTATAAGACACAATAACACAAGCTATGCTTACTTTGGGGCCATGTAGTTGGTGTGATTGTCTGGGGATTTTATTATTATATTACTCTTATTTTTCTCCTAAAGTTTCAGGCGCTAAAACTTTTTGTCAAACCCTCACAAGCTGTCCACAAAGTACAGGTACAGAGGATACTGCTACAAATTTACATTTTTTCAATTTATCCAAAATTGCTATATAATAGCGTCTTGATAACAAATATAGCCCATACATACGCTAAGTGTAGTATCAAAATTCAACGCAACAAAAACATAAACTTTTTTAGCCGCTAATGACATGACCCTCACCCCCACAATAAACATCTCAAATTAAAAAAATGCAAGAAAAGATGAACCACTTATAAGAGAAGAAGCTAGAACAAAAAATTCTCAGATTACATAATCCTTCAATGTATATCAGACATCAAATACATGACAAAGAGAAACACAAAGTTTAAGAGATTAAGGATTTACTTACTTATAACGTTACGATTTACGTTACGATAACTTGTATCATAGATAATATGTCAATTCTGTGCAATAAAGTCCTATTTACTTCTTTTTCTTTAACCCGCCTTCAAAAATTACTTGTGAACCCCTTTAAAAATAATCCCCCTCCAAAATGTCAGCCAGAGACCGTGCCTGCCGCTTATCACTTTTAGTTAAATACAATTAGGTATCTTGTCAAATTCAGCGTAAATTTACAAAACTTCGTCTCCTAACAAGATCTCTTTCGCGAATTACGAACATTAAACCGAAATATTTACTGAGGCATTCCTGAGTAGGTCTCCCACAGTATTGCCAGAACTCATCCATCAAAATAAGGAAGTATTCGTCTCCTAAGTTTATCGTATCGTGAAGTTTTTCAGAATCAGAATGTTTTTATGATATAAATTGAAAATTATTTAAGAGGTTCATATTTCTCATGCGAACTTTCATTGCTTATTTCAAAACTTTCGAGATTGATTTTTGAAAGGAAGTACCTATGTTTTATCTCGCGAGATCAAGGTAGCTCATCCTCAATTTAATTATAATATCAATCACCTTTATATCACATTTACACAAAATATACACAATTTAATATATTAATGAAATATGTATAAACAAAAAACTCTTAACAATAATAAACTTATGTATTATGGGTTTAGTACTTCGCGAGCTTCGGTTGGGGCTGGATGCATGTTGTTACAGTCTCCGAGTATCGTAACCGGTTTTCAATCCCACTGAGTGGAAGAAGTTTGGAATCAGGTAACGAGAACAGAAAAAATGAAGTGGCTATGGGCGCGGATCCATGTCTGCGGTGCGGCGCCGTTCGCCGAGCGGCGGTGCGGCGCCGCACCGCAACGCGACGCGGCGGCGGCGCGGTTCCGCGATGCCGCAGACGGTGCCGCGGACAGTGCGCGGTGAGGTGAGAAATGAAACTTGCCTGAATGGATTAGGATATGTTTGTTTATTATTTGTAGAATATTTTTTTAATTCTGTGACAGATGCCTAAATTTTAATTGAACATAGGAGTGAATAAATTCCGACACAAACATTTTTCAGTTCCGAGGAGCATTGGGATTGCCCTTTTTTGTGGCACACACACATCTGGTTTGGTGGCTCCCTTTTGTAAATACACTACTATGTTCAATTAAAATTTCGTCAGGCATCTGTCACAGAATTAAAAAAATATTCTACAAATAATAAACAAACATATCCTAATCCATTCAGGCTAGTTTCATTTCTCACCTCACCGCGCACTGTCCGCGGCGCCGTCTGCGGCACCGCGGAACCGCGCCGCCGCCGCGTCGCGTTGCGGTGCGGCGCCGCACCGCAGACATGGGTCCGCGCCCTATGATAAGGATTAGCAAAAATTTTCAAACAGGAGGCAATAAACAACATAACAAGAGTAAAATATTTAAATTCATATAAAGTTATCATTTAATTTGAAAGTATTGAAAGTGCAAATAATATGATAGAATGTGAGTTTTTCAGAATGAAAAATATTCGTTGTCAGAAAACTATGGAGGTGACAAGATCTTACGGTATAATTAAAAATGTGGATATTGAGTTGACCCACGAAGAAATTTTAGAGTGTCTAGTTACCTCATGAAATTATAGGAGTAAGAAGAGAAAAATACAGAGACAGCAATGGAATTTGGGAGTTTTCCGAAACTGTACGAATATGTTTTAAGGGTTCATCATTACCAAAATATTTTAAGGTATGAAACAACCCAGTGATGGTCACTCCATATGCATTTTGAGTAACACAGTGCTTTAGATGCTGGAAATTTGGTCACTATCGTACCCTCTGTCCCTCAAAAAAGAGTGTGTGTCCCAAATAGGGCAAAGATCTTGAAAACTGTGAGAAAACCGAGTACAGATGCTTTAACTGTACAGTCAATCATATGGCGTTATCTAAAAATTGCGCAGTGTTTCAGAAAGAAAGAAAAAATTGTGATTTGATGGCAGATTTCAAAAGCTCTTAAAAATGGCTTTAACTATATACCTTCCGTTTACTTCGCCCCAGCCTAGCAACAATAAGACCCCACAATAAACACCTCAAACAAATAATGCAACTAAAAAGAATAATACACATAATCAGTCTGAACCTGGAATTTCATTAGCCGCAAAATTAAAAAATCTCATTACTACTGACGAGAATAAGAAACAAAACCAGACCCCAAAGCATACCCTACTTCTGCTAGTTCCAACCTTTTACTGCATAATTACCTTTGGATTTTGTTTCTTAAGTGCCACTAATATTTAATACAACATCATCGCACATTAAATCTCCTATAACTTTACAAGAATTAGAAAACTCATTAAAATCACAAGACACTTTTCCAGGTTTGTATGACATCACATACTCCTTGATTAAGCATCTGCCGTTGATAGGTATATTACATTTAGTTAAGCTATTTAATTTACGTTTATCCCTGTCATTTGTACCTCTACAGTGGAAGGAAATCAAAATTGTTCCGATACCTAAACCAAACAATAAAATCGTTTTGAGACCTATAGCACTGATATCCTGCCTTTGTAAAACAATTCATATCATACTTGCTAGCCGATTGGAATGGTATTTAGAAAAAAAAAAGTTAGTTCTCTAGAAAAACCATAGGCTTTAGAAAAAACCGGTCTTGTATTGACACACTCTTTAAATTAGTTAGCCGTATTCAGGTCGGTTTTAAGGATAAGGTACCCACTCTAGTTTTCTTTATTGACATCGATAGTGCTTACAATAATGTCGATATCTCTCGATTATTGGACATATTATACAAACTAGGTGCGGGGTCTTCTTTCTGCATGTATTGTATATTCAAGAATTTCTAAAGAACAGAAAGTTAACTATAATGCTTGATCACCAACCAAATATCACAAGATAACAAATAGAGGTATTTCACAAGGAGACCCTCTGTCACCACTCTTGTTTAATGTAGTAATCATAGAAATTTGTAACAAAATCAAATGTTTATATATATATCACAATATGCAAACGACTTTATTCTATATAAATCAAGCAAAGTTTTATTAAATAGTGTTTTTAATCTGCAATAGGCTATTGATATTTTTGCAAAAATAATAAATGTATTAGGACTATCAATATCTCATTCGAAAAGCCACATATGTTTATTCAAGGGAGGATCAAGAGAAGTCAAATCAAAGTTAATGGCAGATTACTAAATATAGTGCGTCATGTAAAATATCTGAGGTTATGGCTAGATGACTCATTAACATGGAGAAAACACATAAATGAAATACATGAAAAAACTTGTGAATTCATAAATATCCTTATATGCCTAACTGGTTCTAAATGGGGAGTACACACATTACATCTGAGAAGAATTTATATTAGTTTGGTCCATAGTAAAATTGATTATGATTGTTTATTTGATAATTCTGCAAAATCTAATCTACATAAATTAGATACAATAGAAAATAAAGCATTAAGAATAATAGGAAAATACATAAGGAGTACTCCAATTCATGCAATGGAGAGTGATCTAGCCATTCCACCTTTGTCAGTACGAAGATACTTCTTAGCTGGCAAGTTTATTCTAAAGTTACAATAGTTAGACTGTCAATATAATACAAATATTATAGAAACATTAAGTAGTATTTGTAGCCAACGATACTGGTTCCGAAAGAAAAAGCCACTTTTGTATGGAAAGACCTGAAAGACTGTAAAGTATCAAATACTAACGTCTTAGAAATATTTTCTTCAGTAACGTAGTTCTTCAGTAATCAGTAACTTGGACATGCCAAGTATTATAGCCACTTCAATCTAAGATATTGACCTCCCAAAAATACTGGTAGACAGTGCCCTATTGAAAAATAAATGTAATCAGATACCAGTGAAGCAATATGCGGATTTGTACAAGATTCATTGTGACGGTTCCAAGGACGATAAAGTTATTGGTGCCGCCTTTTATGATCCACAAGAAAATAAACACATGAAATTTAAAATTAATACCACTATTTGTATAATAGGTGCCGAAATGTTTGCTATTCAAGAAGCTTTATGTTATATACAATCGATCAATCATGACAACTTCGTAGTTTTTAGTGATTCGAGAAGCGCTTTGCAGCATTTGGATCGATGTACCTCGAAGAGTCGAGGAACACCGACAACCCATCGAATATTAGATTCTCTTCTAAAAATTAAGGAACAGAACAAAAAAAATATCTTGCTTTGGATTCCGTCACACATAGATCTTGTAGGAAATGACAAAGCAGATCTTTTAGCTAGGAAAGCCATTTCTGACGGCCTCAGTTGCGATCTTACTCCACACTTTACGAATTATTTACCATTATTGAGGCAACATTGTTACATAGCTTGGAAAGAAAACTTCGATTTCAGGTCTCAAACAATAGGCACTTGGTATAAAGTGATTCAGTCATCTCCACTTAAGTATCCTTGGTTTGGTGAGAACCTTAGCAAGCATTACACAACTACAGCCTTATGGTTGCGTTCTGGACACGTTCCACTCAATAGCTTCGCATTTTTGATAAAAAAGGTAGCATCTCATAACTGTTCAGATTGTGGAGTAGTTGAAGATGTGCAGCAAATTTTGATGGAATGTGTCCGGAACGAGCCGGAAGTTTACCGAAAGGCTGGAAGTTTTACAACGTTTCGATATAAATATGCGCGATGTAAGAATATGTTGCTCCATTTTAGCATCACCTTTGTCAAAATTAGCAATTGCATTGTATAAAGTATCTCAGATTGGCATTAATCGTAGAACCTAAAAATGTATAAATGTAAGATTGAAATGTAATTAAATGTATAAGTTAGTATATAAATGTAGATTTTGTTTAGTTTAAGCTAGTTTATAATATGACTAGCTGACCGGGCAAACGTTGTTTTGCCATATAAATATAAAAAAAATAGATGTTGGCCGATTCTCACAGATACCGGATAAGCACAAAAAATTTCATCAAAATCGGTCTAGCCGTTTCGGAGGAGTATGGCAACGAAAACTGTGACACGAGAATTTTATATATAAGATTTGCACTCTACGAGAGTTACATGGTCAAATTATTGTACCAAACTCTCAAAAAATATAAAGAATAAAAACATGTAGGTATAAGGTCATAAAGTAATAGAGGTAATAAAGCTTTACTTACTTTAAGTTTTGAAATCCAAAAAGTGTAAAGATATTTTTATTTAAAAGGAGTTCAATAATGAGATGTAAAAAAATAATAAAACACCATACACATACGTACATACATACATACACAACATCACGCCTGTCTCCCTTTGGGGTAGGCAGAGACTAAGGAACGCCAACTGCTCCGATCCAGACATACCTCTTTTGCTTCCTCCACGTTCATTAATCGTTTCATACATGATCGCCGGTTACGGATACTTTTAACTATACCCTGGCAAATAATTCAATGCAGTAAAATGACAGTTCCAGTTACAGTATGCCCACTTTCAGGAAGAAAAAAAAATAGTGATGTGGTTTAAGTGAATGAATGTAATTATTTATTATATAATAATATCGTAATGTATGAAAAACAAAAGTATTTTTTCTCTCAAGATATTTCTTTTTTTATGGTGCTGTTAGCGAAGGGCAACTATTCTTGAAAATTAATCTTTAACGACAAAACGAGTTTAAAAATCAAGGAGTTCTAAAGTAGATTTTACTTCTACTGTAACCGTTTTAAAGCACTAGGTATGTTTGATAATTAATTATTTTCATACAACTTACTTTAAAGATATAGTACATGACTCAAATTCAATTATTTATAAATTTCTTTAAAATTTAATGACAAAGACTCGGTTTTATCAATAATTCTCATTAAGTACTTACTTACACTGCGAAGTTTTTAACTGGTATCATTATTTTTCTATTTGACATTTCGAACTGTCAGTTTACTGTATTGAATTATTTGCCAGAGTATAGGCCCTTTTTAAGTATGTCGCCAATGATATAAGAAAAGTAAATTTAAATTTAAAAAGATGCATTTTCAGGTACCACGTGAAACCTGAAGCGAAAATAAATAATTCCGATATACCGATTTAAAGCTGTGTACAGATTTCAAATATTTTTATTGGCGAAGGAATGTTGTTCCATTTAATCAAAATTGGATATTGTGTTCTAGTCATAAATTTTGAAAAGCATTAATATTAGTATGGATTGATTTCAAATTATAGAAATGTAAAAGAATATTATTATTAAACTTAATTTCTTTGTACGTATAACAATTTATATAAAAAAGCTCAAGTGCAAAACCTAGATTATACACCAAACACATACGAGTAAATAATGCATGCAACAGATAGGCACGCACCAAATCTCATTATTTTGTCCGACCCCGTACCACTGGATTATCCGGCTTAAAAACATAAAAGTAAAAAATATGGAAGTGTTATCCTACTTTTCGGTGCATCGGAAATCTGTCTCTCTTTAACGCAATTAGCACCAAGCGCGTCAGTCCTCAGTGTAACACTTTGTTTTTCGTTTATAAAAACATGGTAATTTTTTCTTCGGGAATAATTTTGTTTGCGCATTGTGATGTCAAATTTCGATGAGGATTATCTTGCAATGATTTTCAGAATATAGGTAGGCCGTCTAAATTGGGGTAGTTTTAGGACGTGGACAACCATGACCTCTCAGATAAGGTGGTCTCAAGTATACCTATCAGTAAGTTTTAATAGTTACACTGAAACCAACCCTAGGATCTTCGGATAAGCCGCTCTTAAAACACACGTTTCTATTGACGGCGTTCTAAGGCAAGCTGGTTAGACAGTCAAAATTCCGTGCATTTTCCAAGCCCGAAAATTGCTTTACCGCCAAAGTACTTTCCTAATATTTTTTTATATAGAGGATGGATAGTTAAATAAAAAAAAAGAATTTCAGTTGTTGTTGATTTTTCGTACCATATTACCATAGAACTTTGGACAATGTTATTATTACAAGGAAAATTTTATACTTACAAAAACAATATTAGCATAATACGTTGCAAAAAACTTTACAAAATGTCCACACAGTGATCTTAAGTACCAAAGCATAAAAATGTAGAGAAATTCGTTCGTTTGGTGTATTGAAATTTAAGTCTCAATTTCAGGATTTTTTGATGGAAAATAATTATCGGTGTCATGGCAACATTTGAACCCATTAGGTCGGTCTTCATTATTTTTATATAACAGTAGACTGCCACTGAAAATTCACTTTTCCTTTAGTTTTACACAGCTCTTCATGTGGATACCGACGAGTTGTGCAAAAAAGCGTGAGACTCCATCATCTGCTCTATTACTTCAGTCAAAACGTTATACATACATACAAACATAACTTCACTCCTGTATCCCTTACCTATGGGGTAAGCAGAATACTAGAAGCTATAAAACCACCTGATGTCACGTTTGACTTTGGAGGTAATATAATGATGGATTGAGACTATTTTCAGCCTGTCGCCCGCAAAAAACACCAATAAAGTTTTACACTATATGTTAAACTGAAGACGTATCGTATCTCTGAAAAACTCTGTTCGCCTTCGAACCTAACATGGGTCGTGTTTATTTATTCAACAACTCAGCTTGTTTTCTTAAGTATCTTTTCCCTTCAAGGAATGTAACAATGCCAGAAAAGAGAATTCATGCGAAATAATACTTAAAAAATCGAGCTTATAAAACTTTGTATTTGTTCGAAGTCTTATAAGTATGATAGAAAGATTGTAGTTTTCTTTTGTGATCGTAAGATATAGAGATGTTTATGTTAAAATAATGTTATTTCAGTGTACGAGGGAAACTTTAAAACTGATATTTATAACCTCGTTTTAAATTAATATGATGTTGTATTTATATTAGCCCGCAAAGAAAAACGACATCATAATTTCTCGTAGGTACTACAGTTTACTTTCCATGACCCACCATACTAAACACGTTTATTTTGGGTGAATAAAAGAACCAATATTGCGACACTGTAATAGTATATTATGTAACAAGTGAGCTAAGTTGCTAATTACAGTCGAGGCTGTGAGCCGCAAGCGAGGGCTTAATAATGAGCCGAGACTGTAATTAGCAACGCTCACGAGTTACATACGACGTTTTTCAACACACTTGTGAGTAAAAGACAGATATACGTGGTCATAAAATTTATTTGAAGCAGCTGTTGAAGGTACAGTTAACAAACTTATATTCTACATTATTATTTGAAGTGCCAGCTCGTCCTGAGTGTATGTCGGCGACATAGACAAATCACTGGAATGATTTGGCATTAAATAATTAATGCTAGATGTCGACGGTTGTGGTTCAAGGCCAGGTCAAAACTTCTTCTGCTTCGGCTCTAAGTTAATGCCGCCTGGACGCGCGCGCTCAGCGGAGCGACGAGCGCCGCGCCGGTCAGTTGCCCTGTCCCATTACACGTACACACGCTGTTGTTGCTTGGAGGCGCCGTGCAGCCGCTGCTGCTGCAGGCGCTGTATCTCTTATGAAGTAGGCAGAACACCAGAGGTTATAAAACCAACTTATGTCACATTTGCCTTTGGAGGCATTATAATGGTAGAGAGGGGCTATTGCAGTGAAAAAATAAAGTTTAAAAACTAAAACCCGACTACTAAAAACACGCTCTAAAAAGTAAATAATAGGTGGCATACTACCAAGGCTATCCTTTAAATACATCTCTATCAATATGACCTAAATGCGTATTTATTCAGCGCAGACTATTTTATAATTTCGTACTTTTTAGAGCGTGTTTTTAGTAGTCGGGTTTTATTTTTTAAACTTTATTTTTTTAAACTTATTTTGGAGTAATAGTGTTTAAATATTTGGAATGTGTTAACGAAGTTCTTTTATAAAAAAATAAACCCTAAAGATGTTTTTTTAAATTCTTTAATATAATTTTTATTTCACTTATTTTAGAGTAATAATGTTCACATATTTGAGATCTGCTTACAAAGATCTTTCATATGATACTTCAAACGAAACGGTAAACAAATACTTTTTTTAGTTCTTTACTTTAAGTCTCCTAGAGGGCGCTGTAGTCAATTTTACGAAACTTTTTGTAGCCATCTTTATGCACCAGCGGCCAATGAAGAGGCTTCTAACGACACCCCATTTGTCCAATTATGATTACTAGTTTAGAAGTTCTGAGAGAACAGATGAACATCCATACCCACATACATACATAACCCTCCTTTTTGCTTCGCCCTAGTCGGGTTATAAATAGATCAACCTATCACCCTTAAAAAATTCCTCCAATAAAACCTTTGTCCCTTAACTGATTTTTACTGTATGCTCGGGAAAAGAAGCGCTGGCACATTCTATGTTTTTCTTTTGCTCCCAGTCCCGCATGAGGAATGGTATTCTTATAATTCTAATAGTGGAATTGTAAGAATAGATAAGCCGATTCCAATCCTGTAGACAAGGATCGATAACGCATTATTGAACACCTCATTTTAAGCCGGTTCTTGACCCTTAAATGATTGAATGAGGTATTTGGAATTTGGAAGATCGTTACTGGAAAGATCTCATTCAAATTAATTTCAAATTAACATTGAGACACATCTCAATTTCACCATAATTAATGACAAAATCTAACATATATTTTATAAGTTATTTACTGTTTAGTTGAGATAAAAAATATACTTTTGTTCCAGAAAATATACTAGCACAGTTTTGACGGTGGTTCTCAAGTTGCGTCACTGTTTCTTTTATAAGTCTTCATGCAAAACAATAGAGTTCATTTTCATTGTTATAGCAAAATAGAAAAAAGAATAACAAAAAATTGTTTTCATTATATGTCCTCAAACTCACCTTTACACAAAGCCTCTAATTGTTCATTCTATACGAAGTATTACGTCGTTCAATAAGTCCCGTGTTGCCGAGACTAACTTGGAAATGGAGCATTTAATATATTTGACGCTCTGCTTGTAGTTTCGATACAATGAAAAAAAATGAGTTTCACGTGTTGATAAAACATTGCTTTTTAATGGGAAAAATGCCGGGAAAATACGCCGACTTCAAACGCGGTCGCATGGACACAAATGATGGGGAACGCTCAGGTCGTCCAAATGAAGCAGTGACTCAACAAAATATTAACCAAGTCCTGAAAATCGTACTGGAAGATCGGAAGATGAAAGTGCGCGGGATAGCCAGATAGTGAAGATTTCAGCTGATAGATTTTTGACTATTTTACATAAAAAATAGCCATGCGAAGCTTTTTTTCAAGTGGTTGCCGCGTATCAATGATTCAGAGCGATGTTTGGCGCTGATGAATCTTAAGAAAAAGGATTTTTTTACGTCGGTATGTGGCAATGGATTAAACATGGATACACCATTTCACTCCGGAATCCAATCGGCAGTCAGCGGAGTGGAGAGCGACTGGTGAAAGCGGCTAAAGATTCAGAAATCTGCCGGTTATGGCGTCTATAATTGGGATGCGTATGGAATACTTTTCAAGGTTTATTGGAGCAATTGAAGTATAAATGAACAGGAAGAAAGTAGTGTTTCACCAAGACAACGCGCCTTGTCACAAGTCTGTAAGAACGATGGCCAAAATAAATTGAATTGCTTTTTCATCCCCCTTATTTACCAGCCTTGGCCCCCAGCAATTACTGATTGTTTATAGATCACAAAAAAAGCTCCAGGGTAAGAAATTTGACTCAAACAGTGAAGTTATCGCAGCAACGGATGCATATTTTGAAGCCAAAGGCAAATCGTTCTACACGCATGGGATAAAAAAGTTAGAAAAGCGTTGGATACTACGTCGATGAATAAAAAATATATTTTTTAAAAAGCCTGTTTTCGTACTTAGTCTCGGGACTTATTGAACCACGTGTTACTGTAGACGTCTAACAGATACCAACTAAAGTGGAGTCATTTTAAAAGGTTACATTTGACAAGTCTTATACATTTTCTCACAACATATAGTTCGACCAACTTATCTGTGAACTGAGTGGTGGCGTCATTGTCGTTCCCGTGTTGCTAGGTAATAAATTTTGGCAAATATTGTGGGAAATCTACAGTCGAAGTTAAGCGATATTTAAATTACTCGTATGAATCTAACAAATAACTAAATGTTTTAACTTTATTCTGATTTCAATTAAACAAAGGGGGTACTAACAAATTAAATTTTTATATGTAAGGATCCTCTGAAATAATTATACATTGGCATTGAATTTAAGCATTTAAAGCCGAGCTTTAAAATATGTGAGAACTGATAGGAACAGTATTCAGGTGTGCTTTGCGAAATAAATAACGAAAGGAAAAATAAAATAGGAAAGTGTTTTAAATCATGCAAAAGCAATAGCCCAAAAAAATAATATTTTTACTTATACCAAATCCATTAAAAAATAATTGATTTTTTTTTAAAGAATTTTCGTAGCAAAATCACATTTTATTTGAAAGCAGACAATATTTAACATTATCTAATAGGATAAAAAGGATATAATTAAAAAATATATCTTACTCATACTTGTTTATTAAAAAACAGGTTTACAATTTATGTATGATCCTTTTTATGAATGACACCTTTTGATGAATGGGCACCTGAAGTATGACCTTGATTTATAGGCCGAATTCCTTCCATAAATGTATCCACATCTTCATCACTATCAGAATCACTTTCAGTGTCACTGTCGCTTACAACATTTATTATAAAAGGTTCATCCAAATAAATATCATTTTTTAAATACTCTTCTTCCAACCTTTGAACATGTTTGCAATGTTGCTTCCATTCATTAGATGAGATGGCATCACAAGCTTCAGAAATAAGTCTGGGGATTTCCTGATTTTTGTGGTCTATATTTACATTTGCCACATTCCTCTTCATTGTGCTCCATATCAGTTCTATAGGATTAAGATCACAATGGTAAGGGGGTAAATACAAGCATCTGTGACCATTTTCAGCAAGAATATTTTCAATTTCATATACTGGTTCCGGCTTGTGTCTTTTAATTATTTCTAACAATTGTGGTTTTGTCATGTCTTCTCCATATTCCAGTTGGTTTTCAGTGAGCCATAATTGCATGTCCCTTTTTAATGAATTTGTATTCGGACATTTGTTAAGGGAAATACGGTGATAAGGTGCATTATCCATGATTATTATTGTAGGTTCTTTCAAATTTGGTAAAAGCTTCTCAATTACCCACTTTTTGAAATTAGTGTTATTCATATCATCGTGGTAGTCGCCACTCTTAGAATTTGATCTAAATACTAAGAGTGCATTTTCTACAAATCCGGTTTCCCCTCCAGCATGCACGATTATGTGTCGTTGTCCCTTTGATACAGGTTCTAAAACACCATCCATCCCTTCTCCTTGCCAACACTTACCGGAAGTGTGACTTGAGTGAATGTATGTCTCATCTAAGTATATAAGAGGCCGAGGATTGGAAGACCTATTATTTTTCACAATTTCATTCAAATACTTAGCTCTCCAAGCTGACACATCATTTCGTTCCATTAGAACTTTTCGATTGGATTTGGTTTTTTTAAAACGGAATCCCAACTTATGGAGCAGTTTACGGAGACTCTCACGCTGTCCCATGTAATTTATTTCTGTTCTCAAAATATCTAAGAGCTTTTTAATTGTAGGCAACTCCTTCTTTACTGAATAAAATTCATGTACTTTTTGCCTGATTACGCTCAAATCAAAATTATCAAGCTGAATAAATCCACTTGTACGTGTTCTTGACATGCCTGGTGTACGAATTCTAGTACTAGATTGTTCAGCTTCTTGTCTCTCTTTGACAATTTTCGAGATCAATCCTACACTCACACCTGAAATGAAAGTGAAATGATTAGTTTATGGTAACCTTTTGGTTTTGATCATTGCATTTTTGTTTGTTAAGTTTTTAATAATGGTATAGTTATTTAACAAGCATAAACTTAATTTTAAAGAAATGCATCAAAACAAGTCGGTTAATTTATGTTTCAAAAGTGGCAATACCAACCTGTAGCAGCTGAAACTCGTTTGTAGATTTGGTTAAATGGAATTATTGGGGCTTGGTGACGAGCTTCTTCTTCAAAAAATGACTTCACTTTTAGAACAATATTCCGGGCGTCACTTTTTATAGCCTTCGGCATATTTAATGTACAATATTCGATATTATCACAAAAAATATAACACAACATTCAAAAGTAGTAGACACTGACAGTCAATAGACATTTCAACATGGCGACTGTAGTGCTGAATTTTGCCGTTTCACAGATAAGTTGGTCGATCTATAACCAAAAATGAACTTTGGATGACATAAGGAAACGTCAAATGTGATCTTTTAATATGGCCCTATTTTAAGTCTCTTGTATGACTATAGTTAATATTGGCAGTAATAGCCCTCCGCTTAGTATCGACAGCTGGTTGCCACCCAACCCAACCCAAAGAATAGAATGGAATAGAACTATAGTTGATAGTA
Organism: Stenoptilia bipunctidactyla; assembly: GCA_944452665.1. Taxonomy (NCBI): domain Eukaryota; kingdom Metazoa; phylum Arthropoda; class Insecta; order Lepidoptera; family Pterophoridae; genus Stenoptilia; species Stenoptilia bipunctidactyla. The sequence continues at coordinate 43,862,144 of OX101721.1, read as the reverse complement.
ATCTTGCGAGGTTGCAATCTAAGGCGATTGTTCTACCGACTATCAGGGATTTCCTCGCTCAAGAGTCGATATAATATATATATTTATATTTATATATATATACATATTATATTATATTATAATAATATATAATAGTCGATCGCTGACTATTTACATAGTTTCACTTGTTTGTCACCGAGCCACAAAATCTATCAAAGATATTATTAGCTAACCATTCTCGAAGAGGTCAGAACTAGACCATACCAAGAGACCAACTAGTGGGCTTTCTCTACATGTATTGTTATTAATAACGATCAAACATTTGTACAGTTTGCCAAAAAAGTCATGACAAAAATTGTGGGTGCCGCCACTTCAAACCACTGTACGGAATATGATAACACCGTATAGACTGTCTCAAACGATTTTGATATTTGTGATGTAAAATATTAAGTTAGAAAAAAAATCTTATATCTCAAAGTATTTCTTATTTGCTAAGGAAGACTTTAACAATTCTTTAGCAACCTTAAATAAGTATATACAGGGTGCCCCAAACTATAAGCCGAAACGGAGTGACAGGATTGACTGTAGCTATCACGAAAAAAAATCGAAAAGAAATCTATCCCATGCAGTTTGAAAATGAATAGCATTTAAGAAAAACCTAGAAATTTAGAAAAACTGTAACCATTTTTCGGCTGTGGTGGTTAATTTATATTATTTTTGTTCATTTAGGGCGGCTTGCGCATCGACGTTAAATACAGTTTAAGAGCGACGTAAATGCATTTAGTCTGCTAATTATAATTAGCGTCTTGCACAACAAAAATTTAGGCACTAATCACGTTTAACGAACTGTCAAAGTTAAATACCCAAAGATGGCGATTTAGCGTCGCTAAATACGTTTAGTAGCAATCGAGCGTCATCATTTTGAGGTTATACAAATTTTACTATTATTTTATAAAAGATTGTAAAGAGTTCGGTAGGAAGTTTGTAAGATGGATTTGTGGGAATTGTATTCTGACGACGATGAGGAGATTATAGAATATTTCAACAGACCGAGGGAATTGTTTGAGAGAGCAGACTTATTTGGAATGTATTCGGAGGACAAATTTTTCAGAAGGTTTCGTTTAACGAAAGAAACCACTATAATGTTGTTACAGCAAATAGCCCCACATTTAAAAACCAGCAACAAGTAAGGAAATATACTCATTATTAATGAATATTCAATAAATAGATAGGTAGTTAATTAGTTATTTTTGTTTGTCTTGCTGGATCAAATCAGTCACTCCTGTGAACCAACTTTTATCAATTATTAACAATTATTATCAATAAAAATTGCCACGAGAAATAGCACGAGAACACTTCACAAATCACAACAACACAATTTGCGTGACTTGATGTGACAGTTGAAACCTCGTCGGTCCATTTCACGCATTTGTTTTTAAGAAATTCAACCATTTTGCTCTAAGTCAAGTGTACAACGCACGAAAACGTAAAAAGAACGCAAGAAACTGCTTTACCGACTCCCTAACTACGATTAGTTAAATTACCATCCAAACGGACGTGAGCTAGATCTTTTTAATTGTATTTAGGCTAAACATATTTAGCAAGATAAACTCATTTAACTAAATTCTTTTCAGACCAAATGTTACGCAAGCCGCCCTTAAACTTTGGAACGATTTTGCCCTAATAACATTTCTAGAACCTGAGTCAAAAATAATGAAAATAATTGTTAAACTATGTTTTTTTTTTTATAATTTGATGACTTTGAAAGGCCCTTCTTTTAAAAAATAAAATAAAGTGACTTGGCAATTGCCTACAAAAGTTCGCGCGTTTAATCAGGATTGTAAAATGGTACAAAACTTATTAGTTTCATACTAAAAAAATCGAGTTAAAAAAGTAACCCGATTTTTGGTAATTTATTTTACTCTGTTCAAATGTTTTTTATTCGCACAAGCTCTTTGTAGGTTCTTGATTTTACAGCAAAATGACTAATACTTCTCAATAATGCATCATCGAAATAAAATGTACTCCATTGATGTTTTTTATCCTAGAACAAATTTAATACATTGATGCTGTATGGTTATGTTCCTTTGCCTACTCTTAAATGAGCTAATTAAAACAAAAAAAAAAAACAAAAAAAAAACCTTGAAATATCTTAATAAATTAGGTTTTTTCTTTAAATACAACAATTACTAAGAATTTTTAATAACGCTTATTGAAATAGGCCCACCTACCCCTCCTTTCAATTTGGTCAAATGTATACCAAACACCCTGTATATACATCAATATCAGTTAAACAGTAAAAAACAGACAGTATCACCAAAAATATAGGTTATTTATTTGAATAAATTCGGTTATTTTACCTACAAAGTTCCCTAAAAGTTCCTTAAGTCAGACTGAAATACGATAATCAATATAAAACTGTTCCGTTACTGACTGAGTTACTGAGTGACTGAGTGACTGACAGTCAACATACAGCCGTAACTACTGGGCGTAGAGAGCTAAAATTTGGATATGATACTTGGCATAAAAGTTCTTCAAAAAGAGACTGGTTGTGTTATGAAAGGAATGCCTGAAATTCCCACGGGAACGGGAAATATATAATGTTTTAGTTTGTATGATAAAATCTTATTCTTTGAGTGCACGGATGTATTACTTGGTATAAAGGTTCCTCAATAAGTGTCTGTTTGTATAATGGAAGGAATTCCCGGAATTCCCACGGGAACGGAAAATAGGACTTTTGAGTTTATGCGAGTATGAAGTCGCGGGCAAACGCTCGTTTAAAATAAAACAACTAAAGGTTACATTACATTCAAATACTCAAATGAAAAACAGGTTAATAGGAGTATAATGGTTGTTCCAGTCAATAAAAAGCGTTTGGAGAGATTTAGATGTGGTATCATTAACAATATGCCCAATATAGCCCACTCCAATAATGTAAATTTACAATACAGTTATATAAGTAGTTTAATAAATAAACAACATAAGAATGTAGTTATTCCAAAAAGAGTCTCACCACACAATTGTAAAACCTTCAGTGATTGGGCTACCACAGGTATACATATCAGTAGAAAGCACCTATATGATCTCTATCATGAGAAATCATATAACAAAAGTGAAAGCTTTTGCAACTATGTTAGAATTTTCTCAAAATTATTCAAAAGATTTTGTGCCGCAGCCAAATCCATTTATCTAAGAAATAAGACTAAAAATAGTTTTTTTTTTTTTTTTTTATATGTGACTAAACCCGCGTTTGACCTCAATCTCACCTGATGGTAAGTGACGATGAGGTCGAAGATGAAAGCACACGGGTTTAGGAAGGAACTGGCTCTTTATACAATATTGCCGGAACACATTACCGCCGGGGCGGTTACATTTGGCGGCAGACTTTATATAAAGGGTGGTCGCTAGCCAGGCGGACCCAGAAGGGATTCTACCACCAAGCAAAAGTTTTTAGTTTAGTCTAATAAGACTAAAACAACTTGGAACATAATTAATAAGGAAACTGGAAAATTTAAGGATCGCAATACGGAGTTTGAACTTGTAACTGACAATAAAATCATTAAAGTAGAGAAACATGCAAAAAATATAAACTTGGAAATAGAGAATCTCTTCGAGAAAAGTTTAAAGAGATTGGTATCTTGACCCTTGCATCATAACATATTTATGAAAACATTATGTTTATTTATAAGAATAGTCATAAATTTAAAACTAGGAAAAATAATTATGATAAAAATTACTCTGTAAAGAGTAGGTACCACCATAAGTTAGCGTTTCCCAAATTAAGGCTGGCTAAAAGCAGCAAATCTTTTATTGGAATGTCAATACGTATATATAACAAAATTCCGAAGTCAATTGAATCCCTGCCATTCAATAAATTTAAATCAATCATTAAAAACACTCTATCTCGAAAAGCTTATTATAAAACTAAAGATTACTTAGACGATAAAAAGGCATGGGATTAAGCACAACAGGATATTTCGAAAAGTTTCTAATTAATTATTAATTTTGTTTACGGCTTGGCTGTGCAGTATGACATATGGCATACTGGTGACTGTTCCACTCACATACTTTCTTGTCAAGGCAAGAGCAAGAACTTCATGGTCCCTAAGGTGGCATGGCTAGTGGTAGCGTCGGGTATCGGGTCACCCTCTTCCCTAAAATATAGTTGAGGAGGGTGATGGCTGGTGCTTGCGTTATACTCGTGAACGGGTACTGCTAGCGGTGCCAGGTCGTTTTGCTGATGATACTATGACTATTTTATTCCATTCTTGTTTAAATACTCTGATCCCAGTTGTCATGTTTGTGTTGTGCATCCATAACTCAATGCACCTACTATATAATCAATTTAGTTATGGCATGACATTGGCTCTCACAATTAGCTGTCTTGTGTTTGTTTTTTTTCATGTCATGATCAATTTGTACTGCATTTACCAATTTGTATTAATTCGTATAATCCTGACTGAAAAAGAGTGCCAAGAGTTTTTTTTGTCTCTTAGTCTACTGTAATATCTTATTCAATAACTATCAACACCTTGTCAAAGCCGAAGTTCAAAATTGTGACGTCATTAAGTGGCCATTCGATGGACTTATGATGAATAAAAAATTTTCATTTAATTTCATTTCAAAGTACTTTTCCATTTCTATGGTAACCAGGACTTTTAAATACTTTAAGGTTTTGATGTCCCTTATTCACAATTTGTCTGAGTGTATTTTCAAATTTTCCTGAAAAGAACATACGTTTTTAATAAACAATATATTCAGCAATATGCACATAAACTGACAATATAATTAAATTTAAAACCAATAACTAACTAAGTAGGAAATAAAAGAGAATCTAATTGAGACAACCTAACCATAAATATTTGTTTATCAATTGTTACATAACCTTTAAAAAATACAATGTAAACAATGACAAAATAATCAATATAACGATAATTACCTGTATCATATTTTTATAAACTTTTTCGTTTAAAATATAAGCCAAATTATCAGTGACATACCAGTCATTATCTCTCTACGGGCATAGAGACCCCAAAATCTGGTAATAAGCATCCAGCTTGGTTATCTGCAAAAATCTGTTTATTCATTTTCTCCTTATTCATTATGATAGCGAAGAATACCAGCATATGTCACGCAAGAGATTAGAAAAACAAAACAGAAAACACATTCATGCACCATTAAATTAAAGATATCAATCATAAAAGTGACATTGAAATTGAAATGCCGTGTTGCCATGATATAAAATTTTACTTTAGTTACAATCATGCCTTTTTTTCGTACTGTACTTCTACTCTCTGTCGAGTACTCGTCTGTCATGCTCGCTCATTCACTTACTGCAGCTGTCAGTGGATGAGCGAGTGTGACCTCTACGATAAAATTAGCGAAACATCACACTGGCTTCCTGCTTCTCGCTGACTCATTTCTAGTTTAACGCTACTCGTTAGCGTTTCTTGTCGGATGATGGAGAAGAAAACGAAAAGCTCTAAATAGATGTCGCTTCATACGCTTCACCCATGCTACAACAAAAAAACGGTTAAATAAACAAATTGTTTTATAAATTGCTTCTTCAATGTTCTTTATTGCGGCAAATCTATACAATATTATTCTTTTGTATCAAATTGTGGAAAATGTGGACCGTACCTGACCTCTTTACTGAAAAACAACACTACTCCTGTAAACAAGCATCTGTCAGTTGATTCCTGTAAAAATTTGAACTTGCTGCGTTAGTTAGTTTGTGTTTGACAGCTTTCTTTATCAGACTACCCAGCAATTTGAGGAAAAAGTGGAAAAAAGTGAATTTCGTGTGCTTATTAAGCATTATTTTTTGCGAAAAAATAAAACCATTACCGAGACCAAGGCTAAGCTCGATAAATACTATGAGGACTTTGCACCATCGATTTCAATGGTAAAAGATCAGTCATTGGATATAGATTGGAACCGCAACGAGAGAAAACTTAACTTTGCAGGTTTCATAAACAATGAACACAATTCCTTATCGTGTGCCTGTTTGTAAATAAATGTAGTACGATTCTTTGGTAATGACATGACAGTATTCAATATTTAAAAATACTAGCATCCTTAACGACACCACTGTTTGTGGGCTTAGTAACAAATAAATTAAAAAGACACCGTAAAATTCAATAAGAAGGAACAGTTTAGCTAGTTAACATAAATGCATGTATTTATTTTTTGGTACAATATGATAACAGGATGATAACAGATCACACGTTTATAAAAGACTATAGAAAAAATTACCAGAAAATAATGAGTACAGCTTTTTGTCGAAAGTTGTGCTACAAGAATTAATAAATTTTGATTCGTCTGGACATATTTTTTTTAAAAAGCGATATCTCAAAAACTACCATAGCACAACGAGTCCCTCATTACAATGTTATAGTTATGTTGTGAGGAACAGTGAGGTTTACTTTCATACCAATATTTGCAACAGAGATACCTGAAATATAATTTTGGGCAGTTGAATCATTTACAGTATGAAATTTTGGAGTAATGCCCGTATCCTAGTCGCCGTTCAATATTTTAATAAACTTTGTCAAAGCTTCTAGCCTAGTTTGAATCTGTTAAGGCGTCAGCAAAGTTGTTTTTAAATTGAAATGCAGCAAGCCTTGATGCATTTGACGAACTTATTAGTTCACGTCAAATAAGTAACGTTAACTACAGTTTTAAATAGTATATTATGTAATTAGCAACGCTCACGAGTTACATACGACGTTTTTCAACACACTTGTGAGTAAAAGACAGACATACGTGGTCATAAAATAACAAACACACTTGATAACAAAGCTGTGAATTGTGATTGAAAAATGGCGCAGAACCGCGCGCATGCGCGTAGGTTTTTTTTCCGTCAAATGTGTCAATGTCTGTATATCATATACAGCCTATTTTAAGTGAAAATGTTTAATTTGGAGTGGTAAATGCAAATATTTTAATATTTTATGACAAATGATTGTAAATTGTGAATAATTCGTTTAATATACAAATTTATTTTACTAATATAAGGCGCAAACATTTAAAAATGTATATGGATTTGAAGTGGTATAAAACCTCTTTGTTGTTTCTGAAAATATTTAGAGTGTAACCCGGACCAATAAAATATGCTCTGTTTTCTCGCATGTTATTTGCACAAAGGTACAATTAAACTTTGTAGGATTCGTTATATTATGCACTAGGGTATAATATATTATGCACGCGTGACTTATAGCCCAGTTTATAGTTCTAAATTCAATAGAATAACGCTCACTTTACGAGCAAGTGTGTTGAAAACAAACTTACTTAAGTTTTCAACTTGCAAGTCTATTTGTAAGATTTCTTTTAAAAAACGAGTTAAGAGGTTTTTCCTAGAAAAATTGTGATTATATTTATACCTATTCCCATATTCTAAAATATAACTTATTTTTAAAAATTATTAGACCCTTGCTTTCTATTTATGTACCTATATTAAAACTTACCTATTTATATATTTAACCTAATTTTATTTAATATACAAATTTACTTTGCCCACCAACTCAATCTTCAACCCTAAGGTTGGCTGGTAGATAATGCCATGTGGCATTAAGCCCACCTGTACAATGGAATGTGTACGAATAAATAAATAAATAAATTTATATGTGGCGACACGTTCCGAATATGCAGTTATTAATCATGTTACTTCCATGAAAATGTGTTCAGAGTTCGTGAGTGTTACTGAGAAAGTTAAAAAAATTGATTTACAGGGAAAACTTCCTTTGCAGTATTTCTTACCTGTTTGTTTGCTTTGGAAACTTGAGTTTTAGCAAAATACTAGTTGTTGCCCGTGGTTTTACCCGTATTCGTATTTCGAATCCCGCGGGAATATTGGGATAAAAAGTAGCCTATGTTCTATTCCGGACTGTACACTATCATTATGCCAAATTTTATCCAAATCCGTTAAGCCGTTTTTCCATGATTGAGGAACATACATCCATACATCTAGACATCCATACATCCATATCTATAATATTAGTAAGATTTAACGTAATTTTTTTAAGTTTTGATTTTGATTTAAATTTAATGTCTAAAACTTTGTTGTTCCGTTTAAATAATATTTAGGATATCTTTATTCTGAAACTACTTATTTATTTTTAATCACCTGTTAACAGATGGAAAATTATTTATATACTAGCAATATAGCTAGCAGAGCTAAAGTTGATTTTACAAATCGTGTTTCATTAAAATTTTACTATTTTAATTATGAACATCGTGTTGTGTTGATAACTAAAAAGATTAAAAAGAGCTAATAGAAGAACTTGGTACACATTTTTTTTGTGAATGAGGCCTCATTGCAAAATGCCAGTAAATCACTGATATTACCGGAGTACTTAATAAAATCAGAAACCATGATGTACTTACTTACTAAACAGTGCTGTTATTTAGTCACCAGCCAAATTTACATGTTTTTTTCTTTGATACGATAGAAACGTACCTGCATATTTATTTTAGTATCGCTCAGTACGAAAATGAGAAGATATGGCATCAAAACTTTTTTACAAATAGTCGATGTTGATGAGCATTGCTACTAGGACGCAGCATTTCACTTATACTACTACGACGTAGTAGGTACTACTAGATGTTTTGTAGAAGTGCGCAGTCTTCTTTATTTTAACGGTATTAAATTCATAATTAACCGGTCAACTGTCCGGCCCCTCCGCGGTCGCGCTAGCTTGTCGTCCGAGGTCGCGCGGCGATTGCAAAATATAACAAACAAAGCTGGGACCTTTATTAAAAAGCTTGTATCTTCTTAACCAATTTAGCAAATCTAAAAAGAAAAATACTATAGAAAAGCCAATTTAATAGGGAATCTAATTATATAGAAACAAAATAACTAAGCTAAGAATTAGTATTTAAAATAAATAAATATTTATCAGTAAAACTAGAAATACTCCAAAAAATTTGTTAAATTTCAGATTTTGACGCCTACAACTTTGAATATTTTTAAATAATGTTAAAAGTTTTGCATACGTTAGTGTAGATAATTTAATTAGCTTTCCATTGATACCAAAATTGATATTAAAGAACGTCATGTACTGCAAATAATCAGCTAATTGAATACCCCGTCGTTTCGAAATTTTGTCGAGACTCAAATACCGCCGATTTGTCCTACTAAACCCTGGCTACTCACGGAATTTGAAATAAAAAAAAATCTATTATTTTGTTTATTTTTTATTAACTAACTAATATGATTAAGTAAAATGCATTATTTTCAATTTTCTTAAATTGAAATAATTAAAATTAAATATTTACATTGTTAAAATATAAAAATATTGTTATTTTTTTATAACGACTTTATTGCATTATTTACAATTTTCTTAAATGAAATTAAATTTAAATTAAATATTTACAATGTGAGAATAAAAATATTGTTATTTTGTTATAAAAAAATAATTGAATTACTTACAAATTAATTTAAATAAATATTAACATACACATTATATTACATTAATAATCAACATGACATTAGAAAAAAGATGTCTTGGCCAAAAGATGTCTTTTATTTATTTATTTCAATGAACAGAACAGATCACATCCGTCTTGCGAGCTATGTACTCTTCAGCTTTGCATTGGGCATTCTTGGTGACTTTGGTTCTCCTGCTTATCTCTTCGGCGACGCTCGATGAAAGGTTGTGTCTGATTTCGTAGCGTCATTTTCTTGGTCGTTGTCATCTCAGTCACGCCACGAGTCAAAAAGCGTGGCGTTAGAGTGAGGTCTATCTGTCATGTCACATAATAAACTTACTCTTGACTTTTCCCATTTCATCAGCTCCAGATCTAAGTGAAATAAATAAATTTATATATTTTTTTATTTTTTAAAGGGGCATTAAATAATTTATGTCACTAATAGTATAATTTATTTAAGAAAATAACCAACACATAGTTCAACGAAAAAAATTATTAATTTAACTACTTGGTTCACGAGAAGCCACATTTATTTGTCTCATATTACAAAATGGCCGAACATAGTTGGTTGAATTGTGTGAAACATTTTAATATATTTAAAAAATCTAAATGTATTTCCTCCAACAAATGTAAAGACTGGCTTATTTATTAAATATATGATCTAAAAAACCAACATTACACTAAAAATATCCTTTTATCGAGATAAGTATCAACGGTTTTTTAAATACTATTTTGGGTTAGCTTCGATCAATTTTCGGAAGACTTTTTTGTTAAAACAAATTGATTAATCTAACAATAAATGACTGAAATATGAAAACATTTATGTTATAGATCATTTTGATGTATAAAACACAGAAATTAAATACTTACGACATATTTAAATTCAACAAAAACTGAAGCACTTCTCAAAACGCACACACTTTTCATGGGTCGCACTCAATTACGTATTTCTGAAATTAATTTTGAAGTTTGTTGACGCTTCTCAACAAATTTGACAATACCAGAACGTCACTTACGTTCTAAACTAGAGCTCAGATTAATTTCGTACCGGCACGTTCGTTCGTTAATTAAAAAATAAGCATATAGTAACGGACGGGCGGGAAAATTTTATTGGTAGCTATAGCTACCACGGACGTATCAGGCTATTTTTTTTTTGGTAGCTATAGCTACCACGGACAGTTGACCATGACAATGATTAGCTCAATATGTTGGCGAATATATTATTTTCTTTGTAAAAAAATACATACCTGTTTTTCGAAGAATCGTTTCTAAAAATGATACTTATAAAAAATTTGACCGGTGACTAAAAAACAACTACAGAATGAGGAGTTTTCCAATTGATTTTAAAAAGAAAAAATCATATCTTATTCTCTCAAAAGATGGCGTTGGTAAAAAGCTAGCTGTCAAAATTCTATACGAAAAGACATTTGACATTGCACTTTTGTAAGAAAAGCATGTGGCGCCATCTAAAATGAAATATAGTAACTATCTTTTTTATAGTTTTAAATGTCAGTTTGAAAACCTCTCATTGAAACCATCGTTTCAATTTTTTAATATTTTTACATATTTATCGGAATTAATGAAAAATTTAATTTCTCTACGAATTTTCACCATTTAATATTTTTGTTATTCTTTAATTCACATGGAAAAAAATGTTAGAAGATTTTATATTCTAACTTTCTATAATTTCAAATATTCTATAGAAATAGAAACAGATATATTTAAATGACTTCAATACAGAATTACAGATTTTATTTTCAATTCATAGAAAGAATCAAACTTAAATTCTATAAGTAGTTAAAAAAAAATCTATCTATCGTTTATCGTATTATCGTTTTTGGAACATAATTTACAACTGAAATCGTATTTCAAATAGCTTTTTCTGCTTCGATTACTTTCCTTGAAACAATTCAGTATTTTTTTATTTTTTTTCGCACTAATTTCTACCTCTCTCTATTGAGTGTGTGCTTGCGTGTGTTAAATTGATATAGGCATATGCATATTAACAAAAATACTGAGATCCCTAATTAATCTGGAAATCTTTGGCAGTATACGAAAAATTAAAACTCAGAGACGTACATTAACAAAATGTGCCTTGAGCACGCTCACATTTCATTTAAAGATTTCAGGGATTCAATCAAAATTAGAATTACATTAAAACAAAATCAAATCATATAGATAATATTTAGTTTTTATCAATTGATGTCCTATACTAACGACTTCTGACTTTTTTTACTTAACTTTGATTAAATTAGGACTTGGAAACAAACATTCCTACTGTTGAAAGTCCGAGTAGAACGTTGAACGAATCTCAGCATGTTTCACATTAGTGACTATCTTTTTTTTTAATATTTCTGACACCCGCACAACATTATCTAGCCCAAATTAAGTTTCTTAAAGAACTTGTGCTATGGTACTAGATAACTGATATACTTAAGAAATATATAAATATACATATTTAATAAATACATATTTTTTATTAGAAAATAAACTTAAATAAACATAATATAAACATCCATGACTCGACAACTAATATCTGTGTTCATCACACAAATATCTCTGGCATAGAAATCAATGTATGTTACCGCTACACCAGCCGGTCTTTTAAAACATTAATGTCAAGATTAATGGTTCCTGTGTACATTATACAGGGTTAATTTTAATTAGAGCATCAGCTCTTGAATGCAGCCTGTCCACATTAATCCCAACATCAATTGTTCTACGACTTTTTAAAATTAATAATTTCAAAAATTTGAGTTTTCCCACACAAAGAATATATTGGTTGACTCTAAGCTGGCGTTACTCTATTTACACTGATGCCACGCATCTTGCGTCACGCCACGTGCAGTGGCGGGGTAGCGGGGTGACGCAGCAAAATACAGAGTAATAAGTAACAGCGTAACAGAGGGAGCAAAAGTTTTTTTGGTTTTCTTTTTTGTTGTGTTATTTACACAGATTTTTAAAAAGTCGTAGAATAAATGTTGTTGGGATTGATGGCTGCCTGTAAAATTAACCCTGTATATTTGGCGTCGGAAGAAATGTGACCGCCCTCATTAAATTCTGACGACTTCTGCGTTTCCAGAGGCGTGTTAGGCAGTCGGTCCTGGATGCTTTATATTTGTTTACAGAAGTGGTTAGGGTTTGCCAGAAGACATTTTGACAGCCCGAAAATTTTGATATCCATTAATCAGCATTGGGCCAGATTGATGTTTTAGAGTCTAAACCTCCTCATTACCCTGGGAAGAGAGTCATGGCCCTGCAGTGGGCATATTATATAGGGTAACAAGTTGCGACAGGATTTCGTTTCCTTTGCTAGTCCAGACAAAGGATACTTCAGCCACATTTTCATTTCTAAATCTTTACTAAAGCTTTTGCTTATGTAAAATGTCATCTACGTGTAAATTATCTGTTTGAGTCATATTTTCCAAAAGTGTTTTATTGATTTTAATTAAATTTATATAAAGAGGTAGCTCATACGTATCTTCTAACATTTTAAAAAGAAATGAGAAAACAAAGAAGAATAGTCAAAAGCATACCTATTTAAAAAGTTCAAAATCTACAAAAATTTTACAAAAGCAACAACGATTTACAAAAACAACTTAAGAATTAAATCAACTTTATCTTATTTTTAAATTTATGGTTTTGTATCTGAGTTTCTGAATCAATCAGATCAACTGATCCCTTGGGTATTTTCGAGGAAAATCGTTAATAATCCGCTAAACTGGCTCAATTATATTTTTTCCAAACTGACTGATTTACTTAAAAGCTCATTAAAATAAAAAAAGAAACGCAGATTACATACCGTACTTGACATTTAACTGAGTATCGAAAATTAACGAGAAGAAATCGAAAAGGTTTTAGAACCTCGACATTTATCTTATTGCCCAATAATTCAATCACATTGCTTATTATATTCAGACTATACAGGGTGGAATTTTTTTATGTCCCCTGGAGAGAAAGTACTCTAAATAATAGAGAAAGCAAATTTTACTCCAAAGAAACATCTCTTTTATTTGGAAAATAAATAAAACTGCATTCAAAGATTTTCGAAAATAACTCGAATTTTATTGCATCGATCGGTAGGGTCAATTACAAAAATAAAATCTCTCTAACATACTAGGTTAATTTAATGATAGAGAAACCGTGAAATCTTCATTTTTAGATTTTAGTCGGTTCGATTTCTGGATGAAGCAAGGAAATTTTCGAAAAATCTTTGAATGCAGTTTTCTTTCTTTTCTAAAATAAAGGAATGTTTCGTTGGAGTAAAATTTGCTTACTCTATTATTTAGAGTACTTTCCCTACAGGGGCATTCGAAAATTCCACCCTGTATATTCGAAGTAGATCTCCAAGTAGATTTCATTTAAGTCTAACATTTAATAATCAACCTGGCTTAGATAATAAGGCCTTAGTCATAATACGAAATCTTAGTTTTAAATTGTAATCATGAAAGAAGATCATGTATTATAATAATTTAAAACAAAGTATTTGTCTAATTAATTTTAAGTTTATTACCATAAATATATGTGTCTTGCTTATTTATGCAATTTCTATTGAATTTGATAAACCATATTAAAAAACTAACAAAGCTACAAAAGAAACTAAAATAATGTGCAAATGACTAAAAAGAAAAATATATTTTACTTTATAGTTTTTGTTTTATATGTGCACACATCTGACTATGGTTATTTTATAAACAAAAATCCAAAACTTGAAATATCATGAACTTAACGTAAATGTGAAACTGAAAAGTTTGCACCTAATGCTTAATTTCTATTTATGTCGTCACACTATGGCTCACAATCACAGGTAATTTAGTAGTAAAGATAATTAAGTTTAATTGTACAGAAGGCAGCAGAAGCGTTACAAACCTGTAAAATTTCCCCAACCAATTTATAACTTAATATCGAGGGCATAAAGTTCAGATTCAGTTACAGTTTTTTGACAGATTTGAAACGCTTGACCTGCTGCCTTTTGTACTCACTGATTTGATTGATTTTAGCTGTAAGCAAAAATATTATAAATCACTCAAAGTATAAACATCTAGGTAATAATTGGAATTAATGATTGTTGATGCACTTGATATAATGAAAAGTTTATCTTTAAAGTGCACTAAATAAGTCTTTGACATTTTTTTGGTTTAAGGAATATTACCGTGTTAGTTATTGAAGATTTACAACAAGATCTTGGATGCTATCTGAATTTATTATCTTTTGAAAATCAACAGCAATTGGAGATAATTTGATAAAAAAGTCATAACACAGGCGTAGAATAGTAACATGTTATTCATTTGTTTTTCTATTGTCGATTCAATTGTAAGTGGCCATTATAGTTTAAGAGCACAAAATTCTGTCTAAAAGGAAACAGGTCGTGTACAATATATTATTGTAGTGATTGTCATGCTTCATAGATTTAGGGTGTCGACTACGGGTTTGTATTTCAATAAAGGAACTTTTTCCGGATGACCAAATATCAAATTTATTATAAAGGTCGTCTCTACAGATCAAATAAGTATTTTCTAGTAACTTTAACATTGTTTTGTTATTAAACAGTGTGTTTGCTCACCGGTGTCGGACCCGTTAAGGCGACGTACTATGATTAATTTTGTATACAAAATCACAGTAAAAAGGCATTTTGACCCTACTGTTTAGAAAAGGCGTCCATTTTATTTTTTTCTTTACTGAGTTCGAGTGAGTTTATTTATTTAGCAATATTTACGGATGTAAAGCTCCTACAGACATAAAAGTTATTTCGTTTGACAGCCAAAAAAGTTGACAATAAGATTACACTAAAAAATATATCAAAAACTTACATAAACCTTTAAAAAATACTTGAGACGTAAAAAGTTATAAAAATTTGGTTGATTTTTACTGTTTAAATGTTTTGAAAAAAGTTGGACCAATAACATACCTTTCATATTTATTTTTTGAAGCGCTAGGATATTACCTAAAAACTTAAGTAAAGACCTAAGCTTCAAATCGAACAGCTTAGGAGTTGTGACTATTTAAATATGAACCTTTATTTTAAAGAACCTGACAAGTTAAAGGAAAATAAATGTTATTTCAACTACTAATGTACTAATTTGGATCGCGACACAGTAAACTTTTTACTGTGGTTTTGTCACCGGTGTGAAGTTGGCAGCCTATTTCTAGCAGCCGGTATAAACCGACCAAATTAAGATGTCAAAATTTTAAAACTGTTAAAATAGCGAAATAAACTGCAAATTAAAAAATACTTTAAAAATAACATTATAAAAACCAAATCACATTAAGTTGTGACACGTTTAAGCCAGTAGCCGATTTTTTGTACTCATTCTAAAAATTCAAAACTTTGCTGCACCCACCACAATTAAGATCCCACCTTGAAACTTTCACAGCTGGTAATGCTGCTCAAGACCTTTCTGATGAAACCATATTCAATCTGATTGATAGAGTCCATGACACTTAAATAGCAAGCGGCCGGTTTTTTTAGTCACTCTACCAAATTTCAAAGCTTAGCTGCACCTACAACAATTAAAATCCCACCTTGTTATATTCAAAGCTGGTACTGCCCTTTAAGACCTTTCTAATGAGACCATATTCAATCTGGTTAATAGGGTCCTTGACACCAAAAATAGCCAGCAGCCGGTTTATTTTTGTCATTCTACGAAATTTCAAAGCTTAGCTGCACCTACCACAATTAAGATCCCACCTTGAAACTTTCACAACTGGTACTGCTGCTCAAGACCTTTCTAATGAGACCATACACAATCTGGTTGATAGGGTCCATGACACTAAAATAGCAAGCGGCCGGTTTTTTTAGTCACTCTACCAAATTTCAAAGCTTAGCTGCACCTACCACAATTAAGATCCCACCTCGAAACTTTTGCAGCTGGTACTGCTGCTCAAGGCCTTTCTAATGAAACCATACTCAATCTGGTTGATAGGGTCCATGACACTTAAATAGAAAGCAACCGGTTTTTTTAGTCACTCTACCAAATTTCAAAGCTTAGCTGCACCTACCACAATTAAGATCCCACCTTGAAACTTTCGCAGCTGGTACTTCTGCTCAAGACCTTTCTAATGAGATCATACTCAATCTGGTTTATAGGGTCTATGACACTAAAATAGCAAGCAGCCGGTTTTTTTTGCTCACTCTACCAAATTTCGAAGCTTAGCTGCACCTACCACAATTAAGATCCCACCTTTAATTGTTTGCAGCTGGTACTTCTGCTCAAGACCTTTCTAATGAGACCATATTCAATCTGGTTGATAGGGTCCTTGACACCAAAAAAAGCCAGCAGCCGGTTTATTTTTGTCATTCTACCAAATTTCGAAGCTTAGCTGCACCTACCACAATTAAGATCGCACCTTTAATTGTTTGCAGCTGGTACTTCTGCTCAAGACCTTTCTAATGAGACCATATTCAATCTGGTTGATAGGGTCCATGACACTAAAATAGCCAGCAGCCGGTTTATTTTTGTCATTCTACCAAATTTCGAAGCTTAGCTGCACCTACCACAATTAAGATCCCACCTTTAATTGTTTGCAGCTGGTACTTCTGCTAAAGACCTTTCTAATGAGACCATATTCAATCTGGTTGATAGGGTCCATGACACTAAAATAGCAAGCAGCCGGTTTTTTTAGTCACTCTACCAAATTTCGAAGCTTAGCTGCACCTACCACAATTAAGATCCCACCTTAACTTGTTTGCAGCTGGTATTTCTGCTCAAGACCTTTCTAATGAGACCATACTCAATCTGGTTGATAGGGTCCTTGACACCAAAAATAGCCAGCAGCCGGTTTATTTTTGTCATTCTACCAAATTTCGAAGCTTAGCTGCACCTACCACTATTAAGATCCCACCTCGAAACTTTTGCAGCTGGTACTGCTCTTTGAGACCTTTTTAATGAGACCCTATTCAATCTGGTTGATAGGGTCCTTGACACCAAAAATAGCCAGCAGACGGTTTATTTTTGTCATTCTACCAAATTTCAAAGCTTAACTGCACCTACAACAATTAAGATCCAACCTTGAAACTTTCACAACTGGTACTGCTGCTCAAGACCTTTCTAATGAGACCACATTCAATCTGGTTGATAGGGTCCATGACACTAAAATAGCAAGCAGCCGGTTTTTTTAGTCACTCTACCAAATTTCGAAGCTTAGCTGCACCTACCACAATTAAGATCCCACCTTGACTTGTTTGCAGCTGGTACTTCTGCTCAAGACTTTTCTAATGAGACCATACTCAATCTGGTTGATAGGGTCCTTGACACCAAAAATAGCCAGCAGCCGGTTTATTTTTGTCATTCTACCAAATTTCGAAGCTTAGCTGCACCTACCACAATTAAGATCCCACCTTAACTTGTTTGCAGCTGGTACTTCTGCTCAAGACCTTTCTAATGAGATCATACTCAATCTGGTTGATAGGGTCCATGACACTAAAATAGCAAGCTGACGGTTTTTTTGTCACACTACCAAATTTCGAAGCTTAGCTGCACCTACCACAATTTAGATCCCACCTTGACTTGTTTGCAGCTGGTACTTCTGCTCAATACCTTTCTAATAAGACCAAACTCAATCTGGTTGATAGGGTCCATGACACTAAAATAGCAAGCAGCCGGTTTTTTTAGTCACTCTACAAAATTTCGAAGCGTAGCTGCACCTACCACAATTAAGATCCCACCTTGAAACTTTCGCAGCTCGTACTGCTGCTCAAAACCTTTCTAATGAGACCACATTCAATCTGGTTGATAGGGTCCGTGACACTAAAATAGCAAGCAGCCGGTTTTTTAGTCACTCTACCAAATTTCGAAGCTTAGCTGCACCTACAACAATTAAGATCCCACCTTGAAACTTTCACAACTGGTACTGCTACTCAAGACCTTTCTAATGAAACCATATTCAATCTGGTTGATAGGGTCCATGACACTACAATAGCAAGCAGCCGGTTTTTTTAAGTCACTCTACCAAATTTCGAAGCTTAGCTGCACCTACCACAATTAAGATCCCACCTTGAAACTTTCGCAGCTGGTACTTCTGCTCAAGAAATTTCTAATGAGACCATTCTCAATCTGGTTGATAGGGTCCTTGACACCAAAAATAGCCAGCAGCCGGTTTATTTTTGTCATTCCACCAAATTTAGAAGCTTAGCTGCACCTACCACAATTAATATCCCACCTTGAAACTTTCGCAGCTGGTACTGCTGCTCAAGACCTTTCTAATAAGACCATATTCAATCTGGTTGATAGGGTCCATTACACTAAAATAGCAAGCAGCCGGTTTTTTTAGTCACTCTACCAAATTAAGAAGCTTAGCTGCACCTACCACAATTAAGATCCCACCTTGAAACTTTTGCAGCTGGTACTTCTGCTCAAGACCTTTCTAATGAGATCATACTCAATCTGGTTGATAGGGTCTATGACACTAAAATAGCCAGCAGCCGGTTTATTTTTGTCATTCTACCAAATTTCGAAGCTTAGCTGCACCTACCACAATTAAGATCCCACCTTGAAACTTTCGCAGCTGGTACTTCTGCTCAAGACCTTTCTAATGAGACCATACTCAATCTGGTTGATAGGGTCCTTGACACCAAAAATAGCCAGCAGCCGGTTTATTTTTGTCATTCTACCAAATTTCGAAGCTTAGCTGCACCTACCACAATTAATATCCCACCTTGAAACTTTCGCAGCTTTTACTGCTGCTCAAGACCTTTCTAATAAGACCATATTCAATCTGGTTGATAGGGTCCATTACACTAAAATAGCAAGCAGCCGGTTTTTTTAGTCACTCTACCAAATTTCGAAGCTTAGCTGCACCTACCACAATTAAGATCCCACCTTGAAACTTTCGCAGCTGGTACTTCTGCTTAAGACCTTTCTAATGAGATCATACTCAATCTGGTTGATAGGGTCTATGACACTAAAATAGCCAGCAGCCGGTTTATTTTTGTCATTCTACCAAATTTCGAAGCTTAGCTGCACCTACCACAATTAAGATCCCACCTTGAAACTTTCGCAGCTGGTACTTCTGCTCAAGACCTTTCTAATGAGACCATACTCAATCTGGTTGATAGGGTCCTTGACACCAAAAATAGCCAGCAGCCGGTTTATTTTTGTCATTCTACCAAATTTCGAAGCTTAGCTGCACCTACCACAATTAAGATCCCACCTTGACTTGTTTGCAGCTGGTACTTCTGCTCAAGACCTTTCTAATGAGACCATACTCAATCTGGTTGATAGGGTCCTTGACACCAAAAATAGCCAGCAGCCGGTTTATTTTTGTCATTCTACCAAATTTCGAAGCTTAGCTGCACCTACCACAATTAAGATCCCACCTTGAAACTTTTGCAGCTGGTACTTCTGCTCAAGACCTTTCTAATGAGACCATACTCAATCTGATTGATAGGGTCCATGACACTAAAATAGCAAGCAGCCGGTTTTTTTAGTCACTCTACCAAATTTCGAAGCTTAGCTGCACCTACCACAATTAAGATCCCACCTTTAATTGTTTGCAGCTGGTACTTTTGCTCAAGACCTTTCTAATGAGACTATATTCAATCTGGTTGATAGGGTCCATTACACTAAAATAGCAAGCAGCCGGTTTTTTTAGTCACTCTACCAAATTTCGAAGCTTAGCTGCACCTACCACAATTAAGATCCCACCTTGATCAATCACTCTAGTGACTAAAAAAACCGGCTGCTTTGTAATTTTTGGTGTCAAGGACCCTATCAACCAGATTGAATATGGTCTCATAAAAAAGGCCTTGAGCAGCAGTACCAGCTGCGAAAGTTTCAAGGTGGGATCTTAATTGTGGTAGGTGCAGCTAAACTTCGAAATTTGGTAGAATGACAAAAATAAACCGGCTGCTGGCTATTTTTGGTGTCAAGGACCCTATCAACCAGATTGAGTATGGTCTCATTAGAAAGGTCTTGAGCAGAAGTACCAGCTGCAAACAAGTCAAGGTGGGATCTTAATTGTGGTAGGTGCAGCTAAGCTTCGAAATTTGGTAGAATGACAAAAATAAACCGGCTGCTGGCTATTTTTGGTGTCAAGGACCCTATCAACCAGATTGAGTATGGTCTCATTAGAAAGGTCTTGAGCAGAAGTACCAGCTGCAAACAAGTCAAGATGGGATCTTAATTGTGGTAGGTGCAGCTAAGCTTCGAAATTTGGTAGAGTGACTAAAAAAACCGGCTGCTTGCTATTTTAGTGTCATGGACCCTATCAACCAGATTGAATATGGTCTCATTAGAAAGGTCTTGAGTAGCAGTACCAGTTGTGAAAGTTTCAAGGTGGGATCTTAATTGTGGTAGGTGCAGCTAAGCTTCGAAATTTGGTAGAATGACAAAAATAAACCGGCTGCTGGCTATTTTTGGTGTTAAGGATCCTATCAACCAGATTGAATATGGTCTCATTAGAAAGGTCTTGAGCAGAAGTACCAGCTGCAAACAAGTCAAGGTGGGATCTTAATTGTGGTAGGTGCAGCTAAGCTTCGAAATTTGGTAGAGTGACTAAAAAAACCGGCTGCTTGCTATTTTAGTGTCATGGACCCTATCAACCAGATTGAATATGGTCTCATTAGAAAGGTCTTGAGTAGCAGTACCAGTTTTGAAAGTTTCAAGGTGGGATCTTAATTGTGGTAGGTGCAGCTAAGCTTCGAAATTTGGTAGAATGTCAAAAATAAACCGGCTGCTGGCTATTTTTGGTGTCAAGGACCCTATCAACCAGATTGAATATGGTCTCATTAGAAAGGGCTTGAGCAGAAGTACCAGCTGCAAACAATTAAAGGTGGGATCTTAATTGTGGTAGGTGCAGCTAAGCTTCGAAATTTGGTAGAGTGACTAAAAAAACCGGCTGCTTGCTATTTTAGTGTCATGGACCCTATCAACCAGATTGTATATGGTCTCATTAGAAAGGTCTTGAGTAGCAGTACCAGTTTTGAAAGTTTCAAGGTGAAATCTTAATTGTGGTAGGTGCAGCTAAGCTTCGAAATTTGGTAGAGTGACTAAAAAAACCGGCTGCTTGCTATTTTAGTGTCATGGACCCTATCAACTAGATTGAATGTGGTCTCAGTAGAAAGGTCTTGAGCAGCAGTACCAGTTGTGAAAGTTTAAAGGTGGGATCTTAATTGTTGTAGGTGCAGCTAAGCTTTGAAATTTGGTAGAATGACAAAAATAAACCGGCTGCTGGCTATTTTTGGTGTCAAGGACCCTATCAACCAGATTGAGTATGGTCTCATTAAAAAGGTCTCAAAGAGCAGTACCAGTTGTGAAAGTTTCAAGGTGGGATCTTAATTGTGGTAGGTGCAGCTAAGCTTCGAAATTTGGTAGAATGACAAAAATAAACCGGCTGCTGGCTATTTTTGGTGTCAAGGACCCTATCAACCAGATTGAGTATGGTCTCATTAGAAAGGTCTTGAGCAGAAGTACCAGCTGCAAACAAGTCAAGGTGGGATCTTAATTGTGGTAGGTGCAGCTAAGCTTCGAAATTTGGTAGAGTGACTAAAAAAACCGGCTGCTTGCTATTTTAGTGTCATGGACCCTATCAACCAGATTGAATATGGTCTCATTAGAAAGGTCTTGAGCAGCAGTACCAGTTGTGAAAGTTTCAAGGTGGGATCTTAATTGTTGTAGGTGCAGTTAAGCTTCGAAATTTGGTAGAATGACAAAAATAAACCGGCTGCTGGCTATTTTTGGTGTCAAGGACCCTATCAACCAGATTGAATATGGTCTCATTAGAAAGGGCTTGAGCAGAAGTACCAGCTGCAAACAATTAAAGGTGGGATCTTAATTGTGGTAGGTGCAGCTAAGCTTCGAAATTTGGTAGAGTGACTAAAAAAACCGGCTGCTTGCTATTTTAGTGTCATGGACCCTATCAACCAGATTGTATATGGTCTCATTAGAAAGGTCTTGAGCAGCAGTACCAGCTGCGAAAGTTTCAAGGTGGGATCTTAATTGTGGTAGGTGCAGCTAAGCTTTGAAATTTGGTAGAGTGACTAAAAAAACCGGTTGCTTGCTATTTAAGTGTCATGGACCCTATCAACCAGATTGAGTATGGTTTCATTAGAAAAGCCTTGAGCAGCAGTACTAGCTGCAAAAGTTTCGAGGTGGGATCTTAATTGTGGTAGGTGCAGCTAAGCTTTGAAATTTGGTAGAGTGACTAAAAAAACCGGCCGCTTGCTCTTTTAGTGTCATGGACCCTATTAACCAGATTGTATATGGTCTCATTAGAAAGGTCTTGAGCAGCAGTACCAGTTGTGAAAGTTTCAAGGTGGGATCTTAATTATGGTAGGTGCAGCTAAGCTTTGAAATTTCGTAGAATGACAAAAATAAACCGGCTGCTGGCTATTTTTGGTGTCAAGAACCCTATTAACCAGATTGAATATGGTCTCATTAGAAAGGTCTTAAAGAGCAGTACCAGCTTTGAATATAACAAGGTGGGATTTTAATTGTTGTAGGTGCAGCTAAGCTTTGAAATTTGGTAGAGAGACTAAAAAAACCGGCCGCTTGCTATTTAAGTGTCATGGACGCTATCAACCAGATTGAATATGGTTTCATCAGAAAGGTCTTGAGCAGCAGTACCAGCTGTGAAAGTTTCAAGGTGGGATCTTAATTGTGGTGGGTGCAGCAAAGTTTTGAATTTTTAGAATGAGTACAAAAAATCGGCTACTGGCTGAAACGTGTCACAACTTAATGTGATTTGGTTTTTATAATGTTATTTTTAATGTATTTCTTAATTTGCAGTTTATTTCGCTATTTTAACAGTTTTAAAATTTTGACATCTCAATTTGGTCGGTTTATACCGGCTGCTAGAAATAGGCTGCCAACTTCACACCGGTGGTTTTGTCGATAAAATTTCTTGTATTACTTTGCCGTAACGGGTCGGTCACCAGTACCCAACCAAACTGTAGAATAGCCATTGATTCTCTTCAATTTGGTTTACCATTAACCTTTATTTAAATGTTTACTTACCTTTGATTAATATAGAGAGAAAGAAAAAATTTATTCGATACTAAAAATATGTTACAAA
Organism: Stenoptilia bipunctidactyla; assembly: GCA_944452665.1. Classification (NCBI taxonomy): domain Eukaryota; kingdom Metazoa; phylum Arthropoda; class Insecta; order Lepidoptera; family Pterophoridae; genus Stenoptilia; species Stenoptilia bipunctidactyla. Next base: position 43,838,726 of record OX101721.1, on the reverse strand, counting down.
AAGAAACTTTACTACCCAAAACTTTAAGTTTGAAATCGTAACCAAAAATTGTCAATCCATATAAGGCTGTAAGCGCTATCACTAACAATTTCATTGTATAATAATTTAACATTTGTGGAATCTGCAAAACACTTTTTGCTGGATACTGCCCGAATAGTTCGCCTGTTTCTGTCCCTCTTGCCCTGATCCCCGACCGACGACTGCTCAAATTGTTGGGTCTTTCGAAAGGCGTGTAGCTTTAAATATAAATAATAATAATAATATATTTATTTATTTTGGCATCTTGGCCCAATTTTTAGTATTACAATCTTGAAAACTAGGTTAGTACAACATTAATTTTATATCAAAAAGTCCGAATAGATAATATACAGTCAATAAATTTTAATTACAGTCTATATAGGTCTACAAAAGTCTAATCAAATAAAATATAACAATAATAATATTAAACACTATTTATAAGTAACATAATACTTGAAAATTAAAATTAATCACTATAGTTATTTGAATAATAATAAAATATATAAATAATAACAGTCAAATTAAGTATGATGGCGATAAAGTTGAAGCAAATGTACTCATTAATTATAAACGTGAGTTACATAAATAATCATTATCTGAAATAATATATATTATCTTTATGTCAGTATCGTTAAAATCATTAATGTCAAATGGCCGGTTGTTCCAAATCATCTGCTTTTTTACAAATTCCGTTTTACATTTTACGTATACTATTACTTTTGCTATTACGAATTCGTAAATTTCTGTTGCTCCAACAAAATTCCTGTAAAAGTAACAGTATAGAAAGTAGCCAGGCGTCAAAAACGTTTACTCTTCCATTTCAGCTAGGGAGCTTTTTATTACCATTTTTTTACGTGGCAAGACCTGTCATACCTTTCAAAATAAACTATCGTGATTGGCTGACTGTATGACAGACAATGCATTCAATATTGTGATATGATTGTCAAAAACAAACTAAATAAATTGTTTATAATTTCTAAAGTTGTTTGTTTTTTTTTGCATTACAATAGTATAATGGAATAATATCTGAAGATAATGTTGCTCTGGAAAAGTAAGTACAACATCTTCAGCACCTATGTACCTATTTAATTTTTCACGTTTTCATAGAAAATATACCGAGCTTATTGTGTTTGTTTGTTTCAAACAACGAAGTGCTAAATTCAATGAAGATGAGTCGAATTTACTCAATAATCTGTTAAAAAATAACATATTTTATTAAATAAACAAACAGGCATGATACCTTTTGTTTTAAAAAAAATTAACTCATACACTTAAGTGTTAAATCATGTACATTTTTTCAGGTAAAGTTACACCTAAGCAGAGGGAAGATGCCTGGCGCGCCATTACCAATGAATTTAATAGCGATCCCGCATGCTCCTTTGCCAGAAAATCGCACCAATTAAAAAATAAATGGGATTATATGAAGCTTTGCCACACCGACTGTCGCGCTACCAGCGAATAGAGCAGGCCAGGCAGCACTTTTGGACTCGGTGGTCAAAGGAATATGTATCGGAGCTACAAATCCGGGTGAAGTGGAATAACTTTTGAGACACCTTGAAAGAAAATACGCTTGTTCTTGTCAAGGAGGACAACTCGCGGGTGGGATTTTGAATTACACATCTGGAAAATTGTATTGAAATGGGTTTATTTATGTAGGGGTGGGTTTCCCCTTTCGATTAATACCCCTCTTGTTTTGCAGAGATGCATAGTTTTTTAATTATACGTGTTTGAAATTTCCTATACTGAAACGATATTTTACATACAAAAATTCAATTTATATGATTGCTTGGTAAAACGAAACGTATATCCAGACAATCCATTTGTGGCAGAAGATGGAATGCATACCCAAAGGATTGAGTCTCAGTGGCGGGTGGTTAAAAGGTTTTTCTATAAAGATAATTATAACCACCCAGAAAATTTTGCTGACATTATAGTTGAATACAAGTGGAGGCGTTACTTGCTAAAATATGTATATAAAAGACCAATTTATGGAATTGTTAAATGTAATAAAACAAGTTTATAAAATATAATAAATAATAAGAAAAATATTGTTGTTTTATTAATATGCGTACTAGTGAAATGTTCAATTATTAACGTACAAAACAAAACGTATGTTGTTCGCCCTTATAAACGATAAGAGTCCAGTATTAACTTAATAATTGTAACTTTTACAATTTGTGTCACAGACCGACATGGACCGGTTAGGTTAGGAGGTTAATGCAAGGAGCGAAGCAAAGCGGAGCACTTACTACAAGGATCCGCACCTCCCCCTCAGAGGGGGAGGTCACCAACCACCTCCCCCCCCCTAAATTCGACGGTCCATATCTATGTATCTGCTTTGTGGTCCATATACTGTAGTTTTACCAAAATCACCCCTAATCAGTGATTGATAACCCTATTTTTGAGGTTATAAATAACAAACTTCAAAATTCATAAAAAAAAACTAGTCATCTCCGCAACTCCGCATCGTGGTGGGGAGACCCCCTTTGCCCCCCCTCCCCCCCTCCACCCCAAACCTAAATTTCAGATGTGTAATTCAAAACCGATCCCCAACTCGCCCCCCCTCAAGTGGTGCATGGGACGAATCATCGCGATCTACCCAGAGAAAGACGGAGTGTCGAGAGTAGCTTCTATACGAATGGCTACAGGCAGCACTATACGTAGATCATTTTCTAAAATTTGTCCACTACCTATAGAATGCAATGATACAAATTAAATAAGGTATACTATAAGGACTCTATTGGAAGTCGGTACTTCCAAGGCCGGGGGCATGTTAAGAACGCATCCCTACGGTTTAAGAAATACTATGTTTTAACGCAACGTAACAGATGAAAGAAGCCTGTGAAAGAATCCTGCGGAGAGGAGCAACTTTTATACGCAACGAACTTTCAAGCTTTACGCACACGCATACGCACTAAATCAATTTCTATAATTAAAATCATTTATACTTGTAATATCGAAAAATATAAGGTTTAAATACGACACAAAGGCCTATTATTAACAGAGTGCAAAAAAGTATTTTTTTTAATAATTAAACCAAATTTAGCACACCTACTATAGGTTATTTTCCATTTTCCAATCAAAAAAATATACTTTTACGTTATGAGGTGGGTCGGAGCTCCGTATAAAGTATACGTAAAAAGTAACTGTAAAAAGTATAAAAAAAATGTGGTGCAACACTTTTTACGGGATACTTTTACGTTTTACATTTTTTTTTACGAATTCGTAAAAGTAAAAACTTGGAACAACCGGCTGTAAGAGTTATTCAGTGAATTTATAGTCATCATCATCACAACTCTTCGTAATGAGCCCACTGCAGGGCATGAGTCTCTCCCCTGGGTGATGAGGAGGTTTTAGGCCATAATCCACCAAGCTGGCCCAGTGCTGGGTGGTGGATGTCAGAATTTTCAGGGTGCCGATACGGCTTCTGACAAACCCTAACGACTACTGTATACAAGTATACAGCACCCGGGACCGACAGCTTAACGTGCCCTCCGAAGCACGGAAGTCACCGTGAGAAATGAATGGTCGGCGGTCACCCATCCAAGTACCGACCGCGCCGAACGATGCTTAACCTGTGATATCGTATGATACACACAGTAACCACGGCGCCACGGCGCCACGACGACTTCGAATTCATATGATTATTTAATTTTAATTGCTACATATTACTATGAATATGTATGATGAATTCATAGTAATACTAGCTGACCCGGCAAACGTTGTTTTGCCATATAAATAAAAAAAAAATAGATGTTAGCCGATTCTCATAGATACCGGATAAGTAGAAAAAATTTCATCAAAATCGGTCAAGCCGTTTCGGAGGAGTATGGCAACGAAAACTGTGACACGAGAATTATATATATTAGATGTAGCAATTAAAATTAAATAATCATCGATACTAAATTTTGTGTCAGAAGCATTATATTCATGAATGTCAGATATATGTATACGTCGATTTTGAAAAAATAACAGTAAAAGGTCATATTAGTAAGATTTTAAATGTCAAAAAGAACTACTTAAAAAATTTAAAATAAAATTAAAACTATCTATGTCAAAGAGTCATTTAAAATTCATAAATAAATAAAACCAATTACAATTCTAAAATTCACCAAAACGCTCATAAATTTCCACCATATTTTATATATTCGCCGGCTACCATCTGTACAGTTAGCTAGGCTACTGAAAACAAAGTTATTGTAATAATGAAATAACGTTCTAAACAGCCTGTAACATGCTTTTGTACAAAAATAAGTCGATTTATTATAATTAGATACCTAAAATTGTACTGAAAAAGAACACATGCCTACCACCAAATAATAATTATAGAATATTTTTGAATAGGAGCTTTCATAAATTAATTTCTTAATACTTACGTAACACTAGGTAATTATTAGGTTTTTATACTTAAGATCGAGATTCAAGGGATAGATCGCGCAAGGTGACACCCAATATATTTAACTTAAATATACCTTATACACACACACACACCTTACCTTAATAATATGACGTAGTATGTATCTGTGAATGCATAGGCCTACAAGGGACTTGTGGGGCGTGTGGCAAAAAATTGAACTAAACGCGATCTTATGAAGTGTCACTTTATGACTTTTGCCGTCTCATATTTATTGTTGTAATTTAGATTAAAAAAATGGTAAAAAAGACGCTAAAATGTATAAAATATCGACTTACTTATTGTGGTGGTAAAAGCAAAAAAGTTGATTTAAGAAAGAAAAACAATCTTAAGTCCCAATAAATCCATACTAAGAATACACAAGAAAGTTGCCTTTGCAATGTTTACATATTGCCATACTTTGAAAGTTATTTTTTTAATGTATATTTTTTTTTGTTATACTTCCGTAAAATGAAACTACGATTCCAGGAGATTAGCCACTGCTGTGAGGACTATATGAAAAGTGAATTAAACTCAGCAGATATTTATATGGACCTTTCACCATGGGTGTATTATTTTATTCTTAGGAATGAAATGGTTACGGTGATTAAGAATCGTGCATTTAAAAAAAACACTAGGAAACACTATTTCTGTTGTTTCTTACGGGTTATTTATTTTGCATCTTAGTTAATTCAGCTAACTTTATTGATATTTCGTTTACCGTCATACCTGTCAGTGTGATCTTAACATGATCGAAATGATCAGGGTTTTCATAAAAACGAAAGTAGCACAAGTCAAAGTTGGAAAGCAACGCTGTGAAATCCCAAAAAAATATTTGAAAATGCATTAAATGCCGTCGGAGCTATAAAAGGCGCAGTCATTGTTCACATGTAAATAAATTACATGAAGGATTTCGCAAGAAAGACAGATATTTAGAAAAGCCTTTCATCATTGAACTATTTGCAAAGATCGATGAAAGTAGTGATGACGAAGATGAAGACACTAAAACTGATATTTTTATGTCGTCATCGAATTAATAAATAATATAATAATCTGATATTTGCAGAACTCAGTTACAGTACCTAAATATTTTGATACTTTTAGTTGATGCTTTTTATTCTTAAAATAATTTTAAATGTTTAATCTTTAATCATTTCTCAAATGCCATGTTTTTTACCTAACTTTTTTCTTTAAAATAAATAATTTCTGTTTTCAAACATGTTATGCATTTATATTTTTCCCTGAGAATTGGGTGATTATACAAAATAGTAACCCTTACAGACAACGTCAAGCGCAAAACAAGCCTTGTCGGACGTGACGAAACAAATAGAAAAAAATCACTTAAATATCTTTTTTGTTCAAAATTAAGATTTGTACAAACTTATTTTCTGAATGGTTCTGATAAAACGAATAATAAATTTTAGTTAATGTTTTCGGGCCCTCCTATTCTTGACAAAAAAGCATGTAATTCCATAGAATGGTAAGAATGGTAGCCGTCATTGGCGGAATCTCTTTCCTCCATATTGAAAGTTCAGGTTTAAACGCAAAAACTTTTAGTATGCTATTAGAGCTAGTGCGTAGTCTGTTCATGAGTGAAGAGTTTTTATTTCTCATAATAGCATAACAATCGTTTACTCCTGCTAAGGCAAACATCGTGGATACGCTACATCTCCAACGTAGTCCCAGTAATAGCCTCAGGTCGTTATTGTATTGAACGCGGAGGGAGTTCAGAGCAGCCGGCGAGCCACGGCCATTCGACCACAGGCCCGCCGGGTAGAAGGACTGGCAAAAGGCTTTGAACAGAGTAATTTTAGCCTCCTCACTACAACGTGCGAACCTGTGAGCCAACATGTTACACCTAACTGATAGAGCTCTTCGCTCCCTCTCAATATCAGAGTGATCGTTAAGGTCTTCGGTTAGATAATGGCCCAAGTATTTAAATTTGGTCACATGGTTCAGTGTTGAGCCAGAAAGATTAATTTTGGGCTCATGTCTTAGGACTTACCCGGGACTGAAAACACCATATATTCACTCTTCTTACTGTTATATTTAAGACCATGAGACCACGCATATTCCTCACACCTATTTATTAACATTCTAATAGAACCCGCTGTAGGCCCCAGCAGAACCATGTCATCGGCATAGCTCAAGTTATTCAGACTCACACAGTCAATCTTGCAACATACTGGCATTTTGCAAAGTTCTATGATCAGATCATTAATGTAGAGATTGAAAACTCTAGGTGAGGTGATACCACCCTGTCTTACTCCACAGTCCAAGCCATAATCACACGAGAATGAGTTCCCCCACTTTACGCAGTTCTTTTGATTGCCATACCAGTGCCTGAAGAGCATAACAGTCTCCAGAGGTACACCCGCTTTCTCAAGCTTTTCACCGAGGATCTCATACAACACCAAATCAAACGCCCTTGAGAGATCGAGAAATCAGGTATACACTGAAGTGTACTTATCCGTACAATAGCGGACAGTCTGCTTCAGACATAGTATGGCAGTCTCCGTAGACCGGTTGCGTCTAAACCCGAACTAAGCGTCGTGAAACTTGAGATGCCGCTCAAGCTCCTCGTCCATTAGCCTATCCAGTATCTTGGCTATAATCGTTGCCAAGGATATGAGCCTATAGTTAGTGTGGTCTGTTATATTACCCGTTTATTTTTCGGAATCGGAACTACTATGGTCCTTAACATTGCTTTTGGCAAATATAAGTGGCTTATGCACAACGAGCAGAACATTGCAAGGTCTCGGGGTAGATGAGAACCCGCATATTTAAAATGTTCAATACTCAAACCATCATGCCCTGGTGATTTCCCGCTCGTCATATTTTTAATAATACGTCTAATCTGCTTTGCGGAGAACCGAATGAGCTTCTCTTCATTGAGGATCCTACCTTCATAATACCTAGTAGGAGTTTCGGAAATAGGTGAGCTGACTTCAAAATGCCTTTTGAACATTTTCGCAATGCCTACTTCCGTATTACAATTATTCACCATCGCAGGCAGACTCGGTCTAATATTCAGTTTGAACGTCTCTTTCCAGAATTGTTCAAAATTATTTGATGCCCTGTGAGATGCAACGATGTCCATTTAGATTTTATCTTAATTTTTCTGTCACTACTATAGTTTGCCTCTAAAAACTTTCTTGCTTTCTATCATGCGCTCCCACAGCGCACCCTCCCTAGGTTTGTTATTAGACAGCCAAATCTGATGATCAAACCGAGCCCTCTGATGTGCTTCGCGCACATGCCTATTCCACACAATTACTTTTTTATTAATTTTACGGGACACCTCCCCATTTCACCTCCTGTGCTGCTGCATCGGATATAATTCTGACTATTTGTTCATACAAACTATCTAGCTCTCGTTTATGTGAATTATTCGTGCATGATTTATCCGCGCACTGTGTAAAAGATTCCGGAAAATGTATCGCTCGAAAATTTGTATTACATAGATCATGATATTTATCAATCGACCTATAATTCCACCTTACCTTATTATTTTGTTCCTTACTGATTTCAAATTAAGGTAACATTACAAACATATCACATTTTATCATGAGAGGTCTGTGATCAGACCAATAGACGTCCTGACCTACACTTACATTTCTTATAGTAAATCGGGCCGACGGTGTCACTGAACAGTGGTCCAACCACCTTAAACTACCATTTTGTTTAGTAATGAATGTGTGCGTATTTTAATTAATGCCTATTATTCCATATCCGCGCACACCCATGAATGTTCTAAGGTAAAAATACATAAATGATTCCAGAACAATCTGCCGGGATGAGAATTAAAAAACATGCGATTAAATCCAGCTAAAATGCTTCTCAACACATATTTTTTACGAATTAGGTGTTCTATTGATGGCAATTAATACACCTTGAACATCAAGAAAATTTGCTTCACAATTTTTCTGTTCTGAAACACGTTATTTAAACTAAATACTTTCTATGCTGGTTTATTCTACTTCTACATAACTTGTTTCTAAGCTTATGCAGTTGAGTACCTATATTAATTAAATCCTTTGCTCACAGCGCTTTGCGGTTAGGAATTAGTGAATCAGTTAACTCAGCTGTAAATTTTCATTAGAAGAAGACCAACAAACTATGACGATGGTAAAATATTTTGCTGTATGTAATTACGGCAAAATATTTTATTGCATTGTAACGTTTAAAAAAATCGACTATGAATGTATATTATTTCAAATTTATTTCTTATCCAAAAATCTTCATCTAGGAATAGGTCAGGATTGTTATAGGGTTTTAATAATAATATTATTAATTAACTGCCAGAATCACACTTAAAAAAATAACTGTATGCGAGCGGTCTCGTATACTTAATTGATAGAGTGATAAGTAGGTGATATAAAATGATAGAAACTGAGAATTAGATGTAAAAATTTGTTATAATTAAATTGATAGGTAAAAAATTGATATAAAGACTAAAATTAAATGATATTGATATGATGAGCTCGCGCGGATGATTAACGTGAACTGATTGATTTTTGCTCTACTTTCGACGACGCCGCGGTAAACGCTGACGCTGAGCTATTGTACGTGCAAGGCCCGTACAAATTCATTTACTTACGTTCTAAAAAAAAATGTTCAGAAACTAAAACCCGACTACTAAAAACACGCTCTAAAAAGTAGGAAACAAGTAATAGTCTCCGCTGAAATATTTATGTATTACGTCATATTGATAGAGATATTATGTTGAAAGGGTAGCCGTGATCAGAACATGCTCTTATGGAAGGTAAGGAATAAGAAGGTTTAAGAGTAGAAGTTTTCATACGAATGCGATTGGATGTTAGGATTTATGAATAGGTTTATATTAGTATAGGAAGGGAATTGAATGTGGAAATCAGATACTCGGTTTTGTTCAATATATATAGCGAGTTAACAAAAAATTGTTGGAAATCTTCCATAATATTGAAAATTAAAAATTATTGGGCTGATCACCCAAGAAGTTTTTTTCTAATTTCATATTGATGGAACGATTTATTTTCGTACAGTCTTAGATAATTGGTTTTCGAATGGTTAATAGTAATAGTGGATAGTATAAGGAAAGATAAATAAGTATTTGGCACCCTGTAGGGGTACAAGAGCACAAAATTATCCTTCAGTTTGATCATGGTGCAAACGAGATTTCTCTATGAAAACTGGTAAGGAAACAAAACGTCTTAAAACTGTGGCCCTTATGATTTATGAAGTAAAAGTAGTAAAAGTAGCGCGACTTAATGAAAAATTCATTAATGTAGCCAAGAAAATAATAACATGGTGAAAAGAAAGAATAAATAAATAAATACCAAAAAGGTATATTTAAATGTAGCCAATACTGTAAGATGGAGTAATGATTGTAGAACTTACTAAAGCATGTGAAAAGTAAATTAATAAAGGGTAAGAAATAAAAAAATAAAATAAGCGCAAAGGAATGGGATTTTTTGGTAAGAATAGGTACATTTCTTTTATTATGTTTAAATGGTTAATGCCGGAATTGTTATTATTTTCGTAAAGCTATTTATACTGAAAGTTTTGTTTTTGAACCTGTATTATGTTTATGTTATTAGAAAAAAATCGATTCTTAATCTCAAACTTTGTTTTGTCAGTTTCGCTAAATAAGATACTAAAAATAATTAAAAATATGTAATAAAATAAAACTTAATGTAAATATAAATTTGGTCCATGTAATGTTTTTTGTGAAAGAAACTTCAAGAATATAATAACATTATAATAATATTACATGTATATAAGTATACATATAATAATCGTAATATAATAATCAACGAATGCAGAGCATTAAAAAAGCCGACTTCACGTCAAAACTGTGGCTGAGTTGATAATGTCATCAACTTAAACATTCTCCGAAACAATACATATCTTTTCAAAAGTTTGAAATTTTCAATGCAGTGGTCAACCGATTTAGATGAATTTTAAATGGGACCAGCTATTAGGTATTTTCTATCATATGAAACATCAATTTTCAAAATCAATTCATAATTGTCCGTAATATCGTGTATCTGGGACACAAAAAAAAAACATACAGACAAATTGAGAACCTCCTCGTTTTTGGAAGTCGGTTGAAAATAGATACTTTGCCGTTTTTATCTTATCTTATCTTTAAAATATTTTTAAGATAAGTAATTTTTTATGGAATTTTATTAATAATTCCTGAACCTATGTTTATAAAAAAAAGTATTTATCAATATGTGGTAAAAAAAAATAGAATTAAGTAATTTTTTTGTAACATTGCCGGGGAGGTATAGCGTTTGACGCACTTCCCCATTATACATCATAATATAATATTCAATATAATATCTTCTTCTAACTAAACAACACAATTGTTCCCGTCGTCCATCCTTGGTATTATTATTACTTGTGACATCACAGCCTCCCATGACTATCCAACCAAATTTTGTGTTAAGTTCTTTTGACTGACCCTGAGCACCCTGTCTAAGCCCAGAGAACCGACGCGAAAACATTTGCATTGAGCAGCAAATCAATTGGGCCCGGACAAGCAAAGCCATGATCAGCCAAAACTAGTCTATTCAGATGTTTTCTCTTTGAGTTATCTATTTGGCACGATGGTTGATCTGCACAAATAGTGGCCAACACTAAGGCTTTCAAGTTAAATTTATATTTGCTATCATGGAGTAACATTAACTTACATGATAGCAAACTTTGAGGTTGGGCCGAAGAATTTCCTATGCCGCTAACGGTCTGGTCTATGCTGTTAATTTGCAAACCTAACCGCTTAGCGCAGGGTGCAGTGATAAAGTTGCATGCACTCGCAAAATCTAGCAATGCCCTGACTGCATGCCAATTTCCCTTGGAGTCCCGGAACAAAACCCTAACCGTGGAAAACGAAACATTACTAACTCTTGTGGCAGATGTTAATGCTACACTAGGAAGCTGGTCAACTATGGGCTGGTTGGTATTATCACCCTGTGCTGCTGTCTTCAAGGGCCTATTGAAGTGTAACAGTTTAGTGGTGTGAGTAGTTGCACACCTTACAACGAAAACGAGAGGGGCATAGTTTTATTTGATGGCCACTTGATAAACAGCACACACAAAGCTCCTTAAAAAAATAAAACCTCGCATCCACATCAAGGTTTATAAAACCTGGACAACTAAAAATATTATGCTGCTTAGTGCAAAATGTACAGGTTGGGATAGTGTTTACTATACGTGCCAGCTTAGGATTCTGGTTGGCTTTATAATTTGAAAGGTCAATTCCCGAAGTTTGTAAATCTCTAATATGTTTTTCTATAAATGTTTGTAGTTCATGAAATTGCGGAATGTCATCCAAGTTATACTCCAACTGGAATGCCTCTTGCATCTGCCTATCTAATTTAGACCATAGCAGATGGAAAAGCATAAAGTTCTTATCAGGCAACTGATACTTTTCCAACACTGCTAGGTTCCCGACAAAAGTTCTGTTTACCCGCTCTAGCTCTGAACCCGTTTTAGACGAAATTGGTTTGCAGAATACTAATCTCTCATAATAATTGGTAGCTATCTGTCCCTTCCTATCATAATATTTGGACAGACTATGTAACTCTCATTGCTGAGAGGATAATTTTTGATTAAATTGTATGCACCATTTTGCACACTTGACACTAAATAGTGCAGCTTTTCTACATTTGAAATGTTCCTATTATGTATCAAAGAATCAAATAGCTGTTTGAATGATATCCAATTTTCTAACTTTCCATCAAATAGCTTTATACTAATTTTGGGCAACTTTGCACACACAGACTCAGCAACTATAGTTTTAGCTTCACTTTGAGCCTGTTTCCTCATGAACCTTTGAACAAGAAGCTTTTTGAATTTCTGTTCAAAGTCTATGGTAACCCCGCACTTAGCCCATTGCTCAGCTTTGTTGCAAGTTGTCAACAGCTTGCGCTGAGCATCGTAAAACTCGTTGGCTCACGTCATCCTCAATATAGCCAACAAGGTCCGAGGCTCCCATATACTCGAGGTACATTACCGCGTAATCCCGAGCAATTCTATTTACATCCGCAATCGCATCCAACTGAGCATTACTTTTCTTTTCTGCCATTATCAATAAATTAAGATTGATTCAAACTAAGACAACAATGAAAAACAAAATATAAATAAACAAAGTGTGATTGATTTACAGAAGGGTGACAGAAAAGAATTTGACACTGACAGATACTGGGCAATTGACGGACGTGACAGATGTCAGTGATCGAATGACAATATCAAAGATAATTTGTAACAGTGCCAATATACATACATACATAACCTCACGCATGTCTCCCCTTGGGGTAGTGCCAATATAAAAATACAAAATTATAAATTCACAACTACCAACCAACTTTTTATTGTAACGGCCGTTGAAGTAATAAAATTACCCACGATTACAAATTATAAGTTATAAATACAATAAATAAATGAAATTACGATAGTACAAAAGGCACTGTACCTAAGATCCGGCTCGAAGGACTAAAAACTGAACGATTTTTGAAGTGAACTGTATAACGATGAAATTAATGAGTATAAAAATGAAATGGATGTGAATGATGGTGCAAAAAAATAACTGTGAATGAACTCACCTCGTACAATCGAAACCTCATCGTCACTGTATCCTTGGATTGAAATCAGTTTATCTAGACTTACCTCAGTCGCTCTGCGAATAGCATTTTGTGATCTCTGTGTTATCTTGTAGTGTTTTCTGGAGATTTATGCGCGGCGAGTTGAACTGAGTTTCCGGGTTCAAATTCTAATAATGACGAGATAATGTGGTGCTTATAATATTAGAAAATATGTATAATACCAGCCACGTTATAATATTATTGCACCAAAATAGATATGGCCATACGTGAGCGTAGCAAAATGGTGGTGCGTCAATGGGGTGACAAGTTGAGGCATCGATTTGGCTTCCTTTTGGTACCTATATTTATCTTCCTCTAGGATTCAAAAAAGCAAGTGAAGGAGCGAACGATAAAGTGTTGCCAAATTACAAACTAAAAACTACACTGTTTAATATTAAGTGTTGCCGATGCAAAAAAATACGAATATTCAAGCCTAACCAGAAGCAAAATGCCTTTTTACTGTGGTTTGGAGATAGAATTTATCAGTTCGCCTTAACGGGCCGGTAAGTTTATTGATGCCATTGCTCAAATTCGCCCTGGCTTCAGGCAGTCTAGATTATTAGTAGTAATTAATTATTTATTTTTTCCTGTTCAGCTTTGTAACTACTTTTTGGAAATAAATATATTATATTATTATATTATTATTATTATTATATATTTCATTGACTTGATTACGAGTTTCTATATTGAACGGACACTTTGCTATGCAAAACAGACATTTTAAAATTATTTTACTGAAAATTTTCTCTGTTTTCACAAAACTGTCATTAGGGTTGAAAACTAATATTTTTGTCGCCTTTTACTGCCTCGATTATAGTTCTTTCAATTTATGATTTCATACCAACCTTTTGTAAAAAAAAATATTTTTCATGGTCCGTGTTTTCATTTTGAATAACAATTTTAATTCTTTATTTTAGCAATTAATTACACTAACACATTGATATCTTTCCCTCTTCCATCGAATATAATGTCGATACAGTCTGGTCCACCTATTCAATCAGATGACTTTTTATATTTAGTACATCACTTCATCAAACAATCTGTCATTGCTCAATTCTAAATCCACCCAAATAAACACTGGTTTTCGAATAATTCTGTTATTCCAATATCAGTGAAATTTTAAGTGAAAGTGCATTACAAAAAGGTAAGTAGTCATCATTTTTATATTAATATTGCTATTACATATAATATTTTTCATGGTCCGTGTTTTCATTTTGAATAACAATTTTAATTCTTTATTTTAGCAATTAATTACACTAACACATTGATATCTTTCCCTCTTCCATCGAATATAATGTCGATACAGTCTGGTCCACCGATTCAATCAGATGACTTTTTATATTTAGTACATCACTTCATCAAACAATCAGTCATTGCTCAATTCTAAATCCACCCAAATAAACACAGGTTTTCGAATAATTCTGTTATTCCAATATCAGTGAAATTTTAAGTGAAAGTGCATTACAAAAAGGTAAGTAGTCTTCATTTTTATATAAATATTGCTATTACATATTATATTGATTCAAATTTACGGTCCTTTGGAATTCTGGAATTTTTAGGGTGATAATAACCAAATTTTCCGTTCCAAAATCGACACGTGGGATGAAATTAGCAATTTAGAATACAAAAAGTATATTTCCACCGTCCCTGCTATCAGGGCAGACAATGTATGAAGCAAAGGCAAAATTCCTTTATAAAATTCCATAAGATTCTAAACGAGAGATAAATTGTATTATTTTACGCTCATATTTTCGCAAATTGATAATTTTGCGACGTCGCGTGGTAAATTTATAAACTTACGGATATCCATTCATAAGATTCTAAGCGGTTCGACCAATCACAGCAGAGCGTTTAATTTTACGCTTTTTTAAAATACGGAAAAAAATACATTGCTCGCTGATTGGTCAAGCAAACAAACAATTACAAAATTTGGCTTGTCAACACTTATGGTTTTTGGCGCTTCGCCGGCCGCTGCCGCGGCACTGCTCACTTCGTCGCTCAGCTTGCGCACGTGTGGCCTATATCACAGAATAAGTAATAGTACCGTTGGTACAGAAGAATTACTCCGCAAGAAGATCTAAATAAATTCGAGTCTTGCTACGACGCGATACGGGGGAATTCAGCTCGCACAGCATTAGGTACTTGCAAATTTATATACCTAGAAGTTTTGTCTCTTTCTATCGCATGCCTCTTATCTTTTCTTACGCTGTTAGGGTTGCTGCCTAGTGAAGAATAATTAATCTCCTTATTTGTAATTAAGTGTCTACCGATGTAGGTATTACTGTTATTCTACCTTTGTAAAATATATTATTTCAACTTACCTAAAGTATAAAATTAGAAAAAGTTACGACGAATAATTAGTAATACTTCCTATGTTTTGTTTACTAAATTGAACATAATCAAATCTAAACATAATCTAATTGAATATTTGTTTCTTTTTATGTCCATTTTTAAATACTATTTGCGACCTCGATCATACAATTACTGTGAGTGCTATTAGGTAGGTAGGCAACTACAACGCGCGCGCGTGACACACGACTGATACGAAATACGCCTGCGGAGCGCTTCGCTGTAGGTAAATAACGGATTTACCGCGCGGAGTGAGCCAGGCCTGCCTATATGTATGCAACCTAACTGCTCTTCTTTGCTGCACTCGTCGTCGCACCTAACCGTTTCAACAATTTTTTTTTTTTCCGCCACAGAAAGCTTTACTACCAACTTGACGCCCCTAAGGGAGCCACAGAAGGAGAGGAGGTGAATGCTTGATGCACGAAGAGGGGACCTTTGGGGGACTACCCCGCCAGCCAATCCCTAACAGTGCGGGACGCACCGAACCCAGCGTTACCCGCTAAACACCCCCTTTGCTGAGTTGTCCCGAGTTGGGTAAATCTCATCATCTGAACGACAGCCAATTGGAGTCAGAGGCTGCGTACAGTCAGAGTCTTCCGGTGCATTTATACTTTTAAATTTGACCTATTCAACCAATCAGAGCTTACTTATAATTTTACGAGTGAATTCGGTAAGTTTATCAATTTACCAAAATATGGGCGTAAAATAATACAATTTGTCTCTCGTTTAGAATCCTATAGAAGTTTATAAGTTTCCTAGTAAATTTATAAATTTACGGAATTTATTATTTTCCGCTGACATAATACTGATCTCCAAATATTTCATTTTGTATTCTAAAGTACCTTCCTTTCTACATAATTTTACGAGAAAGGTACTTTATCAGTAATAAGATCTATTAGTAATATCTCTGGGAATATCTTATGTAAATTAATCCAATATTTTACAAAGCGAATCTTTGGAGTGTTCTACTCTGACCCCATATACCTAAATCATTGTTTTGTTAGTTTTAAATCAACTTCGCATTATTACCTTTTAATCCTAGATTTGGGCACATCCATTATATTATGTTTTTGAAGGATATAACTGACTAAGGTAAAATCTTAAAACCTTTCTATATTTTTTAAAGATTATAATGTTATTCAGTAATTGACTTTCCGTGGTCCCTCCCGCTGGGGTTGTTTAGTTTTAAGTCAAGGGTGACCAGCCCTCTATTCTAACAATTTAATTAAATTTAATAGTGCGGCTTAACTTCGTTTTCCTCTGAGACATTAATAATGGTCCGACGACAACATAGTATAAAAATAATAAATTGTTAGAGGTTACAGATTGCGTTTTTTCATATCTTATTTTGTTAGAGCCTAAGGGCACTTAAGTAAAGAAACAGGTTTCCGGTTCAGATAAATTATATGCTAATCAATTTTGAACCATATGGGCAATTACCGTAATTTACTTAATTACTGTATTGTAATTCAACTCGGCCGCATCTTTGAAATAAATGCCTACAGCGCCGCGATCCGTTACCATGTGACATGGTAACGAACAAAAAAAGTTTAAAAATCCTATTAAAAAAACACATGGCTTTGGAAGTTTTAATTGCCAGTTAGGCATAACAGATAACCTACTCTACAGGCCATATCAATTTGGCCGGCGATGCTAAACACATGTATATCGAAATCATTATATTTTAGGCCCACAATTAAAAATCTTATAATAAATGCATAGTCATTTTAGAGAAATATTAGTAGCAGTACATTTTCACACATCCAAAAATACCAGCCATGGTTAAACGTGCTAAACAGTTTAAAAGGTTACACCAATAAATATTGCAGCCCAGTGAAGCTATGGCGGGTGGCAAAGATAATACAATTATCGAGATAGTTTGTGAGGGTATAGGTGTATATTTTTGCACCTATTTTACCTTAAAGCTCTTGGAAAGACTAAGATGGAAATCGTGTGCGTTAGAGTAGTTGGTTGTCTGTTGCGTTGGTCTGTGCGAGTTGATTCAAAAATTGGCTCTCCGATACTTTTGATTCTTGTAGTTATCTCTCGTTTATTAGTATGCTGTCTTCGACATCCGTGAGTCGCAGCTAGTAGTTATGCATGCGCATAAGAATAGGTTTTTAACAGAGTAAATCTAATCGAATCTTAATTGATACTGCAGTGCGATCACAGAACTTTATCGAATCGTTTGTTAACGAATGTTCGTATAGTATGGAGACGGTTTTTAAGAAAAAAATGAAATCTATCCATTGCTGCACGGCCAGCTTAAATAAATGTGTGCCTTGTTTATTTTGAATGTTTGTAAACATGTTGTACTCATAAATATCTGTAAAATAAAAAGTTATAATGTTACTCAAAACTTGCAACCGACTCCATACTATACGAGCATTCGTAAACATTCGTTAATATACGATTCGATAAAGGTCTGTGATCGCACTGCTGAATCGAATCCGAATCGAATCTCATGTCACTCCAGTTCAAAATCAGCATCTCTATCAGCGTCTAGGCGTAAAATACTTTTCATTACTTTATAATTTGGTATCCTTCCATCTACAAACCGAACCAAGGGGTTATTAAGTTTTTCAATATTTAGACGTTGCAATATTCAGCCACAGGTCATTCGGAGTCATCGATCAATGTCAAATAAGGTTAGATCCAATTCGATGGTAACAAAATGCTGGAACTATTCTATTCCCCTTCAAACGAACGCAAATCAAAGTGCTCCGAAAGAAGTTTGAAAGTAATATTGAAGTGGATCGTTTATTTAATTTAATATTTATTAGATCGCATTTACTATTCAGAACTCCTGTCATTTTTGCAGTATAGGGTTCGTTTATATTGAATTACATTGGCATTTTGTACAATTTTGTTTCTGAAATTGTACAAAGTGCCATTTTCATTTTATCAGGTTGATAGCAACAAAAACATTGTAAGTGCAATTTGTGAATTCCAGGGTAGAACAAATGTTGTGGAAATTGATGTGGAGAAGGTGCCTGGAAGAGGTGATGCGCTAATTAAAATTAACCCTGTGTATTTATGATGCAATGTATCGCTAGAGTGCGGCCGTTGAGAGAATGCGTTCCTAACAGCTCCTTATGTCCACTGAATAAAGTTCATTTCCGATTCGAAGAGGCAAAAAGCTATGCTTTTGACAGCTGTCAGGAACGCAAAATCCCACCGGCCGTACTTTAGTAATTATAGTTCGCAAATTTTAATACTAGAGCTAGAGTTTCGGATTTATATCACCAGTCAACACCAACGACGCGCCGGCCACATACGAAACTCAAGAAATTTAAGCTCTGTTATCATAAAACTGTAACGTTACTGACTGAGTGACTGAGGTACTGAGTGACTGACAGACAACGTACAGCCGTAATTACTGGGCGTAGAGAGCTGAAATTTGGAACATATATTCTTTAGGGGACGAAGGGGTGCACTAAGGAAGGAATTCCCGAAATTCCCACGGGAACGGGAAATATAGGACTTTTTAGTTTGTATGAAAAATCTTATTCCTTGAGTGCACCGATGTGAAACTTGGTGTGAAGATTTTTCAATGTGTGGCTGGTTGTGTTATGAAAGAAATTCCCGAAATTCCCACGGAAACGGGAAATATATGATGTTTTAGTTTGTATGAAAAAATCCCATCCCTTGAGTGCATGGATGTGATACTTGGTATAAAGGTTCTTCAATAGGTATCTAATTGTATTAAGTAAGGAATTCCCGAAATTCCCACGGGGTCGGGAAAAAATTGACATTTATGTTTATGTGCGTACGAAGTTGCGGGAAAAAGCTCGTGAAGCACATTCGCTTGACTCGAACACCCGCGCCAAGCTTAATGCGTCGAGCAATTTCCATTTGGAGCTTAGCTAGAGGATCAAAGTTGAATCAAACGATTTCACGAAGCTAGAAATAAAAGCTATGCCCCACGCTACATATGTAGCCCACGCGTGTACGCAAGTATTAGTTTGGGCCAAGCAATGTGGTGTAATAGATGGTAATAACGTTCCTGTTAGTACTCCCGCATAGTAATGAGGACTGGCCAATATTTGGCATACAAAACTATGCAGTACTAAACTAATTGAGGAGCTTATTACAAAAACGGCATATCTTTTTCAGTTGCAAATTTAGAAAAAATTAAAAAACTTCAATACTTTCTAAATATTAATGTTAACAACAAAATATTATCAAATTATAAATCCGTTAGGCTAAAGCTTTATTTTACAGTAATATTACGCATTTATTTTGCTCTGAGTCACAATATATTAAAAAAAAATATTCATGCATTTAAGCAGTTTTTGTAAAATTGTGTTAGTTATTTAGGTTTTGCTATAAAATTTTCAAAATTTAAGAAAGATGTGTTGTATTTGTAAAAAAAGTAAAAGCACAAATGGAGTATTGATATGAAATATTAAGCTTTAGATAGTTACTATTATATAATATTATATATGAGTAGGTATTCTGTTTTGTTTGTTATTTATTATCAACCTTGAAAATAAAACAAATACAAATAATATTGCCAAAATTTAATGAATTTGCAAAAATACAAAAAAATTAATTATAGTATAATCATTCTTCTTCCACTCCACTACTGTTATCTTCATTATCTATATCATTATTTGATGAAGATGAAGAAGGCTTGAGTCATGTTTGATGTTTCCAGCAGATTTTTATAAAAGTTGTGGCTGTATGGGTTTGATAGATATTGATCAGTCATATTTTAGAAATAAATAACATTTTCTTGCACAGCGTAGTAATAAACAACCGATAAAAACGACCACAGAAAGAAAAAGTAATTGATTGATTGACTGAGAGATTTTTTTACAAAAACTAGATAAATGTGAAGAGTTATGTAGCTTTTGCCAAATATTGTTACAGATAAGATGTTTTTGTAAAATTGGTGATTTTTTACCACACGATTACTTGCAGTAGCGTAGTTTTTGCAGAATATAAATAGTATCTATTTATAGCTAGTTTAACGATAAAAATAATACCAGCAAACAAAAACGTTAAAAAATGTCAGATATGTTGTTTTTGTAAAAAGCTCCTCAATTATTATAAAACTGCGGCGTAGAAAACCAAAATTCTATTCTATCTATCACGCAGAGATATACAGAGTGAACCATTTAGTTTGGTCAGCATGGGAAAGTCTGACACTGTATAATACTTTTGTTTAGAGTTTATGTTTCCCAACAGACTTAGTTTAAATGCTTTAGTTATACCTTAATCGCTACTTAAGATTTTTATAGCTTGTATAAATGTTTCAACGCCAGTGTAACAAATACTAACTCATTTAGTACATCTCTCACAGAAATCATATAAAACTAAGGTAATTAAAATAATATCGTATCTGAGATACCCCAACTCATACGAATAGGTACATACAACTACAACACACTTACCTACTCTCCTACACTACTTACCCAATATGTATTAGTATGATTGTCTGGGAATTTTATTTCTTCATTTTTTTTTCTTAATACTTCGATTCTATTTTCGTGGTATAATAAAAAAAAAGTGCGAGTCGGATCCGCATACAAAAGTAGCCGTTCCGTCGTCTACTAAGACACCGCCACTGAACGATTATAATTTGAAACACTATCACGTTGAAAAACGTTTACAATATAATACATTTACATACGTTTTATATAAATACTTATTCTTATAGTGGTAACAGATCATCTATGAAAATTTCAACCGTCTAAATATCACGGTTTAAGAGATATAGTCAGCTAGACGGACGGAGAGACGAATAGGTGGACTGCCGAAAGAATAGCGGAATCTTTGGGTACGGAACGCTAAAATCGAACTGTGCACCTCCGATCTCAATATACTTAAGAAACACTGTCGCGAAACGCCGATTCCCTGAAGGGGGTCCGTCGCTCGCAACTAACACTTAAAAACTTTAATTTTAATTTACAAAACGAGAAAGGCACTTAAAGTCACTATAGCACTGTGGAAAATGTTTGATTTAGACGTTTGGAGCTAGCGGCCCTCGGCCGCTGTAGACGCCGTAGGAGACCGCGGCTCACAGCCGCGGTAGTGGCGGAGGCAGCCACCAACAACCGCTTAGTTAGCGGCAGGGAGGCCGCTCACAGCGGTAGGAACCACCGCGAGGGTTGTAGCGCACGGCCGCAGCCGTGAAGAGCGCCGAGCAGAGCGGGTCGCCTCAGGTAGAGCCAGGACGTCGTCGCCGGGGAGGGCCGGCGGCTTTTTCCGGATCGGTCAGCCGTCCTCCAGCGTTCTCTCCCGATCTTTTCTCTTTTTTCGACTCCCTACATGTCTCCTCCGCGGACCTTTTTTTCTCTTCCTTCCCTGACTGGCGTTGTCAAAATCCTTGACATGTCATTTCTTTTTTTTATGACACATCGGCCAGTATAGCAGTAAAGAGTTCCAATATATTATATATTCTTTTATATTATTATATATATTTCTATATTTACAAACTAAATATACAACTTAAGGAAAAATATAAAACGAATCTGCTAAAAAGTAAGTACAGTAAGTAAGTATAACATTATATTTCCTAAGCTAAACCTAAGTATAACATAATTTGAATTATCTCTGCAAAAGATATAGTAAAAAGACTAGAGAATCAATGAAACAATGTTCCAAAAAACGCATTAAAAAGCATGGAGATAGATTTTTCTGCCCGTAAATAAAAACAACATTTGTTGAGAACGACAACAATCTTCAATATCGCTCGAAAAATTTCCCAAATAACAAGAATTCAAAATAAATAAAAAGATGCTAAATTTTCCATTTCTAAAGCTTATTCAAAATAACATTATTTGTTTTATTTAATTCCTCTAGTCTTTCAACAAAGGTGACAGGAAAACTTGGAATTTAAATGTTTCATAAGCTTTTACCTCACATTATTCTATTTTAAGTAAATAAGCTGAAGAAAACAGTATTATTGTTTGATTCTACTTTGTTGGTGAAAAACATGTCTGAGCCCCGTACAAGCATTTCAGAAATGTCTATTTAAGCCCGATCCCATTATCCAACGGGGCGTAATAACACCTTCATTTGTATCGAGAAGAAACAAATTTATATAGAGTTCCACCCACATAGTCTATCTATTGTCACTCAACATCTGGCGATGTTGAAAATAAAATTCAGTTACAAAAACAGGAAAATATAATAAAAATAACAGGTTTCAGTACCTATTGATATTTTTGTTTTTATATTTTTCATTTTTTACTATGCAACTAGAATGTAAATTTTAGAACCTTGTCATTAAAATACCATTGAGGTTTAAGCTTAGTGACATTATAATATGCTTTCTTTATTAATGCTGCACAAATCCGGCCCGTGAATCAATATTTCACATGCCTAATTTGTGTGCTTACGACACAGAATAGATAATAGTACTAGCGTACAGAAGTTGCACTCCTTTGATGTTGAAGAAAGCCGACATTTTAAATACCTAAACTTGGCGTGTCCGACTGCGCGCGATCTAAAATGTGCCTTGACGCCGCGAGTAAGCCTACGTTATTCTTCACGTTAAGGGTTGCCACAAGTACTAAAAATAAAATACCTACTAAATTTTTTTTGTACTTTCTTGTAATATTTATGTAAATGTAATTAAACTAATATACATTACAATTGCTTTACTTTAATATAATGCCTCATATATTTCTTGCCTTCTCTAAAATAACGATTATTAAATTTTATAGCAACATAAATGCGAAATCTTACAAATAGTTTGAAAAGAAACTCTGATGGGAAACATGGACATGGAGTAGTGAAACTAATATTTTTTATTAAATTGATCAGAGTATTAGCCGGGTGTTTGAGCATAACATTCTCAAAATTTTTTATAAATGTATTCTCCATTTCTTTGATAAAATTTGTAAAGGTTTCAGGTGAGAGTTTTAGGCCTCCATAAAAAGACAATTTATTATTGAAAGCTTTAAAATGCTTCAATATGTTCGTATCTCTTAGATGTGGGGTATTTTTTACATAGGTATCAAATTCGGAACATTGATGCTTTTGTGAATTCACTAATATTATCAATAAATCAGCAGCACAAATCAATCAGTCAGTTCACAAACAGGAAGTGCTATTCTTATGATGGTAAGAGTAGGTTAGGTAGGTACCTACGCGACGCGAGCGACCTGTCGAAAGAGCGCGTAAACATACGTACGCACGTCAGGAGCGTGACAGCCATACTGCGTTTGCACACTCAGTGTGAGCGAAGCGGTAGGCAATTATCTTATACCTACACACGAAGTGACAGAGCCCTGCTTATGATCAAATCGACTACCTTTTAGTCAATTTTAATATACCAACGTGATCAATTCTGTAAACAGAGTGGTTAACAATGTTAACATAACCAGGGTTTCCTGAATTTTATGGGTTTATTTATATTAAGGCCTCCATGTCTCTTTTCCACGCATCTAGTTTAAGACACACAACAATTAAAGTTGTTTAAATAAAATAAGTTTAAGATTGACAACAACTTAAAAAATATATTTCGTCTTTGGTTATTATTATATTCATGGTTACATTAGATTTGAATTGAAGATCGATAAGTGAGCGCAGACGAGAAGCTAGTTAATTTTAACACTCATTTACATTTTTGCCCAATTCGGGGCCCAAGTTGACACAAAATCATACACCGCAGGTCTTTCTGGGAGGCAGTATCCTAAAAATTCCAAAAAGGAAGGAGTCTTCTGAATTGACTTTTGATAATCTTCAAAGCTGATCACACCATCCAGATCAATGTCCATTCGCTTCAGTAAAATATCCACAAGTTCCTGAAAATTTAAATGACGAAATATAAATTAATCTGAATATCCAGGACGTGAAGCCTCGACCTTGTCCCTTAGCCTTGTATTTAATAACAATATTATGAACGTTGTATTTAATAACAATATTAGACGCGAAGTTTATCTTTATTTAGCCGCCAATTGTCTTTCTTTTAATTACTTCGTATCGTCGCCTTAAGCATAGCGCTACCCCATCTCTTCCTGTGGGTGTCGTAAGAGGCGACTAAGGGACAAACGAGAGGAAGGGCAGCAACGTCCTTCAGCGCCGTTATCCTTCTTCGAACTCCATGGTGCAGTAGTATAGACGCAAGTACGCCAATCGCGAGGTCACGGGTTCCATTCCCGCATGGAACAAGAATGAAAAAAAATTCCGGGTCTGGGGGTTTATCTATTTTTGTATTTATATTTTAGGTTCCCCTGCATTGTTCGCTGCATGGTTTCTCAAAACACAAGCTTTGCTTACTTGGCCATGAAGTTGGTGTGATTGTCTGAGTTTTTTTATTTATCTTTGCAATGACGATAACGTGTAAGATTCTTTACAGAACCTTAATTGTTTTCAGCCTCATTGATACTTTAGGTACTCATCTGGCGAAACATTTAATTCTCCTCTTTAATAAACACAAAAAACAAAACATCTACGTAATCTAAAGTGGCGAAGCTGCTACTTCAAAACCTATAACAATAATAAGAAAATCACTGGAACCTTGTTAGTATAATATGTAAAAATAATTGTGCCATGAATTTATTTTTAAGACTTTTATCTTATGTTTTTTATAACTTTTTTTATTGTTGTGTACTCTATTATTATTATTATAAAGTCTATTTTTTATTGTAATGAAGTATTTGAACGTATTGAAGTAATTTATACCCTGGATGGAAATAAATTCGCTACGAGGGCGGCGACGACGGGTATAAGGAAACATATCTCCAAGCGCCATCTACTGGGTGCCTTAAATACGAGAAATAAGAAAGAAGCAGGAATTTTTGCGGAATAAGCCGTACTTTTGGATTTCCTTGTGTACAGTTTCCACTAGTTTGACGACTACTCGAAGCTTACTTAAATAAGCAAAGGCAAATTAGAAACATAACATTGTCAAGTACAGGAAACGTTCATTACAATAAAAAATAGACTTTAAAATATTAACAGAGTACTCAACATAAAACATAAAATTATAAGTTGTTATTAAGTATAAAAGTAAATTTATTAAACCTAAAAAACATCAAGTAGCGCCATCTTCTGGACAGTGCAAACTTCACAATATGTTTCTGGAAAGCTTTTTCTCATAGAGTAAATAAAACGTAGTTAAGAACGCATAACGCCATCTATGTCTTAGAGTTCAAATTCTTTGGAAAGCGTGGAAGGAAAATTCCTTGCGAGAAATTTACGTCTTATTAGATTACTTAGTTTCAGAGTTTACCACCAGAGGCGTTTATTGCAGTATGGGAAGACCTGCTAAACTACGCGAAAAGAAAACAATATGCCGTCGTTTAATAAAGCATATTGATTAAATGCCATGACGATTTGCTTTTTAGACTTTTTGAATTGAAATGTAAAGGAATCAACCAAGTTCTGAAAATTTTCATAAATATTCTTGTGCCAGCCAAAATCGTTTTTCTTTTGTTTTTTTTTTTTTAAGAATAATTTTATTATATCCCAGCTTCTTGCAAAAGATAATAACAAAAACTTTGTTGATAATATCTATATCCTAATAGAGCGATCTGTAAATACCACCCACCAGCTCTAGCTAGCTTGGTGGTTCATGGTCTAAAAACCTCCTCGTCATCGAAGGGAGTGACCCAATATGATGAAATGTGATGAATCATAACTATTGCAAATTAGCCATAGTATCTGCAGCATATTCAGGAAAAATGAGATGTTTTCCAGCATTGTTAAATAGTTGGTAAGATTAGAGTTATAAAAAGTCCAGTATAATATCCACATATCGTGTATTTGTATTTGGAGTCGTATGACTAAAATGATTCGTTTAAAATAGATGAAACATATTAAAAATCAATAAAAACTCTAAAATACCGGTCATCGATAGAGTTTCATATATGATCAAGCAGCAAGCACTAGATTATCTATCGCCATCTACCCCCATTATACTATAAAGAAAATACGAAATCTTTACTTGGGAATTACACAAATTGCCCAATTCTCATTAAAAATCCTTTATTCCTTCCACACGAAGGTTAAAATAATGTTGTCAAAAAAGTAAGCTATCAATTAAAACATACATTGTAAAGCTTCAATTGTTACCAAATAATGTTTTTTAAAACAACCTTTTGATAATGAAATAAACAAGGATAGATGTCTATTGGGACAAAAACTATTCGCACACTTGTTCGAATGACCTAAATTGACTCAATATCATTGACACGGATAAAACCAATGATTTGCAAAATATATAGTTTCTAACCAGAACACGTCAAAAAGAGTAATACTATAATCTACTTTAACTACATGTGTAATAACTCTGCAATCATATAAACTTAAGGCTAGTAATTAATTAGGTCAACATTAATATTATTTTTAGGTGACAAAAATAATGAATTTGGCTTACTCTTTTAATTAAGTGAGCGACTGATTGCGAGTGACAAAGAATCAATGAAACAGATACTTAAAAACATTATTTAAGGGTGTTAATTAAACAGACTTCTTTAAATTAGCATTATTTCCCTCTAAAAATCTAAGTTGCCTTCTAAATAACTATTTCAGCCACAATTCGTGCCACAAACCACGTCGAGCTATTTAAAAGAGTTATAGGGTTTATGGCCGTGTATAACTATATGCAACCTAACTTCTCCTCCTCGCTGCGCTTTTCGTCGCACCTAACCGTACCGACTTCGTCTTCCAGAACGGAAGCCCTTCTTGTCGCATAATATTTTTCATCGCAATGTTAATGAATATATTACTTAGTAAAAAATAAATGTATGAATATAAACATTATGATTTTCAATATTTTACACCTAACCAACCTACTTGTTTTCTTATGATTAAATAGTCTGTGTTTTAATCGCTCACTTAGCAATTCAGTCGCAGTATTGATATTTAAATCCGTTCATTTTCATATTTTTTTCAAGACAGTCCAAATTTGTTTTTAAGTCGCTCGTTTTATTATTTCCCTTAACTAAATAAGCATAAGTACCGGTAAAGATTGAATAATCTGACACTGAAGAAAATCTAATAAAGTTACTTTCATCCAGGAAAGATTTAATTACCCTGATACCCAAACTTGTTAAAAAGCTCCAAATTCATGCTTTTAAGGAAGATGGAAAAGCTATCAAAATACAGCTATTAAGTGGTACTATGTCTTTTTAAAACGCAACAGCTACTTAAAATAACCGCTTCAGGTATCCTCGCGCTTCTGTTGTTCATACAATAACTTCGTTATCGCCTGCTTATGTCAAAGAAGGTTCTGATCTCAATAAAACTGATTCTGACAAAGATGAAACAGGATGGAAAAATACAGATCAGACAGACTCGCCTGATGTTTCTTCTTTCTACAAACATCCTTTGTAATCCTGGCATAACGAACTGTTTAAGCCAAGATTGCCTGTTCCAGTCCAAAAACTGACAGGAGGACGACACATATCCAAAGAAATTATTTAAAAAAAAAAAACAAAAAAAAACTAAACAAAAGAGTACAAATGTAGGGCGAGAAGGGATGTCGAGTTTTTAGTATGGAAAGACCATGTGGTGCCCATTATATGCTCGGCTTTTCATCCAAGAAACCAACTTTTTGTCTACGCACTCTAAAAACATGGAACCAAATAATTATCATGTCCTATTGCAATTTCTGAACACATGAAAAGATTGGGTGTCATAGATAGGTTTCACCATAGTAAAAAATACGGGGAATGAATTAAAAAACTGTTGGAAGAGAAGAGACTCTTTTATTTTGTGCTAGATGTAGCTATGTAGCTATAACAAATAACTAAATATTTTACTCAAATAATTTAAGAGCACATAATTCGGTGAACCAAAAATCTTTTAGATTTGTTCTCTCCAGGCCTCAATAAATAGCATGACATCCCGAAAAAGAAATGTTTGAAGTATGCTGGGGCATACATATTCAAAAACGCGAGTATCAGCGATAAAAGCATCAAAATAAAGCTTTCAGTATTATCAAAAGTAATTCAATTCAGAAATGTCGGTCAGCATTTCCCAGAAGCTATAGTAGTGGTTGTATACTTTTTGTATAGCGAAATAATATAGTGACGCTGTCGGTTTTGTGGCAGTGCAACAAAAACAAACGTAACTTAATATTTAATACGATACTACTCGTAAAAAAGTTCCTTTACATTTTTCTAAAGAATTCCATCACAACAACAATTGATTAGCCGGTAGTAGCAAAAATGTTGCCGTCAACACTTTTTTAAATACCTTTATTGGTTAAAAGTATTGAATATCATTTTAATGTTTCATAGAGTATCAAAATCAAAGAATCTATTTCAACATAACAACAAAATAAGCATTTATTTGTATTGCAAAAGGGAATCGCCCATATACAATCTTCCAAATATTTAACTCTAAGTACCTTCTATGAATAATATTTTCATAGAAAGCTTTCAAGTAAATAAATAAAATTGTATTATTTTTTCCTTTTTGCGTGTCATTTTATATGTGTCCGAATACTAAATATTTGCATCCGGATTGTCAGCGAGCCATATGAGGTTGGATGTCTAAGCATGCTGTACCTATTTAAAGCTTAACAAACCTGAGGGTTTATAACTGTTCATATTTTCTATACCAATGTGTTTTATAATATAAAATTATATGATATATTATGATATATTTTTTAAGAATTTGATATGACCTTTTAATTGGTGGTTAATCGTAGTGGTTCAAACCAGGTAAAACATACAGAGATGGCTTTAGTAACAACAAAGAACTTTGTGGGTTTTTTTTCTACTAGTTGTACAGATATCGAGAACCTGTCTCCTAAATTAGGTCAAACCAGTATCTTGGAAGTAACACTAACCTGCACTGCTTCTTCAACATCATCATCTGTGGATGACTTTGCCAGGCTTTTTTTCAGTAACTGATACATGATTTCACGTCGAAGGTAGCCCTCTCCGAGCAAATCATAGCACTGGTAAGATAATACAGAATGAAATTCTATTTGTCATTTAAATTTTTTACCAGAAAATTTACAACAAAATTGAACTAGAGATCTCAACACATCAGTAATGTCTTGGGTGAGTAGAGTCCTTGCATTAAACGTGCGATAAGTCTAAAGATTCCTCTTAATAATTGTTTACTCCAAGCCGATGTCGGTAATGTGACTAATATTGGCCATTACTAATACGATGTGACTTGGTTACCTAACTTGGTTTTAATAATTATGTCACGCGGGGCGCAATAGAGTTGCCCTGCGGCTCAATTCTGTAATTATGTACGGTGACGTGCACGTGACGTACACGTGACGTGCATGTTTTCACCCGAATTTCACCAGTTTCACAGAACACCGGCAAAATGTCACATGTTGACATAATGCACCTTTGTCCAACAAGGCTTTTTTGGCGCTTGGATGATGACGTCAGACGTGAGGGTGAAAAAAGAGTTACCATTCCGTAAAATTTCCCTATTCTCAGGGAAAACTATGAATGCGTAAACTTTAGTTTTTTTTTTTCATGTTTGAAAACATAAATTATTTCGTTTTATGTACTAAAAAAGGCAAGTCGCGTAAACTTTGAGAAAAACGTTAGTGGTACAGGATCACAGGGTTGATGATATAAATATAAGATTAAGCAAGAAATATAATATGTAAAGTAACATGAAATAAATATCATGTTTTTATGATACATTGTTTTTCTCGTCATCCTCGTCACCAATACTTTCTTTATAAGCTATCTACTTTCAGTCATATATTAATTAATTTAATTATTTGATGCAGTTAGATTAAACAATCTTCGCCATATTTAAAACAGCTTAATAAAACAATACTTTTCTCAAACATGTTTGGAAATTTGAGCACTATTTTGACAACCTTCTTCGAGATCAATCGAACTTGCTGTACTGGTCGAGCAGCGGCCGACAATAGTTGTATGAAAATCCATATCTGTCATGCTAAATAAATTAAAATGTAAAATCATATATGTCGTGTAATTTTAAAAATGGAACTAGCTTCAACTCCGCAACATGGCGACCAAAGAGGTAATTTATCAAAGGTTTAATTTAAATTTCAAACTGGCTTGTACATAGAAAAAATTGTACATTCAATACCTAATTGTATTTTCTAATAAAGGTTCTGAATTGTACTTCTTAGTTTTATTTCCGCGCATTATTTGACCGCAACGAGGCATTGAAGGACTTACGTAGGTGTGCCTCGGCTTCGCCTCGGCCCACATTCACACGTTCGTCCATCAATGCCTCTCTTGCCGGCCGCTGCAGTAATTTACTGTACTTAAATTTTCACTCGAGTTTTATTCCTTTCATGAAATATTTTCGAATGGATAAAGTATATGCAAGATGTAAATGTTACAATTTGTATGTAATAGTAACACTAATTCACTAAAGAACTATTCTGAATATTCATATAAGTATTGTCACCAAATCATGTAATTAGTGGAAACAACGAAGTTTCTGAAACTATTTTTCATCAATCTGCTTCATTGTTTAAAGGTAGGCTATAACTATATTTATTTGCGATAAAAATATTTAGGCTGTAATTGCATTATAGTTATCAAGAAATTTGCCACGTTCATATATTTTTAAACGTAATTAAAATAATTGAAATGAATCTCAACACAAAATTTTGTGTGATTTTATAATTTAATGTGCGGTTATCGGATTTCGAGCCGTCAACATCAATGCCATTTCATTTATGGGATTACATGAAAATTAATACAATTATAGTTATCGGTACAGAAAATTAAAACAATTATAGTTATCGGCACAGCACCAGTGTTTAATGTTTATGCGAGAGTAATTTTTTAACAACGACTTAACCCTGATTTAGCCTCGATCTCGCCTTAAAAAAACTGTTTCCTTTTTGATCGCTGAGCGACGAAATTTGCTGGCAAATATTATTTGCAGGGTGATGGGTGCTACTGTCCAGTAGAGGTCGTTCACCTTTAACGACACGTGTATCCAGTGATAGTAATGGTGCGTACAGATTGCTGTAATGGAACTTGTAATGTAACATTCTGCGCACCACACGTACAAATACGCAACGTGCGCAAAATGTTACATTACTAGTTGCATTACAAGCAAACTGTACGCACCATAAGAGTATTCTAAGTTGATCATACTACTCACCTTGAAAACGAAAGCAATACGTTCATCCAGAGTGCCCCTCAAGAATAATGACATCGCTTTACCAAATGTGCTCATAGTAACGTATGGCGACGTGCTTCGGTCTAGAGCTACCATCACTCGCTCCATCATGTAAGTATCTGTCATTCCCAAACCGTTGTGGAGCACGTCTTTAAAATGTGACCTTGGAAAAATTAGGATATTTGATAAGATAGGGAAGTTGATTGGAAACATGCAGGATCTATAGGTGGCAGCATTTAACTGAAAAAAGCGACACCATGTGGACCGTAAAGGAAACTTATCAAACTTATCAGATGTCATCATGGTTTCAAATATTTAAACGCATTATTTTTTAATATGATAAAAGTTATAAGGCATGGGTTCCGATATTTCAATAATACGAAGGCCACGCTGACGATCAATAATGATCTAAGGAGTGCTCTCGCACTCCTGAGTCGCCCTCTGATCCTTCCTGCGCCTTGTGCTACCGTCAATCCCATCGAAAACTAGAGAGAACGTCCTCAGTCTAGCGCTCCTCCAGCCATCTCTAAGGCTGAATAGCTAATAGTTGAAGAGCAAGTGAGCTGCGAGTAACGGTCTTTCTGTAAGGCTAAAATTACCATGAGCACAAGTTTGTGCAAGGCTAGTTGGAAAGTATATAGTTGATGAGGTAAAATAAACTTTCTCCTGTAAAGATGAAATTTGGATATGTGTTTGAGCAAATGTTTAAGATTAAATATGTACAATGGCCGGTGGTTTTGAATAGCACAAGACCTTGCCAGGCGAGGGGACAGCTGCTAAGGGCGTGCGAGTAAGAGTTGATTCGTGAATTAAGCAAAAGTGAAAAAGATAAATACAATATATTGTATTCGATTTATTGAAATCTACATTACTTTTTACATAAATTTTCTTCATCACTATCCGACACTACCCTACTTCTGTTTTCGTAATACACAGTTCAAAGAAGCTTTTGTGGCTTTTTAAATTGGATCAGATAAACCATAGTGAACTTAAATTACAAACAATGACATACTCATAGTGCCTTACTCTATGATCTTCAATAAAAGTGATAATTTATTGTACCAACACCATGAAGAAGCAGATACGAAAATATTTAATATATCAAACATGCCAAATGGAACAGAATAAACAGTCAAACAAAAAAGTTTTTTTTTTTCTGCATTTATTTTACAGTTTTAGCAATAAAGGAGCTGATGATGTGCAGGGCTGATGCCTGCCAGGTCTTGACTATTGCCATTAGCATGCTATAAATCATAGGTACCTATTCAAAATTTCTAACCTTACAGGAATAGCGTTACTGCGAGGGTTCAATAGCTCTTGGACAATAAGGCCAGTTTTCCTTCCGTTTCAGGTTTGAGCAGCTGTGTTGCGACTCCATCGCAACCGGCTGCCAAACCGGCTTCTCAGTGCCAGAACGCAAAGGGGTCTTATGACCGCATGGCGTTCTGGATCCAGCTGGTTCCCATCGACGAAATTCTGGCTTTCGGCGTCACTCCCGACGCCACTCCGGGGGGTTTCAACCACGGAGGAAATATATAGAGGAGCTGCCCTATCCAGCTATACTTTACTAGGTGGCTCTAGTTTTTTAGCGGAATTTCATACGTTCCAAATCTGTCAGAAAATAACCGCGTAATAAAAGTATTTCTATTTGACGCTAGATAGCGCAACATTTTTTCGCGGCATAAAAATTACCTAGGCAACAAATAACAATCTGGAATTTTGGACATAAATAATTGGAAAACAAACAATTTGTAAAAGATAATTATTAATGAAATTATCTACGTGGTAAGTTAATTTGATTTAGATTGTCAATTAATTCTTTTATAAAAAAAGAGAAAACTTAATTTTACATCGAGAGACAATGTAGGATTTAGTTTTTTTTTAATATCCACGCGTGTACATACTTCACAGAAGTCAGCGTCGAACTGACGCCAGTGCCTCTAGTGCGGAGTAGTTTGAACTATTGAGGATGTGACGTCACGAGAACCCAAATTTTATTTATTTTATTTATTTTATAACGGTGCTCTTCTGGTCTTAACCAAGTTCGCTTCCCTTATTTGGAAACTGCAGCAAGTCCAACGTTTCTAAACATTGCCTTTTCTTCCAACCTTCCTATCTTAGAGTGAGTCTTGTCACACTAGATAATCGCTCAGTATCAGCTTTGTCATTTTAGCTTTCAGCTCATCCATG
Source organism: Stenoptilia bipunctidactyla (assembly GCA_944452665.1). Lineage (NCBI taxonomy): Eukaryota > Metazoa > Arthropoda > Insecta > Lepidoptera > Pterophoridae > Stenoptilia > Stenoptilia bipunctidactyla. The sequence goes on along the minus strand of OX101721.1, from coordinate 43,805,096 downwards.
GGGACGACACGTCAGGATGCCGCCCGCTCCGCAGCCTCTATCTGCCGATTGCCTGTCGCTCCGTTGATGATCAATGGCCTTCACCAAGGGGGATGTTTAGTGGATATTCTCCGGAAACTGAAGAGTCTCGTGGCCACTCTTGCAGTCCCCACACTGTCAGGGTATTTTATACTTGTTAGCCTCCGGGACTAGCAGCACTTTAGAATACCCTTCCGACCGTAACATGAATTTATCCTCCTCCTACTAGAGATTAGAGGGTGCCAAAGCTTGCCTTGGGCGAAAAAAAAAACGTCAAACCAAAAACTAGCGATGCCCAATAGTAGGGTACGCTATTTCATCTGCAATTGTTGGATTATGATAAGGGACTGAAAATATCACCAGTTAAAAAAATATTTGATAAAATAGATAGAATCACAGAATATTTCCACAGCTACTTTAGGTGAATCACTTGCTGCCACCGCCTTAAAAAGAATCCTACAGTTAGAAGAAAGAGATGAAAAATAAATGATGGCAGCGGAAAATTTAGTTCATTTGGTCCAAGTTTACGCGAGAAAAACATTCATATTATGAAAAATAAATAAATAATATATATATTATACATTCAGCATATTTATGCTGCAATAGTAACTATTTTCGCAAATGACCACAGCAAGAGTAGGTACTAGTTTCGTATTTGAGATACCAGTTGGCAGCACCGTCGTTGTGCACATTCTCTATAGTTATATAGCTTTCAAAACATTTCCTGCTAATATCTCCATCCGTTCCAGCTGCTCAAGCCGCTGTTCCTGCTCCGCAAAATGTCGCACCGGCGTCTGCTCCTGCGCCTTTTGTTTCAGCGATCCCGGCGTCACAGCCTGCGTCGCAATCAGATTCGGCTCCGCCGAAAGTCAAGTCTCCGCCCCCCGTCTTTCTACGGGACAAGAGCCGCTGGACCGAGGTCTCAGCTCTCTGCGGTAGACACAATCCCAAGATCCAGTATAGTAAGGCATCCAACGTGGGTGACTCTATTAAGGTCGTTGTCAATTCCATTCCCGATTTCAGGAATCTTACTCGGCTTCTTGCTGATCAAAAGCTCGAGTACCACACTTACGCCCTCCCTGAGGAGCGTAAGATTCGTGCCGTCCTCAGGAACGTGCCGTTCGAGCTCTCGAACGAGCAAATCCAAGAGGACTTGTCTTCTCAAGGCTTCCCCGTCGAATCTGTGCACAAAATGCACAGCCGCCGAGGAAAGCAGTTCCCACTTGCGCTAGTAATCCTAGCGAAGAGCCCGCAAGGGCAGTCCATTTTCAGAGGCAAGCCCACCGTGTGCGGTCTCTCCAACATGCGCGTCGAAGTTCCACACAAGCGTGGTTTCCCAGGTCAGTGCCAACGCTGCCAATTGTATGGTCATGCAGCGGCAAATTGTTTTGTTTCCCCTAGGTGCGTCAAGTGCCTAGATCCGCATGGGACTAAGGAGTGCTCTCGCACTCCCGAATCGCCCACCGCTCCGTCCTGCGTCTTGTGCGGCCAGTCAGGCCACACAGCAAACTTTCGCGGCTGCCCCAAGGCACCGTGAAGCCCACCGAGAACTGGAGAGAGCGACCGCAGCCTAGCTCGGACGCTCCTGCAGTCAGTTCAAAGGGCCCTAAGGCCTTTACTTCTATCGTTCCAGGTCAGCGCAGCCGGGTCGCGACTCAATCGCAACCGGCTGCCAAACCAACTTCCCAGTGCCAGAACGCAAAAGGTTCTCAAGACCGCATGGCGTTCTGGATCCAGCTCGCTCCCATCGACGAGATCCTGGCTTTCGGCACCACTCTCGACGCCAGCCCAGAGGGTTTCAACGGTGCTCTTCCGGTCCTAACCAAGTTCGCTCCCCTTATTAGGAAACTCCAGCAAGCTCAATGTTTCTAAACGTAGTCCTTCTTTCCAGCATTCCTATCTCAGAGTGAGTCTGATCACTCTAGATAATCTCTTAGTTTCAGCTTTGTCATTTCTGCTAGTCTTAGCTTCTGAATTTCTCGCTTTCAGTTCCTTTTGGTGGCAGCCGTCCGGATGCCACTCACTGCGCAGCCTCTCTCTCCAATTGGCTGTCGCTCCGATAAATGATCAAGAACCTGAATTATGGTAGGTCGTAAAGGGGGATGTTTAGTGGGTATGCTCGGCTTCACTGAGTGAGTCTCCACACTGTCTGGGCATTCTATTTTCCGTTAGCCACTGGGGTTAACAGCTTATAGAATGCCCATTCGTCCGTAATAGGATTCATCCTCCTCCCGCTAAAGCTTGCTTTACTGGTTAAAGCTTGTTTTAGGGGGTGCCAAAACTTTCTGTGGCGGAAAAACAAAAAAAAAAATCCTGCTAAAGTACAACAGAGAAAGCTAACACTTTTCTAACTTTAGTAGGTGCCTAAAATTTAAGTTGGAATCAATGCTTAGAATTCACAATCAGAGTAATTGCCCAAAATTATATAACTTTTAAAGATAAATTATCTATTCTCAACTGACGGAACATTATGATTGATTTGGGTATTTCTCCGAAATTTAATTCTTCGACTGATTCACCTAGCCAAAATCATATTTAAATTTTATCTCTGTTGCACATATTTATATCAAAATATATAAACCACACAACATATATTTTAGTAAGGGACTCGTTTTGCTGTGGTAGTTTTCAAGATATCGATGTTTAAAAATTCTAAGCCCAGATGAATCAGAATTTGTTGACAAATAGCTGTATTTTTTATTTCCAGGTAGATTTTTGTGTGGTTATTAATGAAAATTTTATTTGTCTTTTAAGCGTTTTTTGTAAATTTTTTAACTTGATGCGGCAGTTTTAGTGACTCTTCCCAGATTTTGAATCCAATTGCAGGTCTTTAAGGTAAATTTACTGAAATCTGCGTAAAATATGTTTCAAGGAAATTTATTTTTAAATAATGTTCTTATTGCAGTGCAATTAAATAATAAAATCGCTCCTTATTTGATGGAAAGTTAAAAAACTTATTTATATATTGATCAATACGGTGGTTGGATCATATGAATCAGGCACAGATGAATTAGAAATTTCCCTAAAATCATGCATAACTTATCATATACACAGACACCAGGGTCTAAGCCACATTGCTGCCCATCCTCTTTTTAGCTCATTCGTTGCAAGGTTTGCTTCTCTCTCCACAGCATGCCATATTCCTAATTTATTTATCTGACCAAGTACGATCAAGCGCAGCTCATGCCATATTAATCAGTATTATACGCCGGACACTTCTTAGTTACTTATTTTTAAAAACACCAATGTAATTTTAATCATACAAATATTATTTTGTTATATGTTAATTCATTACCTTTCGATAAAATCATAATTTATATTCATTTATTGAACAGAAATTGATACATGTTGCGGAAAATGACAAACGGACGCGCCATATGAATCAGGAGAACCAAATTATTTATTTTTTATTTTATACCTAGGCTACAATTATTGTAAAAATATAATTTGCACTAGTTAGGGAAAAAGCTAAACTGTACCCAAAAAAAATTCATGCAATTATGTTCACTAGTTATAGAAATATACCAAAAATATCATAAATATTGTATTTGGAGAAATACCCATTTAACAAATATGAACTGCAGAGTTTAAAGCGAGAATGTTAATTCGCAAGTCACCATCCCTTAGTTTTTGTTTTCCATATTTTAGGCCACAGTATAATAGCTTACACTTGTATGCATACATGACTGCCATACTGGTTCTTAACCCTTCTAAGTGCCTTACTTTCACACTGTTTCTCAATTATGGCTGAATTTTTCAGTAGTCAGATAACAGTTATCCAGCTAATAAAGTATAACCTTTCGGATTAACGTTGTTTTATGATTTTCTGTTATTTAATGACATTTTATGACACTAATATAACACTTTTTTTAATAAAGACTTTTAAAAAAAAATGTGTTTTTTCACTTTCACTTTTCCTTTTCACGTGTTTTTTCAGTGTCACTTTTTGCTACCAATTTATCGAATAAAGCTTTATTCGTCGGATAACTTTTATCTGATCATTAAAAAATCAGGCCTAAGCAGAATAGATAGCAGAAGTTGATAACTTAAAATGAAATTACCTTGATATTAAATCTGGAGCATGGGGTTTCTCATCACGTCTTTGGATTTTGTAGAAAATAACCATAATTCCTGCAACAGCATGCCATAAATAAGAAGAAGTGTTGCGTGTTACCAAAGCTGATTAAAAGTAAAGATTAAAACTAATGTGTTTCACGTCTACAATAGGAAATTTGAAGGTTCTGACTGATTTCGTTCATTTCAAGTGCTCGACGATGTTTGCTATAACCACAGAATAAGTAATAGTTGGTACAGAAGAATTACTCCGCAAGAAGATCTTAATAAATTCGAGTCTTGCTACGACGCGATACGGTGGAATTCAGCTCGCACAGCATTACGTACCTGCAAATTTATATACCTAGAAGTTTTGTCTCTTTCTATCGCATGACTCTTATCTTTTCTTACGCTGTTAGGGTTGCTGCCTAGTGAAGAATAATTAATCTCCTTATTTGTAATTAAGTATCTACCGATGTAGGTATTACTGTTATTCTACCTTTGTAAAAAATATTGTTTCAATTTACCTAAAGTACAAAATGAAAAAAAAGTTACGACGAATAATTAGTAATACTACCTATGTTTTGTTTGCTTAATTGAACATAATCAAATCTAAACATAACCTAATTGAATATTTGTTTCTTTTTATGCCCATTTTTAAATACTATTTGCGACCTCGATCATAGAATTACTGTAAATGCTATTAGGTAGGTAGGTATCTACAACGTCCAGACGGGCGCGCGCGTGACACACGACCCATTCGAAATGCGCCGGCGGAGCGCTTCGCTGTAGGTAAATAACGGATGTACCGTGCGGAGTAAGCCAGGCCTGCTATAACTGTTAAATGCGAAAACATTTAAATGGTGTATAAAAATTGTGTTCGTTTTTTACCCACGACGGAACGGAGACGGTATATGCGTTTGGGGTGAGAGGGTGTTTGTGCAAACCAATTTACCATTTATCTCCAGAACCACTGGTCCGATTTTAATGCGGTTTTCAGTAATCGCTTTGGATTTGCTTGGTGCATGTTCTTAGATAGGTGTAGCGGTAACAACTCACCAGAGGGCGCTGCAGTAAACATTTGTTTGTAAAAGCCAATGTTACCATTTATCTCCAGAACCACTGGTCCGATTTTAATGCGGTTTTCAGTAATCGCTTTGGATTTGATTGGTGCATGTTCTTAGATAGGTGTCGCGGTAACAACTCACCAGGGGGCGCTGCAGTAAACATTTATTTGTAAAAGCCAATGTTACCGTTTATCTGCAAAACCATTGGTCCGATTTAAATGCTGTTTTCAGTAATCGATTTGAATTTGATTAGCGCATGATCTGAGATAGGTGTTACGGTAACAACTCACCAGGGGGCGCTGCAGTAAATATTTGTTTGCAAGCCATTGGTCCGATTTGAATGCCGTTTTCAATTATCGCTTTGGATTTGATTGGTATAATGTTCTTAAATAGCTTTAACGGTAACAACTCATCAGGGGGCGCTGCAGTAAACATTTGTTTGTAATAACAACCATTAATTCTGCAAAACCATTGGTCCGATTTAAATGTGGCTTTCAGTGATCGCTTTGGGTTTGATTGGTGCATGTTCTTAGATAGGTGTTACTGTAACAACTCGCCAGGGGGCGCTGCATGTTACCATTAATCTTTAAAACCGCTGGTCCGATTTTAATGCGGGTAACAACTCATCAGGGGGCGCTGCAGTAAACATAAAGCCATCACTGAAAACCGCATTAAAATCGGACCAGTGGTTTTGAAGAATGGTAACATTGGTTTGCACAAACCATTCTACGTAATATGATATCGAGTTACATTACAACAAAGCCCCAGCAAAGTTGAGCCACCAGCAAAGTTGAGTTGTAAATACTTATTATAATACTTCACTATGTATTTAAATAAAAAACATGGGTTTTCCAGCGGTGGTGGGGACATTAGAGGGCTGATGAGGAACGAGATATTGTGTAATGTAATGTATGGTACCTATATTATGCTCTTTAAAAAGTTTGAAATAAAAAACAAAATAAAAATTTTGAAAAACCCACGACGCGACGGTTAAAAAGTAATTGAAAAAGAATAAAATAATTTAAAATTCCCCGACTGAAATGATTTATGTGACGAGAGATAATTAACGTGAAAAGCTTTTTTAAAAGTTCACTTAATCTCACACAAAGTCGGTCATATTATGAACAACATACTATTCGTTTTCATAGCACTTCCCTACGCTTACCTATTCGGTTCTCGAAGATGTAGATGTCGCAATAACATAGGTATTCAACTCCCTATGAACTTTATAAGAAGAGCAAGAAAATCCGTCTGGGGCTGCCATTGAATGAATTCGTTTTGTAGTTTTATATTGAAATTTAAAATATTGATGGCAGCCCTCGACGGATTTTCTTGCTCTTCTTATAAAGTTCATAGGGAGTTGAATACCTATGTTATTGCGACATCTACATCTTCGAGAACCGAATAGGTAAGCGTAGGGAAGTGCTATGAAAACGAATAGTATGTTGTTCATAATATGACCGACTTTGTGTGAGATTAAGTGAACTTTTAAAAAAGCTTTTCACGTTAATTATCTCTCGTCACATAAATCATTTCAGTCGGGGAATTTTAAATTATTTTATTCTTTTTCAATTACTTTTTAACCGTCGCGTCGTGGGTTTTTCAAAATTTTTATTTTGTTTTTTTTTGTATGTTATTGTATCAGTGTTTTTTTCCAAATAAAATTAAATTAAATTAAAATTAGCTTCTTCAATCAATGTTTACTTTAACTTAAATACCATTTAGAAACTTATACTAAAAGCTATTATAATTATAGGTTAATTGAAATTTCAAATTAAGCATAACTAAACTATGTGATAAAACGTATCGTTAGTTTGAGCCCGCTAATATTAATAACAGTATAACTCCTATTACCCACTATTAGCGTATTTCACATTCAAAATTCAAATAATCAAACTCTTCAGTCATACCTGGTTATACGATAAGAGTTTCTAACCTCAACCACGAGATTGCTCTAATTTTTGATGTAAAATAATTTCTGTTGCAAACATCTTCATTGAATTTTGAAAAACACATTTGCTCGAAAGGAAATGAAATTATTTTCTTTCAGTTTAAATGTCTTTTGTCCACTTTTAGGATACCTGTGGCGTTCATAAATATCGGATTCAGCCGGTCATGTTTGGAAATAAAGTTTTCTAACCGGATAGGTACGTGATATTAGCTGTTGTTTTCATACCAAAAGTTAATTGAGTACGTAATAGTAGATTGTGCAACTAGGGTCGGATGACATCAATTCCCATACGAGGTGTTTATTCGGATATAATCCGAGTATGAATTGATGTCATCCACCTGCGGGAACACTCTACTTTTCATTTCGAATATAAGGAAAGTAAAAAAAAACAATTTTCTTAAATATTTATTTAAAATTAATGGAAAAGTTCGAACAATTCGTAAAGTTTAAAGTGACATTTGTATTCACTCTATCACTTACTCCACTATTACAAACTTGGCTAAGCTGAATTTCTGTAAAAGTAGGGGATAGATTAGGTATTTGTTTAGATGATGAAATCCATGGCTGAAAATCTTTTGAAGTGGTTGGTTTAGGCGAACTGGGGAGTATATTAATGGATTCAGTCAATTTGTTCGATATCTTTGTTTTTTGTTGAACAGAATGTTCAATATATCCTTCGGCGACTGTGCTGCATTTCCATCCACCGTGTCTCTTTAACATAGTCATATTTGCTCCAGAATCGGCTAATAGTGTCGCTGACGTTCTTCTATAACAATGGCCAGTATACTCGTTACAATTAGGCAAATTCACATATGTCGCTATCTGCTTGGGCATACCTGATATTTTATTTTTACCGATCACTTGTTTATAGCATTTTCCCTTTTGATAGTTGAGAAAACAACGATCCGTTTTTATGTTTTCTGGTCTTATTTTTTTATTTTTTAACTATTTTCGAAAAGTCTTCTCGCACTACAAACGTGCGCTCAATATTTGTTTTTGTTTTGGTTAATTTAACAAGTAGTAACTGGCATTGATTTTCAATATCATGGATTGTTAGATTTGTGAGCTCACTGCTTCTGCAAGCGCCGCTTATGCCAAATATCAACACTACCTGTGAAGACCATAATTTTGTAGGTATAGATAGAGATTTAAAAATATTTTGAAAACACACACCATTCAACATCTATGTTCCCATTTTATGCATTCTGTCAACGGAAACCATGTTGGTTTTGCATAAAAACATTTACTTATTAGCTTACCTTCACTGCCAAATATATCTCGTCAGGGGCTTCATTTAAAAATGTTTCCACTTCGTTAGAGGAGAATACTTTCGATTTTTTACTTTTAAACCCCTGTGACTGTCTTTTTAAGAATGATGTTAAATTATGGAATTTTGTCAAATCTATATTGTGTTTCACACTTAGTGTACTCTTAAGCATTGAATATCTGCTCCATAGCGTAGAAGGTTTAACTTTGCCAGACAGACAATTAAAGTATGTTACAAACACACTTTCAGAAAATGAATTTATCTTCTTGTCAGCTCGCCAATTCATAAAATCATTATATACAATTAAGTATCTTTCTTTAGAAATTGCTGGTAAAAGATTTTCGATTACTGAATTTGCTAAATCATTAACTGAATCTGGGGTCAGTATTTCAGTATCACTTGAACTCATTTTTAAACAAATCTCTTGTAAAAATAGTTCTGCAATGCAAACAAACAGCTCTCATCCCGCCAAATAATTTTTCAAGTCTTTTTTTTCTATCTTTTATTTTTTTAATTTTATATATGGAACACAAAGCTTCTCCGCCGCAGGCCATCCATTACGATGTTAAAAAAATATGTTTGTTTTATTTTTTAAATACTGTGTATGTACGTATGCAGTGCCTTTTAATTGATTTTTTTATCATAAATAAATCGGTGACATATTTCTATGTAGGTATAGATATAATTTTTTACATAAAACAACCCTATGTATTAAAATAATTATATTTAATTAAGAAAGTTATATATTTATATTTTTTTTAAATGATAGTGACAAAATATAGACAAATATCATTGTATACCATACCTACTCTAAAAAGCTTATTTTATTCACGCAAAACAGTGAATAAAAAGGCCTTTTATTCACTGTTTTGGTGTTTGAATTTGGAACACAAAAATATATCCGATCTCCATTTCACTGCTTACACAAACTCCTTGCGCTAAGATTCGAAATTCAAACTCTTTGGTGCAAATAAATTCTCGAGATTTGATTGGTCGATATTTGCAACAAGGAGTTTGGCATTAGATTAAAAACTGTTTTGTGTTCTTTGCTGCCATTATAGAAAAAAAAATGGTTTCACAAGTTGACCACTCTAATGATTATAATAAGACAATTTTGCTTAATTTCAGTCATTGCTCTAATTTTGATGTCCATTTCAATGAATATAACATTTCTTATTTCTTGATTAAATTTCTATTTTCGCTTAAATTATGTATTTTTCTCTTAGTCATGGTATAAAATATAGTATGCAACTTCTGAATAAAGTCCGAATTTATATCAAGGGCCATGATGAATTGAGGGCCTTAACTGTAAAATGCTGGAAAAAAATTACGATCGAGTTTTACTAAAAAAAGCATTCCAAGAGCTTATTGAAAACTATTCTTTCATTTCTCATACTCGGAAAGTAGTCTATGTTTGATCCAAGTATCGCTCTGAAAATGCTTCGGAACCCATTTGAGGCCAGGCCGTCGCCCTCGAAAAAACCTCCCATAACACCTCTGTCCCTTAACTGATTTTTACAGTATGTCCGGGAAGAAAAGCAGCTGGTATAATCTATATTTTGCTTTTGCTCCCAGTCCAGCATGGAAGCATGTAGTCTCTGCATGATAAATAAAAAAAAAATACTATCAATTACATTTTTAAATACTTGTCAAAACTTTGGTATCAACGTATATTATTAATATGTAAGTCTATATTTAAATGGTGTTTATGTTTATTTATGATTAATTTGTATGATTAATATGTATGATATTAAATTATTTGTATGCAGTCTATTTTATGAAATCTGTACCACCGCCCACCCTAATTTTCCTCTATTCATGTCCTGTCCTTACTGGGTTGCCTGGCAGAGATCGCTTTGAGCGATGAGGCCGCCTTTGTGCAAATGTTGTAAAATGTATTGTAAACTGTTATATACTGGTGTACAATAAAGAATTATTATATTCTCCGTATTAACACATATTTTTTCGAACATTATAAATATTTCAAAAAATGTGAATGTATTTTTATGGGAGCACCTCTGAAGTATCCATCATCAAAATCGATGAAGTCGATAATCGAAAGATACGAGAAAAACCTTACACACTAATTGAAAACCCCCGTCTTCTGGAAGTCGGTTGAAAATGTACCTATTACTTTCCGTAGACTTATAAACTAACTGACGGCCATTGTGGCGGTAGGGACTCATATGGTCACGTCACAGTAGAACTATCAATCAGTAATTCAACTCGGCCGAATCTTTGAAATAAATGCCTACAGTTACGTGGTACGTAAACATGCGATAGGGCTGGCCTCCTCCAGCATTTTAGTTAGTATTTGACTACTTTGTGTTTCGATTTAGTTTTGTGATTGTAAATAAACTTTTTTATGCATATAAACAAATAAAATACTTTGTGATTGGAATAGGAAGTGTTCAATAAAAATGCGTGTTGGTTTTTTATTGTTGAGATTGTCTTATAAATTTGCTACCGAAAAATACTTGCACCTCGACTGAGACGTACAAAATGCTTTATTATTAAATTTTAATGTATAAAAAAATTTTTATATAAAGCTCAATTAAAAATTGTTTTGGGAAACATGGACAAGGTGAAGAAAAGGAATATCTTTCACTTCGTTATAGATATCTGCAGCTACTTTACAATTTATATGTTTGATTTTAAATGGTACTATTCTAACGTTCTCGTGACGCCAATAAAAACATCTCACTCTCTAAAGGTTAAACAATTTGCAATTTAAGTTAAAAAACAACTAAACGTATAAATAATAGGAAAGACTTTCTTACTTAGTAAGAAATAGTTTGGAGTTAAAGCCCTAAAAGTGTGTGTAACGAAAAAATCTGAAACATTGGAATTTATTAAGATGGCATGCCAATTTGATACCCATCAGACTTATGAACGAAAGTAAAGTTCATATATAAAGCTAAATGTCTATTTATAATTTAGTTTAGCTAGTATGAAGTTTTAAAATTTTCCTTGGACCCGTTGGGAACTACCTAAATCATGGATCGCTGGTAACTTGCCATTCTGGGGATATTTCATGGGTCTAGCTGCTGTAGTTATTAATACCTAAAAAAGAAAAAAACCTATCAAGTGACAGATAGACGGGCAAATTTATTGTTTCTCGTATTATTCATACACACAGTACAATAATAATATTAAATAATAATAATATTTATTTATTCATGCCAAATAATATAAACACAGTACAGAGGTATTCTTTAATATACCTCTATATGTTAAGATTTATATATATTATAATTTACATACTAAGGCTAGGTTACATTATATGATATTCATTACTGGTGCCCTAGCTAGATTTTTAAATAAATCTGTATTAAGGGCCACCTGTTCCATTCACCTTAGGAGACAATATGGACAATATATCCTACTCGTCATATTAAATATGTAAATACATACTTCAATTTATGTTTAGAAAACAATCGCGCGGTTTTTGTTAAAAAAAAACACAGAGTACGTTCTTCACAGCAACGGCGGCAATCGGGACTGTCGGCATGCCGAGCGCATGCTGAAATCGAGGTGCGTAGGTATAGCTCGCGTTGCGTCCGTTTGTATGAAGTTGAATTACTGATTGATAGTTCTACTGTGGTCACGTGTTCGATCCCCACACAATTCGATCCTTATGTGCATGAACATGTATGTTTGAAAAAAATGGCTGTATGCATAAGTTTTTTCAAAGGTTGTATCTGGTACCTAAAATCCAAGCTATGTATGTTATTTCTTTACGGCTACATTGGTGCTGTGTGCATAAATGTAGGGTCAAGTTGGCAACAGTGGCTCAGTCGGGTACAGTGACTCACTTAGGTTTCGAGCTGATAGATATCGATAATATAGCTGGATCTAGCATGCCGTTGAAGGGGACAGTAACGTATTTAATTTTAACTTGTCGGCGTGTGAATCGAGTGCAGAGTGTTAATGCCACAAGTTTTCATTATTTTTCGCTCCACGAAATTACTTTTTGAAGTAAGTTTGATGGGTGGAATAAACTATGTTATTGATGACGTCTAATTACTTTTAAGTTAAGTAGGCCTAATGTTATTGACATTTTTCAGGCGTTAGAACTAATTTGATTTTAATGTTGCTTGAAGTGATGGTTTTTTTTTAATTGCAGTGGGGTACACACTGACTCAATTTGGAAAAGCACACAGTCACTGTATACTTTTCCAAATTGTTCTATAGTTTTTATATTTTTATTGTTATTGTGTTTTTTTAAGTAAGTACGGATTCATTAACAAACAGAAAACACTTTGTTTAGGAAGTTATAAGGCTTATTTGTCTATTACTGTTTTTTTATAGAAAACCATGTAGGGAAAAATTGGAAATGCGAGCCCTGAGAATATCAAATAAGGTTTATAGTTGATCAGAGTGGGTGAATCCATAAGAATTCAAAAAAGTCAATGTAGCTTTTGCTACGCTCAAGATACTATTGGACAACTCATCAATATGAATTACTTGATACATTATCTGTTGTCTGAACAGTTGGGTCTACAGCTCTGTCTACAAAATATTTACAGAAGAACAAAAAGAGAACCCTTAAAAGGTAGTTTATAGATTGCTTGCGAAGGAAAGTCATAAGGTTTAATTTTGATTTGGATAAATAAAAATTTTGACTATAAATTCTCGTTTTTTGTTAATTATTTCTATTAGTGAGTCACTGTGATTAGAACCACTGTGTACCTAGGAACTGAGTCACTGTGTACGTATTCCATTATTCCGTTTCCATTTTTGGTCCAAAGCTTACTATCATTTGCATTTTTGAAGAATATGTATAGGTCATGATAAAATATAGTTGTTACACCAACATTTGTACAACTTTAAAGACTTTTTTTTTCAGATCAATACTACGAAAGTTCTTGATTTTTTGATCTTCTAGAAAAATCTGAGTCACTGTTGCCTCCTTGACCCTATATGCACACAAACTTATAGATACGAGTATTATGGAAGATGTTATTTGAGAACAGCCCGCTGATATCAATTAAAAGTAAAAGTACTTTCATAATCTTAAATAAAACACTTTTTAAACGGAGTTGTCGCGTATAATTTATATTTTACATTTTAACTCGACGTTTCGGTGTCTTTTCAGTCCCCGTGGTCACGAGCGACTGAGATATCAGGCGTCAGATTGATAGGTGGAAAAAGTTATACATCATCTCCATCTGTTTCGCAGTCTTTGAGCGTAGCTTTCAGGGTTAAGCCAAAATGAGCTGAAAGTGTCTTGAGTTTCAGGTCGCGTTTGTTGGATGTTTGATTTGGGGGGTCTGCAAAGAAACCGAAATGTCGAGTTAAAATATAAATTATACGCGAGAAATCCGTGTGAGTGTTTTATTTTAGATAACGAGTCGTGAAAACTAAAGGCAACATTAATTTCATAATGTTTCTTTGAATTTACTAAATTGTTATAACAGCTGATACAATTTCACCGCTGTACAAAGTTTTTCCTTAAAACCATAATGACCACGATCGCAGTTCGCCGCTTATTTCTATTTGCTAGTTTACAAACCCTTATTGAGTGGATAGGTACTAGAGGCTCTTGAACTTGAGGCCTTTTGAAAGATCACAAAAAAAAACATCAAAACAATCTTTTTGATATAAAACCTCTTTGATAATAGGCATACGGTTAATCCTGAGTGATTTAATTTTATGAATACCTTATACTAACTTTCCAATTCGTCGTAATTAAAATGTGTTTCTTTTAGTACTTCTACCCATATGTGACCATGTTTCTTTCTAAATCGTATTTCCGCCATTGGATCCAAGGATGAGTCCATTGCTTCCGCCATTTTTCCTGTACACAAAACAAATTATGCACCTACTCCGTCATGAGCAATCCAAATGAGCAGATAAGTAGTTCCTTTCATTGATTATCTATGAGGGGTTGATTTGTAGTGACAGGCCAATTTTTTTTACACAATAAGTATCATTTATACCAACGATTTTCGCAAAAAAAAATCCATGAAATAAATATATATCCGCTAACACGTTAAGCAAACCATGGTCACTCTAAATAACCATTGAAAATAAGACAAATGCGTGGTACGCCAAACCATCTTGTAGTACTTCATCGTTCTCAATAGCAATATGCTGAGGTTACACCTACCATATCTTTATTTTTTTGTACTGAGCTATACTAAAATAAATATGCAGGTACGTTTATATCGTATCAAAGAAACTAAAATTTAAATTTGGCTGGTGACTTCAAATTAACCCTGTATAGATAATCAAAGAGTAGTTCATAATTAGCAAGAGCGATGATAAGAAGATAAGTAAGATAAGAAGTACGACGCTATGGCAATCGGACGGGCTTGTCTTAACCGGTACACAGAACTTTGTCGACTCGTATGTTTACGAATTTTTGTATAGTATGGAGTTGGTTGCAAGTTTTTAGTAACATTGTAATTTTTTATTTTACAGTTATTTAAGAGGGGTCATTTTAATACCTATTTTGAAATAAAATTGTTGTCATTAATTACGTCTTTACATATATGAAATTTGTCTATTTGTAATAAATAACCCAGAGTATTTTGAAAAAAAGGAGAACATCTGCAATTTTAATTTTTAACACCCGCTTCCCGGACAAATTATGTCTTCCTTATTAGCCCATTCAAATAAGCAAATCTGTATGTTTTTAAATTGACACTCGTATAGGTACCTCGTGCATTAAAGATTAACATATTAAAAATCCTCAAAGGTGGGGGGTGTGCTGTCAGTGTAGGGCCCCCCCTACACCGACAGCACAAGCTCCACCCATGAAGGCCCCTATTTTCTGGTTTTTGCTCATATCTCAAAAATCTGTACAAATAGCGTAATAGTTACTTCTGACAAAATTATATTCATAAAATTTCCTATTGATTTAGTCATATTAGTTTTTGCTCTACGACCAAATACTTCACGAGTTACAGTGTGTTGAAATTTGCGATGTGCGAGATTTCCATTAGTCCTCGGCTACACTGGCGTCCTCATGATGCAGCTCTAATTTGTGTTGTCTTAAAAATAGACTTCGTTATACCTTTTGAAGTCCAAATCATCATATTAAAAGCCCTCGATGGTGGGGGCTATGCTAAAGGTGTAGGGGTTGTAGGTTCCTATTTTCAGATTTTGCTCATAGTCAGAGTAAATTATTTAAATCGGTGGAAATAAATCGTGTAGTTTTGAAAATTGTCACACGTGTTCTATGTTGACTAACCCTGATTGACATATTAAAGTTGTCAGGGGTAGGGGGTGTGCTGAGGTTGTAGGGGGGATGAAGTTTCTTATTCAGATTTTTGCTTTTATCTCAAAAATCTGTACAAATAGCATAATTATTACTTCAGACCAAAGTTTAAGCACAAAATTTCCTATTGATTTGGTCACATTGGTTTGCACTCTACGAGCCATACTTTAGGAGCTGCAAGGCGTTGAATTAGCAATGAAAGTATTTCTTACTTTCTATTTTCAGGTTTTTCCTCGTATCCCGAAAATCTATACAAAAAATCCTGACACCAAAAAAAAAAAATACGCAATTGGCACATATTGAGATGATTTCGCATGCCTGAGGAACATACAAATTTTTAGAGATCCCGTGGCAAAGAGGTGAACCAACGTATTATTAAATTACGTGACAATTTTAGCAGAGATAAAAACGTTTATATAAACACCATTATATCAAACGGAATTCAATCCACGTTGATATAAAATAAAAGGCGCAATATACGTCCCCGAACACCTTTGACCTGAAAACAAAAAGTTATAAGCCGCCACCAGAATAACAGATAAGAAGAAAAAGTATCAGTCTATTAGGATTCAGAAAAGCCGAATTTTAGTTCGTAAAGATTAAATACAAACTTAAGTTTTGCGTTTGATGCAATAAAATTATGAAAATTTCTAGTATTCTACGGCCTTCAAAATCAACATTTAACTCAGCCACGCGATGATACCACAATTTTTCCTTCTTACGTATTTCAATTTTCACTTCCAAAATTTTCATTTTATTAAATTCGTTTTGCAAGTTTTATATCTATTCTTGGGAAATCATTGTATTTCAAAACACTCTGCAGTTCCAAAAGAAGTTGTCTGTTGTCATTTCGACATGAATGTACATAGAAATTATAATTACCTAAATGCCATATAATTAATAAAGAAGCTGCTTAATTTCCATTCATGTAATTGAAAGATATCTTTTAACTTTTACCAAACAAGATATAATTTGACCAAATACTCACAAAGACTGCTGTGTTCAACTATAACCCGGGATAATTTTGATAAAATTAATATGTTAAAACTTTGACTAATTCCTATTAAAATGATCAAGTTGGTCATGGATAGCTTAAAATATTTCGTTATTGACAGCTGGTGTTGCGGTAAAAACAGTGCCTTCTTTTTCAGCGGTCCATCCTGCATTCAATCTTGCAGAGGGTTGATATTGGTGTAATATTTTTTTTTAATAATAAATATTTTTGACACACATTATCAAGCCCAAATTAAGTTTCTTAACGAACTTGTGTTATGGATACTAGACCACTGAAATACTTAAGAAATCTTAAAACATACATATTGAATAAATATACATATTTATTAGAATAAGTATAAACTTAAATTAACATATCATCATCCATGACTTGACGACTAATATCTGTGTTCATCACACAAATATCAACCGTCGTCGGGATTCGAACCCAGGACCTCTGGCAAAGAAGGCAATGTATGTTACCACTACACCAGCCGGTCGTCCGGTTATAATTTGGTGTGATTGTAAGAAATATTTATTTATTTATATCGCCATCGCGCTGCGTAGAATGTGCAAAGTTAAGTCCTAATACTTGTAAACACTTTAGATTGTTTAAATTGGTTGCGAATCTAGACACTTCAAGTATTAAGTATTCAAGGGAATAATTTATTAATTGTCACAATATCAACTACTATTTTACACACCTAAACACATTATTTCAAGATAAATAATATTAATTCTCAAAACAACAGAAAATAAGCCAAATAGAAGACGCAAAGCTCGATAAGTCCGAAGTAAAACTTTTCTGTCAGTGCAGCAAGCTGATTTATACTATTAAATATTGTTCGGTTTCAACGTTATTGAGTAAAGGCACGTGCTGTTATTGAACTGCAAAGTCTTAACGTAAGATACAACTGTGGTTGTTGTATAACCTAATAAAACTAAGTGTTTCCGATAGGCGTCAAATATGTAGTTTAAGAAGTGTAAGCTATGGTATAAATCAAATCTCTATTGTTTTATCTTCCTACGAGCCGCGACTTCGTACACGCTGAAACTCAAAAGTCCTATATTATATTCCGTTTCCGTAAGAATTTCGGGAATTTCTTCTATAATACAAACAAACACTTATTGAGGAACCTTTATACCAAGTATCACATCCGTGCACTCAAGGAATAAGATTTTTTCATACAAACTAAAACATCATATATTTCCTGTTCCCGTGGGAATTTCGGGAATGCCTTCCTTAGTGCACCCCTACATCCCCTAAAGAATGTATGTTCCAAACTTCAGCTCTCTACGCCCAGTAGTTACGGCTGTACGTTGCTTGTCAGTCACTCAGTCAGTAACGGAACAGTTTTATATAATATTGATTGATGACTACGCCCACGTTTGTAAACAATCCAACTGTTTTAGAAAGGAGCTGCTTTTTCATATAACACTGCCGGATAGCGGTAGTTTCTGGTGTTAGACTTCACATAAAGGATGTAATTAGATGAAGGCATCCTGTATCTAATCAAGTGTTCCGATTAAGGTGCGGGAGCCGCGGGCCCGCGCCGGACGGACCGCACTTACGGAGCGCAACGGAATGAACAGATTTACCGATGGCATGCGACCACTTTATCGGGATTTTTATTTATTTCAGAGTGTTTTCTCCTTAGAGTAATACCTAATATTAGGTACAGAGCGCGTATTACATTTTCCGCCCGCGTACCGTAGGCAGACTTATTCAAAAATGTTAATCATTTTATCGATTCTTATTAAAAAAGTAAATAAATTAAAATATTCATTCATTCATCATTTTTGTAGGTTCTAATATCACTACCTACTTCTACGCTACAAATTTATCAAATAATGAGACACAAGCAAATATGAAACATAGAATTTCTAGTCATCTAACAAAAAAGATATCGGTTGTTTCTTTGTATTTGAATAAAATATATGAGGAAGAAAATATAATTTTGAGTTAAAACGAAAAGATAACTCGGTTTCACTAATAAATTTATTTACCAAAAAAGGCTGTATAATTCTGTTGGGCTGAATTACACACCGAATTTTGTATAAAAATTTCTCCAAAGTGCAGTTAAACAATGTGTTCCTGCCACCAATCACATTTTATCCCAATTCGGGCACCAGGTGGCGATAAAAGCGTAAACTGCGGGTCTCTCTGGTAGGCAGTAGCCCAGGAACTCCAACAGCGCTGGTGTTTTATTAACCGACACTCGGTAATCCTGCAAGTTTATGACGCCGTCAAGATCCACGTCCATCCTTTTTATCATTATATCCACAAGTTCCTGAAAAGAAGATACATTTAGATAAAACTTCATAAATAATCCGCTTCATTTGTTTCTAGGTTCAAATGAATATCAAATTACATAAGAACAAGATAACAAAATGGCCTAGGATTGGGAGTTTATTTTAAAAGCCTTAAATAAATATTTCTGACACTCACACAACATTATCTAGCCCAAATTAAGTTTCTTGAAGAACTCGTGTTATGGATACTAGTTAACTGATATACTTAAGAAATATATAAACATACATATTGAATAAATATATATTTTTTATTAGATAATAAACTTAAGTAAACATATAAACGTCCATGACTTGACGACTAATATCTGTGTTCATCACGCAAATATCCGTCGCCGCCAGGATTCGAGCCCAGGACCTCTGGCACAGAAGGCAATGTACGTTACCCCTACACCAGCCGGTCGTCAGAGCCTTACTTAGTTTACTGCCATGTTGTTGGTGTAATTGTCTGGGGATGTCTTATTTTTTCATTATATATTATTGTATATTTTGTTGCTTCCATGCTGGACTGGGAGCGAAATAAAAACATTGAATGTACCAGCTGCTTCTCTTCCCGGGCATACTGTAAAAGTCAGTTAAAGGACAGAGGCTTTATTGGAATTTTTGTGGGCGATAGGCTGACCCCCTGTCACTACAATAGCCTTTCTCCATCATTATAAGACCTCATTTGTCGAACGTGACATCAGATGGTCTTATAATCTCTGGTCTTTTGCCTACCCTATAAGGGATACAGGCGTGAAGATATGTATGTATGTATATTTTTGTCATTCTATACTTTCACTTGTTTTTTATAAAGGTCAAAAAAGGGTGCGAGTTAATTAATCGGTGAAGAACTATTAGTGCGTTGTTTGTTTTCAGAGAGGCTTCCAGTAAATAAACGAAACGGAAATCCCGGTTCCTGTCTTGGGCGCGTGCTTAGTTACATTCTGGACAAACTCTGTATCAATTAATTAGCACGTTAAGTGAAATTGCTTAATAAATCAGCAAAAACCTGAGATATTTTGATACAAGTCTTGATAATTATGAATATAATTAAGGTGAGTATATTTGAACGTAATAACCCGTAGATCCGTAGCATTCGTATTTTTAAAATTCCTTAGAAGTATACCAATGTTATAACATGAAAACTGGATCTTTACTTATACAACGTTGATACAAGCGAGAGGCATTAAATAAAACCATATATTTTGTGTATCTAAAAATAATAGTTAATACAGGATAATGTAGTTAATACAGGCTTTACAACAACTGGCGCTTGACGAGTTGGGAGCCCACTTTGCCGGGTTTCTCGACACATGTCTAGCGTCTGGCCGATTCCCGTCCTGTTGGAAGGAGGGGAGACTTGTTCTGCTCAGAAAGGAGGGGCGCCCAGCAGATTCTGCTTCTGCTTTCCGTCCCGTCGTACTGCTGGACGATGCGGGAAAATTCTATGAGCATATCGTAGCCTCCCGCATCGTGCAGCACTTGCGCAACGTGGGTCCTGATCTGTCGGACAGGCAGTTCGGGTTCCGAGAAGGCCGGTCGACCATCGATGCGATAACTCGTGTCAAAGGCCTCTCGGACGAGTCGGTGGCGTCGGGTGGCGTGATGCTGGCGGTCTCCTTGGACATCGCCAATGCCTTTAACACGCTGCCCTTCGCCTGCATTGAAGAGGCAATACGGTATCACCGCGTGCCCCTTTATTTGCGAAGGACCATCGCCGACTACCTGCACGACAGACAGGTACTCTACATGGGTCAGGACGGTGGCACCCACAGGCGGGCGATTCGTTGCGGTGTTCCTCAGGGGTCTGTCTTAGGACCACTCCTTTGGAACATCGGGTACGACTGGGTGTTACGAGGCGCTCTTCGCTCTGGCCTTAGTGTCGTCTGCTATGCCGACGACACTCTGGTCACAGCTCGGGGGAAGGATTTGGCGCAGGCGACGTCACGCGCCGAGGAAGGGGTGCAGCAAGTGGTTGGGCGGATTGAGGCGTTGGGCCTAAAGGTTGCCCTCGACAAAACCGAGGTTCTGTGTTTCCACGGACCACGGCGGGGGCCTCCTGCAGGTGCCAACGTATCAATTAACGGACTTCGGATCGAGCTGAAGCCCCAGATAAAATATCTGGGACTTCTGCTCGATGGCAGATGGGACTTCCGGGCGCATTTTCGCCGATTGGCCCCCAAGCTGATTGGGACCGCATCGGCGCTCGGAAGGCTCCTGCCAAACATTGGCGGACCCGACCAGACATGCCGGCGCCTCTATGCCGGTGTGGTTAGGTCGATGGCGCTCTATGGGGCACCAGTATGGGTCGGTGCTTTGACTCGCCCGAACGTAACGTCGCTGAGTTCAGCCCAGCGCGTTCTGGCGGTCAGAGCGATCCGAGGATACCGTACGGTGTCCCATGGAGCGGCATGTGTGCTCGCTTGTATGCCTCCCTGGGATCTCGAAGCCGAGATTCTAGCGGACGTATACGAGCGACGCGCGGAGGCGCGCGCGCGGGGAGTGGAGCCAGCCCCAGACGAAGTCCGGAGGTGGAGGAAGGTCGCCCAACGTACCTTGCTGCGGAGGTGGAGGAGGAGGCTCGAGGAGCCGAGCGCGGGTCTGCGCACACTGGAGGCTGTTCGCCCAGTCCTAAAGGAGTGGGTGAACAGAAGACACGGGTCGCTCACCTTCCGGCTGGTCCAGGTTCTGTCCGGGCATGGAAGCTTCGGCAGATACCTGTGCCACATAGCCCGAAGGGAGCCATCGGCGGTGTGTCTTCACTGCAGCAGTGGCAGCGAAGACACAGCCCAGCACACGCTGGAGGAGTGCCAGGCGTGGGCGCACGAACGCGCAACCCTCGTGGCAGTGGTAGGACATGACCTCTCCTTGCCGGCCGTGGTAAGAGCCATGGTCGATGACGAGAGGTCGTGGGACGCTGTCGTCTCTTTTTGCGAAGGTGTAATGTCGCAAAAAGAGGCCGCGGAGAGGAGTCGAGAGGATGATCCCCTTTCGGCTCCAATCCGCCGCAGGAGGACCGGTCGGAGAAGGAGGGCGTATGCCAACCTGACCTGATCCGGTCGAGTGAAGGCCTTGGGCGGTGGATACGGGGGTATCCGCCGCTCGCTTCCAAAGGTCTTCGCTGGCAGCGGCGTGCTACGTGTTTCGAGCATGCCGCTGAGCGAGGGAGGTTCCGCGCTGCGGAAGGCACCGGCGGGTTCGCGGAAGAATGCGCAAGCGTCCCCGTGCTCCCGCCAACAGGTGCGTGACGAAACACCTTGGGGTTTTAGTCGGTAAGAGTCCGACATAACCTGGCCGCTCCCCCGGGCGACAGGTATCCATGAGGATTTCCCCAAGTAAAAAAAAAAAAAAAAAAGGCTTTACAACAAAAATCAAATCAATCAAAGCAATAGTTTAAACACCTTGTATCTTCCCGATCACCTGATAGTAATTATAGTCGGCGCGGCGAATCTTGATCCCTATGACACTGACAGTAATTTCCACAACATAACATAACTTTTACGTTGTGCAAAAGTTACTTCGTAGGGTATTTATTGAATCATACCTTACGAAGTAACTTTTGCACAACGTAAATGTAAAGTGTGATTGAGATAATTTCTTGCAATATCTTTTTATTGGAATATGGCTACGTAAAATAAATAAATGCCATTTTTAGAAGCCTCCAATACGATTCTAATGTAACGGTGACGGCACTACAAGGTTATGTTGTGAAAATTACTGGCAGTGTCATAGGGATCAAGGTTCGCCGCGCCGGATATACTAATGAATAGCTGTCATTCACCGCGAAATGTCAAAATGTCAGTTCAAATCTTTACAAAGGATGTTTACATTTTAACTTAATTTAAGTTCTTTGAAAAAGTTTTTTTATATACTTCTCGTAAACTTTTTTTAATAGTTTCGGATTAATAGTAGGCACTTGTAGTATTTGTGGTTTCATTTGATTCCTCTCGCTTGTATCAATGTTGTATTATGTTTTATTTGGGATTCAAATACACTCTTCTGGAACACCTTGCAAGATTAATTTGATATAATTTTTGATAACAGAAACTTATTTAAAGAAATATAGGGAATTAAATACCTACACGCATCTGTAAGGGCGTTACTAGACTAATCGATCTGATCGGATTAATTTTTAAAAAACTTTCTATCGACGTCGACTAATCCCATATCGACTAATCCATAACCCTTGATCGAATATCCCTCGATAAGTGTGGTAACAACCTAACACATACTAGATGAAAGGTTATTTAAATTGTTTTATTGATATGATTTTTGATAACGGAAAACAGGATTCCTACCTTTACTGCTTCTTCAACGTCATCATCGCCAGATGACTTCGCTAAACTCTTCTTCATCAGCTGGTACATGGTCTCCCGTCGGAGTGAGCCTTCGCTCAGCAAGTCGTAGCACTGAGAACATATGGGAATAACTAAGTACAGTCACTTGTAATACTATTTTCATTAATACATTTACATTGGACTCTGAACCTTTTCAGAACCGAATATTTTGCTAAGTGTATACATAGTATTAAACGTTATTTTATATCCGTGACTAAAGTCACATTGGACAAGACGTTTGCAAGCATAATATTTACTTATATCCTAATCAACTGCAAGGGTACTTAATCTCTATATTATAATTCACTGAAAATAACTGGCGTTTATGGTACAGGCTCAGCCTAATTTAAACGCCAGATACCAAAAATATATTACAAAAAACAAATGTTTTACCTACTAATTGTATAAGAATATGTCAATAAAGTTTATTATTATTATTATTTATATTTAAAGCTACACGCCTTTCGGCGGAAAGACCCGACAATTTGACCAGTCGGTCGGGGATCAGGGCAAAAGGGACAGAAACTGGCGAACTATTCGGGCAGTATCCAGCAAAACCGCTTTTTGCATGCGTGCTGGAAGCGAACCACCGCCGAATCCCAGCCTTTCAAACTTCAACCCACCTGATGGTAAATGAAGATGAGATCGAATATCTGATCGAGGCAGCAGACAAGCTAATTAATTAACTCTTCATAAATTATTGCCAAGATGTGCACAGTGAACACAGAGACTCCTACCCCTAAGCGATGGATCTTTTAGTCGCCTTTAACGACCCGCTCATCCAATGGTAGTAGGGTTATTCTATAATCCTACTACCATACCATATGATACCATGGTTATAGTCAACCTCACGCAGCTAAAACAAAATTAGTAATTTACAGTAACACAACACTCACCGTGAAAGCATAAACTAATCGTTCTTCAAGGGTGCCCCTTAGAAAAAGCGACATTGTCTTTGCGAATGTTCTCATGGTGACGTATGGTGATGTGCCACGATCCAGAGCCACCATCACTCGCTCCATCATGTACACATCAGTCAGCCCTAGACCGTTGTGGAGGACGTCCCTTAGATGAGCCCTGAGGGGGAATCATACGAAAGATCTATAACTTTATCTGACTTGATGTCCTTGTGGAAAAGGGAGCAAAATCTATTTAAAAAAAATAACTTTGTATATCACATATACAGATCTAGGTATATAGATCTGAACAAAACTCGTAATACAAAAGCTCTCTAATACTAAGATCCATAATAGCGACTTTGACATTATTTTGCATCAAAGTCCAACTTTCAATTGTCTTACTTCGCAATACTTTGAATATTCACAGGAATAGTTGCCGGTATAAGCGAGTCTAGCCACAAAGTACAGCCACTCGATATCAATAAACTGAACAATTAATGCAGTCTTGTCAAGAAATATTAAAACATAACACCGTCGAAATATTAAAAAAGTGTGTAAGGTATCTGAAATTTATAAAAAAATGTGCATTCAGGATTCTAACCTCAGATTCTCACAGAGTTAGGACTATGAATGTAAAACTAGAACCTCAATTCTACCAAAGTATAGATTTCGGACAGTTCTCTAGGTATGGGAGAATTGACAATCACCGCTCACCTACGACTTAAGTTATAGTTCAATCTTATTCAAAGCCACACTGATGTTTGTAAGAAATGTCTAATATCAACATTAAAATGCTGAAAAATTTTCAGCATTAAACAAAACACATCAACGCCAAAACAATGGCATTTGGCATCGGTACTAAAATCAATTAGTATCGAAAAGAACTAATGGATTATTCTGTAAACAAGTGCCAATATGTGCCTTAAGTATAAGCTCGTAGGCTTTCCATATTTCAGGAAATATCACACGCAAGTATGTTGTTTCTTTCTGCATTTAATTATACCTAAGTTTAATATTACAAAATTGCAGATAAATCCGGAGAACCAATTTTACCAAAGTGCGATAAGAAGCAATAAATCATTGTAGTTTATATACAAGAAAATTGTAAACAACTTTGTCATAGGGAGAGCTATTGAGAGAAATTGGATCTATTTACAGTGCACTATTTCAGTATGTATTACATGCAGTTTACGTTTTTGAATGTTTTTATACCAGCAACTGAACACGGTTGTAATATCGAACCAAATGAATCAAGCTCATTTCGGCAAACCGTCTAAATGCTAGTAGGTCGAAATTCACTTGAAGATAGGTTTCCTTGGTGACGAACTTGTGATCATTTCATTCGACACTGACATTTACTGAGTACAGAAAGTACAGTAGCTAAAATGTCCTAAGTGCAATATACGAGATAGACCTTACAAGTTTGACAGTTTCAAAGGAAATATAAGCAAAGTCGGTCATGAATATGATTCAGTTAGTTCAATAGTACCTAAGAATAAAACTTGATAAAATAAAGCCTGTTATGAATCGCTTATCAAGCGCCGGTATTGCTATTTTAAACCAATTGAGGCTTAGTTTAACAGAAATTTTACGAGGAGAAGTTAAACGAAAATACCTGGATATTAATTCGGCTCCATGAGGTTTTTCATCACGTCTTTGAATTTTGTAGAAAATGACCATTATTCCTGGAAAAAAATAGCCGGAAAAGTTTTAAAAATCAAATTGCATTTTCAGTTCAACTCTTGAGAATGTCCATAAAAATTATGGATGGTACACTAATGTTTAAATGTAGGCACGTATCTAAATGCTACAAAATGTTTAGTCATTATTTTAAATCCACATTTTAATCGCGACTATTAAACATCACTTAATAAATTACATAGGATCTTCAGTAAAAGTTGAAATTTGAATATCATCATCACAACTCCGTGTAATGAAATGAGCCCATTGCAGTGCTATGAGTCTCTTGAATATAGAACGTATATAGAATTTTGTATTCCCAATCGATTTTACGTGCATATAGTGTTGTACAATCAACAGATGCTATCACTTAACATTTTGATAAGGAGGTTATGTATTCATAATATATGTATGGCGCGGGACCGAGCGACGTGGAAGACCTTGGGGGAGGCCTATGTCCAGCATTGGACGTCTACAGGCTGTGGATGATGACGATGATGATGAATATATGCATATTTTAAGTTGTAAAAATGTATGACGCCGCGGATTGACGCCATTAAATTATTCTTTCTTCAAGTCAAGCGGTTCATTGACACGGACAACAACATCGATATAAGTTATAAATCTGGTTGTTTTTAATTACTATGTATCCTAGTCTCTCATAGGTGTCACCTACTTAAATAATATTTTAATAAATATAAATCACAATATAATATTTTGAGGACTGTATAGCTTCAGCGTCAGGTTGGAATAGTAATAACTCGTAAGAGACCAATGCGTAATGCTAAAGCCTTTAAACCACCGCTTTTAGTTGAAAATCACGTTAGCAGTCTGTCTCCTCTCGTTTAATATGTTGGTTTATTTTGCAGGTCATAAACACAATATACCAAGTATGAGTTAGTTAGTTAAGTCGTTTTTGATTCAACACGCTCAATTGTAGCGATCTAGGCGTTAATTAGTAAACAAATAACCTGAAATTAAGAACTGCTCCTCGTTTTCTGATTCAACTCTTAACGTTGATATTGCTGTCTATCAGCCAGGACAAAGGTATCTCCAAAGTTGTCGACAACGATCGGTCCTGCGCTGCCCATATCTTGTGTTTGTGACTTTGTCCAGATCGTCGCTCCGTTTAGGGGGGAGAACAGTTATGGTTGTCTCACGGGTTGGTTGTCTCAACTATCATAAAATAAAAAGGAACGAATGAATCCGTTTAATAACGTTTAATAACAAGAAGTCGTCGTGGCGCCGTGGTTACTGTGTGTATCATACGATATCACAGGTTAAGCAACGTTCGGCGCGGTCGGTAGGTACTTGGATGGGTGACCGCCGACCATTCGTTTCTCACGGCGACTTCCGTGCTTCGGAGGGCACGTTAAACTGTCAGTCCCGGGTGCTTGTATACAGTAGTCAATTCTTTTTTGTAAGAAGCCATATTGGCACCCTGAAAATTCTGACATCCACCACCCAGCACAGGGCCAGCTCGGTGGATTATGGCCTAAACCTCCTCGTCACCCAGAGGAGAGACTCATGCCCTGCAGTGGGCCCATTACACGGAGTTGTGATGATGATGATGATGATGATGATGATGATGATGATGAATAACAAGCGCCGAATAAGCGCAAAGGCCCTTCACCTTAGAGACAGTGGTGAAGCGGAGAGGGAGGTGTCGCTCTAGCGCTTCTTCGGCGCTTGTTTTAAGGCAGTTGTGTCAACCAACCCGTGAGATAACTATACCCATTCTCCCCTAACCAGCTTACATTTACCCAGTTTACATAGATAACACGGAAAAATAATATTCGCTGGCTAAACCACAAGAACTGCTAGAAATATGAATAAAAACTTAACATACTTTCCAATTCGTCAAAAGTAAAATGTGTTTCCTTCTGCAATTCGGCCCATGTCTTTCCATGCTTCTTACGGTATCGGATTTCCGGAATCGGATCTAATGAGGCGTCTAGTGAAGCTGACATTTTAATAAAATTGATAAATAAATTAAAATATTTTACAAAAATATTAGAAAATTGGTCCAGATCTTGTTAAGATGTTTAAAATTTGACAATGTCTTCAGAAGCTTTCTTTTGTAGAGCTGCGTTCTGTCAATTTCTATGATTTTGGTATACAGAGAATATTATTTTGTAAATCCCGGAAAAAATAAATGAAAAAATATAAAAAAAGCAAAAAAATAGAGCTTAAATAAATTTTCATTCAAGATTTTACCCACCTCAAACATAACGCTAAAATTTTTTAAAATTTGAAACTCCTATCCATCGACATAATTTGCGGGTTTGTCAATTGAGTGGAGTAGGCTTTTTAATAGTGCAACTTTATTTCTCATGCTAAATACCATATGACTTACAAAAAATAATTGAACAGTCCCGTAAATGTACAACAATAATCCAATATAGGTGACATATTTTCACTGATAGAGTAACAATTGCTTAAATCTAAGTTGTCACCTGTCTTATCTGTCATGTATGTAAATTAATTGTAGGCCTTCTCCTTCTCAATAACTTATTATATGGAATTAATAGGTACTACGTACAACTCACATTGGCCGATTTGCCTTACGTACGTACGTCATTTATTATTATTAAATTTATTCGTAGGCATTGAGCGATTATCTAAATGTCCAATGTATACAGGTAAGAATGGTTACACTAGTTAGAAAGGGACAAACCAAGATTTATGACCTCTCACTCGGCACGTGCTTAGACGCACAGTAAGCCTTCCAGTTGTACGTAGTACTTATTAGTACTTATTAATTCCATGCTTATTACTTTATCGGTGATGGTTCTACTGTGAGGTCTTATTGTTTATTGTATGTATTGAGGTCTACTTGTAGTGTTAATTCCATTTTGACCTTTACTCTTAATACCGTCTCAATCACATGATACTGGCAGTAATAGCTTGTAGCCTCATATCGACGGCTGGTTGCCAAATTGTCAAAAATTGAATTGAATTGAACTTATTACTTATTATAAAACAGGTTTATTTGATGAATATTGATTAGATTTAATATTCATACCTATGTTGAAGTTGGCATATGAAGTGACAGTAAAAAACTAACTGCTGGATATGAACTGAAGTCTAATTCGATAAACATAAGTAGGTACATAAAATAATAGTAACTTTAAAAGCTTTTAAAATATTTTGCTCACCCCGTATCCGTTCATATATTGTGCGCCTCACCATGTAACTATCCTTCTAAGGTGTGGTAACCACACATCTAAACTGCGAGAGAAACCGAGTGGAATTGAAAATTAGCTCATAAGCTCGAATCGTACAAAGTCAAAGTGTCAAAGTATTCTTTATAGTAGAGATAAATAGATGATATAAATCACATTATTAATTAATTGATTAACTGATTGATTAATATTAAAGAAGCAATATGCTTATAGGAGGTAGGTATGTCGCGACTAGGTTGCAATTGAAACATTTTTGGATATAACTTGCTCTTCTTTAATTCACAGTCAATCAGATCTAGTGTCTAATCACACAATTATCCAGGGTTAGGGCTATTTATAGCAGACCCTTTTCTTGTCTGGAGGAAAACGTGCTGTCACGTCCCCGACCGCCCAAGGGGGGACAGCGGGGTATGTGGGGACGACCAGGCGAACCGACCAAATGAAAACCTCCAGGTGTACCTCCCCCGCCATAATTGGGGACTAGGCATCGCCGGTGGCATTGCCCACGAGCCCCGGATTTATAGCAAACCCTAGACGGACCAAATCAATTACTAATAATATACAAATACTGAAACTTTAATCTTCCTGATGTTAATTTAATTAAGTAAAACTTTCCTGCCATGGTTCGATATTAAGTGAAATCGAAATTTGTAATTAAGGAAATTTAAATATCGAAATTTAAAATTGTTTCGGTGGACAATAAATATGAAACCTAAAATTAGCAGCTGTAGATCTTAAAATACAGTAAATAGGTAGTTTTCACTTTCTGAGCTCGGGTTTAGTTGTTTCAGTAATTCAATTAAAGTCCATAGACTTATTTAAATAAATGAAAAAATGAGATTCACAATTTCTGTAAAGAAAAAATTCTGTCTCGGGTGGTCTTAGCTGTCGGTCAAAGCTATACCATTAGATGGAGCTACGTTAGCAAAATAAGTTAAAAGCAAAAATGTTTAAAGTAATTTCAAGGCGTACTGCCAGGCCCCGGTAGCTCAGTGGGAGAGCACTCGTCTGGCAAAGGAGCGGTCCCAGGTTCGAGTCCTGGTCGGGTGATTTTTATTTAACACATTTTTTATTTATTTAAGAGTAATGAAGCATTTTAAATGCAAAACCCTTAAAATATTATTCATAGACTTATTTACTTTATATTGGTTTACTTGGAAGTCGTTATGTCGCATTGAGAGGTTGTCGTGGCAAGTAAAGCGCCAGCCAGACTGTTGAAAGAAAACACGTTGAAAACCAATGCTTCCAATCAAGGTTAGGGAAGTTTAAGTTGTTGACAACCAATTCCGAGTCATTCACACTGTTACAAACTGTGGTTGCCAACAAGGAGACAAACAAGGACACAAGCCAAGGTCACGCTAGGCCACGCCCCAAATCGTCAGTGCGCTTTGATCTCTCGTGTTGGCAACATCTTCGCGATGGCAGTTTTGTATGCAATTGAGGATAAAGGTTGAAAAGCAGGCTAAAAAGCTACAAAACTCGAGTCATTTATAGTTATAGCTACAAAGTAAAATATACAATAACAAGCGTACACACTGTCCTAAACACAGACATACATCTACATGGATAACGCAAATGCATGTTCTTTGCGTGTCCGAACCCCGACCAAGCGTCAAGGTTGGTCGCCTCTAGATTTAATCCGCGCGTATGTATATCTGTTAGAAAATCGAGTTCACCACACAATATCGTTCTTATGTCGTGTCTTTGAATCTTTTTGTATTTCCCAGTAATAAATATCAGCTGTGACGTCACAATAGGTCTTAAAAAGTCGGCAAGCTTGGTTCCACTTCCAATACAAATCATGGCACTTGCGTTGTCTATGTAGATGTATGTCTGTGTTTCTAAACACCACCGTTTACAACCCGCCAAGGTCATGTAATTTGGATGTCAACAGCCATCTTCACTGTTGTAAACACGTTGTAAACTAGCAAGGTCCAAGGTTTGATGTTTTGTTTCCAACAGTGTAGCTGGGGTCTAACTACAAGAGTGGGCGAACGCCGACCATTGGTTTCAAAGACTTCCGCGCAGTAAGTCCCAGGGCCTTCATAATTGTTTGAATCTTTAAAAAAGGATTGTGATGAAGATAATCATCATCATCGTCATTAATTATACGTAATTTTGATAGGTTTTAATCAAGTTGTGCTGTCGCCGGTGTCCAAAGACAATTACTGTTCTCGCCATGAAGGTAATACCTTATGTAGGTATGGTGCGAAAAAGTATAAGGTATAAGAATAAGAACTGCTTTAGTTATTAATACAATTGAGATGTTAGGTAGAAGTTTAGATATTGACAAACCAAGAATTGATCAAGTAGTAGGACTGAAATTGTAACAAGTTTCGTTTTACGCTACCAACCTACACAAGATAAGAAAAGATTTACATTTGTCCATCCGAATGCAAGCGTAGTTTACATGATATGCCCCTCCATAAGACTGATTCTGTCTCATACTCCTTTTCTGTCCATTTAAGAAAAGAGTAAGAGAGTACTACCTCTCCTTAACATAATTAATAGACTTCTTGTTTTTGTATTTTTTTTGTGTTTACCCTTAAAATAAAGTACATACAATTGTTTATTTATAGGTAAGTATATTCAGTATATCATAATATATTATTTAAATATAAGTATTTATTTATATGTTATATGTATTTATTAGTTTATTTTATATGATGTAGGTATACATATATATACATTTATGTGTTTTTATTATTATTATTACTATCAACGTAGCACACTAAATTGCACTTTATTCATCCCACTCTCCACTCGCAGGACTGTTGGAAGAAATTTCTATGGAAATAAGCAGTTCCTTTGTATAACTTCCCTTTTACTTTATCCGATCTCATTTGTAGTGTGTACATAAATTGTTAAATAAATAAATAAAGGAAGTTATCAGATTTAGTGATATCAGCGAGAATACGGAAATTTATGTGGATGTTCAAGACACTGCGACATGTAGTGCCTAAAGTAAATGATTGCTCCACATCGCCGAATATACTACTGAATAAAATTTATGTTGCCTTGGTGCAGCCCGTAATTTCCTACTGTATTCCAGTCTGGGGAGGTTCCCTAAAATCCCGTTTTATTGAAATTGAAAGAGCCCACAGAGCATTAATCAAGGTGATGTACTTTAAAAAACGTCGTTTCTCAACTGAGGCTCTCTATACCATATGTAAACTGTTGTCTATTCGTAAATTATATATGCTTCACATATTTTTAAAAACACACAAAACACAATCGTATAGGCCTTGTATAGAAGGTAAAAGAAGGAGAGATAAGATTTGTCACTTACCAAAACTCAAAACAGAATTCGCAAGAACTCAGTACAGCATGCGTTCTGCTTCTTTATACAATAAAATTAATAAAAAAATATACCTACACTCGCTTGCTGCCCATGACTGCAAAACGAAGCTAAAAAGTTGGCTGGAGACACTCAAATATGAAGATGTGGAGTCTCTGCTATCAAGGGATTAAATCACTCAATAACACCTATTTTACATGCATGCACCTAATTTTTCACACCCATACAATAAACATTAGAAGGGAACCACATTAATCATTAAATATTGAGCATACAGTATTCTTATAAATTTATGATCATTTTTGTCTAATTATATAGTTTTATTTTAATTCTTTTTTTTAATTTTTGTTTTTCTAATTTATTTTTTTAGTAATTTAATTTAATTTAATACAATGTAATTTAATTTAATAAAATGATATAATTTGTTCCTATTATATTGTAATGGCATAATTTCTGAATTTCTGTTGAAGTTATTAGTCATAAATATTTTTACTTTCTCTATTTATTTTTATTTTTATATTTTACTTTTTTTTTCTTAAATATTTTTAAATAATTAATGAATCAATAATACTAGTACTAAGTTATGGAGGAGCGGGGTCTCCTGGCACAGGCAATATGCCTAAAAGGAGATTCCCAATCTACTTGTGTTATTTATAAGTTTTTGTTACCGAAATAAAATTCATTTTTTTTTTTTTTTTTTTTTTTCTATTCTATTTGATGCTATGCTTTATGTATACAGCTTTTGATAGAATTATTTAGAACAGCACGCATAGGTTCTTCTCTCTGACCGTCACAGAATATTACCCAAAAGAGTAATCTAATATATAAAATTCTCGTGTCACAGTTTTCGTTGCCATACTCCTCCGAAACGGCTTGACCGATTTTGATGAAATTTTTTGTGCTTATCCGGTATCTATGAGAATTGGCCAACTTCTATTTTTTTTTATTTATATGGCAAAACAACGTTTGCCGGGTCAGCTAGTCATTAATAGATTTTAGGTAATTTTATCTGTGGTAAATTGAAATAGCAGCGTGTAACGAACACAATATTGCTTTGTAACATTCTTTAATGGATTTTGACTGGGTTTGGTTATTTGTAAATGGGAATCCCGTATTGATGGTTCATTGAGCTAAATGTGTGGTGTAGGCCCACTGGTTAAAAAAATAAAGCGCTTGCTAAAATAACGGGAATATTAAACGGGTATCTTTTGTAAAATGCTGTAAGAATACAAGAGAAACTAAATAATACTAAAAAAATAAACTAAAGAATCAACTAACATTTTTAAATTCTAGTCAAAGCGTTGGCTGAAGTATTTGGTCATCAACGTGCGTACAATTCACCGAATTGATACATATTTTATCGAAAATTTTCAAAAAGTACACACTCGATTTCCATGAAATTTATACGTGACCACCTTTTAAGTATCCTATTTCATTCATATGAATTTCAAAATCTATTTTAGTTGTCGGTAAAATCGTGAAACAAAGACCCAAAAAAACATGCACACAAATTGAACATCTCCACCTATTGAAAGTCAGTTGAAAAAAGGAAACAATGATTGCATTGCGTCAAGTTTTGTAGATAATCCGTTTCAAAGGTGTTTTATTATAAATCGGGTAAACTAAATGTATGATTCTTTAACCAAAATATTCCAACACAACAATAATTTGTGCGTCTATTTTCCCTGATCAGTATAGTCCTAGTACTTTTAAGCGTTAAGTGAATAGGTTTCTCGTGGATGGACTTGTACCACCTTAGTCTTCATGTTCACCTAACATCAGGTTTCATGGAAGACAAACGTCCCATCCATACTTTATTTAAAAAAAAAGTGTGTTAAAATATTTCTTGCTTTCAATGACGAATTTTTATGACGACCGGCTGGTGTAGCGGTAACATAAATTGCCTTCTATGCCAGAGGTCCTGGGTTCGAATCCCGACGGTGGCGGATATTTGTGTGATGAACACAGATATTAGTCGTCAAGTCATGGATGGTTTATATGTTTATTTAAGTTTATTCTAATAAAAAAATATGTATTTATTCAATATTTATATATTTCTTAAGTATATCAGTTATCTAGTATCCATAACACAAGTTCTTTGAGAAACTTAATTTGGGCTAGATAATGTTGTGTGAGTGTCAGAAATATTTATTTATTATTTATTATTAAATGTTATTATTAGTATTAAATGAATTCTAAAAGCAGTCTGAGTATCACCGTGAATAAAATGCACGGAAAGTTATCCCAGTAAATATTTGGCTGCAATTTCCACAGGCCATGCCCAAATTTGATTGAAGTTGATGCAAAGCGTATTTTGTGGAAATTTCCTGTGGGATGTGCAGCATTATTCTGATGTATTAAATGATAAACAACGTTAGTATGTTGCAGAATATATTTATCATCACCTATTTACTGACAGTGTTCAATTCGCTTTGTAATTTAGAGTATTAATAAAAACATATTTACTATGGATAACTTTTTATCTAGTGTTAGTTATGATTTGTTTACAAATAAATATTTTAGATATGATTAAGATTGATCGATGTTTGTAAGACATTTTGTGAGTGTTGCTAATTTTAAAATTATAAGTTCAACTCTTAAAATTCTAACATACGGCACCATCAAATATTGTCGTTGATTGATGGGCCATAGACAATTGCTATTTGGTTTTAAACTCTATAGATTTTAAGATTGGTAATGTCACAAAAGGTGAGAAAAAGCGGGAAACGCCCTCTTTGATCCTGTGAACTCGAACGAATAAACTGTATACCTAAGTGAACCACCAGTGTCATAGAGAAATATTATACTTGGGAATAGAGAGCCCTCTTGCAGATTTTTTGGGATCCCATTTGCTACTAACGCTAACTATAAATCGGCCCCAAACTAATGTATCTATATGTATATATCCGTATAGATACGTACATATATGTAGGCAATGCGCCGTATTCGACATTGCATTCTCTAATTTTAAGTCCTTCTAAAGTCTAATTCGAAGACTTCCAACTCAAAATTTTCTAAGAAATATTTATTTTGAAGTCTTCGACTTTATAGCATATAAAAATCACTATGAAATTCAGTAATAAACACAAAACAGCAACAAAAACTACAGACACGCGCGTACGCAGATAGCAGTTGCCATATTGTGTTGTGGTGGTGTTTTGAAATTAAAAAAACACACCTGACGTTGACAAGGCTTCATTCATAGCTTGAAATTCATTCTTATTTTGTTTTGAAAATAAAAATATACAAATTTACACCAGCACACAAAAATATACAAAAACCACATTTGAAAAACCAGTTTGCATTTATTTACAATACAAAGTATTATTATTTTTTCATGATATAATGAATGTGAGAAGTAGCGTCATCTAGCGTCAAGTAGTATTACTACAAAAGTTCAGGGCCTTCCGTTAGTTAGAGCCACTGTCTTTGAAGAAACTGAGCTAACAAGCAAATGTCTCCCCCCTGACCAGTGTATTCATTATAATTCACCTTAACACTATGTTATCTGGTTTTTACTACCGAATAATATTTAAATTAAGTAAATTGTTCCAAATTACATTTTGTAAAGGAAAATAATCAAAAAAATATAAATTATCAGCCGGTGTTGCCTTT
This sequence comes from Stenoptilia bipunctidactyla, assembly GCA_944452665.1. Lineage (NCBI taxonomy): Eukaryota > Metazoa > Arthropoda > Insecta > Lepidoptera > Pterophoridae > Stenoptilia > Stenoptilia bipunctidactyla. Next base: position 43,769,216 of record OX101721.1, on the reverse strand, counting down.
GAAGTGGGTTACACGATATAATCACAGTGACATCCGTCTTTCAAAAGGTACGATAAGCAGTAATATCTCACACTAGTGCGCCGTATTCATTGAGATTTTCCAGAAGCCTGAAAATTTTGACAGTAATCGAACTAGCTAGGCTGTTTACAGACCGAGCCTTCACATCACCCAGGGTTCATTTTGAAGAGATCTATTATGATGGTAAACTATATTTTTAAAGTTAGCGATAAGGCCCTTTATACATTATGTTTTCTTTTAATTTTTTTGTATAAAGAAATAAATATTTAATAAAAAAAAATATTTTAGACCTTTTATACAGGGTGACTGGTGACAAATTTTAGATACTGAAGGAGAGCACTCTGTACTCGATTCCGATCATAATTATGTAATAAAAGTAGGTACTTAATTTTTCACTAGAATTCCCTATAAATAAATACTACTATGTTACTATTGACTTCACATACAACTGAGTAAATCGCAGCACGTGACCTGGCACGAGGATCGCTGCCAACGCTAGCGTGACCATGCGTTGCGTAATCAATTCTTTAAAGTTCAGTTAAGTTTCTCTTTAAATAACTAATATTTATTTTTCATTATATTTTTTCTCTTCATATATGATCTCAAACTATTACGTCTTGGAATTTCAAAAGTTACCCACCAGTCACCCTGTATAAGACTAAGACCCTGTATAAGATAATCTCATGGTAGCTGAATATAAGGTCCAATATGAAAGAATACGAGCTTGGGATAGTTATATAATTTTTATTACTTGCTACTTGCTCTGTAGCATAATTTCGTTTTATATAAAGCCTTTATACAAAGTGAACAATTACTCTGAGAGTCGTCACGCTCAGTCACTATTGTCGCGTTATATTTACAACAATATTTTCATTTTTTTTAAATCCAAATGGAGTATACTTAACTTATAATTTCTAAGCTTGATAGTATTAAAATAATTAGGTATGAGTTTGAAGAGAAAACTTCCACGTATTTTGCACATATTGTTCCACATTGTCAACAAGTACACGAAAATGCCTTTAAACGCTATTTATATAGTAACCCTATCTATGTTTATTTCTCACATTCACCAAAATTTGATCCAAAAACGTTTATACCATGTGAAAGTAGGAGATGGGCGTAGTAGGCTAATTTTGATACTGTCTTGTAAGTATTGTTCTTAAAAACAGAGCAGGAAGCTTAATTTAATGTGCCCCGGACGGCCACGGACTAATTATTTGGGATTTAGTTAGTCCTCAAAAGACCAGATTGCATGTTACCTAAATTATAAATAAAACGCCCAGACAATCACACAAACTACATGGCCTCAAAGTAAGCGAAGGTTGTGTTATGAAATACCATGTAGCGAACTAGAGGCGAACCTAGAATATAAATAGAAATATAGATAAATACCCAGACCTGGAACATTTTTTTTTGTTGTTCTGGGCGGGAATCGAACCTGCGTCTGAGGCAGATAGGTTTACACCATTGCCAAAGAGGTCATCAATTAGATTTTATGTTCAATACATATCTATGCTATGTGAATACCAGTTATACCACTCGTCGCTGATTCATCAATGAACTCGACGCTGTTGTTTAGGAGGATAGCCGTGCTGGAAGCTCTTCGTAACTCACCGTCCGCATCGGACCTTGTCTCAACAGATTTCTAGAGTTCATTTTAACATGTAAATGAGGGAAATTTTGTTTACGAGATAACTGTAATAAATAGTTAATATAAATATTTGTCAAGTTTTACAATTAGATGAAACATTAGTATGTTCATTGTATCAAATCCACTCCGTTCGCCCCCTAACGAACAGTGTGCGGCCACACTGAATGCGCGGTGACTGTGGTATGAGGAGGCCACAGTGACGCGCGAGCTCTTGTAGCGGTTTAACTTATATCAGGTGTTGAAAGCAATTCACGACGATTTGGTATTTCTTTATTTCTGTTTAAAAAAAATGTAAAGAATTTTTAATTTGTATGAAGAATTGAGACGTATCCTATTTTTGTTTTTGATTATCCATGTCAACATTTGACTACATTTTAAGTAAAATATATACAAACTTTTGCAAATATACCTCAACTCAACTCAAACTCAAAAATTCTTTATTTCGTAAGTATTTAAATACATTTGAAATAAGTCAAACGATTTACAAATTGAACTGAATCTACCACAACTTCGAAAAGTCGATCTGTTGAGAAGAAGTGGCAAGAAACTCAACAGCAATCATCTTTTAAAAATAAGAGAAAAAAATACATAATAACAATTTACAGCCAGGGAATACCAACTTCTTGCATCCGGATATCTTTAAGTAAAACTTTTCACATAACACTTATCCTTAAATCTATCGAATGTGTACGCTTCATTCAATAATAAAATGCTTAAATATTTTAGAATTTTATTATAAAATGAAGCGTACACATTGACTCATGAACGAGTTGATCTTCTGGAGTCTACTATTATATTTATACAATAGGCAATCAAGTACTAGACAGAAACGTAGACATAGATATATGGCGGGTTTCAATATTATGAAAACTGTTCGTTTTGCCTACGAATAATAGAAATCACTACCAAAATGCCTTTCTATATTCAAAATCTTGACATCTAAACCACTGCTTACGAACTGTTTGACTGTAATGGGTTGCTAGGTAACATTTGACCATTTACAAAATAAGTCATTATATCTAGCCAACGACGACGTAACAAGTTATTAATTTAAACCAATGAGGTAAAGGTAGCATGGCAGTCTGCTGCGGCCAATAAGAGTTATTTTTTCATTACGTATGACCAATTAAAGAATAGGTCATTTTATCCAGCCAACGACGTAACAATTTATTCATTTAACGAAATATCCTATCAAATATCTGTCAACATATCAATAATCCAGTTTTCTCTTTCTAACTTATCTATAACTGTTTTTGAAAAAAGGGACGAATATTATTGAATGACATAATTTTTCTTTTAAATATTTACTTTGACGTCATAAAAATGTGATTCAACCAATGACAAAATTTGTCGAAGGTTTGGCGTTTCGTTTTACGTAAGCAGTTAAACGCAATTATTAATAAAAAGCTATAAAAACATACTATAATATATTTATCGAATACTAAAACATAGCAAATATAAATTGAATAAGTTTATATATTTCTTTAGTTCAAATATCATACAAATAATTTGCGAATGCGTGATATTCTATAAATCACATATCACCTATTTTCTTGGAAGAACGTCACGCAAGGAGGGCCCATGCCAAATTTGAGAACTTACAGCCCGTAGCTAGTAGATATTGTGAAACGCTACTTTTTTCCTACCAATTTTGTACCTGTACCGGTTACGCATAGTAGTCAGTTGAATATTGAAACCCGCCAATAGAGGTAAAGATAGAAGCAGAGATAGACGTAGCGATAGAGGTGAGAGAGAAAACAGATAATGTGGATGGAGATGAGGATAGTCGTGGACAAAGACAGGACGTGGATATGGAAATGGGGAAGAAACTATTAGTCTTGAGGAGAAATTGTTACCTAATGACTCTGAGGTAAGAATGAAACAAATTTTACAACAATCAATATGCAGAAGTGAACACGCTGAGCGGCAAGACCGAACTGGTTTAACAATATTTTTTCAGTTTTGCTTTTAATAATGGTCATCTATTCTTTAATAACTGAAAAAAAATATTAAGCTTATAAACCTTATTTTAATTAGCACATTTTTCAGTTATTACCGAACTGGTTTGTTACCCCCGCCACCCGCGCATTGGGTCGCTTGTAGCTTAGGCCGTAGTGTGACCAGCAGGGGGGGACAAAAGCTTATTAGCTCAGTTTTTTCGAAGACAGTGACTCTATCTAACGGTAGGCCCTGAACTTTTATAGTAATACTACTTGACGCTAGACGACGCTACTTCTCACATTCATCATATTATGAAAAAAATAAATTATTTTACAAATGACTTTGTTAAATGCAAACTGGTGTTTCAAATATGGTTTTTGTATATTTTTGTGTGCTGGTGTAAATTCGTATATTTTTATTTTCAAAACAAAATTTGCATGAATTTGAAGCTATGAATGAAGCCTTGTCAACGTCAGGTGTGTTTGTTTAATTTCAAAACACCACCACAACACAATATGGCGACTGCTATCTGCGTACGCGCGTGTCTGTAGTTTCTGTTGCTGTTTTGTGTTTATTCCTGAGTTTCATAGTGATTTTTATATTCCATAAAGTCGAATTAGACTTTAGAAGGGCTTAAAATTAGAGAATGCAATGTCGAACACGGCCCATTGCCTACATATATGTACGTATCTATACGGAGATCTACATATAGAGACATTAGTTTGGGGCCGATTTATAGTTAGCGTTAGTAGAAAATGGGATCCCAAAAATCTGCAAGAGGGCTCTCTATTCCTAAGTATAATATTTCTCTATGGTGGCCAGAAAGCGCGGACAAGAACGTTTGAAACTTACGCACGCAGATTGGCTCAGTCCGGTAGCGCTAGGCTTAGTGACTTCAGTGTGGACACTACAAACATATTTATTCAAACACATTTATCCATACTGATGGATAAATGTGTTTGATATTTCGCTTCCGTCGTGGCCACCGCGGTTTGGACGCACAAACAAGCATCTACTGGGCCACAGAAACCTTCAGTCACTATTCGATAACAAAATCTATTTGTAATCCATTACAACTAGTTTTTTGTAGGTAGCTATTAGAGAGATTAAAAGGGATTCAGGAACAGTCCCAGAAAAGTATTATTAACCCAAATATTTTCTTAATTTACTACTATAATCAAAGGAATTCATTTCATATTACAAAAAATACGTCAAAAGACGAGCAGAAAATATCCTTTGTGTGTTCTTCATAAAAATAGCTAAAATTTGATCCAACCTTGTGATATTACTAGCGGTTGCACGCGGTTTTACCCGCGCAATTTCAAATCCCGCGGGAATTTCGGGATAGAAAGTAGCCTTTTTTATATTGTAAGGATAGGACGTTTGTCTTCCATGCCACCTGATGGAAAGTGCGCATGAAGACCATGGTGGTACATGTCCATCCACGAGAAACCTATTCACTCGACACTTAAAGTTCCAGGACTATAGTGGTCAGGAAAAACTATCTATCTAACTATCGAAGCATTTTGTTCGACTTCTCGGTAAATCCACTTTATAGGGATGGAAGATCTGTTTGCGTCTGGTAGTCCGGTGGTAAAAAAGAGTGGGTTCAATTTGGTCACAAAGAGCACTCGCACACTCTCCAAAATGTAGCCGATAAAAAACAGTCAAACAAGCAACCTTACAACGATGCTCTAGCGTCAACAACTTTTTGTTTTATAAGGTTGTCGTTATTAAAAAGTTTTCGGGCTCTTCAGTCAACAGAATCTAGCGCTTCGAGTTGTTATTTGGCAGAAATATCCCAAAGGTGACTACAGTACTCCATGCATGACGTCACTTGGGCTGTGTATAAGTCGAGCAGCCGTTAAAAGCTGAAGTACCGCTGGACCGGCATTAATTGCCATTAGGTCAGAGAAGCAGCCATCTAAGACTACTCAAATCGACCGTTCCCTCAGAAAATCAGATATTCAGTCGCAGAGCCCTGTCGGTATGCCATATGCTGGAAGCTTGCTTAAAAGACCAACGTGCCCGACCCTGTCAAAGGCCTTGAAAATGTCTAAGAATACAGCTATTGCTTCACCATGACCCTCCAAGGCCTCGCTCCATAAGTGAGTGGCATACACGAGATGATCGCCGGTCGAGCGTCCACTGTGGAAGCCATATTGGCTATCGCTTAGGTTGGTCTCGGGGTATGCCAGGAGACGAGTGTTCAATACACGTTCCATGACTTTGCAAGGTATGGAAGTGATTGAAATTGGTCGATAATTGACAGGATCAACACGGCTTCCCTTCTTCGGTACTGGTTGTACGTTAGCCAGCTTCCAGGATTTGGGGACCTTACCAGATTCCAAAAAGTCTTTAGAGATGCATCAAAATGGGAGCAACTGCGCAACGTTTTAACACCACTGCTGGAATATCATCTGGACCGCTAGCCTTATTCTCGTCTAGGTGCAGCACGCATTTTACAACCTGCTTTTGGCGAATATGAACGGTACCCATTGTAGGACCGAACTTAGGTAATTTGGGTGGAATTTTTCCTTGGCTATCTAGACGAAAATTTCCCGCAAAGATATCTTCTATAAATCTGCTTTCTCCTTAGCGGTGTGGGCCAGAAAACCATCAGGTTTCCGCAGAGGCGGCAGCGACGGGCGACAATAGTTCGTTTCGACCGACTTGGCGAGGGACCAGAAAGCTTTACTTCCCGAGGGGTATGAGGCTATTCTGTCTCCGATACAGCCTATGTGAGCGAAACGAGCTCTTTTGATTACCTTTTTGCAGGACTTGGCGACAGCATTGTACCTCTTCTTGTGTTCATGCAAATCCACAGCTTTGCTTCTGCGAGCGGTTGCCCAGGCTTTGTACGCTTCTCGTTTGTGCTTTTCAGTGGCAAGGCATTCAGCACTAAACCATGGGCTAGCTTTGGTTTAAAGGGATAGATCAGCGTAGGGAATGAAGAACTCCATTGCTTGCCTAGCCTATGTGCTATTCCAGAATGTACACTACCACTATGCTAAATTTCATCCAAATCCGTTGAGCCATTCTCCCGTGATTGAGGAACAAACATCCATACATCCAAAACTCTCACATTTATGATATTATTAGTATTAGTATATTAGTAAGATTAGCTAAATTGCAAACCCTCAGCTACCTGTAGTTGAAAAAATAAACAACAGGTATGCAAAATAATAATACGGTAAGTAAAATTCACAGCTATCTGCAATCGATCGATGTATTTTGGTACAAAAATAAAATGAAGCTGAATTAACGGTATAATTTTCAACGGTACTCTAAGTGGATTTGATCTTTAATTTAATATTTTTATTTTGTCAAATCAACGTGTACGGTACCTGATGTAAAGTATGTGCGAAAAACAATAGTTTGTCGCAATTCTAGATTTAGAAGCAGAATTTAGACCAGATGGTTACCTACCCAAAACTAAAGCTACTGTTACACATGTTCTTAAATAGCATGCTTAAAATCTTGCTATTTAGTATGCTCAATACGAGCATGCCTAGGAGCAGTTTACATTTGCTAGCAATAGGCATGCAAGTATGAAGTATGTTTATATATTTAAATATGAACGACTGATCGATACTAGCATGCTCAATAAGCAAACCTGTTAAGACGCATTTAAAGCACACCCTCTTTCTTAGCGCCCACGCTGGTAGCATGCTCAAAAAACACAAGCCTGAAGAGCGTGCATGAAATGAACATGCTAATTTTGAGCAACATTCCGACACACTTGCTACTTAGTAGCTACTTAGTAGCTACGTAGTAGCAAGTGTTCAATTGAAGCATGATTTCAGTAGCTTATCTTTTGAAAGTTTGACGCAGTACCTGAGATTCAAACTAATATTACAAATGTGAAAGATTGGATTCATGAATGTTTTTCAATCACAACAAAATGGCTCAATTGATTTGGATGAAGTTTGGCAAAGTGATAGTGTACATTACGGCCTAGAATAGCACATAACCTGCTTATTCCGATATTGCTACGAAATTTGAATTTTGCGGATAAAACCACGCATAACAGATAATAAATTATAACACAAACTAAGAACCCAACTGCGGGGGCCTTAAGCAAACTTTTTGTAGAAGTTTGTGTAATGGGGATCCTGTAGTCGTGTTACACCCAGATCTAAGCCATTTCAAAAGTTACAATTCCTAAATAAGCACTTAGCTGAGATTCAACCAAGACACCGCGAAGGCCGTAAAATATATGTAATAAATCTTCTTGTAAAGATTAAATTAAATAAACTCTTTGTAATACATTTAAGCAAACTATTTTAGGATGGCCAATCTTATCGTCAAAGTAAGATATTCAAATGTTTAGACTATTTCATAAAAATCTTTTCATCCCCTGATCTACTTTTTGTATTAAGCAAATCCCAAATGGCAGGTGGTTATAAGGTTTACCTGGAAAAACCTGGTTCTTGTTATTACATTTGCTAGGTACACATAAGTAGGTATTGTAGAATAAACATCTTCCTGCTCCATGGTTCACTGAATTAATAGAAAATACATGAGCAAATGCAATAACCTTATAAATGGATCAAAGTATAAAATTGTAAATAAATCTAGAAAAGTATCTTTGTAGCGGCGAACTAAGACGCCATATGCAAGATTTCATTTCAAAGGGAAAACTAGCAAAAGCTTAGAATTTTCTGGAAACTCTAACTGTCGAATTCATAGAGAATTTGTCCACGTTAAAACAGCGTTACAGAGGGTTTACAAAGCACAACCAAAAAAAGGTGATTCATAGACGATAAATGACATTGTAAACATACTATAACGGCTTTCTAAACATGTCAAATTTACAATCAGCATGAGGCTTCTTTAAGCCCATTTTACCGGCCGAGTCTACCCGAAGGTTAACGAATATTAACGAGTTATTGAAATTGATAATTTGAGTTTCACAGTTTCACTCTTCATCTTCCTTCCTAGTTCCCTGTGATCATTTTTTTCGTCGCGTCAATTTGTGGTCAGTGATGGATGGAAGTCGTCGTGGCGCCGTGGTTACTGTGTGTATCATACGATATCACAGGTTAAGCAACATTCGGCGCGGTCGGTACTTTGATGGGTGACAGCCGACCATTCATATTACTCACGACGACTTCCGTGCTTCGGAGGGCACGTTAAACAGTCGGTACCGGGTGCTGTATACTTGTATACAGTAGTCGTTAGGGTTTGTCAGAAGCCATCTAGGCGCCCTAAAAAATTCTGGCATCCACCACCCAGCACTGGGCCAGCTTGGTGGATTATGGCCTATACCTTCTCTGCACCCAGGGGAGAGTCATGCCCTGCAGTGGGCTCATTACAAAGAGTTGTGATGATGATGATGATGATGGATGTGATGAACAATTTGATTAACATACAGCTGATAGCTCGTATTGATGCAAATAGAGTGCGACGTAGGAGAAAGGAGTACCGACGAAGAAAAGACCCTTTTACTCTAGACGATATTGAATTTAAAAAGAGATATCGCTTTAATAAAGATACTGTACGGCGTATTACCGATTTAGTTCGTAATGAAATTACGCGATGTCCATGAGGTTTTGCAGTATCCCCTGAGCTACAGGTGCTGACAGCGTTGCGGTGCTGGGCGAGAAATGAGGTTAGTACAGGGAGTGTGTTTCCATCTGAGTGCGGTGAGAGGATGTGAAGATGAGTCTGTTGTAATTATATTGACCATTTCTGGCTCTTTATTTTCCTTGCCTCACAAAAGAAAATCTCACTATAAGGCGATAGGTATTACAAAGAGGATATCTCTTGTGAAGCAAAGCCATGTACACCCTGTACAGAGTTCATATTTTATTGTAATACTTGTACGTATTTCACCCACAATAACAATATTTTATTTCAATAATTTCAGGTTCAGGATGACAGTGGTGAGCTTCATGGCATAAGCCAAGCTACTGTATGCCGCATTTGCGCTAGAGTAGCAAGAGCTCTTGCCCGATTAAGTAAAGAGTTCATTTTCATGCCCAACACTGTTCAGGAGCAAGAACAGGTGATGAGGGAGTTCCGAGCAATCAGGAACTTCCCAAATGTAATCGGGACAATAGATTGCACACACATCCGCATTAAAAAAACTGGTGGTATTTTTCCAAGAATAGTCGGGAGTCGGGGCACAGAAAATTTAAATAAACGAAGGCACTGAACAAGGGGATAAATCTATAATAATTTGTGACGAAACTGACGAAAACAAAAATAAGTAATGAAATGAAATGTCTGTATCGACCTGTCAAATGCCAATTATAACTGCAAGTAAATGAAATATCCATAGCCCTAGGGCAAAAAAAACACAATTTTATCTCTGGTGCAATGAAATGCGACGTTTCCGCTCATGCGTAATGTAATCCGTATAATAACGGTGTATTAGTTAAAATAGGATTTTCAGATGTCTATGAATCACCTTCACTTACAACACACTATAAACCTTAAAGAGTGTTGTAGCTAAAATGCACTTTAAATGCTTTTTAACTATTTTCTATGAATTTGACTGTGAGTGTTGCCAAAAACCAAAAAATTGCTCGTTATTTTACTAGGGTTTAAATATACTTAAAATTCTCTTAAAAATATCAGCATATCATATCTTCGATTTTTTACTTTCTGACTGTTTCAAAGTCAAGATATACTTAGAATACATTGAGTTTAAGGATTTTCAAAGCCTTTGCTTTTGATTTTAATGAACTTACTGAGTTACGATAAGAAAGCGATTGGTTCCGTGGCTGTAGTTAAAGATCAAGACGACTCTGGATGGAGGAGATTTTTTTATCGGCAGCCATACGCTTTAAGTCATACCTATGGGAAAAATTGTCTTCCGAAAAACCCTGTATTCACTAAGTGGATTATTTTATTTGATATACTTGTCAGTTAAACCAACCTATACTGATAGATCCAGACTTCAAGATTTAACCTTAAAATTGAACTTGTTTAAAAATAAAACATCTGAAAACGTTTCCATCAAATGCTCACGTTTTTTATTGATGCCGTAAGTATATTTTTTTAATAATGTTAATCATGGGAATAATATAATACCATATAATTAGATGTCTGGAATATTAATTTGTTGTTTGGCTTCAAAGTTAAATCTAAAATGAGATTTAATTTCTTTAATAATAATTTTCTTATTTGTAGGTCTTCGATGTTTAATTTGAATATCTTTTATTCGAAACAAATTAATTTATAATAAATATTTAAGTCAAATATTAAAATGGTTTAGTTTGACTACCTGAACTTTAAGATTCGAAATGACAAAATCATACATTTAATTTTAAATATATTCAGTCTGCTTAAGTTGTCTTTTGTTTTTTGATATAAAGCATATTTTATCCTGTAAAGCAGACAAAAGAAGTCTCAGTCACAAAATATGAATGACGGAAATATATTTAGCACTAAAGCAACCCGTAGAGTTCCGATTATCTAGGGTTCCCTGAACGTAATATGATCCCCGACTTGTTTTCTTAGCTGTCCGAACATAGCACTACCCACCCAGTAATTTAGAAACCCTTTTGTCTCATAATGGATGCATTGTGTCTGAAGTGAGTGAAGTTATTCACAAAATATCACAAAAAAATCACTAATATCCTGTTAAAATTTCATTGGTAAATGGGAGATGATGATTTGAGAAGTTTGGCAAGTTGACGTAGCTACGAACATTTTTATATTTCCAGCGCCAAATGGTCTTGTGCTGGACAGAAGACCTAGATAAGCAGTGATATTGGGCACGGTTAAGAAAATCTGAATCACTACAATCTCCTGTGATGTTATGTGTTCCTGGTATTATCAACGTAATTTTCAAAACAATTAAAACATTGTCGATAAAATGTATCGATAAACTTATAACTTTAATTCCAACCCTGACGCAGTGGGTGTACGGGTAAATGCGAATTACCCCTCCACCTAATGGTGGGTGAAGCGGTGGGAGGACGGGTCGCGGCACGAATATCCTACATTAAGTCTTGTCAGCTAATACATAGGGCAAAGGCAATACTCGTGCAGTTGCTGGTGCTAGTTAGCATGACACTACGAAATTTCGTATCAACAATAAAAAGCAAATCCTATATCGTAATTTGCTGCATCAAATGTTCAAAAATAAGTCGAGCCAAATTTGCATCTTATGAAGAACGGATTAAAGTATAAAATACTCTTGCGTAGATAATATTTTTCTTAGCTTAATCTACCGTTCCTAGATTCTAAACCTAATGAGCAGCTGACGTCTCAAAACAAACGAGCGGGCCTTATTTAACAACGCAGTACCTAAGTATTTTTTTACAAAGTCAAGTTGGTCATTTTGGTACTTTACATAGTTTTTATTCTAGGGCATCTTTTGCAAAAATTACAATGATATTTATATTCGCTTTATTTGTAAAGTTGGAAATGACATTTATATTTTGATCCTTGACAATGCATATACGATGTCCATTTACAAGAATATTATAAAATCACAAAGTTAGACATAGCATGAAACCAAATAAAATTAGTGAGGGACAGAGAAAGGAAATCGTCAATTACAAAATGAAATGTCCGCTGGTTTTTTTCAGAGTAAAATGTGAATTACTATGCGCATGGATTGGCTGTATGTAACATAATATTAGCATATAGCTATCTTTTGCTTGTTTCTTTTATGGTGCAGATAAGTTGTTTTTCTTTTATCTTGGTTTAATATAATAAAATTTGATATTGAATGTGTGTCAAGCATTTTAGCGACGGATTTAAATTCTAAATATCTGCCTACCTGCTTACAGTTTTCAATCCAACACTTATAGTATTTTATGTACAATTTTTAATTTTAAAACCAACGAATGTATTAAATATAAATCCAATCAAAGGTTGTTACACCTATACCTTTGCGTTGCAGCTACTGTTTTAAATTTTCAAAACTACTTGGAAAAGTTTACAATATGATAAGAAGGAGCCATTACTGTATAAACTCAGTGTAAAAATTATAATAGCGAATATCATAGATAATATTTATAATGATGAATTAATACTTATACCAAATAAATAATAAATAAATAAAATCCCCAGACAATCACACCAACTATTGCACGTTTACCTCCAGTAAAAAAAAAAGGTACATGGCCCCTGAAATTTTTTTTCGCAACTGTTTGATGCAGACAGTGCTACCCCATCGCCAAAGTGGTCGTCAAATATACAGGACTCAATATACAGGACTTTGGTATCTTTCACTCTTCTTCCAAGTAACATATTTCATGACCATCATAACCCTTTTTAATGAGTCCACTGCGGAGCCAGAAATGGGAGATGATGAGGTAAATGCAATACACCACCAAGATTGTGAAGTTCTGAATGGTGGATGACAGAATTTTCATGACGTCGAAATAGAAATTAAAAATATCTAAGGACAACTGCATCAAAGTATACAGCAACGGGACTGAGTGCTTGGCGATTGCTCCAAAGCCTATAAGGCGTCGAAAGAACTCAATGGTTGGTCGATCTTTTATTTATTTATTCTTTATTGTACATATTATATTAACAGAGTTAGTAGATAACAATAGAACAGAGTACTTTTGGCGGTATCAATCTTGTTACAACCGGTAAATGATGAGCAGGGGCTACAATAGCTAAGTAACTTTTCCTGTTAATCATAATATTATAGACACCTTTTAACATAATCCACACAATTGTCCTGCCTATGCAATAAAAAGCAGTTTATTTATTTATGTACATTTATTGACAGTAATATAAAAGAGTTGGTTAAGTCGTTGTTATACTTAGAAGTCGTCGTGGCGCCGTGGTTACTGTGCATATCAAACGATATCGCAGGTTAAGCGCGCTCGGCGGTATTAGGATGGGTGACCGCCGACCATTCATTTCTCACGACGACTTCCGTGCTTAAGGCACGTTAAGCAGTCGGTCCCGGGTGCTGTTAACTTGTATACATTAGTCGTTAGGGTTTGTCAGAAGCCATTTCTGCACCCTGAAATATCTGACATCCACCAACCAGCACCGGGCCAGCTTAGTGGATTACGGCCTAAACCTCCTCGTCACCCAGAGGAGAGACTCATAGCCCTGCAGTGGGCTCATTATACGGAGTTGTATTGATGATGATGATACTTTGCACTTAGCAATGATAACCTTTTCAAGACGAGCATGTTACGAGATTTACATTAGTATTAGTATGACCAAACCCTCGTTCGACCTCAACCTCACCTGATGGCAAGTGCAGATGAGGTCGAATATGACAACACTCGGGCTTAGGAGGGCCCGATTCTTCATAAAATATTGCCGGGACTTATCAACGCAGGTACCGTCATATTTGGCGGCAGATTTAAATAAAGAATGATCGCTAGCTTTGACGTTCGACTGGTGTAGGGGTAACGTACATTGCCTTCTATACCAAAGGTCCTGGGTTCGAATCCCGGCGGCGACGGATGTTTGCGTGATGGACACAGATATTAGTCGTCAAGTCATGGACGTTTATATGTTTATTTAAGTTTACTTTCTAATAAAAAATATGCTTCTATGCTGGACTGGGAGCGAAAGAAAAACATAGAATGTGCCAGCTGCTTCTCTTCCCGGGCATACTGTAAAAGTCAGTTAAGGGACCGAGGTGTTATGGGAGGCTTTTTTGTGGGCGATAGGCTGACCCCCTGTCACTGCAACTGCAATAGTCTCTCTCCACTATTATAATTCCTCCAAATACGTCAAACGTGACATCAGATGGTTATATTACCTCTGTTGTTCTGCCTACTCCATACGGGATACAGGCGTGAAGTTATGTATGTATGTATGTAAAAAATATGTATATATTCAATATGTATGTTTATATATTTCTTAAGTATATCAGTTAACTAGTATCCAAAACACAAGTTCTTTTAGAAACTTAATTTGCGCTAGATAATGTTGTGTGAGTGTCAGAAATATTGATTTATTTATTACTAGCTATTGCGCGCGGTTTTAACCGCGCAATTTCTATTCCCGCGGGATTTACGGGATTAGCCTATACAGATTCGGAAGAATCTCTCTAAGTAATGGTAAAAGAAATTTTGAAATCGGTCAAGTAGTTTCTGAGCCTATTCAATACAAACATACAAAAATACAAAGGTTTCCTCTTTATAATATTAGTATAGATATAGATTATAGCCAGGCCTTGAAGGGGAACCCTCAAATAAGTCGCCCTTTATGACATGCTTATCGAGGGATGGTAGGCTTGTTCTAAACCTACCCTACGTGGGCAAAAATTTCAGCAAAATAGTATACCTATGTAAAGATCAGTTTTCATAGCTGCAAGGCTGTGTTTTGATAGATGATTCTTCTCCTTAAGTTAAACCTTTACCTAACTTATTATCCATTAAGATTGATCACAACCGTGAGCTTAATCCTAATTAATTCTAAAGGGTCAAGGAATGGTAAGCAATGTGGCTTTTCCCAAGAACAAATGTAATCGAGGTAACCTTAAACAAAAAATCGATAACCTTATTAAGTTAGCATAGGCAGTTACAAGAAATTACATTTTGAGGCTAATTTATTCGGTTTTAAGAAGAATACTGGAAACGTGTTTTTATTTTAATTAATTGTTAAAATCTGTATCCCATTAGGACATCATTTCCTACAATGTAGTGATTTATCATTACAGTTAATTAACTTTCTTTATATGTTAATAAAATTCAATAAGAATATAATTAAAATATAATGATAAGCATTAAAACAATATTTAAAAACAAAAGTTACTTATATTTTACGCATTTCAATATATCAATTGGTCACTTAATTCTTCTTTCCGCTTAAGTAACAAAACATACGGAACCATTTTCCAAATTCAAAACTGTCGTTTTTTTTTAAATTAATATCGGTAGGCATATTTGCGCGATTCCTCTGTTTCAGGAGCTTTTAATACAACATACAGTTCATTGGAGATATCAGTTCCCGTCTTACCGCCCGAGAACGAAGCTGTCCGCCCGCCTTTCGCGGACGCCGGCGCGCTTACAAAGCTAAACATCGAAAACTTCATAGAATCTTTGAATTTCATTGTCTTTTTAGTGAAGTGTTTTTAAAAGTTTTTGGGATCTGTGCAGAAAGTTGGCAGGTAATGTTTTATTTCAGATTTTTAATTAGTTTTTTTTTTTATAAATCTAAAAAATAAGGTTTAGCTGTGTTTAGATGGTTTTAAAAATAGCAGACTTTTAGTTATTTAATTTAAATACATGTGGTAGGTTCACAGTTTTATTTCTTACTTATAAATAGTACTTTTATTATATTTGTTAGAAACATGATGAAGTGTTTCGTTAAGGAATAGAAAAACTAAAATTGAAATAGAGGAAATATTTTTTGATTAAGCGTTGAATTTTTAATTTCACTCACCTTTTCAATCTTGTGAGTGGTAATTGTTTGCATTGCGAGTCGTGCTTTCTTTCTTATTATCAACGATTCCAATAATACAAAAAACATATGCTTGTGTTATGTAGTTTTAACTTTTATTTGTTTATTTTTTATTCGATGAAAAACTCTCTAAGTATGTTTTATACAAAATCTGTAGTTTTTTTTATTCCAAGAAATCACAAGAAGCCTGCTCTTGAAAATAAAGTAGTGTTGTTGCTCAATATAGTATTACCTAAATTAGCGTTTAAATGCATTAATAATAATAATAATAAATAATTATTATAATTAATTAATAATAATTAATAATTAGTGTTTAAAGCATGCAGCGAATTTCGCATCGTGCCGTATCGCCGCCGCCGCGCCCCGGTACCTCGCGTCCGAACATTTGGATCGCTTCTTATTTTCATGATTTAGACTAAAAAACTAAAATAACCTCGTAGATTTGATAAAATATGAATCGTTAGATAATACGTTAAAAATTTAAAATTCTAAACTTTAAGCTATTTTAATAGTACATACCTCATAAAAATATACCTAATAAAGAAATTTTGTGCAGTTTTAAACAATTGATCATTCATTACATTTTTTGTACATTATAACAGTATCTGTGCGAATGCAAAATGGCGGTGTGACCACATTATTTTATGAACTCAAAGTAAAAACAATGAGTGCCATGTCAAAAGTTTCAAAGCAATTGCTTTTTATGTATAAAAAATAATGGCAATATTTGGAGTTTTATGTGATTCATTGCGCTATGGATTTTTTTATCGTTAGGACACAAAATCAAAACGTAATGCATAGATAAATCTTAGGCTGCAAACTGGACGGCAGTGACAGCGACCAGCGGTAACGAGAGCGACATGCGACCGCGGCGCGGGGAATCTGGGCCGTTCTCGACGCCAGCGGGCGCTCGAGCGATTTGTCGCGGTTTAAGCGACGTCGTCGTCATGAATACTTTCACAGTTCATTATACAATACAATTTACTGTGGACAAAAGCAGACGTAAATCCGTACTTTAAAAAAAGAAAGCAAAGAGGCGAGTTTAATCATAATTACGAAGGCCAAAGACGAAATTCAATCAAATTCTTTGATAACACTAGGTAGAATGTTTGTAAAAACATTTGATTATGTCCTGGAGAATATTAAATCAGAATTAGAATTGGATCATAGTTACGAACGTATTATAACTATCTCTAGTAGAAAAATCGTGTTTTATTCTTTCGCATAATTTATTATTTATTCTTCGTTTTGTGGTTTAACCACTTTGGCTGTTTTATTTTTTTATTTATTTATTGTTCTATATCGGTGGACTCTAAAACAGCTGAAATAGTTTCTTCCAACTACATTTTACGTGGCTAGTTATCGATATCGGTGCGCAACAGACTACACTATAACCGCTCGATTGCGCACTAGACTGGCGCTCGCCGCTCGTTGCCCGCTGCCCGCGTCGCGGCCGCTTCATTCAATACTTTCAATCGAGTCGCGGAAATCGCGCCCGCGTCACTGTCGCTGTCGCTGCCGTCCAGTTTGCAGCCCAGCCCGGATACCTTTTTTGTTTCGTAAGTATACGTTTATGAATACTGTGCCATATGTGAAGTCGCCAATACAACTCCGTGCGCCGTCGATGAAAAAAAAACGTATCCGGTAACACGTATCACGTATGAACGGGCTGTTATGCCTCAGACGCGGCATGGGTTTATCAAACGTAGGTTTCATCTTGTATATTTATTTATACTTTATTACACACAATTACAACAAGAAACCTTATGAAATAACAAAAAAGCGTATATTGCACAACAGGCGGCCTTATCGCTGCAAAGCGATCTCTTAAGACAATCTTACTTTCCCCGCAGGATAGGCTTAGCCGTATTGCTCCTGGATAAGCGTGAAAGGCTTGAATGGCGACTAATCAAAATGACCCCGCTTGGTGGGGTCGCTTAGCTATTTTTATTTAGGCCTCTCTTTTTATAATATCTGCCACCAAATATTTCCGCTCTGAAGATGATGTGTTTTCACACGGAAGAAGAAACAATGTTCAAATGTTTTTGACTTGACGGCCACATCGACTAATTTAGTTTAGCAGCAAAATATTCTATAGATGACCATGCTAAAAATCACTTTAGTTTAAAATAAAACTGCTGGAAACTTGAATTAAAGAACTTACAGAAATATTAAATAATGCCACATTCATGTTAACATCTAAAAGCTTACTTGATAAAGTAAGGCTTGATATTTAAAAAATATGTTTTGGTATACAAAAGACATCCTTAAGGCAATGACAATAGATCCGAGCATCGTCTGAGAGCAAACCTTGGATAAAACTATCATAATCTAGTCAATAGTAACGCATACTAGAAATATTGAATATCCAGAACCCATTTTCATACATGAATTATTTATGAGTAAAAAATGTAATAAAAGGTAATGTAGATTTATAAACTGAGAGCTTCCCTGCGGAATCGAATCAGAGATGTACAGAACAGAGAAGACCAAGTAAGCTACATACCCCGAAGGATTGGCAAATAGCAAATAGCCAGTAGGTACCTGTGCTTTGGGGGTAGGAGATTTTTGAACTGTTATTTAGTAGAAACATTACCACGGTACTATATAATAAAAATATATTAGTCTAGGGCTTCAACTGCGGATGTGATGCCTATGAATGTAAAAAAAAGTAGGAATTTTTGAAATTATTCAAAATCTGGCTTAGAGCGCAAATTAATCGGGATAAAAAACAAATCAAGTGGCTCAAGACCTCCTGCTCCCACACACACGTACCTACTGACTTGACCACCATTAACTGGGACAATACACACCAACAACATATACGATGAAGCTATCTGGTAAAAGCCACTAGAAAATTCAATGTCTAATCGGGCCCAATGATTGTCTAACTCTTAAACCTGTTCTTAAAATATGGCCAAATGCAAAAGTATACAAAAAGTATATATTTTGAGTACATTTTGCCACACAAGCGTTTTAAAAACATAAAACGTTAGTACATAGTACCTCAATGCTTAAAAATAGTTTCAGTTTCACGCCATCGCTTATCCCGCGGCGATATACTAGGCACGGTAATATTATCTATAAAGTATATCAACTCGGCCGCATCTTTGAAAAAAAGTGCCTACAGCGCCGCGGTCCGTTCACATACGATAGGGCGGCCCACCCTCAGCATTTTAATTATATTTGCCTCCTTTGTGTTTACTTCCGTTTAGTTTTGTGATTGTAAATACACTTTTTTATACAAACAAATAAAATAGTCTGTGAATTGAATAGGAAGTTTTCAACAAAAATGCGTTTGTACTCAAAAAAGCATGCTTACGTTTGAATAACAAATCGGAAAAATACAAGCGCTTCGGCTGAGACGTTCGAAATGATTTATTATTAAATTTTAAAGTACAAAGAATCCGCATTTTAATCAAAAGCTCAATCAAAAATTGTTTGGGCATGCAGACTTGCCACTGGCCACATACCGAGGGCATGCCGAGATCGAGCCGCGTAGGTGTATCTCGCGTTTCTTCCGTTTGTGTAAAGTTGAAATACTATATAGATAGTATTAGGTATGAAATTGGTGTTTTGTCGTACTGGCCACTTTAATCTCAAATATCTCCTCTTTGGTTTATATATCCAAATTCAAATTTATACAGCTATTTACTCATAAATTTGTGTCTCGAAAACCGTATTTCTTTTGTTTTTTTTTTCTTTTGGTTTTTTCTCTGCGTCATTGTGTTTACAAAATGCAAAATATCTATAGGTAATTGAATAAATTATTTTTCAACACACTTGCTCGTAAAGTGAGCGTTATTCTATTGAATTTAGAACTATAAACTGGGCTATAAGTCACGCGTGCATAATATATTATACCCTAGTGCATAATATAATGAATACTACAAAGTTGAATTGTAACTTTGTGCAAATAACATGCGAGAAAACAGAGCATATTTTATTGGTCCGGGTTATACACTAAATATTTTCAGAAACAACAAAGAGGTTTTATACCACTTCAAATCCATATACATTTTTAAATGTTTGCGCCTTATATTAGTAAAATAAATTTGTATATTAAACAAATTATTCACAATTTACAATCATTTGTCATAAAATATTAAAATATTTGCATTTACCACTCCAAATTAAACATTTTCACTTAAAATAGGCTGTATATGCTATACAGACATTGACACATTTGACGGAAAAAATACCTACGCGCATGCGCGAGGTTCGGCGCCATTTTTCAATCACAATTCACAGCTTTGTTATCAAGTGTGTTTGTTATTTTATGATCACGTATGTCTGTCTTTTACTCACAAGTGTGTTGAAAAACGTCGTATGTAACTCGTGAGCGTCGCTAATTACAGTCTCGGCTCATTATTAAGCCCTTTTAAGCCTTTTAAGCCCCATTAGCAACTTCGCTCACTTGTTATATAATATACTATTAATAATACAAATTACAACTGTTCCACGGAGTGGTCATATTAAAGTCTTATTATATGTTCAATCGTAAGGGGTTTAGATTAATTAATCTAGGACTACGGCCCTTCGCCCACGGAGCTACTCAAAAGTTACGGAACTAATGAGTGATTACAGTTTCTAAGTGATTTGTAATCAGTTACCTCGCACAGGACGATAATTAAATTACAAGATTTCAGTCACCCATTTTTTTTAAATTTATTCTTAATAAAAGCAAACATTTCGTTATAAATTATAGCATTCACTATAAATAAACACTATATAAACTAATAGTTCCCTAAAAGAAGTAAAATTGAAACAGAAAGTACAATTTATGCGCTTAACAGATTTTTCTTTTCTTTTATATCTTGACAAATAATTTAATATAAATATATATTATTAGAGAAAGGAACAAAAATAAGAAAAACATATCTGTGTACATTATATAAAAAGAAGGCCCTTAAGTGGGGATTAATTAGGTAATTACTTGACGCTGACCATGCGGCCTACGCGACGTTACAAAAACAAAGATTAAAAATTTAAAAAGAAAAGAAATATTTCCCTATGATATGCCCTTTTTAAATTAAGTAAATTAATGTTTACCGCTGTTCTCAATTATATCATTATGGAGTGAATTGGTATCTGCTATGAGTTAGTTACATGTGAAATATGATTTAAAACTTGTTATTTGTGTTAAAAAAGCACGCGGTTCGCAAAGAGGAAATTAGACCTATGAGAAAAAAAACATGTCCAGTACATCGAGCGAGGATGATGACTTCTTTCATCGATGATGACGATATTTTCTTGTATTATTATCTTAATAAAAGGGACAAAGGAATCTTCGAAGGTTTTGGGCTCATATAAGGATATTTTGCCACCTCCTCTATAAATTTTATATTTAAAGTTTGTATGTTCATTTTCGTTCGCAATAAAAACGCAGTAACTAAAAAATTTATGTAACGAAAATTATTATTAAGGGCTGGTCTTTTATTCCGTGTACTAACCTGTCTCTAAGCAGCTGATCTTCGAAAGTTTCTGACTTTACAGTAGCTGTAACACTATAGTTGCATGTTGAGATTAATTATCTCAGCTACGTATAAAAATTTTCAAAAGATTCTCCATCCTTTTGGTTGCCTTCGTTAAACTTATTAACTTACAAATTTGTAGTGATGCTCTACAAACTGGTAAGTAACTAGTCGCCTATACATGAGAATATATATAATATATGACGCTTAAGCAACTCGTTAGGCTGTAAACTGGATGGCAGCGACAGCGACAGCAGCTTCGCGACACAATAGAAAGTATTGAGTTTGTATGAAACCGCGACAAATTGCTCGAGCACCCGCTGGCGTCGAGAACGGTCCGTCGTCGCTGCCGTCCAGTTTGCAGCCTTAGTAATTTAAGTTTGTAACTAGTTTCTTTTGAGCAGCTCCGTGAGCGGAAGGCCTAAGACTCTTATGGATAGTGTTCCACCTATGAATCGTTTGATGCTAAGTCATGCTGAAATTTAAATTACCTTTTAAGAATATTAACACTAAAAAGTCAAGTCTTAATCATATTTTATCTAGAAAGTAATATTCCAAATGGAATTTTATTTATTTCTAGTCCATGTAGTTATCTACTTTACGAAATATATTTCAGAATTATGCTGTGCATTCGCACGGTCACGATCTTTATATTGGTACATTTCCTTGAAAGCCCCTTCAGGTCCTTTTAACCTTCAAACAGCGAAATGTAATAAGGTTAAAAGTTCTGTATTCACATTGTGGTCCCTCATCTTACTTCTTACTAATATTGTAAATATAAAGTTTGGATGGATGTAAGGATGTTTGTTCCTCACTCACGGCAGAACGGCTCAACGGATTTGGTTTGGCATAGAGATAGTATACAGCTTGGAATAGCACATAAGCTATACAAAACATTTTGGAAAATATTTCAATGCTTGCTGATTCTTATTCAAGTTTTTTTCGCAAAGTTTCTTTGTATTCTGTTTCAAAACCTTTATATTTCCCGCCATTCTGTCTGTCTCTTATTTCAAGTTACAAAATACTTTCATGATAAGTACTACTTGTGAATTCCGTAAGTATGTATATTTGGCAACCACTTGTTTTGCCTAGCAATTGTTTGTGCCAGAGCCTCGTAAACAAAGATAATATTTTTATGGGTAAATATAATAAGCCTTCCCAACGATATGAGTTTACTCAACATGATGAAACCATAGCCGCGGACGTCGAAGCGAGTATGTTTCATTTTGATCCTAATTTATTACATTTTTACGCATCAGCAAACATTATATTACATTTTCCTTATTCATATTAAAGCTTGGACTTTTCAAGTGGTTTTTATGATATTTATTTATAAATTAAAGCTTACTATAAGACTTGTCAAGTCAAGTGAGTCAAAAATTAGAAACTCAAAAGTGAATTGTACAATTAAAGGGCACTTTTTTTCGTACATATTGATTAATATATGTATGTCCCCTTTTCGATCCAAGTGATTTTGACGAATCATCGCACAAAGCAAAGTTAATATTTACATTTGTCTCATCTCATTACATATAATACCTACATAGGTAGAAATTTCTTTAAATAAATGCAATTCTTTATATACTATAACACATATTAAGAAGAAGGCTAGGACAAACATCCATCAATCTAGCCTTCTTACTAACTACGACAAGACGGCGTTCTTCTTACTAACTACGACAAGACGGCCTTCTTCTTACTAACTACGACAAGACGGCCTTCTTCTTACTAACTACGAACTAGACGGCCTTCTTCTTACTAATATTATAAATGTGAAAGTTTTGATGGACGGATGGGTGTATGGATGTTTGTTCTCAATAACGGCAGAACGGCGTAACGGATTTGGATAAAATTTGGCATAATTTATTTATTTAGAAACTCAACAGCATTTTTATAATTTACAATGTTTTTTTAATACTTAGACATAACACTTAGCCACTAACAGAGTTTCACAACAATTTTAACTAGGTAAATTTCAATTACAAAGCAGTTTTACACTTATTCTAGAATATTACATATTACAAAAGGTCACACAGATTTAAAACAGGTTTGGATGACAGTTGATTGTAAATATATATATTATATGTATATATATTATATACACATTGATAATAAATAAATAAAACAAATTCATACGCTGTATACAAATACATCTATAGTTACATTATATGTTACATAGCAATGCAATAAATAAATAAAAATAAAATGATAAAACAAAACAAGTTTATACTTTTTCTTTTAATTTTTAACTTAACCTTCTTTCAAAATATTAGTTATTTTGCGTTTAAATTGCGGTTTTGACAAATAGAAGATATCTACTTCTTGAAACTTCTTGTTATAAGTTTTAGGCAGTCGAGTCATAACTGAATTTTTGCCATAGTTGGTACGACGTCTTGGTATACTGAACAGTGGTGTATTCCTAGTGCGATACTTGGGTGTACAAAAAATAATGATATATATAATAATAATGATAGTTAACAGTCTGGAATAGCACATAGGCTTTTTATCCCGATATTCCTGCGGCATTAGAAATTGCACGTGTAAGACCGCCCAGTACAGCTTGTATAATATATAATGCTAACTATGTGTTATATATTCATACATGGTATAAGGATGGACACAATCGCATAAGTTACAACGATCGTACCACGAGGAGACTAGACAGTGTGCATGCTTCACCGTTGGCGAATAGATTCTGAAACTACACGGACATGCATAGTGGCTGCTGCATATTTAAAGACACCTTAAGACGTCATTTCTATGCAAATACACTAAATTTGAAACATTAAGTCTTCTTCCATGCTGGACTGGGAGCAAAAGAAAAACATAGAATGTGCCAGCTGCTTCTCTTCCCGAGCATAATGTAAAAGTAATTTAGTGGAAAGAGGTTTTATTGGCGGTTTTTGTGGGCGATAGGCTGATCCCCTGTCACTGCAATAGTCTTTCTCCATCATTATCATGCCTCCAAATTTGTCAATCGTGACATCACATGGTTTTATAACCTCTAGTGGTCTGCTTATCCCATAAGGGATACAGGCGTGAAGCTATTTATGAATTAATAAATATAGTCACGACTCGTTCTATCATTATAAACTGTTTCTTCTATTAATCAAAAGAAGAACTTAATTTATATAATTCAAAGGTTAATGAGTCGTTAGGTAAGCTTTACATTAATTAAAGAAGATAGTTTCTCCAGTGACGACCTCAGGAGTCGTGTGAAAACAGGACACCCTCCGTGATAAATAGTCCAGCAATTAATAATAGAGAAAGGTTCACTACTTTAAGTACTAAAGCATGTTGACCAATCTTTCACAAACTTCGAGTAGGGCATTCATTTACATAAGATATCGTTATCTGGATTGGATATTACGTTGTTATTTACATCTACTAATAATAGGCCTCTCTATTTCTCTATTTTCTTTCTGCTGCCATTTAGGAAGTAATTCGACGACCACTTTGGCGTTGGGGTAAACCTATCTGCCTCAGACGCCAGTGGTTGCGGGTTTGATCCCCGCACGGAACCACAAAAAATCTATTTATGTATTTATTTATATTCTTGGTTCCCCCTAGTTCGCTATATGGTATCCCATAACACAAGCTATGCTTACTTTGGGGCCATGTAGTTGGTGTGATTGTCTGGGGATTTTATTATTATTATTAATAAAAAGGCATTATTTACAAACATTTAGGTTTAACATACAAAATAACAATTTAAGTATAATAACAATCTTCCATGATGGACTGGGAGTGAAAGAAAAACATAGAATGTACCAACTGCTTCTCTTCCTGGGCATACTGTAAAAGTCAGTTAAGAGACAGAGGTTTTATTGGCGTTTTGTGGGCGATAGGCTGATCCCCTGTCACTGCTAATAGACTGCTAATAATCTTTATCCATCATTATAATACCTCCAACGTCAAACGTGACATTAGATGGTCTTATTACCTCTGGTGTTCTGCCTACCCCTTAAGGCGTACAGGCGTGAAGTTGCAGGTATGTATTATGTTTCATAAACAATTTCAAAAAGAGTCATAAAGAATTATTGTGTAAAATTTTCACGCTTCATCATGAAAAAACAAACTTTAATCGGATTTATCTCGCCAGTAGCTCGTGACCACGGGGTCAGTCAAAATAAAGTTTATTTTTATTTAAGAGATCACTATTTGTGTAGAGCCAGTTCTTTCCTATCTTTGACTTTATTGTGATAAAACTCAGGTAGTTAAAGTCAAAATTATTCTATAATGAAATAAAATTCCTGGTTCATCCATTCCGCCAAGGCCCATAATGTTTTAAGATTTTGATATTTCTTAACAAATATTGAATGCTGCGCAAAATAAAGTATTCATTTATCTATCCCCACTATTCAATAGTCGCTGGCACATCATTTTACAGAATTCAACAGTCGTTCTAAAGTGTTCTATTTGAAACATCTTATAAATGTTTGTTTATAATACATACAACTAAGTTTAGAAAAAGTGAGTTTAACTCTCGTACTCAAAACTCTGCTTTATACAACAGGTTGTTAAAGTTCAATTTGGAAAAATCCATAATCATTTGTTATTATCTCAGAATATTAGATGGTTTTTGATTCGGTTCTGTGTATGTTTATGCTTTCCTTCGACTCTGTTATCATTCTTTTTATAAAGTAGTTTCCAATAATGCGTCTTGATTTGACTTTTTTCCATTACGTTTTATTTATCATTGCGTGGATAAAACCGGTCATGGCGGCTCAGGCCTAATTTAATTAACTTTTCCTCCGTCTTTTTCATAAATCTAGAAAGAAAACACGGCATTTATATTAATTAAATACAGAACGAAAAACATAATCAGTTTGTATTAAAATATTAATTCAATGATGAATGGCGTCTGTCTATAACATACACTGTCTGTTTAAATTGAAAATAACTCATTTGATTTACGGTATCAAAAATTACGAAATTCATTATGAGAAGTGAAAAAATCTCAAGTACGCTCTGTATGTGTAGGTACATATTTTCATCAGGCTGAGCAAGCCAATGGAGAAAATTTGAACCTTGGACTACTTTTATGCCTTGTTTTGTTTATAACTTGCGAAAGGGAAGTAATTTTAGTGTATCAATCAAAATAATTGACGAACAGATGGAAAGTTGAGACAAGTTTTATTCAATAAGTGTGATAAATCTTAAGTGAGATTGTCGGAAGATTGAGGTTATTTATTGTTATATAAAATAGAAATGAGATGTGGAAGATTCAGTCAAAGATTCAATTTCTTGTATGGTCAGGTAAAAATAGCCATTTCACCTAAGAACATTCAACAATGAGTTCGCTTCAATACCAAGAAAAGGTATGGAATGCCATGTACTGCGGTCCGCTCGTCGTTTTATTATATCCAAGGAAAGCATAGAAATATGAAACCTCCTATGGGTTGAGTGCCCTTTGAGGTTACCTTGAGCTTCTTTTTAAGACCCTTAGCTAAAGTAACAGGGTAAAAATCTTCAGAAACTGTGATATTTGAAATGTTAACGATTTTCAATGCTTCCTTTTTCGTGACAGCCAAAATTCAGGTTTCTATATAATATAACTCATAATGTTGTAGTATTCAGATTCAAAAGCGAAAGCTACACTTTAATTATCAACAATGAAATGTTAAAAGCATCTGTAAAAAGTTCATTTGTTTCGTTATTAACTGAAAAGAAGGTTGAACTAATTTCTACAATGGCAGCATACAAATTAAATTTCATGTTTCGGAAAACTGGTAAACTTTCCCCGAATATGTTTAAACTTTTCGTGGTATTGAATAGTTTTACATAGTTTTCATACATTTCCTCTTATTTGCTGCGAACGTTGAATTGTTAACTATGTGTACCCTTTCACTTCACAAACATGATTTGATATTGCTTATTGTTAGTTTATTGAAAGCAGCTTTTTCGATTTCGCTTTACCTAAATAACGTTTTCATTATCAAAAATATCAGTGGCAAAAACAGTATGGTAGGTACTTAAAGTTATTTTCCCCGCTCACATAACACTATCCTGCTAGCTAAAACTCCTCGTAGGGCCTAGTAAAAAATCTTGCTATCTCACTCTACTTCACACCCAAGTTTACAAGAGTCCCAGCTAGACTGTTTAAAACCAATGCGTCCAACCAAGGTTGCGTAAGGTTAAGTTGTTTACAACCAATTCCAAGTATCATCCACACTGTTATAAACGGTGGTTGTAAGCACGCCTCTAACCAAGGACACAAACCAAAGTCAGGCTAAGCCACGCCCCAAATTGTCAGTGCGCTTTGATCTCTCGCGTCGGAAACATCTTCGCGATGGCAGTTTCATATGCAATTGTTGTAAATGCTCTTTGGTATAGGATTCACTGATCATTTGATATTAGTGGTGCAAAGACACACCTATTATACAAAGTAAATTGTTACATTCTTGTTTCACCCATGGCTTCTCTATCACACAGAAATGTAAAAACCCTGTGATGTGTACCGAGCCAGTTAACAATAATTCTTAAAAATATCTTAAAAAGGTGTCTTTTCCTTGACCCCAGTCAGTTCTAAAGCAGGTTTGATGAACTATAACAATAGCTACTGATATGGATTGGTATTCAATTAATATTTTCAACCGACTTCCAAAAGTAGGAGGTAAAACAGAGGTTGATAAATCAAAAACTTATATGCACGAGAAGTATTAGTGATCTATAATTATTCTAGGGCCATATTAGATGCTGATCTTGAACACATGTTGGTAGTTTTGACGCGAAAGTTACTTTGGCTTCACGAATTAAATTATTTAAATAAAAAGCTAGTTCACAATCTTTTTAAATATGTTTCATACCAATTTCTATCTAGAAAAATTATAACGACATTGTTAAGTATACTTATGCTGAACTATCTAAGGACGACGACGCACAGTGATCAGATACTTATTAAAAGTTAGAGTCCCATCATTATTTTTGGTCAATGTTTCGATAGTTCTAAAAAACATTTTATTAGGACTTTGAGGTAAGTTGTTTACATTATAAGTACTAAAACGTTAAGTAGTTTAATGAGTATGCCATTTCAAAGAAATCTCGGAAGCAAAACTAACTGATTTATCGTTTGTTTCGGGCTTCTATTCTAGTTAACTTGGAAACGTTATCGGTGTAAACTATGAGTTAAAAAAATAATGCACATTAAGGGAGGTCTGAACTTTTTATTGATATAACACAAAAAATAAAAGTTTTATATTATACCAGGGGCCTTACTCCCGACGCGATCGAGAATCAAATCAAAAAACTTAATTTCTGTCAATAAATTTATCGAGATTATGGAGTTAATATATCACATGTTATAAATCTGTTATTACAATCTATGCTGCTACCGATTCCGAACAAACAGTTTTCAGGTTTTGTATATAAAAACGAACGAATAAAATACTATAGGTATACTTATTTATGTTTTTCGAATAATATTTTTCTTGTGAGATTAAACATATGTTCTTAGGATTTTTTTTTGTCTAGAGATTAAGTTGGACCACAGAGAAAGCATATAAAAGAGGTACGTATTTCAATACGTATCTCAAAGGAATCAGGTGAATAGTCGAATATTCCTGCGGAGAGGTGTTCCGGCAGTATTTTATTAACAAAAATCATTAAAAAAATGATTGTATACATATTAATGGAATCTTTAGTGAATACATAAATATGACTTTTTGATTGCATACATATTAATGGCCGTTGTTGTATACATATTTATGTTTCCAATATTGTCTACGTATTTACTTGCGTCTTGATAACTAAATTTTTTTGGAACTTTGTATAAATACTTATATACTTTACTTGAATACAATTTAAAGGAGTTAACTGTTCCTACTTGTGATTGTGATTGTAGGTATCATTTCAACTCTTTATGCATCATATAGGTGCGTCGGGTATTGCTGGCGACTACGCCAGCAATACCTGGATTCTAAAAAGTATCGACTCGGCATTGGCATTAGGTAAAATAAAAGTAAAATAAATCCTACGACATTTTCTATCTAAGTTCGTTCACTTAATAATCATAGGATCATATTCTAAATCTTGCATGCGTCTTTAAGAGTTGTAGAACTCATAATCCTTTAAAAATCATTGCCCGAGTGTCGACGCTAGTTATTTTCAGTTCAGGAGTTTATTTAAATACCAAAAACAAAAAAAAAGGTTTATTATAATTATACATAATGGCTGTGAAAAAAAAACAACCACGATATTGTTATATTCTGCAAGGTCAACGGGGCGACGCGATGCGACGACGGCTCTAACTGATTCTTTTCTTCCTCTTGTACTCTTTCATAACTTTATTATAGTACTACATACTTAAATGTTTGTATTTTCACATTAATTTATACAGATTTAGAAAATGACCTAACTAACGTGTCAGCTATCAAAACTAGACGTTATCATAAATAATAATAATAATAACTTTAATTTCTTTTTCACAAAAGCTTCATAGAAATATCTTCAATTAAGCTGATTCATAGATACAGAACATTTCTATTTTATTTCTATTTTATTAGTATTTTATTTAAATTTCGGTTGTAAAATGACAATCCGTTCGACTGCCTGTTTTGTACAAACTTACTCTAATACATTTTGCTTACATTTGAACATTTTTATTTTAAAATAAGTTAGAGATACATTATTTAGTCTTTACAAATCAACCAATAATTTATTATATGTTTATTAAATGTTATTTTTATTTAGAGTCGTATATATAAATATATATCAAGTATATTGTATTAGGTTTATTATATAAGTATGTGTATTTAATTATATTGTGGTGTATTATTCGTATGTAACTGCTTTATATTTATGTATATACTTAATTGTTTTAAATTTAATGTAGTACATGTATGCCAAGACACCCTATAACTTGGAATCCAACTTCTCACCCAAAGGTTGTCTGGAAGAAATAGCTTATTAGCTATAAGGCCTCCCTTTGTACATTTCTTTTGTATTTCTTTGTTTTAATTTGTTTTTTTAATTGGTGTACAATAAAGTGTGTTAAATAAAAAAATATATGTATACTACTTTATTTTCAAATTTTTAATGACAATAAATAGTAGGTATTTCCAGGTATTTCATAAGCTACGCCTTAAAAATAATAGAGTCAATTAATGTTAATACTGTTCAATGTTACTTTAAATACAGGGTTAATTTGAATTAGCGTATAACCTCTTGTAGGTAGCTTCTACGACCTTTTACAATAAAAATGTAACTTTCAATATAGGTCATCTTAAAATTCGAGATATCACAGTTTTTCTCACGCACATGCGCACAGCGGCGTAAGGGCGCGCCAATCGCTGAGCTCCACCAGTGAAGGGTGTAGTACTGAGCTTGCGCCATACATTTGAGCCACGCTTAGCCAGTAGATGGCGCAGATAGTATATTAAATCGCGCATGTAACTTTATCAATGGTTTAATGACCTCCCAACAAAGTGTCCAAAGATTTAAGCCAGGCAAAAAAGAGTTCATAGTACTTGACCTTCTTTTTGCATGGCGAACTGAAAAACAATATCAAAAAAAAACCGTCTACCCTGTCAGTGACAGTGTTACTAACTATGTGTTTGTGACACTGCTGCTACGGAGTACGTAGGCTAACGTAGGCAGGCAGGATGCATCACGTATCACGAAGGTAAATAAATACTAAAAAGGTCATGTCTCTGTCAGATGAGCTTGTTATCAATAGGATCTTAAACATATAAAAATGGTGGAGAAATGTAAATGAAGCTGTATTTTGAGAAATTCTTTTTGTCGCACTCTCGTTTACGCTTTTCTTTCATCATCCCTAACCACACGCGACACCAGACAACATGTTGCTTATAAATATTTCCTAGTCTATTATTCTATTAATAAAACCATGCCTCGGTTAAATACATAATCCGTAATCAGCAATTAAAGTATTCCGTTTAAACTGATCAGGCTAGCTGCAGGTCGGGTGTTTTGGCGCTTTCCACTAATTGACGATGAGTGTGCAACAATACGTAGATATCAAAAATATATTGTTAATTGAAATAATAAAAATTTAGACTTGGAATGAACCTAAAACCTTGCTCCATATGCAAGTAATGATTTAGTAAGCTATGTCTTATTTTTTTATTTAAATTCATTTGATAGTGTGTTTCTATGTTTGAAAATCTTGCGTAGGTATTTGTTGCCTGTGAAAAACAGAGTTGTAACTATACCCCGTTTTATAGTTTAAGTTTTTTTGTAAAACAAAGGCCATTGTAAACAACTAGCCAGTCAGGCCAGTCAGATGTAAACAACTTTTTTGGATGTGTTAATTTAAATAAAATATATATTTAGATTCTAAAATATTGCAAGTAGGTACTCGTTAATACAGACACAAACACACATATTGAATGTAATTTAATCAGAAATCTATGACTTATCGGATAATATAATGTGTCCATCACACAAATAGTCGTCTAGCCAGGATATGAACCATGGGCCTTTGGTATTTAAGGCAAAGGTTTCACAGATATAGCACGAGCTTAATACTTACCGACTACTGACAAAAAGAGATAAAATAAAACGCAACCATTCATTTTATTTTATGAAAATGAAATAAAATAATTTATTTCATTAGGTGCCTATAGATATTTTGCAAATTTTGTAGTTCCACAAAATTTCCACAACTCGATTTTCTCTACTATTTCGAGTATTTTTGCAAACGCCATCGACATTAGCATTAAAATTTTAACAGGCTAAAAATTTAATTGTGCTGTAGAACTCGTAATATTCTTGAAAAATTCATAGTGTTATTCTTTCCAATTATGATTTTTTTGCCACCATTCCCTGAAATACTGCAATTTTGTTAAAAGCTTCATTTTATATCTGCGGTGAAACAGCAGAGATCTTTAACTTTCTTAATTGAAATATCTTTATTTCACATCTACATGGAAACTAAATGGTTTGAAATATTTATATTAAGAGTATATTTATTTATAGAGAGTGTGAACACAATCAAAACTAAAAATAAATGTTAGTTGTATGTTACAATGCGACTGTTTCTATGTTTTTAATTTAATCAATTTAAATATGTAAAGTAGTTTTGGCTCTCTCTTAAGTTAATTTTTCATGTATCATTATCATTGTCTTTTTTTATTTTTCTTAAGTATGAGAATTTTATTAGTTTGCTACTCGTACCTACCTACTCAAATTTTACATTCCAGTTTACAATTCCAAATTCTCAACAATTCTAACATGATTTTAACTTTAACCACACCTGCTCAAGTGTTTGATAGTAAAACGGTCTAATTTTAGTAAAATGTAATAACTATGGGAAACCTGACATGTTTCGTAAACTTTTGTCTATTTTAGTTGCCCCGGTGATGGAGTGCAACTGTTGCTTTTTGAAGATGGTCTGGCCTAAGTACTAAACCCATAAAATATTGTGTTATGACGTGTATCACTTTCATGTGCGCTTGTGTGTACTTCTTGTAAATCAAGGGATTGCCTTATTATGGCCCAGAGTTAGGGCCGTATTCATGAAATTCATCATCGTTTACTTTTTCATACAAACTTCGGAGCCCAAATATTTTCTATTTTTATGCCGTCGTTGTATGTCGTTCATTTTTAAGATCATTTCCAGACAGCAAAATGCTAATGGAATATGAATTTTGAAATTATGAGTCTTACAAAAATGGTGACCTAAGTTGGCGTAATTATTAGTATTTTCAAAATATTAAAGTAATAAGTGATTACAAAGTTCGTTTTTGAATTAGGTTTATTTTTGAATATTTTAATATGTTTTTCGTATTAGCACTACTTAAAGGAATTTTATATAATCTCATTCGGTAATGTTCTAATTATAAAATGAAATACAGACTTTTATTGGCATATTTTATTTACATACTTCTATAAGAAAATTAAAAAAGTAAATTAAAGCATTATTCTCTTAACAAAACAATGCTTTAATAGTATATTAAGTAACAAGTGAGCTACGTTGTTAATTACAGTCGAGGCTGTGATTTGAGCCCGAGCCGCAGGCGAGGGCTTAATAATGAGCCGAGACTGTAATTAGCAACGCTCACGAGTTACATACGACGTTTTTCAACACACTTGTGAGTAAAAGACAGACATACGTGGTCATAAAATAACAAACACACTTGATAACAAAACATTGTGAATTGTGATTGAAAAATGGCGCCGAACCTCGCGCATGCGCCTAGGTTTTTTTTTCCGCCAAATTTGTCAATGTCTGTATAGCATATACAGCCTATTTTAAGTGAAAATGTTTTATTTGGAGTGGTAAATGCAAATATTTTTAATATTTTATAACAAATTATTGTAAATTGTGAATAATTTGTTTGATATACAAATTTGTTTTACTAATATAAGGTGCAAACATTTAAAAATGTATATGGATTTGAAGTGGTATAAAACCTCTTTGTTGTTTCTGAAAATATTTAATGTATAACCCGGATCAATAAAATATGCTCTGTTTACTCGCATGTAATTTGCACAAAGGTACAATTCAACTTTGTAGGATTCATTATATTATGCACTAGGGTATAATATATTATGCACGCGTGACTTATAGCCCAGTTTATAGTTCTAAATTTAATAGAATAACGCTCACTTTACGAGCAAGTGTGTTGAAAAACAGTTTTTTTATTATTAAAGTACAATGTGTCCCGACCGAGGAGGTTTCAATTCAATTTAAGTACACATTATCTGTGGTGAGCGCGCTGCGCGCGCAACGCGCATGCGTGCTGGATCCGAGCCATAAACCAATAACAGGCGTTTTCCATTTTGACGCTATTTCGTACAGACGTACGAATTTGAGTAATATTTTGTTGAATAAAACTTTAGTAGCAAAAATGTCTAGCAATACCGATGATACTAAATAACCATACCATGAGATTAAATAAAGTAGTGTATGCCACTGCATATAATTAGGTATTACCCTCTATTATATGACAGTTGCATAAACTACTATTATAAGAATGTTTTTTTTTATCCAATATAATCGACTAACTTAACAATTTTACTGAGTACCTTGAGGTGCTTGATATTCAAGTAGTCTAAAATTTAATTCTTAGCAAAAAATTCAATTTATTGTTTCCACCATTGTATGCAAGTATATGGAAAACAAAAAGTAATTGCTTATAATAATAATAATAATAATTATTGTCGGGTCTTTCCGCCGAAAGGCGTGTAGCTGTAAGCATACGTAATAATAATAATAATAATAAATCATTTATTTCAGAAATTATCCATATTAAAGGTTAGTAACAATGCGAACTTAAATACTAATGTTAGTCATTCAAATCAATTTTATCATTACTTAGTCATCATTAATTCAAATTTAAAAACAATGTCAACACTATAAAAATTCATGTTAAAATTGTAAATATTTAAATTAAACATAATTATAATTTCAAAATATATATCACATTCGTAAATATTATTTTATTTTATTGCGTGCAGTCTTATCCACCGAGCGACCATAGGAGAGTCCCAGCGATCTGCGATAGCATTCAGGAGGCTGTAATATTAAATATTATAAAAAAAATTAAAAAAAGTTTTTTTTTATAATATTATAAATGTGAAAGTTTGGATGGATTGTATGTATGGATGTCTGGATGTATTGATGTATGGGTGTGTGTTCCTCAATCACAGCAGAACGGCTAAACGGTAAGAGAATAGGTATATTAATTATAAAACAAACTAAATTTTATATCACTTGACATTATTCTAATTTTATCAATCAATTTAAAAGTAAATTCACTATTTCAAAGTTTTTTCATTCAACATTCTAAATTTGAACTTCGATTAGAAAAAAATATTATAAACATTCGATTAAACCTCTAATAGAAATAACAATTTATCAATCGTTTAAACGCAGAATAGCTTTCAGAACCAATAATCATAAGTCAAAATTGACATGATTGAATATCAATTGTTAGATTTTGATGAACGGATCGTAATGAAAATCGTCTACCTATATCGTATATATCTAGATTGCTGAATAGAGAATGAAATAGATTAAGCTCAGGTTCTAGACTAAGAATGAAACATTAATTTTTAATGTTAACAATACATCATATTTTAAAAACAATTGAATAAAATATGTCTATTAATGAGCTTCCATGCTGGACTAGGAGCGAAAGAAAAACATAGAATGTGCCAGCTGCTTCTCTTCCCGGGCATACCTACTGTAAAAGTCAGTTAAGAGACAGAGGTTTTAAAGGCGTTTTTGTGGGCGATAGGCTGACCCCCTGTCATTGCAATAGTCTCTCTCCATCTTTATAATACCTCCAAATTTGTCAAACGTGACATCAGATGGTCTTGTAACCTCTGGTGTTCTGCCTACCCCATAAGGGATACAGGCGTGACGTTATGTATGTATGTATGTCTATTAATATTTTTATAAACGAACCGTGAACACTTAAGAAAGTTTATTCAAAAGATAATGTTGGTAGTATGAGTAACAATAATAATAAAAATGCATTGGTGATGGAGTCAAATATATATTTGCGCACATAAGTTAAAAATTACGAATAAAATATTCTCCATTGATTTTTGAGCTATATGTACTTAAGCAATGTTTGGCTGGAAGAAAAATAAGATAACATCCACGGCAACAGAGCATATTTAGAGCACATTGGAAACTTATAACGGGTCAACACTTTTTAGTCTTCCTTTGTTATATTATGTGAGAATAATAAAAAAAAAACACCTTGAAAGGCCGGGATTTGTCGTTGGTTCGCTTCCAACAAGCATGCAAAAAGCGGTTTTGCTCGGCATCGTTCGCGCGGTTTCTGTCTTGTATAAAAAGTTACAGAATCGGACCCAAGTCGTTTCCGCCCAAAAAGACGAATAGTTTTTAGGGTGCTAAATAATAATAAGTAAATAACTGTGTGTATTTGAGTACCTTGAATTTGTCTTCGACTTACATGTGTAATGAGTACCTAGACAAGTTATTAAAACTTCGAAACCATCAAGTTAAAAGTTATAATTAATTTTGCCTTCGCACAAGAACAAACGATGGTATATTTACCACACAGTTTATGTAGCGTAATGAATACGCAACGAAATGAACACTGAAGAACTTTCAAATATTTTCCGAAATAATTGAATTTATCTCCTTATGTAAATAGTACACAATGATTTTTGAAACCAAGTTTACGTTAGCGTTGAGTTTGCTAACCAACACAATAAAGATACAGTGACTGTTTAAACAAATAAAAAATAGCTCGATGTTTTGACTAGCTAGCTTTCAAATTATACAGGGTTCATTTGAAGTCACCGGCAAAATTTTTTTTACATAATGAGTATCATTTATAGAAAAGATTTTTGCAAAAAAAGGTATTTTTTTTACAAAGAAATAAATATTAAGCAAACCATGGTCACTCTAAATTACCATTCAAAAAAAGGCAACTACGCGCTACTACAGAACATCTTGTAGTACTAACTCGTAGTATTATCAATGAAATGCCGCTTCGTAGTAGGTATGTTCATCAACAGCGACTATTTTTTTTGGTTCTATATTTCTACTTTTTTGTACTGAGCGACGATAAAATAAATAAAACACTTTTTAGCCGGATTTATCGCGTATATTTACATTTTAAATTTTGACTCGACGTTTCGGTGTCTTTTCAGACCCCGTGGTCACGAGCGACTGAGGTGTCAAGCGTCGGATTGATAGATTGAAAAAAGTTATACATCATCATCTCCATCTGTTTCGCAGTCTTCGAGCGTAGCGTTCTGGATTGACACAAAATGAGCTGACAGTATCTTGAGTTACAGGTCGTGCAGCTTGCTGGATGTTAGATTTAATGTTTTTCAGGATAGGGTCCCATGTCGGTGATAGTTTCCAACCATCTTCTCTATTGAAATTAGGGTGTTTTTTAATTTCAATCGCTTCTCTGATCATTCTAGGAATGTAATGCTTCTCTCTAGATAAAATTTTCACAGAGTCAAACCTTAAGTAGTGGTTGGGCTTGTCCATGGAATGCTCACAAACTGCAGACTTTGAAGCTCTTCGATTTTTAATATCAGCTATTCCGCAGATTCCATGTGCTCTCTGAAACATGTGAACAATCTGCGATCCTCAGCACATTGATGATGAACTGAAACATGTTGTCAAGGTGCTTCGTGAAAACGGCCTCAAACCACCTCGTCGCCGCCGCAGTGACCACGTGAAGCCTCAGACAGTCGAACGCAAACCTGCATTTTTACCTTTTGTAAAGGGTGTCACAGATAAAATCTCAAACATTCTTAGGCGCGCTTCAATAAAAACAATATTTAAACCTAATTCAAAAATAAGTCAACATCTTCGCTCAGTTAAATGCAGCATCCCTTTACAAGACCCAGGTGTTTACAAGATTGACTGCGGCTGTGGGCTTTCCTACATTGGTCAAACCAAAAGAAACTTATCAACCCGCGTAAAAGAACACATAGCTGATATTAAAAATCGAAGAGCTTCAAAGTCTGCAGTTTGTGAGCATTCCATGGACAAGCCCAACCACTACTTAAGGTTTGACTCTGTGAAAATTTTATCTAGAGAGAAGCATTACATTCCTAGAATGATCAGAGAAGCGATTGAAATTAAAAAACACCCTAATTTCAATAGAGAAGATGGTTGGAAACTATCACCGACATGGGACCCTGTCCT
Source organism: Stenoptilia bipunctidactyla (assembly GCA_944452665.1). Taxonomy (NCBI): domain Eukaryota; kingdom Metazoa; phylum Arthropoda; class Insecta; order Lepidoptera; family Pterophoridae; genus Stenoptilia; species Stenoptilia bipunctidactyla. The sequence goes on along the minus strand of OX101721.1, from coordinate 43,731,172 downwards.
GAAAAACATTAAATCTAACATCCAGCAAGCTGCACGACCTGTAACTCAAGATACTGTCAGCTCGTTTTGTGTCAATCCAGAACGCTACGCTCGAAGACTGCGAAACAGATGGAGATGATGATGTATAACTTTTTTCAATCTATCAATCCGACGCTTGACACCTCAGTCGCTCGTGACCACGGGGTCTGAAAAGACACCGAAACGTCGAGTCAAAATTTAAAATGTAAATATACGCGATAAATCCGGCTAAAAAGTGTTTTATTTAATAGTATGAATCGCGAAAACTTAAGACAATATGACGATAAAATAAATATGCAGGTACGTTTATATCGTATCAAAGAAACTAACAATTAAATTTGGCTGGTGATTACAAATCAACACTGTATACCTATATTTAATGTTAACAGCGACTAACCTCCATTTCATTTGATGGATTGAAACTACTAAGGGTGGGTTTGAGAGGAAATCGGCTCTTAATCGACATTGGCGGAACAAATCACTACCGGAGTGGTAATATTTCTCAGTAGGCATTTTGTGAAACTTGGTTGCCACTCCAGCACCTGGCACTGAGGTGGCTTTGTTTGGATTTGAACGTGTTGAAACGTGTCCATTATCTTAAAGTCGACAAAATAACATAATAATAATAAATATTAGTAGTTTGTCTCTTATGTTAGGTACCGATAGCATTAATTATAATTATTATCAGTAGGAACTTTTTATAATAGAATATTACCTCTGATTATAAACTTGATCAATTGGATTTACCAAGAAGTCGAACAAAACGCTTCGATAGTTCCTTTTTGGTACGGATTGCCAAGGAGTGGAACAATCTGCCTGCTTCTGTTTTTCCTGACCACTACAGTCCTGGAACTTTTAAGTGTCGAGTGAATAGGTTTCTCGTGGATGGACGTGTAACACCATAGTCTTCATGCGCACTTTCCATCAGGTGGCATGGAAGACAAACGTCCTATCCTTACAATATAAAAAAAAAAAATTACTGGCAGTGCCTTATGCAGTGTACAACCAGCATGCTACGGTTCAGTATGGATTTTTTTTTCTGCCCTGTGGTTTCTTCAAGAAACAAGGGTACTCCTTATAGCATGATACAAATATGAATCTGATAATTAAACCAAACTATAAAACATTATAAACGGTTTTACCCGCGTAACTTTTGATCCCGTGGGAATTTCGGGATAAAATATAGCCTATAACCTTCGTCAAGAGTTGGGCTATCAAATGCAAAAAGAATTTGTCAAATCCTACTTGTAGTTTCTGAGATTAGCGCGTTCAAACAAACAAACAAATTAGTATAGAGATAAGAAATCGTTGCAAAAAGGTGAAAAGTCCTGAAGTCTCTTACAAAAGCGAGACCATGAATTATAAAAAGTGTAACTTCAGTATTGTTTGTATTAATTTATTTATTTTTTATATAATATTAATTTTTGTAATTAACATGATTACTTATCGCAATGCAAACTGACATCGTTCTGCGGAATGGAATTGTGTACGTCGAAGTAAAGCACACCTGCATCAAACAAAATTACGATAATACGCAATGAAGGATTCCCATCATTGCAAATGTATTTGTTCGTAGGAGTGCTATCTGTTTGCAAAATAGAAACAGACAGAGTCGTGAATAGCGTTATTTAATTAGTTCTATGGATTCGTTTTGAATGGGAATGGGAGTATTATTATGACTGAATATGATGAAAAATATTGCTCTGTTTGGTGAGAAGCTCGATGTATTTGGTGGTATCCTGAAGAAAATTTCGAAACTATTCGAATGCTACTACGGTTCACCTACTGACTGCCTACAATTTTTCTTTGATATATTAATTTTATTCTTATGTTTGATTTGATTTGCCTCCAAATATTCACTTTTATAAAATTTTATGAAGAGCAAATTACCTCCTGAGCAGTGCTTCTGTGATTTCAATGATGTCATCACTTATATAACGTGACAATCAAGATCAAAGTTATTTTATTTAGGTAATTATTTTAAATAAAAAAACTGAGATCCTGCAAGGTCTCTCTTAAGTTTAATTAAGACTCAACTGTTGCTAATAAAAAATATACTTATAGCCTAATTTGGTAAAACTATCTTAGCTAATTGGCCAAACTATCTTAGCAAATGAAAAAAAATCTTAGTTTTTAACTCGCTACCTGGAGATGAAGCTTAACAGATACGACCTTTATCACGAAGTTATATATATTCGAGTAGTTAATATTGCATAATAGTGTCTTCTTCCTAGTTGCTGGACTGGGAGTAAAAGAAAAACATAGAATGTGCCAGCTGCTTCTCTTCCCGGACATACTTTAAAAATCAGTCAAGGAACAGAGGTTTTATTGGCGCTTTTGCAGACGATAGCAATAGTCTCTCTCTTTCATTATAATACCTACCTCCAAATTTGTCAATCGTGACATAAGATGGTTTTACAGCCTACCCCATAAGGGATACAGGTGTGAAGTTATGTACATATGCTATGTATGAATCTTCCCAGTGACGTCTGCTTGATGTTAATACATTTATTGTCTATCCTGTTTCTGATTTTTTTAGGAAATTGTGTTATGAAAGAAAATTAATTATCAAAGAATGATTGTTAGAATTTCTTTTTCCGAATTTAAATAATACAATGGAAAATCTGAATTAAAATGATATAAAAGTGTAAAAGAAAAGCTAGACTCATTCTATCAAACAATATGCTTAATTTCTTTAATCTAATTATTTCTTTATCAAAAAATTACTTTGCGTTCAAAATTTATCAGACCATTCCATTAAAATAATAATGTTCGTATTACAAGGACCTTTAACAAAAATAATAAAACTTTTAAATTTACTAAGACACCCTACTAAAATTTATTAGGAATGTTTGTACTGAACATATTATTTTGATAGAATGGGTCAACGTTATAAGCTCCAGAAAATGCTTGTGGCAATTTACACAAAATTCTGTGTTTTCGTGAAAAATAGAAAAAAATATTTAATTTTAATTTAAAGTTCTCAAAATTATCAGGATTTTTTTTTTAGAAGAGTTTGATGAAGAGTTTATTCTATAATCATCACGAGTAAAGTTACCGTAGAGTCAAAATACCACTTGTTAAGACAACATGATAATATTGTGTAAGCATAGTTGTGTCTTGTCACCCAGAGGATAGACTCATAGCCCTGCGGGGCTAGCATGCTGCCTTCTACAACGATAAATCGGGCCTTTTATCGATATTTCTTAGAATATGGTATTTAGTGTATGTAATTTATTAAGATTATGACATATCTTGTTCTGTGGTCTTAATTATGGCATCAAATCGAGTAATTTTATATATTATGGTGCGGATATTAGCTTACATAGTAGAATAAAATGACAAAATAATATTTTTTCATTTCATTTAATTTCATTTATTTCATAACAATCATTACAATTGTGTGGAAAATTTACAAATTATAGTTATTATAAAATTATATATAATAATAATAATAATAATAATAATAATCATTTATTTCAAGTATCAAAGGACTCATTTTGAACATATATTTACACAATATAAAATTACAGATACAAATAAAAATAATATATTTTTTCATCATTAAATTAATAAACATTTCAACAAAGCTAAATATAGATGTATTAAAATTGAAATTAACTAAATTTACTAATTTAAACATAACATTTGTCAAATCCTAACCTAACATATTAAAATTATATTAAATTAACAAAAGTATTCATAAAATAGTCCAAACAAAATTAGTGTATATTAATTATGTCAAATAATAAAAAAATAAAAAAATCTAAAACATAAAATTTGTCAAAAACCTAACCTAAGCACATAACAAAGTATAAAATTAACAACTGTATTCATATAATAATAGTCAATACAAAATTAGAATATATTATTATGTCAAAAAATTGTAACATTCTATTTTTCATTCAAGTATTGATCTACAGAATAATAACACTTTTCCAATAAAATTGCCTTAGTTTGCTTTTGAACTCTTTAGTGTAAAAAATATTTTTTAAATCCATTGGTAATTTATTAAATATTCGCAATGACTGGAAACGCACGCCATGTTTTACAACGGCCAGATGAGGAACGATATCCAACATTATATCTTGCCTCCGGGTTCTTTCCCGGTTTTTTCTTTGGTCTTCCGTTTCGTACTCATAAATATGTTTAGTTAAGTGAGAAAGTAAAACATGAATATACAAACATGGTGCAGTAAGAATACCTAGTCTCACAAAATGTTCGCGACAAGACTCTTGTTGATGGATGCGTACCATAATTCTAATTGCCCTTTTCTGGAGTACGAAAGCTTTCTTTATATTATAATCATAGCTTCTTCCCCAGAAAATTAGCTGTACCGTAGCTTCGATTCTACAAGAGCAAAGTAAACCAATTTGAGATGATTAACGTCAACTGAATCCCTTAAGGATCTGAGCACGTGACATGCTGAACTTATCCTACGATCGACATGTTTGAGTTCCTTTTTCCAATTTAGGAAGCTGTCAATGTGCAAACCCAAAAATTTTACAGTGTCGGCTAAAGCAACTGTTTGTCCATTTACCGAAATATTTAGTTTATCTTGTCGATTCGACTATTTATCGACGGTTGCATGCTAGCCCTGCTGAAGTGGGTTCATAACAGTTGTGATGATGATTACTTACTTAAGAAATAAGTATTCTAAGTCATATTGTATCACAGAGCATTTAAGACAATGTAAAGCAAGAGCCCAAGAGTTAGTTTTTTTGAAGTAAACTGTTACTTTGTTACTTAGTTAATTTGATTATATAAATGTTTTTGTTTGAATCAACAAAGGATGATAAAATCTTAATATATAAAACTGTTCCGTTACTGACTGAGTGACTGACAGACAACGTACAGCCATAACCAATGGGCGTAGAAAGCTGAAATTTGGAACATACATTCCTTAGAGAGTGTAAGGGAGGACTAAGGAATTCCCGAAATTCCCATGTTAACGGGAAATATAGGACATTTTAATTTGTATGAAAAATCCTATTCCTCGAAGGTACGGACGTGGTACCTACTTAGTATAAAGGTTTTTCAATGGTTGTCTGGTTTTATTACGGAAGGCGTTTCTGAAATTCCAACAGAAAGGGTAGTTTAGCGCGTACGAAATTGCGGGAAAACGCTCGTTATTCTATAAACTACAATATTATGTGATAATAAAAAAAATTGCCTTCATACAAGTGTGGCAAAAGTGGCAATGGCCAGGACACATAGCTCGCAGAACAGATGGCTTTTGGGGCAGAAAAGTTCTCAAGTGGCGGCCACGTACTGGGTGGGAGTCGCAGCTTAGGCAGGCACCTCGCAAGATGGACCGACGATCGGGTCAAAATCTCCGGTAAACGCTGAGTGAGGGCGGCGCGAGACCAAACAACGTAGAAAACCATGTGGGAGGCCTATGTCCAGCAGTGGACGTCTACGGGCTGTGGATGATGATGACCTATATACAGTAATCTTCTAAAATTTTCGTACTGCAAAAACATGTATGTAGTAAAATTAAATGATATATTTTGTCCACTGAGCATGTAGAACCTGAAAAGTAATCTAAATACATGTGTAAACAATTAAAACATGTTCTAAAAATCCAATAGATAACCCGGGTAGATAACCCGTATTACTTTAAAATTTTAAAAGTTATTCCAAAACTATATTATTTATATATCTTTATTGTTGTACTTATCTATTGAAACACTTCATCATCATCATCACAACTCCGTGTAATGAGCCCACTGCAGCAGGCGTAGCACGTCTTGTCAAGACAAGACTTGTGTCACAGATTATATCACAATTTGAGCGACATAATTGCTTTGTCTTATACAGCAGCACGGGGCAAGTTTAATTTATCTAGAATGCGTGACAAACACATCTTGACAAATGTTTAAGACTTCTTTCAAGTTCTATCTTTAATAGCATGGCGGCATCGTTTTGTTTATTTTTGTCAGAATTTCACACATCGCCAAACATTTTTTATCACTGCGGTTTGGAGGTTGTGAGATTATTTTTTCATAATAATAGGTATTAGCATTCGTCGTGGTGCCATGGTTAATGTGTGTATCATACGATATCACATGTTAAGCAACGTTCGGCGCGGTCGGTACCTACTTGGATGGGTGACCGCCGACCATTCATTTCTCTCGATGACTTCCGTGCTTCGGAGGGCACGTTAAGCAGTCGGTCCCGGGTGCTGTATACTTGTATACAGTAGTCGTTAGGGTTTGTCAGAAGCCATTTCGGCGCCCTGAAAATTCTGACATCCACCACCCAGCACTGGGCCAGCTTGGTGGATTATGGCTTATAACCTCCTCGTCACCCAGGGGAGAGACTCATGCCCTGCAGTGGGCTCATTACAAAGAGTTGTGATGATGATGATGATGAATAATAATTATGTCTATCAATTATTATAATCAGATTCTTTTAAGACTTCAACGGTAAAGGTACTTACTGCTTTTTGGCACTTGACATGGTCACAAAACTTAAAAATAATATTAAAACTAAAAATTCATCAACTAAAAAATTACATTTGGAGGTTTAAACTTGTTAAACTCGTTCTTTGTATAAACGTCAAGATAAAGATATGTCGCGGCAAGCATTTTTGTCACGTCGTGTGCCCGTGCTGTCATATAAGACAAATTACCGGACTGTGACAAGATTATGTCTTGTCGTGTGACTTATCTCTTATGAAAACCGTGCTACGCCTGCAGGGCTATGAGTCTCTCCTCTGGGTGACGAGGAGGTTTAGGCCATAATCCACCAAGCTGGCCCGGTGCTGGTTGGTGGATGTCAGATATTTCAGGGTGCCGAAATGGCTACTAAACCCTACCGACTACTGTATACAAGTATACAGCACCTGGGACCGGCTGCTTAACGTGCCCTCCGAAGCACGGAAGTCGCCGTGAGAACTGAATGGTCGACGGACACCCATCCTAATACCGGCCGCGCCGAGCGCGCTTAACTTGCGATATCGCTTGATATGCACAGTAACCACGGCGCCACGACGACTTCCTACAAGTCGAAACACTTATGTCTTATATATTCTCAAGATGATTTTGACACCTGATTTTTCGATGGTCAGATAAAATACAAGAAAATATCGTCATCCTTCTCGCTCGATATACTTGACATATTTTTTTTCTCATCATCATCATCACAACTCCGTGTAATGAGCCCACTGCAGGGCTGTGAGTCTCTCCTCTGGGTAACGAGGAGGTTTAGGCCGTAATCCACCAAGCTGGCCCGGTGCTGGTTGGTGGATGTCAGATATTTCAAAGTGCCGAAATGGCTTCTGACAAACCCTAACGACTACTGTATACAAGTATACAGCACCCGGGACCGACTGCTTAACGTGCCCTCCAAAGCACGGAAGTCGTCGTGAGAAATGAATGGTCGGCGGTCACCCATCCTAATACAGGCCGCACCGAGCGCGCTTGACCTGCGATATCGTTTGATATGCACAATAACCACGGCGCCAAGACGACTTTTTTTTCTAATCGGTCTTATTTCCTCTCACTCATTGAGTGCTTTTTTGAACAGCAATAACATAGGTATGTGACTGAAATATAATAGATGATTAAACGAACTTCTAAGTGAAGTTCTATCGCTATTATATGAGTCGCTTCATTCGAAGATATTATATAACAGGTAGTCCTTTTTAGGTACTAGGTAACTTCGCACAATTTAAAGTATCATAAAAAAAACACTGTGGTGGGGCGCCGCGTGGCATGATCCACCCGGTTCGCGCCAAGCCCTCATTCTTTAGAGACCCTAAACGAAACTTTTAAATGGGTTCTGGGGTGGGTGGGTACGTCATATCTTCGAATGAAGCGACTCATATAATAGCGATAGAACTTCACTTAGAAGTTCGTTTAATCATCTATTATATTTCGTCGCTTCATTCTTCAGATATTATATAACAGGTAGATTTTCAGAGATAGAAAGTTTTGTTTAGGTATATACTTGGAATTGAAATAAGTAAAGATATAAATATGTAATTACATATTTTATTATTATAGTACTTAATAATTAGTATTATTACATAATAAGCTTCAAATAATCTTACTTTATTTGAGTTGCTAGAAATTATAATCAGCTTAAATTAATGAAACTTAGTGATAGTCTATTTATAGACACATAATTTTTAATGTAGTAATTTACTTAATATCAAAATACCTACGTAATATTCAATAACTATTTTTAATATTAGGTTAAGTATTGTTCATGTCTCGATTAAGTATCGACAAAGCAAAGTTATTTTGTTGATCATCTAAAGGCCGATGGTAAAACTTTGCGAACACCTGTGAGTTTTGTGTCCACCCGGCCGTTTTTCGAATGACATCGACACTGATACCGGCCGTGCGCGCGGCTGAGGTTGACGCGTGTCGTGTGCTGTGCGCACTAAAACGCTCATGTCAATGCCGCTCGTGGCGAGCGTTTGCTTAATCCATCGACTTAGCGTCTGACTTGATGCAGTTCTGTGGGGAGCTTTGAATGTTACGAAGAGATTCCCGGAGTTTGAACCTCAGATATTTTTTGTAATAAAAATATATTCTTTTAAAGTTGATACTGGGCATATGTTGATATTGCTTTGAAAGTTTGGGAGAGATAATAAGGGCTGTTCACGATTTGGAGCGGAAGTCTTGATTATATCTGTTATAATAATACCTATTTACTTTATCAGATTGAAAAACAATATTTTCTAATTTAATTAAAGACAATGTCTGTACTCTTTGACCGGTACATAAAGCTAATAATGTAACGAGTTTTTTTTTTTTTTTTTTTTTAATATTTTCTAATGATAAATTAATATTTGGATACCAAGAAGACAGTTGATTTAGTACTAAATTTGGATCCCAAGTAAATGAATATTTAGGCTTAATAGGTTTAGTTTTATAGGCTCCTTTTAAGAGGCGTTTAACACAACTATTATCACTTATCTCTTCTCCTAATAAAAGAGATAATGCAGATCGATGTGTATTTAATGAACCGTAAGAACATCCCTTATTAAATTGCTCGTTTAAGAATCAAAGAACTAATGGAATGGATTTTTCGAAACTATTAATTCATAACCACACTTCTTGAAACCATAACTTCAATGAGACGTTGTACTGGCGAACAGTAGTGTCTGCGAGCGAGGCGAGCATCAACGTGAGAGCCTCTGGTGGGCAGCCGCGCCGGCTGAACGACGCCCGGAGAGCCCCGCGGCACCCAGGGTAAGGCTGGAGTGCAGTGGGTGCTGACTCCATGGCTGGGAAGGCCAGAAGGGCAATACAAGTACCCCTTCGGCTTTATCATCAATGATTTTTCGTATACATTTTAATACAAGAGAAAAGGGAGAAAATGCATAAAAATCCAAGTCAGCCCAGCTTATTGTAAATGCATCAACTGCGACTGCATCAGGTTCAGGCTTCCAGGTGACAAATAATTAACATTTGGCATTGGCTCGACTTGAGAACAAGTCGATCTTAATGGGCCCGAAACTATTTACAATAAGTTGGAAAGCGCAATCCGAGAGGGCCCATTCAGTATCAGGGTTAAGTTTTCTGGACTCTTTCTTTCTTTCTTTTCTTTTTCTTCACTAGCTATACTTTTGAGACCTAACAAAACCGCGAGTAATTCCTAACTTATAATTTTGAGTAATGATTGGACCAGAAATAATATTAATATTATTTTTCCACCACCATAAATCTTTTAGTAATATCTTATTAAGATTCATTTTTGCCCCATAGTTTCCTCCGAACTTATTTAAGGCTAAAAAATTTTGTCTCCCTAATATTTTTGTATATAAGAATCTATATTTTGTGGCTGGACAGGCTGCGATCAATACACCTATAAGTTTAGCAAAATTTCGTATTGAACAAGTTTTAAGATTAATGTACCTATTTATTAACTGTGCAATGTTATTCCGCTCATCGCCAGGTAACGTAATAGACATCTGTTCTGTGTTGAACATAAAACCTATGAATTTGATTGACTTTTTTGGTACAATGTGACTTTTATCGAAATTTACAATAAAACCTAGACAATGTAATTCAAACTTCAAAGTTTTTCTTACATTAATCATGCATTCTTCATATGTATCTCCAATAAGAAGATCGTCTTAATAGGTAGTAGACTTAAAACCTTGTTTTCTCAAATGACTCATTACTTCACGCATAATTTTTGTAAATACCCACGGAGCTACCGATAATCCATACGGCATTGCTGTGAACTCGTAAGTGATCGGCTCAGACGAATCATTTTCTTGGAATTCGAATCGTAGGTACTTTCTGTCACTAACAAAAATCGGTATAAGTAGATATGATTCATTCATTGGGTAAGTATCCATTACGAGGAATTAATTTCGAGGCTGTTTTATAAGATTCCATTTTAAAATGTACTTTTGTTACGAACTAGTTTAAAGATTTTAAATTTAGTATAAACCTTTTTTCTCCGTTAGGTTTCGGAGCTAAAAATATATTTGAAATACATTGATCATTTGAAGGAGAACAAGGTTTTATAGCCCCTAAGTCTAATAATTTATTTATAGCTATTTTCATGTCTCGTTTTTCACATGATGACAAATTATTTTTAGGAATAGAATACTGACAAATTTGAGTATCGAATGGTATTCTAAATCCATACTTTATCCACTTCAATATAACTTCATTTTTAGTTATTTTTGTCCAACAATCATAAAATAAATTAATTCGACCTGTATGTACCTTGATTAATGTTGGGTCGGAGCACGCATCCTGGATGAAGTCTGCGGCTGGAACTTGGCGTTGAACGCAGAGTTCGATTGTGGGCGCTGCTGTGTTTGAGCTGCTGTCGGTTTCCTCTGACCTCCCCGCCCTCCCCTGAACGACGGGTAACGAGGAGGTCCTGTCCAGTTTCCCTGCTGAGACGACCGGTTGACCGTTGATATTTGAGAGGCGACTGTTTTGGCTGGGCCTTTTTTAATTAGGGCTCCCTGCTTTTCAATGGCTTTACTTGCCTTTATTTTTTCCGGCAATGAACTTCCGAATAAAGTTTTGTCTCTTTCGGAGTCTTGTATAACATGTTTAAAGTTTGTATGCAAATTATGTAAAATCAGTTTAACCCTATCTTTGGTTAACATAAAGTGGAGGTCTGATAATAGGCGGCATCCATCACTTACGTGACGGAGGGCCTTCATTTGTTTTCTTCTTTCCCAAGGAGGACGTCAATCCCTCGATTTATGGCGGTAATACCGTACCCCAGCTGTTGCTGAAAGTTTTGGAATTTTTTTTTTTTTTTGTCACGTGCTCGTGCTAGGTCTGTTATGGCTGCCGAGATTTCCGCATTTAATTTTGGGGCTTGCAAGTTTTTGCAGTTTTCGGGTACCGTATTTTCTATGGTTAATTTATCTTTGTCTTCTTTGGACAGTCCTTTTCTTAGTAAAGGTGTCCATAAATTTGAGAGCGTATCGTGTATTTTAGCGCCAAATTCGGGTGTATCGGAATTTGCAGCTCCAAGTGCAGTAAGCAGCTCTGGATCCAGATCGGGATTAGGTTCTCCCGATATACCTGGTGCGTCTTGTGATATTGACGGCTCCGGATTAGGGAGCGTCTTTGCAGATAGCTTTTGATTCACAGTGAATGACGCGGCAGTCTTCTGGTTATCCAGGTTTACATCATCCAGTGGTAGCGGTAACTCATACCTTGGAGGCGACATGTTTATGTCTAATTCATATTAATATAACGCCCATAACGTATTACAGACAACGAGATAAATCTCCTTGAGATTACCCGCATTTTATGTAATCGTATTGAAAACAAAAGGTGATCGATAAGATCAAATAAAATTTATTAAATTTTACATCATTACGATATTGAGCGGATAACGTGATATATCTATTATAGATTACACGCATTTTCTGCTCTGATTTTTTAAATAACCTTGGAGGCGACATGTTTATGTCTAATTCATATTAATATAACGCCCATAACGTATTACAGACAACGAGATAAATCTCCTTGAGATTACCCGCATTTTCTGTAATCGTATTGAAAACAAAAGGTGATCGATAAGATCAGATAAAATTTATTAAAGTTTACATCATTACGATATTGAGCAGTTAACGTGATATATCTATTATAGATTACACGCATTTTCTGCTCTGATTTTTTAAATAACACTTTTAAACCGAATAAGTAGGTCTTGCCTTGTAAGATTTCTTCTTCATCGGTAGAAATAATTCGCTGTTTCCGTTTTTTATATATTTTTTGTTCCAACTTTTTTATCCTTATATTATAATGTTGAAGCTGTTCTTCTGCTGTACGTTTAACATTTTGTAAAAACTTAAGTAAATGATTAAAGTAAATGACGTATGCTTGTTACCACGCACGAAAAAAGAATGAGGGCTTGGCGCGAACCGGGTGGATCATGCCACGCGGCGCCCCACCACAGTGTTTTTTTATGATACTTTAAATTGTGCGAAGTTACCTAGTACCTAAAAAGGACTACCTGTTATATAATATCTGAAGAATGAAGCGACGAAATATAATTAGCGTCGTAATATAATGCGAGGGACAATTACTGACTACAAATCAGTTAGAAACTTGAGTTCCGTATCTTTTGAGTAGCTCCGTGGATGAAGGGCCTAACGATTCCAATCTCAACACTTTAGAATGTCAGCAACTTAGTAAGTCAATAGTTCGCAAGTTCAAAGTTTAACAGCGCGATCTTAGTTCATACTATTATTCGCACACATGTCATTTACTCGGATTTGTGGCAAGTATAGCAAATTGTTTTTATTTTTCTGCAAAGAGCATTGCTCTTATAATACTTCGTTGTAGTGTTGGAAATATAGCGATAACATGTACTAGAGAAGTACAATAGTGGTACTTAACTCGTTGCCTTATGAAAGAAAACATGGAGCTAATCGTTTCATATTGTTAAACAACACACTTACGAAACGAGATCACCAACAGCTAGCTGTTAGGACCTATTTACGAGCATAGTGGGCAAAAACTATCCTCTTATTTTAAGTACTTTGTCGTGCCAAAACCTTCTCTGACCAAGTGTTTATTTTACTGCTTGTAATAAAAACAATAGCTTCTAGAATAAGATAGAATATCAAAGGACAAGTCTTGGAGTTGGCAGTGAATTTACTATCTTGTTGATTAAAGAAAAAAAATAAAAGAAATAGTAAGGGATTAAAGAACTTCTTCCGATTATTTTAATGTTTGTTTTTCCAGTGACTATGCGGGTGGAATTTGGCCTTTATCTCACCTGACGATAATTTAGATGAAAAAGGGACTGGCTGCTTTTTATTTTTTAATTTTTTGATGACAGATAATTAATGACAATCCCAAAGTTAGGGTAAGACGTAGGAAAGGACTAGCTCTTCAAAAATATTTACCATTATTGCAATTAATATGTATTTGGCATAGACTTGATATGAAAAATAGACTATATTTAGTGTATACATATTAAGCAGGAGGGTCAATTTCAACAAGGCGATATTTTATATCATTTTGGTGAACTTTTTTTATAATAACTTTTTCTTCGTATTTAATACTTTAAAGCCCGTCTGCACTAAACTTTGATCTTAAGTTGATACTTACATCTACAGTCCGTTCATAGTTGGTTTGCCTCTGACGTATGTTTTCTCTATTTTCTACTATCCAGTTCCTAAATAATTGTATTGTCATTGGTGTCTTTCCAGATGCATGGAAGAATGCACACATTATACCTCTCCCTAAAAAAAAAACAATCCTTCTTTCGTGATCGTAATTTCACAATCTCTCCTACTTCCCATTCTCGACTTTGCTAACGCCTATCTAGACTCAACTGAAGAACTTCTCAATAAACTTGAGCGGCTCCAAAATAACTGCATAAGGTTTGTAGTTGGATTACGCAAATACGACCACATTTCTGAATTCCGAACTAATCTCAAGTGGCTTCCTATTCGCCTTCGCCGGAATACTCACATTCTTTCTATAGTCAAACGTATTCTGTACGACAAAGCGATACCAGTGTATCTTAAAGACCGCTTAGCCTATCGGTGCAACAATAACGACCGTAACTTGCGCTCTTCATCTAATTTACTCCTTGCAACGCCATCGCATACCTCCACATTTTTTAGTAAGTCATTTTTTGTCTGATCGGTGTCATTATGGAATAAATTGCCGATTGAAATCCGTCTAGCACGCACACCACGAATTTTTAAACGAGTACTTAAACGACATTACCAGGTGAAACACTGTTAATCTTAACTATTTATATATATGTATCTATATATTTATTTTATATCGGTTGTATTATATATGTATGTATATATTTATTTATTAACATTTGTGCTATCATTATTTATTTATGTAATTATTAGTAATTAGTATATTTATTATAAGCCGTGTTCCTCATCCACCTTAATTTCCCATAATGCGTAGGTTGCCTGTCAGAAATCGCTAACCAGTGATAAGGCCACCTTTGTACAATAGTTTTTTTTGTAAAATTTATTATGTTTTCCGATGTAACCATGTTGGTGTACAATTATTATTATTATTCATGTGTTTACGAATGTTCGTATAGTATGGAGTCAGGTACAAGTTTTTGGTAACATTGTCTTTTTTTATTTTACAGTTATTTAAGAGTACAACATATTTACAAACATTCAAAATTAACAAGGCACACTTTTATTCAAGCTGGCCGTGCGACAATGGATAGATTTAAATTATTGCTTACAAGCCGTCTCCATACTATACGAACATTCGGAAACATACGAGTCGATAAAGTTCTCTGCTCGCACTGCTGACTACATTATTTTAGCGCGCTAATCTCTACAATAAATTTTTCGAATTGTATAATTATTTCTTACCCTTGGAGATAATGAGTTATTCGCTTAAAAAACACTTGTTTAATGTAACCTTTGTCTGTCTGTATGTTAAAGGTAATCTTCGGAATAAGAGACAATATTTTGAACTGTTTTTAAGAAGTATAAGAATAGTTCGTGAAGCTCAGTATAGCTATAATGTATACATGTCAATATATTATCATGATTTTAGTCTACTAACAGTCAAAATATCGATCCATAACAGCAGCATAACTGCACCAAAACGGACAGTTCCTACAGCTTTTACCGCTTAACTACGAGCAAAAGTGAATGACATAAACCACGGTTTGCGCAAATACACAAATATTTACTTTCCTTGACAAATAGGTGTATAAAATTTAATATTTATCAAATAAAACTCTCAGCAGGTGAATGTTTATCGGACTTATTTATTATTTAATCGTCTTGGCCCGCATGGCTGGCGTGAATCACTCGATAGACGCGTTAGCTTACACACGAAACTGAATCTGGTAGATTGAAAGTGTATATTTTAATATTTACTAAATTATATGTGTGTAGACTTTAAAAGACGTAGTTGTATTTTGAGGTTATAGGAATTACCTAACTATGTTTCTTTTATATGATTATGACTTTGTTAGATGCGGTTTCACCTGTGTTTTATTTTGAAACGATATCATATTTTGGGTCATTATCTAATGAAGAGTGAAAAAAAGACTTATATTTATCTATTTTCACACATTATTAAGCTTCTAAATGTACAATAGTTATTTTTCTAACTTTTCTGATGTTCCTAAGAGTGAGTTCCCAAGTTGAGCGCAACAGCAAGCAGAATTGACATGAAATCTACATTGCTCACCGTCGATTCTCTCACTTCAGCAAAACATCAATACGACTAAGATCATGTCTACCGTCTATGCTGTACCCATTCATCTTTCTCATAGGTCAAATTATTTTTGAAAATAAGTATTTAATCTGTATTTAGAAATTAAAAAAAATGGGCAAATAAAAATATATTTTTTTCCTTTTTTCTCCTTTTCTCTCCTTTTTTCTGCTATGGATGTTGGAGCCTCTATAGGTACTCGAAGTTGTACACGGTTGCAACTTCTAGAAGAGTCATCTCGACTCGTAAAGTCTGTGAATATTCTCACCAATACCGCAGTGTGCGACAGCAATTTTACTAACCAATGTGTGTTGCCAGTGATGTATGGCACCAGAGGTCTCTGACGGACTTCTAATTCTGTATTCGTTAAATTAACTTCACAGTTTCCAAGCTCTTGATTGATTTTTCCTTATTTATTCTTGTTACAGGAACAATAAAATTTACAACGAGCGTAAAATGAGCTAAACCAAAGATATGCGAAACTCAACGAGAGGTGCAGAGTTCGACAGCAACCCAAAATTACAATTACTAGAAGGCCTGCTCAAGAGCTGTTTTATTGATAAAGGGAATCACAGTAGCTTTGTTCTGAAGAATGATGGAGATGACTTTGGTAAGTTGTTTTAAATTTAGTATTGTGCCAACCGTATAAAACAAATGACAAGAAAGAACATTTACAAGCTGCTTTATAAAAGCTATACGAAGCATGTTTTATTCCGGAACACGTTCAAATTTTTTTTACATATTCGTTATTTTATACAACAATAAATTAACGGCAATAAAAAAGAACAAATAACTTAAAATAGACTTGTCGGTTTGCAAAATTTGAATATTAACTGTTAATTAATCTTAACGGCAATAAATAGACGAACGGTATAAATTATATAGAAATAAAACTAGGACTATCGTAACAAAAGCAGTTTTTATGATTGTTTAGATATAACTGTCAATATCACTGTCAAATATATAAATGTTTGCCCAACAATTGTAAAAAATTATTCCGTCCATTCTGTAATCGCCTTTATTTTCAAAATATTAACTTATTATGTTTCACGGCTTAATTCTTTGCGCTTTAATGTTAACATGTTGTAGTAGTACTTCCAAGCGTCAGCCTTGCACGGTTTTCAGAGACACGTTTTTTTTTTTTATTTGGCAACCCTGATCCCCGCTCTTGAACTCCTCTCCACTTACTTCCTCTCATCATCCCTCCTCAATAATCATTCTGTATTTCCGTGCTCAAGCCTTCGCACGTGCGTCTATAATTTATTACTTAAATTAAACGTTAGATAGATAGTCTTATAGTTTAAAAATTTAAATCTCAACTTATTATTTGTCGTTCGTAAAAATGGGGAAAAGAAAATATGAAGACATTGAGACCATACGCAAGAAGATCAGAAAACTGGAAAAAAGCTTCAAAAGAAGCAAATGCCAAGTGAAATTTGTACCTTATCACTATCCATGGCTCTTTACATCGCATAATTGCGTTACGAATCCTTATTCGAAAACAAAGTTCAATGATCTTTATCACTGAATTTGAATGAGCCGAGTTTAAAACTCACAAATTTACCTAGTAAGAATCTTTATTCGAGACGATGGTAAATGTCATTGTTTAGTGATCATTATCGCTAAAATGACTTTTCGAATCCTTATTCGAAAACAAAGTTCAATGATCTTTATCACTGAATTTGAATGAGCCGAGTTTAAAACTCACAAATTTACCTAGTAAGAATCTTTATTCGAGACGATGGTAAATGTCTTTGTTTAGTGATCATTATCGCTAAAATGACTTTTCGAATCCTTATTTGAAAACAAAGTTCAATGATCTTTATCACTGAATTTCAATGAGCCGAGTTTAAAACTCAAAAAGAAGAATGGCAAGGTCCCATACATTGTCAGTACCGCTTTTATTTCACATAGCATTCACGTACCTCAAACTTAATATGTGCGTTTTATTGCTTAGATAACGAGTAATCAGAATATAATTATTAGATTTATACAGAAGTTGGGAATAAAAAGTCAAAACAATAATCTAACCTAAAAATTACAGGAATTTATAGTCCGTCTTTTCTAACATGGCGTCGTATTTTGAAACCATTTTTTTTTTTCCGCCACAGAAAATTTTGGCACCCCCTAAAACAAGCTTTTACCAGTAAAGCAAGCTTTAGCGGGAGGAGGATGAATCCTATTACGGACGAATGGGCATTCTATAAGCTGTTAACCCCAGTGGCTAACGGAAAATAGAATGCCCAGACAGTGTGAAGACTCACTCAGTGAAGCCGAGCATACCCACTAAACATCCCCCTTTACGACCTACCTTAATCCAGGTTCTTGATCATTTATCGGAGCGACAGCCAATTGGAGAGAGAGGCTGCGCAGTGAGCGGCATCCAGACGGCTGCCACCAAAAGGAACTGAAAGTGAGAAAAACAAAGCTAAGATTAGCAGAAATGACAAAGCTGAAACTAAGATATTATCTAGAGTGATCAGACTCACTCTGAGATAGGAATGCTAGAAAGAAGGACTACGTTTAGAAACGTTGAGCTTGCTAGAGTTTCCTGATAAGGGGAGCGAACTTGGTTAGGACCGGAAGAGCACCGTTGAAACCCTCTGGGCTGGCGTCGAGAGCGGCGCCGAAAGCCAGGATCTCGTCGATGGGAGCGAGCTGGATCCAGAACGCCATGCGGTCTTGAGAACCATTTGCATTCTGGCACTGGGAAGCCGATTTGGCGGCCGGTTGCGATTGAGTCGCGACCCGGCTGCGCTGACCTGGAACGATAGAAGTAAAGGCTTTGGGGGCCTTTGAACTGACTGGAGGAGCGTCCGAGCTAAGCTGCGGTCGCTCTCTCCAGTTCTCGGTGGGCTTTACGGTAGCCCTGGCAGTACGCGGTGCCTTGGGGCAGCCGCGAAAGTTTGCTGTGTGGCCTGACTGGCCGCACAAGACGCAGGACGGAGCGGTGGGCGATTCGGGAGTGCGAGAGCACTCCTTAGTCCCATGCGGATCTAGGCACTTGACGCACCTAGGGGAAGCAAAACAATTTGCCGCCGCATGACCATACAGTTGGCAGCGGTGGCACTGACCTGGGAAACCACGCTTGTGTGGAACTTCGACGCGGATGTTGGACAGACCGCACACGGTGGGCTTGCCTCTGAAAATGGACTGCCCTTGCGGGTTCTTCGCTAGGATCACTAGCGCAAGTGGGAACTGCTTGCCTCGGCGGCTGTGCATTTTGTGCACAGATTCGACGGGGAAGCCTTGAGAAGACAAGTCCTCTTGGATTTGCTCGTTCGAGAGCTCGAACGGCACGTTCCTGAGGACGGCACGAATCTTACGCTCCTCAGGGAGGGCGTAAGTGTGGTACTCGAGCTTTTGATCAGCAAGAAGCCGAGTAAGATTCCTGAAATCGGAAATGGAATTGACAACGACCTTAATAGAGTCACCCACGTTGGATGCCTTACTATACTGGATCTTGGGATTGTGCCTACCGCAGAGAGCTGAGACTTCGGTCCAGCGGCTCTTGTCCCGTAGAAAGACGGGGAGCGGGGACTTGACTTTCGGCGGAGCCGAATCTGATTGCGACGCAGGCTGTGACGCCGGGATCGCTGAAACAAAGGGCGCAGGAGCAGACGCCGGTGCGACATTTTGCGGAGCAGGAAGAGTGGCTGGAGCAGCTGAAACGGATGGGAATAGGACTGAAGAGACATCTTGCTTCTTCTTCTTAGACTTGGACTTTTTGCGAACCTCGGTGAACGGAGCAGGAGATTCTGGAACTAAAGGTGCGGAGTCGGAATCACTACCTGGCGGGGTAGTTTTCGTTTGCATGCGGTGGAATCTACCGACATGCAGTCTGAAAGGGGATCGACGTACTCGGATGGATCTGGAGACGCCGGAGAGTCGGTTTGAAACCCCTGTGAGAGAGAGGCAAACTGAGGACGAGCTGACGATTGCTTCCGCATGGACTCGATTTGGGCGAGAAGGGCTTCCTTCTCGGCTTCCAGTGATTGTTTATCGCTGGAGATCTGACTGAAATCTGAAGACAACTGACTGAATTCTGAGGACGAGGGACGAGAGGATAATTGCTCTTGTAAGGACTCAATTTGAGTGAGAAGGGTATCCTTCTCGGCTGCGTGTTGAGCTTCCAGTGATTCTTTCTCGCTGGACAAATGATCGATGAGTTGGGTATACGTAGGGCGGGTTCTTAATGACTCCTGCAAGGAAATGACCCGAGCCTCAAGGGCTTCTTTGTCGGCTTGAAGCTCTCGAATGCGACGACGAGCGGCTTCGTTGTTAGATTCAGTATAACTAGGCATAGTGCTGGGCTGAAAGAAGAAGTCTAACCAAGACGATGATGCGTGCCGATGAACGGCAACACGACTGCACAAACTGCGCTGAAAGAAGAACGACCTAGTACGGACCTATTGCCGGTGAACGGCGGACGATCAGGCTTCGTTGGCACGGTTACGTATCCACCTGACCAGCGATGCTTCGGCCAGCAGCAGTCGGGTCCACCCTGAAAAGGGCAGATGAATTAGCCCCGACACCACACAGCCTCCACAAGAGAAAAACTTTCCGAAAGAGCTTAACTTGGCACCTGACCCGCACGAGTGCGGGGGAGGGAACAAGGGCAGCGCAATACGAACACTCGGGAGCGGCCGCAGATACGACCGTTCGGGAGCGAACGCAAACGGGAAGTGATGTGAAACCATTACATTACATAAGCAGGTATTAACCAATCCAGAGGTTTGAAACGGGGTCGCGGCGCGGGCGGCTTAATTCAAGTTTGACAGTAGGACTTTACAACTATTATTTTTTATTGCCGGGAAATAAAAAAATGTGCTTTCGGCAAGTTTAATTTGATTTTATTGTATTTCTAAATATTCCCAACAACTATCACAACAATAGATGTTGGAAAAAACGTTTCTCATATTGACCTATTAACTACATATAGCCCGGTTTTGATACGCTTGAAAACTCTAAAATTAAGTGATACCGTGGCCGCCAATCCCCTTTACCTAATTCGAATCTTTATTCGAGACTATGGAAAATTTCTTTGTTTAGTGATCATTATCGCTAAAATGACTACCCTACTTTTTGCATTTTATGCTCGTAGGTGCTAAAAACAGTTCTTTCGAATTATTATTCGAGACGCTGACTACTTTCGTCTTTTCAGTGCCATCTACCTCAAAACATCCACCAGTAGATGATGTTGAGGATATAGAATTGGATAGCGATATCTTAGAGATGTTGGGAGATGCTCCTAAGATTGCTGAAGAACTAGGAAAACCTTTACATAAGGAAATTTCAACCCGGTGCGGTGGTCTGAAATCCTTTTAAAGGAACTACCCAAAGAGACAAGAGATAAAATCCTAGAGGATTATCTTATTCCTAGTAATTGTCAACTACTCCTTGTCCCTGCTCTGAATCCGGAAGCAAAAGTGGCAGTTATCGAAGCGGTCTCTAAACGGAATTCCTCCCTCATGTTTAGGCAAAGACAAACTGGTGTGGCTATAGCAGCTCTGGGAAGAGCTACCGAAACACTCGTAGGATCATCTTCATTAATACCACAGAAGCAACAAATAAGCAATGGTGCCATCTCGAAATGTACTTATATTGAAGGACAATTTTTATCCAGTATATTTCTTGTACCTAAGCCTAATGGTGATATAAGGTTTATATTGAATTTAAAAAAGTTCAATAAATTTGTACTTGCTAGTCATTTTAAAATGGAAGATTACAGAACAGCGTCAAAATTATTAACTGAAAACTGCTGTAGACAATAGACTTAAAACATGCATACTTCTTTGTTGCGACAAATGAAGCTCACAAAAAATATCTTCGATTCAAATACAACAATATATTATATGAATTCAATTGTTTACCGTTCGGCCTTTGTACCGCACCTCTCGTGTTTACTAAATTAATGAAACCAGTTATAGAATACCTGCGTAGTCGGGGTATGATTTCAGTTATTTATTTAGATAACATTTTTTTATCGGAAAGACTTACTCGGAGTGTGTCACTAATGTATCTACAACTATAGATCTATTACAGAGCTTGGGTTTTTTGATTAACTTTTCAAAAAGTTGTTTAATACCTAAACGTGAATGTAAGTTCTTGGGCTTCACTTTCGACTCAAAGCAGATGATTTTAAAACTACCCGAGGAAAAGAAACTAAAATTGAAAGATTTTATAAATAGATTTCTTTGTATAAAACGATGCAAGTTACGCGAATTCGCTAAACTCATTGGTTATTTAATTTCCGCATGTCCAACAATAACTTATTCGTGGTTACATACAAAAAAGCTTGAACAACATAAATATAATTGTTTATTAAAAAAAAAATCCAAACTACGATCAGACAATTGATATCTTAATTACCCTACATGAATAATTATATTGGTGGTTAGGAAACATAGATATAGGCCATTCATCACTCAAACCGAACAACTTTGTTTTAGAATTTTTTTTTCTGATGCCTCCTCTACGGGATGGGGAGCGTATTGTGATACAGTTAGATGTTGTGGATATAGGAAAGACAACGAAACTTCTTGTCATATAAACGAGTTGGAACTAAAAGCAGCCTTTCTAGCTCTGAAATGTTTCACCAAAGAATTATCTAATTGTGACATCTTATTAACAGAATGGGCAGTATTCAATATGATCACCTAGATTTAGAGAGGAATGTAAAATAATTGTGTAAACTAACATTAATTTATAAGTTTCAAGTGTTACTAACTATTTATGGACCGAGGGTCTGAAATAAATGCATATTATTATTATTATTATTATTATTATTATTATATATCTAGAAGTATGTGGAAATGGTGCGAAGAACGTAGAATAATCTTATTCGCTTCTTACATCAATACTAAAGATAATTGTGAGGCAGATTCATTATCTCGAAAACAGTTCGAGGATACAGAGTGGGAATTAAATCAAATTGCATTTAATGAAATAGTTCGCAACTTTGGTATGCCAGTATTGATTTGTTTGCAAACAGATGCAATACTAAGTGTAAACAATATGTTTCGTGGAGAAATGATCCCGAAGCATGTGCTGTTGATGCCTTTACACTGCCATGGACCAATATGTTATTTTACGCCTTTCCACCATTCTCGCTTATAGTAAAATTAATGCAGAAAATCATTTGTCATAAGGCAGAGGGTATTGTTGTGGTGCCATATTGGCCAAGTCAACCTTGGTTTCCTATGTTTAAAAAGTTGTCTGTTTCAATTTTTTTTTTGTATTTTGGACCAGATATTGACCTTCTAACATCTCCTTTCAGTAGATTGTAGATTGTGTACACAAGAATCTACGCCTTGTTGCCGCGAAATTATCAGGCAAGCATTACTAAGGAAATATTTATCGAATAGGTCAGTAGATATTATGCTGGCTTCGCTTGCAAATAGTACTTGCAAACGGTGCGATGTTTGCATGAAGTCTTGGATAGTTTGCTGTGGATTACATAATTATGATTGTTTTAATGCTTCTATTCCAATTGTAATGCATTTTTTAACCGATATTTTTGATAAAGGCGCTGAATACGGGACCATCAATTCTTACCGCTCTGCCTTATCTCTTTTGTTAGGTAATAGCTTGGGTGATGATCGAGTCAAGCGTTTCATGAGGGGTGTTTGCAAGTTGAGGCCCACCAATCCAAAATATAGTGCTTCTTGGGACCCAAACATGGTGTTGAATTGTTTGGCCACTCAATGGCCAAATGAAAGCCTTGGTTTGGAGGATTTCTCTAGGAAGCGCTGACTCTGCTAGGTTTGGTGACGGCGCAGAGAGTGCAAGCGTTTTCTCTCATTAGAATAAATGGTGTGGCTCAGGACAGAACAGAAATCTTAGTTGAAATACCTGACTTAGTAGAAACTTCAAAACCAAACTCCTTTCAACCCCTTCTAGGGCTGCCGTTTTTTCATGCAAGTCCTGCAGTGTGCCCTGCCAGATGCATTTTGGATTATATAAGTGGGACGAGTGGTTTGCGTAGTTGTGACACTTTATTTATTAGCCACAAGGGACCTCACTTAAAGGTTTGTCTCAAACTTTGAGTCACTGTATCAGGTGTGCTTTGCAACGCAGTGGCGTGGACGCATCAGTGTTTAGCGCGCACAGCACGCGCCATGCGGCCACTTCCACTGCTAGCAGAGTCGGTGTCAATATTCATGTCATACGGAAAACCGCAGGATGGAGTAATACATCCTCAGTATTTGCCAAATTCTACAACAAAGAAATTGTATCGGATGCCAATCAATTTGCAACTAGTATTTTATGTAACTCCTTAGAATAAATAGATGTATATTTGTGATTTATTACTGTTGGTTATACTCTAACAATACAGTTTTACTTATACCTATACTGCAAAAATAATTCACATTAAAATACTCTGAACATCCTACAACATGTTAACATTAAATCGCAAAGAATTAAGCCGTGAAACATAATTAAGGATCAAATGAACTTACCAAGTGAAGTTCGATCACAATTATGTGAACGGCTTAATTCGAAGCGATTGATATAAACCCGCCCAAACAGTATTCCTTTAAAGTAATATCACCCACCCATAATTAATGTGAATTATTTTTATGGGTACTACCTAGGAACTTTAGCTCTAAACAAAATGATTATTGAGGAGGGATGATGAGAGGAAGTAAGTGGAGAGGAGTTCAAGAGCGGGGATCAGGGTTGCCAAATAAAAAAAAATAAAAAAAAACTTGTCTCTGAAAACCGTGCAAAACTGACGCTTGGAAGTACTACTACAACATGTTAACATTAAATCGCTTCGAATTAAGCCGTTCACATAATTGTGATCGAACTTCACTTGGTAAGTTCGTTTGATCCTTAATTATTTGCACGTTTTTAACTCATCTAAAATTAAAAAATGGAGGCCAATTTTTCACAGAATAAAAAAAAAAATTAAGATTTAACCGGCAATAAGAAGAACGTCGCTTAACTATGATGTAATAATCTAGAAATACAGATTTTCAGATTCATTTCATTTTCAAACAGGAAAGGTAGAGTTTATCGCTTTTAACCGTAAAAAAAAAAACTACTTTTCACACTAATGGCCTGTCGCGTTAGTATACTAGGAGGACTGGGACGCATCTGGCATTTATTTTCAACCACTTGTACATTTACATTTTTATCGTTTCTTTCATAAAAATAACACATGTGTTTTCGGGCTTGCACGTACACAAATACAAAAGCACATGAAAGTTTTTATTTTTCAAGTGTATATTGCCAGAGATGTAATATATATAGGACGACCGGCTGGTGTAGCGGTAACATACATTGCCTTCTATGCCAGAGGTCCTGGGTTCGAATCCCGGCGGCGGCGGTTATTTGTGTGATGAACACAGATATTAGTCGTCAAGTCATGGATGTTTTATGGTTATTTAAGTTAATTCTTATAAAAAATATGTATTTATTCAATATGTGTGTTTATAAATTTCTTAAGTATATTAGTTATCTAGTATCCATAACATAAGTTCTAGAAACTTAATTTGGGCTAGATAATGTTGTGTGAGTGTCAGAAATATTTATTGTTATATATTAATGTCCGGTTTCTATAACCTAATTATTTTTGAATGACTGTTAAATTACCCGTCTATAGTAGCTTAAGTGACAGATGTGACCCAAAATAGTTTAACTTCTTAACTTTAACTTTTTTTTAAGTTATTCAGACCCGCTATAATTTAAAAATTCGGTTTGCAACATACAATTCAATAATACCTACTGCCGTAAGCACTAATTCTTAAGGGTCTGCCTGGCTAGAACTAACTCCATAAAAAATATTGCGATATGTTACTGAACATGCACTGTATTTGCTGCCGTGTGTTTCGGTCCCCGCAAAAATCAAGTAAAAAATATTTCGGGTCAGCTTCGGGGCACTTGTGTATGGCCTGAGCGTGCCCCCGCGTGCCGCGCAACTGTGGAAAAGACTCGAATCGAGAAGAAAAATATTATTTTGTTATTTTATCCTATTATGTAAGCTAATATGCGCTCTATAATAGATAGAATTACTCGATTTGATACCGTGATTAAGCCCACAGAACAAAAAATGCCATATTCTACTAAAAATAATCTGAAAAATTAAAACCGACTTCGAAATTAAACTAAAAAGTAAAAAAATAAAAACGAAGTTCTGTCTTAAATAAACTCAATTTAATATACCAACTAAGTTTTTTGTGAAGTTGGTGCCTTTAAACGATTAAAATAAAATAAAGTAAAGATTATGCATTTTTTTCTTAAAACTAAGCACATACTTAACGTGACATTAACAAGGATGTGAGGAGCTGAGGTCTGTGATAGGATAATTCTAAAGTTTGACATGCCTATACAAATTTATGCCTTTAATCATGGAGTGAAAGTGGCAAACTAACAAAGGGCAAACTGGAAAAGTCAGTTAAGGGACGGAGGATTTACTGGCGATTTTGCGGGCGACAGGATGACCCCCTGTCACTGCTATAGTCTCTCCATCATAATAATACCTCCAAATATTATTATTATTTTTTTTTTAAAACATTAAATGTACTCGGTACTAGGTACTCGTAAGCACCGGATTAAAAGTGCACACGGGCCTAAATAATTATTATTATTATTACAATTTACACATTTTAAGTGTTTGTATGCTTCTATTGCATTACTCTTTTTTTTATTCGGGCAGGCATCGACTTCAAAGAATACTTGGTATATTAAAGTGACTTTAAATAAGACAGAAGTTATCGTTTTTATTTTTTACTTTTCAGTTCAATTTTGAAGTAGGTTTTATTTTTTCAGAATATTTTTATTTCTCTTTTTAACTTAAGTTGTAGGGTAAACTAGAAAAGTCCATAAAGGTAGCTGATATCGGTATCGTAGGTAGATATATATTTTTCTTGAGTTGGCTGAAATTCCCTATTTCAAAACTACTGAACCAATTTTGATGAAACTTGCACTATATAGTATAAAATTGTGTATTTCTCACAGATGGCGTCAAGTGGTGTCCTCGAACGTTCGACGGGTTCGCCTGCTGGGACGAGACCCCGGCCGGCGCTGACGCCACCCAGCCCTGCCCGGATTTCATCGTGGGATTCGACCCAACCCGCTTTGCTCTCAAAAAGTAAGTTTGGCTTTTATTAATTATTTATTAAAGAGCTTTTTCCCGCAATTTACCTCACGCAAACTACCCTCCCAGTAGGAATTTCATAATCTTCTTACAAAATACATCCAGACACGCATTGAAGTACCTTTATAACAAGAACCTCTTCCATGCTGGACTGGGAACAAAGGAAAAACATAGAATGTGCCAGCTGCTTCTCTTCCCGGGCATATTGTAAAAGTCAGTTAAGGGACACAGGTTTTTTAGGAGGTTTCTAGCCTGTTGTGTTGAAGTTGAGTATGTATGTATACCAAGTATCACTTCCGTGCACTCAAGGAATAAGATTTTGCATACAATCTAAAAGTTCCAATATTTCCCATTATAAGTAATAATAATAAATAAGTATTAATAAGTTTGGGTGAAAACCCAATGTTCCTGTTCAGGCACAAAATGTATTTTTTGTACTTTTTTTTTGAGTCCTAATATAAAAATAATAATAAATAAATAACGTGCTGACTTTTTAACACTTTCTGTAACGTCACAGCGGATATTGATATCTGGGAAATACAAACCGGCTACCAAATTTGACGCTTGGTCGGGGTTCGGACACGTTGTCTATTTAGATGTATGTCTTTGTCACAAGGCCATAAGGTTATGCATTATTAGGACATTAAGGTATGCTCATACCTATAATTCAGGCTCATTCATACATACATACATCATAATATATACATTATCTTTAAATTGAACGTGTGAATAAATATAAGGGAAGTATTTAGATGTTAGAACAGAATACTGGTTAAGGTTTAAGGCAAACCATTAATTAAAGGGACTCCCTAATTCCGCCATTCAGTCTCTGTAACTTAATTGGGGAGTACATTTTTGTCTTTGATTAATTACTTCCGCTTGCGTTTTCTTGTGGACTTCAGGCTTTTGTTAAGAACTTACATTCGAATTTCTTTTAAACCTCCCAGACATCATAAAACATATTAAATCATAATACGTATAGTACTTATTTATTATCCAACTATTTTTTAAACTAATTTGTTTCGCCACTTTTCCAATTTTTTTTTAAATAGGGATAGCAAGGCAATATTATGTATAATCATAACAACATAAATAATATTATTACCGTAAAAAAAATAATTTAAAAGTGTTAGTATAATAATTACTCACTAGGAACATTGAATAACTCAACTCAAAACATTGCTGTACGAAAGCATCGATTTCATCAAAATCAGGGATACGAAACTTCAACGCTATCAACCGATTTTGCAAATTTGCTATTTAATGAATGTTTACAAAATGCTTTACTGCTGAATTTTGATTAATTGAAAGGCAAAATATTTAGAACATTTCTGATATTGCATTCACTGAATTGTAGTTGATATGAAAATTTTAGTAATTAGACTCAACTGTGATTAAAAATATACATATTTTTATGAGGATCGAAATATTTTAGGAGCAAGTTAAGAATGATGTGTGGATTCAATTTATTTAAAAAAAACAATTTGTTAGGTAAATTGATATTTTATAATTCTCATAAGTTAACAACATTTTAGTTTAATCTGTTATTTACGACTAAATCATCATCATCATCACAACTCCGTGTAATGAGCCCACTGCATGGCTATGAGTCTCTCCTCTGGGTGACGAGGAGGTTTAGGCCGTAATCCACCAAGCTGGCCCAGTGCTGGTCGGTGGATGTCAGATATTTCAGGGTGCTGAAATGGCTTCTGACAAACCCTAACGACTACTTTATACAAGTATATAGCACCCGGGACCGACTGCCTAATTGCCCTCCGAAGCACGGAAGTCGTTGTGAGAAATGAATCACCATCCTAACCTAAAAGTCACCCATCCTAATACCGCCGAGCGCGCTTAACCTGCGATATCGCTTGATAAGCGCAGTAACCACGGCGCCGCGACGACTAAAGTCAAACGTCAGATGGTCTACTAAATAGCAAGAAATAAAAGCGTTTTTCCGCCTATTTCTATTAAGAATTACGTTAAGCCCCGACTTTTCAATAGTCAGAAAAAGTTGGTCACTTAAAAGAATTGTAAAATTTCAATTTAAAAAACATGTATATAGGCAATCACAGCAGTGTGGTGAGAAATGAACTGTGGTCAACTCTATCCGAGTATGGAGTGGCTTGATACGGGCACTCAAACCTATTCATGGATAACGAATCATGAATAAATCAAATAAAGAATCGAAATGGGTTTTAAAAATGAACGGGACAGTTCATTCAAAAAAATATTTCAAATTATTTTGTATTTTCTCTTTTACTAAACGAGCTGTCCACGACAGACTGGGATAGGGTATACAAATACGAATGCGACATTAATAGAACGTAGTGGGATCTGGTTAAAAACTCGTTTTATATCAATGTATTATTTATTATACAAATATTATTACACGATTCTAAAATGAATCATGTAATAATATTTAGACTTCCACTTTGGCGATGGCTTTTGAGATTTAACGCTGTCTGCCTCAGACGCCAGTGGTCACGGGTTCAGTTCCCGCATGGAACAAGAAAAAACATGCTCCGGGTCTGGGCTTTTATATTTACAGAGTGTTCGGCAAAACGTTGAACATACGTTCATAAATGGGGGGTAGGTGGGGTGGTCTGTTACCTGTTACTTTTTGCCTAGGAATCAAGTATTTTTTAATTATTTATTTTTCAAGTTTTTCTTTATGTATTATCTCAAAATATAACGTCCTGAAATTTCTAAAGTGACCACCCTGTTTATTATGTTGCTTTTTAATAATACTTAAAAAAAAGGTACTTAATCAGCTTAAAGTCAGTAAATCGGATAATAAATAGCATTAACGATTCTTGAAAGCAATATTTTAATCTTCCCTAATTGCGTTAAAGTTTTCTAATAAAATAGAGTTCTATTATAATTTTTCAACGAAACAAAGGTTCTTTTTAATAAAAAAAAGGCCTTTGTGATACGATGATCGATGTTTCTATATTAATATGGCGAATCGTAAAATATCAAAAACATACTGTAAAAGCTTTGATTATCAGCATAGAGTTCTTTATGGAAAAGTATAAAAACATACCCATCCAAGTAAGTTTTCAGAATCAACATTCCAAATTTAAAATCTCCAATTCTAAAACAGACTATACAAAAAAACTAAATTTTGATCTAAGGTTAAGGTCGGTTATCTTGCTACGTAAAAGTACAAACATCATAAATCATTCCTTGATTACATAAGAACAGAGTAACTGTTTAGATAAATAAAATAATCCGTGCGTATGTTTGAATTGGAGGGAGATTTTACGAGATCGGAAGCTGAGTCGAGTGGTGGTTAGTATATTTTTATGTCAGTCTGGTTTTTATCGAAATAAATGCATTCAAAATTAACTGCCAAAATGAAGGTCCCTGTACGATGATAAAAATATAAACATACCTATGTATATTTAGGTAAAAACATGGATAACGCCATCGAACCCTAAGCTGGTATTTTGAATATAAATAAAAGGTTATCTAATTTTACGATAACGCATCTCAATTTCAATTATTTTGTATTTTATTGCTTGACTGGCCAAAAATAACCCAAAACATTTATACCCCTGAACAAAAAGAAAATAACTCTATTAATTTCTTTCTTGATCATAACAGGGCTAGACATGAGGCTCTATGTGCATTATCCGAAATATTGTTTATTTCTTAATAATGTTTTTAAGTTTTTTGCATTTAAAATGCTCAATTATTCTTAAATAAAATGAAAAATGTGATAAATAAAAATTACCCGACCAGGATTCGAACCTGGGACCTCTCGTTTGCCGGACGAGTGCTCTTCCAACTGAGCTACCGGGGCCTAGCGCTACGCCTCGAAATTACTTATCACATTTTTTGTTTTTACGTTATATTGCTAACGTAGCTCCATCTTATCGTATAAGCTTTGCAGCTAAGACCACCGGAGATCAATTTCTTTGCAGTAATTGTGAATCCCAGTTAAAGTGAAGCATTGCAATGTTTTAATAATGTTTTTAAGTTTTTTGCATTTAAAATGCTCAATTATTCTTAAATAAAATGAAAAATGTGATAAATAAAAAAAATTGGTTATTTCTTTTTCTTTCCTAAGTTGCTAGCGTTATTTAATCTAGTGCCTCATTTGTTTTTCACCAACTGTTTGGTCGTAATGACTTTCTTAAGTACGCTGGAGTAATTACTAGGATGAAAAAGCTCTGCCCTTTTATTAGAAACTTTAGGACTGAGTGATTTTAAACGTTACTTAAAGTGTTTTTATTTTGTCTTTATTGCAGCTGGAAGATGGTTGAATAATCTAATGTAATTAGTCTGTTTATTGTAGAACAAATAAACTTGTAAACTTTATTTGAAGTAATGATCACGACAATATTTTTACACAAATGAACCAATTTCACATATCCTCTTTGAAGCCGGAAGTCACAGTGCAGAAGGCAGCAGATCAAAACATTTTAATCGATTCTGAACTCTATGCCCTCGACATTAAGTTAAAAATTGGTTAGGGAAATTTGACAGGTTTGTAACGGTTGATCGTCTGCCTTTTGTAACCAATACGGAGGCACACACCAAATTGCAGGCGACAGATGCTGTAGAGGTTTTTAGCCCGTACAAAATTACTGTTTAAAATATTATTGTATCTATCAATTTTATTGCAAGAACAAGATATAGGGTAAAACCGGGTAATACGCCCCAGTTTACAAAATGCCCCATACCTCTTACAATCAAACCAGCTAAGCTATGGGGCTTCCGTTCATATGGCTTCCAAAAACACGTGATTTCTGTCGCAATTTTGTGAAATATTTAGAAAAAACAATTATTTGGGAAAGACAA
Source organism: Stenoptilia bipunctidactyla (assembly GCA_944452665.1). Lineage (NCBI taxonomy): Eukaryota > Metazoa > Arthropoda > Insecta > Lepidoptera > Pterophoridae > Stenoptilia > Stenoptilia bipunctidactyla. The sequence goes on along the minus strand of OX101721.1, from coordinate 43,699,570 downwards.
TTTGGGAGAAGTTTCAAAACATTTTTGTATATTTCGAAAATTATGTTATATATTTCAAGTTTTTTATACAGGGTGTCCAAAAAAGTACTTTGGAGAAAAATATCCTAGATAAAACTAGTCTTCCCCATTCGACTACAAAAAACAGTTTTTTATTTAGACTTATAGTTTTTCCATAAAAAAATCTAAACATTACAAGGAAAGCGCGCGCGCGACCTTTCACCTATCCAAATAGCGAGCGCGCCTTAAGATCAGATAGATATTTACATTGTGTTGTAGTGATTTTAGCGCACGTGACAATCAAACTTATTTAAGATTATTTTGTACAAAACTAGATTTACATTAGAGGAACTTTGAAATAGTCGTCGTGGCGCCGTGGTTACTGTGTGTATCATACGATACCACAGATTAAGCAACGTTTGGTGCGGTCGGTGCTTGGATGGTGACCGCCGACCATTCATTTCTCAGGACGACTTCCGTGCTTCGGAGGGCACGTTAAGCAGTCGGTCCCGGGTGCTGTATACTTGTATACAGTAGTCGTTAGGGATTGTCAGAAGCCACTTTGGCACCCTGAAAATTCTGACATCCAGCACCCAGCACTGGGCCAGCTTGGTGGATTATGGTCTAAAACCTCCTCGTCACCCAGAGGAGAGACTCATAGCCCTGCAGTGGGCTCATTACACGGAGTTGTGATGATGATGATGACGATGAACATTGAAATATTGAGTTGATTTTATTAATTACTGTAAAAAGTTTGATTCCAATTTTGTGGGTTTAAGACATTTATTCTCATAAGAATTTTTACAATTCACTTAAATGAGAAATACAATAAAAGTAATAAGCATACATTTGTTACAAAGCGTGCACTTAATTAATACTTACGTTAAATACATTTACACATATTTTAACAAGCAAACAACAAAAGAAAAAACATATATTCTTACAAAGCAAACAAAGTATCTAGTATAATAAAAGTGGGTAGTTTTATAATTGGTTCATCAAACCGGCACGACTTATCACCATGCAACAAAAGCGAACACAAATACGAAGATCTAAAGCGAAATTTAACTAGATGTGGCTTGGGGTCGGCCGCCCGAAGGCCTCATTCGTACTTATAAGTCATTAAAGAAGATTTTTGGGGACATTTATTTTTATGAAATAATTATGTACAAATTTTTAACTTTTATTTATTTTATCTATTTTTTTTATCCATTATATAAAAGTAAAATTTAAAATTTAAAAACCCCCCGACACAAAAAAAAGACCTTAAAAACTAACAAATAATATTTTAAACCTATTCTAATTATTATCGTCCCATATATAATTGACTGTAAGACTTGTACTTTAAAATATTTTTATTTTCCGAGCTTCGTCGCCACGTCGGGCGTTTTTAAATTTTAAATTTTACTTTTATGTTGTACTTTTTAAAGTAGGTTTTAATATTAGGGAGGTATTTAAAGTAATTAGTTAGTTGAGTTAGTAACTTAGTTAGGTATTAGATATCATAAGAGTTTTAATTTACTAGATTAAGTTTTAACTAGTAGGTAGTCTTAGGTTAAGTGGAATATAAGGTAGGTATTTGTGATCAGTTTAAGCAATTTAGGTAGGTATAAGTTTCAGGTTAGGTAGGTATTATTTTTAATTTGTTAGATTAAGTTTCAACTACCTACTATTAGGTTATTATTTATAATTTTATAGCCGCATATATAAATAATCCATAGCAATAAAACGGGTCTTGGGCGTAAATGCAAAAATGCTCGAAACGAAGCCAAAATGCGCAGATTGACGCAGCCAGAGGACAACACCCCAGAAAGGACTATAAAAGAGCTGATCATCTTCAAACGGCTGATCAGGTCATGGTAACTTAGGTACCACATACTTTCAATTTCACTGAAGTAACACGGTACGAAATTTCGAATCGATGGGACATATGGAAGGTAGTCAGATTCCCTCATCAACAATAAGAGAGCTGATGATCTTCAAACGGCTGATCAGGTCATTGTAACCTTACCATACACTTTCAATTTCACTGAAGTAACACGGTACGAAATTTCGAATCGATAGGACATATGGAAGGTAGTCAGATCCGCTCATCAACAATAAGAGAGCTGATGATCTTCAAACGGCTGATCAGGTAATTGTAACCTTACCATACACTTTCAATTTCATTGAAGTAATACGGTACCAAATTTCGAATCGATAGGATATATGGAAGGTAATCAGATCCTCTCATCAACTATTAAAGAGCTGATGATCTTCAAACGGCTGATCAGGTCATGGTTCCCTTACCATATACTTTCAATGTAATTGTAGTAATACGGCACCAAATTTCGAATCAATACGACATATGGAAGCTATTTAGATCCCCTCATCAACTATTAGAGAGCTGATGATCTTCAATTTGCTGATCAGGTCATGGTTACCTTACCATATACTTTTAATATAATTGAAGCAATACGGTACCAAATTTCGCATCGATAGGACATATGGAAGGTAGCCAGATCCCCTCATCAACTAGAAAAGAGCTGGTGATCTTCAAACGGCTGAACAGATTTTCATGAAACATGGCTAAGAACACTCTTGATAAAATTATCTATAACACAAAAAAAACTAAACGAAAATCGGTTCATCCGTTTGGGAGCTACGATACCACAGACAGATACACAGATACACAGACACGTTAAACTTATAACACCCCTCTCGTTTTGCGTCGGGGGTTAAAAAATACCTCCCATCCGATCGTATGGCGCGCGCGTTATCTAGACAGGTGAAAAGTCACGCACGCGCTTTCCATGAAATGTTAATTTTTTTTATGAAAATTGGATAGCCCAAATAAAAAAATATTTTTTGTGTTCGAATGGGAAAGACTAGCCGTATCTAGGATATTTTTCTCCACAGTCCTTTTTTGGACACCCTGTATAATCGTAAAATATGTTAGAATGAGTTATGCCCGTCTGCACTAAACTTTGATCATAAGTTGTATCTATATTCTGACGTGCAACGAGAACTTAATGTCATTTGTCCTGTCTGACGGTTGATTCGACTTGATCGAAAAGTAATGAGAATACTATAAATAAAGTATTGAGGTAACTTGTGTGGCTCAGGTGTCGTCAATATACCAACTAATGAAGGGGATAGGAATTTTAGTTTTTGAGATGATGTTCCATGTTTTATAAAAAAAATAGACGAGGGAAATATTAATAAAATAAATATAAATTTTTATTCACAAGAGTATTGGCATAACTTTTGGAACGGTCTTACCTAAAGTTATGACACCGAATTCCCATGTCATAAATTTACGCAAAAACTTACGACGGCATTCGAAAAGTAATGCCAATACACTATTTAAAAAAGAAGATGTTTATTCTATTAATATTTTACCACGACTATTTGAAACAACGTCTCAAAAACGAAAATTACTTTCAACGTCATTAGTTGGTATGTTGACGAAACCTGAGCTTCACAAGTTCCCACAACTTTATTTATAGTATTTTCATTACTTTTTGATCGTGTCAAATCAGTCATCAGACAGGATAAATGACAATAAAAGTCAACCAATTCTCGTTGCACGTCAGACTACAGGCTTAAGAGTTAACTTAGGATCAAAGTTTAGTGCAGACGGGCCTTAGTGTTTTTGATTTATAAAATACTGTTGCTTCAAAATGGGGGTCTGATTTAAAGTGGGGTGTTTTGAAATCAATTTTGACAATATGCCTCACCATGTATTGCGCAATATGCCCCGGCGGTTTTATTATTGTTACATGTCTTCTATTTTCTTATCCGCCAAACAGTACTCAGCCAGCTTGGTTGTTTACGGCCAATAAGACAATAAGACGTCCTCATCGCTGGGGAGAGCATTTTCAGGAGGTTTTCCGCGACTCCCATACCTCTACACTTGCTTCAAGCTTGCTGACGCAAAGCATCGATTTTAAAGTGTCTCCAACTTATGATAATGGAGCTGTGAAATCCATGCAGTCGCTTAAAAACGGCAAAGTTTTAGGGGTCAACTTCTTCACGGCAGAAATTCAGAAAGCCGCTTCAGCCACCACCACGATGAAACCCATACCGCTCTTGTGGAAGATATGGTCAGGCAAAAATTTACCCAATGAACTGAAGTAAGGAACTGCTCATCACGTAGCTTAGTTGTCGATCCCGTCTAAAATCCTTTGCAAGGCTATCGTCGGTAGATATATTGGGCCGTTGAACCTCTTCTTTGCAAAACGCAGGCTGGTTTTCAACCCAACCAATCATACATGGACTAGATGATAAAGATCAGAGAGACATAATCCTCAAGCAGGCATCAGAATGGCAGAAGGAAATGTACTTGATCTTCGTTTACTTCGTGTCTATTTAAAAAAACCTTCGAAACGATGAGGTGGAGTTGCATCTAGGACTGGTTCCGTGAATAAGAACATCTACAGAAGCACTCTTATAAAGTGGTACGCGATGGTTGCGTTCCGGAAGACATTCCAGGGCATGCAGGGATACAACATGGGGTGTTTTTTTTCATGTAGTTCTTGAAGGCATCGTGAAAAAAACGATAAATAGCAAACAAGGCCGTATTCTGGGTATGGCCTGAAAAAATCTCCAACATAGAATTTGGGATCGTTGTGGTCTCTGATCGACTATCAGATCAAACTCCACAAGTGGAACTGTACAGGCCACACGCTTCGAAAGGACGCTGATCTTATTCCAAGCTAAACCCTACACTAGAACCCCTAAGAAAAGCGTAAACATGGCAGATCTTAACAGACCTGGAATCGGACATTCACTACCAAAGGTAAAAAATATAGGGAAAACTTGGAACAAACTGAAACGTGAACTTCAAGACCAAGTGGGATGCCGGAGCAACCTTTTAGCCCTCCGCCCCATCTAGGGAATATAGAAACATAAGTTGTAAGACGTTTTATTCTGTATTTATCGTCATAGAAGGCATAAAAGATTGAAAAAAACCTGGCGGCAATCCAGAATGGGGTGTTTTAAAAAATAATGGGGCAATTTGTAAACATGTTGGGGCATATTACCTCAGGTCGGTTGACAAAACGCCCCAGCACATTCTTTAAAAAAAATGAGATTTGCTACATTTTAAAATTATGCTACATATCAATTATTGCCATAATATATCTGAGATTCCATAAAATATTATGCAATAATAAAAACAATTGAAGAAACGTTTATTATTATATTTTTTGAAAGATTAAAAAAAAGTGGGGCGTATTACTAGGTTTCAGCCTGCTTTTGACGACTAGTTTCCCAAACATTTAAATTAACTGAAAAACGGGATATATTTCAAGTGGGTAGGGTGTGAAGCCGAATCCGGAGGGGGAGGGAGAGTTGAGTATTGTAATGAACTCACCTCAAAGTATAATATAGCGGTAACAAAACAAAGATAAATTTGCCGCTAAAAAATCTAGAATGAATGGACTACTATGCTACTTTCACAGTCACTTCGCAAGGGTATTTCTTGTATTGATTTATGACACAAATATTATTTTTGTTATTTAGTATATTATAAAAGAAGCTCTTGACAAACTTAGCAAAGAAATCCAAATAAATATTCATCTTCTTCTCCATGTCCTTATTGCTTGATTTTAGTATGTAGCCTAAGTTCATTCTCAATCACAAAAATCGAACCAGTAGTGGTGAAAATGTATTTGGTTTAAAGTTTTTTCTGCCTTAAAAAACACCTTTTTTATCCAAAAATACGTGTTCATTTACTTTTATTTTAGGAAATAATGCAGAGTTTCAAGTCAATCGCACACAACTGTACATTAATCATACCTATCCTATCCTACCTATCAATCCTACTATCACAGACGTATCTCGGTTTTTGATGGACGCTCCACTACACTACAATGGCTTTTCCATATAGCCTTGGCATTCAGAAGATTTGGATATTTTGAAGATTCTTTCAATTTGATGAAAGGAATTCTTTGTTATAGCAAAAACGAAGCCTATTTTAATAAAAGCTCCCATATTTCTATGTTTTTATAAGTTTACTTCGAAAATTCCTACGTAGTTAAATAGGTAACAATTATTACTCTTTTTCATTTTTTATTAAATTATGCTGAAGACAAAAATAAATAAAGGTCTAATTAAAACTTTACATTGTCAAAAATCCAGAACTCCTTTACGACTGAGAAACTGGCATACGTGGTATTTTTATTTTCATTTGCCAAAGTCTAACCAAAAAACGTGGAATCATTATTTTATTTTGTAAGTCGTGTATATGTGCTGACAGAATTTATTGCATTACATATTTAAACGTATTCTATTACGAAGCCTAAATCTGTGGAGGGCTACAAACTAGGGATGTATCTAATAAACTCATACTTGTGTCAATTGTTGATTATTTTTTGTCATCAAAATAGCATTGTTTGTACGGTCTGGCATGAGTAAATAAGAAAGTTATAACCAGATATTTAAGTTCCCATCTCAATTGTATTAATCTAAAAACGTAAATAAAGATAAAAACCAGCCAAGTGGAAATCGGTCTCGCATTATTATGAAGGGTTCTGTACTAAGCACTCAGATACCATAAGCATACTATGAGACAAGATAGTAGAGACATATGGATAAAACTATGAAGTAAAGATAATGTAAAAACTAGCGCGCTTTAAAACGATAACTGCGATTCATAAGATACAGCCTCGTCATGGTTATATTCCAAATTTCACATCTCTACGCCCAGTATGGATGTATGGCTGTACCATCGCGGCCATTGCCGCCTGATCACTTAAAAAAAAAGTCGCATATACATTGATGCGGCGGCGAACTGATTTACTATCTAGGGGAGAGTGGGGCTGGTACTAACAAATTTTGTATTAGTATAAGAAATAATAATAAATGATTTACTTATTGCAGTATTACAAATATCCATAAACCTTAAATCTCTGTAGCCTGTGCTGGTTATACATTAACTGTGTTACAGGCTACAGTTTTTTTCCCATTACAGTCATTGTACAATAAAGTTAGTAAAATATAGTAGAAGTAACAAATAGACATGTTGCATGAGTTTTTAAAGTGTGTGCGTGAGTGTAGGTGAGTGTGTGTTTGTGTAGGTGTGTGTGTAGGTAAATTATTTGTTCAAATAAGGTTTCAGTACTTTCATAGTCATGTTTAGAGAGCCATATTTTAACTCAAAATTCTTGCACTGTTTGACTTTAGATGTAGCATTTATTTTATTGTATAAATCGGGCACGTTGTAATCAAAGTTTCTCTTAGCAAATTCACTTTTACATCTTGGTTTGGGAACTCGATCAACTCTCTTTCTGTTTTCAGGCAGAGTCGGAACTATTGCATGATGGTACCTTCGTAAGCATTGCAATATATAAAGTTTTCTTAATAATGAATAATAAATAAATAATAGAGAAGCCTCGCTCGGCTTCGATGAGATACGTTTTGGAAGCTCCACCCCAAGCACAGACGCAGTAAAGTAGCAGGCTTTCGGCTAGCGCTTTGTATATTCGCAACATAAGCTCATCTTCAGCATTGTCTCTCAGGTTTTTGAAAATATGTATGAGTTTTCTAATCCTATTGGTCAAATGTGATATTGGGAGCTGCCAATTTCATCTTAAGTCTATTATTATGCCTAAGTATTTCACACTATCACTTCATGTAAATGTAATGCAGTTACAGTTAATCGTGTCCGATGTATTTCTGTTACATGGATATGTGTGTGCTATAATATTTAGACTATCCATTGGCTTTATTGAATTTGTTTTACAGAATGTTGCATTCTGAGTTTTTTCAATGTTCAGAGAAATAAGGTTATCTTCTAGCCAAGCTGTTATTTTTTTTTCATCCCATTCTCAGCCAACGTAAAAACTTCAGACCAGTTTTTACCTCTAAAAAGAAAGACTGTGTCGTCAGCGATTATAAACGTGTTTGAATTGTCAATTTTTATATTACAGAGATCATCTATGTACAGTAAAAATAAAGTTAGTCCCGGTGTACTACCTTGGGGAACGCTATAGATACAAGTTGACTTGTCACGCAGATGCTTGTCTACCTTAACACTCTGACTTCTGTTCGACAAGTAATTGGACAGGTAATCGACAAGTAATTGTGTTTGTCAATTGGAGGTGTTTTTCTAAACATTTAACCAGTCGTTTGTTTACTAACTTCTCTAAAATTTTACTGATGATTGAAATAGAGAAATGGGCCTCTTGTTAGAGGTTAATGTTTTGTCACCTTCTCTATGTATTGGTGTCACTAGCGCAATTTCAAAAGGTCTTGGAAAGATACCGGTAGTGAAACTTACAGAGATATGATAAGGTTTGGGCTAGAGTGCGTTTACATTCCATTATCATTTTACTGGGAATATTGTTCAATCCTGGAGCACTACCCTGTTTAAGGCTGTTAATAATACTTATAATTTCAGTAGGGTCAGTTGGGAACAAGGTAAAAGAGCTACAGAGACTTGAACCTGTATGAATATTAGCGGCTAGTTTTGCATCGTTGGTATTAAGTTTACTGAGCGTAGTGCTAGCGAGATCATTTCCAATTGACGTAAAAAAATATTGACTTCAGAGTTAGTAGGATTGGGATTTATTCCAAGAAGCTCTGTAGGTATTTTTTGGGGCTTAAGAAGATTCCCAATCTATTTTATAAGGTTCCAAGTCATTTTATTATTACCTGAGAATTTTGCAAATTGTGTTTCATTTTATTTCTTTTTAGAGAGCTTGATAAGTTTATTGCATATGTTTTTATATTTCATACAGTTGCTTTTATCAGTGTCGGAAGAATTTTGGAGTTTTTTGTGCATCTAATTTTTTTTGTGGATGGAATTTATAAGGCCAGTTTCAGAGGTTTTTTTCTACATGGAAGAGTCTGATAGCATTAGTGCTCCTTCAGTGTTAATTGCAGTTTGATTATCAGAAATATAGCAGCTTCGTTAGGGTTTGTAATGGCATAGTATTTACCTCAGTTTGTAGAAGCTACTTCTTATTTTATTTCTTTTAAATTGGTTTTAATGTGTTTTTTGGGAATATTTTGGTGTTTGATGGTTTTCAAGTTATCTATGAGAATGAGGAATGGCGAGTGATCAGTAAACTCGTCAAAAATAAATGATTGTTGACAATGTTAAATTTGTTAAATTTTTTAATAAAATGTAAATTATAACAATCGAAATGTGCCTATAATGTTGCTTTGAGTAAATTCCAGAAGTAAAGCATCTTTCACCATCTTTCACAATTACAGGGAGATCCAATGTTCCATACACACAAACATTAAGAGGCTGGAGGAGGGAAAAATAAAAGTATGGTTGTCTGCCTTGAATTGGTGATGATTTACCTTAGAGCAGTAACACTGGATCACTCACTGATGGCTTTACATGTTTCGGAAAGGGGTAGTAATCATAGAAAAATCTTTTTCAGTCATCCTTAAATTATTACCAGTACCAATACACCCGAGGGACCATTTTGAACACAGTAAACTTCTAAATAGCAGAAAATTAACAGGCTTGATAGTATTTTCCGTTGCTGCTGAAATAGTGAAAAGGCTACCCATTTTGCAGAAGTGCTACTACATGCTTAGAACCTCGTTGAGCTACAGCTTTCTTAGGCTTTTGCACCATTGTGACTTCGGTTTTGTCAACATTCGAGATTCTACTGGAAGTTACTTATATCTTTTAAGTTCTTTTTGATACTTTTCGACAAATGAGTGAATATCAGTATGGTCAAAGATTTTGCCCTGCTTAAGCTGGTCGCCACAGAAATAATTGTCAAGTTTACGATGCTCTTCATAAACCCTGCAAATCAATCCTTGCCAGCCTTAACATCTCTTTTTTATTTTTGTGCATTTCGCGCGGTGTATGAGCATGCTGGACAACAATTTCATTCCCTTCTTTTTCCCATCTCTCCTTTATCCATGTTTTGAGGATCGGCAGCACAGCAATAGCACTCACGCATGTTACGTTGCTATTGATGACCTCTGGGGGTTACTTAAAATCAGGTAACTCACATGCTCGTCTGCCTTTCAACATTCCATAGAAAAACAGATAGGTTAAGTGTTAACATGTTAATATTTACCCCTCTCAATTTGTTATTTATAGCCCCAAGGTCACTTTTCTTACTTAAAAAAGTATAAAATATAAACTAACTAGAATTAGAGCAAACAAATAACATAGTATTATTGCCAATTAAAAAGAGTTCAAATTAGTGGAAACGATAATACAATTTAATGCGAAAATTTGTTTCTAATCCATTTCTTGTGAAGCAGTTACCTACCTGTCAATACTAGGTCATAACGCATAACTGTTACATATTACGACCAGCTGGCAATTGACTTGTCAGAATACTTTTTATTTATTTTTATCAATTCAGGTTAGGCGGGAATACGCTTGTTAATTCTTACCCCCGTTAGAACCAACCCTGCCCTCCCCTACTCTATTATCTCAGTGCAAGCAAAAATGAACTTAGTGTCGGTCAGCCGGAAGTGTATTCGATAGTACGTTGTCTATCAGTCTCTCAGTACCTCAATCAGTAAAACAGTTTTATCTAGGGTATATTGATAACATTTCAATCTGGATTGTATCTTAAACATAGTAATCTCTGTAGACTGCAGACCCTCAATTTAACAAAATAGGTTGATTATACATATACAGTTCATTAACCTCAGAACAAACATAAAAAGCCTAAATAAATCTTTCTACCCCGTTTTGAGAATAGCTAAACATCACAAGATACGGTTATTCTTTATATCTATGGCGTCCCTCTAAATGGTTATTTCGTAATAGCATTTCCGTCTTGATTAAACTAATCAATATTCATGAAAAAAAGTACTTTCGCAGTTTTACTAATTTAATACAAAATATGTAAATGAAAAGGCTTAGATGAAAAGATTCTTATCTCAGGAAGAGTTCATTTTAATAAAAGGGCGGGTTAGAGTAAACGGATAATCGTGTCACCAAAAAGCCATAATATAAAAGAGACAAGATTAAAAGTCGCCCAATTATTATTTAATACCATTACGAGTGGCCTTCCTTTGCAAACAGTTAACTGTTCATATATGCTTTCCTAAGTCATAAAATATACAGATATAATAAAAATGCGGGCTCATTTATAATTTGAGCTCTGATCAGAATTATTTTCAAAGTAATCAAGTGTATAACCGGAATGAGAAGCCTTAAATAAATATAATAGTTTTGAGCATATTTTGTTTGTTTAGCATTTGATCACGCATTTGACCTAGCAGTATCTTATTAAAATCCATTATATTTAAACCATTTTCATTTTATGCCTTTTACTCATAGCGATATGTAAGGAGGTCATTTTTTTCGGAAAAGACCTCTCTGGAAATTTGGAATTAAAAACATTTTTAGACATTTATGTTATTCAGGTGACTGATGATCTAATAAAACATGGAAGCCTGCGTCTTCTATTTATTTAGTTAATACATTCACATAGATGTATCGCTAAAAATTAGCCTTACGCCAAGTTTTGGCCACACGGTGGCGTAAGGCCAGTTGTATGTGTATTGTAAAGCACTCTTCACTTGCTTTACAATTTGATGTACATAACTTGAGTATTATTTTACATATCACTACTACTCAAATTGCAATTATCAAAGTGCACCCGCAGCCGTCCAGTGCCCGGCCAGCGCAGATAATCAATGATTAAAATTGTGATTAATTACCACAGATTACCAATTTATTGTCTTTACCATAAAATAAAATACAAAAGTAACATAATTTCTTCCATGCTGGACTGGGAGCATAGGAAAAATATAAAATGTGCCAGCTGCTTCTCTTCGCGGGCATACTGTAAAAGTCAGTAAAGGGACAGAGGTTTTATTACAAGTTTTTTGTGGGCGATAGGCTGACCTCCCGTCACTGCAATAGTCTTTTCAACACACTTGCTCGTAAAGTGAGCGTTATTCTATTGAATTTAGAACTATAAACTGGGCTATAAGTCACGCGTGCATAATATATTATACCCTAGTGCATAATATAATGAATCCTACAAAGTTGAATTGTACCTTTGTGCAAATAACATGCGAGAAAACAGAGCATATTTTATTGGTCCGGGTTATACACTAAATATTTTCAGAAACAACAAAGAGGTTTTATACCACTTCAAATCCATATACATTTTTAAATGTTTGCGCCTTATATGAGTAAAATAAATTTGTATATTAAACAAATTATTCACAATTTACAATCATTTGTCATAAAATATTAAAATATTTGCATTTACCACTCCAAATTAAACATTTTCACTTAAAATAGGCTGTATATGCTATACAGACATTGACACATTTGGCGGGAAAAAAACCTACGCGCATGCGCGAGGTTCGGCGCCATTTTTCAATCACAATTCACAGCTTTGTTATCAAGTGTGTTTGTTATTTTATGACCACTTATGTTTGTCTTTTACTCACAAGTGTGTTGAGAAACGTCGTATGTAACTCGTGAGCGTTGCTAATTACAGTCTCGGCTCATTATTAAGCCCTCGCCTGCGGCTCGGGCTCAAATCACAGCCTCGACTGTAATTAGCAACTTCACTCACTTGTTACATAATATATTATTCACTATCATTATAATGCCTCCAAAATCAAACTTAACATCAGATGGTTTTATGTCCTCTGGTGTTTTGCTTTTTGGTGAAGTTATGTATGTATGTACATAATATAATGCAATTAGACTGACCTTATCACTTTTTTAAGAAATTTCTTCAACACCATTCTTATTAAAAATAACATCCTTAAATAAATGAAAAATGTGATAAATATAAATAACCAGGTCGAATCCTGGTCGGGTAACCAGGATTCGAACGTGGGACCTCTCGTTTGCCGGACGAGTGCTCTTCCACTGAGCTACCGGGGCCTGGCGGTACGCCTCGAAATTACTTACCACATTTTTGTTTTACGTTATATTGCTAACGTAGCTCCAACTTATGGTAAAGCTTTGCAGCTAAGACCACCCGAGACCAATTTCTTTACAGAAATTTTGAATCCCAGTTAAAGTGCAGCATTGCAATGTATAATAAATAAAAATGTGATAATTAAAAATTGTGCAAAAACTTAAAAACATTATTAAAAATAACATCTTTGATAATTACATAATGAAGAGTTACGATAAGTTGAGACAGATGAGTTACTTTTTTAGGGTCGTCATTGAAAATGAGCACTAAGTATCTTAAATAATGTAAAATAGTTTTGTTAAGTATCTAAAATAGTTATGTTTTTCTAAGAACTTACCTTTGTTAAAGCTCCATCTACAAATAACATTTTCTTGTACTGGGTTTGCCTGGTAGAAATCGCTTCTTGGCGATAAGGCCGGCCTTTATACATTGTTTTCTTTTTATTTGTTCTTTGTTCTGTATTTTTTATTGTGTATAATAAAGGGTAAATAAATAAATAATCGTGTATTTCATTTCAACAGATGTACGGATGACGGAACCTGGTACGTTCACCCGAAGGCCAACAAAACATGGACCAACTACACCACATGCATAGACGTTGAAGACTTAGATGTAAGTTTTGAATAAATAATTTTCAATTCCTCAGTTCTTTTTGTCCTAAGTATGTTCGTAGAAAATTTATTTATTTATTTATACTTTATTGCACACATTTACAAAAAAAAAACTTATAAAATAAAAAGAACATAAAAATAGGCACAACAGGCGGCCTTATCGCTTAAGCGATCTCTTACAGGCAACCCTGAAATGGTTTGAGAGAAAAAAAAACTATAATACGAGGTGCGAGCAAAGCATAAGTTAACATTTTTAACAATGAACATACTAAATATAAATATCATATAATATAGGTATATAAATATATATACAGTACACATACAGATAACATACTTATAGATATAAGTAAATACCTGTGTTTAAATATAAGTCTTAATTATACATAACTATAATAATATAATAATAACACATACAAATATAAGAATACTTCTTCTAATGATCAATCAATGAAAGATAATGTTTTTATTGCCCATAAAAAATATATCACTTTTTATGGGCAGTAATGTAGATGCTCCTTTGGTTGATGCAAAAAGGTTCCGTTTCTGACGGCACGAACGCTCGCTGTGTAACACGTAATAGTGCGTACAGATTGCTAGTAATGCAACATTTTGCGCACGTTGCGTATTTGTACGTGTGGTGCGCAGAATGTTACATTACAAGTTCCATTACATCAATCTGTACGCACCATAATGGTGCGTACAGATTGCTTGTAATCGAACCTGTAATGTAATAACCAGCGCTCTATGCTGCGCTCGGTGTATTTGTACGTGTATTTCGCACGAACTGAACATACACTGCGAGCATTCTGAGACAAAATGTTTCCGTATTTCGTCGCGAGCACGGTCCGTCGACACGCGTTTTTTTCTGTCCGCCAGACTTCAGAAAATTAATAGATCACACGAGACATGGATTGCGAAGACCAGTTAGTAGGTAGAGATCGCGCCAAACATTGCCCTCTGAAGTTGATGCGGGGATTTTCGCGCGGGTGTTTTACTTACAAAAAACCTTTTATAAGTTGTAGTAAGTACCTACCTAGTCCAAATATACGCAAATTTCTAAAAAAAAAACACAAAGAACATAAACTTCTAAATACTGAATACCTAAAGTTTGCGCTAATAGATGAATTTCTATGACTTAATAACAAACATATTCGAAATACAGATTTATAACAAATCATAATGAACTTGTCAAATGAAACAATTCAATCGATTTAAATGCAAACGTAAAACAAGATACCTACTTATTCATTTTCTCTCAATAGGTAGGTATAAAGGTTAACTCTCACATTTATTTAGAGATACACTATTGGAATATTATAAATATGAAATAACCACAATACCTTTCTATCGTAATAACCTGCATAACAACTCGACACGATAAAACAATATCAAGTAGGTACCTACATACCTTCAATCAAAATAAGACATATAACCATCTATCTACATCGGTAATTGTTCCAAGAACAACGTAGGTAATAAGATTTTACCGCGTGTCGGCCATAAGATTTATCAAGAATATTCTAGATATATCAAACAATATTAAAAAGAACTCAGTTTACAGCTTTACAGCTACCACATTATAACTAAAAATATAGGTTCATACAACATTGGTTTCTCGAAATTTCTACTAGGTATCTCAAATTTCCGAAACAATTGTTGATTGAGCTTTACATTAATATGCGGATTTTTTATACTTTAAAATGTAACAATACATCTTTTCGAGCGTCTCAGTCGAGGCGCAAGTAAATATTTTTCGGTCGCTAATTTATAAGACCAATTTGTTATTCAAACGTAAACATGATTTTTGACACAAAACGTATTTTTGTTGAACACTTCCTATTCAATTTACAAAGTTTTTTATTTGTTTATATAAAAAAAGTATATTTGCAGTCATAAAATTAAATGGAAATAAACACAAAGTAGGCAAATGTAATTTAAACGCTGAAGGCGGGCAGCCCTTCGGCTGCATATGAACGGACCGCGGCGCTGTAGGCATTTATTTCAATGATGCGGCCGAGTTGAATTACTGTAGATATCTGTACTGTGGTGTAAGTATGATATTGAACTATCACGTCCTCGCATTTGGAAAGTGATCTACCAGTTACCCTACATATATATGAAGTTTCACCACAGCTAAAGTTTACACGAGGATTTAAAAATGTTATTGAAGTCGGTTTTTTAAATACATCAATATATAATGATAAATCATCAATTCATAAAAAAAGTGCTGAAGATCTAGACGTTGGTTGCGGCGCACCACATTTTACAAAAGGAGAAAAGGCAGAGAATTGCTTACAGTTGATAAAACAAAAACTTTACAAGTTCTGGTTTGTTTACATCTTTACCATAAAAATTAATTCTAATTTATCTCCTAAACGATTAAACTGATTAACATCATTCAAATGGATAAATTGGTTTTATGCCTAGAGCTTTCATTTGAAATCATAATCATTAAGATAACTTAACAAACAAAATATCACACTTTGAAGTTGCTCTCGTAATTATCCAATATTTATGAAATGCAAAACAATAAAAAATAATTCAACATGAATTGCAATCCGCGTCCCTTTGATGTTGTCCAAAAAACCGACAATTCACGGATAGCGTAGAGCGCGCATCGAGCGTCACTACACAGGTGCAAGTCTCACGCACACAGGCGCAATTCCTGTTCGCGACCGGTGCTCGCGCAATGTGAACGGGCGCGCGAACGCCCGTCACATTGCGCGAGCACCGGTCGCATTGAGCATTTTTTGATATTATTCAAAAAACAAAATGTACGGATAGCTTAGAGCAGGCCACGAGCGCGCTCTACTGCGGCTCAGTTCGCGCTCGAGAGGCGTACAAATCATGGGAACTTTTTTTGCAGATTACATTACAGGTTCCATTACAAGCAATGTGTACGCTCCATAACATAACGCCCTGTAAGGTTAATCAGTACCCACCTTCATATTATTTTCCCATCATCACAACTCTTCGACGAGCTCACCGCAGAACCATGTGTCTCTTAGAAAAGGCCATATTCACCAAGCTTACCCAGTGCAGATTGGCGGATGTCAGAATTCTAAAACGTCCGCAGTATTTATTGCGCATTTGAGTAGAACTTCCAAGTTGCAACACTTGCAACTGTGAATGGAAGGTCAATTGTTTTAAAGACGCAATTTTCAAATGTCTTCATGTGGATTTATAGCTTAGGGATGCATTCCCGCAATGATTTGCATATCATTCTGAAATTCCGTAAAGGTTTTAGGAAATAAAATATCATGTAATAGTGCCCTCCTTGCTTAATTTCATGTAAGGTACTAAATACGAGTAAAAGAGGAAACCTTTTCTTAAAATCAAATTTTGGTAACGATTAAAAAATCAAGAGTCAAACTTGACGTTACCACTTCATTTATTACAGTAAAGTAACACCGGTCTCGTAAACCCGTTGAAAGATTGGGGTAAAAATAGTAACTAGATAGGTACTAATAGTGCTCCCGTCGGGATATAAAGCTATTTGTTTCCGACGTGCCGGGCAAACTGACGACTGACCCTAAGAAAGCCAACATATACATCTTGTATAGTTAAAGTATTATGTATATTGTATATGGTAGTGAATCTTGGGTGTGGCAGAAGAGACATGAAAGCAGGATTAATGCTGAGGAGATGAGAGCGTTAATAAGCATGTGTGGAGTGAAATTTAGTGCACCCTGCGCAACAGTGAAATAAGAAAGAGTACGCTACGGTGGTTTGGGCATTTGGAAAGGATGAGTGAAAGTAGATTTACGTAAGAGGTGTACAGAACAAGAATGGATGGTGTTGTTGGAACGGGCCGGCTTAGGCGAACGTATGCCGATCAAATTGGCGACATTTTGAAAAAGGGCCTAGTCAAAAGTACCCGTAACCGGCGATCATGTATGAAAAGATTGATGAAATTGAAAGAAGCAAAAGAGGTATGTCTGGATCACAGCAATTGGTGTTCCTTTGTCTCTGCCTACCCCAAAGGGAGATAGGCGTGAAGTTATGTATGTATGTATATTGTATATTACTCAGCTCATGTAAATATTCACGTGGTTATATTATATTATATTATGTTATATTAAATATGTGCATGAGGTGAGACGGACGTAACCCGTACAATATTTCAACGGCATAGATCGTATTTCGATTATAATTAACAATTATGGAGTCATAATTAAACTTAAAATGATTGAACTAAATTAAAATTTTTGATTCATAAAGGATAGATAGCTCATGGACCTGAGTTATCGCCGCGGCCGCGTACACAACTTGTGCACTAAACTAAAAACGCCCGAGTTGCGTAAAATGCAGGCTCGGCGTAAATGTACGGCTGACCCATACAATATGTACCTTTAATTTGGTTTTAAAAATCTTAAAATAAATATTAATAAAAGCGCGAAACTGAGTATTTGTATAATGTGTAGACGTCGAATGCTTCAGTCAGGCAGTAATAAACCATTATTCGATACGAAAACCTATTTAAAACTGTAGAACCTGTAGAATTAGAACCTAGTGTTATGCCTATAGCTAATTTATGAAGGTCTCGAGGTTTCCGAAATAAATCACATGAATGTTTCAATCATTTTAACTCAGGTCATTTATATCACAAATCTATCAAAGTTAGTGAAAAGCTTGTAAACAAGGGATTTTGGTTACTAGACAAATATAATTTATTGGCGAAGTTTCAGGTAAAATAGATCCATAATCGTTCATCCATTAAAACTATTACCGAAATTAAGTCTGACGTTTTCACGATTTTCTATTATAAGTGATAAAAGTTTTTTAATAAAATAAAATAAAATCCCCAGATAGTCAAATATTTTTTTTATTATAAATTATAATTACATATAAATAAACACCCAGACCCGGAACATATTTTTTTGTTCCGTGCCGGAATCGAACCCGCAACTACTGGCGTCTGACGCAGATAGGTTTAACTTATCGCCAAAATAGTCGTAATGGGTACATAAGCCACAGTCTCTGACAAGCCTCAGACATAAATCTTAGCT